>OU898277.1:123768268-126210092 GCA_918026665.1 Diabrotica balteata
AACAATTTTTGCCGTAATAAGTTTAAGTGCCGAATCGGAATCCGATGTCGTTTTTTCTGTATCTATTTGAATTTTTTAAATCTAAAAATAGACAGACGGACGGACAGACAGACAAGCATGAATAATAAGGTCGAAATTTTAGTAAGATCGAAAGTTTTGTATTATTATTTGTCGATCCATTAAGACATACTTATATAATCTAGTATTGGACGTATTACATACAATGTGGAAAAAAATGGCATATAATTCTTTTTGGCTTTCTGTTTTGAGTTAATATAGCTGTAGAATAGAGAGGAGCTTATAGATTCTATAATTAGAAGACTATATAAGAAAGACCTCTTTCTTATTGTCTAAGCACGAGTAGTTGCATGTTCCACGACTCGATATACATCTAAAAAGATAAAAAATAAAGTGGAGCTGAACAAAAAATTTCACCGAAATTAAAACCTTTTTATAATCAACATGGCATTTTTAAAGACGTTGTTGTTTTGGAATCCGTTGTCAAAATACGTGTACCTATTGTTTATAAAAGGTATATAATAAAATTCCCAAACGGGATATCACAAACATATTACAAAACGTTTTCGGATTGTTAAATCCATCATCAGTGTAAACCTAAAAGTAAATAACCACTTTAATTAAAAAGAACGTTGAATTTAAAATGTTGACTAAGGTTAAAAAAAAATTGTGGTTAATATTTACGAGGTATACATGCTATGAGGCACCAAAATATATGGGTCAAAACCCTTTAAATGATATATATATATATATATATATATATATATATATATATATATATATATGTACAGTTGTTTTACATTATATGTGGTTACAAATTATGATGTTTAAGTTACCGTTGGAATTGGTAACATGGCGACTTATGACTCTACATAGCTAAAATGGTCCTGAGACGAAGTGTCTTCGAGGACCTGTTGATAACAACTGATCAAAATGACATTGTTGACATGTTAGGATGGATGTTGTGTCAGAGCAGTCAGTGTAACTTACGGTAGTTTTCTAAAAATGACAGATGTCAGCATTATTTAAAATTAAAAAAATTAAAATTATAATAATAGAACAGTATTAACCATCAATGTTGTAGTGTGAATTAATCATTTGGCTATATTGGAAACAATGAAAAAATTGGTTTTTTAAAAATTAATGTCGATCGAGATCAATCGAGATTTTCTTCCGCTCCACCGTCAACTATTTTCATAACCCACTTTCCAACTTTACTTCTTCATTAGTATTTAAATTTTCGTCCTCCTCTTATCACCCACTAATCGTCCTTAGCCATCTCTAACTTTGTTCAATATAGCCAACTCCCCTTCCCTCCTCAACTATGTCTCGGCACCCAACATTCTCCATGCTCCTTTTTAACAAAATAAATTCGGAGCAGATTATTCCACTCCCTCTCCAAAAACAATTTTTCATTAACATACACCTTCATCTACTCAACCACATATCTTTACCTTTTCCTACTGCATTTTTCTTTTCTATTATAACTCCTTTTACCCATCCACTCTCCTTCAGGGTTTGGTTTTCGGGTCTCTGGGGTCTTCAGCCTCTTGTAGTTTTTCCACCTTTCTCTTCACAATAACAATTAAACATCACATATCTTTAGTAAATTTGACAGATCCAACTTAAACATAACTACTCTTACAGTTTCACATATTCTCACAATACACCCCAAAAGCCTATTAAACTCACATACCTACCTAAACTCAAATTTATAACTTATCCTTTTTTATTTTTTATATTTCTCAGGCACCAAATGTTCCTTTTAACATATAGGGCTTTTTTGTTTTTCTTGAGTTTTAATTTGAGCAATGTATGAACCATACCATACCAAACCACCTTTCAGGCATCAGTTTTCTGTTGTTCTGGCATACGTGTCCACACACAAAAACAATCTTCCATCTTTAATTTTCACACATAACCAGCAATTCATGTTCATGTACTTATAACTTGAAAAATCTTTTATTTTTACCAGGTGCCAAATGTTGTTTTTTTTTACATAGAGGGCCCTCCTTGCTTAAGTTTTAAGTTAAGTACTACATGAACACCACATCACAATCACATTTTTGTCATATTTAAATTTCAGCTCAACAACAGATCTAAATACACTTTTTACTACAACATTCCTCATTAATAAATCTTATAGGATCCATCTTCCTACATGTGCCTTTTTTTTACCATTTTCTAGGTACCAAATGTTACACAACATACAGGGCCTTTTGATAAAATTTTTAGCTTAGAACAAATAAATCCATACACATGTATAGTTGGTTGCCTGTTGATCCTACAAAATTTCATAAACTCCAGTTTACCCACATTAATTTCTAAAAAACCAATTTTTTCAATGTTTCCAATATAGCCATATAATTAATTCACATTACTGACTACAACATTGATGGTTGATACTGTTACATTATTATAATTTTAATTTTTGTAAATTTTAAATAATGCTGACATCTGTCATTTTTAGAGAACTACCGTAAGTTACACTGACTGCTCTGACACAACATCCGTCCTATCATGTCAACCATGTCATTTTGATCAGTTGCTATCAACAGGTCCTCGAAGACACTTCGTCTCAGGACCATTTTACCTATGTAGGGTCATACGTCGCCATGTTACCAATTCCAACGGTAACTTAAACATCATAATTTGTAACCACATAATGTAAAACAACTGTAAATTTATATCTTATCTTATTTAAAGGGTTTTGACCCATATATTTTGGTGACTCATAGCATGTATACCTCGTAAGTATTAACCACAATTTTCTTTAACCTTAGTCAACATTTTAAATTCAACGTTCTTTTTAATTAAAGTGGTTATTTACTTTCAGGTTTACACTGATGATGGATTTAACAATCCGAAAACGTTTTGTAATATATTTGTGATAGCCCGTTTGGGCATTTTATTATATACCTTTTATAAAGGATTTTAAATAAATTTTTTGTGATATATGGTATACAGCCAGCTACAGGAACTTAGTTTCCTAGTGGATTTTTTGTACCTATTGTCTTTTGAGAGTTGAACCGTTTTTATTAATTATCTCAAAACTGAAAGCAAGTATTTTCGTTCTAACAATTTTTGTCGTAATAAGTTTAAGTGCTGAATCGTAATCCGATGTCATTTTCTGTATCTATTTCAGTTTTTTTAATCTAAGAATAGACAGACGGACGGACGGACACACAAGCACGAACAATTTTATTTAGATCGAAATTTTATTTGCTTATTATTATTAGTCGATAAAATTCAAAATACTTATACAATCTAGTATTGGACTACTTACAATATTATAAATACATAATATGTACAATTATTTTAACATATAAATATTATTTTGAATTCTGGTAACAATAGATTATCAAATGATAGTCAAAAGTTTTCTAATAAAAATTTATGGCTTCTACCTGAATACATATATTTATAAATAGAAAAACTTCTTTCGACATCAACTGATGTAACTGGGACATTTTTCAAATTTACAATAATAGATGGTTTTAAATTAAGTGGTTTGAAAAACGTCCCAGCTAGTACTTGAACCACTTCAGAAAGAACCTGATAACCATCACTTTTTTGCATGGTTACTTTAAATTTTTGAAAAATTTTCTTTAAAATAGTATCTTTAACGTTTTGACACAATGACTCAAATTCTTTTTTTAAAAGTGTACTCTCTATACTTTTAACAATGATAATTTGGAGAATTCTAATTGAGTTATAGTTTTCTGGACAAAACTATAATTTGATTTTATGAATGACTGTTGCTGTTGGAGGATGTTATCATCCTCGATTATATGTATCAACAAAATGATCAGCATAGAAATTAGCTGCTTTCAACCATGTTCCTCAACGTGTTAAAGTGGGTTGCGGTGGCAGTGGTACAGCAGGAAGCATATTTCTGTAACATTGTATTCTTACAGGTGATTTCAGGAATACTTTTTTGACACTCGTTATTAAACTGTTAACTAATGGAAATTTTTTTCTTACTTCCTTTGCAACTCTGTTTATTCCATTCGCTTAACAAATGACATCTAATAAATTTGCATAAAATATTTTTAAATTTTGACCTGCTTTCACCTTATATGGTGCGGCATCAGATAAAATAAGCAATAATTTATCATTAGGCACTGCAGCAGAAAGAAAAAATTTGCTAATACTTCTTGTAGAAATCGTGATACTGTTAAAGCGTTATTTTTTTCCACTTGCTTACAGAAAATTAAATACGATTTTGGAAAGGTTTCATCGCTAAGTACACCAATCAATAAGTGCACAATGTATCTTCCTGACAAGTCAATGGTCTCGTCCACACATATGTAAAAGTAAGCATTACCAATTTTGGCTTTTATGTTGTGGATAACTAAGGAGTATAACAAATTGACATTATTTCTCTTTAGAGTTCGTTCATTGGGAATGTTTTGTTTGCAATATTTTTTTAAAAAAGAACTAAAGTTTTCATTGGATAATTTTAAAAGCAGTATATTAGAAGATACTAATGCACGACACAAGTCTTCGTTAAAAGTTTCATGTTCGGTTGGTTTTTTGGAACTTGACTAAAAGCACTTGGACACTGAAGGTTGATATTTTTCACCAGATGTGGTTTTTACTTTTTTAGCTAAATGTTTCGCGGTTCTGACATGCTGATCTATTTGAAATTTTTTTTTTCAGATAATATCTAAAAAAGAATATAAATATATTCTCTAGTTTTACCCATTTATAAAATCTAAGATTGTAGAAATAAACTACAGATGAACCGTTTTTGGATAACATAACAATTAAAATATTTTCCACAGTCAAAAGAAACCAACAGCACACACACACACACACAATTAAAATATTTAAATTAAATCAAATAAAAATCGATGTAGTAATCTTGAAAATGTCAAGAAGTTACTGTGCAAAAAGGAAGAACCCCAAAATATTTACAAGAGGCTCTTGGTCTTTTGTGTTTACATTTAAATAAAAAATACTGTGAGCATAAAAGTCCATATATGATATGTTTTTGTTTTTAGCAAAATTAAAGCAAACTATGTTATTGTTAGAAAAAAAATGGTGGCGACCTTTTAGTAGACTATAGAATGATTTGAATTTTAAATAGGTATCCTATTTTTTATCGCAAGGAGTTTAAAAAATGCTTAAAAAAAATGAAAAATACATCGATGTATTGCTAACTAGCCTTGTGTCGGTACTTCTCTTAAACAGAATCACCAACATGAAATTTTGCCACAACATGAGCAGTAAAATGTATCCATATCCATAGATAGCTTTTTGTAAGTTGAAACATTGCTTATTTTTGGCATTTAATTATTATTCACAATAATTATTTACAATTAGAAAGACACGTTGTTTACGCCTCCAATTTTACAACAAAAGTCAAACCAAGTGAAACTGACCGTCAAAATTTTTACCTAGAAACATAAACTGGTTTACACAAACCCTTAATTCCAGGACAAAACGTGACAAAACTATAAGCTGCTGTCTTGTAGTTAGTTTACCAAGAATTTGAATACCAAGTGATTATAAAACAAAATTAAATATTGGCATTTTCATGCTATCTGTAAGTAAATATAAAAATATATATTTAACACCAAATTTTTAAATTATATCCACTTTAGATAAAAATATGCCAAATTTGACATTTTTGCTTTGAAACGTGAGTTAATATAGCTTGTAGGGTAGAGTGGGGCTTATAGTTTCGCAGGTATAAAGGTCCAACAGCATACTAAAGTATCTAAAAAACTATAGTCCATTTCCATCATATTGATAGCACATTATGTATGTAAATCCCTAAACTGTTGATACGGGTGACTCAATGAAAAATTGATATTTGTCAAAAAGTTAAAGTCAAAAAGACCACCAGGTATAAAGGTTGAAGCAGAATAGAATACAATAGTTTTAAGGGTTACTAATCGCTAAATAAAGTTGCCAGTGTCGGAGTGATGAAGATTAACAGGTACTAATGAATTTGCAAGAAAGGTAAGATGTTTATTTTATTGGTTATATATAAAATAATTTGGGGCCATAACAGGGGCCGATTTGTAAAAAAATTAATATTATTTTAATCAAATTCCATTTCAGATTCACTGCATTCTTCAGAATCTAAGGAATCTTCAACTCCAATGTTAATTATTACCGGTTCCAGCATTGCATCAGTCATATTATCCAAATTCCACATTTTATTTTCTTCCTTGTGAGTATGACTAACAGCATTTTTTCAATTTTCTGGAGTTACTTTTGATAAGGAATGTTCTAATAATTGTTGTAAGTCTTCTAATTTAAAAGTTTTGTTGTTGGATCCGACTTCACCCTTTACTTGAGACCATATATTTTCTATCGGATTCAGATCACAGTGGTAAGGGGGTAAACGTAAAAAAAAATACATCACGGTTTAATGCCATTCATCAATTATATATTTTTTATAAGCTGCTTTATGTTGAATTCCTTTTTTGTCGAATTCTCTTTGTACTCAATTGCGTGTTTATCCACCTGTTCGATTATCTCTCCTTTTTTCCATGCCGTTGTTGGCAATTTTTCTGCTAGTTTTGAATGGTAACTATCATTATCCATGACTATGACATTTTTTTTGGAATTAAATCCAACATTTGCCAAAAATATTCTTCAAACACGTCAGCAGTCATTTCCTCGTGGTAATCTTTAGTTGATTTTGAGGCAAAACTTAATAATCCACCATTGAAAAAACCGTATTCGTTTTCAATATGGGTTATTATGAGTCTGCGTCTTTTTCCAACGGGAATATTGTTTATTCCAGTAGATATATCTTCGATGAATGCCTGACGGGAACTTTTTACATTTGTATCAACCCATAGATATGGTACAGTATGACCTTCATTTAGCCAAGTCTCGTCCAAATATAAAATTGTTTTCCCTTCTTCTCGGTACTTTTTAATAGTTCTTAGATAATCTCGTCTCCAACATGCAATGTAATATTTTTCAATTAAAACGGATTTTCTACTATTCTTTTGCCAACGAATTCCCATCTCTCTCAGTAGTCCCCATAATTTCTTGTTGCTTCGTTTTCTCTAATTAATGTTTGAATTTTGTCCAATGTTGAAAATTCTTTGTTAAAAATAAATGAGTGGACGCTGCGTCTTTCAGATTTTACTCACAAATATTGGATTAAAAAGCCATCTCCACCTTTGTGCATTGCTTTACAGAACAATTTAATTTTTTTAAAGAATTTTTAAAGAAGTTATAACACCCACATATAGTGACAACAACAAATTGAGCAACAATATTCTGAGATCTGTTTTGAACTGTTATAGTGATGCCACGGACGCATCCAAATCAATAAAAGGGACTTCTTCTTCTTCTAGTTCCATGACCGCTATCGATCGTTGGATATCATGTTGGCTACCATATTCGCTATCGTGACTTTATTGACAGCAGCTCTAAATAACGATGTAGTTGATTTTCCATACCATTGCCTTAGATTTTTCAGCCATGATGTTCTTCTTCTACCAGGACCACGATTACCTTGGATCTTTCCCTGAATGATCAGATGTAAAAGATCATATTTTTCAGGGTGTCTCATAATATGACCGAAGTATTCCAGCTTGCGTTTCTTTATTATATTGACCAGTTGTGTTGTTTGGTTCAGCCGTCTAAGGACCTCCTCATTTCTAACTCTGTCGACCCAGCTTATTTTCAGTAGTCGTCTGTATACCCACATCTCAAAGGATGTCAAGCGTTTAAGCATAGCCTCAGTTAGGGTCCACGCTTCTACTCCATACAGCAGGACAGGAAAGATGTAGCAAGATATCATACGAACTCTAAGGTCAATGCTAAGATCATGACTGCAAAGTACGTTTCTCATTTTTACAAAGGCAGCTCGGGCTTGTTCTATTCGGCTTTTAATTTCTGCGGTTGGATCCCAGCTCTCATTGATATTACTGCCGAGATAGACGAGTTTCTCTACTCTGTCCAGTGTGGCATCTCCGACTTTTATACCGTCATCATGTATATAATTTTGTTTGCTAACTATCATAAAAGGGACTAGCTGTGTCTATTTGCTACCCTCAGGAGGTTCTGAATTTAAGTACAATCTTTCCAATGGATTCTTTACTGGTTTACAAACCAAACAAGATACACCACTTTACAACCAGTTATTATATTACAACTTTACAGCTGGTTAACCACAAACTACTTGGTTTAAGAATTTTAAATCTCCACGTAAATATATAACCACCATAAATAAGTTACGCTTTGGACATGCGTGTTATCAAAGTCATTTATATAAAATAAATATGATTGAAGATTATAATTGCAAACATTGCGGAAAACTGGGTGACCTTGATCAACTCTTTTTTGAATGCCCTAAGTTTCAACAGCATTCAAACTCGCTCTACAAAAAATTAATCGAATTTAATATGTAGGCCCCATTCAATATTCAATCGGTACTGGCGACAGGCTCACAAAATATATATAATATCATTATAGATTTCTTGTCAGACACATGCACGGTTTTATAGAATTTGTACGCGAGCATGAAATTTTTCATGATCGTGTGGTTTAGGTTTGTATCCTTTGTGTACCCTAAATGTTATAACATCTTATTTATGGTTCAGTTTTATTTGTCCACTAAGAATGTCTTGATGGGCCTCTAGACGAGAAGCAAGTGACCCTGTAAGTTTCCTTGCCTTATATTCTTCTATTAATTATCCGTTAGTTTTGTATTAGGGATAGAGTTATTCATTTGTTTGATTGGAGAATCTATTGCAACTGGCTGAATGACTAATGTCAATGCCATTAAAAAAAATTAGTGTTTTCTGTCTAGTAAGTTTATTAACTAGTATGAGAGTCTGGGCATCGAATCTAATAGTTTGTAGTTGTCATTTTTATGCATTTTGTCAGGGAGATATTAATAATAAGTAGTAGAGATCCCAGTTTCTTAGCTAGGTCCTAGTAAAGAAACTTTCATACTGAGTCATGGCGTTCTTTGTAGTCAGTTCCGACAAACGCCTGGCATTTCCCTTGAGATATTGGTCCCTCAGTATTCGACTAAATACTGAAGGTCTTTGACAATATGATTTAGGTGATATGATTTTGGCACAAGTAGAAAACCCTTTATCTCTGGAAACATCTTTTCTGGTGTTAACCAATAGTTCGACGCTGTTTTGTCGACATATTCTTGGCTAATCTCATAGAGAGCTCGCTCATGCAGATGTTTACCATATGTTTCTTGCTTAGTCAGGTATTTTATGTGCATTTCTTGTTCCCTGAGTTTGAGCGGCATTGTGCCATTTAGTGCGCTAATTGCTAGATGTAAAGTAGATATCTCAGCCTGAAATTTCATCTTTAAATTAGCAACCTGTTTATTCAGTTGTTTACTTTACTGCACAGCATGGAGGTGGCTATTGCGGCTTTGAAAAGAGTTCCTACTTTTGGTTAAAGATTTCTATATTTGTTTTTGACCACTTTATAGTACTAAATTAGTCGATAAGCGCTAAACAGACATACGTATTTAATTTCTTAAACATATTTTGACTTTTAACATATGGTCAATTTAGCAATCTTACTTTTCGAACAAACTCAGAAATTAGTTTTGTTTTCATTTATTTATGGCCCATTTTTCCCATCTGCTTCACCCGGAGATAATTGTACACATTATTTTCACTACTGAGCATTTCTTTTAAGTATATTTGGTATACGGCATTTGTCTGGTCCAAAGTGATAACTGATATTTGTAGGGGAAAGGATGAGGTAGCTGGTTCGATAAATTAAAAGTAAATAAGTATTTGAAAAATTATGATCTCACCTTCCTACATTTGGTAGATAAAAAATTAATTAAACCTCGAAGGACCAGCGACCCATAGGTCGCAAACTTGCGGATATGTAATTATGTAGTGAGTAGTAAAATAGAAAATGAAATAATTAAAATAAGAATAGAAGCTAGAAATATTTTTATTACATTATTTACAAAAATCAATAAAAAAGCGGAATCGCCAACAAATCACCCTTTTGTATAATAATAAAATATAAATGTTTATGTACAATGTTCTTTAAACGCACAACTGTTTATATGAAAATATAGAACAATAAAGTTTATATGTAGAATATTGAATATCCGGCAACCCTGTAATTTGTCGGGCCGGCATTCATGAAAGGTTGGCACGAAACCGTAGATTATCTTCTGTATGAAAAAATTATTTCAGGTACTTACATATTTTATGCACAGACACTGAGTTTAATTTAATTAACTATTTAATAACATGTGTTAATTGAAAACTGCTTCTATTTGAGAAGCGTGAAAACAATAACGTGCTTCTATTTGAGAAGCTGAGAAAATGATTTGACTTACGTCCTTCTATTTGAGAAGGCAGATACGAAGTGAAGTTAAGGGTAGCTGATTTGAATAGATTAATGTAAAATTCTGACAGGCGCAGAAGATATGAAACAGCACGAAGAAGGGATGCCGTGCTGATCGTATAGACTTTAATTTAATTTAAAAGACAATTTAGTGGAAAAATAATAATTATTAGAATAATAAATAAACTATTGTAGAAAATGTGAATAATTTTCTACAATATTATTTAAGAATGTTTCCATAGTTTGTAGTATTTGATTCAGGTGGTTTCGAGTGGAAGCCATTCATTTTAAATCATCCTCAAATATTATTATTGATGCTATTATTATTAAAGAATATTTTTGATTATTGAGCTGAAACAATTATTTTTCTTTTCTTCCAAACTTTCGTTTTTAACTAAAACTTGACACCCAATAATTTTCTTGGCGTTAAATGGAGCGTTGATTCTTTGTAGCAAAATTTCTCGTCAAGACACGAGATTTATTTCTATTTAAGAGAGAGGAGAGCGTTAAATCCGGAGTGTGGATTAAACCTAAAAACCTTATTTTCTCCACTTTCGTCAATTTTCATCTGTAAATATTGAGTTAATCCACGTCGTAGTGGTTGCTTGCTTGCAGAGTGCGTATGGCAATAGAAGGATGGGTAATACAGAGGTGGACTAAGATTAGACGGACTTTGTATGGAAGTTTATCTCATTTACAGCAATATGTTGTATTTTGTATTTTTTTTTAATTTTAGCACCTACCTCATAACAAATTTTTTTAGTTATATCAAAATTAAGTCAAAAACTAAAGTCAATAATAAATATTTTAAGTCAGATATTAAGTAATCAATATTTCATATAAAAACAGACAATCAGAATATGCAATTTCTATTAGAAGTTACAGCAAAGCAAGAAGCTTTATTAAAAAGCATTATAGAAAAAAAAATTTCACTTCGTCAAAACCACAAATGTAAGATTAAACATATGTGAAGCATATGTAAAAAAAAGATGTACTAACACATCATTTTTAAAGGTATTAGTAAATAAATAATATTTATTTACTATTTAATTACCATCCTGTTTATATTATACCATTACTATTTATTTACCATCTTCTTCTTAGGGTGCCTTCCCGTTCTAAACATTGGCGATCATTCTGGCTATGATGACTTTGTTGGTTGCTATATGGAATAGCTGTATTGGGGTCTTTTTATACCATGCTCTCAGGTTGGCAAGCCAAGATATTTTTTTCCTTCCTGGGACCCTTTTTCCTTTAATTTTACCTTGCGAAATGTATTGGAGCAGCTCATATCTACTATTTACGATTGCCCTTTACGATAATGACCAAATACACGGTTGTATTAATCCTCCGAAGTACCTCTTCATTGGTGATTTTGCCTCTCCACGGTATCTTTAGGATCCATTTGTTATAGCTCAAAAACCTGAAGTTTTGATAGAGTTTCTGCCTTTAATGTGAACGTTTCTACTCCATACCGAAGCACTGAGAACACGTTACATTTAATTTTATTTTTGTTTCTAGGGTGAGGTCGTGACTCTTGAACACAGAGCTAATAGTCAAGAGTGCACTTTTTGCCTTTCTGATGCGACATTTAATCTCTTGGGTATTGTCCCACGACTCATTTATTATAGTTTCCAAGTAGTTCAACTGTGAGACACGTTAAATTCTCATTTGGTTCACATACATATTTGCTCCAGTTATGTTTCCTTGCTGATAATCATTAGCTTGGTTTTTCTGGTATTTATATCCAGTCCATATGTTCTACTTGTTTTCGTTATTTAGTTCATTAAGTTTTGCAGTCCTTATTTGGTATTGAAGAACACTATTGTATTATCTGCATACCGCAGGTTATTAAGGTTGACTCCATCTATTGAGATGCCTGCATCAATATTTTTTAGAGCGTCTTCAAAAATGTGCTCTGAGTACAGATTAAATATCAGTGGTGAAATTATGCACCCCTATCTCACTTCTCTTAAGATTTTGACCCGATCTGTATATTCTCCATTTATCCCATCTCCGGTTTTCTAGTCCAAATGGTCCAACAGCAGATTATGTTTTGCTGGCCCCAAATTTCGTTTTACAGTTAACCATCATAATTGTTAGGTCTTGCTTTTTTAACATTTTTACAACTTGATTAATGCTACGGTATAGTTTTTCTATCTCTTCTTCTGTTCGTTCTATTGTAGGTGCATATACCTAAATTATATTGATGTCGAATGGTCGTGCTTTTAGTTCTATGAGCATCACTTTTGATGAGATTGGGATGAAAAGCCAACAGATTTTTCCATTTCTTCTGTCAATTTAATACCGACACGACATGTTTGTGGTTATTTTTCGAGAATAATGAATACGGTTTTTCCGATATTTGCTGTTTCTGAACCTGGCCAACGCATTTCGTTTATTCCCAGAATATTTAATTTTATATGTCATTTATTTTATTGCATTATGGATTTTACCTTTCTGTGCCATGATTTTTACGTTCCATATATGCCTATTCTGATGTCTTATTTGCAGTTTATTATTTTTTTTATATTTATAAGTAATTGAATTTCGCTGCAAGCATAGCCATTTGATTCTACTAGGACTTACCCAATCCGGATCTTTAATGAGGTATCTTGTCCCTAATTTTCTTCCTCATCTCTATGCCGTTGGCTGGTTCCACGGTTCTTCCGCCTTTAAAGCCAGTTTTCCAACTCCAGAGTAATGGGGTTACCAACCGTTTACTAGCTCCTTCATCCGAAGCGATTGGCAAGTGCCCCATTAACTTTGCTTTTACCGGTAATCGCTCGGTCGAATTTTATTTTCACCATATCCGGCTTTACTTAGTCAAGACCAACGAGCTGTGGCACGTGAGAGGCACAGTCATAAGTGAAAGTTAGTTGTTTTAAGAGGACCAGTTATCAAGAACCATCTCCCGTCTATGACGCCTAATATAGTTGTTACGATAAAAGTGTCTATAACACAACTCTACAACCCACGCTCTTTGTCTAAGTACGGAATAATTTCTGTTGTCACGTGGGCTCCTGTTGTTAGTGACGTATCGTACAGTTGTTGACCATAAAACATATGCAATTTGCCGGTCTCACTTAAAACATAGGCATTGAGTTTTGGAACTTACGATGGTGTATGTATTAAAACAAGACATGCACTTGTCAAACAAAAGTTATGCCCGTCTAAAAATTGATTTAAAAATTTCTTTATAAAAGGTATATAATAAAACACTCTATCGGGCTACATCACAGAACGTTTCCGAAATTAATATTCCATCATCAGTACTATCCTAAAAGTCTAAACACTTTAAAGTATTACCACTTTAATGTATTACCACTTTACAGTGGTAAATTTTTAGGATAGCGCTGATGATGAAATATTAATTTTTAAGAAATTTTTAAATAAATCTTTTGTGATACATTGTATAAAGCCAGCTACAAGAATTTAGTTTAGTTATGGATTTCATGTCCGTCCGTCTTTAATGGCGCTACAGCCCAAATGCAGCTTTGGTCTTCTTCAAATTATGCATTTAACTTTGTCGGTCCCGCACCGATCTTCTCCTCTAGCAGATTTTGCGCTTCATCCTCTCACCGTTTCCGTGGCCTTTCTTTTGGTCTTGTGCTTTATATTTTACTACCTAAGGTACTTTTCGGCAATCTTTTGTTTTTCATTCTCACTACATTACCAGCTATCAAATTCACTGAAGTTTAACATATCCTGAGATCGGCGGATCTTTGAACAGTGGGTAGAGTTTATGGTTGTACCTGGATCTCCACACTTCGTTTTGGTTAATAGGTCCAAATATCTTCTGTAGGATTTTTTTCAAATACTTTCAGCTATTTTTGAGTCTTCTGTCATTGCTCATGTCTTACTTCTATAACATACTATTGGTCTGTTCATAGGTTCGACTACTTGATTTTCAATCTTTAGTGTGTGATTTTAGTGCGGAACACGGGCGAGTAAAAAATAATTTTTTTTCTTTACTATTCTTCTTTGATTTTTTGGTTCTTCTGTTCGACCTGTGTTTAGTGCAACATTCAAATATGTCAAACTTAAGTTTCAATATTGTCCTCTAATTCAATTGTCTGTCTGTTTGCCACAGATCTTGCAGTATCTGTTTCTGTACCTCTGGATCCGTTATTTGAGGAGGGATTTCATCATTAACCAGTCAATTTTGACGTAATTGTTGATATAAAAGAATCTGTCCTTAATTATGAAGAATACTATTTTGACTTTAAAAATGGTGATTATGTTGCTTTAAATTATTATTTAGCAGAAGTTGACTGGAATTTATTATTTCTTAACAAAAGCATTAATGACGTAGTTAAAGATTTTTATGATATTTTATTTTATTTAATAGAATTGTTTATACCATTAAAAAAATTAAAACATCTACATATCCCAAATGGTTTACATCAGAGTTAAAACACTTACTTTATGAGAAGAAAAAAGCACATAAAAAATTTAAAATGACTGGTGGTGATGAGAACTATTGTCTTTTTTCTGATCTCAGGGAACAATGTAAAGAGCTTAGCAAGTATTTACAAAGGCGTCATGTGAATGAAATTGAGGCTAGCATTTTTCATAATTCTAGTTCTTTCTGGAAATATATTAATAATAAACGCAAATCTCATATTCTACCATCGAGTATGAGTTATGGTAATGAAAGTAGTGAAAATGGTTCAGATATTGTGAATTTATTTGCTGGGTTCTTTTCGACTGTCTATAATAAAGAAAAAATAAATCAGATTCCTAATTTTAAGTACGAAAATTATGTTAATGCTAATAATTATTTAATTAATGTTAAGGATATTATTGATAAGATACAGAATAATCCGTGGAAACTGACAGCGGGTCCAGATGGTATACCAATGTATTTTATTAAAAAATGTGTATTCACTCTTGCTAAACCTATTCAGTTATTATTCAATAAGTCCTTAACTTCTTCTACATTTTCTGATTTTTGGAAAGTGAGTTTTTTAAAACCCATTTTTAAATCTGGTCAAAATAATAATGTTGAAAATTACAGGGCTGTTTGTTTGCAGTCTGAACTACCAAAGTTGCTTGATTTTTTTGTTAACCATATGTTAACCTACGATTGTAAAAATTTAATTCTCGGTCAACAACATGGTTTCTATCAAAAGAAATCTACTTGTACAAATCTTATTTTGTATTCAAACTTCATTGTTGATTCTATGGAATCGGGAAACCAAGTTGACTCCATATATGCTGATTTTGCCAAAGCATTTGACAGGGTAAATCACGAAATATTAATTGCTAAACTTCGTGGATACGGAATTGGAGATAATTTATTGGATTGGATCACGAGTTATTTAACAGATCGTTCACAAATAGTAAAATATGGTAATTTTGTTTCTGAAGCGATTAATGTTACTTCGGGTGTACCTCAAGGTTCTCACTTAGGTCCACTTCTATTTAATCTGTTTGTGAATGATATATCATCAGTAATTAATAATAGTGAATTTCTATTGTTTGCTGATGACATAAAGATCTTTAAAGCAATTAAAAATACCTCTGATATGGATGCTCTTCAGTCTGACTTAAATAATTTATCACGTTGGTGTGACATTAATACCTTATATTTAAATATAAAAAAGTGCTATAAAATTACGTTTTCCAGAAATACTAAACATCAGTTATATAGAACATACATACTTAAGGGAGTATCGATTACAGAAGTAAATCAAATTAGAGACCTTGGAATTACATTTGACCAAAGACTAATGTTTGATAGGCATATTAATAATATTACATCGCGGGCTTATAGAATGCTCGGCTTTGTTCAAAGGAACTCCCGAGAATTTTCAATATTTACTTTCAAAATTTTGTATTGTTCTCTAGTTCGGTCCATTTTGGAATATTGTAATATTATTTGGTATCCATATTATAATATGTATATTGATCAGTTGGAACGAGTTCAAAATAAATTCCTAAGAATTTGCAGGTATAAAATGGTTTTTAATAGAACTAACTGTGATTATAACTATATTATTTGTCAACTTAATATGAAAACTTTAGAAAATAGAGAATCTGAGTGTGAATTGCGTTTTTTTGCATAAAATTCTTAATGGTTATGTTGATTGTCCGGAACTGCTGGAATTAATTGTTTTTAATGTAAATTCTAGAAGAACACGCTCTCCTGACCTGTTTAGACTAAAGTTTCATCACACTAATTATGGTAAAGTGAGTCAATCACAAGGATGTTGAGAACTGCCAATAATTTGCAAGATAGTGTTGAATTGTTTAATTTATCCGTGTCCTCGTTCAAGAACAGTTTAAAGAAATTGAGACATTAATGTTATTAATACTTTTTAAAATTGTAATATATGACTACAGTTTATATGTTAATTATATGTGTATATTGTAATTTTTGTAAGGAAAAAGGGTTCATCCCGTTAAATAAACAAACAAACAAACAAACAAGTATTACCTTTTTTGCCTTTTGAATGTTAATTTCTAGTCTTGTCTCATTTGCCTCTACTTTTAATTGTAAATATATTTCTTATATGCTGTGAAACATAATGCGGATGTCATGGGCATTGGGTTATACATCAATCTGTATTGATTTATTTGTTAGGAGATTACCTCTTTCTATATTCAGCTATCTTATTACATACTCTAGAGTCAGGTTGAATAGTGTCGGTGTCAGCCCGTCTCCTGGTCTTTATTTTTTTTTGACTATTAAAAAGCTCTTAAAGAATTTATTTTGTACTCCGACAGTTGCTTTTGACAAGACCATTGTTGAGTTTACTAGTCGGGTGTATTTTGGGTAATAATAAAGCTATGCTATATTTAATATAATTTGTATCTGTTAATTGAGTCGTAGGCCTGTTTAAAATTTCTGAATATGTTCTGGACACTAATGTTAAATTTCCACGATTTGTTTCGAATTAATTTCACTGTTACATATTCATCTCTTAATTAACAATTCAAGAACAAAGGCATCTATAACCAAAAACAATTTCAAACTTACCATTAACTAACTCCATTAACCACTAACACAAAAGCATTTTAGTAAATAATCAAAATAACTTACCAATATATCTAACGCAAAGACTTGAATGTCTGCCATTATACAAGTCATATCACGACAGAAACTGAGCTATAAATAATTAGTTACGTACCCAATATATAAAATATGTCTATAAGCAGGAAAAGTGCAATAATTGGTCAGGTTAGTTATTGAATCGTAACTACTAGAAGAAAATTGAATTAAGTGAAATAAAATATTAAAAGTAAAAGTAAAAAAACAAATTAAAAGATAAATCATGCAATAGGTTTTTTTAACCGCATGAAACAATGGATAAAAAACTTTACAACTGTTTTTATGTGATAGTTATGTAAATATTTATATACGACTAATAAAAAACATTAAAATGTACTATAATATTTGATCATATAAGACTTTTAAAATATTAACGCACATCAACTTTTTGAAATCCGAACCTGAAAAAGTGGGTTGCCTCCTTTCAATCTTCTTCAGTCGCCTTATTCGACTACTTATTAAAACAAACCTGGTGCTGATGCTTGTCTTATCCTACATGTACACGTTCTGGTAATTAAGACCCATCGTATCTCTTTTGCCAAAGATTGAAAGGGGAATCTTGCAAAATTTGTATAAAACGCCGTCAAACTAAATATTAGGCGAATTTTCTTGATGAAAACAGAGGTTCTTTGATTACGTAACCTATCAGTCGTCAATAGAATTATAAACTACTAATTTTCTAAAGTACGTGTTTTTATAAAATCCTGCAATGTCTGCTATATTGAACTTAAATTAAATGTTATATTATTAAAACAAATTTACTTTATTAATAAATACGATTTTCGTGATACAGCTTTTTGTCATTTATTCAAAACATTTTCTTTTATATTTTAAATAGGGCAACAATACAGTCGTTAGCCAGTTAAGGATTGCGAATTAAAAGGGATTTTTTATAGCAACGAAATATGAAATTTTAGAATAACTCAGGTTATTCTAAAATTTCTATATAAGAAAAAGTTATAATGTATACTAAAAATTAACACAAATGTGAAAATTATAAAACTACACCGTTATTGGCTATATGATCATAGTTATTCGCATACAAAATTACAGTCATTTGCCATTCATAAAATTTCTAATTTTTTGAGACTCTTTTTTAAGTTTTGTAGCTAAAACACAAGAAAGTTCTCTTGTCTTCACAAGTTTTCGTCTCCTTTGTTTTTTCCTCTAACATCTAACACCTCTAACTCTAAATGCCTCTAACACAAAATTGACATTACTTTTCAATTTTAAATTTAGTTATGTTATACGAACAGGAATAGCATATTCCTGTATAGAAAAGATGTATAGAAAAGAATCCATTCATTGCAGATGAATTGGAGTTTTCTAATTGTTTCACCGTTATATCTAAAAGAATACTGACGGTTAAACTGCAAAACCTCGTAAGTCAGTTTTATATAACTTTACAGGAGAGACGAAAAACGTTTTGACTTCTTGACTTAACATTTATTGCAGATGAATTGGGTTCTTCTAATTGTTTCCCCGTTATATCTAAAAGAATAATACGTATTTTTCATGTTCTGTATACTCCTCAGTTTCAAAACACCTTGTATATTTCCTTTGAGATGTATTTTGCCAATTAAAAAAATTGATATTGTTGTTAACATAAAAAAATATTGTATGTTTTTTAAAAAACTATAGGTCACTGGTTAAATGAATTTATTATAATGGGAGAAAAAATTCAATATTTTGACTGAAAATAAATTTGCTAAAATAGCAAATTTAAATTGTAAATAAACTATAAGATTAAACTGGCTTGACTCATTACGGTTATCTGTACAAAGAATATTGGTGTAATAATTATTTTAACCAGTGGAGTAGATTTGTAGGGTTGTCCATCGCGGCACCATCCTAGGCACAAAAAAAGGGACGTTTCGATAAACTTAATATGCTTTTCGTTCGCTGTCTTAGTAGGAAGTGTTCGCATTTGTAAGGATAAAAATAAATTCTGCACCTACAACTTCAAAGGGGTTGTCAATAGTTCGTGGGGCAGGTGCATCCCATAAATCAATTCTATTGTAGGGCGCCTTTGAATGGCGATAATATAACTTTATATGATACCTTACAGCGTTTTCTATAGTTTCCAAAGAAGTAACATAAAATAACAAAGACAAGCCGAATCTTCGAACTTACTCACTATCAGAAGCTTCAAATAATTCATCATCCTCATCGGAAAGTTTTCCAAAATTTATTGCAATGTTTTGCGATTCACGCTCTGTCAGAGGTTTAGAACGTTGAGACATCTAAAATTATACAACATGTTGTAAAAATATTGTATTTTAAACATTATGTAATACTTACAGCACTTTATTCTTTCAATTTATTGAAATGAAAAACAATACAGAATGCGCATTCGTTTATTTATGTTAGGTTATGTTTACTGCGATGGACCAACACATTTGTTGTATGGTGGCTCATAGGCGTACTTAAAAAATAAATGGTTGGCTTACGGAGGAATTGATTTAGAAAATATAGTCGGCAGCGAACGTGTTACTGCAGTAGATTTAGATCCTGTAGTAAAAAAAATTATTCAAAACAAAGAATCCAATTAAATAAAATGAAACTAATCGAATAATAAAAAAGAGAATAAAAGAGGCTAAGGAGAGAATGTTACATGAGCAGTGTCAAGAACTAGAAGAAATTGAGAAAAAATATGACTTTGTTAACATGCATAAAAGAATTAGAGAATTAACAGGAATGAGAAAAAAACTTCAAACTAGGCAACTAAGAGATGAAAGGGGTGCACTTACAACAGATATAAACCAAAAAATACAGAGATGGACACAATATATAGCACAACTTTTTAAAGACAAAGAGAGAACAGAAGCACCAAAAGAATTTAAGGATGATACTGGGCCTGACATTATACGAGAAGAAATTGAATATGCAATGAAACAAGCTAAATGTGGTAAATCTCCTGGGCCTGATGAAGTTCCTATCGAATTACTTAAAATTGTGAATACTCAATATATTGATCTTCTTTTGGATCTATTCAATACCATATATAAAACAGGTATAATACCTAAAGAATGGCTCCAATCAACATTCATACTGCTTCACAAAAAAGCCAATGCAAAGGAGTGCAATGAACATCTCACCATAGCCTTAATGAGTCATGTGTTAAAATTGTTTTTAAAAGTAATTCACAATAGAATACATAAGAAATTAGATAAAGGCATAAGTAATACACAAATGGGATTTAGGAAAGGACTGGGAACACGAGATGCACTGTTTGCAGTAAGTGTTCTTTCGCAGAGATGCTTAGACATTAATCAGGAAGTATATGCCTGTTTCGTTGATTTTGAAAAGGCATTTGACAGAGTACAGCATAATCGACTTAAAGAAATTTTATTGTTATTCAATTTATACAGTGAAGCCATCTCAGAATTAGCGCTTGCCGAGATCAGTGAGGGCTTTATAATAAACGGTGAGCCACTTAATAACATAAGATATGCTGACGACACCGTCCTTCTGGCAGGAACACTAGAAGAACTGCAACACCTTGCTGAACAACTAAATATATATTGCAACGATTATGGACTAAAAATCAATTTGAAGAAAACCAAGTTCATGGTATTTACAAAAGCACAAAACATCAAAGTTAGGCTAGTACTAGATAATACAGAAATTGAACAAATATCTTCGTACAAATAACTTAAAGCATGGATCACAGAAGATACTGATCAGACAAAAGAAATAAGATGCCGCATTGAAATTGCGCAGTCAACTTTTGATAGAATGAGAAATTTTTTTTGTAATCGCGATATCAATATATCGCTCCGGATAAGAATGTTTCGATGTTATATTTTCTCTACCCTTTTGTATGGAGTTGAAGCTTGGACACTTAAAAAATCCAACATTAAAAACCTAGAAGCATTCGAAATGTGGTGCTACCGACGTATTTTGTAAATATCATGGATGGATCGCAAAATAAACGAACAAGTTCTCGAACAACTAGGAAAACAATGCGAAGTTTAAAATGCCATAAAAATTAGGAAATTGGAATACTTGGGGCACATCATGAGAGGTGAAAAGTACGAACTACTAAGGAATATAATGCAGGGAAAAATCAAAGGTAGAAGAATCGTTGGAAGACGTAAAATCTCGTGGCTACGCAATCTATGTGAATGGTTTGGATGCAGTTTAATTGAATTATTCAGGCGAGTAACCAATAAAATTATAATTGCCAGAATGATTTCCAATCTCTGATAGGAGTGGAACTTGAAGAAGAAGAAGTAAAAGAAAAATCATCAAGAGACGAAACGACACCTTATGCGAGATTCAAATTGTCACTATATAATGGGAAGTTTTACATAATTTGTCTATTTTTTATAGACCCATAAGTTGAGTGTATATATATGTACCTTAAAAATGGTTTTTTGATTCGAAAAAAGCGTGAAACTCTTTTTATTAACAGCAGCTCCAATTTTTTTGCGTATTTAATTAAAAACTATATTTCTAATTATTTTATTTTTTTCCGTATAATGGACCATGTTTAAAAATCAAACAAACTATTTTTATTTTAGGGGTTTTGGGTGATTTTATCCATTTTATAGCTTTTAAAATAGCTTAAATCAAAGATTTTTTTATGGGAAATAGATATTTGAAATTAAATAAGCCTTTAGGAATTTAAACCCCAAAGTGTTTTCACGGTTTTTAAGAGTTTTGGTGGGTTTATTCATATTTTTTGAGATAAATTATTTATTGATATTCTCAAATTTTATTTACTTTTGTGATAGTTAGTAAAAACGACTGTTTATAATAGTTATCTTAAGTTCTAAAAACAGAACTTATACTTTAAAACAAACATTCACGTCAGTTCAAATATTATATTTCCTTAAAAACCCTCGTCTAGTGCATGTCTACCAAAACACAAACTACAGCATCTAGTAACATAATCATTACTATTATTATTAATTTATTCATCATAGAGAAGTCGAGTATGATTCCAAAACATGGAATCCCGACCCGACCGTTTGAATAAACATATGCGAAAGGTATCCGCTAAGGCCAGAAGGAAAGGCCGGAACAACCGATAAGGGACTTGGTTTTATTCCATAGGCAAGGAGCCAAAAGCATTTGCCTTGGCAGGGTTTGATTAGGTCACTCTATTCGATTAAACCGTTTTTACGTTTATTAATAATATCTTATTTTTAACAATCAATTAGTTCCACTACTGTAATTAATGGCACACCACAACTTTAGCATGGTTCTGAATAATATTCGTTCTATAAGATATAAAACAGATAAAATATTTTTGTTCCTAGAGGAATTAGGATTTTTCCCGATAGTTGCGGTTACCGAGCATTGGTCAACGAGCCTTTTTTTGTGGAAAAATATACCACAATTGCTAAGTATGATCGTCGAAGTTTAGCTCATGGGGCACCCTAAATTTTTCTTTAAAGAATGATTTCTCTCCCATAAGAAAATATGACTTTCTGTTTAATAAATCATTTTTTGAATTTTCATTGGTTTATAACAAGAATCTTAATCTATATATTATTTACATTTATAGATGACTTAAGTCTTCCATGGAGCTATTTTTTTTAGAACCTGTTAAATTTGTTAGACGACCTGTCTAATAAAAGCAGAAAGATTCTATGGTTTTGTATATCCCAAACACATAGGCTTATTGCAACGCAAGCACAGGTATTTTGTCATCCTGCGATTTCTACTCGGACACAAACTGCAAATCTTGCGTTTTTCTAAAATAAGAACATCCGTCTAATTGTCCTCTTGTTTTTTTTTAACTCCCAGTATCTGGCTAATTGTAAGAAGTAATTGACGAGGAATGTTCGTCATTCTTATTGGTCTTTTTATGTGACCTTGCACTTAATGCATAGCCAACTTCAAAGCAAAAACACTTTTTTCTTTTATTACTGCATTGTTTTTGATGTAGAATATAAATGTTGTATAGAAATGTCCAATATGCGGAAAAAAATGTTAAGGGCATCTTCGGGTTCGACGGCTTCAGGTGCTTTTGGAGCATTTCTCATCTAGAGAATCTACACCTCCCTTATTCTTATTCTAATAAGAAATAATTTCTGGTTGTTTAGTAGAGGGATCACTATAACGTCTATTGTGCATTGGAGATATAAATACTATAGCATTTTCCACTTTTCCTACATGAGAAATTAATGTACGTTCTTCCCTAAATCCATAAATTGTTGACCCTTTAGATCTGTTTCTGTTGGGCAGAAAAGAAGAAGGTATTTCAGCCTTATTTTTTTTTAGTGTGCCCACATAAGACAAGTTTTTGTACCAATTATCAGCTGTGATATTTCGGTTGCCACCAAAGAGCGGTTCAGCCAAACGCAACGCAGCTTATGTGGGCTTTTTGTACTCGTCACTGATACTAAATCCATCTGAATCTTTTTCGCTGCAGATATAAGCATTATACAAATAACCATTACGTGCATCTGTAAGACACTTTATTTTGATTCCGTATTTAGCCGGTTTGTTAGGCATGTACATTTTAAATTGGAATTTACCTTGAAAAATTACTTACAAGCATTTCATCAATTGTGGCAGATTTACCCAATCCGTATACACTTTGACAATTTACTATGAAAGTATTGAATATAAATGAAATAGCTGCAGTTGAATCATATTTTTTGCGTTCCGCCCTGTCTTCAGGATTGTCGAATTGGATAGCAAGTAAAAGAACAGCAAATCTTTTTTTGCTCATGACAGATTTAAAGATTTCTCTTTCAGTTCCATCTGTTGCAAATAAACGGTCTATATTTTCGTGACTGGAGTTGAAAATGGCAGTGTAAACAAGGAGTCCCAAAAATGCTCTTAACTCAATAACATCCATTTCTCTAAGATGATGGATAGAACTAGCAGAATATTTTTCACGCATTGATTGTAATTTTGTGTTTGTATTCTGCTCAATATGTTGTAGAATGTTATCACTAAACAACATATTCCAAACAGACAAGGGTATCGCATTTTCGCCGAGCGTTTTTGCGTTTGTTTTTAGAATTGGCACTTTTATCACAAGAATGTGTTTACGTGTTCTAGATGAGGGAATAACTTCTGACATACACCATCTGTATCTATTTTTACCATAAACATAGGTTTTGTCACTATCACTTACTGCTATTTCATAACAATCTGCAGACTCGTCAGAATCAGAAAATTCCGAACATGTATCGTGTTCAGACTCAATGTTATTTATTTTATTTATTTTTACGCACAACAGGCCGTTAAGGCCTAGGGCATTTTTTTACAAATAAGCCTAATATTAACTAATTATAATCATTTTGAACAAAACTTTAACTTAAATATGTATATACAACATTCTTAACTATAACCAGTTCCTCACCTTCACGTGTTTAAGGTCTTCCTCTACTTTACTAATCCACCTCGTTCTGATTCTACCTCTTCTTTTGGGGCCGATTAGTTTTATGGTTATTACTAGTTGGGGCATTCTGTTTGCTGTCGTTCTTTCCACATGTCCCAACCATCTGATTCTTTGTGACTTGACGAACTTGGTAATGGTAGGTTCTTTGTATAAAGCCATTAATTAATTTTTGGTTCTTCGCTCCCAACCATCTTCTGCCTTTCGTCCTTCGAATATGCGTCTCAATATTTTCCTTTCCCATCTTTCTAGAGTATCCTCTTCCTTCTTATTTAATATCCATGTTTCACTGACATATGTTACTGTGGGTCGAATTACTCTTTTATATATTCTGAGTTTACCTTGTCTAGGTTTACGTATTTTGAGTTTAGTAAGGCTCTGAAACTACCTAATTTTTTATTCCCTTTTGCTATTCTGTTCAGTTTGCCTCCTGTTTTATGCAGAGGGCATATGCGTGCCTCATACAACACCGATGGCATTATTTCCTTTTCCCATACTTGCACTAGTAGCTGATATATTTTCTTTGTAGTTTTTCTCCACCAAACTTCATCATTTCTATGCATATGTCATTTTTACCAGGCTTCTGTTATTTTTCATTTTTTGTATTGCTGTCACCACCTATTCCTCTGTAGGCTGCCTTTCAACTATCGCATCCTTTCCAACCGTCCAGTTGTCTACTGCTTCGTGGTCCACCTCATTATTTAGTATTTTTTCAAAATGTTTTTTCCATTTCGTCATTATTTCTGCCGGATCGCTAACTAAATTTCCGCCTTTACTTTTCAAAGGACTACAGTGGCTTTGGTAACCTTTTCCCATCTTTTTAATTTCTTGATAGAACGACCTCACCTCTTAATTTTTAAACTTCTCTTCTATCTCTTTTAAATTCAACTCATTGTGGTATCGCTTTTTTCTTCTACACAGAGCTTTCAATCTTCCTCGAATTATTTTATATTCTTGTTTTTTACACTGTCTATTATCTGTTAATATTTGTTGTCTGATCTTCTTCTTTTTTCTTGCTATCGCCTGACATTCTTCGTCAAACCAATCTTTGTTTTTACTTCTCTTGGAGTCGCACTTAACTATTTACTCGCTAGCTTCTCCTACGGCAGATTTAATTTGTTCCCAGGCTTGATCTGTCTGTAAATTTTGGTCACATTGTTTTAGAGTTTTATTTATTTCTTCCTCATATTTATTTTTTATTTCTACTTTCTTCCGAAGTTTTTCAATGTTGTATTTTTTCTTCGTTTTATAATTCGATTTCTCTTTTTCTTGCAGCCTTCTTCTACATGTGACTTTAACGAGGTAACGGTCCGAGTCGATTTCAGCTCCTTTCGTACTTCCTACCTTCCGAACGATATTCATATATTTACTTTGAATCATAACATAATCTATTTGATTTGCCGTCCTTTTATCTAGGGAGACCCACGTACCTTTGTATATCTCTTTTCGTTTAGTTGTGTGATCCTCTTCAGATTCAATGTTATGGTCTTCCGAAATATCGTCTTCATCACTGTCACTATAACATTCCTCATTGTACCACTTTAAAAGAGTCTCATAATCGTCATCGCCGAAACCTACTCGTTTTGATGACTCGGCCATAATTTCTAAAAATGCAAGACACACAAAAAAGTCACACCAACAGTCCAGCGTCGTCTAAGGATCTATTTTTTTTTAGAAACTGAGAGAAACTGGTCGCAAATACACCACATTGTCAAGCTCAAATAGTTAAAGGATTCGATAGAAGGATTTGCCTGTGGGCGGTGCCAATTTCCAATAAAATACAGTTAAAAATATGGAATCGTCTGTCAGACGACGCCGGACCAGTTAAGGGTTAAAATAAAGCTCAGTAGGTAAAAGTCGAAAGACGCAATACGTTAGTTTGAACATTATATAAATAGCGTTTGAGTAGCGAATATCTATTAGAAGAAACGTTGAAACCAACGATAAAAGTGAAAATAAAATTGAAGTAAGTCGGTTGAATTTCCAATCTTAGAATGTGGAAGAACCATAAAAACGACGCAAGAGGCGAATTTAGTCAAAGTTGTTTTATATACTATGGTATGTTTTTTGAATAACTTACCAAAAAAACAACTAATTACAATATTTAAATTTTAATGATACGAAAGTTTTTTTCAATGATTTTTTTAAGTAGTTAGTTGAAAAGTTACAAGTTTATGAATGGTCCCTTTTTTATTTGAAATATTATTTAATCAATACTCTTTCGATTTTCTGTGTTATGCTTAAGTAACCGTAACCATATTTCCTTAATTGGGATTTGCTCCCCAATCATAAAATTTCAGAGACTAAGGTGTATATTCTCTCAGTCTTTGTCTAGGTGAACAAATAACCAGGGGCATCGTTGTTTCACTCAATAATACGTTATCGCGCTTGGTCGAGCTCAAATAATGCACTTGTGGGTCGTAGTTGGACGGTATACATCAGAAGTGGGATTTTCAGAAGTTAGGTACCTTACCAAAGGCCAGGAGACAAATTGAATTAATGGATTATAATATATATTTAAAAATTATAGTAAAAATAACCAATAATGGCTTAAGATAGCATCAGTAGGTTTAAAATAATCTAAACAAGATATCAAAATAATGCATTTATTACAAACTACAAAATTTATATAGCAAAGTAGAAAATTTATATATAAATATACGTTTTTGTTGTTGAATTACCATTAACAAACTGCAACATCAGTAATATAAGTTTTAATATTATGTCTTCTGCCCTTTTCAAAACCTTATAATTCACAAATAATCATTTAAATTATAAATACATGATTCAAAAGATCTGCAAAATATAAAATATCACTAATTTTCTTATTCGCTGTTTGAGAAAAGAAGAATTACAAAGTAAATACTAATTAAATAATAGCTTGTTTAATGCTTTCTTCTTTTTCTTTCTTATATATAGGCTCCTAAGGTTTATTTCTTCTTCGATATTAGCCTCCTGCATTATTTAAATTATCACAGCATTACTTCCTTGATATTTCAACGCTTCTTTGACCATTTAGGTATTTGTCTTATTACATTACTATTTTTATTGAGAATAAGCCATAATTTAAGTTTAAACTAATTTTTGTTTGACGTCTCGATTGTCAATTCTGAAATAATTCCCAAAATACAAAATATTAATAAATTAAACAAATGTTCAATATAAGGGTGAATGTTCGAATAAATGAACTTTGATGGTACACAAGGCAAATATCGAACACATTAGTTAATTAAATCTTGCCCCAGTACTTTCGATCACAAGATCATCCTCAGGGGCATTTCGTCAGTTGTGGCCTATCCAGCAGTAATAGAATGTTATAAATGTAAATTGGGACATAACAAATATACTAAACAAAGACAAACAAACACTTTAAAATTTAAGAAATGGAGAAGCTACATTTTATATAGAAGCCGGAGACAGAATTCTGTCTCCGGCTTCTATATAAAATGTAGCTTCTCCAATTTTAAATTTTAAAGTGTTTGTTTGTCTTTGTTTAGTGTATTTGTTATGTCCCAATTTACATTTATAACATTTTATTACTGCTGGATAGGCCACAACTGACGAAATGCCCCTGAGGATGATCTTGTGATCGAAAGTACTTAAGCAAGATTTGATTAACTACTGTGTTCGATATTTGCCTTGTGTACCATCAAATAAACAAATTTTGTTTTTTCTTACTTAGTGAAAAATTTTTTTTAATAACTTAATTTTATCTGACCCATTCGTATTGACAATTTATATCGTATATTTTAAAGTAGATGACTTTAAAATGATATGGCCAATATTGTTGGGTTACGTTCCTGGGACGACCTTATTATAAGATAGTTCATTCGATTACATGAAATTAACTTTAATTTGAAAATACCCTTCAGAAAAATTATGATTTATCTCTAAAAAGACAACCACATGCAATAATGACAGTAAGGTTGTCCTGTTAGTTAATCAAAAGTAAGTCGTGAGAAAAAAAATAGGAAAAAAACCTCAGAATACTACCCCGATATGGTAGAGATAGTGCAAACACTACTGACCACGGCGCAGTAGACGAAATTTGGTTTAGTCTCCACTTCCATGCGAAACCCACTGTACTATGCAACGTGAATCGTTGACCGTTTCAGTTTGGTTAGCATAATTCCACTTACAATAGAACGTTTCTGCCTTTACGTGAATTTTGATTCTGCCTTTGCGCAGCTCCATGGTCAGGAGTATTTGCACTAGCCCTAAGTATTTAGTTTTAAAATCTACAAGGAAAACAATTCCTGTAGCTGGCTGTATACCACGTATCACAAAAAAAAAGTTAGTCTTCGTCAATGGGTATATTTATTTAAAAACCCTTAAAAGGGCTACATAAAAAAAAACAAACGTTTTCGGACTAAACAGTCCATTATCAGGTTTAAATTTTAAAATTGCTATTTTATAATGCCTGAGCTACCAAAATACATGGGTAAAAACCCTTTAAATTACATATAGTTGTGAAAGATTATACATCATGTTGTAAAAAAACTGTGATGATCAGTATTAAATTAAATAGGACTTCAGGTAACATACATGGCTGAAGTGAGTTCCAGAGACGAAGAGTAAACCTCTTCACACGGAGTGTTCTCCGTGTAAAGAGGTTTACTCCTTGGCTTACTCTCAATAAACGCCCAACTCTGATTTTATATGTATGTTATGTAAAAACATAAATATATGATGAATCCTCGATATGTTATTGACATAGTAATAGTTGTATTTTCTTTTTATTGATTTTGCTTATTATTCTGGATAACCAAATCTTCTTACTTTCTGCCGAGGAATGTTCGACGATATTTGCCGTATTTAGCATAATTAAAATCGCTTTATTTATATTTCTTTTTTTAACATCTGTTTTCCATTTAACCCTAAGTTCATTTTTTTATGAGTGTTTACATATTTAAGATCTATCTAATTATCTATTTTTGTATTATAAAAATTGATGTCTACCAAACGTAACATTCAATGGTCTTACTATTGTTCTGAAGCTATTTTCTTGTGGCATTGTAAATTAATTACTATTAAACTGGGAATGAGCCACAATTAAAAATAAAAATACGTTTATTGACGTTTCAATTTCCACTTCGGAAATCGTTCTCAAAATACAAACAGTAAATTAAACAAATTTTGTTTTTTGTTACATAGTGAAAAATTCTTCTAATAATTTAATTTTATCTGACTCATTTATATTGACAATTCAGACATACATTATGCATTTTAAAGTAGACGACTTTAAAATGATATTGCCAATATTGTGGAGTTGCGCCCCTGGGACGACTTTACTTATAAGATAGTTCATTCGATTACATGAAATCAACTTTAACTTGAGAATATCCGTCAGAAAAAAATCATAGCATGTAATTCGTCTTTAAAAAGACAAACACATGACATGATGACAGTAAAATTCTCCTGTTAGTGATTCCATAGTAAATTATGAGGGAAAAACCAGAAAAAAAACCTCATAATACTATCCCGACATTGTAAGTATTTGTTCGTGAATTGAGTTTACCTTCAACAAACATCAAAATTCTGGTTTTATATGTTACGTTATTTAAAAAACATAAATGATGTATCCTCTATATGTTACTGCCTTACTAATACTGGTATTTTCTTATTAATAACTTCCTCTTTCAATATTGGTAACCAGATCCTACTACATTCTGCCGAGGAATTTGCGACACAATTGGCCTCATTTAGCATAATTAGAGCCTCTTCTTTGATTTTTCTTTTTTTACCATCCGTTTCTTTTAGGACTACATTTGAATTATTCCATGGAACCCTATGTTCATTATCCCATGCGTGTTTACAGATTTTTACAGATTTTGTCATGTGTTTGTCTTTTTAAAGACGAATTACATGCTATAATTTTTTCTTGCGGATATTTTCAAGTTAAAGTTGATTTAATGTAATCGAATGAACTATCTTATAAGTAAAGTCGTCCCAGGAGCGCAACTCTACAATATTGGCAATATCATTTTAAAGTCGTCTACTTTAAAATGCATAATGTATGTCTGAATTGTCAATATAAATGAGTCAGATAAAATTAAATTATTAGAAGAATTTTTCACTATGTAACAAAAAACAAAATTTGTTTAATTTACTGTTTGTATTTTGAGAACGATTTCCGAAGTGGAAATTGAAACGTCAATAAACGTATTTTTATCTTTAATTGTGGCTTATTCCCAGTTTAATAGTAATTAATATTCAATGGTCTTGATGTTTCACCTAAATAAAAATGATCGCAAATAAAAATATATCCACATTGCTGTTACTTCTCCATCTTTTCTAAAATTAGACGTAATCAGCTCAGTGGACAAATCAGATTATTATATAAAATTGAATTGAAAAATTCTAATAAAATTAACAAAATATAAGCAAACAAAAACTAAAGGCTACAAGATCTTTAAAAAATGACGACTTCATAATTATCCTACCAAGAGACATGGTGAATGCAGCTGTGATAATGAATAAAATTTAATATGAACACAAAATTAAAGACTTAATAATAAATCGACCTTATACAAAATTAACAAAAAGATCCAACAAACCCTTTGGAAAACATAATATATAGAATTTGATTCAAGTTTAAAGATTATTTCACAAATTATCAAAGAAAATTAACTCAACTCTTTTTAATGGAGTACTGAAACTTCATAAAGCAAATAAATCACTTGGATCTATTTGTAGTAGTAGTATTAAACCATTTTGCAAATATTTTTTAAATAAAAATGTTTGCAAGATTGAATCTTGAATTTAATTAAAATAATATTTGAGTACACAGAAAGACGGTCTTAGATTTAATTTTAATGCAGGGCATCTGCCATTCGACATCTAAGATCTAACAACATCACAAGAAAAATAAATGCAAAATATACAAGACCCTGATAAAACCGGTCCTTGTATATGGATCAGAGATATGGACACTGTCGAAAAGCGATGAGAACCTATTAGGTACATTTGAACGAAAAATCCTCATAGTGGACACATATATAAAGTGGTAAAGGAAAATGACATATGGCGCAAAAGATATAACTTTGAACTATACACAGCATACAATGAACCGGAGATCATAACGTCCATAAAGATCAGACGTCTGCGCTGAATAGGCCATGTTGAACAGATCTTGGAGGCTGATACGCCAAAACATATAATGAGGCAAACATCAGTAGGGACAAGGTCAAAGGAAAGACCCAAACTTAGATACATGGAACAAGTGAAACAAGATCTGAAAACAGTTAAGATTACCAATTGGAAAAACAAGGCAAGGAACAGAACAGAATTGCGGAAAATCCTAGAACAATCCAGGACCCAGAAAGGGTTGTAGAGCTACTGATGATGATCTGTCATCCGCTTATACGTATTTTAACCTTATTAGGTATCATCAAAGCGCCATATGCTCTGAATCGAAATTAAATCTCTCCCATTATAGTACAATAATTACAAAAATAATTATTTACAGATGTTACAATGCCGTCTAACAAGAACTTTACAAATCCTAAGATTTTCTATTTGGTAAAACTAAATTCAAATTTTTGCCACTGGGCTTTCTACAACTTGCAAAGCAATCTGTATCAAGAAAGATTGATAAATTAGTTGACAAGGGAATCTATAATATACATGCCACATGCCGTTCATTACAGTTAAAATTCTTAGTGAATTTAGTTTCTAGTACTCTAAACCAAGTAAAGAACTTTGACATTTGACATGCCATGAAATTTTGGTACAAGTGTACCATTAGATAAGACTTTAAGAATAACCAAAACAAAAATAAAAAGTGATAATACATTGGCAAAGAGAAAAAAAAAGTCAATGAAGCTTTAATTATGCTAAATGAGACCAATGAGACTAAATGAGACCAGTTGCAAATTCCTGCAAATAAAAATAAAATACCACTATTAGTAAGTCAGTAACATATTGAGGATACATCACTCATGTTTTCTAAATAACATACATGTAAAATCAGAGTTTGGGGTTTATTAGGAGTAAACTAAATGTAAGACCAAATATTCACGATGTTGGAATAGTGTAATTCGGATGTTTTCTCGGTTTTTTCTTTATGATTTACTGTGGAATCACTAGCAAAAGAATTTTACTATCATCATATTTTTTCACTTTTAACATGAATTTCAAGTTTTGACTTTTCTAACGGGTATTTTTAACTTTAAGAAATTTAAAAACAAAAACGGAATTGCTTAAAAACTTTTAAAACTATAAAGACAATAATACTAGAATTATAGAATTTTATACATAAAGCAAAAAAATATAAATAAAATTGTTAACATATCTTACCAATATTGGAAGTTAAGAAAAACCGTTAAAAAAAGCGACCTTCAAACCTAATTGTCTCAGTGATTTCTGCCTTACGTTGCTTAATCCCCATCCTTTTCAAAACCTTCACGGGAACACTAGATACACAGAGCACACAGCAAGAAAAGTGATTAATATCCCGAATGCACAGTACTGTGTGAATAGCCCTCATCAAGTGAATTTATTTCCTGGTTTTGACACGATTTATCCCGGACTTCCAAAATGTAATTGCATAAAGAAACACTCTTCTCTCTGCTAATTGACGGCAAATAAACAAAGACACAAAATGGAGGTATTGTTCCCAGTGAATTTAGCCGAAGTAAACAGTTTTGTCAGACTTTTTGATAAAAACGTGAATAAAAGTTTTATCACATAAAGGGAAGTTAATAAACGAGGGTTTGAGATGCTACAAGGTTTGGCAGGTAGCTTTGCTCAAACCGGCATTAAAAATAAATGTATACTTTTCATTTATTTAATTAAAGACGTTTAAAATTTTACAATTATATTATAAATATGTAAAGTCTATTTTTTGTTTGTTATTATTTTACTGTGCCTTTTCTTTGCTTGTCTAACCAAAAAATCTTGATATTAATAAATAACATAGCAAAATCCTCTCTGTATTGAAATGTTTTAAATAGTCGTTCTGATGTCCTTATCCCTGTCGAATCTTTGATATTTTTAACGAAAAGAATTACTTTCTACCAGTTCCTTGTTCTACCAAGTCTTTCGATTTTTTAATCAGAATCATTTGGGAAATAATAGAGCAACTTTCACGTAGCCTATATTCAAAATATGCTATTTTTATAGATTTGATGCTACCAGTTAACTCACGAGCCACGTCTGCTCTGTTTATAACTCTTTCATTTATTTGCATGGTCGTTCATGGTATTTCTAGTGCTTGTCTGTATAACCACATGTCAAAAGCCTCTAAGCAAATAATAATGGACATTTACGCGATCCATACTTTGACACCACATAATAGAGCTGAACACTTTTGATCATGCGCATCTAAATTTGAAATTTTAAGTTATCGTTACAATAAGGTGGCCTTGGTTTAAAAATGTTGTATTCGCTATCTCAATTCTAGATATTATTTTCTTATATGGATCAACTTGTTTGGTAATATAGCCATCAAGATACTTAACATTTGACACTTTTTGTATTGGTTGTCCATTCACCTGAAACTAGATATTTTAATTTTCTTTTAGAAGAGTTAATGTTTAGGACAATCTTTCATTCACTTTCTCTGTAGAATTTAAGAGACTTTGCAGTCCATCTAAATCATCACTCAATATAACTGTGTCATCTGCATATCTGAGTATATGTATGAGTTTGGCATTAATTTTACACCATATTTTACACCATAAATTATAAATTCATAAATATCATAAATTCCTTTGTCAACTTTCACATAATGTGAATAGACGCTGGTATGCTAGTTCAATTTTTTTATGATCCTCTCATCATGAATATGGAGTCCTTGTCTTATATTATCCTTTATATCTTTATATTTTAAATAACTTGTAACAATTTATAATTTGCTCATAGGGGATTAAAAGGACTAAACAATTACTGGGCTTAAAGATGGGGTAAGCAAATAAATTATAACGTTTGCGAACGGCCATTCGTGTTTTGGTTGGAAAGCTAAGTCGTGGATATGGATTTTTTTGGACGGACTGGGGGAACTAACTACGAAAAAGCAATAAAAAAATACTTACAGAGATGTCCTGGGAAAACTATACAAGAAGATTTGTAAACTATTAAAAATTAGCACACCGTTTAAAAAATGATCTTTCGCCTTAAAACGAAAGTTTTCCTTCCCAAAAAAAATTAAGGGTTAATATCTTTATAAAAGAAATAATTTTAAAACTCCTAATTTAAAGATTTTTTTATTTTTGTTTCACACAAAACGTTTTTACAAAAATTATCTAAATTTATTAACAAACAGTGCATTGAGTTGAACCTTCTCAAAAAACATAACTAAAATTATGGTTATGAACCAAACGGCAGAAAAGGATGTACTAACTGTCATATGTAGAAATGAATTTCCAAATATTTCCGAATTATTAATTAATTATGAACAGTTAATTTTATATAAAAGAAACTAAAATATGACAATTAGATGGTACATAAAACTTACATTTATTTATAAACTTTCTAAATTGACATAAGTGCAAATCTTTTTATATTAACCCTAAATGTTTAATTAGAAAAATTTAACAAAACTAGTCGCTTCACTGGCTAGTTATTGCTTTTTAAATTATTTTAAAAGCTTAATACCTTAGATTTATATAAAAAACATTTTCCCACTAACTTCAAAACAAATCTAGATCCGACACATGGGAAAAACCCATGTGGAGAAACACCACAACCAGACTTCATTGTTGGATGACAACGATATGCGTTATTACTTCTTAAACTCGCCTGCTCATCTTCCACTCAAAACCATGTCGGCCCACTTAGCCCTCAGGACGCTAATACCAAATCCCTTGACGCAGGACACGAACAAACGATGACTAACTCATATTACAAAGATTGCCACATGGAATGTTGAGCTTAAGTCACCTTCCTCTCACCAAAACCCCCAAAATTTATGGATTAAGGGAAAATTTTGCCGGTTTTCAAAACTCTAGAAAACCATGTTCACGTTCTCATCTTTTTTGTCATTGGGTTGAGTCAAGCATTGTGATGAATAAGCAAGATTTTTTATTAGTTTAAGCTTTGCTCTATTTAGAAGCTTATGAATAGATAACGTTAGGATCATAACCATTATTAAAAGCGATTTGCTTAAGAGTAATAATTTCTAAATTGAAGTTTTTATTAGAAAGTGGAAAATTGAGAAGACTATAGGTAAATATAACTGTTGCTATTCTGTGTTAGGTTGGAAGAGTATATGATTTATGTATAACACAATCTGTTTAAGTAGGTTTTCTGTAAATATTGTACTCTAAAGAATCTTAAATATTTTTTTACGAGATATAGTCATATCCAAGTAGTTTAGCTTCAGAATATTGTTAGATTCTGGTTCAAGTGTAAAAGAAATGATGAAATTTATTAAGGTAATAAAAAACTTTATGGTCTGTATGTCATTATCTTGAGTTTCCTGTATAAGAGCTATGCAATCATCAACATATCTAGACCAAAAAACTATGTTGTTGTCGGTATTAACAAATTTCTGTTCTAAGCTATCTAAGAAAATATTAGCTAAAAAAGGTGATAGTCGCTAAACATGTATATTTTGTGATTCAATTAAGAGAAGTCGTGATCAAGACAAAATTTCAGCATAGATAAGATTTCATCTTAATATATTGCAATTGATTAAACGGTTGTGTACAAAGGTGAAGATTTATCTCTTTCTGGGAAAGTGAACCAATAAGAAATATCAAAAGAAACTAAATAAAAACTCTCTTTTATTCTGATGTTATTTAAACGTCCTATTAGATCCAATTTATAGACTATAAAGGATTTATAACGGAAAACTTAGGTTTAAAATTAGTGATAGACTGAATTGTCTGTAACTAAACTCTGATAATAGAGAAACTGAAGTGTTACAGTAACTTACAACAAGTCTTATGGGACAGTTATGTTTGTAAATTTTAGGAAGTCTATATAACCTAGATGTTATAGATGTTAACTTATTGTTGTTATATTTAGTAATAGTATCATGAAACAATTTAACTATTGATTTTGTTTTTTTAATAAAAGTTTTGAATGATTTTTTTCCTTAAGATTACAAAACTGTTATCTGACATAAAAGATTTTACTTTCTTTATGTACTGAACTTGTTTAAGGATTACAACACAATTCTCTCTATGAACCTTGTTAAATAGTAGAGAATCTCTATCAAGTGTGTGTTTAATCGATAACAGCAAGTAATTTTGTTTTTTAAAATAATGGTAATTTCTATGAAAGATACGTTTGTTCTTACATCGTTCCTCAAATACTGTTTAATTTTAGCATTGTTTGTCATAGATTCTATTAGAGTATCTATCCAGCTTCACTGCATGTATGTAACATATACTTCTAACTTTACTATTTCTGGTGTTTTTCCTTTATCTGACATCTGCTATTCTTCTGGTTTATCATCGACATACAGTTCATTTATGTACGTTTGCAGTACAACAACGTATTCGTATGATACAGCTTTTTTAAACATACTGAACATTTATATTATATTTGTTTTCTATATCTTCTATTTAAATACTGCATCCATTTTTCTCACACCATCACACCACTTTCATTTTTGTTTTAGAATTTTTTTTTCTACTCCTATTCTTCCCTATTATTATTTAGTTATTTTTACAATATTACATTTAAAATGTTCCAGATTTTTATATCACTACTTTAATAATCTTTAGATCTCGTTTTACTTTTTTGAGTTTAACTTTGATATCTTCTATTGTACGCGGGTGGGCTAAACCAATATTCACAGGATATGTTGGTACTCTTTTGACATAATTGTCGAATCTGTTGTTTACTATAAGATAGTCGATCTGATTTCTGTTTATATGAGTGATATTTTTTCTCACATAACAAATATACAGTCTTATTCTATGGTATGTCTTGTTCTTGTCTCTTTTGTTACTCTCTCGTCGCTCATATTCACCTACTCGTACAGATCCTCAAATAGGACAGGTGTAAATTTTTAAAATATTCTTTAACTTTTATTCTAGCGATGATTGAGTATATATTTTAAATAAGGTCGGAAATAGACAACATCATTGTTTAAGTCTAAATTGGAAATGATTCACATATAAAGTTTCCTTCTTCAACGACACTTCTTGCATTTTTGTATATATTTGCGATCGCATCCACATATTTTTTACTTAGACCTACTTTCGTCAATGTTTAAAATAGTTTTTTCAAAGGTAGCGTATCGTATGCTTTCTCTTGGGGAAAATAGGTGGGAAGATAGATTCCTTGCCTATCGCTTTTCAAATTCCTACTGCAGAACGAATATATCATCAATGCACGATCTTCCTACAAGAAATCCATTTTATTCTTCTATGTCTTTGTCTCTCAAAATTATGAATGGATTTTTTTAACATGGAGACATCCACAAATTTACAGGGATACATCTTACCTACTAGGAATCTGCGCTTAATAATCGACTATTTAATCCAACGTCATACTTCACAGTTGAAAACAACTGACGTAAGTGTATACTGTGGATCAGAATATGGAAATGACCATCGTTTACTTATGGTCCACGTGATAGGTAACTATCGCAAAAACAATAACACACAGGAAAAGAATACAGAAAAAGAACAAGAAGTAACATCCTCTAAACGTAACCTAAAAAACTTAAAAGAAGATTTAACGAAATTTTTTTACAAATTAAGACTGGCCAGAAAATTACAAAATGTTGATCGAGAAAATAAATCAGCAGAAGAATTATACGATCAACTTAAAAAATGTATTCATGAGGGCCATGAGGCTGCAAGTGAAGTTTTGGGGTATAAAGACAAACATGAAACAAAAAATCAAGAATGGTGGTTAGAAAATATGCAAACGTTAGTAAACAAGAAGAAAACTGCTTATCATAACTGGATGTCAACGAGAAAGGAGGAAGATTACAAGATATATAAAAAATTAAATTGACATGTAAGAGAAGAAGTAGTGAAATGTAAAAATGAGATGTCAAATCGAAGATGTACCGAGGTAGATAGGTATATGGGTGGAACAAGAGTTGGGCAAGAGTGGAAGGTGACAAAGTCTTGCCGGAGGGAAGGAAATGAAAAATCTAACTTACAGTTAATAGATCTGAAATAGTGGAAACACCATTATGAGGTCTTACTGACAAAGGATAGATGTACATTTCAAGAGATCAAAATATAAGAAATATCCGAACATCCACAAATAACTAAAATAACAACCGGAGAGTTAAGTGATGCCCTCAAAAGATCAAAAAACTGTAAAGCAGCAGGACCTGGAGACATTCCAGTTAAATTGGTAAAGTATGGACCAAAAATATTACATAATATGTTCATTCAACTATTAAACAACTAATTATATTTATTTCTTTTTTAATTATTAATACTATAAGAGCACTTAGACAAGCGGTAAATTCTTTACATATTTTGCAATAATTTTTGAAGGCAGCAAGAAATATTCGAAAATAGAATCTTTCTTTCTTGTTAATATATTTATTATGAATAATTATTAAATTATCTGGGTCCGTACTGTCTCAAATTTGCTACTTTTCATGGAAATATACGCCTTTGTCCGCCAACTGCCATGTATTAGTTAAAAGGCAGTATAAGCTTTTTGGGTTATAGGGATCGGTGGCGCCGTTAAAGCACAGGCTGTCAGTCAGGACAGATTTATATACTTCTTACCCCATCGCGATCCAGGTGTAACTTATACCTTTCCTACCTCGCCATTGCCTGCTTGGATTCAACTAGAAATAAAATATGAAATATGCCGTGTCGTAGTCACTACGCTACTCCTGTGATTTATTGGTGGGGCGAGTTAAATACTGTGGTTCGCCGCCAGGCGCTCCAACGGGTTTCTGGTATCAGTTTTTCTTTTAACGAATATACGTCATCCTTAATTAATTTAAAAAGTGCAATAAAAGATAAAAAATACGTGCCCAAATTATTATATTTATGTGAAATTTGTATAAATTTTTTAATAAGTTTAAAAGAAATGTATGTTTAGAGCATACTTTAGTTCCATTTGCAATTTTCTCAACTACTTCTCCAGTTTTACTTTGATTTTTTTATCATTTGATTACTATGGTTAGAGTTGTGTTTTACCTTTTTTTTAAAGCAATTTTATGTACGTTTTAAGTTCATTGTGAAATCACAATCAAGGTTTCGCTAGTGTACTGTATTGTTGGAGCGTTTGAGGAATGTTTCAATTGTAATATTACTGTAGCTATACCGTGCCATACAAAATGGTATGGGTCTTAAAATTCTTTATATAAGTCTTAAATTAAATTAATCAATCAAAAGACTGATATTTTTTGTACACACTTATGACAAGTCGAAAGAAAATGCAAAAAAGTATTTTTGAAGTGTGTATATTTTAGGCAATTCCTAGCTGAGCGCTTTCGGCTTTACAAAGCCATCATCAGAGCTATGGTCAATTTTTAAATACCACTACAAAGGAGAGATCTCATTTCCTTAAGTTTCACAATTATGATTTTGTAGGAGTTGGAATTTTTAAAACATATAAAAAACATATAAAAGGTCGACACTGGACGTCACAAACACGTTAAAAAATTGAAAAATTTTTTGTCATGGTACGGGTTTAAGACCCGACCATCTATTGATGTGAGGACGTAGACTGAATAGTCTATTCAGTCTACGTCCTCACATCAATAGATGGTCGGGTCTTAAACCCGTACCATGACAAAAAATTTTTCAATTTTTTAACGTGTTTGTGACGTCCAGTGTCGACCTTTTATATGTTTTTTATATGTTTTAAAAATTCCAACTCCTACAAAATCATAATTGTGAAACTTAAGGAAATGAGATCTCTCCTTTGTAGTGGTATTTAAAAATTGACCATAGCTCTGATGATGGCTTTGTAAAGCCGAAAGCGCTCAGCTAGGAATTGCCTAAAATATACACACTTCAAAAATACTTTTTTGCATTTTCTTTCGACTTAAATTAAATTATTAAATAGTTATTATAATTTTCAAAATGGCCTAGAATATTTTCGAGGTAAATAAGAATATAGTTAAAAAATGCTGTAATTAAACATAAACCGTGGTTTGCCAAAGCATCTGAAGATATTTTAAATTTGATTTATTATATTTCATTACAATATACTCTATACACAGAGTAATAAGTAAATAAAAATGCGCAAACGCAATGAGTATAACAATGATAGTAATTTATATGGGTAAATTGTTGATGCATAGTGATCTATAAACATTCTCAGCATCGCTGTGAATGGCTTGATTAAGCTTGGGTGTACAGTTTACTTTAATTGCTATCGATATTTAACTTCATCTTTCCTTACTAGAGGTCTTTAGTAGCTTCTTCTTCTTCTTCGTCAAGTTCCCCTCCTATCGAAAATTGGAAATCATTCTGGCAATTATAATTTTATTGGTTACTCGCCTGAATAGTTCAATTGAACTGCATCCAAACCATTCACGGATATTGCGTAGCCACGAGATTTTACGTCTTCCTACGCTTCTTCTACCTTTGATTTTACACTGCATTATATTCCTTAGTAGTTCGTACTTTTCACCTCTCATGATGTGAGCCAAGTATTCCAATTTCCTGATTTTTATGGAATTTAAAACTTCGCATTGTTTTCCTAGTTGTTTTGCGATCCATCCATGATATTTTCAAAATACGTCGGTAACACCACATTTTGAATGCTTCTAGGTTTTTAATGTTGTATTTTTTAAGTGTCCAAGCTTCAACTCCATACAAAAGGGTAGAGAAAATATAACATCGAAGCATTCTTATCCCGAGCGATATGTTCATATCGCGATTACAAAAATGTTTTCTCATTCTTTTAAAAGTTGACCGCGCAATTTCAATGCAGCATCTTATTTCTTTTGTCTGATCAGTATCTTCTGTGATCCATGCTCCAAGGTATTTGTACGAAGATATTTGTTCAATTTCTGTATTATCTATTACTAGCTTAACTTTGATGTTTTGTGCTTTTGTAAATACCATGAACTTGGTATTCTTCAAATTGATTTTTAGTCCATTATCGTTGCAATATATATTTAGTTGTTCAGCAAGGTGTTGCAGTTCTTCTAGTGTTCCTGCCAGAAGGACAGTGTCGTTAGGATATCTTATGTTATTAAGTGGCTCACCGTTCATTATAAGGCCCTCACTGATCTCGGCAAGCGCTAATTCTGAGATGGCTTCACTGTATAAATTGAATAACAAGGGTGATAAAATATACCCTTGGCGGACCCCACGGCGAATCTGGATATCCTTGGTCAGTTCGTTTTCAACTTTCACTTTTGCTGTGTGATTCCAATAGAGGTTACAGATGATTCTAGTGTCTCTACTGTCTATGTTTTTATTTAATAAAATTTCTTTAAGTCGATTATGCTGCACTCTGTCAAATGCCTTCTCAAAATCAATGAAACAGACATATACTTCCTTATTAATATCTAAGCATCTCTACCAAAGAACACCTACTGCAAACAGTGCATCTCGTGTTCCCAGTCCTTTCCTAAATCCCATTTGTGTATTACTTATGCCTTTATCTAATTTCTTATGTATTCTATTGTGTGATGTTCATTGCACTCCTTTGCATTGGCTTTTTTGGGAAGCAGTTTGAATGTTGATTGGAGCCATTCTTTAGGTATTATACCTGTTCTATATATGGTATTGAATAGATCCAAAAAAAGATCAATAGATTCAGTATTCACAATTTTAAGTAATTCGATAGGAACTTTATCAGGCCCGGGAGATTTACTGCCTTTAGCTTGTTTCATTGCACATTCAATTTCTTCTCGTATAATGTCAGGCCCAGTATCATCCTTAAATTCTTTTGGTGCTTCTGTTCTCTCTTTGTCTTCAAAAAGTTGTGCTATATATTGTGTCCATCTCTGCATTTTTTGGTTTATATCTGTTATAAGCGCACCCCTTTCATCTCTTAGTTGCCTAGTTTGAAGTATTTTTCTCATTCCTGTTAATTTTCTAATTCTTTTATGCATGTTTAAAAAGTCATATTTTTTCTCAATTTCTTCTAGTTCTTGGCACTGCTCATGTAACATTCTCACCTTAGCTTCTTTTATTCTCTTTTTTATTAATCGATCAGTTTCATTATATTTAATTGGATTTTTTGTTTTAAATGATTTTCTTTCTTTAGTAGCAGACTCTGGTAATTATTTTCCTATAGTCGGTGCCTAATTAGTAGTCGGTGCGTTTTGGTTTGGTTTGAGTTTCTTACAAACTCTCTCTGATGACGGGTAGATCCAGAAACACGTGTAAGAGAATGGTAAGAGACTCAAATTAAATCGAAACGCAACCCTCATTTATTATATTTTAATAAGTAAATAGTCTGTAAGTATATTAACGTGATGAGTTAGGCACCGTCCAGTGACGGTTCTCTAAGTATTATTGCGGTAGGTCTTCTGGCCTTACTCTCTTTAATCTTCTTTCGCCAAGTGATTGGAGGAATAAAATATTTATCAGTTCATTCTTGTGATCAGTGGTGCGATTTTTATATTATATTGAGTGATTCTTTATTATGACCTTAAGTAATGAGATGTCCAGATCATTGTGAAGTGTTTGGTTAGATACATACCATGGAGCTTTACTTATCATACGGAGTATTTTTAATTGAAATGTTTAAAGTATCTTTGTATTTGAAGGTTTACTGTAACCCCATAGTTCTATTCCATATGCCCAAACTGGTATAAGTATAGTTTTGTACATAAGTTTATTTTCAAGAGATAACTAAGACCTTTTGTTTTATAGCGAGTTCATATTTTTAGTTTAAGATCTAGATGTTTCCGTTTAGTTTTAATATGCGATGTCCATGTAAGTTTTTTATCCAGGTGCAATCCCAAGTATTTGATAACTGGTTTTATAGGAATGAAAGTATTATGAATATAAACTTGTGGACATGTGGATTTTCTTGTTAACACTAGAAGCACCAGCGTCTGTGCATACCTAGAAGCACCACCGGCGGTCAAAATGACGGATATTAGAATTTTCTATTGCCAGCCGTTTTTGTATTCTTTTTTATTTAATAAAAACCTATATTAAGTTAATAACTAATAATAAAAGACGTATTTAATATATTTAAATAAATTATTTAATTATTTAAATACAATTTATGCAGTAGCAAAATTTTTCAATTTTGCTTGTACTTGACCCACACATAAAATTTTTACATATATGACCAATTTCAAATGTTTTATTTTTGTTGCCTGTTTTGCCAAATTCCCTGTTTGACACTGCTTACGTTTATTATTTGGTGGTTTTTTTGTACCTCTTGGATTTGTATGCGTTGATGTTAGTCATGTGGCCCTTAGGCATGTGATCTTCTTGCAATTCTTCTGCTAACTGAAGTAGGAAATCTCGCCTAGATATTTGACCGCCTGTAACTTTCTTATAAAGAACCCAAACATTTATTTCTGCTATATCTAAAATATTAAAAAAAAACTTGCAACGGCCATCTTCTTGAAGCCGATTTGGTTGAATACAGTCTAGCCATCTGTAAAGTCTTCGTATTTGAAAATTTTTCTTTTGTACAATTCCATCTTTTCATTTTTTACTGACGGTGGAATATCCTTTCTTGTTCGGTTGATTGTTCCAACAATGCTGGTAACCTTCTTTCGTAATTCTTTTGCCAACTTTATGGACGTTAAGAAATTATGCGTCGTGACATTTCTTCCTTTATTTATAAATGGCTCCATTAGACGGCTAACAACATGTTCCCCCAGAAGTTGATTCATCTTTCCCTAGGTAAGGAAATCCGTTCAACAAATATTTGGACTCGGCATCAGCTGAAAGCCAGAATTTAATTCCAAACTTATCAGGTTTATTCGCCATGTACTGGGCAAAGCGGCATCTTGCCTTCGTGGAAAAAAGCTGTTCGTCGATAGTTATATTTTCGCCAGGTGTATAACATAATATACAATTATCTATAAATGGGTTCCATATTCCCGACGCAAGTGCCAATTTATCTGTTGATAATCGCTCAGACCTGGTATTTCTCATATCAAAACGGATAAAACTCATTATGTGTGTAAATTTGTTTCTAGACATCGTCTCTTGAAAAAATTTTGGACCACATGTACCAGACTACAGCATCTTTATGCTAACATTTCGTGCCATATAAGCTCCCCTAGTATACAGTAAGGATATAAATGCTTCGATTTCTTCAATAGAAATTTGACCGTTTTCATCTTTGAGTTTTCTTCTACCTTCAGCAACAGTACATGATTTTATGTTACGGAGTATGCATTCATCAAACAAAAGCCGCCATGCACTAGCTGCAGAATCTCTAGTAATGCTTCTCTTAGCATGAGGGGTTGGCCCAGCAGCGTTAGGAGACTTTCAAGAAATTTATTTATACCTTGATCTTTGTATTTATGTAGTTCTTTTAGGCAAACGAGTAGCCATATTTAGTTCAGTTTTGTCCTCAGTAGAGATGCCACTTTGGAACAGGATCTGTTCTTTTCGAAACAGGTTTTTATTTGGAACAGGTTGGAACAGATATTGATCAATAAGTTTTCCTGTTCCAATATAACAGTTTTTTATCACACAACAGACCAGTGTATTTACAATTACTTCAGAGACCGGTGTTGCATTGCTGTGTTTTTATATGGTTGTTGCAGTTCCAGTGAAGTGGAAAATATGTGCATGCGCATAAACTATGATTGTAAACTGTGAATTGTCGACTCGCGACAAAACTTCAAACTTTCAAAATATAAAACCAGAAATACAATGGTCTATTGTTAATGCAACAACCTTTCTGGAACAAACCGAACCTTTACTGGAACAACCCATAACACAGTGTTAGACTTGGAACAGTTTGGAACTGAAGCAGTTTTTTTGAAACAGATAATTTTTGGAACTGAAACAGGTTGTAACGTTGTTGAAAAATCCCTGTTCCAACCATCCCTAGTCCTCAGGAAATCTGGAAGTTTGCCACTATTTTCTTAGTTTTCTCTTTTCGTTAATAAATATTTTTATATGATGTGGATATGGTTCACAGTTATTACTCTGATTTAGGTAGACCTAGAGTTGCTCTCCAAGCTGCCTTTTGAATAATTGATGTAAAGTCATGAACTGTTTCCTTAATATTTTCATTTGTTTTAGGACGAAGATTTAATTTAATTGCATCTTGAATATTTAATCTAAACAGAATCCAATTTGTTTTATGATTTAAAAACGTAGGGTATTTATTTGAATTATATACATGCTCAATAACATCAATAAATAATGTCACTTAAGTAACGAATATTCAGGAAGAATACAAAAAATATGCTACCGTGCGGTAGCAAGAAGGATTAAAAGGTTTTACTTTTCTTTAAAGGAGTTATTACGCCTAAACAAATTAAATTCATATATTTTAATTAAAACGTAACGTTACTTTTATTTTAACTCTAACTAGAATTTGCAGTATTATAACTTGTTAAATATCTCAAAAGTTTTCGGACGAGGGATAGACGCTGAGTATGACTTTCCAAAACCTACAAATGTCTAAACAATCCACTCATCGAATGCTGAAACTGAGGAAGAGTCGATGCCAGAGGTCACGAGATGTTGTCCCACATCAGAAAAGTCGACAGGAGGTCTCCTGAGATCCAGGGCACGACATATAACGTAGATCAACTAGGCCATATACAGCAAGTCCTATAATTGTATGCATCAGATATACATACATATTTATGCATACGCATATACAAACATAAGCAAAACAAATTTGGTGTTTTTGCTTATTACACGTCGCTTATTACACGTAGCTATTTGTCCACAGCTATAAGAATGCCATTAGACATATTAAACTGTTTCGGCATACAATCTGAGATCAAGGAAGTCAAATTACTTAACTATTTGTAATAACATCCAAGAATTTTTTTTACAAAATGAAACAATAAAATATTTTATGACAAAATAAAATGTTTTATGACAAAATAATATAATATTTAGTAGTAAAAGAATCTTAACTTACGGTAATTTATTTATGGGTTTGGAATAAACTCACAAAAACACAGAAGATACTTAAACTAGCTGATTCAAGTATGATCGCAAGCGCAGAAATGTTTTTTCTCTCTGGAAATTGTTAGCTCTAAACTGGTCGTACTAACATCAATTTGCTTATTGTATACCTTTCATTATGCAAGTCCTTGTATAACAAAAAATATGCGACTGGGAGGTGTAGGACGCCAATGTAGCAAAAATGTGTATGTACAAAATGTAATATAGCGCCAATATGACAAAAAAAAACAAATAAATTAAGGCTGGCTAGGAAAAGGAGCCAGAGAGTTACTATTAGAAACTCAAAAGAGGATTCGGCTAATTTGCATGCCCTACAGAGACCGTAGAATAAGAAAATGAAACAAATGGTAATAAAAAAATAGAAATAATGCAAATGAAAGTGGTAAACTATGGAAGTTGCTTTAAGATGTGATTGGTCGCCAGAGAAATATTAACATATACCTTCCAAGGTATCTTGTAAAGCTGATTGTCGAAATAAAAAGGAAACAGGTATTAATTTAAATATTGGGTTTTCACCACAAATTTTATTACCTATTCAAATATATACAGTCTAATTTTTATAGCTAACCACCATCAATTATGTACAGCTAACCTAGTAACTTATATAGAAAAAAATAAATTGTCTGGTTATGCACAATTGATCCTTGATGATCTGAGTTTAAAGATAGAAGCAAATAATAAAATATAAGAACAAGGTAATTTAATTACCTACTAGAGATGTAAATCTATACTTCGGCTTTCAATTAAATGTCCTAACAAGTAATAAGGACGCTATCCTGACGGGATAGAGGTCCAAAGGTTTAAATATATAATAATAATAAAATATCAATAAATAACTCTCTGATTAAATGTGTATACATAAAACCGTATAACAGAGTTGAAAGGGAGGGTTTAACACCTCAACCTGTAATTGACAATTAGTCCTTAAATTTTATTTAGAATTATTTAAAAAAAAGCCACTCTATATTATTAGTCAAAGTAGTAGAATTTAAAGTTAAACAAAAAATATTATATAAATAATAGTAAAATTGATAAACAAACTTATACAAATTTGCTGTGTTTCACACTCTAAATGAGGGCGGTCTTTCCGACTGGTTCCCTGAAGTTGTTCAAGAAGTCTTATATGAGATTGGGACCTCTGATAGAACAGCTAAGGGCGACGGCAAAGGCGAACAACGATTACCCTCATATTACAATCCTCAACAAAACTAAAAATAAAGAATTCTTGATTCTGGACTTAACTTCTTAAGTAGGCAAAAATGCCTTACTCTTAATAAAAAGTAGGGAAAAACAAAAAGTTTATTAATCTTGAAAGATATTATAAAACAGTTCCTGGGAAGCTTGTATGGAACAAAAAGCTGTAATGATTTTATAAATGGTGAGACCTTCGGATGGTTTGAAAATATTTTAAGTAAAATGGATTGATTAAATAGATAATTTAATAAAAAAAAACGCATGCTATGGATCTAGTGTATAATATAAAAGAACGGTATAAAACAAAATATTTTTATAGATGGTCGTAATAGATATATAATAATATGTTTACTTATGGCCGGAAAGTAAAATAGAAGTTGGACATATGATTTTATCTTATAAATTTAGATTTAGACGTAGAATATTTCTTAATGAACTGATGTAAAAAATTACGGATAGATGATACAAAATGGCTGATGGTTTTTATACTTTTTATTGACAATTGAATCAACTTACCGGCTAAGAGTGGCTCTAAATCAACGGTATACATTAAAAAACAAAATAAAATCTTTCCATACTCCTGCCGCCTACATTTAGTTGTATATTTAGTGGATTTATAGTTAACCGAACTTCCTTTGCGAAAGTTGAAACTAGATTGTTAGTTGTTGCCACTGGAGTCACTGTGTAATACCAACTTAGAAATTAAAAATTAAGAAATATTAATGGAATACGAATTTTAAAATTTTATTTAAAAATGAATATAGGATTATTGAAGTGACGGACTTGTTACACTTGGAATAATAAACTTGCCAGATATTCAAGCATTCCACCAACAATTTAAGAACCTTTGTTTGGCTGGGTTATACTTAGGGTATAGTAACTGATATAGATACAGACCCTATCTCATATTCTTAATTGAACTATCCACACTACATAATCCACATAATACATATCAGATTCTCCGTATATCCATAGAAGGTGCTTTATTAGACATTGAAATGCACTGTATCAGGTATGAGGACTTCCTCTCCTAGTCATCTCAGGCTCACAGTATCATATATATTTTTAAATATTCATACCGAAACCAAAGTCTGTGTTTGCCTTGTATAACAAACACTATGTCGTCTATTACGCATAGCTTTGCAAAAGGGCTTCTGTTGCAATCTTTTTTTAAGTTTACTTTTCTTATGTTAACTGCAATAAGTTTCCGCTTACAAATATTTTAACTATGATACAGTTCAATTTTTTTTATTAATTCTTTTGTAAATACTAAACCACAAATTAAAAAAAGTTTATTTGACATTTAGCCATCAATTTGTAGCCTTGTACCTTTAATTATTCTAATGTGGCTTTATAACTAAAATATTTAAGAATAATAATAAGTCTCTTATTTAATCTTTAATTACTACGTCACATTCCATGAATATTGACTTTTCTCCAATGTGGTCATTCAGAAATTTCAGATTAATTAATTAATCTGCTGTTGTAATAATTTCGCAGAGTTCCTCAAAAACAAATTTCCATGTCGAAATTACTGGTTTCGCACTCTTAGCTAGTTTAATTAATTATTCTTTAATTGATTGTTTAAATATATAAGTAAGAATAATAAGAAGTTTTATTGACCTGAAAAATAGTCAAATCCCAATGTATAATTATGTCTTAAAGTTAATATATCTATTGTGTAACTCGGTAGTGGGACATTCTGTATAATAAGGGCATTTTGTGGGGAGATCTCTCGTCAATATTTGAAGCCCAAAGCCAATTAACAATGTCATTCATCAGCAGTAGAAAATTGAAAAAGACGGACCGATACACCCTTGAGTATATTCCATTGAAGTTCTTATTTTGTACAGGAAAACGATGTATTCGGGAAAAGGAAATGCTACTGCTGCACCAACACGCCAGTTTTATATTGGACATTAAGTATAATACTGCAACATGTCAACATTTTATTTGTAGAATTGTTTTTTTCTGGCACGTTGTTCAGTATTCCGTTAAGCATCAATATTTGTAGATGATTTTTGACTATGGATTAGAACTATGTATCCTTGTGATTTTAGATGTATTTATTTTGGTTTAGTTTCCTGTATTTGTAACTGCTGAACTATTTTTGTGACCTGCTTCACTTTTGCCATTACATAATATGTTAAATTTTGGTAATTATGGCAAATTCTCGCTTTTGCTGAATCTGAAATTAGTTTTTAGAATTACTCACAGCCCTTTCGAATTAATAATAATTGCTCTTGTGTTTATAGATGTCTAGTAAGCATTTTTATTTTACTTAGCAGTATTAACTTTTATTCAATATTTTTAATGCAAACATTTTTATGTAGTGTCAAGTAAATGCTTTTTCCCTAAGTCACGTAAAAATTCACAAGGAATCTACGTTCCTGTAGTTGGCTGTATACCATGTATTAAAAATTTAATTAAAAATCCTTTGTAATAGATATATATTTAAGGCCCAAACGGGCTAAGTTAAAAAGACATAACGTCTTCGGAAACCATGTTCCATCATCAGTGTCCTAGAAAATAGTTAACCACTTAATTAAAAAGAACATAGGTTAAAATTTTGACTAAGGTTAATGAAAAATGTGGTTAATACTTACTAGGAGTACATGAATGTAGCCACCAAGATAAAATATATGGGTAAAAACCCGTTAACAGATGTTTAATTACATTTAGTTTTAAAAATACGTTATAATAATTTAAGATTATGAAGTTACCGATGAATTAGGTAACATGGCGACATATGACTCCACGTTGAAGTTGCTAGTCCTGAGACAGTATGTCTTCGAGGACTGTATGAGTGCAACTGATTGGCAATGACATTTGATGACAATATTGTTAAGTTATGACGGAAATTATCACAGAGCAGTCAATGTAGCTCGCTAGCAACGATATAAAGCAAAAAACATCAATAGAAACAGACATACTAACACATATAGAACAAAACAGACTAAAGTGGTATGGACATGTACGAAGAACTAGCAACACCAGATGTATAAAAGGAATAACCGAATGGAGACCCATAGGAAGGAGGAAAAGAGGACCATCCCTAAGATCCTGAAGAAACGAAGTAGACAACGCCATGAGTAAGAGAGGCCTAAACGATGGAGAATGGGACAACAGAGAAAGATGGGAACGGTTGAGCGAGAGAAGGCAGTGAATACATTTGTCTGTGAACTCTGAAATCCTGAAGTAGTTTTCTAACGTCTTACTAAACAATCCTTCCACTCTCTTTTTCTGATGTGCAGATTATGGTGTCATCTGAATATAGTGCTGTAATTGTTCTTGCACTTGTTGATAAATCTGAAACCAAAAAGATGTATAAAAGAGGCGATAGGATACTGCCCTGAGGCATTCCTTCTTAAATTTCTTGCATTCTGGACATCTTTTGGTGAGCTAAAACTTAAAAAGTTTTATTAGTTAAATATGAGTAACATATATTATTTTTATATACCTTTTATAAAGGATTTTAACAAAATTTCTTTGTTACTTATTACCTAAATCTTCGTGTCGTTAATTACTTTTTCTAGTTGTAGTTCGCAATTTCTTCCTCTTCTGAATTCGAATTGGTCTTCTTGAATTATTCTTTGTCTTGCTGAATGCTTCATCAGTCTATTGTAGATGATCTTCTCCAATATTTTTCCTAGTGATTCTAGGAAAGATATTCGCCTTGTAGTTTTTTGGTCCTTTTGCGTCATTCCTTGGTTTTAGTAGAGGTAAGATTTTTGCATGTTTCCAGTTATTCACAAAATGCGCTTTTGCGCAAAAAGCAAAATCTGAAGATGTAATATATTTGCACTACCAGTTTTCTTCGGTATTTCCTTGAGTTCTATATTGTGGATGTCTTTCGTTCCTAGTGCTTTATTTCCTTTTAGTCTTCTAATGGTTTTAGCAACTTCTGTTGGATTTACATGATCTTCTTTTTCTACTAAAAATTTATTCCTTCTACTTATTCTTTCATAAGTGTTGTTGACTTTTTGTTTGGTTGCTTCGTCCAACATATTTTGATTTTGCCTATGTATTGCTCCACTTTTTGTTGAGTTTCGTAGTGTATTTCTTTTTCTTAAATTTTAATATCTTCCATACTTTTCCATGCTTTTCCGTTTTCTTCTGCTTTCCTAATGTTGTTGTGCTATTTGTCCTCGATAATACTTCTGGATCTTGTCTTTATGTCTTCGGATAGTTTGTCTCCGTAGATCTTAAATTCCAGTCTTCTTTGAAAGTCTCTTCCGATCCTGTTTTTCTCCTTTAATATTGCCTTTTGATATTTGGATAATTTGTCTTCTGTTGTTCTTCTTCTTCTTTGGTTTGCTGTTTATGGCTTGCTGGATTCTGCTTGTGATTTCTTCTATTTTTTTCCACTACTTTTGTAAATTCGAATTCTCTTTTCATTTCCAATTGATTTACCTATCGTGTGTGGTTTGGCCAGTTAGCATATTTTTATTTCCATCTTTCTACTGGTTTGATCGTTGAGATCGAAGAGAATATCATCTTTTGTCTTTCCTCGCAGTATCCTGCGTATATTTTCATTTCGACGAGTTTATTATTGCTTTTAATGCTTCCAGAGCTAGATTGTCTTGACCTTCCCTGTAAATGTAAAAATAATAGTATTATTATTTTAATAGCTACATTTTCAAAACTTTGAGTGTTTATTACCACCTGATTCCATCTGATGTTGTTCTTGACGTATATAGCTACTGTTTCTCTCTATATAGCTAGAGTATCTCTTTTACCAAATTCTTTGTAGTTAGTGATCCTTAGAAGCTAATTTTTTGTCATATTCATAGTTACTGATAGACAAATAAAATCTGGACATTGACAGATTACCACTTCTCGTAGTTCGTTCAGTCTTATCCTTAGTTAGGCTATGTTTAATTGTAGAATCTTCAGTCGTTCAATCACTTTAAAGTTTTTTGTAATTCAAGAAGAGTATCGCTTATTCGCTGGAGTTCTTCGCCTTAATTTTTCTTACATTCCTTGGAGGATTAATAGCATTTTTTCGACATTGACAATCTTGTTTATCTCGGCCCATGTAGAGTTAATTGCAGCTGATCCACTTGGTTGGCTGCTTTCCTGGGTTAGTTGAGCTTGCTTTCTTGTAAAGCGTATGCAATGCCGCTTGTTCTACTCCTGTAGACTGATGGTTAAAAAATGTTGGTTCTTAGAGTTGGTTTATTCTTATTATTTTTCTGTACCTGATTATCTAGATATTTGATGTGTTTATTGCACATCACATAATTGGGCGTGTGATTTTTTCCGCAGCTATAGTACTTTACGTTGTTTACTTAGCCCTTAAGAAGTAGGACCACTGTAAAAATTCCAAGCGCTGTATCCAATATCCTTACAGTTATATCACTGCGTGGCTCTGAATGATTTGCTGTATGTATTCCATTTATCCCACTTATCTCATTTGTCCCACTTTGTTGTTCCTTTTTACGTCTTTAAGGTCCTAAATTTTGTTAAGTTGAAGTAGATATTCACCATCTGCTCTTTCTCGCTGCTTTGGCTTTATCTCTGGCATTTTGTCTTCGATCTCTTAATCTTTAAGTTTTCGTTCTGTCACTAATATGTACATTTCTGGAGCCTACTGATGATAATAATAAATCCATAAAGATATTCTTAAGCAGAGTAGCAGAAGCAAGCCAAGCTACCAGTTTATAACCCAATGGGAAGTAACGAAAACTGTTCAATTAAAACAGTTGTATCTTGTGGTCTTATAAGTAACCTTTTTCGCTGATTAAGGCGTTGCGAAAAATGATTTTATATCTCTAATTAAACAATATTATTTGGGGAATAAAACGGCATAAGAAACAAAACAAAGCCGAATAGTTATTCTGAGACCTTTGATAAATAGGTATGAGATAATGCTCCTCCAGACTACACTGTCAGATTTTGGTTCCGTAAATTTTTTAGTTATATAGTATAGTTTAGTCATATTTTAAAAAAGTTTTCCTTATAAAAGAATAGCCAATATTACCGTGCATTATTGAACAAATTAAAGTAGAACTTCAGTGCAAAATGGTCCTATATGTCAAAAAAAAAAATGTCATCTTTCTTCTAGATCATGTTCATACTCAGAAGAGCGTTATGATAATGCCGTTATTAAAATTTATAAGCTAGACTTTAAATTGCGTTTTCATTCGACTTATTCACCCGATTTGTCCCTCTATAATTATTAAGTTTCAAAATTTAAAGGAGCAGGTTGTAAAAAAATAAGCTCAAACGAAGAAAAAATTAAGGACATCAATACCTATTTTGCAGAGCTTTCAGTCATATTTTTCAGACGGCATAAATTAGTTGAAAAATCGCGAATCGCTTTATTGAGCTACAAAGAGACTATGTTGAGTAAAATTTATGGAAAACCATATTTTTGTTTTAAATGAGGTCAATTATTATTACACCATGTAGCATTTCACAGCGTCAAAATCAAAAGTGTTTACAAAATCGGTTTTTTATATTTTGAAAACAGGTTTACTTTATTGCCTTTCATTGTAATTATTTTGCAGAAATTTTATTCACCATAAAATTTTCTTTAATAATTGTACAGTCAACATGATTGTGTTAATTTTCTATTGTAGTCTAGTTTTTAGCTTATAAAACCTTATTTAATAAATATATATTACCACTAACTTTGGAAGAACTAGTATATACGGTAACTAGATATTTTATACCGGATGTAAGATCAAGTTTACATTAAAAGGAGTCGAATGAAGTCTGACGTCCGTTGGCGAAGGTCTCAAATCACCATTATTATTTTGAGGGACTATATTATACAAAGACGCCTCGTTAGCCGTGGCTGGGCAGTGAATTGAACGGACGTCGACGTGCCTGCTGGTCACTCTTGGGACGCCTCAGGTGCCCTCTTACTTTTCATTATGTCGCGATGCTGCAGAGAAATATAAAGCATGGGTGTAACAAGAATCTCTCTCTTATAATATATTTTTAATTGATACAGAAATATGAATTTTACATAATTAAAAAAAAAATAGGTTTTGTATACCCAGTAAAAATAAAATATTTATATGTCTTTATAAGTACTTCTGAATCAGTCGGAGTTTTGGAACGTCGTACAATTTTCCTGAATTTAGTTTTATTTTGTTTGAAAAGTATCTTAATAAATTTTTAATTCTTTATACGATATTTATTATAGTTTATTGCATCTGTATAAAAGTTTAGTAACTTGCACATATCAAGTCATCATTATCATCAGTAGTGCCCTATTTGATCCTTGATCTTCCCCAGTTTGCTTCACCAGTCGTTTCTGTTTATCGCCAATCTTTGGTTACCACTTTGCAGCGCCAATTTTCCTAGTTCCTACTGGTACCGCTAATAGTCCATCTAAGCCTACCTATTTTTATGAAATATATTACATCTATACTATTTACTATTTTTTTATACTTCTCGTACAATAGGAAATTTTATTGCCGTCTCCAAATGTCATTCTCACAAAGTGTGCCCACTAGTCTTTTTAGTATCTAGTTACCAAACAGACGACTGTATACAGATAGACTACATTATGAAGAATTAAAAATACCGTAATGATGTTAAAGCCGTGAAGGCATATCCTGGATCAGACGTAACCTCAGATTACAATCCACTTATCGCCAAGAATTCATTCACCCTTAAAAATAATAAAAGACATCAAAGAATTCCTAGAATAGACACAAGAAAACTTTCAAGAACCTAAAGTAAAAGAATGAACTGCATGTAAACTGCAGCAAATTGAACACAAACACCAATGATATTGACAAGTACTGGGATTGACTAAAACATTTTCAACTGAAACTGTGTAAAGAAATACTAAAAACTTCCGCAAGGACAAAAAGAAGAATTGATGAATGACAAGATACTTAATATAATGGAACAACGGAGACAACTTAAAACAAGAACAACAATAAATACAGAGAGATAAACCACGAAAGGAAGAATGATAAAGCAGGCAAAAGAAAAATACTTTGAAGAGAAATGCAAAGAGATCGAATACCTTTAAAATAAATATAATCTGTTTAACCTACACAAGAAAGTTAAAGAACTGGCAGGACTAAGAAAACAAAATCCCACTCGTGCAATTCTGGATAGACACGGGACTACTATAACACATACGGATGAGAAAGCACAAAAATGGGCAGAATGTATCGACGATTTGTTTGACGATAAAAGAGGAGATCTGGAGCACATAGAACTTATGTCAGAAGAAATAGGTCCATATATTACAAAGAAGAAATATTACACGCATTAAAAACAATGAAGAGTAAGAAAAGCCCTGGACCTGATATGCTTCCTATAGAAATCCTAAAAATTCTAGATGAGAAGCGTATTGATGTATTAGTGACACTCTTGAACCAAATTTATAGTTCAGGCGTATTACCCAAAGAGTGATTAACATCGATTTTTATTTGTCTCCCTAAAAAGAAAAACGCAAGAGAATGCAGCGATTACCGCACCATTAGCCTGATGTCTCCTATGCTAAACTTACTAGTTAAAGTCATCCATAACCGAATATATCACAAACTGGACATAGACGTTAATGATACACAATTTGGTTTTTGCTAAGGCCCAGGAACGCCTGAAGCTCTTTTTTCACTTAACATACTGATACAAAGATGCCTCTACGTCAGTCAAGATATATACGCATGTTTTATTAACTATAATAAAGCATTCGATAAAGTACGACATAAACAATTAATGAGTGTCATGAAATCAAAGAAGATTGACTACAACGACCTTAGGATGATATCAAAATTATACTATAAACAGCGAACAAAAGTACGTGTTAACGGACAGCTGTCGGAAGAAATTGAAATTACAAAAAGAGGTTAGGCTTTGTAAATGGGTATATTTATTTAAAAAACCCTTAAAAGGGCTACATCAATAAAACAAACGTTTTCGGACCACACAGTCCATCATCAGGTTTTAAAATCGAAAATGCCTAAAAATAAGTATGAACCATTTAGTTAAAACAAACGAGATTATGAAATTTTGACTATGGTTGAAAAGCAAAAGATGGTTATACTTATTAGGTCACAATGCCTGAGCCACCAAAATACTAGGGTAAAAACCCTTTAAATTACATTTAGTTACAAAAGATTGTACATTGTGTTATAAAATAACTGTGATGTTCAGTATTAAATTAAATTTGACTAGAGGTAACACATGGCTGAATCGAGTTACCAGAGCCGGTGAGAGAGAACCTCTACACACGGAGAACAGCTGGGAACTGATTGACAAGATACTTATGAAGGATGATGAAAACAGAATGGCAATGCAACAAAAACTATATTAGTTGTACATAGTATTACTACAGCCAAAAGATTCAACAAGTTTTGATGATTTTAAAAATAACAACAATATAGGTGTTAGGATTTAAAAAAACTTTTTTATTTATTAATTGAGGGTATAAAAGATGTGAAATCAATGATGGTTTTATAGTCTAGATTAATAGAATGACCTGTGCCTTAGGCAACTTATGTTGCTTTTTGTCGTATGGAATGTGGTCTAAAAGTGTATGTTATGTTTGGATTAGCTTATATCTATGAAAATTATCCTTTTATGTTTATCACATCTAGGACAAGGTAAAAATTAAATAACAAATATTTGAAGCTAATATCAGACCTCATATTTAAATGACTTTATTTAAGACTGCTCCTATGGTGAAAAATTAATAAAATTAAGTTTAGTAAGATGGAAATCTACAGGCTGAAGAAATTAAAGTAGTAACCTATGTGATTGAATTTAAAATTGAAGAGGCTGGGTTCCTCAGAGACTAATGAGAATAAAAGTAAAGGAAATGACTGAAGAAAAGGAGAGGGGGCGATTGAAGGAGAAAATGAGTTAATCAACAATTAGAGATAAAAGGGGTCCTTTATACCTAAAGTATCTAGCACCCTGAACAAAATCTATTTTGGTGGTATTAAATTCAGTTTGTAGAAACCTGAAATTTGTTGTATAAGTGTGCTACTAAGTTGTTGACCGAGAGAAGGTGGACAATGGTAGATAAGGATTCTTTGTAATATGGTAGATTGTGAATTTTAGTAAATTGTTATATAATGTTTGAGTGATTACTAAATTAAAACTATTGGATACATGTTTGATATATGAATTGACCAAGAAATAATTAAAGAGAACAGAATTGACAGGAATGTGATGTAGAAGTGAAGAGTGGATAAGATGGTGATATGTTGGTATAATAGATGTGGATGGTTCTGAAGGTAACATTGGGGTCGAAAATTTGTGAGAGGAAGGTGTGGCGATATTGTAGAGAATGGGTGTTTAAAGAAACACAAAATTGTGTAGGATTAAGGTGTTGACGTTTGTATAGGAAAATAAGGCAGAGAAAGTAGGGCAGTATTGTGAAGTGAGAACTATGAAAAAAGTTGACGATGTAAAGGTTGGAAGTCACGGTTGAAAGATACATGGCGATTAACGCAATTGGGGCTATTTTGTTTTTCTTTGACTATTTCCAAGTCTTCATATAGATCTAATTTTAGAAAATTTTTTTGGGGAATATTATGTAACAAAGAGACGTCTTCTGGGATGTTGAGGGTATGTTTATGTTGTGCAAGATGTTGAGAGAAGGTGGAAGTGTTCTCTTTTTTAGTGTGTTCTAAGGAACGAGAAGTTAGTGATCTACAGGTTCTACCTATATATGTAGCATCACAATCAGAGCACTGTAATTTATAAACACCACTACGATCCATGTAGTTGATGGGATCTTTTGTGTTAGTTAAACATTGTCCTAGATTGTTAGGGACTTTGAAAGAAATGTGGGTATTCTCAACTGATCTTTTTAGGATGTATCTAAGATCTCCAGAAAGACGTTCTTGAAGGTATGGCAAAGAAGCATAACTCTTCAATTTTAAATTCAATCACATAGGTTACTACTTTAATTTCTTCAGCCTGTAGATTTCCATCTTACTAAACTTAATTTTATTAATTAGGATTATTTCACCATAGGAGCAGTCTTAAATAAAGTCATTTAAGTATGAGGTCTGATATTAGCTTCAAATATTTGTTATTTAATTTTTACCTTGTCCTAGATGTGATAAACATAAAAGGATAATTTTCATAGATATAAGCTAATCCAAACATAAAATACACTTTTAGACCACATTCCATACGACAAAAAGCAACATAAGTTGCCTAAGGCACAGGTCATTCTATTAATCTAAACTATAAAACCATTATTGATTTCACATCTTTTATACCCTAAATTAATAAATAAAAAAGTTTTTTTTTTAATCCTAACACCTAGATTGTTGTTATTTTTAAAATCATCAAAACTTGTTGAATCTTTTGGCTGTAGTAATACTATGTACAACTAATATAGTTTTTTGTTGCATTGACATTCTGTTTTCATCATCCTTCATAAGTATCTTGTCAATCAGTTCCCAGCTGTTCTCCGTGTGTAGAGGTTCTCTCTCACCGGCTCTGGTAACTCGATTCAGCCATGTGTTACCTCTAGTCAAATTTAATTTAATACTGAACATTACAGTTATTTTATAACACAATGTACAATCTTTTGTATCTAAATGTAATTTAAAGGGTTTTTACCCTAGTATTTTGGTGGCTCAGGCATTGTGACCTAGTAAGTATAACCATCTTTTGCTTTTCAACCATAGTTAAAATTTCATAATCTCGTTTGTTTTGACTAAATGGTTCATACTTATTTTTAGGCATTTTCGATTTTAAAACCTGATGATGGACTGTGTGGTCCGAAAACGTTTGTTTTATTGATGTAGCCCTTTTAAGGGTTTTTTAAATAAATATACCCATTTACAAAGCCTAACCTCTTTTTGTGATACGTGGTATACAGCCAGCTACAGGAATTTTTTTCCTTGTGGAAATTGAAATTAGATGTGGAGTGAGACAGGGATGCGTATTGTCGCCAATACTTTTTAATACCTACTCCGAAGAGATCCTCAAAAACGCTCTTGAGGGTGAAACAGCTGGAATAAAAGTAAATGGAGTTCCCATTAACAACATTAGATATGCGGACGACACTGTGATCTTAGCCGAAAACATTAAAGCTCTTCAGAGACTGGTGACCAGAATAGCAGAATATGGAAAAGAATATGGTCTAATAATGAATGTCAAGAAGACGAAATTTATAAGAATATCGAAAATCTTTTCGAAGGGCCTACTATATTTTGGGGAGGATTTCTTTAACAGCGCAGACAGATCTTGTTCCTTTACGTGAAAGTTCTTTTAATAGTAAAAGATACATAGCAGATATTTTGTCTGAGCATGTTAAACATTTTGCTCTTTATATTGCTAACAACATTTGCTAATGCACGATAATGCAAGACTTTACGTTGCACCAACAGTAACCAAATATTTACAATAGCCGGACTTTAAATTAGCCGCCGCATAGTCCAGATCTTAACTCAATCGAACATTCAATTTGTAAGACATAATTGGCAGACGACTATGACAGTATTTGCCAGCCACTAGATTATTATAAAAGGTAAAAGCAGTAGCTCTCGAGATTTGGAGTGATATTGATCAAGACCAACTAGCATAACTCGTTTCGAATATGTCTCATCAATGTGAAGCCCTATTAGAGGTAGAGACGCAAACACGCGTTACGAACACGTATTGTATTGATTTATTTTTGTTACTTTAATAACGTGATAACTTTGGGGGATATGTACTAAAAGTACATATCCCTTATATTATCGCGTTTAGGCAAATGAATAAAAAAACATCATATTAAGAAAGCCTGATGCTACAATTTAGTTTTAATTTCAATATTTTATAAATTCCAGAATATTTCACAGGATGTTCCTGTGAGAACTTTAAGAAAAAAACACATTTTCATTGTTACACGCGGTATTCAATGACATTTACTTGTCTAGCAACAGTATGATTATAGCGATATTCTTGAAGAATAATGCTATAACATGTTAAAAATTCACTTAAATCAGACAATAGGTTTAGGAAATTCGAGACATCAAAAATGCCCCAAATTTAAGGCAGTGCGTTAATTTTGCTTCTCAGTGTATTTTTATCAACGACATAATATCTCGTCCTTCCCTCCACAGATTTAAACTATATAGTAACGTAAAGCATTTGTTCGATATATTTATCTCCCTCTTTTTCTTTATTCGCGTGCATTAATTTAATGCAATAAAAAGGGTTAGTGCAATTCTACGTGAAATAAAGACTGCAATAAATTAAAGTAAATAGAGTGTATGATGTTAGTTTCATTTAACAAGAGTCTATTTTAAAAGTTTCTCTCGTAACGCGCTTTACCTTCCCATTTATTTTAGTCAAGTGAAGCTTGTAAATTTGAGTTTAGTTGAATGAGTCCATCAGCGTAGAACGGAGAGTAAAGTAACTTTTTGTATTAGTAGGTACCTTCTGTTTTTATCAACAAATTACATTTTTTTAAAATATCCAAAGAACAATACGACTTTTCATGAAAATCACATTAAAAATTAGATTATTATTTAATTTTGTAAACAAATATGTATATCTCTCTTAAACCTTACTAATTTTAAATATTATGTTTCTTATTACAGACTTACGAAAAACCCTGCTTTCGGTAAGAGCTGGGTGGATTGAGTAGCTCAGTAAATGCCGGTGCCGGCCCCAAGTCCGGATAAAGCAGAAGGGTTTAGGCGATGGGCTAGCAACTCATCCCTTGTCAAAACAAATAAATGCTAAAAATTTCGACCAAAAGCCTTGGAATACAAAGGATGGATCAAAACAAGGACGACTAATGCAACGGAAAAAGAAAATGATGTTGGCTACATGGAATGTACAAGCACTTAGATCCAAACAAGTAGAAGTATTCAAAGAATTAGCGGAAAGAAACATAAAAATATGTATTCTCACCGAGACCAAGAAAAAGGAAAAAGGAAATGAAGAGAGGAGAATACATACAAATCTACAGTGGAATAAGTAAAAATAACAGAGCTAAGAGAGGAGTCTCTATTGCCATTCGAAAAAATCTTAAAAATAATATTAAATCGTGAACTGAAGTAAATGAACAACTGCTAATACTGGAAATAAAAAGAATGAACACAACATCGTAATTGTCGGAGTGTATGCCCCAAATGAAGATGCAGATCCAGAAAGTATAGACGATTTCTACAACTAGATGAATGAAATACTTTCTAAAATTAAAGAAAACTGTGAAATAGTAGGAGATTTAAGAGTAGCAGAGTAGCAAGAGAAGAAAATGTCAGAGTTGTAGGAAGATATGGGAACAAATAACCAATGACAACGAAATGCGTCTTAGAGATTTTTGTGAAACAATTTGTCTCTCAAAATTATGAACGGATTTTTTCAACATACAGACATCCATAAATTTACATGGATACAATCTACTAGGAATCTGCGCTCGATAATCGAAGCTTACTTCGAATCGAAGACTATGTAATCCAACGTCAAACTTGATCTGAAACACCATTATGAGGTCTTACTGACAGATGATAGATATAAATTCCAAAAGATTAAAATGAAAGAAATATCCGAACACACACAAATAATTAAGATAACAACCGGAGAGTTAAACGATGTTCTCAAAAAATCGAACGGTAAAGCAGCAGGACCTCGAGACATCCCAATTGAGTTGGTCAAGTAAGGACAAAAAATATGACAGGAGATGTTGCTTCAACTATTTAACAAATACTTAGAAGGAAAAAATATCCCTGATAATTGGAATATTGGATACATCAGCTCAATATTCAAGAAAGGGGATAAACGCAAATGCTCTAATTTTAGGGTAAACATCGAAAACATAACGCAGCAGGGAAAAAAGCGGTTAAAATTCTAAACTCTCTACTCTGGTCTAAAGATATTAGACAAGAAACAAAATTGACAATATATCGAACCTTGGTAGAGCCTATAATGACTTATGGGGCAGAAGTTTGGCAGATCACGAAAAAAGATAGAAAAGAATAGAAATAGAAGAAATGGATTTTCTAAGGAGAGCGTGTGGTGTTTTCAAAAAACATCATATCAGGAATGAAGATATTACAAGAAGAACAAATACTGTATATTCTAGTGTAGACAGAATTAAAACGGGACAACTAGTGTGGTATGGTCACGTGAAGCGAATGAATGAAGATATATGGCCAAAGAAAGCTTTAAATTACATACCACAACAAATAAGAAGAAGGGAAAGGCCATCAGTTGCCTGGGAAGAAAATGTACGACACATAATGAGAGATAGAGCCATCAAAGAAGACGAATGGATGGACAAAAAACGATGGCGGTCGAAATGCGTGAGGCGGCAGAGGCTGTAGGAACCTCGCTTATATATAAATAAATATGTTTCTTAATACTGAAATAAATATAATGCACAAATTCTTAGAATTTCTAAATCGCTATTACTATAATGAAATATTTATTTATGATTATATATTATCCTTTCGCAGATAACTTGAAAAAATTTAAAATGTTTGATAACGTCGGTCTAACAAACAGACCTTTTTAAAAATAAAAAAAAAGAAAGAAATATAGCTTCAGGTGACAAATATTTGTAATGATATATATGTGTACCTTATTTTTTATTCAAATATATGAAATTTTTTATAAGTTTTTAGTTGTTACAACAATTTTAAATACACATTAAAAAAAGTGTCATTTTTATGAACAGACTGAAACTTAAAATAATATTATAACAAATAAAAATCTGGTTTCTTTAAAACATAAAACAGTTACTTTTATGACAATGAATTTTGAGCATTATAATAATTATTTCTGTATCTGTAGAGTAGGGAGGGCGAGTTAAGTTTCACAGCAATTAGGCCACAATTCACCCATTGTGCATCCTCCCAGGGAGCTGTCACCCTTAGCTCATTGTCCATCCTGCTATTTCTAGGAAGGTGGACAAGTCACCAGGAGACATCTTACTTATGTGGGCAGGTGTAGGCCAGGACTCGCCGAACACGTACTCTCGTATTAACGATAACTCTGGGCATTCACATAGGACATGCTCTACAGTTTCGTCTTCTCGTTCACACTTTCTACATAGAGGTGTGTCTACTAGCCCCAGTGTGTGGAGGTGTTTGCTTAGTTGACAATGACCAGTTAAAAAACCAACTGCCAAACGTAGATTTTTCCTGGTCATTCCCAAGTACTTCTTTGATGTTGACTCTTCAAGGTTGCTTAGTGTTACCCTGGCAAGTCTACATCCTTTCCCTTCTTCCCACCTTTTTACAGTTTTCGTATGGGAGTGACATTTGACAATTTCCGCGATTGTTGTAGTTGACCAACCAAAAAGATCCCCAGGTCCTAAGAGTCTTAGGCCTGCTGCCTTCCTAGATAATTGGTCAGCAATGCGGTTGCCTTTATTCCTATTGTGTCCTTTAACCCACTTCAGGATGATGGTATTACCATCCGAAGCTTGAGTTAGTGACTCATGACACTCCATTAATAAACCTGATGTGACACGTTGTCTATTCAAGGTTAGTAGCGCTTGTCTGCTATCTGTGCAGATCATTATAGTTTTCCCTGCTATACCTTTTTGGGTTATCTCTTTTGCGGCTATGGAAATACCAGTTAGTTCTGTCTGAACTACACTGGCATTTTTGCCCATACCCCACTTTATTCTTAGGTTCAGTGATCTGGAGTATATCCCGCATCCTGAGCCTTCTTTCATTTTGGAGCCATCGGCGTATGTGCAATAGGCATTTGCCACGTTTGTCTCCATACACTGTCTTGTTACAATAATAATTATAATAATTATTTATAAAAATGCCTACAGATACTCTAGACACAAATATTTTTTACAGTTTATGCAAGAATATCGTGTTTTTCGATATTTTTTAGTGCTGGAGTACGTATATCGTCCATAAGTTTGATTCTAAGGAGCAACATTCTCAGTTTCTATTCAACATATCGTCGTTCTCTATCTTTATTACCTTATGTTAAACAGATATTTCATGTTGCAAACGATAGGGATGCGTATAAAAAGAGAACCTTAACCTTCGTTAAATGCGGCACAATAAGAAGAAGAATTCTACATATTTCAGAAAGACTCAAACGAATTATCCTGGGAATGGTTTGCTATTGTACTCATCTACGACTATGTGGGTTAAGTTATTGAAATCCTAAATTTTCTAAAAATTCTCCTCTATCGATTTCTGTTTGGGTATTTAAGATGTAAATAATGTAACTATTTATTCCAGCAACGTTCGTGGCACTATAAAAACTGACCATTAGCCAACGACAAATCTTCTACGGTACTACAGACCAAATTGAGCGTTGGCCTTCTTTATTTTTTGCCTTCACCTTTGCTTGTCTGTGGCTGTTCTTCTCCATACACGAAGTCCTAAAAGATTTTATTTCGCTGTTTACTGTGTCTTCCCAGCGCTCTCTTGGCTTTCCAACTGGTCTTTTTTTCCTGCATTCTAGCATTAAGTGCTATTTTTGGTAACGTTTTTTCTTCTGTTTTTATCACATGTCCGGCTGTTTGCAATATTTGTATTCTAATAAAGTCTGACAGTGGTGATTCCTTATAAAGTTGATAAAGCTCGTTGTTTTATCGACATCTGAAGATTCCGTTTTCCTTCACAGGTCCTAGCATTCTCCTTAGCACTTTCCTTTTAAATGTATCGTGTTTACTTTTGGATGTTTCTTTCAGGGCCCATCATGCACTGCCATTTTAGGCTATTGGACGAATTAAGGTATTATAGATTTTTATCTTTGTATTTCGATGGACAATGTTGGACCGAAATATTTGGGAGAAGGCAAAATAAGTTCTCAATATAAGGTTGAATGTTCGAATAATTAAACTTTAACGGTATACAAGGCAACTATCGAACACGGTGATTAATTTAATCTTGCCCAAGTACTTTCGATCAATAGATCATCTTCAGGGGCATTTCGTCAGTTGTGGCCTATCCGACATGAGTAGAATGTCATAAAAGTAAATTTGAACATAACAATACAAAATACAATACACAAAGACCAACAATCACTTTAAAATTTTTGAAAAGGAGAAGCTACATGTTGTGTTGAGAAGTACAACATGTAGCTTCTCCTTTTCAAAAATTTTAAAGTGTTTGTTTGTCTTTGTGTATTTAATTTTGTATTGTTATGTCCAAATTTACATTTATGACATTCTACTTATGTCGGACAGGCCACAACTGACGAAATGTCCCTGAAGATGATCTATTGATCAAAAGTACTTGGGCAAGATTAAATTAATCACCGTGTTCGATAGTTGCCTTGTATACCGTCAAAGGTTAAAAATATGTTCTGGTTGCTTGTGTTATTTTCTTCCATATTTCTCCATATTCTGATCCGTTGGCATATATTTCTACTCCTGGGTATGTAAACTTTCCAACCGTTTCAATATCATCTTCATGTATAATGTTTTTGTAAGACTATATTTCTTCTCGTCTGTATTATTATTTTTGTTTTTTCTATGTTAATTACCAAACCTAGCCTTTTTGTTTCCGTTTTTAACTCTGCGTTGTTTTCTGTACCTCTGTTGATGTTATACTCATAATATTAATATAAGTTTCATCCATTGTGGCTTTAATAAATTATAAAGTCTAATTACCTTGTATGGTATTGCCAATCAATTTACCCAATATATCGTAGAGTTTGTGCCTTTTGACTAAGTCGTATGCCTGTTTAAAATCTACAAACACGTTGTAAACATCAATGTCATGTTCAAATAATTTACTCAAGATCTATTTTACTATAAATAGTTGATTCAGTGTCGATCTTCCCCATCGGAAGCACCTCTAATACTCTCCAATATTATTTTCTGCTAGTGGTTGGAGCCGCTGGTTTATAGGTGACGATTTTATATGCTGTGCATAGTACAGAAATTCCACGGTACTTTTTACACTGGAGTTTATCTCCTTTTTATAAATCAGGCACACTGTACTTTTCTTCCAGTCTTCGGATATTTTCTCTTCTTGCCATATGTCTTTGATGAGCACGTGGATGTGACTTGATAGGTAATCGTTACCTACCTTATATAATTCTGCTGGTACTTCGTCAACTCCCGGGTATCTACTGTTTTTCTGGGCAACGACAAGTCGCACAATCGCAATTGTAGGCTTCGCACATTTTTTCAACAACGTCGACACCTCCTTTCGTTTTGTTGTAGTCTATGATTATTTGCGGTTTGCCAGTGTCTATAGTAATGGATAAACAATACTAACATAACATTTTTCATTTTTGTTTTTGAGTATACAAAACGAGCGTACACTTATCTCTAAAAGCGAGCATAATGGATTTTCCTGGTCTTGCTTATAAAATTTAAGAAGGTCTTTTGTATTTGGACATAATATCCTAACTGTAATAAGACGGTGTTGCCTTAGTATCTCCGTCATAGGTAAGATGAAAAACAAGTTGTCAAGTGTAATATTTCTATTTGTTTCCAATATGGGTGAACAAATACGAGGTACTAATGACAAATTCAAATTATCCCGTTGTAATGGTATGGTAGGCAGGTTGTTTTCCTATGTACACTTTCAAATTTGTAGTATAGAAGTAGTATGTTTCAGTTCAATATCTTAGTACCGGTAACACGTACTGATTGAAAGTTTTTGCCCTTTTTATAGTATTTGGTAAGTATGATTTAAATAATGTTTATAATCTTCAGAGCGCTGCCCATGCTAAGCAACATCTTATATTTAACTCAGCCTTTAAGTTAAATTTTTATTGGTTATTCGATTTTTTATCCTAACTATACAATATATGACTAGACTTAGGCAAATATGCAAATAAAAAGTATGAAATATGCGCATAAATATGCAGTATTTTATGCAAACATTTGCATATTTATCTAGAAAATATTCATGTAATAGAAAATATTTACAATATTTTTTTATTTACAAAAATACTTTCAATTATATAAATATGTACCATATACAATTATTTTTAACATATAAATATTATTTTAAATTGTGGTAACAATAGATTATCAAATGACGTTCAAAATTTTCTAATAAAAACTTATGGCTTTTATCTGAATACATATATTTGTAAATATACAAACTTCTTTCGATATCAACTTATGTAACTTTTTACTATAATAGATGGTTCTAAATTAATTGGTTCGAAAAATGTTCCAGCTAGTACTTGAACCACTTCAGAAGGAACTAGGTAACCACTATTTTTTTCATGGTTACTTTAAATTTTTGAGAAATTTCCTTTCCAATTGTACCTTCAACGTTTTGACATAATGACTTAAATTCTTTTATTAAAACTGTACTCTCTAAAAATGATAATTTGAAGGATTCTAATTGAGTTATAGTTTTCTGGACAAAATTACAATTTGATTATAGGAATGACAGTTGTTATTAGAGGATGTTATTTTGGATGGCTTGCTTAGCTAGAAAATGATAAGCATAGAAATTAGCTACTTCCAACCATGCTCCCTAATGTGCTAAAATGGGTTGTGGTGGCAGTGTAACAGCAGGAAGCATATCTCTGTAACATTGTATTCTTACAGGTGATTTCAGGAATACTTTTTTGACGCTCGCTATTAAATTGTTAACTAGTGAATTTTTTTTACTTCCTCTGCAACTTAAGTTTTAATAAAATATTTTTAAATTTGGTCTTGCTTTCACCATATATCGTGCGGTATTAGATAAAATAAGCAATAATTTATCTTTTGGGCACAGCAGCAGGAAGGAAAAAGGTGCAAATGCTTCTTGTAGAAACAATGATATTGTTAGAGCGTTGGTTTTTTTCACTTGCTTACAGGAAATCAAATACGATTTTGGAGAGGTTTTATCGCTAAGTGCACCAATCAATAAGTGCACAATGTATCTTCCTGGCGAGTGAGTGAGAATTTTTAGGTGGTATTTTGTAACGAGTCCCTTACTTCAATAATCTTTTACACATTTTTAAATAAAATTTTTAAATTCAAATCCTCCTAATGATTTCCTTAATTTTGAATTTCTAAGTTGGTATTAAACAGCGACTCCAGCGACTGTTTTAGGCAGGTATACCTATCCAACTAAAAATAAACAATTAGCGCGCATTCTGGTCTGAACTCTAGCCAAAGAAAGTCCGCTGAACTAAGATAAGTAAGCGGCAAGAGCTGTGCTAAATTTGTTTTAAGAAAAGAAGTTTTTTTTTTGGGGAGAAGATGAGAAAATTTTAGTGGTCTTTAGTGTATACCATTTGAGTTATAGCCACTCTTAGCCGGTAAGTGGATTCAATCATCAATAAAAAGTATAAAAACCATCAGCCATTTTAAGTTTCTATATTGTCATGTTACCGTTGATAGTTGATATATCTATCTGTAATCGTTCACATTATTTCATTAAGAAATATTCTACATCTAAATCGAAATTTATAAAGTACAATAATATGTCCAATTTCTATTTTACTTTCCGGCCTTAAACAAACATATAAGTATATATCTATTAACACTATCTATAAAAATATTCTGTCTTATACCATTCTTTTATATTATAAAATAGATCCATAGCATGCGTTTTCGTTTATAAAATTATCTATTTAAAAAATCCATTTTACTTAAAATATTGTCAAACCATGCGAAGGTCACACTATTTACAAAATCATTAAAGCTTTTTGTTCCCAATAACTTTTTATCATATTGTTAAAATCGTATCGTATCTTTCTTGTGTTTTTTCCTTCTTTTTATTAAGAGTACGAAAAAACGCTAAAACAAATGGTATTTTAGCCTATTTCCGAAGTTAGTCCAGAATCAAGAATTGATTATTTTAATTTTGTTGGGAATTATATTAGAAAAGAGATTGAGTTGTTCCCTACTGGGTTTACACCTTTGCCATCACCCTGAGCTGTTCCATCCGAGGTCCAGACCTCATATAAGCCTTCCCGGATAACTTCAGGGAACCAGTTAAAAAGACCACCTTAGAGTGTGGAACACAGCTAATTTTATTAAGTTTTGATTTTCAATTTTAATGACTTTTATGTACTATTTTTTTTGCTTAACTTTAAATACTCATACTTTGACTAATAATAAAGACTCGTCATTTTTTAAAATAATTTTAAAGAACGTTTAAGGACTAATTGTCAATTACAGGTTTTTAAATACTCTCTTTTAACTTAGTTGTACGGTTTTATATGTACACATTTAATCAGAGAGTTATTTCTTGGTATTTTATTTTTATATATTTAAATCTTTGGACATCTATCCCTTCAGGATAGTGTCCTGATTACTTTATTAGAACTTTTAGTTGAAAGCGAAGTACAGAGTTACATCTCTAGGAGGCAAGTAAATTACCTTTTTAGGTCAAATCATTGAAATTTAATATATCTTATATTATCCTATATCTTTTTATTTGTAAATTTAGAACATCAAGGATCAGTTGTGTATAACCAGAGAATTTATTTTTTTGTATATAATTTAACTATTAACTATGTTGACTGTACATAATTGGTGGTGGGTATTTTAGGGTAAATCTAGACTGTATATATTTTGATAGGAATTAAATTGTTGGTGAAAACTAAATATTTCAAAAAATACCTGTTTCCCTTTTTATTTCAGCAAACAGCTTGACAAGATACCTTGGAAAGTTTATGTTAATACTTTCCTGGCGCTCACTTACATTTTGGAGCAACTGCTATAATCACTTTTATTTACATTAGTTATATACCTATAAATTGTTTATTACCTTGTCATTCATTTTCTTATTCTACGGTCTCTGAAGGGCATGCAAATTGGCTGAATCCTCTTTTGAGTGTCCAAAAAGCCAAGAGGCTCTTGGTCTTTTCTGTTGACATTGTTAAAGAAAAAATACTGTGAGCATAAATTAACAGCACTTAAGCAATTAAGTCCAATATATGATATGTTTTTGTTTTAAGCAAAATTAAAGCAAACTATGCTATTGTTAGAAAAAAAAATGTTTTCGACCTTTCAGTAGACTATTGAATGATTTGATTTTTAAATAGGTATCCTCTTTTTTATCACAAGGAGTTTAAAAAATACATTGATTTATTATACATACACATACACATACATATTATGAATACAAAGTGATGATAAAACAAAATTAAATATTGGAATTTTCATGCTATCTGGAAGTTTAAATATAAAAATATATAGTTAACACCAAATTTTCAAATTATATGCACTTTCTGCCAATTTTTATAAAAATATGCAAAATTGGATATTTTTGCATTTTTTATGCATTATATTATGCAAAATATGCAATTAGCATATTTTGCATATACGTCTACATATGACTTAAGCTTTTCTATATTATTATTGTCCAGAGTTATATCCAGAGTTATTAGTTATCTAGAAATTCGTTTTTGAAAAATCTTATTTTTCCTAAATTTCCTTTTTGTCGTATTTCTTTTTATTTTGTATTATGGCATAGTCTATATACATGCATATATTTAAGATTCTCGGTGACAAAATTTAACCTTGTCTCACTCCTTTGTTGATTATTATTTTTTCTCTTAGGTGTTTTCCAGTATTTATTATTATTTCTGTTTGTACTTCAATCCTTTCATCACTTTTATTAGATATCTGAGATATGACTAAATTATTAGTCAAAAAGCAAGCAACCGTTTTAATTTCATTTTTTAAATAATGAAAAAATAATTTATACGTATAATATTAGGACTTCGCTGCGTATTTTTGGCTATGGTCACTTTTACTTTAATATAATTTAATTCAAATGCCCTGTAAATCTTAATTAAGTATAGAAAAATCTTTATTAAGTATCTTTAAATATAGAAAAAGCTATAGGCGCTCTGATTTTTGTATATTTTGTATATTTTTATAATAATAACAAAAAATAAGACCATCATTCTCTGATTCACAATTGGCTCTTCTATAGTAAACAAGTCAATCCTATTTAACAAAATTTAATGCACAGTATCCATCTATAAAAGCCATCACATTCGTGAGATCCACAGTCGTACAAATAAAATAAAAAGACTATAACGTCCTCCCCCACGAAGATAAATCTTCTTAAACATAACAATCACAGGTAATAATGTCGTAAACCAGTGTTGGATCTCTTCTCGTCTATACAACGAATAAAGAAAACAGAATAGCGCCAACCTATCCTTCTATCCGATTAGGTTTCTTCATCTGCGAAATCTCACTGAAGGTTACGCTGTAAAAAAAATAAAAAAAATATTAATTAACACACGCACATTAAGTATATATATATATATATATATATATATATATATATATATATATAATATATATATATATAAACAAATACCAGAAACGTACATTCGACAAGTATATCCAATTGTATTAAAATTCACCACATAAAAAACTTCGTCAACTTCGTTAAAAGAATATACCACATCTGCCCGGCAATAAGAGATTAGAGAGAAATTAGGCATGATATATATAATACTAGATTACACTAGATTAGGCATAATATATCTAATTACTAGATTAGAAAAACTAACAACCAGTAATATTTAATTTATAGTAACAATTTTTGACGTTATACTTCTATACGCTCGGTCGAAGTTGGAAATTTGCACGAGAGTGAATCGGTGAAACCATTACATATGTAAGGTATGAGTAAGAGAGAGATAGAAAATATATTTTCTCTTTCTTTCTCTATCGCGAATTAAAATGTTCCTTTTGTATATATATATATTTAATATATAATATTATAATATATATATATATATATATATATATATATATATATATATATATATATATATATATATATATTGTCACATTTCTAACGTGTTTGGTTTATACTCTAGTATATGTGAGTTCGAATCGCAATATGAATTTTCCTTTTTTGTTTTTCAAATATTTAAAAACCCCACGTTAATCTTATTAAATATATGTAATATTATATAAAAATGCTAAATTTTAAAGTAAAATGAAAATTTACAACATAATCCGAGTTGTTGGTTTGTTATTTTTATCTTCCACAAACATTTTTTGAAGTTATACTTCTATACGCGCCTTCGACGTTGGAAATTTTCTTTCTCTTTTTCTCTCGAAAATAAAAATGTTCCTTTTGTAAATATATTTAATATTTATTAATATTATTATTTTTTTATTAATATTATTATCACGGTAAATTAAACATATGCATAAGTAAGTTATGTCTATTGTCATTTTTACTTACTTATTAATATTGCATTTTAATTTTATTGACTTATTATATTGAATTATGTTGCAGTGTATTGAATTGTATTTTTATATTAATCACAAAATAAACAATAAATTTTACTGCAGAGTATGTGTAAATAATTTTTTTGCATTTAACTCCTTTTATATATGTATATGAATATAAAAATATATATTTTCATTAAAATATTGATTAAATCCTTCATTTAATATACCCCTATTCCAGGTCAAATGCTTATATACAGCAAACGATGCACCATATACACATATAACTAATTATTTTTCTCTTTCTGCTCTCTCTTACCTATAGCATTACATATATAATGATTGTGCAGATTGACTTTGATATAAATTTGTAACGACGAACCTGTGTATAGAAGTATAACTTTTGCCGGCAGTCCGACTGGATTGCAACGTCCGTTTTTTTTTGTATACGCCATGTCCCTTCGATTGAGATAAGTGATTGATTAAACTTTCAAGAAAATCCAGCCCTTAAATACATATGTAAGAAATTGATAATGTCTTTACAAACACAATATTTTTTAGCGTTAAATAAAACTTTTTAATGTATAGTGTTGAAAAAATGCCCTATTAATAATTTTTTCTCTAGATTTTTAACACTTGTTTAATAGGGTTGAAATACTAAATACCCTAAAAGTAGTGTAATCAAGAAATGAGTTTGAATCTCAATATATTTTAGAAATGTTTAAAAAATTTACAGTGTTAAATGAAAACCATTGTTTTAACTAATATTTATTTGTATTAATTACAATAACTCTTTATTATTTTCTTGGATTTATCAATTGCTTATTTTACAATGACGTTAAGCAGAGAAACTCTTACATCTTTGCTGATTTCATTTTCGTCTTTGAAAGCTGATAAAACTTGGACACCTTCATGCTCGATGAGGGTCTTTAATTAGATGAGGTGAACACGAATTAGTTACAGCTTAAAGCAACTAAACTGAGGATATCAGGCTATTCTTGGCTTCCATTAGCCTACTCCTTGCTTGCGGTGATTGACTGGAAATGAAAAAGTGAAATATGAGTAAACCAGAAGTATAAAACACAACTTCAAGCCAATACCATCTGAACTAAGGGTACCAGGAAACTAAGGTTCTGTTACTCTTTGATTATGTATCCAGCAATGCTTTTTTCCTGGTCTATGTCAAATACTCATCTCACGCAATGATAACCCATTGTGACTGAAGTAATGAATCCTTGCTCAATTGCTTTTTTCTTTTTTTTTTGATAAATCTGCTTAATGACACGTACTGTAGATCAAATTTAGCTGTAGGTGATCTTATGGACGTGTTATTTTCAGTAACCTCTTTATAGGCTTCTTCCTAAACCAAAACGGGTTTTAAACCCCTAAAACAAAAAAACCAAACATCCTAAAACAAACCAAATAGTTAATATGGCTCGTGCACAAACTACGTTGACAATTTTTCCAAATTTTTTCTACAATTTAATCTACGTTATCTCGCATGAATTTAAGGGGGGTATTAATAACGCCCCTAAAGTGTTAACCGCTGGATACTTTATTACAACGTACAATAATAAATAACATAAAAGACTACTCTGGGGACAATTGAAACATGTTTCAATGTCCCCTATACTATTTGTTTCAATCGTCCCCACGAGACATTTTTTCGTAAACACTTAAATATCTTTTCACTCTAGGATAATAATAATAATTTAAACCGGCCTCCCTAAAGAAGAAATGCCAATTTAACTACAAAAATAGTCGAAGCTGCATACTTACGTTCCGATATGTTGCGTCACTTTTTGTTGTTCAGCGCAAAAGTTTACTTTGGTAGCGCTGAATCACGCTAACGAGAATGTACGCATGTAATGCAAACGACAATCAATGGCTGACTGATAGAGACACCGGGCTCCTAGAGGCTCTGCGTTTGCTACAAGCGCGCGCGGTTTTAATCACGGAATACTGCCAATATGGCGGCTGTTTCAATATTGTACCCTGTTTCAATTGCCCCGGTCTACCCTAAGCATAAAAGTTTACTTTAGTTTCAACGGCTCGTTATGCTATTGGTATATTGCTAGACTATGGTACTGCAATATTATGCTCGTCCGGTACTTCACTGGTTCCATGTAATTTTCTCAGTTTTCCAGGAATTTCTTAGGAAGAATCTGAGGTTTCTATGTCATTGGGTAAATAATCATCTGATGATCCAGAATTGGCATATGGGTCGTCCACTCCTACGTATTTATCTAAAATAAGCTCTTCTTATATACTTACTAAGTCTTTGCTGGTTTTTTTCTTTTAAATCCATTAAAAACAGTTGTTAAATCTAATATTCTTTTGTACATGTACAATAGCCCTACGCAAAGAGTATCGAACAACGAACGACTCAGAATATAACGTTAAATACTTTGGTCGCTTCATACAAGAAGCAACAAGTTTAAAGCATCACGTAAATGCCATGCTGGCAAAAAAAAAATTATAGTGCTCGGACAGCTGGGCATCGATCTGTTGCCTCAAAATTTTGTGAGATAACTCGATTGCCATTGTTTTTTTTTTTTGAAAATAAATCATCAATGCGGAGAGTAACCCACGACTCTCGCCTTATATACAAAAAAAATATGACCAAGGAACAACAAAAAAAATTTTAAGTAACACTGGGGCTACACGTGTAAACTGTTAAATAGAGATAAGTTATAATATAATAAGGTAAAGATAAAAATATTAGGGGACACTCTAAAATGCAGTACTGTATTACTCATTTTTGTATTTAAGCTCTTCAGAATTAGCCTAATCTACTGAAGAATGTCTATTGTTTCAATATATTTTACTCTATCAAAGGTCTTTTTAAAGTCAATACCGCATATAAACTGAATGGCCAACATTTCTTTACCAGTGTACCATAACCTGAATATTAAATAGTGCTTCTCTAGATCAAAGGTTTTTGAGAAACCATACTGCATGTCGATTAGTTATTTTTCTATTTTGTGGTACATCCGTGAGTGCAAAATTCGAAAAAACATTTTTAAAATAGCTGATGGATCGGTAACCCCTACATCTTTTCGCATTTGCTTATTTAGGTATTGTCACAAAAATCAACAACAGCCGATCTGTTAGTATATAGCTAGTTTCGTAAATTTTATCAACCCTCAACTGGTATGATGGGTCAATATTCATCATCATATAACGGGACTCCTATGGCGATTGCCGCTTCCCGCATTTCAGCCTCCATCTTTTCCTATCTCTCCAATCTTCCTCTTCTAAGCCTCTAGATTGCATTGTTTTAGTAATTTCTTTTCTCCTGGAATTTGGTGGTCTTCCCCTTTTCCTTCTTTCTGGCGGAACATACAATCAAGCTTTCTTTGGCCACCGCTCCTCCTCCATTCTCATCACGTCACCATAATCATTGTAATTGCCTTCCTTGTATCCTATCTGAAAATGTATCTCTAATTCCTGTACGGTTTCATATTTTCTCATTCTGATTCTTTCCATTCTCGATACTCGACATGACCTTCTAAGATAATCCATTTTCACAACGTCCACTTTATCTCGTTCTTGCTTTGTCATCGTCCAACATTCGGCACCATAGTGGTAATTGGTTCTACAATTAATCTGTATACCTCGAAGTTTGGTACGTATCTTTATTTATTAGACCACAGTAATGAATTCAGTATTCGGATGAACTTTTTCTCTTAGGTTATTCGGTTTTGTACATCTATCTTAACTCTGTCATCTGCTGATATGATGCTTCCACATATTTATACTGGTAGCAACCTTTTATGACTGCGTTTTTCAAGCCTCAGATGTGTGGTAGTTCCTCCAATTTTTAAATATTTTGTTTTGCTTATGTTTACAGTAATCCCCCATTTGGCATATTCCTTAAATAATTTTCGATTCATATAATTTATATCTTCCTCATCGGATTGCAACCACCACCTGATCATCTGAAAACAACAATGTATACAGCGTTTCTTGTCCCACTTCGATGCCCATAATCTACATTTATTTCTCCAATTCCTCAACGCCTTTTGGACGTATATTTTAAAGATTGTCGGTGACAAACAGCATCCTTGCTTTAGGCCTTCAGTGACTTTAAATTCAATTTGAATTTCTGGTTCCAATTTTTACACAACTAACTGCATTTTCGTACAATTTATATATCGCTCGGATATACGTCGAATCCAATCCGGACCTTCGAGAACCTCAATATTTTCTTTAAGGGACACTATTATATGCTTTCTTAAGGTCTATAAATACCAAATGATTCTTTCTACTGCTTTCTCAAGGCAGGATCTCCCGGTACGAAAGCCGCTTTGTTCTTCACCATCTTGTATCTGTCTTTCAACCCTCTTGTTTAATATTCTGCCGTACAACCGGCCCACAGAGCACATCGCACTAATACCTCTATAATTGGAACAGTCTCTTTTATTTCCTCTCTTATATATGGAGCTTATATAAGATTTATTCCGATCTTTAGGAATTTCCTGGTCTCCACACATACATTTATTAAAAAGGTCTAATATTAATTCTAAAAGTGCAGTCGGCCCATATTTAACCAGCTCTATGGTTATGTCTCCAATATCTCCAGGCCCTGCGGCTTTTCCGTTTTAAAGTTCCGTCTTCTTAAAGTTTCCGTCAATTCAGATAATGTTATTATAGGGATTTCCTGTCTTTCGTCTCTGTTGTCTATTAATATCCCTTATCTTTTCCCATCTGTACTCTACTCTATCCTCTTTCAGCAGTTTCGTATAATATTCTTCCCATTCATTTAACTTTATGAGAGAAATGTTGTCTTCATTTTTCTCATTTTTCCTAAACTGCTTTATTGTTTTCCAACTTGTGCCACTTTTGTTCCACCCATAAATCTGTCCAGTTCATCACACTTAGCCTCTCAGTTTACATTTTTTGCCTTATCCACGTCTTTTTTAACTTCTCTATTCCATTTGGCATATATTTCTCTGTCTTGAGGATCTTTGGATTGAAGCCATATGTGATATGCTTGTTTTTTCTTGAGAACTTTTCTTCTAGTTCGTTGACAACCATTCAGGTTTTCCTTTTTTCCAATTTTCAATTTTGCCGCTTCGTGAATATTGCCGCTTCAGGGTCAATATTGACCCGACCAAATTTAGTTTTAAAAGTTAACCAATATTGTAAACGGCGCAAGGCACTGGCCAATTATAAATTCCCATATTTTGTACTATACCAGTTGACCTCTGACAATTGTGCTTGCGGGAGACTGTCTTCCGAAAACCCAAGAACTCAGGCCAGATTTGACTCAATATACCTTTACTGACACTATTTTAGTTTGACTGTTTTACTTAATGAACCGCCGCAACAAACTTTTTACGCAACAAGAACTTGAAGAAGAGGCTTCAAACGCTTATATTACTGGACTATTCGTGTGATTATAGCGAATTAAATGATCATAACAAATGATTCCCGATCAAAACTTCCCGAAACTTTAAATTTTTATAATTCAACAAAAGAAGGAGTTGACAGTTTGGACCAAAAGTGTGCCTGTTATAATGTAGGACGAAGAGAAGACGTTGGCCAATAAATAAGACTTACTCACAATCAATTTAATTTAACTATCTGTTTAACTTTGTATCGAGACCTGAGGATGCTTTGCATGTTGTAGAAAGCGAAACCGGTCGTCGGATAGTTAAATTAAATTGATTGTAAGTCGTATTTATTATTTCTTTTACCTATTTTATTATTACTTTAGGAAGAGAACTTCCTAAAGTGGAAGTTCCTATCAAGGACCATCCTCAAATGAGAGCTGAACTAAGAAATATTCCAATTGACCTTCGAGGTATAATAAGGCATTTTATTGGATCACCTGCAGAACAACCCAGACAAGAAAAGACGGCGATGTCACATGTGTTCTAACGACAACAAACATCGAAAAATGTACAGTATGTATTAAGGGTATTTGTAAGGACCATAACATTAAAGTCGTAAAATGTTTGCAGGTGCGGCGGATTAAGTCTTTAAATAATTTTAAGATACAAAATACCCTAGAGTTGTTAACTAAAATTCTTATTTGTTTATTTCTGTTTTATATGATGAAAAAAAAAATAAGTTAGAAAAAGGGAGTACTTAATTATATTTAGGTTTTTTAAAATATTTCAATTTATTATTTAGTTAGTTTTCGTATAACCGTCTAAGAAATACAATGTTTATGAATAATTCATAATAATTAAGTACATTTTCTGTTTTCATTTATTTTTTTGTTTTGTATGTTTTCTAAAGGTTTAATAAATAAAATAATCTAATTAAAAAATAACATATCTTGCGTATTTAAAAATAAGAAGGATAGATCTTTTTTATGAACTTTCGAAAGGCTTATTACTTCACTTGGTATTTCATCTTCCGCGTCGCTTTTCTGGTCTTTGCTTGTTTAAATTTCTTTCATAGTTATGTCAGATCCTGTTACTACTTTTTTAATTTCAAGATCTTGTTTTTTATCATTAAACAGTTCCTTAATGAATATACTCTTTTCATGTGTATATTTTATCCAAACAAGGATAATTAGTTTGCAGTTTCTATTAATGATGTTATTTGTATGGTTTTGTACTCGTTAATTATTTTATTTTTTAGGCATATTAAATGAATCATATTTCCCCTGTAACTCTTTAAGTTTCAAACATTTGTTTTCGAACCATGCAATTGCAGCTCGTATTGGTCGTTGTCTCCTTATTAATTTATTTATATATTTCGATTTATAGATTTGCGTCTTGTCTTTTAAAAATTTTACAATCTCCTGTGATCTGTAAACAATTTCTGGAACCTTTCCTACTTTAACATTTTAAAAGTATCTTCGAAAGGTTATATTTTAATTTGTAGCTTTACTTTTTGATAATAGATACTAATAATTCTAATTTCCTTTTTTTACAATGTCTTATTCTTGCAAATCCGGGGTTTAATTATCTACATCTTATATAATTTCTAAATGTATCGTATATACAAAAATAGTTTATAGTAGAAAAACGGTACCTTTTTAAAAAAGAAAGAATTTAAATTAAGAACGTAGATATCCAATTTATTTGATGCATCTAGCAGTAGCAAGAAGTCCTTAGGTCCTAAGACACCAGTCTTTTTTCGGGCGACAAAATAGTGATAGCCTGGGCGACTTGAGAAACACTTGGTCCTATTACAATGCTATAAATCTTGGAGGCTGGGTTAAAATGGAGAGCGAGGCGAGAATATCTACATCAAGGCAGGCGTTGAACATGGCGAAAGACGCGATTCTAGTTGCTTTGCACGCTCTGGCGTGTTCACAACATGTTTCAGACAAATTGGGGTTTTTGTCAAACGGAAAAACGTACGTAGTGACTTAATGTGTCTAATAGCGTGATTTATAAAGGCACATTAAGGGACTGCTACACGTATCAGGAAAAAACTACATTATTATTACATATAAATGTAAAAAACAGAAATTCAAATGGAATATTTCAAATAAAACTTAATATTAAAAAATATTATCAGTATATATTTCTCTTTAAATATAGTAATTATTAGGCTAACATTTTAATTTTTACCTTTTATGTCTTAATATATTAATTTAACCTCATTTGTTAGTTTGTGAAAATATAAAATAATTTTTCTCTTTAGACTCTTAGTAACTAAATTAGTTTACAAAAAATTGTTAGTACTTGCCTTGCTGTTATGAGCCATTTTGCTTATAATATATATTACGTAATTGCGATTTTTTACATATTACTAAATAAAATTGCTGACATCATTGTTAGTGTAAACTCGTTACTTAGTGATAATATGGTAATTTATACTAATTAGTTAATTTTTTGTTTCAGGTATGGTTAATACAATACGTGAATAAATAGGTAAGTGAAACAGAATCTAAACATAAAATTTATGAAATCTCAAACTATGTGAAACTGTGACTGTTTCGAGTATATCTATTATTTGACTGACGATTCAAACAAAAACAGGGTGTTGTTAGTTATTTATAATCTTAGAGATATTTTTTATAATATTTTCTTTCTTTATATGTGTTTTTAATATATCTTAGCTCAGCAAATAAAAATTTGTAATCCCATTAATTTGTAATCCCCAATAAATACAAACATCACAAAAATGAATATAATACAAGTATACGCACCAACAGCGGACAAAGAAGAACATGAAATAGAACCATTTTATGAACAAATTGACTCGGCATTGAAACTGACCAAAAAAAGGACATCACAATAATAATGGGTGATTTGAATGCTAAAGTTGGAAAGGAAGGACAGATGATTTGGTAGGAAATTTTGGATTAGGGAATAGGAACGAGTCTGGTGAAAGACTGGTACAATTTTGCCAGGAAAACAGAATGGTAATTACAAATACCTTTTTTGAACTACCCAACAGACGTTTATACACATGGAGATCTCCACAAGACACAGAACATCACATAGTGAGAAACCAAATAGACTATCTACTAATCAATAAAAGATACAGAAACAGCATAATGTCAATTAAGACATACCCTGGTGCAGAAATCATCTAATCACAATCCACTAGTTGCAAGAATGAAAATAAAACTAAAGAAAATTAATAGCACAACCCCCAAAAAAGCAGTTGATATCAACAAATTACGAAAACCAGAAGTAAGAGAACAGATGATACAAGAAATTGATGAAGCAGTAACAAAGATAAAACCCATAAAAGACAACACAAAAGTTAACATCAATGATAATTGGACAGACATTAAAACAGCGTTAATGAAACCAAGCATAAGTCACCTCCATAAAAGTAAAGAATGTAAAAAAGAATGGATGACAGATGAGATACTGAACTTAATGGATGAAAGAAGAAAAACAGAAAAACAAAAAGAACCAGAAGTATAAAGAGATACAAAAAGAAATTCGTCTAAAAATACGCACAGCTAAAGAAAACTGGTACAGGGAAAAATGCGAAGAAATCGAACAACTATAAAATAAACACGACAGCTTTAATGCACATCGAAGATCAAAGAGTTGACGAGGAGACAAAGTAACAGACACAACATATTAGTAGACGAGAGTGGAAACATTATTATGGATACAGAAGAAAAATTAAGAGTCTGGAAACAGTACATAGAACAACTGTTTAAAGATCAAAGAGACAATGTAGATAACGAATACATAAACAGTAACACAGGACCAGAAATAACAAGAGATGAAGTGGAATACACGATTAAAGAAATGAGGTTGGGGAAGGCTACAGGCCCAACTACCAATAGACATAATTAAACTCATCAAAGGCAACAACTTAATAAAGATCGTGGAAACTATTTAACCAGCATTAACAAATCTGGTATCATACCTAATGAATGGCTAGTAAATGAATGTGTCATATATTAAAGGTCTTCTTAAAAATCATTCATCGGAGAATATATAAAAAATTGGAAGTTGACATCGGACCCTCTCAATTTGGCTTAGAGACGGACTAGGAACTAGAGGGGCACTTTTTGCTTTTAATGTTCTAACACAACGATGCTTAGAAGTAAATCAGGACATATTTGTGTGTTTCCTAGACTACAACAAAGCATTTGATACAGTAAAACATAGGCCACTGATGCAAATACTGGAAAATAAAATATTGATACAAGGGACATGCGGTGATAAGGAATCTATACTACAAACAGGAAGCTACAGTATGAATTAGCAGCTCGATATCAGATAGAACACAGATCAAAAGAGGTGTTCGGCAGGGCTGTGTGTTGTCTCCAACCTTGTTCAATGTCTACGTGGAAGAAGTTATTAAAAAAGCTCTTATGAACGAAAAAGCCGGATAAAGATCAACGGTACACCCCATTTGCAATATCCGATATGCTGATGATACCGCGCTCATAGCAGAAAATATTGACGACATACAGAGATTACTAAATAAAGTGGTAGAAGCAAGTGAAGAATTTGGTCTGTCACTGAATACAAAGAAGACCAAATTCATGATAATTACAAAGAAACGTATCAATAATATCAACTTACATGTAGGACAGAATCTCATTGAACGAGTACAAAATTACAATTACCTCGAACAAATATTAACGAGTCAAACGAATACACCAGAGAAATAAGAATAAGAATAAAGAAAGCCCGCAGTGCCTTTAACAATACGAAACAAATGTTGTGTAGCCGTAACCTAAGCCTAAAGCTGAAAATACGAATACTTAAATGGTATGTTTTCTCGGTCCTGTTATATGGTGTGGAGGCGTGGACACTAAATAAGAAATGTATGGGTAAGCTGGAGGCATTTAATATGGGCGTACCGAAAAATGTTAAAAATCTCCTGGAAGGATAAGATAACTAACCAAGTTGTATTAGACAGGATGAACAAACAAAAGGAGGTCGTATTGAGTGTTAAAATGAGAAAACTACAATACCTGGGACACATTACACGTGGGAATAAATATCAACTGTTACAACTAATTATGCAAGGAAAGATTGAAGGTAGGCGCAGCATAGGTAGGAGAAGAATGTCATGGTTGAGAAACCTCAGGGAGTGGTTTGCTTGCACTTCCATACAATTGTTCCGAGCGGCAGCCTCCAGGGTCAAAATTGCCATGATGATAGCCAACCTTCGTAGCGGAGATGGCACGTGAAGAAGAAATCCCATTAAAAAGCACTTCCCTTTAATTTATTCTTGTTTTCCTTTATGTGCCATCTTTACGGTAGAGGTTGGCAACCACCATCATGGCTACTCTCATTTTGTATGCAGCTGTCCTGATATGTTGTATATAAGCATATAGACCAATCCCGCAAGTTAGGTATGTTGAGACAATTTTTCCCTTCTACACCTCGTTCTAACCTGGATTTTTCCTTGCCTAGCTAATGATAACACGTTTTATCGTTCAGAAGACTGAAAGAACTAAATATGTAAAACCATATATTGGTGTCTTCACTGCAATTTTAGTGTTAGCTACAAGTACCAAAAGTCACTGAGGATGATTTGAGCTAGATCGAAATCGTGATGTATCTATAAATTTTTGGACGACAATTTTAACCAGTTTTAGTTAAAATGTTTTTATACCAATATACAAAGTTTTTTACTTCCTTATAAGAATATATGCTCATAGTTTGTGCTAGCTATTTTAGCTAGCAAAAAGATGAACACAATTTTTTGCAGAATTGTACGAGAAGAACATGAAACTAAATATATTGGCAGAAGAAGCAGAAAGAAATGAAGTTTTAAACATAGAGAAAAAGAGAATTTTACAAAAAAAAACAAATAAGACGTGTTATAAATTATTTTAAAAAGACAAAGCTTCGGGAGTAGATGGAAAATTAACAGAATTAATAAACCCGTAAAATGGATGTGCTTTACCTATTACTGAAAAAAATATAGATGAAGAAACAGATACCTATGAAATAGAACAGAACAATAAATTATAACTAAAGAAAGTAAACCTGGCCTTATGTAAAAATTGGACACGAATCTTCCTGGTAAATGCTGCCAGTAAAATAATTGCGAGGATCATCCTGGAACGAATAAAAGACCCTTAGATTGAATAAACCGTATCATGATGTGAAATATACTGAAACACTACGGAATATCAGATACATATATTAATCAATAAGGCTACTTTACGACCACAATTCTGCAAGAGTTGAGGACGAAAGTGAACTATCTTTACAAATAAATATCAAAAAATGAGTTAAAGAGGTATGTGTTTGTGACAGCCTGAAAAAGTGACGACAGCCTTATCTTAACCCTTTTTAATTTTTATTTCTACTGATGTGTTTTAACTACCGCATACTTTGGTGGTTAATTATAATATAGTTTTTGTATGATCTGAAGGTTATTGTAGTATACGTGTTTTTCTTTCAAGACTTACATAATTTGTTTGTGATGGACTTTATCAAACACCTTATTAATTTTATAAAACTGACGTACATATCTCGATTAACATCCTTGTTAAATTTCTGGGTTAAAGTATCTCTGAATAATTACATTGAATGTAAAGAGAGCTTTTTGTATACGGACACCTTTCTCATCATCATCATCTTTGGCTCGACAATCCTCTGTGATCTTGGCCTGCTCTCAATTTCGTCGCCATTTTGTTCGGTTTTTGGCAACATGTTGCCATCTTCTGATTTTTAATATTTGTAAGTCAGTTTAGACTGCATCTAACCACTTAATTCGCGGTCGGCCTTCGCTTCTTTTTCCTACAAGTGTGCCTGTGGTTAGCTTTTTAGCAATGGTATTTTCTGGCATTCGTATTAGGTGTCCAGCCCATCTAAGTCGCTGTGTTTTAATAAACGTTATGACATCTGGCTCATCAAACAGCTGATACAATTCAAAATTATATCTTCTGCGCCACTGCCCTTGGTCGTTTACAGCTCCAAATATTTTGGGGAGTATTTTACGCTCAAAATTCCAAAAGTCTTCATCTTTCTGCGTTAGAGTCCATGTTTCTGCTCCATATGTGAGGACCGGCCTCAGCAATGTTTTGTATATAATACTTTTAATTCTTCTTTGAATGTTTCTTCAGTGAAAATGCTTTTGGAGTCCATAGTATGCCCTATTGTAAGATTATATTCGTCTTTTGATTTCCTCGCTTGTTTTATTAGTAGCAGTCAATAGCGACCCAAGGTATGTGAAGTTGTCAACACGTCCAAAGGTATGACTTCAAAGACTGTTTCTCGTTCCTCATTTGCTATCTGATCCTTTGTAACCAACATGTACTTGGTTTTGTCTTCGTTGATGACTAGACCGACCTGTTTCGCCGCTGTTTCCAATTCTAGGAGATATTTCTCAACATCTCGCTTGCTACGCCCTATTATGTCAATGTCATCAGCATATGCCAAGACTTGTATCGATCTATTGTAAATAGTAACCGCCATCCCTAATTAGTTTATCTCGGACTGCATTTTCTAAGGCAATTATTAAATAGGAGGCAAGCCAGAGCATCCCCTTGTCTGAGTCCATCCTTTTATCTCAAAGGATCTAGAACTCTCTCCCTGTATTCTAACAGTGGCCTCTAAGTTAGATATTGTCATTCTCGTTAGTCGGATAAGTTCCTCTGGTATACCAAACTCATGCATTGATTGGTATAGCACTGTTCTCTTGACACTGTCGTATGCGGCTTTAAAGTCGACGAATAGGTGATGGGTTTCAATATTGAATTCTAATGTTTTTTCGAGAATCTGTCTTATTGAATGAATCTGGTCAATTGTTGATTTTTCTGGAGTTAATCCAGCTTGATATTTACCAACTATGCCCACTGTGTAAACTTGCTACCTTTCGTAGAGAATATTTGCTAGTATTTTTGTAAGCAGTTTATGTAATACCGACACTTTTACGGAATTTAAACTGAGTTTTTTCTTTTTATCCGTGTAGTTTTAATGTATGACACATCAGATAATGGTAGGGTAATCGCTGTATTCTGTAACATGTATCTTCTAAGGCAAATATAGATCGAAATCAACCATTCCTTGAGTACATCTCCTGATTCATACAACATATGTACTAAAGGTGTCATGTGTTTCGTTTTTATTATTTTAAGAATATCAATAATAATTTGTATGTTTCAATACATTTGCCATTTTGAGTAATCTTTACCACAATGAGTTTGCCTATTTCTTCGAACGATGTATGTTCTATTTTTATTCCTTTATTTTCTAACATCTCTTCGATGTATTCTCCCTGGTGTTTAAGTTTTTCCTTAGATAATTCAACTTTAACTGTTGTCTTACAACGTATTAGATTTTTCTTTATTTTTTGTGTATAAACCACTAATTACATAGCCGGACTTCTCTTCATTGGTAAGTTAGTAACTCCTACTAAAGAATGCATTATGTAAAATAACTTGTTGTTTATAATTGTCTTATTTCATTAAAACACATATTAAAATAAATAAGATAATGCAAAACGTGTTTAAAGCCTTCATGGTTACTTTTCCTCACTGTCTACTGAAGGGCGTCCGAGGTCTTAGTCTCCCGAGTTCCCAGATACTACTACACTAATCACTAATCAATGCATTGCTGCTACTAAGAACAGCGAACGATTTATTTATAGGGCCAATGGTGATGTGGTTTAGGTGGTGTTTGGCGTAGAGGTCTGCGTGGGAGTTGGCACAGGGATTGATATTGGCGCAAGGGTAGGATCGAACATTTCTGGCAGGTGGATTTTTATTTTAGAGTAGAACGGATATTTTCTTTATGAGAGGTCTCCATGTTAAAGGTAACCAGATGCCGTCATCTCTTTTATTGATAATTAGCCCTTTAAACCATAGCTCCCATCTGCTTCTATAAATCAAGAATTATATGAGTAGCCATAAAAATTAAAAAAAGGCCAATTGTCTATATCAAAAAGATAACGGCATTCGATTGTTTTCGACACGAAGAGCTCTCATTAAGAAAATATTGTCCGCTCCACTTTACAATTAAAATCTATTAGTCAGAAATGTTCGCGCCAACACTCGCGTTAATTCCAGTGCCAATCCCCACAACAACCATCACCCAAACCACGTCACCATCGACGGTTTAAATTATCCGTCCCCTATTATTTAATATTCTAAAATACATTCTTGCTAGTAATTAAAAAGTCGTATTTTTATATAGATTACAACTCACATTCGGGTATCATTTGTAATGAGAAAGCGGATCAAGCAGCGAAAAAAGCTAACTCTCCAAATTTTTCAGAAAAAAATACAGCTTTATTAAGAGCTAAAATATCTTTTCTCTAAAATATCTAGCAATCGGTATTGAAAAATTGGCAACATCAATGGAGTAAAAGTACATCCAAATGACACTAAAACACAACAAAAAATACGATCACTATATACCCCTATAAAAAAAAAGAGACAAAGCAAAAATGAAAAAATAAGAATAGTTCATGGTTGTACCTCGTGAGTTCCAGAAATCCATTAGATTTTGTACTCTGTAACAACACACGCCTTTCTATCTAGAATGCCCTATTTAAATACAGTACTTTCAGTTCCATCCGACGACATCATAATTAATGGTACCCTTAGTGATATACGTAATTCAGCTGGATTAATGAACTCTGTAATTAGTTGTTTGAGATACTGTAACTTATAAGACATTTAAAAATTTTTAAATATATATTAACAGTACCTAAACTTGTAATTTTAACTAATATTACAAACATTATTTCTTTTTTCCGTGTCAATGGCCATTAATTATCGAGACACGTAAATTTAAGTACAAAAACTGCAGTAAGATTGCAATACAATTGACATTTATTTATTTTATTATATAAAAAATAACAATATTTTAAGAAAAACAATAAGTGGTATTATCGTTATCAACACAATTGAAAATAAATAATTTTTCAAAATTTCCAATTAAAATATTATGTTTTCTAACTATGTATAAATGTTTATAATTTTAGAAACTTATTTAAAACTTAAAAATAAAACATTAACAGAAGTTATTGGTGCATTTTATAACTTGTTGATGTTTGAAAGGCAGTAATTTAAAATATGGTACAGGCTCACCTTAATGTAATTTCACAACTTTTTTCAAAATAGAAAATTTTAAGTTTTTGTTTGTTTTGTTTTGTTGTTTGTTTTAAATTAATTTTCTACAGATATGTCTTAAGATTTCTTTAACTATACGCTAAAATTCATACATAAATATCAAGTCGACAGATTAAAAAAAAGTCATTTTTTTATGTCCCCAACAAGAAAAGTGAAAATTAAACTTATGTATGTTATATTCTAAGGTAAATTAGGTAGTTGAACAAGGCCTTTATAGTCCTCCAGAGCTGCTAAGTAAAATCTGTTAATTCTGTAAGTACTAAAACTTTTATTCCTGAAAAATACCCTTCACAAAAAAATGCTGATTGTCAATAATTGGTAATTGGGGTAAAAGGGCTAATGGAAATACTACTCAGTCGTTCTTTGTAAAATTAAACTTGTAATGACGATTCTATTTCACGATATGTGCGGGAAAAAAAAAACGATGCATTTATTAATTTTCAATAATTTAATTGTTTTGTTTCCATACATGACCTATTTAAGAGGGAGGATTAGTCAATTATTATTACCACACAAACTGTATCTGCAAAAATAAGAATGCCAGTCTAAAATTCAAATCTAGTAGTTTTTTCACAAATCCGTCCTGGTCTAAATACACTAAATAGCACTATACACACTCCGCCAAAAAAGTATCGCTTCACCTATGAAATTGAAAATTTTGTATTAAAAATAATTTAAAACATGGATTTTTTACTGTTGTTTTTTTTTGTTTTTTAAGAACGTAACAGTATTAAAAGAAAAATGCAGAATGTACGAAAAACAAAAGTTTTATTTAATTTATTTCATAAATTAAAAGTAAGCGCACAAACAGCATTGAATAAAAAAAATTAAAATTAAAAGTAATAATAATTTAGTAAGACGTATTGCCTCCTCTAGCTCTTATAACATCTAGACAACGTTGTGGCATACTTTCAATTAATCTTCTTAGATAATCTTGATCGATATTATCCCATTCTACGGTTAACAATCATTGCAGGTCCTGAAGATTAGCTGGCGTCACATTACCAGATCTCACATTTACGTAATGAGGGTCCCAAACGTGTTCTATTGGATTTAAGTCCAGGCTGTGCGCTTGCCAATTCAAAACTTGTAAATTTACTTCCTGAAGGTACTCTGTAACGATTCTTGCGACGTGTGGGCCTGCATTGTCATGCGTTAAAACAAAGTCATTACCAATAAATGAGGCGTAAGGAACAACATGCATCTCTAAAATTTCTCGAATGTACCTATCAGCAGTTAAGGATCCTCCATCTAGTTGTACCAATTCGGTTTGACCCTAAGAGAATATTCCGTCCCAGAGAATAATCCTCCAAAGTTTGTCGCCGGTCTTAGATTGCATTGAAAATAACGCTTGCCATCTCGTCTATAAACTGGTATTTTTCGATCCGAAGTGTATAAACAAAATCTTAACTTCTCCATAAAGAGTATGTAACACCAGTCGTCGATATTCCAGTTTACGTGCTCTCTTGCAAATGTTAGACGTGCTATACGGTGTTCCCTTGTAGGTCTCGGGGAAGTGGCAGCTACTTTGATCCTAATTCCAGACTGTCTAAGAGGTGCCTAACAGTTTCTGAAGGCACACGTTCATCTCGAGTCTCGGCTAAGTCATGTTGAGGTTTATTTGCAGTCACATGTCTTCGACGTAATGCCTGAAGGACTAAAAATCTATTGTCCACATGCGTAGTTGCTCTTGGCCGATCTGTTACATCTCTTCTGTCATAAAGACCAGTCTCTCGGTACCTTACTACCACTCGTGATACTGTCGACTGATTTACATCCACTAAATTAACCACATATATCTGACTCCTTCTGTCTTGAATGAGGTAAATTATTCTAATCACTTGATCTCTCGTTAAATTTAAATTTATATTGTTACGACCTTCCATACTCAATATTTAATACGAAATTTTAAATTAAACGGAAACTGTATACTTTTTACAAAAGTAAAATAAAGGATGCTGGAAGTGTGATCGTGAGCTTCATCAGATGTTCATAGATTTTAAACAAGCATTTGATACAGTATGCAGGGACAGACTGTAGACAGCGATGCAGGAACTTGGCTTTCCAAAAAAACTAGTCAGGTTGATACGGATGTCTATAGAACGGTTTCGATGTAAGGTGAGAGTTAGACAACAATACTCAGAGACATTTGAAATAAACAATGGACTAAAACAGGGAGATGCACTTTTACCACAACTCTTTAACTTAGCTCTGGAGCACGTAATCAGAAGTGCAAGAATCGAAAAAGCTGATACAGTATATCATCGAGAAGGAACAAACTTACTACTGACATTTGCACACTGTATTGATTTAATAGGAAACACACGATTAAGGATGAAGGAGACTTTCGTGAGGTTCGAGAAGGAAGCAGAGAAGATGGGGCTCCAAATCAACGAGAACAAGACGAAATATATGTATATGAGCCGCAATAACCAAAGCAGAGGCAGAATCGGTCAGAACATCACCATCGATGACTTTAACTTTGAGCGCATTAGAGAATTCAAGTATCTTGGAACAACAATAACTGAAGACAATAACGGATCACAAGAAACAAACAACAGGATTCAGGCCGGCAACAGATGTCTTTTTGCCCTCCAAAACCTTATAAAATCAAAACAACTAACACGACGTACGAAGATACAGGTATATAAAAAACAATCATACGACCCGTCGTGATGTATGGAACAAATCTTGGACAATAAGAAAGCAAACGAAGAGAGACTATTTTTGGGAAAGAAAAATCCTAAGGAAGATCTTTAGTCCTGTGCTGGATGAAGCATCAGGACAATATAGGATAAGAATTAACAAAGAGCTCGAAGAACTTGACCCAGACGCAAACATCGTAAAAGAAATTAAGTCCAGAAGACTTCAATGGGCAGGACACCTCAGAAGACATTCTGACGAACGAACAGTAAGACTGTGGCAAGATAATGTAGTAGGAGACCTAAGCACTATGGGCGTGGAGAATTGGATGGAGGTTGCTCAAGACAAAAAAAGTCATGTTGTCGAGTCGGCTAAATCCCGCAAAGGGTTTTAACGCCACGGAGTAAGTAAGTAAGTATTTTTTTTTTCTTAAACAGTAAGTTGTATTTACAAATTTCTATCTAACATTTATTCTAGCCTTAATATTCTTAAGGATCAGAAAGAAATAATTTAAATTAACGAAATGCTGTCAGAAATATTTGCAATTTTATAAGTGATATTTTTTTGGCGGAGTATATTTACATCAAACTTGATTTGTAAATTTAGATTACAGTTTTTTCGAATATATTTATTAAAAAGCTAATAAAACTTTTCAATAAACCACTAGACACTAGAGACGATTACTCATAACGTAAAAATTCTGATATAGAAATAGTTTTCAATTTAATATAAAATTATTAAATACCTTAAGTTAAAGCTAAACTAAACTATTTTATTATGAACTGATGAATTAAGCAAAGTTTAATATTGGAATTTTTTGGTACATGGTGCTGAATCTGTCGGTATGCGAAACTATACGTTGAAAAGCAAAAATGTTTTTAAAATGGGAATAAAAACAAAATATTTTTAAAACTTTGTAACTAATCAGTTTAAAGTTTAATAAAACTTACCAGGACATATTTTCTAGCTGTCTGCACTTAAGGTAGGTAAATAAATCATATGCATAAAAACCTAAACTCACCTAATAATGGAATAAACTTTTCAACTATTGTTTATTTACAAATTAATTTTTTTTTTTTTGTGTTTTGTACATCATCTTTGTATCTCCACCAATATCAAAACTGTTTGAATACGGGATGTTTTGAAATCTTTGTCGCTGGATGATCCACAAAAATATCTGTTAGCAATGGACTTAGAGGATTACCCAGTATAAGTCCTGCACTGTTATTTGTATAGAGTGAACAGCTAAATTATGGAATATTATCATTATTTCGAGAACCGTCGAATTTTGAGGGAAATTCCGAAACAGGTCGATTTTTGTTATACAATACCCATCTTATAACGTACATGGAGTAGTGATGACGTCACCGGTGGGTGTGTTTCACGTACACACACTGTACTGTGTGATGTAATCGTTAATTTTTTAAAATTGAAATCGGTATAATGCGACACCTCATTTGAAGGAGAACTTAATTCTCTCGTTAAACGACATTACATTGTAAACTAATATATTTTTATAAGGGTACAAAAATATTTTTTTTATTTAAATTCAACTAAATTACAACTAATGATTTAATTCATAATGTACTTTAAAGTAACCAAAATATGCATACCAATTATTTTAAATTAAATGTTTGAAAGGCGATCCATTGATTCCTGCCATGAAGTTCTGAAGTAAATACTTAAAAAAAGCAAAAAATAAGTAAAAATAATAATGGACACAAAAACTTATCTCATAAACACTGAAACTTTTTATCAAAGGTTAATTCAAGCAAGTAATAGTGGCATAGTTACTGTAATATTTATTGACGTAAACATTTTAATTTTGTGAATTGTTATTAGTTGCCAATTGTAATTTTTACTTTTAAATACTAAATTATCGCTCACCTAAATGAAACACAACGCGTAGAAATATTAATTCTTAGCGGATGCGGAGATAAAAAAAAACACAGAACGAGGTATGCAATTTATTCAACGCAAAATATCCAGACAGACCCATCTGCCAATCAACAGTAAGTAAAATAGTCCGAAAATTTGGAGAAATTGGGCACGTTAGACATATTCCAAACTCTGGGCATCCTAAAATGGAAGACAATGTGAAATTTGATATTTTATTAAATGTACATGACGATCCTCACAGTAGTTCAACACAAATGGGTAAATATGCTAAAGTTTCCCAACGATCGGTAATACGTATTAAAAAAAAAAAGAAAAATACCATCGCTACAAAATTCAACTACATCAGGAATTAAACGACTACGATTACGACCGCCAGCTTAAATTTTCTGAAATTATGCAGGATTTATGTATCCGCAATCCACATTTTATCAATCAAATCCTTTTTTCTGATAGCCACATTTTTTATACATGGTACCGTCAATCGTCAAAATTGCAGATATTGGAGTCAAGAAAACCCATATTGGATGACTGAGTAACACACGCGCAAATCCTTGGAAAGTAAATGTATGGGCGGGGATCATTAAAGACAGAATCATTGGCCTTTTTTTTTTAAGAAAATGTAATAGGAGAACGTTATTTAACTTTTTTGAGAAATCAACTTATACCTGCCCTTGCTAACATGTATCCAAATGCCAATAATCAAAACTTACATAGTGAAAATATCTGGTTTTAACTATATGGAGTCCCTTCGCATTTCGCACGTGAAGTACGTCAATTTTTAAATCATCGTTTGACCAGGAGGTGGATCGGAAGACGAGGTTTTATAAAGTGGCCAGCAAGGTCACCAGATCTAACACCTGTCGACTTTTTCCTGTAGGGTTAAATAAAATCAAAAGTTTATGTCAATAGACCCGAAAACTTACACGGCATGGAAGATGGAATTAGGCATGAAATGAGTCTAATTACTCCAGAAGTCATCCGCAATATACTTGACGAAGGTGTCTGTAGATTCGCATATTGTCAAGTAACCGATGTATGGCATTTCGACATACATTTAATTCAATTTCAAATAATTATTATTCATAATTTGGTTTTTTCAAAGTACATTATTAAATAAATCATTAGTTGTAATTTTGTTGCATTTAATTTGAAAAAATTGTTTTGTACCCTTAAAAAATATTTTAGTTAACAATGTAATGTCGTTAAATAGGTAATTAAATTCTCCTTCAAATGCAGTGTCGCATTATACCGATTTCTATATAAAAAAATTAACGAATACGTCACTACACCCACACCGACGACGTCATCCCTACTCCATGTACGTTGTAAGATGGTTATTTTATAACAAAAATCGACCTATTTCGGTATTTCCCTCAAAACTCGACGGTTTTCGAAATATTGATAATATTCCATAATTTAGCCGTTCACTGTATATTTTTGATCATTAAACTCAAAGTAGTCCTGGTTTATGCAAATTTCGATAAGATGTAAAATTGTAGATGTAATGATTGAGTTTGTACTATTATGGTCTAAAAGTGTTTTTACTAGAACAAAAGTTTCTGTATAAGAAATACTAGAGATTTTTTACGTCAAATAAAATTAAGCTGGAGTTGTTAGATACTTGAAAATATTTTATTTTATTAACTAGTTCAATTCTATTTTTTACGGTGAATATAGGTGAAAATTTAGAGTGTTTTTTAAAAAAATCTCCAACAGTTTTTTTTTAAGTTTATATGACGGAGCTGTATAAAAAGTAACTATAGGTCTTTTTGGGCGATCAGGTTTGTGTAGTTTAGAGTATAATTTAGGAGGCTGTTGATTCGTGATGTTGAGTTATTTCTGTTCTATTCAATTTAATATTAATTTGAATTTTCTAAGGCTAGTCTTATTTGTTTTTGATAATTTTCTGTCAGACCTTTATTTACCGTTTTAATATTTTGATTATTTGTAAATTAAGGCGGTCGACGTGACTACGACCTTTGTCTTATGTGCCCTATGCGCCTTGTTACCCTCTATAGAATGGCTATTTAGGTCTGCCATGTTTTCCCCTTTACAATGGTATAATTTTCATTTATTTATCTTTAAAATGAGGTTGATGGAACTGTTAGAATATTAGTGTGCAGGATGTTTTTTCAGATATGTGATTGTTTATAAACGATAAAGGTGTTTTGTATAGGAGGGCTATTTATTGCTTCTCATTTGTTTCGTTCACTTGTCATGTGTCATGTAATATTAATATATTATAGTGAGGTTAAAGTATCGATGTTGTTATTCTGATAAGCTTCATTCTATTATATTATTACATCAAGTTTTATTATGATAAGAACTATGATAGGTAATGAAGAATATAGTGAATACGAAGATGTTCAAGAGGTTAATAGTTTTGATGGAAAAAGGAAAAGGAAAGTGATCCATAAACAGAAAAATAAGAAACAAGAAACCAATAAATTAAGGCGTGTTCTAGGTGAATAATACGTATCTGTGTCAGGAAAGAAGGTTAGTTCCAAGTCATTCAATTTAGTTACTGACTGCTGCCAGAACAAATGCCACAAAAATCTGCCTCTTGATTTTCAAGTAGAGCTTTTTGATTTCTTTTACAACTGCCAGAACAAAAGTCTCCACGCTAGCTACCAAGTCTTTAGTTTTCTAGCTATATGAACCTGGCTAAAGATCCCAAAAGTAAAACGAAATCTCTTAACCCAAAAAAAACCAAGAGATCACACCTGTGCCTATCATCTGTAAGAGGAAACACCGTTTTAGTGTGTCGCAATTTCATTTTGGACTTGTTTTAAATTTCAATTAAATGCATAAGGATTATTCAAAAAAAGATCTTGTTGGGAGATTCATTTGGAAAAAAAAAGCGAAAAACATTTGAATAGGCCCAGAAACATTTCAGATGACGTTGTTAAATTAATGGGGGATCACTTGGCTAGTATACCCCATGATGAAGGTCATTACTGTAGAATCAAGAGTAATTTGCCATATTTTGACAACACTTTATTAAATATAAAATCATTATATGGATTGTTCCAGGCCTTTTTCAAAGAAAGAAAAAAGGAAACTCTCAAGATGTCTTATAAAACATATTATCGGTACTTTAAAACTAAGTTTTCCTATTCTGTTCGCAAATCTAAAACAGATGTATGCGATTATTGACAAGAATGTAGAATCAAGCTAAATATCAATGATGAAGACTCAATTCTAGTGTTTTGTTATTATATAATATTTTATCTATAGCGATAAAATACCTTAAGTTGTGTACTTTGCCTGCTTTCGTATACTCTATGTTGCTATCTATTGATTTATTTTTAATTTAAATGGCTGTTTTATTGTATTTTAACAGGACTTTTTAGTTTTACAACACACATTGGTAATATATTATGCAATGATACATTTTTTGATATTGGCAGTTTTGTTTAATGCTACTTCATATTCTACACTTAAATATTCCAAGGTTTTCTGATTATAATGTTAAGGGAAGTTTTGTTTGCATCCTTTCTCTAAAAGTTTTGTCTCGGTATTACTGAATTTAGTTTCTGTTAAATTTATAAATCTATTGGAAAAATTATGATTCGAAAAACTTTGTGTATAATGAACATTGGGTTTTTACCATTGTATATTAGATTATTTAGTTTTTTATACTGTGTACTGAACTTTTTATCTATTATGTTATCTATTTTAATTGTCAAGTTAAAATCTGGGATGTCAAATTCTATATTAATTATTCTATAATTTAGTTATAAATGACAAACCTTAAAAACAGCTATAATCAGCTTTCTCAAGTGATCTTTTTTTGGATTTATTTACAAGTGTGTATACCTTAAAATTTAAAATTAATTTGTCTTAACCATCATTTCTTTCGTACTTATTTGTGACATGGGTTTCCCAATGTAAAACATTTTACTTTGACCACAGCTTTCGAAAATGTTGCTGATAAAATATCTAACATTATTTTTTGAGGTAGATTAAAAGAAATTCAGCTAATTATATAAACTTTCGGAAAACACACGTATATTGACAAATTATATTTTAAGCAATACCTTACAATGTTACCTGTACGTCAGTTATATAAGTCTTTTATGCTTCTTTTGTCCTAATGCATTTAACTTAAGCTCTTTTTCCAACGTCAAAACTCCGAAATAACACCATTTCGAACAAAAAATCTCTTCTCTGTATCCCAAATGCGATTAAACTCATTCATTCAAGGGCCAATGTCAGAGTATTGCCGACGAGTTTTTATAAGTGCATTAATATTTGAACAGCGTAGTCCAAATACACCGTCATTGATTACAGATGAATTGTCTTCGGGGAGATAGAAATCATTTTATTTGAAATTCCGCCAAGAATTTTAAAAATCTGTCTCCGATCTAAGAGGGTAAGTGAACCGGTCGAGGTTAGGGAGATCTACCCTTCGAATTAAGGATTGATGGCAGTGGCGGTTCTTAAAGAGATATGACGATCAGCTGTAGATAGAAATGTACTTAATGTAGATATCTACAGACATCGACTATACAGAACTAATGAATGCAAAAGTAGTTTAGTAAATAGAACTACTTATTTAAATACAATAAATTGGTATATTCTAGCTGGGCCTGCAAAATATAATAATTTGTTATCTGAGAAACAGTTTTATATTCTTTCAAACGGATACGAATGTAACAGAAAGTACTTTGTATTTTCTTTTTAATTTGGCGGTATAGTTACACTGTGTAACCGATATTACATACAATAAATAACACATGCCAAATATGAAAAAAAGTTTTTTAATAAATGTACCTCTATCTTATGTATTTTAGTGTGTTGAGTAAGAAAATCATATTAAAAAGTCTGTATTACCCACCATTATTTTACAATTTATTATTTAAAATTGAATAATTACATTTTATTTTGTTTAATGAGCAGAGGAATCTAATGTTATTTGGTTGGTAGTACTGTTAATACATTAAACGACACTCTTTGCTCTTCTTTATCTTTATTAACAGCTGTATAGTTTCTTTATTCTAAAAAACATCTCACTTTTCAGTATGTGACTTATACGCTTTTACGCATGGCTAGTTGAATAGCGGTTGTAAAAACTCTTCAAATGCATTTTATTACATAATGTGATGATTTTGTTATTAAGAAATATCAGAGAAACATTACTGACTTTGTAGACAAGGTTTATTTTGCTTATATTGATGTGAAAATTGGTGAGCAAGACAAAACTTGGGCTCCTCACAATGTATGTTATATTTGTGTTGAGGATTTAAGGAAGTTGTAGAAGAAAAAAAATATAGCTTTCAGATTTGCAGTGTCTATGCTATGGAAAAAGTAAAAAACTCATTTAAGTAATTGGTAATATTGTACTGTCGATGTTTGTGAGTATAAAACTAATAACTAGTTTGTTTATCCTAACCTCTATCTGCTATCCCTCCGCATGGATCTGAACTGCTAGTCCCTGAGCCTCCTCTATGTATTGATGACATTTTAAATACAAGTAAATCAGAATCTGAGAAAAGAAAAGAAATTGTTGTCGCCTGGTACATCTATATACAAGGACAGGTGTAGAGATTGACAGTCTCCTCAGTTTTTTAGACAGGAAGGGGATTTAGTCTACTGTCATGATAATGGTGGTCTAATGAATGAGTTGCTGCGGAGGATGAACACAACCACGGATTTGGTCAACATTGTGAAGAGCCGTAAGCTGGAGTACTTGCGACATATAATGAGAAATCAAGGCAGATACGAGCCTCTTCTTCTTAGAGTGCCATATCCCTACGGAACGTCGGCGACTACCATGCTTATAATATTGTTATACTGATCTCGGTCTTGCGCTACGTGTAGCAATTGGTCCGAGGTTAAACCTGTTCACTGCCGCAAATTCCTCAACCAAGAAAGTTTCTTTCGTCCTATCCATTTCTTTCCTTCGATTTTAGCGTTGATAATTAGCCGAAGGAACTCATATCTTGGTCCTCTGATTTTATGTCCAAGATATTCTAGTTTACGCCTCTTAATAATATTTAATAGAGTTTGTTGATGTCCCATTCTTCGAATAACTTCTTCGTTTCTGGTTCTGCTAGTCCATGGAATTTTTAGTATCCTTCGATACAACCACATCTCAAACGCCGCGATTTTATTCATGATGTCGGCGTTTAAAGTCCAAGTTTCACATCCATACAAAAGTACAGACCACACGTAACATCTTGTAAACTTTTCACGGATTTCCAAATTTAATGAGTTATTGGATAATAAAGGCTTGAATTTTTTAAATGAGTTTCTTGCCTGTTCAATTCTACATCGAATTTCGAAGGATGAATCTAGATTTTGGGTAATCCAACATCTAAGGTATTTGAATCTCTGAACTCTCTGCAGCGGTTGTTGGTTTAATATTAGTTGGGTTGCGCCGATATCCACTTTACTGGTCACCATGTATTTAGTATTATCGATATTTATCGACAGTCCCCAATTTGTGCATTCCCTGTCAACTCTATTCATTAGCTCTTGCAGATCGTCAATGTTTTCAGCTAGAATCACAGTATCGTCGGTGTACCGTATATTGTTAATTACTTCTCCTCCTATGATAATTCCTTTTTGGTCTTTTAAAGCTTCCCTAAATAGATTCTTAAAATACACGTTAAAGAGGGTGGAAGATAGTATACAGCCTTGTCCCACGCCTCTTTCAATACTGATTGGCTTTGATTCTCTGTTGTTGGTATTAATATTGGTATTAAAAGATACGAGCTACTCCAATACATTTTGCACGGTAAAATTGAAGGAAAAAGAGCCCCAGGACAAAGAAGAATATCCTTGGCTTGCTAACCTGAGAGCATGGTATAGCAAGACCTCAACACAGCTATTTCGTATAGCAACCAACAAAATCATCATAATTAGAATGATCGCCAACGTTCGGAACGGATAGGCACCTTAAGTAGAAGAATGAATGCATTTGTTATCGAGTATAATAAGGATGACTGGACTATTCCAATTTTATAGACTCTTAAAAAACAAGTTTAAAAGCTGAACTTTTATATAATGGAACTATTTATGCTTCACTTCTTATTGCTCATTCAGTCCGTATGAAAATCTTGACACAATTTTACAAAAAATCAGGTAGTCATCTCACAATTAAGTGATCTGTGGAGATTTAAAAGTTAACTGCATGCTTCTTGGTCAACAAAAGGAATTTACAAACTTTTCATATTTTATTTGTAAATGGGACAGTAGAACAAGAGATAAACACTGATTTACAAAACAATGGCACATGATTATTGTTTTAACACCTGACGAGAAGAACATTTTGTACAAAACTTTGGTACATTCAAAAAAGATCCTTGATCAGACTTAATCCAAAATGGTAACAGCGCTCCCACGTCCTATCCCTCGCTGTAATATCGTGCGGTCCAAAATTTGATACTGCGAAGGATTGCACCGATAATTCTACCTCTTTACGTTTCAATTCCTACCGAAGGAGACACATATTTCTCTTTAAGTATCAACTGCTGACCGAAGCAGCCACCTGGTAAATCAATTGGTTTAAATTATATTTGCCAGCTTTCAAAAGTCAAAAGTTTTTATAAATATAGCTTCGGGACTAGTTTGGAAAGCATTCTATTATAATTTTTTTACCTCAACTAGAACTATAGAGTATTAATTCAGTAGTTGTCAATAAAACTACATTTTACTCTACGACTTCAACAATTTATTTTATTATCGTCGGCCGAAAAGAATCGGACACACAGAATTTAGAAATAATTCGAACTTTGTTCGAATTAAATGCAATAATTACATTCGAAATCGTTCAGGAAGTGTAACAAGCAGTGCACGGTTATTTTATCAGAAGAAAGAATTAAAATCTATAGCTCAGGGACCCTGTGGGTGAACTGTGCTAAGATATTAGGTAAGTGGCTAATAATGTAGTTAGTGATGTTCTGTGAAAAAAGAAAGAGTAGATTTAATTTAAGTCATTCCCAAAACATGCCTAAGCGTGCGGTGGTCCTCACTTAAGTCCACGCGATAATTTCCCAGTTCGAAAAAGGGAACCTTGCGCCCTGAGAGCTATCAACCAACTTAAGGTTGTTAAGAGATAGTTATTTGTTACCATTCAGGGCATAAAGTTCCCCCTTGCGAGCTGGAAATTGTACATTTCCTTAAAAAATGTAATCCCTTATTATCGACCTACTGTCTTATTAATTAATGTCTTATTAATTATAGTGTTCATTATCTAAAGTTGAGAAAGAAATTGAGAGACATGGTCAGAATAATCAGCCAAGAGATCTATTTAGAAAAATACGCTACCTGACAAGAGACTTCAGAGCCAGAACTTGGGCCATTGAAGATAACACCAGGTCCAGATATGATAACAGCAGAAATGCTTAAAGCCACAGAAGAAACCGGCGTAAAGTTACTTCATCTACACTGTAACCAAATATGGCATTCCAAACAATGACCTGAAGACTGGACAAAATCTACAATAATGACCATACATAAAAAGGCAGCTTCCATAAATGCGACAATTATAGAACTATCTCTCGTATATCCCATGCCAGCAAGATAATGCTACATATAATCAATGAGAAACTGAAAACATTCCTTCAAAGAGAAATTCCACAAGAGCAAACTGGATTTACCAAAGGTAGAGGTACTCGAGAACACCTGCTGAATATAAGACAGATAATCGAGAAATCTAGGGAATTCAACATCCCACTATACATCTGTTTTATAGATTACCGTAAAGCATTCGACAGGGTCAAGTGGAGACACTTATGGCGAATACTAAAAGAAGTAGGCGTACCACAACATCTAATTACGCTTATAACCGAACTATATGAACACACTACTGGATCAGTTAAAGTACTTGACACACTTTCGAACGAATTTCATCCAGAACGGGGTGTCAGACAAGGATGTATACCATCTCCACAATTATTCAACATATATGGGGAGTATATTATGCGAAGAGCACTTAAAGGATGGGAAAAGGGCATCTCAATAAATGGTCATAAACTAAACAACCTACGTTTCGCAGATGACACAGCCCTTCTTGCAAATAGTCAAGCAGAGCTGATAGAACTTATACGACTGATCGAAAACGAAAGTCAAATATTTGGTCTGCAATTAAACATATCAAAGACAAAGATCATGATAGTGGATAGACTACAAAACAATCATCCACACATAACCACAATTGACCGGTTCGAGGTTGTGAGCTCATACTTATATCTGGGATCATTAATCACAAACACAGGGTCATTACAAGATGAGATTAAACGTAGATCTGATCTAGCAAAAGTTGCCACAGTAAAAATGACCAAAATATGGAAGGACTGTCAAATTTCAAGAGCGATAAAATGAGGTTGATCAACTGCTTAATATTCCCAATACTAACCTACCGATGTGAATCTTGGACTCTGAGACAATCGGAGAGAAGAAAGATAGACGCCACTATAATGTTCTGTTGGAGACGAATGTTACGAATTCCTTGGACCGACCGCAGAACAAATAATTCAATTTTAAGAGAGCTAAAAGTTAGCCAACGACTCTCTAGTAAAGTCCATCTTCAACAATTAAAATATTTTGGGCATGTTATGAGAGCAAACACAGAAAACATGAAAAGACTCATAATACAAGGAAAGGTAGAAGGCCTAAGGTCACGAGGAAGATCCCCAACAAGATGGATAGATCAAATTACAGGAATATGCCAAAGACCTATGCATGAATTAAAAGAAATGACCAGAGAAAGAGATCTCTGGAGACGGACAATACACGATATCACGTCGACCACTACACTCCCCTGGGGGTCAGGATTGAAGAGAGAGATCCAAAGTATCTTATTTAAGAAGGGTCATCTGGCCTTATTATGTGGCTAATTTCAACTATTTTATAGACGTTTTTTATGGATAATGATCTGATAGGACCGAAAACGTTTACATGAAACTGAACATTTTTAAATCTGTTTTGAATAATTTTAAAATTTGAATAATAAAAATTTTATACCAAATTGATTAACATGATAATAATTTAAACCTAGTAAAAATGGAGAATAATATTTATGTACTGACTGAGATTACTGTGTTTAACAGACAATTTTATAATATATTAAAAGTTAGGTTAGAATCATACATTAATATCCTAGTTTAGCATTATTTCTCTGTTGTTAAAATATTTTAATTTACCAGTTACTTAATTAGTTAACTAAATTATTGTCAGGTTTGGATATTAATGGAGAACCCTTTCATCAGTTAACAATAATGCAATAAACAATAAAATAAACATTAACAATTTATCACTGATTCTTAGTCTTAAGCAACAATAAATCCTGAATTTATCTTTTTAAATGTAACACTGCAAATACTGTCATTCTCTCATGAAAAAAGATTTCTTTTAAGAGCTGAGATACCGGCATTCATAAAATATTTAGGAAAATCTCAGGGGAGGACGGTCAAATAGTTGGCAGTAGTGGCCACGCAAGTGCGTGGACAGAATTCTTTAATTTCTGCTTTCAGCGTTGTTTAAAATATTGATGGCAAAGAATTGAATCAGGGATTTAAAAGAAATTGTTTACTGTACAAAGATGGAAATTTTAACTCGGGTGTTAACTTTTCAGTGTTCTCATTGTGTATTATAGCTTAAAATAAACAGTACTGAACTTGTTATTATTTTATTGTTTAAAAAAATACATATTATTGACACTTTATAACATGTTCTAAATAAGATCCTCCTCTCTTAAGACAGAATTCATACCGATATTCCAGATTTCTCGTAATCTTATGGAATAAAGATTGTCTTAATTCCGCGAAAAAGGCTCTAATGGCATCCTTTAACTCAATAATGGTTTGTGGTGCCCGTTTAAAAACGCCAGTTTTAGCCATGCCCCAAATGTATGCGTCTGGAGATGTTAAGTCTAGAGAATGCGCAGGATAGGGAAAGTCAGTAAATCGTAAAATAAATTTGTTTATAAAATGCCCCAGAAGAAATTGACGAACTGCCACAGCAGTATGGCAAATTGCCCTATCCTGCTGGAAAAATTGGTCTCGAAATTCCAAATTACGTGCATGATAAAATTGACGTAGATCAGGGATAAAACGTGTTAAACTTTGTACGTGCCTCTGTTGATAAAGTGTGAATTGCCTACCATTTTCTTTGATAAAGTATGGACCAATGATTTCGTGTCCCGAAACTGCACACCAGACTCTCACTTTTGCGCTATGTAAACTGCCTGATAGCGATTTACATGACCTGAAAAATAAGCTTCGTCTGAAAACCATACATTTTTCAAAAATTCAGGATTTTCATAACTTAATGCAAGACTTTTGAAGCAATATTTCACTTTACTGTGATAATACCTGAGATATAATTTTTAATGTACATGAATCACATACGAAAATACACCTAGCTCCTTCAGAATTTTTTGCAAGGAACTTAGTTTTAAGCCAAGATGCAATGCTGTTGTTGTCTGGCTTCTTTTTTTCTTAGTGACGTATCCAGTCCGGATGTTGGCGATCATCAAGACTATAATGGTTTTGTTGACTGCTTTGTTAAACAGCTCCGCGGAGGTCATCCCAAACCATTGTCTGATCATTGCTGGTCTGGATGGCTTTAGGATTTTCCAATATTCGTTCCAAAAAAACGTTTATGGTTATCGTTGTTGCTAACTTACCTGGGACGCCCGACTTTTCTTTTCGTTGACACCATACATTACCCGTAATTCTAAACTTTTTAATAACCAGAAATAATAAGACCTACTCACAATCAATTTAATTTTACTACCTCAGACGACCGGTTTCGCTTTCTAAAATTTGCAAAGCATCATCAGGTCGGTGGTACAAAGTAAATTAAATGATTTCGGTACAAGAATTACTATATAGTGATTGGTGATTCATAGTTCAAACTTTCCTTTAGTATTAATAATAAGTGATCTTCGGTCAAAGTTGTAACTGTCTAGCAACTTAGGAGGAAGTTTATTGAGGGGGTGGGTGTTAACAGATGATGTAGGAGTAGGGTATATGTTATTGGTTATTGACAGAAAATGAGATGTTTTATATTATTTAAATTATTATAGTTATTTATATTTATTGAAGAGATATATTTTGAAATGTGTGTTAAATTATTGAAATTTTTTTAGAAAGAAAGAGGACAGTTATGTGACGATGACGTTATAAGACGACGAAGTACTTGTACTGTTTTGTGGGTGCGCAATTTCTTTGACTTGTAATTATAAACTTTTGATTGAAAAGCATTCAATTTCTGCTAGGAAGAGAATTGTGATGTCAAATGGTAAAAAATAATAAATTAAAACACACTTATGGACAAACAGGACACAATTAACAGGACAAAACAAACATAAAACTTTAAAATAGAGATTTTTAGGCACTACATTACTTGCTAGGAGAGGAATTGGACTTTTTTGTTGTCTACTAGTATTTTCTAAGAGGTAAATTTTATAAGATATTACTTTGTACCACCGACCTGATGATGCTTTGCAAATTTTAAAAAGCGAAACCGGTCGTCTGAGGTAGTAAAATTAAATTGATTGTGAGTAAGTCTAATTATTTCTTTTTACCTTTTTAAAATGGACTCACATAAGCAACACATTCATAATTTTCAATAACCTTTAAAATTGCAGCATTACTTCGAGAACGTTTATTAAACCATTGTGTGAATTGATCACGAAGGTATTGCCAACTTGCACTATTACGTCCGCCAATTCCGTATGAGCAAAAATAATGATCCACAACAAACACTTTCTCCTCTGTACCTAACACCATGTTTAACAATCAGGCCTTAATAATTAATTGTTTAAGAATTACCTGACAGGTCTATACTATTGTTCTGAAGCTATTTTCTTGTGGCATTGTAAATTAATTACTATTTAACTGGCACAATTAAAGATAAAAATACGTTTATTGACGTTTCAATTTTCACTTCGGAAATCACTTCGATTTCCGAAGTGGAAATTGAAACGTCAATAAACGTATTTTTATCTTTAATTGTGGCTTAATCCCAGTTAAAGAGTAATTAGGTTTATACTAGTTAATTTGAATATGACAGCGTGCACAAAGAGACATATGTGCTTCAGTTTCAGTACTGTTTATTTTTTGTAATACTGTTATGCACCATCTTTCGATACCGAACGTCATCTGGTAGTTCTATTAGTTAAAATCTTTATCCTTATGAAAATCTGTATCATAAGGAAACTCAGTATATTATTAAGCTCAGTATGATACCGGTATTAAAATTGTAATTGATATATTAAAGTACGAGAGTAGAAAAGGATCTAATTCTTAAAAAGATCGGTTTTAGTACCTACATTCTAATATTTTTGTGTAATAGTAGCTTGAATATTATTTTATTAAAAAAATATTCCTTAATTTATTTAAAAACTTAGAAATTTTGAGTATTATTTGTAATTTATATTAATCTAACGTCATGTCATTTCTTTAAAGGAAAGTGCCGGTGTAGATATCCATGTAATTTTAGCTTAGAGCATACAGCATTACGGGGGTGATTAAGTTTGGTTCTTTTGTTGTGGCTTAATCTCGGCAGAGGGCTTTCTGCCCGTCAGCTGCGCCAGATTTTAATACACGTAAAATTAAAATTAGGGCTTTATTTGCATGCCTTAATAGGGAAAAAGCCTCCGAGTTTTAGAACGGACAACCGACTTGAATGTCTTGTCTTTGTCAGGTTTTGATGTACTGCCTCTTTATTATTTAGAGGGAATTCCACGAAAATTCCCTCCGTTTTTGTTTATTTTAAACGTGTCAGTGGTGTTAGAGATAACGCGAATAATTTTTAAAAAAGGATTATAATGTATTTCATATTTTATTTTGTTTTTTTAATTGCTTTGTAATAGACCAAGTTTTAAATACATTTTTATGATAAAATAGGCCTTACTTAGTTAACCATTGAATTAGTTTTACTAATAAGAAGGTAATGCAAATTTGCTTATTCTTTAATGAAAAAAAAAAAAAAAAAATAAACAAATATTATGCCAGTACTATATCTAGGCAAAGAGAACTAATTCAAATCTGGTTTTTCATGACAAGGTCGATACAATGAAATTACTAGAATTATAGCTGAATAGGTGAAGCTGAAATAAAGTTTTTAGAGAAATTCACCTCATAGAGGACCCAGCTCGACTGTTTAGACTTCATGCACTGAGCATTTCAATATTAATTTTAAAGTTCTTCCATGACTGTGGATTCAACTGAACTACTTGGATTATAACCCATTTATATATTTTATCTTCAATTTTGATTTTAACTTTTAGTAATTTAACTGCATAATCAGATTTTTCCTTTTTTACAGTACTGATAGCGGTTGGTGGATCATTTTATTGTAGTCAACCATCCACTGTCTAATATATTGTTTAGTCTTTTCTTACATTCATACTTTATGTTAACTTCAATTTGCTCTCAAACTAACATCCTAATTATTATAGACAGGTTTGAGTGTGAGATTTGGATTATTCAATTTACATAAAAATATACTATATAATTTTATATTTCATCAGTTGATTTCCTATAGTGGTGTCAGTTGGACCTTTGGTCAATACTTAGTTTTATAGAATTTTGAAAGGTGCAGATCACATAACTGCCCTTCACAAGCTGTCATTTGTCACATGTCATCTCAATATTTCCGTCAGACCTGGAGCCCATGATGTCTCCGGCTTCTATACAACATGTAGCTTCTCCTGTTCAATAATTTTAAAGTGTTTGTTTGTCTTTGTGTATCGTATTTTGTATTGTTATGTCCAAATTTACATTTATGACATTCTACTCATGTCGGTTAGCCCACAACTGACGAAGTAAGTCTATAAACGTTTATCACATATAAAATTTTTTCAACCATAAACTTTTATCCAAGTGAATTAACTTTCCTTTTTTATAAAAAAAACGTTTCTTGGCTTATTTCAGATGCCCCTGAAGATGATCTTATGATCGAAAGTACTTGGGCAAGATTAAATTAATCACCGTGTTCGATAGTTGCCTTGTATAATGTCAAAGTACAAATAATTGTAGTTACTTTGCTCGCCTCTCACAAAAACAACATCTTTTTCTTATTTTTGCTGGTGGCTCTTCATCAATCTCTGGCTGAGATATTCTATATTTAGAAAGTTTTGAATATCAGATGAAATCTGTCATATCTGGCTTTTCTCAGAGATATGGTGTCATAAAAGCTAACGCTTTTAGGTAACGTTGACGGAATTTCTGTAGATTTTCATGATAAACAGCATTGTATCTAACTCTTTATAGGGGCTATGTTCATTGGCTAAAAAATATCACTAATGGCCATCTTCTAGATCTTCGAGATACTGAATATGACCCACACATTTTATCCACAGTATGAACTCCACCCTTGTAAGAGTTATAGTCAAAATAATTTTTGGTTTCTTGGTATCGGGATCGACAGAAGAATCGTTGTGCATTGGGAAAAGCAAAGGACGTATGATACAATAGAAACATCCTTTTAAAATCCAAATATAGATGATCCTGTAGATCTTTTTTTGCTTTGTAAACGATTTAAGCGAATTTCTCTTTTATTCTATTTCACTGTTCCAACCATTGTTATGGTTTTTTAAAGCTGTTTTTGTCTGCACATAGTTCCATTAAGCGCAGTGTAATAGCAGTTGAAGTAGTGCATTTTTGATGTGGCCCTTTGGGCTGTTTATCGCAATATGTTTCAATATTACTCACGTAAAAGTTCGCGAATCACATATTATAACAAAGGCCTTAATACCATATTTGGCTGGCTTGGTATATATTAAGTAGAACTACATCTGCCTCGAAAAGGAATTACCATTTTATTTATTGTCATTTACACACCAAGACAGCAATTATTTTGACAGTTATCTAAAAACGGTTAAAGATAAAGTGGTTGGTTCAAGTCTGTAGTATGTAGTTGTAGTCTGTAGTGGAACAGGTTTGAATTACCTGTCCGAGCTATTGTAGGTTAAATGATTATAATCCGAAAAAATATTTGATAATAGTAAAAACTGTTATGATTAAAGTAACTTACTGTCTCTGTTGTATTTATTTTTGTTATTACACTACTGGATCACTAATTAACGAAAAGATTTTTAGTCTTTCACTAGCTTTTGAATTAATTTTAAGAGCTCCATTTTAAAACACGTATTAGCTACTATGTTCAGAGCCAAATGTAATAATCCGAATAGGATTTTGATTTTATTATAATTCACTATCAGCACGTTAATGATTGAAGAAATAATCGTTTAAATATTTAAATTTTCTTTCAATTCAAAGTTTCTTCAAATGATAAACTTTGAAATGCGTAACACTTTGACAGTTTTTTCTGTCATTTACTTTTGAAAATAGTACTTAAAGTAATTTGTATATTTCACTGCATTATTTTAAAAATAGTATTCTGTTTTATGATCTTGTGAACAGCACTCATTCTCTTTTAGATCGTTTAAAGAATTACGCGTACTAAGTTTTTAAATAAATATAATACAGTTAATGTTCAATCGTTGCTATAATGGTTACGATAAAATTTAAAAACCATCTTGTGTATTTATACTTTCCCTTTTGTCACTGTGAAACAAAAACCTTACCATAAACTGCTCTTAAATTAATACTGTACTTGATTTATCACTTACATTTATCCAAGCACAAATCTCGGAAGTAACATTCTCTCAACTAAAGCCGTAGTTACGTTAAAAAACATAAAACCCAAAAGGAGATTTCTCTTCCCCCAATCTCATTTTGTTGTACGTGTTGTGAGGAAAATAAAATTATTCCGACTCATTTCGCTCATATTTACGGCTCTGGAAGTATATTAGCCAGAACCAGAGACGTCTTGTTGGGCCTCCAGAGTAAGACAGAAGCTTAAAAGGAGAGAACGAGTATTTCACAGGAGTTTATACAAATTGCTGGTGTCTTTGAGGTTAGAAGCATTTAACAATGCACACGACTGAAAACCAAGGCAATAATAATGTGTAATTATATAATAATACATAATTATATATATATATATATATATATATATATATATATATATATATATATATGTATATATATATATATATATATATATATATATATATATATACTCTTGGAATATCTTCTCTTTACGATAAACTGAATCTCTCGTTGGCCTGAACAGTGACTCTTGGAATATAAGTAGAAAAATATGACTTAAAATACTTTGCTGCGTCAGATACACTAACTCCTCAAAAACTCACTAACATTCAACACTACTGCTTGCTACCTCTTGGGAACCGCCAGAGAACAATCATTGTTCGTCTTACAGACTTGGAAAACCAACTGACTATCTTTTTTGTTTAAAAACTAACTAAAATCTCATTCTCCAACCAATCATCCCACCTTTTTCAATTTCATTCAACCAAAACGCGTCATCCATCCCCATTTTTTCATTTCGATAACAAACAAATTTTTACCTATAATTATAAAATTTCCTAAAACTTATTTACAAATAATATTTTTCTACAATTCTTAAAAACTAACAAAAACCTATCTTTCTAAAATCTATTCTATTGACCTTAATCACTGCATTAATGTATTTGGAAAACCCGGTTCAATTGCCTTTGGATTTCACTTAAAATTATGCAGGCCACTCAAGTATATTATAACAAAGAAAATAATTTATGCATAGCTTACATTTTGTTTAATACAGGTAATCCAAAATTTTAAAGACTTTCCTTCTTCGAAATGTTTGTTGGTTATTATCCTACTTATCTGATATATTATATATATATATATATATATATATATATATATATATATATACATAATATTATAAGGATAACTCAGAAGAGTGGTGGTTCTTATATCGGTCTTAAGGTAGAGAAATAAAAGACAAAGTTGATAGGCTACTTTATTTATTTTGAAGACGTTTCGCTTTCGTATTCTGAAAGCATCATCAGTTCATCTAAAAAGTACAATATGAGAACCACACAATCATGGAGAAGATGTATGTGTTACCTTGAACGATTCGAAGTTTCGAGAAAACCGCTCGAATGATGGCCCAGCCTGGTATATCAAAGGGATTCGCCTGAATTCTCGAATAGCTGTATTTTCATATATAATAACGAAGCTTTTATTGTGGCCAGCAGTTAGAAAAAAAATCGCGAACGCGTAGTTAAATTTAACGGTCGTAATAATAAATTATTGTAAGATAAATTATTATAAATAAACTTTAAGTAAATTAAGTTTGTATTATAAATATAAAACCTTTTGTAAATATTAAAAACGATGAATTAGAATTAATAAAAATAGTTTAATAATTTCTTGGATCTTGTGTTGTTTTTTTAGCAGTTTGTAATACTTGGCCATGTTACCTTATCCAACGGTAACTTTAACATCATATGTAACATATTATAAGAAATATTGTAAACCAAATGTAACTAATTATTTGCTAACGGGTTTTTACCCATATATTTAGTGGCTACATTCATGTACTTCTAGACACTGATGATGGAATGTGGATTCCGAAAACGTTTTGTATAATTAGCCAGTTGAGGTTTTTAAATATATACCTTTTGCAAAGGTTTTTTAATAAAAATTTTTTTACATAAAAAATTCTTAGTTTAATTTTTGTGCCACTCAAACCCAATCCGTTCTTACGTGTATCAAAGAATCACATGTGTACCGATGAGTTAAATTTGATATCTTATAATTATTAATTGGTTTTTAATATTTTTATTTTATTGGTTAGTTACATACATACTAATATGTATTCCGTATGAATTAAATACTTTTACTAGATAATATAATAGAAAATAAACTTTAATTATATTTTAAGTATTAAAGTAAGAGATAAACTAAATTTTTTTTTTTTTTTTTTTTTTTTTTTTTTTTTTTATGGCATTGACATTAGTCCTTCAGCCAGTTGCAATATATTCTCCAATCAGACAAATGCACAACTCTATCCCTAATCGAAAACTAACGGATAATTAATAGAAGAATATACGACAAGGAAACTTACAGGGTCACTTGCTTCTCGTCTAGGGGCCCATCAAGACATTCTTAGTAGACAAACAAAACTGGACCACGGATAAGGTGTTATAACATTTAGGGTAAACAAAGGATACAAATCTAAATTTCCACACGATCATGAAACATTTCATGCTCGAGTACAAATTCTATAGAACCATGCATGTGTCTGACAAGAAATCTATAATGATATTATATATATTTTGTGAGCCTGTCGCCAGTAGCGACTGAATATTGAATGGTGCATACATATTAAATTCGATTAATTTTTTGTAGAGAGAGTTTGAATGCTGTTGAAACTTTGGGCATTCAAAAAAGATGTGATCAAGATCACCCAGTTTTCCGCAATGTTTGCAATTATCATCTTCAATCACATTTATTTTATATAAATGACTTGGATAACACGCATGTCCAAAGCGTAGTCTATTTATGGTGGTTATATATTTACGGGAGATTTAAAATTCTTAAACCAAGTAGTTTGTGGAATAACTGGTTGTAAAGTAGTGTATCTTGTTTGGTTTGTAAGGCAGTAAAGATTCCATTGATCTTTCCATGTCGCTAGCTGGTTTTTTTAAATATCCTAATGGCATCTGATACACATAAAGAATATGGTAATAAAGTGCCTGATATTATACTGGTTTTAGCTAAGTAATCTACATATTCATTATCTTTGAGTCCAATATGTGCCTTAACCCAAATAAATTTTATATTAAAGCCAGAGTCTACTAAGGGCTTTAATTGATCTTTTATCAGAAAAATATAAGGATTACTAAATGTTTTGGGCAAAAAAGTGTTTTTTATGTTCTGTAGAACTGAAAGGCAGTCTGAAAGAATTAACGATTTTTTAATATAAGAGTTTTTAACATATTTCAAAGCTTCGAGTATAGCCAATGATTCCGCCGAGAAAATTGAAAACTCCTTGGAAAGTTTGTACTTAAATTCAGAACCTCCTGAGGGTAGAAAAAAGGCACAGCCAGTCCCTTCTATTGATTTGGATGCGTCCGTGTATATAACTGTGGCATCACTATAACAGTTCAAAACAGATCTCAGAATATTGTTGCTCAATTTGTTGTTGTGACTATATGTGGGTATTATAACTTCAGCTTTATGGAAGAGAGCAAAGAAGTCTAAATTTTTTTCCACTTTGGCCAAATTTTTTGAAAAAATTGAATTGTTCTGTAAAGCAGTGCACAAAGGTGGAGACGGCTTCTTAATCCAATATTTATGAGTGAGATCTGATTCGTTAAGTTGACGTATACTGGAAAATAATTTGGGATATGTTGAGTGGGCTTTGAGTACCCATTTTTCGCTTAATAAATTTCTTCTAATCGAAAGAGGAGGTTCATAAGCTTCAACATGTAGTGGTTGTATAGGGGTAGATCTCATAGCACCTAAACAGACCCTTAAGACAGAATTTTGAAAAATGTCAATTTTTCTTAGAAGATTTCTAGATGCAGAACCGTAAAGAGTAGCACCATAATCTATAATGGATCGTATATAAGCTCTGTAAAACAATAAGGATGTTTCAACATCGCAACCCCACCACACTTTGGTTGTCATTCTAAGAAAATTACTACCTTTTTTGCATCTGTCTAGCATATATTGTATGTGTTGTTTCCAAGTCAATTTTTTATCCAGTATAAGGCCCAGATATTTGATATGGTTTTTGAATGTAAAAGATTGATTATCAAGAAGTATATTTTGATTTGGAGGAAGGTTGTGTCTTGTGAAGACAGATACTGCTGATTTGTAAATTGATAAATTTAAGCCGTTCTCTAAGTACCATGGGAAAAGAGAACTACATACTCTACCTAGGTTTTGCATACCGTTTTCATATTTCTTACTTTCTGTATAGATACAAAAGTCATCTGCATATTGTATTATTTTAAATGGAATGTTGTTTATTTGCATATTATGTATGTCAGACGTGTACATATTAAATAAAATTGGCGATAATACCGAGCCTTGTGGTATGCCGTGATAGTTGTGTCTAGGTCCTATTAGCTTGTTATTATGGTCTCTGACGTAGATTACCCTGTCTGTATAGAAACCGATAATTGTGTTAACGAAAGCAATTGGAAAATGAAAGAAATTTATCATTTTGAATTTCAATATTGACAAACAAACTGATTCATATGCTCCTTCAATATCCAAGAATAGGGCTGCTAAATAGTTATTCCTAGTTAAGTTGTTCTGTACAATCAACAACAAGTGTTGTTAAAGCGTCTTGAGTTCCAAAACCTCTTTTGTAGCCAAACTGGTTTACTGGTAATAAATTCTCTTTTTGTATCCACCAATCTAATCTAAATTTTATAAGCCTTTCTAGGGTTTTGAATATGCACGAGAGTAAGGATATTGGTCTATATGAACTCACAATATTTGGATCCTTTCCGGGTTTAAGGATAGGAACGACTAAGATATTTTTGAAGGACTCGATAACTATGTTATTTTGGATGATATCATTGAAGATTTGTAAAAGATGGTTTTTTGCGACCGTTGGTAGGTTGATTAACATGGGGTATTTTACATGATCGATTCCAGGAGAAGTATTAATGTGGTTTTTAAGGGCGAAGTCTAGTTCAGTTTTGGTAAAAGGTTTTAATAGAAAGTGATTATTTGAATGATGACTTTGTGTAGGTTGTGTAGGCGAATGTTGAACCCATGGAGGAGATACTCTATTAAAGAAGTCTTCTAATAAAGTATCATTGAAGGGTTTTGTACTATTATGTGATTTTCGGTTCATTTTGTTAGCTTGAGACCATATTCTTTAGAAGAAATATTTTTGCTTAAATTAGAACACCATTTAATCCAACTAGCTTTGGCTTTTTGTTTCAGCTGCTTTTTAGTATGAGCAGTAATTTTCTGACATTTTAGATAATTATCAAGGCTTGGTGAACGTTTATAAACTGCTAATGCTTCTTTTCTGTTATTAATTATCAGATCACATTCTGGGTCCCACCATGGCGGAGGGGATCGATTTTTGGATTTAAAAATTTTATATTGAGGAATAGATTTAATAGCAGCATGATTAATGCAATCTATTAGAAAGTTATAATTTTCATAAGTATTCAGATAGTTACTTTTATTAGAAAACATGTTTTCAATTAAAGATGTAAACAGCGGCCAATTGGCCTTTTGATGTTCCACTTGCTTTTTGGATGAATTGTTTCCTGCGATGTGTAAGTTATTGAAAAATTCATAGTTATTGCAAAATGATTGGAGCCTAAGGTGTCAGATAAAACTGACCAAGTGATTTTACTAGCTATATTAGCTGTGCAAAGTGATATGTCAATCATCGATTTTTCGGTACCATATCTAGGAACATAGGTAGCTTCACCATTATTTAAAATTACCAGATCTAGATCCTCGACACTACTAACAATTTGTTGACCAACTGCATCATTTTTTAATGAGCCCCATAGTGAATTATGAGCATTCATATCTCCTCCTATTATAAAAGGTGATTTGACTTGTGAGAAGATATTTATCCAATCATTTTTGGAAGTACGAATTTTAGGTGGTCTATATATAGATAAAAAACTTAATTCTGTTGTATTAATTTAACGGTAGCACCGCAGACTAAAATTTCATCGTTAAAATTGTTTCTAATATTTATTTGACAAAATGGTATGGTTGTTTTAATTAAGATTGCAACACCTGCGTACCCGTCATATCTATCTTGGCGAATTACATTGTAATCTTTAAATATAAATTCTGATTTGGTTTGAACCAAGTTTCGCTTAATAAGGCAATGTCAATATTTTCAGTTGTTAAAAAATGAACTAAGCTGTGTTTATTCGAAACAACGGATCGAGCGTTCCATTGCAAAATTTTTAATGATTTAAGTTCTGTGAAGATGTTATTTATTGATAATATCCTCCAAAATTGTTTTTATTCCATGGTAAATACTATCTTGACTTATTGTTTTTATATCATCTACAGTTTGGATATTTGTGATTAAATTAAAAATGTAATTGGAAATAAGTGTTTGAAGATCTGTCTGATCTTGTTATTTTGAGAATTAGGGATGTTTAAATTAGCAGGAAGGGGTCTAGAGGGCCCAAAATTAAAAGGAAACATAGGTGTGGTATGGGGGACTGGGGGGTAGGAGAGATTAATTTTCGTTTTTTCGCTATGCTATAGCGACTTGAGGAGGGTTGTGATGTGTTATTTGATGATAAGTTTTGGTTTCTACGCGTGATTACTTGTGTGGCAGCAGAATGGGTTGAATTTTTGTGAATGTTGGCAGGGGAGGAAAACTGTTTCCGTTATTTTCTAGTGTGGAATATCTATTCTGAGTGAATAATCCCGAAAAGGATGATTCACAATAAGTTTTTGCCTCGATGAAAGAAGTTTTTTGCTCAATCATAACGTTTTGATCTTCTTCTGCAGTTCATACTTGTGGACATTTCTTGGAAATGGATACATGATCCTTACTATTGCAATGGATGCACTGAATAGCATTATCCTGGCAAGCATGACCTTCATTTTTGGTTTTTCCGCATTTTATGCAATGTGCCTCTGTACTCCGACACTGCTTGGAGATATGTCCAAATCTCAAACAATTATAACACTGAGTAACCTTGCCAATATAGGTTTCCACAGGAAAAAATACACTATTTATTGCAATATAGCTAGGTAAAATATTTCCCTCAAAGGTGACTATTACAGTCCTCTTCGGTACATAGTTAGTTTTTCCTTCCGTATCAACCCTTCTAAAAGTTCGTTTGTAACCTAATATGGGGGAGGGAGATTCACTGTTATCTAATAAATAACTTTCATCGTATTGGGTATCAACATCTCTGATTAGACCTTTGATTTCTAGTAGATGATTAGGAATGTAAGCTACCAAACTTTCATTTTTTAACTTTAAATTTTTAACCAAATTATTTGCATCAGAAATTGACCTTAACAAAACTTTAATTCTGTTTTTTCCAATGCCTTTAATTTCAATAATATTAGGAATATTCAATTTTTTATGCAAATATGGGCAACTGTTAAAGGATGTAGACGACCTATATTTTCATTGTTTGTTTTTTCTATGTAAACATAAACATTATTAAAATTGTACTTATCTGATTTAATGTTGAAAAATTTTGTAGCTACTGTTTTTGCGCTTCAGGTTCTGGCAAGATTGTAGTACAGTCACTGGTTTTATTCGCATTTTTCGCTGTCGAATCATCAAAATTTTCGATTAAACTGGATTCATTAATAGGCATTTCACTATTCTCACTAACACATGAAAAGTTTAAATCACCTATTGGCGTCTCTGGGGAAATTGCCTCCCCCATGGGGGAGTCGTTTATATACTTATTTATTACACTGAGTTAATGTCAAACTTCGAATCACCTGTACTAATTTAAAATCGAGTTAATTAGTAGAAAAAGACACTGGGCACTGATTATTTACGACCTATCGCTTTGAAAGTTCGAATAATACTGATAAACTAAATTCAACTTAAATTATAAAATGCTCCTAATTTACAATTTATTATACTTACTAGTATCGAAAATAGTAATCACTCTATACATCTAGCAATAAACTAAATCAATATGTACCCAACTTTGAACAGAAATAATTTAAAATTATTTTATTTCTCCTACTATTCTGTTAATACCATTTCCGAACATCCCTTGTAGAGCGGATATCAAATAATATTCAACAAAGAGCAGCAAAAGCGCAAAAGTACAAAATTGTGGGATTTCTTCAAAGGCATGCCGCAACTTCCGGCTATACAGTGTAACACTTTGATGATACACACAACAAGGAATAAGCGTCTGTATGTCTTTTTTAGCCTCCTCAGTGTCGGCATTGGGACTGAGACTCCTAATTTCCTGATGATGTTTGAGAGGAAGGAAGAGGAAAAATAACCAGAGACCGCAGAAATGTTGTTACTTAAAGTGCCAAGGGGTGGAGACTTTTATCACTTAATAAAATACAATGTCGAACAATGAGGTGTTCATAAAACGTAGTAAGTGAACACAGGATTTAAACTAAATAGGAAAGAATAGCATATAAAAAATATTAAAAGGACACGGGAAAAAATTATTTTGTGTCATACTTAATAACATTTATTATTAAAGTTACAACATATGTAATTAAACTATTATAACTGCATAACGTGATGTAGTAAAATTTACACAACCCTGGCAATTTGGAAAAGGTCCGGTGATAGATAGATCTAAAATTTTTACTATTTAGGTATGTCAGCATGTTAGGTATGTTAGGTATGTTAGTATGTTAGGTATTTAGGTATGTCAAACGCTTTACGGAGATCTATAAAAGTGGTATGAAGTTCTAGTCCTCTTGCTAATCTCTTTTCCGTTAGATGTTTGAAAGTAAATACATTGTCGACACAAGATCTCCCTGGTCGGAATCCACTTTGTAGTTCGATCTCTGTGGCTTCTTTTTCTATTCTGGCTTTCAGAACTCTTTCATACAGTTTGCCAGTGGATGACGTAGTGCTGATACCTCGGTAATTAATGCAGTCATTCCTGTTTCCCTTTTTGTAGATGGAGTTTATGTACGAGACTTTCCAATCTTTTGGGATACTTTCTCCTTCTAGGCACTTGTTAAACATTTTACAAAGCAATTCTAATGTTATTGCAGTGGCATGTTTGAATAACTCGATAGGTAAATCACCCGGCCCAGGAGCTTTATTATTTTTCATTTTTTGTAATGGGTTTTTTATTTCTTCTACGGTAATCATCGCCACTTCATTTAACCCCGTTTCAACTCTATCTATCTGTGTGTCTAGAAACTGTGTACGTTGTTCATTTAATAGATTTTCATAATAATTTTTCCATCTTCCTATGTCTATGGGGTTTATTTTTTTGTTTTGTTTGTATTTTTTCTAAGACTGTTGATAGTTTTCCAAGCTTGTCTGGACCTAGATCCTCTTACCATTGAGCTTATTTTTGCACACTTGTTGTCCTAGGTTATGTTTTTTGTTTTTTAATTTCTTTTTTTACTATATATTTGTATCTGTTATAGTTCTTTCGGTCTTCCTCATCTTTTGTCGCTAACCATTTGAGATACAGTTTTTTCTTATCTTCTACCAGTTCTATAAACCTTCTGTCCACCAATAATTTCTACGTTTTACTTTTTCTTTCGTACCTAGAGCTTCTAATGCTGCTTCATGAATTTTGATTTTCAAAGTCTCATACATTTCTTCGTCTAATTTTTGTGCCAAACGTAGTTTATAAAGAAAACTTGTGGACTCATTTTTTAAGCTGTCTATGTTATAGAGTCGTGTAGATTCTTTGTTTGTCTGTTCTTGGGATTTATTTTGTTTAATATATCTTATTTCCACGGGTGCCTCTACTAGTAGGTGATCCGATTCACATTCTGCCCCTCTCCAAACTTTTACATCGTAGGGTCTTAAAGATGTCTCTTGTTTAACTACTATATAGTCTATAATTGACTGCAGTTTTCTTGTCTTTTGAGTCCATGTATATTTATTTATACTTGTCATGTATATGACTTATTTTGACTTTTTATAATTCAAAAAAACAACAGGCATAAATATAATGATTTACTTATCAAAGCTAAAAAAAGGCAATATTTTTAACAAAATACAAAAAGGAACATAAAATATAAAGTTTGGTTCATCTACATAAATAAGCATAATTCTAAAACAGCAACTAGAATAATAAAACAAATTACTCAGATTCAGGAACTTCGTCGCGTTCACACTCTGTGCAAATGGTGATTGTATGTTCTTTACAAATTGCTCTGAAACACTTGCCGCATTTTGACGCTGTTTTCCGATTTTTTTTCTTGGGGCAATAGGATTTTGGCCTTGCACCTGCTTGATTTTTCTCAGGAACATCTCGTTTCTTTTGCGTTTCTCGTTTTTAATTTGCAAAGTTAGCAGAAATAGCAAGTTTTGGGTCGCTCTTTTTGCTTATTTGGGGTAATGAGTTGTCTGGCTAAAATTTCCATATACTTACGTCTTGGTTGGTAGGAATCTAATACATTTGTCCTAAATATAATGTTTCCATTTATTCCAGCAATGTTTAGCATATTAAAAAAACTGTCAATGGCCACCTACATGTGATTTTTGCCACTGAATAAAGATTGTTCAGTTGCTCCACTGAATCTACTCCCGATTTTTTTTGATTGAAAAGTAACTACTGCTGGTTTGCAAGCTGCACCACTTTTCTCGTCAATTATGTCATATTAATGGAGGGTTGACAAAAGCAGGACATTCTTATTTTTTTTTGGGACGTACGAAACTATTAAACATTCACGACCAAAAGCAAATATACTGCTACGAATTGGCCTTTCTCTAGTTGCAATAAATATATCAGGAATTTCACGTTTGTTCTTTCTGATTGTCCCAACTAAAGTTATTTTTTTCTTTTTTAATTCTTCGGCCAAAGGAACTGACGTGAACTAGTTATCACAGGTTAAATTTCGTCCTGAATTCATAATGGGTTCACACAATCGTTTCAGCACACTGGCTGGAATTTTGTCAATACAAAATGGACCATCAGGCCACTTTCCTGCGTAAATCTCCATTTTCACAGTATAAAATACACGACTCTCAGCCAAGGCAAATATTTTTATCCCGTATTTATTTGGTTTACTCGGGATATATTGCCTGAAGCTGAACCTTCCACGGAAACCCTCCAGCATTTCGTCAATAGTACAGTTCTCACCAGGCGGGTAGCAGGTTTGGCATTTTTCTATAAATTTCTCAAATATATTTCTTATTGGAGCTATATTGCTTATCAAAGAATTTGCGTTTAGCTCTTGTGTAAATATTATTAAAACGTAGTGCTCGAATCAACAAATAGAAACGTTTCAGGGCCATTACCATTTTGAATAACTCTGGTGCTGTAGAATCGTTGCTCCATAGGTCATTTAGGTTGGTGTGTCGAGATTTCAAAACTCCTGCCATGTACAACAATCCAAACACTACTTTTATTTTATCACAGTCAGTATCTAAAACACCTCGTTCGCGTATAGTTGCCTCTAATTTTCTCTGGTTACAAATTTGTGCACGTCACAATTTTTTCAATGATATCATCTGTTATGAAAAGGTTCCAACTTTCATATGGAGTTTAAGCATTCTTTGCCGCATCTTTCACTGCCGGTAGTTTGCTAATAATATTGTGCTGTCGAATATGGCTAGTTTTTCGCTCACGGTGAACTTTCCAAATGGTTTTTTTGTCTCTGACAATATATTTGAGACCATGTTCAGACCAAAACGTTGAAATAGTATTTGTCGTATCATCGGCCGAAAACTCTGAGTCTGTCTCATGATTAAAACTGACTTCTACTGAATCTATGTCGCTTTCTTCATCGTCCAAATTTTGCTCTTGCGTCTGTTTAAGTAACAAATCCTCTTGCACCAATTCTTCATATATTTTTAACAGTCTGGCCTCTTCTTTAGGATCCATTACACAATAATATTTTAAAGTTATATGATTTAAAAGACAAAGTCAATAAAAAAACCCAACAAAAATTGCTCTATAGCTTTCCAAAATCGTCACGTCGTTAGTCGCGGGTGAGCTAATCGCTCATTTCTCGACATCTGCGTTTAATCAATACTTGGAATAGACCGACGGTTGCTCGATCACAATTCTGCGTAAAACATTCTATACACAATAGTAGTAGGAAGGATTACATGAACGCAGTTGCCAATGTGATTAAAATTGCGAAAAATGTTAAGAAAAAAGTAAAATAGTGAGAGTTTTGCTCACCATGCGATCAACGCAGGGTTGATGGTATCAATGCTGAACTTTATGCTTTTTTTTCTGAAGTAAGGTATATTACTATTCTATTTTCTGTAAGACATCATTATAAATAAAAATATTTTTTAAAACATCATAGGTGTTAAGTTTATATTTGAGCAGCGTCTGTTCAAGAGGTCGTATTTTCACCATAAATAAACTTTACAATAACTTAAAAAAACTGCCTGTTCACATAATTTTCTTTTTATAATTTTTTATATAGACATTAATATGAAGGTTAAAACTACAATATGATGTACATTTTCAAAATAAAAGAAAAAACCTCAAAATTCTAGGATTTGTTCAGTTTTATTTTAGAAATACAACTTTTTGATCATGTAAACTCAGAAATCCGACCTTGTGATTAGTCAATGTTAGAAATATGGCTTTTTGATTTGCCACTTCTGAAAATAATTGACGGTTATTGTGCTCACTCAGAAGAGTATTTCTATACCATTGTAAATATTCAATCAAGCTCCAATCTTCACCAAATTGTTTAACTAATAATGATTTGATATCTTTTTTTTTTATTCCCATTAAGACCCTTACCTAGTGGTTGATCTTGCAGTTCCGTTGGATGTCCTTTACCACGCTTTAATAGTGATTCAAATTTTTCTCCTCCTGATTCAAAGCGATAGTTTTCAAATGCACAAACTTTTACATCTTTGAATCGACCACGTGGACCTTTAATTTTTTTAATTTTGATTTTCTTGGCAGATTGAATTTGTGCAACCTTTTTGTAATTTACCTCCAATTTTTTAATATCTTGAAGTGACCAATCAGTACCCATATTATGAACACTTCTATGTTTCTTTATAATTTCTATGTAGTCTGTCCTGTGTGTAATAATGGGTTTTTTCCTAATGTATTTTTCGATTCTTCCAAAGATACGATCCGCAGGTAAGAAGCTATGCCCACGGTCTGGAAAAGTTATAAAGATTTCCTCAATTGTGTTATTGCTATTAGCGAGCCAGTATATTAATAAATGTGGGATGTGGCTATTTTTATTTTGACCGCCACATCCGTCACAGTACAAAATTAGTGATATTACATTTTCCCCTATTTTTAACTTTGCTAAGTATGCCAGCAATCCAGAGCCAATTTCTACACATCTACGAGAAGTCTTCGTCTCATCCCATAAAAAGAAATTAGATTCATTTTTGTCCACATCAGTAATACAAAAGTTGTAAAAACTGATTTGCCTACTGTAGTATGTGAACTCTTTTTTCAACAATCAAAGTTTGTTTCTTTACGCTATAAGTTTCGTTTTTAATTTTATTAGACTACATTATGCACACATTGCAGGCGTGAGTAGCTAGGGCCTAAATTCATTTAAAAATATATTGTAAAACATTGTGCGGGAAACTTTTAGATTGCTACATACAGAAAGGTTATAGAATTTAAGTAGTTTAACAGCATTTAGTTCAGATGACAGATAGATCCTTTTGCTTTTTATTCTGTTGTAGTGGCTTTCTTGGACAGGTAACTTTCTCAGAAATTCTCTTAAGCTTTCGTTTTTACCTCTCGACTTGGCTGATTTCTATCACCACCACGGTTCTTTTTAGGTGTTTCTCCTTGACTTAGAGTTACATTTAAGTTTCGAAGCTCTTTTTTCTTCAATTGAAAATGTTTTTTGAAACACTTGTTTGTACACTGTTGCCATTTTTTTTATTTATGTTCAAGTGGTAAGTGCAACTAACCTTCTGATTTTTCGACGTTGCTCTTGGACTAGATTTTCCACGATTTTGTGGCTCGTATGGTGCTAATAGCCTAGACAGATAAACATCTTGTTCTACCTTTGTACGTCGTTTAAAAAACAGCTTTCTATTTTTTATGATGTCTTGTACTGTCAATGTTTTACATTTAAAAGTTTTTGAAGTCTTGTGATTACACGGGCATGTATATTAATGCACAATGGATCTTTATTATCGTAGATCCTGAAAAGATAGCAAAACAACGTTAATTTGTGTATTTAAAATACTAGAAGAAGAAACTAAACTATGACAAACGTAACTTACTTTTTACGTCATTCTGAACGATCTTTACGCTTTTTTCCTTGAGCTTGCATTCAAGGACTCCACCAAACTTTGCTCGTCCATATTATTTACTTTTTTTGGTGTATTTTGTTAACAGTAACGTAAATTCTTAAAATCTTAATCCCAAAATCGAATCAAGGAATCAACTAAAACACAAGTCACCGATAGTGTGATGATCAAATCCCTCCTCTAATCTATGCCGATAGTGAAAAGTATCTGACACTGTCATTCGACTTTACTTTGCCAATCTTCTTCTTTTTCACTGTCTAACAAGACACTGACATGACGTTCAGCCACAATCGGTAAACGTCACAACCGTCCCACTGACCCAATATCTTTTTAATGATGCCAACTAGCGAAATAAATACGTCCTTTTGTACTGAACTTTTTCTAAAAAGTGTTTTATGGAGAGGAAATATGCCTGTTTTGATTAATATTAAATATTATAGATGTTTTATTTAGTTAAAATGGATAATTGCGGCTTTTTGATTGGAATCTTAATTTTTAGAATTTTATTTCAAGGGAAATATGCACTTTTTGAACAAGATTTGAATTTCCTACGAAGTAATTTTACACAAGTGTAAAAAAAACTTAAAAATAAATAAATTTCAAAGTGAAATACGACCTTTTGAACAGACACTCCTCATTTTATACTTTGAGTCCTTTCATTATTTCTGCTAAACATGTTTTATTTAAACGAGTATTTGTATGCTGTTTGTATATAAAAAATTCTTAGATTTCTATACAGCGTTTTTGATATTTATTACGTTAACTTTTTTTTCTTTTATATAGACAATTAATATATGCCATTTTATTATTTATTAAACCTTATATTCCAATGATAAATAAATTTGATTTATTTTTCTTTTCTACTGTAAAAGACAGATTCACATAAAATCTTTACATAAAGGAAATCGATTCAATTCTTAAAAATAAACCAATAAATTTGTATAGACCCCAATAACAATTCCACCGGTTTATGTATGCATTCGAAAGAGATTTTTATCCAAATCAGAAGATCTACGACGATATAGATCGGTTTCAGGATCATTTGTTCCGGTATAAAGACCATTCGTCCACGTTTTTGTAGCCATTTTCACGAAAAATTTTTATTTTCCTTAGAAATCTCCTCGAGGAACTGACTTGTAAATAATTCAGAGTGACCCTCTAATAGAGCTGAGCCGATACTTATAACTTATACCGAGATATGGGTATTTGACCACCGACCGCGATGGGCAAATACATTTGAATATCAAATCATTCAGGGACGTACTTAGGATTAAAATATTTTACATACCACCTTGGATAGAACCTCTCTTTTGAAATGAAAATAAATTCTAACATAATATGTATATCGTTTAAATGATGATCTATTAATTTCCTTGATATTTAAATATCATCACTCATGAGTTAACTAGAGCTCTAAGTTTGTATGTATATTTTGAAGCTCATGGCGATAAATATTCCCGTTTCTTTTATTATCAATTTTTTTTATTTATAAATCTAAAACATTGTAAATTCTTTTGAATGAACTTTACTGTTATCAAATATTTAGAAAATTTTTGACACAAGAACTCCAGTCTTCAGTCATAGTAACTTGGTCTGGAAGGATAGGGGAGTAGTGGAGATGTTCAGAAGTTTATATATATATATATATATATATATATATATATATATATATATATATATATATATATAATCGTAAAATAGTTTCGAAACACAATTCAGATTTCTGCTTTTATCTGTGCTTTCTAAAAATTGCAAAGCAAAACAGACGTTGATAAAGGGTTAAAAGAGACGTGGGGAATCTAAAATTTGCATTCCACGACACATCTTTTCAACTAAGCAGAAATCCTTAGCGAATTGGTTTCTAGTACTCGTACAGAGTAAATCCGAAAAAAGTTAAAAAGACAGCAAATATTTGATTTCACGCAAACAGCGCCTTTGTATCTGTTGATACGTATTTCGACCTAATAGGTCTCATCAGAACAGTTATTCAAAGGTGTTCTCAACGTGAAAGATCAATATTTTCTGTCTTTTAAGAAGCAACAATAACATGGCTTCGATACGGACGCACTAGCGACATCTAATTTAACAATCGTAAAATAGTTTCGAAACACAATTCAGATTTCTGCTTTTATCTGTGCTTTCTAAAAATTGCAAAGCAAAACAGACGTTGATAAAGGTGTTAAAAGAGACGTGGGGAATCTAAAATTTGCATTCCACGACACATCTTTTCAACTAAGCGAAATCCTTAGCGAATTGGTTTCTAGTACTCGTACAGAGTAAATCCGAAAAAAGTGAAAAAGACAGCAAATATTTGATTTCACGCAAACAGCGCCTTTGTATCTGTTGATACGTATTTCGACCTAATAGGTCGAAATACGTATCAACAGATACAAAGGCGCTGTTTGCGTGAAATCAAATATTTGCTGTCTTTTTCACTTTTTTCGGATTTACTCTGTACGAGTACAGAAACCAATTCGCTAAGGATTTCTGCTTAGTTGAAAAGATGTGTCGTGGAATGCAAATTTTAGATTCCCCACGTCTCTTTTAACACCTTTATCAACGTCTGTTTTGCTTTGCAATTTTTAGAAAGCACAGATAAAAGCAGAAATCTGAATTGTGTTTCGAAACTATTTTACGATTGTTAAATTAGATGTCGCTAGTGCGTCCGTATCGAAGCCATGTTATTGTTGCTTCTTAAAAGACAGAAAATATTGATCTTTCACGTTGAGAACACCTTTGAATAACTGTTCTGATGAGACCTATTAGGTCGAAATACGTATCAACAGATACAAAGGCGCTGTTTGCGTGAAATCAAATATTTGCTGTCTTTTTCACTTTTTTCGGATTTACTCTGTACGAGTACAAGAAACCAATTCGCTAAGGATTTCTGCTTAGTTGAAAAGATGTGTCGTGGAATGCAAATTTTAGATTCCCCACGTCTCTTTTAACACCTTTATCAACGTCTGTTTTGCTTTGCAATTTTTAGAAAGCACAGATAAAAGCAGAAATCTGAATTGTGTTTCGAAACTATTTTACGATTGTTAAATTAGATGTCGCTAGTGCGTCCGTATCGAAGCCATGTTATTGTTGCTTCTTAAAAGACAGAAAATATTGATCTTTCACGTTGAGAACACCTTTGAATAACTGTTCTGATGAGACCTATTAGGTCGAAATACGTATCAACAGATACAAAGGCGCTGTTTGCGTGAAATCAAATATTTGCTGTCTTTTTCACATATATATATATATATATATATAATATATATATATATATATATAATATATTATATATATATAATATATATATATATAACTTTGGGTAGCATAAAAGTTGGCCCAAGGGACGTTTTATCTTAAAAATAAAATAGAATTTTAGGTCCAAGTATGTTCACTGTTCAAACTGGCCCCCAGGTGTTTTAAAAGCCTGACAAGCTTTGGGACCTGGTTCTATAAATATAAGACGGGAAATAATGAGATCAAAAAAATGAGATTTTTAACATACCAACTTAATGAAAATAAACAGAATTTGGCACTAAATAAATAGAAAAAATACGAAAAATACGAGAAACAATAAAGGTATGAGAAACCTTTCCTTTTTTAATTGCCGTATTGTCAGATTCCAGTAAGAGCCTAAGATATCTATTGAGTTTTGACAGGCAACGTGGAGGAAATCTTTTTTAGACATCTACGTCACAGAACAAGACACCCTGGCATCTTCCAGCCGTGTAGAATACTAGGACAGAATACCCCAGGGTAGCGTCAGATTAACCGAGTTTCGGCTAAAACCTTAACCACTGTTCCAGAGAGCTGGTCTTGCCACTCAATAAATAACTAAAATAAAAAACTAAAAATGTATAAATAATCATACCTGTTACCTTAAATCAGAAAATGTCTAGACATTAGGTCATAAAACTAATCAATAGTATTAACTATAAATTTTAGATCCCTGGCTCAATTTCTCTTCTGTCCTCCTGCTCCTTTTTCTTCATTGCCCCAGAAATCAGACAGTGTACTTTTCTCCATTCTTTCTTTTTTCTTAACAATATGCTTATTATGTTTACAATATTTCTTTCATCCAGTCCAAAACCTATTCGCCTCTTGAAATATCCCATCTTATTTAGGTATCTCTGGCAGTTAAAAATGTTGGCGGGAGCGTCCGGTACCCCACAAACAGTACAGTCTGCTGAAGCAGATTTACCTATTCTATTTTTTCTTAATTTCTAAATAGGTGCCAAAACTACCATGTCCAGTCAGAAACTGCGTCAGAAAGTAGTCTAGTTTCCTGAACTTTATTCTCTCTGCCACTATACTATCATTGTTTCTCTCTCATTCTCATCTATATTTACATCCGTCCTCCTCGCATACATCCTCGCTCGTTTTTTATACAAGAAAATGAAAAAAAAAATTAAAAAACTTCCTTTTAAACCAAAATTCGTACATAGTTAATAATAACTAGAAAAAAACACGCTTACCTTATATTGGTGCTCTACATTACTTTCAGAATTATCTTATTATTTTAAAACAGAAAAAAAGGTTGTAGAAGAAATTAAATAATAACAATTTGTTATCAAGCACTTGTTTTTATTACACGCTGTAACATAAATTTAACTGGATATATTCGGTTATATCTTACAAACTAATAACAATTTCAAATTAATACATGTTTACATCTTTACCTAATGTTAAATAATAATTTCTCTTAATGAACTGTAAAAATTGGTAGACATATGTGTATTGAAGATAATTTCAAATAAAACATTGTTGAAAATGGAAAACGTTAAAATTTACCTTGGTCAATGTCATATCATGATATGCAGTGATAAAAATTTATATAAAAATTTTGCGTTGTTCAAGAAAAAAAGATGTTTAAAAAATACTAAAAAACGTAGGAACATACCCTATAAAAAAGACAAAGCACTGAACTGTAAATAATATGGAAATGTTTATGTTTATGTAATGTAATTGGTCCCAGGTTGTTGCCGGCAAAGTACCATAGCTGCGACCAACAAACCTATCGCTTCAGACTCCAGACCAGAATGCGATCTTAAATTCTTCCCACAACGATTCCCCGCTTGGGATTGTTAAGTACGTTAATTGATGCGTAGTAAAAAAGAACAGCCAATCATTTGTTTATCCTTATTCAGAACTGTGCAGTGCGCAATTATTTTTAAAAATTCTATAGGCAAAAAAAAAGAAAAGACAAAATGAAGAACAAAACAGTAATTAAAACATTTTCGAAGCAACACTTGGCTAATATAAACAGAGTCTTGAAGTAGTTTGTTCTAATATTTTAAAACGCAAAAATATACTAATTCGAGAACTGTTGCCATTGTAAAACGGAACTATTTAGATTTTTATAATTTACAGGGTGAAAAAATGCTACAATCTTTGCGTTTTAAGTATGTTAAATTATATCTCAATTAATATTACTAGAAGATTGTGGTTTGTAGTTAAATGGCTAAAGTGTATGTATTGCTAGTTTTTATGTAGTTTAGAAATATTATATTTATACTGATAAATTGGTTTGATTTTATACGATAGAAATCTATATTTCTGTAATATTTGAGCAACAAAATTGAAACATTTGTTAACAACTATAAGTGATTTTCGTTTCAAGAACTGAACGTTTGTTTTTTCTCTATACTGTCTTAGAAGTAAACTTAATCCTCTCACAATAACATCTTCTTTATTCTCTTTCTCTCTTTCTTTCTCTCTCTCTCTCTCTCTCTATCTCAACTGTTGAACATCATGAAATACTTCACACCTAAGAGAGCGGCGCCAACATAAACAAAAATCAGAGTTGAAGGCCTAAATACGATGGAATACGAAATTCATGAAACAATTATACAGAGAAAAAGTATCAGAGAAGATTGCTGGGAATGAATTATTAGAAAACGATAACATCGAGCAAAGTTGGAAAAAAACTCAAGAATAACTAAATATAAATATAATAAAATAAGAATAAATATAATTAACGCAGTAACAGAATCACTTGGAGAGAGGAAAGTAACAAACACTACCATTTTAAAATAAAAATCTCCATGGTAAAGGAAGAAAGGTTTTTCACAATACAGAATACAACAGACACAGCAGGCATATACCCACTATCAACGAGTCAGAAATAAAACGAAAACTATAGTTAGACAAATAAAAGGTGAATACTGGCAGATTTTCTTGAAACAGATGAAACACGACTTCAACGAAACAAAAAAAGAGCAATATGGAGATTAGTCAACGGACAAAGAAAAGAGATAAACGAACTAATAAAAACAAAACACGTTTAGAAGAAAACATGGACAGACTACTTCGATACATATTTGTTCAAAGTGACGATAATGAACCACCAACGCCAGAGGTAACGACAAACGAAGAAATAAATAATATTAAGGAGAAAGGAGTAACAGAAGCATTAAGGAAATCAAAAAAAGAAAATCTTTATGAGAGGACGACTTAGCGAACGAATTTCTACAGTACCAGATCTGTCCAAACAACTATTAAAACTATTTCAAAAAAATAATGGAATTGAGATTAAAATAGAATTTCTCAAGATTGGAAGTCAAGCATCTCAACGTGTTCTCTTCAGAAAGGGAGATAAATTGAACCGACCCGGAAAATTATAGAGGAATTAATTTATTAAACACAAAACTAAAATTAACCAACAAAATGAAAAAAAGGAAACTGAATAAAATTCAGATTTCTGTGCTAAAACACTAGCGAAAGAATAGCAAGGTTTTAGAAAAGATCATGCACTGACGCTATATTTATAACGAGATAAGTTCAAGAGAAATCATTAAAGTATTAAAGACTGGTATAGCTGTGTTTCTTTGACCTTAGGAAGTCATTTGAACTAGTAAAATTAAAGCAATTTATCCACTTGTTATACTCAAGAAAGATACCTCTAGGAATAATCAAAACTGATCGAAAAAATTTACCAAAACAACACAAAAAAGTAAAGAATAAGAACTAACTGTCCTATTAAAGCTAGCAATGAGATAAAACATGGAGATTTCCTGAGTCCGCTATTGTCTAACCTGAATATAGATGAAATAATAAAAAAGTATTAACCAAAAAAGGATACCAAATGGGAGAAACATAACTTAAAATAATATGATTCAATTGATCTAGCAATAAGAATATATAACATTGTTGTAACATGTTAATTTCTTCAATATGATCATATAAGACAAATATCAAGAAATATAGTAGTATAGACACGACAAAAGACGGTTCCCAATAGAAAGATGATCAGTAGGAGTACCACAAAAACGATGAAACGACAACTTGCTGAAGGCACAATAAAAAACAGACATGTTCTATGATCAGAGTTCTAACAGAGTCATGTCTATATAAATAGAAGAAGAGGAGGAACTTTTGAATTGTGGGTATATATTTGTAGGTATGTAGAAAGAAGTGTGGCATCAAACTCTAAATTTAAATTGGATTCCCAAGTATAATGTTAATTTAGGCTTTTTCATTTGGTACAAAATTATCAATGAATCCACATAAAGCTACCTATAGCTGGAATCCATTTCAGTATTATTCAGTACCAGTCAGAATCTGTATCTCTATTGTATGGACTGTAGCGGGTTGTTGTTAATTTTTACTAATATTATCCTATCTAATTCTGCATGGTATCCTCTAACTAATTTGAAGATTTTGATTATTTTACATTGCCAGGGAATTATAGCGATACTGTATGCATTTGTCGCTGGGTGGTCATCTTGTCAGGCTGCAATATTGCACATCAATTTTTAATCAGTTTAGCTGCCTTTCTTGCTTCAAATAGGCTTTTCTCGTTACGTAAAATTAAATACTGACAAAAATGTAACAATAAAACACTGAAAACTTTGTTTCAAACTTTCACAAAATTTATTTTAAATATTATTACTACAGCTGTTTCGGCTGATTTGCCTTTCTCAAGGTATCTATTTTGGCTTGGGTTTACAAATTTTATAGTCTCTAATGAAATAGGTTGAGGAGGGAAGAACTGTTTGTGTCAAGTTGGTCATTTAGAATTATATCTGTGTTTTTTAATTTGTTGATTTCCATAGATTCTAACAACGATAGCTTAAGGCCTTTATTTTAAATGTGAAAAATTTTAAATTTGTCATTAAAAGAATGATTATGATCTAGAAGGTGAAGTGCGTATGTCAAATCTGTTTTTCTACTCTTGAAAGCCCTTTTATGTTCTGCTATTCGTTTATCAAAGTTTCTACCAGTTTGACCGATGTAAGTTTTTGGGCAGTCGTCCACATTGAAGTTTGTACACACCACTTTTTAAGTGTTTTTTTATTTTGGCTCTTCTTATTTTTAATATATTTGCCTAGGTTGTTATTTGTTCGGAAAGCTGGTGTTATTCCTTTCTTTTTATGTGTTTGGCAATTTTTGTTGTTATTTTGCCTGTATATGCAATCGAGCAGAAGGTACTGGATTTTTGTCTGGTGGTGGGAAATACTAATTTCAGGGCTTTCTTGTGTAGTTTTTGATTTAACATTTTATTAATTGTTTGTTCGTTGTATCCGTTGTTTACTGTTATCTGCTTAAGTATATTTAATTCTGTTTCAAAGTTGTATTTTGACATCGGAATTTCTATTAATCTATGTAACATACTATGATAAGTTGCGAGTTTATGTTGTGTTGGATGGGATGACGAATTGTGTATAGTCGTGTCAGTATGGGTAGGTTTATGAAATATGGAGAAGTCATGTTTGTTTTGAAGTCTGCTAATTTTTAAATCTAAAAAATTTATGGATTGATTTTGTTCTGTTTCTATTGTAAATTCAATATGACTATGAAGTGAATTAATATATGATAAAAATTGGTCGAGTTGCCTATTAATTCCTGTGAAACATACCAGTACGTCGTCTACGTATCTCCACCATATATAAAACTGTTTGAATACGGGATGTTTTGAAATCTTTGTCTCTAGATGATCCATAAATATATCTGATAGCAATGGGCTTAGAGGATTACCCATTATAAGTCCTGTGTAATGTGAGCGTAGCAAGTGAGTGAGAAGTTGGAATAAATGGCTAAATAGCATAGAAAAGATAATAATTATTCGAGATAATTATTATATATTCCGAATTAAATAAGGGATAATTAATACAGTTAACTTATACATTTAAATTATACAAAGAAATTGACCTAGTTATTGCATTGTTTGATAATTGTTTAAACGTATAAAAAGCACGAAACTATTGTTGTAAAAAAAACAACAACACCCGTGACTCAAATACGAGTAATAACGCCTAAGACTACAATTCAGCAACCTTGGACTATAACCGGTCAATGAGGACACCATTCGGTAAAAACTAGAAGACTGGGTCAGCCAAGTCAGTATTAGTGATACGGCGGGCGTCCAGGCACGAATTGCCTGCTGCGGGTACGCTCGACGCGGTAGCGTCGGGTACGAGTAGTTGGTAATGAGCAGTCAGTAATAGCGGGCCACCGTGACTGGGACGCGACAGCGTCCCGTACGCGAACAGTCAGTAGACAGTCGGTGATTCTCCGGGGGCCGCGTATCATCTGGCATAGTATCGCGTGTAGTTCGGTTATTGTGGCAGCTCGAAAGTTCGCAACCCTCAACTGACCGAGTTCCAGAAGACTGAACGTGTCGTGGTTGAAAGCCCTAATATACACATAAGGTAACAGATTTCTTTATACTAACCTGTGTAATTATATTAGTACAACTGTCAACTCTTCACTATCTTGCTTCATCATCTCCCGACGCGCAGAATAAAGTGTTAACGATTGTATTGTAACTTCAGGGTAGATTCAATATATTGTTGACTCTAAATTAGTTTTTTTTATGTTCCTTTCGTCCGACTCCCTAGAGACTAGGAGAACACGAGATTTCTGCATATGCATATCTCCGGCTTCAAAAGTAAGCCCATACCCTCTGCTCTTTACAGGACCTGAGACCTAGGAGTCCTTACCCCTATCCCGAAATCCCTTATCTTCTCGTAAATCCACGAAGACGAGCCAGCCCTCCAGACCAGTGTGACCAGTATTCCTTGCAGCCGCTCGCAGGGTTAGCATCCATGAGGATCTATTGTGTATATTGTGATCACTGTTATTTGTATAAATTTTATTATTAAATGCAAAGTAGTCCTGGTTTCTGCAAACTTCAAGAAGATGTAAAATTTCAGATGTAATTATTGGATTTGTACTATTTTGGTCTAAAAGGTTTTTTACTAGAATAAAAGTTTCTGTAGGAGGGATACTAGGAAAAAGATTTTTTACGTCAAATGAAATTAATCTGAAGTTGTTAGGTAATTGAAAATGTTGTATTTTATTAACTAGTTCTATTGTATTTTTTATGGTAAATTTAGGTGAAAATTTAGTGTGGTCTAAAATAACCTCTAACAGTTTTTTTGAAATTTTATATGACGGAGCTGTATAAAAAGAAACTACAGGTCTTATTGGGTGATCCAGTTTGTGTAGTTTAATGAAAGAATATAATTTAGGAGGCTGTGGGTTCATATCATAATACTGAGGTATTTCTGTTCTATTGGATGTAGTATTGATTTTGAATTTTCTAACGCTAGCTTAATTTGTTTTTGATATTTTGCTGTCGGATCTTTGTGTAAAGTTTCAATATTTTGATTATTTAAGAATTCTACTGTTTTGTTATTATATTCTATTTTTTCTATAGCAATAGTAGTGTTACCTTTGTCTGCTTTTGTAAACACAATGTTGTTTTCTATTGATTTATTTTTAATTGAAATTGCTGTTTTATTCTCTTTGTAACAGGAATTCTTAGTTTCACTACACACATCTGTAATAGATTTGGCAATTATACTTTTTTCGATATTGTTAGCAGTTTTGTTTAACGCTACTTCACATTCTACACCTAAATATTCTAAAGTTCTATCATTATTATGTTGGGGCAAGTTGTGTTTAAATCCTTTCTCTAAAAGTTGTATCTCGCTGTTACTAAATTTAGTATCTGTTAAATTTATAAATCTATTGAAAAAAGTATGGTTCGAAAAACTTTTTGTATAATGAATATTGGGTTTTTTACTATTGGAAATTAGATTATCTAGTTTTTTACACTGTGTATTGAATTTTTTATCTATTATATTATCTATATTAATTCTCACGTTAGAATCTAGGATGTCAAATTCTATATTATTTAATCTATAATTTTATTTTGTTATTGTTAATAAAATGAATTTCCATTAAGTAACGGTCGAAGCCATCAATTATTGGCAAAAATGTATATACTTATAATATTGTCATGTTCGATTCTTTACAACTGCATAACAAAATCATTGTGAGAGTTAAAGTTAAATCCATTCCTGTAGGGGTTGATTCAGTATCTGTATCGACACGTAATGTTTGCATATGTATGCGGATCTTCTTTCTAGGGTGACCGGTGACAGTTGGCTGCTGGACTCGGACGTTTCTTTTATTCGGCCCCCGGAAGTCTTTTTATGTTAGCCGATCTGACGCCATGTGCCCCACATGCAAATTTTCTCCTTGGGGCTAAGACTCGAATAAAATATAAAAGAGATATTTTGGGGACATTCTGTGAATAGCCTTGGTCCTACATGATAAATTAATAGCAACGTCTTGGAAAATAGATTGTGACAAATTTAATCAATACGATAAAAAAAAGCTGTAAATAAAATATATAATTTTGGCTGAAGTAGCAGTTTCGAAAATGTTTGTGTTAAAATATATTTTATTTTATTAAAATAAAACGAAATATTTGTAAAACAAGATCAAGGATATTACCTTTAAGTTTTAAATTTCTAGATCTTTTAGTAAAATTAGGTATGTATATTCAAGTGAAAAATAAAGCATACACATGTATGCTTTATTATATTTATGCTAACATAAAAAATTTAATCCATTATCATCAATTATCCTATATTTATCCACTGCTAAACGTAGGCCTCGCGTAAAATTTTTATATATTTCTTTCTTGAGCTTAAATCTAATTTTAATGCGCTTTATATCATTCGTCTATCTAGTCTCTACATATTATCTGGCGAATATCCGGCCCAAGCCCATTTAGCCATGACTACTCTTTAAACTGCATCCGTGACTCTGGTTCTACTTCTAATTTCTAGTTTTGGTACTTCATCTCTGAGGGTAATACCTAACATTGATCTTTTTGTAACTCTTATTTTATTTATTGGTCTTTTTATTTATTTAATGTTTCTGCACCGTATGTAAGAACCGGTAAAACACATTGTTTAAAAACCTTTCTTTTAAGAACCAGCTAGAATATGTAATCTACCAAAGGCCATATAAGACCTATCCTACTTTATATTCAGTCTGATTATCTCGGTGAAAGCGAATTATATGCCCTAGATATTTGTAAGTTATTGTATATTAACAAATGCAAAAATTGATACAAGTAAATTAAAGAACCCACTCTTAATCCTCTAACTGGTATGAGGTCCCTGAGGGCCCCTTCGCTTATTGTTTATTTAAGCCGCAGGTAAAAGTCAGGTTGCCGCAAACTGTTTTGAATCTCCCTCACTAGTTCGTCTAGAGACGTTTCAAATGCATTCTAAATTCATTAAACCTTATCGTTACATTTTTGTCTCAGTTTTCTGCGACAGGTCGAGGTGAAAACAGAACAATTATCTCTCATTAAAAAAAATTTTTCGACGTAAAATTATGCTACTACGAATAATCTAAATTTAGTTAAAACATTTTTTTATGAGTGGTTTAGAGCTTCAAGTTTCACTTGTAATTATTACAAAACAAGTATTCTGGGTGTGCTTTAGAAGCGAAAGTAAAAAGTGTTCCTGAGGGACCCCTTGCCGGTTTATGTGAAGTTTCGTCTCACTTTGTTGTGATTGTTGTGTTGTGCTGTTGTGCTATTCTTTACCAACTTTCATCAGTTATTTGTTTATTTTGCTTCTGGAAATGGCAGGCAATAACAGCTGGAGACAGAAAAAGTTTAATTTGTCGGTAATGACCTAAGATGAAATCCAAGAACTTATGGACTCTGTTGAAACGGATTCGTCAGGTGATTATAGCAGTGATGATCCAGACATCGACCCAGATTACGAGCAGGATGAGATCGCTCCAGAGTGTATCCATGAAATGCAAGCAGGTGAAACAAGCGACTATTTTATTCAAAATGTGAACATGTCGCTAAACATCAGTGACATAGAAACACCTGCTGCATCATCAACAATGCTAACGGCGGTGCAAATCGAAGCTGACGAATGTGTCGAATCTTTAAAAAAAGGAAGAGGCTGGGCCGTCTAGATGTATAAGAGCAATTCCATCTACTTCAGTCGCCGATGTCGCACATGCTGCAAGTTCTAAGCCAAAGAAACGACCCCGTTCGCCATTACCTATAATGGAAGATTCTGGACCTTTAATCACGCCTTCTATTGGTGGTTTTACTGGAAGAGGTAATAGTTATATATTCATACTTTAGCAATAGTGTACTATTTTATTCTCATTTCAGCTGTTCAGGATATCAAAAAAGATTCGAAACAATATACCAAAGTAACGTGGCGTAAGCGATCAATGAGCTTGCATGTAAACGAAGTAGCTTTCCAAGGAGATGTACGGTTGCCATCGTCAATAAAAGAACTGGAAACACCAATAGAACTTTTCAATTATTTTTTCACAAAAGAGATTATTAATTTGGTGGCCAATGAAACGAACGATGCAGCTCGTCAAGAAAATATCAATACAAAATTCGCCGCGAGTGGTGAGGATATTCGGAAATTTATCGGAGTGTTGATGTACATGTCGATTTATCGATACCCTAATCTAAAGAGCTACTGGAGCAAAAACGCGTTCGCCCCCATCCAGAAGACAATGCCTGTAAAAAAGATTATGGCAATAAAGAAACACTTATCGTTTCAAGATGAAAGGCAACGCATTCGAAAAGGTCAGCCAGGCTATGATCCACTGTTTCGCATCCGGAAATTGGCTGATAAGGTCTACAAATGTTTTGATTCGATTCCAAAGACGGCTAGATTGTGTGTTGATGAGCAGATGTGTTCGACCAAACTCAAGCATCATCTCCGTCAATATATGCCAAATAAGCCGCACAAATGAGGCATCAAACTGTTTGTGCTTTGTAATTCTCACGGTTACGCATATCGTTTTGAAATTTACAACGGTGCAGGCGACAATATAATTCTTCCTGGCGCACCTGATCTTGGAAGTACGTCAAACGTTGTTGTACGTTTGTCACAAACCATACCTAGCTTTTCTCATCACATCCTTTACTTCGACAATTTCTATACGTCTTTACCTTTGTTAGTTTATTTACGTGCAAGAGGAATCTATAGCCTTGTTACAATACGGACGAACAGAATCCCAAACTGTAAGCTTCCGTTGGATAAGGATATCAAAGATGAAGAAAGAGGATATTCTGTTGAATATGTTGGATCTGCGTACGGTGTTGATTTCAGTACAATTTTATGGAAAGATACCAAGAACGTGCGGCTGGCATCGACTTACGTTGGCATTAAGCCGTTTTTGAGAGTAAATCCAAATCAACATATTGCAAAAGTACCACGATATGATCGAAAGAAAAAGAAATACATCGAAGTCAACTATCCGCAGATTATTCGCGAATACAACAGACATATGGGAGGAGTCGATCTGATGGATGGATTGACGGGTCGCTACCATATTAGAGCGAAGACACGTAGTGCAATGGTTCGAATTTTCTACCACTTGATCGATATGGCTGCAATAAATGCTTATATTTTGTACCGTCGCATACATGCTAAAAAATGTAATGATTCGAGCAATATCTCAGCGGAACATGAAAAGTTGTTGCAGCTACCAGAATTCAGAGAACAAATTGCTGCTGCTCTCGTTGTATTCAGTGAAAACCGTGTACTTGGCCGACCTTCAACATCAAAATCACAATCGAGCTCACCGCAACCAACTACTTCTGGCATTGGAAATAAAGCAAAACATCCCATTGATGACATTCGCTTCGACGGTATTGATCACTTTACACTTTGGCTTAACAAAGAGAGTGGTAAAAAAAATGTAAACTTTGCAAAGTGTCAAAAACTCAATGTATGTGTAGCAAATGTCGCACCTTGAAAACCATATGGCAATATCTGCAATTTTTTCGTGAAATGACCTTTGAATGCAGTCTAATAGAAAAAAGAATCTATTTTTTATTGCTATATAGCAGCATCTACAACGAATTTTAAATTCGGCAACAGAAAGATGCGTCCTTATGGCTTTTGTAAAAAAACCATTCTTATTTTTATACCATCAGGCATTATCTGCAGTTGTTGCTCTATGGTTCTAAAATAGGAACAAAAACTCGGATCTATCTGGCAATATCAGAAATTAATGCCAAATAAATGCTACATTGCCTGTGACTACGTTTATCCGTTGTTTTCATGTTGTGAGTAAACAATCGTGTTTAATTTAGTTAAACGTAGTAAGAAGCAATTCAAGAACCATGAACCATAGAAGATTGAATTTTCTACAATCTTATAGGTTATTTTTCGTGTAATAAATGATGTTGGATTAACCCTTTGTGGACAGACTGTACTTAAAAGTACCATAATGTTGTCAGGTCACATTTATAAAAGTGTCTACATTCACTGACAAAAATCACTAGAATTTCACTAGATTAAAAAAATAAATTTCTATGGACAAATATAATAAATGTTATATTTTCGAAATATTTTCAATTCAAAAGTTAAAGCCCTTAACGCAAATACCAATATAATATATAACTATATCAATGATTATTATGCAGAAGGAATTATTCCAAAAAACCATAATTCAAATTTTATTTAATAAAATAAAGAACGGCAGCAAAGTGCTCATTTATTTCAAACAATTATTATATAACAATCGTAAAATAGTTTCAAAACACAATTCAGATTTCTGCTTTTATCTGTGCTTTCTAAAAATTGCAAAGCAAAACAGACGTTGATAAAGGTGTTAAAAGAGACGTGGGGAATCTAAAATTTGCATTCCACGACACATCTTTTCAACTAAGCAGAAATCCTTAGCGAATTGGTTTCTAGTACTCGTACAGAGTAAATCCGAAAAAAGTGAAAAAGACAGCAAATATTTGATTTCACGCAAACAGCGCCTTTGTATCTGTTGATACGTATTTCGACCTAATAGGTCTCATCAGAACAGTTATTCAAAGGTGTTCTCAACGTGAAAGATCAATATTTTCTGTCTTTTAAGAAGCAAACAATAACATGGCTTCGATACGGACGCACTAGCGACATCTAATTTAACAATCGTAAAATAGTTTCGAAACACAATTCAGATTTCTGCTTTTATCTGTGCTTTCTAAAAATTGCAAAGCAAAACAGACGTTGATAAAGGTGTTAAAAGAGACGTGGGGAATCTAAAATTTGCATTCCACGACACATCTTTTCAACTAAGCAGAAATCCTTAGCGAATTGGTTTCTAGTACTCGTACAGAGTAAATCCGAAAAAAGTGAAAAAGACAGCAAATATTTGATTTCACGCAAACAGCGCCTTTGTATCTGTTGATACGTATTTCGACCTAATAGGCCTCATCAGAACAGTTATTCAAAGGTGTTCTCAACGTGAAAGATCAATATTTTCTGTCTTTTAAGAAGCAACAATAACATGGCTTCGATACGGACGCACTAGCGACATCTAATTTAACAATCGTAAAATAGTTTCGAAACACAATTCAGATTTCTGCTTTTATCTGTGCTTTCTAAAAATTGCAAAGCAAAACAGACGTTGATAAAGGTGTTAAAAGAGACGTGGGGAATCTAAAATTTGCATTCCACGACACATCTTTTCAACTAAGCAGAAATCCTTAGCGAATTGGTTTCTAGTACTCGTACAGAGTAAATCCGAAAAAAGTGAAAAAGACAGCAAATATTTGATTTCACGCAAACAGCGCCTTTGTATCTGTTGATACGTATTTCGACCTAATAGGTCTCATCAGAACAGTTATTCAAAGGTGTTCTCAACGTGAAAGATCAATATTTTCTGTCTTTTAAGAAGCAACAATAACATGGCTTCGATACGGACGCACTAGCGACATCTAATTTAACAATCGTAAAATAGTTTCGAAACACAATTCAGATTTCTGCTTTTATCTGTGCTTTCTAAAAATTGCAAAGCAAAACAGACGTTGATAAAGGTGTTAAAAGAGACGTGGGGAATCTAAAATTTGCATTCCACGACACATCTTTTCAACTAAGCAGAAATCCTTAGCGAATTGGTTTCTAGTACTCGTACAGAGTAAATCCGAAAAAAGTGAAAAAGACAGCAAATATTTGATTTCACGCAAACAGCGCCTTTGTATCTGTTGATACGTATTTCGACCTAATAGGTCTCATCAGAACAGTTATTCAAAGGTGTTCTCAACGTGAAAGATCAATATTTTCTGTCTTTTAAGAAGCAACAATAACATGGCTTCGATACGGACGCACTAGCGACATCTAATTTAACAATCGTAAAATAGTTTCGAAACACAATTCAGATTTCTGCTTTTATCTGTGCTTTCTAAAAATTGCAAAGCAAAACAGACGTTGATAAAGGTGTTAAAAGAGACGTGGGGAATCTAAAAATCTTTAGGAATATAAGCTCCTTTAAGACCAAAAAAGACTTCTGCTCGCTATGTGAAAATTACAAAAATTCATTAGATAAATCTACATTAGAAGCAGCCTATAATACTCACCGTCAAGAAGTGGAACTTAGTAGAAAAGAAAAAGAAAATGAATCAAAATCTGCAAAATCCAACACTTGCATTACTGCCTGTTTTGACTTACAAGCCGTACTACCGACACTTTCAGGCGATATCCCCTTATTTTATTATAAAAGGAGATTATCAACATTTAATTTTACAATTTTTGACCTGGCCACAAATGCAGGACACTGCTGTCCATGTTTCGAGGGAATTGTTAATCGTGGTCTTGCAAATAACGTCGTGCCTGTTATCATTTCTGAGGAACCATGCCAGAGAACAGGAAATGATATATTCAGATAACTGCAGTGGGTAAAATAAGAATAAGTATATTGTCTGTCTTTATCTCTATGCAATACAGAAATTGAACATATCTAAAATTACCCACAAATTTTTGATAACTGGTCACTTCCAAAATGAGAGAGAAACATGCATTCTTTGATTGAGAAACAAAAAAAAGGCGTTAGGAAGAACAATTTATGTGCCTTCGCAATGTGCCACAGTAGTTCAAATAGCGAAAAAATCAGGCGAACCTCACAAAATTAATGAAATGCCTAAATCGGATATAATCTACTTTAAAAAATTATGTAAGGAAATGGGAAACAATTATAGCGTTGACGAAGAAGGAAATCAGGTTGTCTGGAATGAGTTTGAGATGATCAAGGTGAAGAAGACACTTGAAAATAAGTTTCAGGTTAAAACAAGCTACCACGATACAGAGGTCAGAAATAGTAATATAAGGCGAAGACAACGAGGGTTGGTGGCTAATACGAAACTAAGTAAATCATATTCGAAACCACCAGGAATATCCACTCGAAAAAAAAAAACAAGATCTGCTTTCACTATCTAAGGCTAATGTTATTCAAGAGCACTACCATAGGTTTTATGCAGATTTACATGTAAACAATGGAACAGTAGAAACCAAACAAAGAGATTACAATATTCATGACTTTGATTAAGTGTTTAAACCAAAAATTTTTAATAAATAAGTACAATCTTAAATAAAAAAACTTTTATTCGATATGAATTTTACTGTATTATTTTCCAAAATTAATATATTTTTTAAAACCATATGGCCGTATGTGCTAAAATACCTATTTCCTGAAGAGAATTTCACATACTCCTTACTGCATATAAAAATATGCAAAATTAAAGATAATTATGCTAAATACCAGGTTTGTAGCTTATTTTTGGAATTACAGTAAATAATATTAACTTAAAAAAAAATTAAAACGCTCATAACTCAACATTATGATTTTTGCAGTTACTGCCATATGGTTTTCAAGGTGCGATGTGATCTTCACTTATGTTGTTCTAATGCCAAAAACTGTTTTTATAATTATCACCATAAAAAATAATGTACACACTTTCTTTTCCGTTTGTTTATAAGTTTATTTTAATAAAATCCATTCAAATGAATAAAACGCTATTTTTAACTTAAACCAGCAAGGGAACCTGAGGACCCCTTTACCTGTTTTTACCTGGAAGCCAAACAAAAAATGATAATTACATTTTAATAGCTTTTCTAGGTTTCTTAATACATTATTAAACTGGAAAAAAATTCCCAAGTAAATACAATAATTTTTAGAATCTTGCCAGTTACAGGTTAAAAATGTTATGTAATCTACCAAAAGCCATATAAGACCTATCCTACTTTATATTCAGTCTGATTATCTCGGTCTAAGCGAATTCTATGCCCTAGATATTTGTAAATTATTGTATATTAACAAATGCAAAAATCGACACAAGTAAATTAAAGAACCCACTCATAAGGCAACGTCTGGCAGATGAAATGAACCACTTATTATTGAATCTTAACGAACAAATTCTGCAAAATAGTGAGATAGATAAAAAATCGTTATTAATAAAGACAGAAATAGAAGTCAAAAGTCAAATAAAATTCGAAAAGAAATTCTAATACCAACCAGATATAAACAGAAGCAATGGATTAGAATAAATTTTAGATTTAATGGAAGAACAATGTGCAAGAATAGATGAATACCAGAAAAGACATGATAGTTTTAACACACATAAAAGAAATATAGAATTAGCTCGCAACAATAGAACAAGAAAACCAAGAATACTGAAAGATGCAAATGGGAAACTTGTGTTGAATACTAACGACAAATTAAAGAGATAGACAGAATACCTCAATGAACTGTTCATAGACAATAGAACAGAGCAGATGGAGATAGAAGTAGAAAAGGGTATGGTTTTAACGATATTAATAGAAAAAATTAAAATGGCATTAAAAAACAGCAAAAATGGTAAAGCAGTAGATCTAGACCAAACCCCTATAGAAATCTTAAAATGCATAAATGCTGAAACCTTAGATATTAAAGAAGACTTATTTAACTCAGTGTATAAAACAGGACACATACCGAAACAATGGTTACTCTCCACCTTTTGTGTTATCCCTAAAAATACAAACGCTAAATATTGCAGTGAATACAGAACAATATTACTAATAAGTCACATTTTCAAATTAATCTTGAAAATAACACATGGTCGTATAAAAAAAAACTGGAAGAAGGAATAGATAGTCAGTTTGGGTTCAGAAATGGACTAGGAAATAGAGAAGCGTTATTTGCTTTTAGTGTGTTAGCTTAAAGGTGCATGTATATAAATGTTGGTGTGCATGTTTGTTACGTTGATTTTAAAAAAGCCTTTGACAAAGTAAGACATGAAAAATTAGTCCAAATTCTAAAGGCCATAGGGACTTACGAATAATAACAAACCTCTACTGGAATCAAAGAGCACGAATTGTAATAGATAACGAACCCAGTCCAGAAATTTAAATCAGGAAAGGAGTTAGGCAGGGATGTATTGTGTCCCCATTACTATTTAATTTTCCATAGTGAAGCCACGTTTGAAAAAGCATTACTATCTCAAAGTAAAGAAATAACAATTAAAGAAAAATTTATTAACAACATAAGATAATATGCAGATGGTATTGGAGTTATGGCAAGCTCCACTAAACAGCTCTAACTACTGCTATACAAAACAAACAGTTTCTGTGAAAAATATGGAATAAAAATAAATATAAAAAAAATACACAATAATAACAAAGAAAACAAATATGCCAACACACATACATTTAGGAAATGTACCCATAGACAGGAACCTGGATTTCAGACAATAATGATTAAACAACCAAAATAAAAGCCAGAGTTGAAATAGCAGGAAATTGTAGCGTTTACGCTACTGACTAGTCCAATTTAAACCCCTCAAGAAATTTTTATTACCCGCCTACGATCGATTTTAAATCAACATTTCTCCACCCACGCGGTTAGCGCTTTGAAAGATTGGTCGAGTTTGTACGAAAACGATCAGTTTTGGTCAGAACTCGAACGCAGCCACGTGAACCGGTGAAATTTTTCACCTTCAAAGTGACGGAATTGGAGCAAGGAAGATAATTTGGGGAAGAATATAATTCATTAATAATATAAATAAGTAATTTGTATAATAAAATCAATATTCATTTATGAGTTCCACATAAAAAGGAAGATTTTTTTTGGCGTGCTGCAGTTCCATGTAAGTAAATCATTTCATACGTATTATCTCTTTATCATATAATCAAATTTATCATTGTATTTAGTATTTCTTTAGAGATTTATTTTTGAGTTCCGAAATAATTTAAATATAAAATTTCCTTGATTTACTTGCAAAGAACAGAAGGTCATTTTTTTTATATAGTCAAACTTAAATTCCGATCTATTTCATATCTTATCATTAAGTTTTTTGGTTCCCATTTTGTATCTAACCTTTTTTGGTGGTATATAAAAAGGTTCGACAAATGTGGGACAGCCTTCTGTATTCTGCGCATGTTCTTTTCATGGCGCAAGCTTGCCATGCCTACGAAAGTAACTTCATAAATTTGACATGATGTTGACTTAACCTAATACCAAATGTTTTGATGTTTTGTTTTGGTGCAGTCAATCCATGCTGCTACACCTATTGAATTGTATTTATTAAATTAAATAATAATTTTAGATTCCGTCACGTGAAAATATTAATTTCACTTCACTTGAGGATATTCTCTTCAGAATATTCCCTCAAGGACTCAAGTAACTGAATCCTTAAACTAGTTAGCAACTTTATGTAACCCGTGGATTTTGCTGTCACCCAGAGACCAGTGACTGGTTGTGGCTTTTGTGCCCAGCTTCATCTTTACATCCATAAACTGATGTAGCCGTGCCAAGAGGAGTTTTTCCTATGGACTTATAGTGCTGTAAAGATAAGTTGTTTAACTATTTGACTTTTTGTTACTAACTATCTATTTTGTTACTATGTATTATTCGTTACTATATATCATATGCATATGATAAGGTGATAACCTTTGAGATAATTTAATTTTGATAAAATATAATTTTGATATTATTGGGAGAGGGAAAATATATTACCTTTTTTTATTAGTTTTTTTTTAAATAGGATTTTAAGAGTACTGACCAAACTCACTTTTGCTATAATATTTTTTTTAATACAATACATTGGATATGATACAATTTAATATTGGGAAAGGGAAATAAATTTAATGTTTTTTTTTTTAAATATTATATAATGAGTATGGAACAACTCACTTTTTGGATGTAATATATATTTAATATAATTGTAATAGAGATTTATCAAGTTTGATATCTTTACAATATTGTCATTAGTACCTCATTTTAGTAGAACTAATTTAAATTTAAATGACTACCTTTTTGTTTTAAGACTTTGGCTACCCTACGGACTATTCTTGGTTTATACTAATATTTCATATTTTATTTGGCCAGTGGTAGTGACTATTCGTTTGTTGAGGGGCTATTAGGTCCCATTGTATGTGTACACCATCCACTACCACTGTTATTTGGCTTTGCATTATATGTAAATTGTTTATACACATATACCTATATACATTTTTATAAATATATTTATTGTTGCTATTTTGAGTTTTATTTCAGTTCTACTAACCAGTATATAACATAGCAAAACAAGATTATTATTTAGTATTTTTGTATTTCAGAGTATTATCTCCAGATTCATTTGTTACTTCAAAATCTCAACTATCGTTGAGTTGGCGCCCTTCTTTTCTCTTCTTATTGTTCTCTTTCTATAAATTTATTCCCAGTGACCTTCTTCAGTTGTATCACGTTTGATATTACCAGGTCTCATTTCTTTCTTGTCTCACTAGCTCATTATCTCTTGTTATTGTTGTTTATATCTTTAAAGCCACAATCCAGTGCATTGAAGCTAGCCCGAACACTCACTTGAGATTAAGTGTCTCTTTGGCCATTTAACTTTGTTCCTCTGAGCTTAGCCCTATTTTTAGTATTTTTTTTTCATCACTTCTCTTTCAGTTCTTCTGAAATTTGGAAGTTCTACACCTCCAAAAAAACCCAATACTCCCGGAGTATTGAGCGTTTCAAAATGCGTTTGTAAAAATAAAAACAATTATCTGCAAAACAGACTTTAGATTAGAACTGAGAGTAAGAGGACTGAGATGCTACGTGTTTTTGATACTGTAATGTGGACTTGAAAGCTGGACATTAAAGCAAGAACACATAAATAAGTTACAGTTCTTTGAGATGTGGTGTTACAGGAGGATGCTTAGAATAGCATGGACACAAAAGAAAACTAAAACGGAAGTATTGCGAAAAATAAACAAAGAATACGAAATAATAAACATAACAACACTAAGAAAGTTACAATATCTGGGACACGTAATGAGAGGACAGCGATATGAACTGCTAAGGCTGATAATACAGGGAAAGATAAGAGGAGAAAGGAGTATAGGAAGAAGGAGAGTGACATGGTTGAAGAATTTAAGGGACTGGTTTAAATGCAGTTCTATAGAACTCTTCACATCAGTAGTAGATAGAGTAAAGATAGTAATGATAATATACAACCTCCGGTTGGGAGACGGTAATTAAAGAAAAAGACTTTGTCGGTGCTATGGCTTTTAAACTGAATTCTATCGCTGACTAAAACTTTGATCATAAGTTTTGTCTTTAAGATGTTTACTTTAAAAACAATTGTTTTTGAGGCTTTATTGAGAGTTTCCGAATTTTTGTAGCTTTATATTAATTTCCATTTTATCCTCTCATTCCATTCGCTTCAACATAGTATATTGGAGTAAAGTACATACATAATTTAATGTAATGTCCCCTCACATGTCATACTTATACTTTTCATCCTTTGTACATCTTGTTATATATATATATATATATATATATATATATATATATATATATATATATATATATATATATATATATTTGCAGACAAAAAGTTATACTGAGTTTATATGTAATTAAAAAAAAATAATAGTGGGCTGTTATCTGGTAACAATTTTTAAAACTTTCGAAAAGTTGAAAAACTGTAAAAACGCACATAGCTAGCGGTTTAACTATATTTGTAAATTAAGTAGTCATACTGGCCAATAACTGAAGACATATATTATACATTGCTTATGGCAAAATAAAATTTGTTAGATTATAACCAAAACCTGTTTTGATTTACCAACTTTTGTGAATTTAAGTTTTGCTTATGTGTAGTACTAGTGAAATAATAATAATAAAATTAAATGTAAATAACACAAAGTACAAGACTAATGGGTACAGATCCCATTAGTCTTTTGTTGGCAGAACCCATTAGTCTTTCAACCGTTTGTCTGCTGATAGATGATACTTATAAACGATATTTCTCGCAACGCTTTTAACCTAGACAAATATGAGCATCATTCAAATATCCCAAATTTACTGTTGAAAATACGAAAAACTAAAAAATAAAAAAAAATCTCAATAAAACTTACATAGTAGAGAAAAAAATCAGATTAAATTGCAAGTTGTAGGTGTAAATAATTCACAATAAAATAATAATATATACAGTTCTTCTAAACATTCAGTCATTTTCAGTAAGTGTAATTTTTTCTTATCAAAAGTAGTCAAAAGTTTGCTCTACAGTGGACACAAGGCTTCTAGTTCAATAAGCTTGTAAACTGTATTTCGGACTGCAGCTCGTCCTCTTGGTCTCGTCTCAGATTATGTCTTTATTTTATCCGCAGCACAGTTTGGTCGTTTGCTGTGACCTGTATCAAACGTGTTTCTGTTATTTTAAAGTTGTCTTTCTTAATTTAGCCCGCCACTGAGGTTAAATCAATAAAATGTTGTATTTCAACTGTTTTGGTTTTTTTATTTTAACTATTTAAAAAGGCTTTCCTAATCTTGTCGATTTGATTAGCTCAAGTACATCTTGAGTAGAATATAGTTGACTACTTTTTGTCATCTTATTGATGAGCACAAAACCCTATCACAGAGCAAAAAAATGTGTCAGGTTACTAAAAATTTTTGGTTTGCTCCATAGACAACTTTGCTGACATTAGATTAAGGACGCACTAATATCAGCTTCTAAATATTATTTTTGGCCGACACTATAAAATGAGTTTTTGTTCATCTACAGACTCTAATGGTTTTAAATTCGCAATAACATATCTTAAGAAAGTTAGAATATCTCAGACAGATAATGAAACACGGCACTAAATACAGATTACTAAAAATAATCATTCAAGGTAAAGTTTTCGAAAAGCGAGGAATTGGGAGAAGAAAAATATCATGGTAAAAAAATCTAAGGAAATTTTTCTCCACAATAACATCTAATCTATTTAAAACATCTGTTATTAAAATAATTATAGCCAAAATGATCACTAATATTCGCATTAAATAGGCACCAAAAAAAGAATACCTTACAATACAAGGAGATATTTCAGCACTGCTTCTTTTGGCTACAGTTTCATGCCAACAACACATCGTAGTTTCAGAGATTCCCATACTGTGGATATCAGAATTGTAATTTGCATACTGACACTGGTAGTAAATATCGGAAAGTGACACGTTGGGTAAAAAAATTAATTATTGGAAATCCACACATAAAACTATTACATTAGAATTCAACTTAACTGCTCCTGCATCAGTTTTTAAAGCATTTTATGTTTTTCGGTGATGTAGATTGGATTCAGTTTAAATTTCTTTCATTCCTTATCGTTACCTGCAGCACTTAAATTTATAAAAAATTTATCAGATACTTTGCAAGTATCGAAGCAAGTAACTCAAAACGCAAATTAAAATATTCTTTGATTTCTCTCTAACTATGAAATTCTACTTCAACTTCTGGATGTACTATTTTAAAGAGAATAAACATTTTGTTAATGTTTATGTCAAGGATATGGCATTGTTTTTTTTATTTTGAGAAGAGTGGATTTTTTGAGATGGAAAAATGAAATATATCTGATTAGGTGTTTTAGGCTCTTCGGTTTTTGTTACAAACAATTTTTTATTTGACTTGATGTTTTGTTTGAAGTATACTGATGTAAAGATTTAATGAAATATATAGACAATTACTACTGACAGACAATTTTATGATCCAATTGTAGTGTAGCGGGAAACTGGCTACAAGCGGCCCAGTGTAGAGAACACTGGAAAGAACTGAGGGAGGCCTATGTCTAGCAGTGGACGCGATTGGCTGATTGATGATGATGATGTAGTTTTAAGAGAAATCGAACTATTTAAAATATATTATTGCTAACAAATTGTACAAGATAAACTAATTGTAGATAACTTTCTTAAATTAATGTTTTAAATTAAAGTACCTGTATATTGTAGGGAACTACTTGGGTGGTTGATGTAATTAATTAAGTCGACAAACAATTTCAACAAATATCTACAATTGTCATTGTGAATTTCTTGTATAGAATAATATTTTGAAAACATTTTAAAAAAACATTACCTAGATAAATTTAGAACAAAAGCAAATTTAAAACAAATTCCAACCAAAACTCGCTAACTAAATTTGTTTGTTTCGAATCAAGACCTTAAAAATTATGGCGTCATAATGGCACCGCTAATGTAGCGAATTAGACATAGAATGTATATAATTTATTTTAAAGTGTATCCACAAAATTTCTATTTGTGCTAAACTTCCATTTGCAACTTTAAGAATCTTCTCTTATTACTGGTTTTGGGGTTAGATACAAAAGACGACGGGGTGGGTCGGGGCAATATACTTGATGACGAGCATCAAGTCTTGACATTATGCTATGGCACCTGTGGGAACAATATCCGTTACTACACCTTACATTCTGCTCTACAAATGAACGAAAGAGGTTCGACTCAGTCCGTTGGGATCAACTTGATGTGAGAGGTTAATGGCTGAGGTTGGGCATGAGGTAAAACTAATATTTATGTTAATTATTTAAATAATAAAAAGTGCTTTATTTTTTAAATTTTAAATTTAACAGCGGCGAAAAGAATCGAACGTTAGGCACAGGTTTTATGATAAGAAAAGAGCTAAAAGAAGCAATAGTAGAGTTTAAACCAGTATCAGACCGCATAGGTAGTATCAGGTTTAAGGGAAAATACCAAAAAATCACCCTCATAAATATTCACCCGCCTTCATAAGAAAAAGATAATGATGTCAAAGAATGTTTCTACAGTGAATTGAACAGAACAATCCAAAATATACCCAGATATGATATGAAAATTATTCTAGGCGACGCAAATGCCAAAATAGGGAAGGAAGAAGTATTTGGATAATAGGAAAATATAGTGAACGCAATGAAACTAATAAGAACCGACAATTCCTGATAGATTTCGCATAGAGAAAAAAATATGATCATAATGAGCACATATTTCGAAAGAAAAGAAATACACAAGGAAATATGGATATCGCCAGATAGAAAGACTAAAAACCAAATGGACCACGTGCTCATCGAAAAAGAGGAACAGCAATGTATAAAGAAGATAAGAACATACAGAGGACCAGACGCTGACTCAGATCATTACATGGTGGGCATCAAAATTAAGCAACTGATACCAGAAAACAAAAACAAAATGAAAAAAAGAAATGTATACATAACCCAATTCGATTAGCAACAAAGAAAGAGCAAGAAATATACGAGGAAACAATGAAAAGAGAACTGAAAAAGATACAAATAGAAGAGCAAACTGAAAACAAATGGGGGAACATAAAGCAAATAATTAACAAAGCACCAAAACAATGTAATAAGCAAGAGAATAAAATGATGAAAGACTGGTTTGACATAGAGTGCCAAAACGAAATAGAACTAAGAAAATCATCAAGTGTGGAAATGATCACGAAAGAAACAACAGAGAAAAAGAATAGATATAGGGAGCAAAGACAAAAAGTAAAGAGGGTGCTGAGAGAAAAGAAGAGAAAACACATAGAAAATAAGGTAAAAAATAGAAAACAATTACAGAAATAAAAAAATAAAAAATCTATATCAAGGTGCTAGAAATGAAAAAAAAAGGTTTCCAACAAAAACCTATCCGTTAAAAACAAAGCAGGAAATAATATAAGCGGGGATCCAGAAATAGTCGAAAGATGGAAAGAGTATTTTAATGAATTACTAAATGGCAATAATAAGTCAAACCAAAGAGAATGTATGGAAGCAGAAGCAAGAATCGAACACTTAGAAGATATAGAAGATAATTCACCCAGCAAGGAACAAATCGAGGAAATCATAAAAAATCTGAAAAACAACAAATCCCCTGGAAGCGATAACATAACAGGAAAGGTGATGAAATATGGTGGAAAACTGCTAAATAATTGGATATACAAGATCAGAAAAGAAATGTGGATAAAGGAACAAATACCAGAAGATTGGAAGGAAGCCACTATTTGCCCATTATACAAAAAGGAGACAAAACAGAATGCAGTAATTACAGAGGAGTAGCGTTACTAAATACCGTATATAAAATCCTATCAAAATCCATAAAAGATAAGCTAGAAAAGAAGTTGAAAATATAATAGGCGAATATCAGTGCGGATTTAGACGAGGGAGAAGCACAACGTACTAAGTATTCATAATCAGAGAATTACAAGCAGAAAGCTATGAACACAACGTACCAACGATAGCGCTATTCATCGACTTCCAGCAAGCATACGATAGAATAAAAAGGAAGGAATTAAAAGAGACCCTTGAGGAACTGGAAGTTAGCAGAAAGTTGCGTAACATGAAACATCTTACTTTAGAGAATACAGAAAACAGAGTCAAAGTAAACAATCATGCATCGGACAAATTTATAAACGAAGGATTAAGGCAGGGCGGCGATCCTTTGTCATCATTACTCTTCAATTTATGCCTAGAAAATAAAATGCGAGAAGCGAAAATCAATAGAGAAGGATTCCTATATCATAAAAGACACCAAGTTTTGATATTTGCAGATGATATAGTGTTGCTGGCTAGAGAAAAAAAAGAGCTACAGGAGATAGTACAGAGAATAGTAAAAGCAGCAAAGAAAATGGGACTTTACATAAATGAAACTAAAACAAAATGTATGCATTGGACAGATGATCAGGTTAGGGATGGACAAAAGTTTAAAGTAGAAGTAGAAGAAAGATCATCATACGAAACGGTAGAAAGATTTACATACCTAGGTACAATAATATCACGTAAACCTAACATTAAAGAAGAAATACAAGCTAGAATAGAATAATGGCAGGCAATAGAAGTGTACATGCTTAGTGTACTCTTAGTGGAATGTTAAAAAGCAAGTTTTTATCAAGAAAGGCAAAAATACAGTTATACAAAACAACTATACAACCAATAGTAACATACTGCAGTGAGACGTGGACAATGACAAAAAATGAACAAAATTTACTGGAGATATGGAAAAGGAAAATCCTGAGAAAGATATATGGAGGAATAATAAGGGATGGTTTATGGATAAGAAGATCAAATGATGAGCTAAAGAAATTATATAATCAACCTAACATAGTAGGAAAAAGTAGGAGTCATAAAGGCACAGAGACTAAAATGGCGAGGTCACCTAGAAAGGATGCCGAGAACACGAGGACTCCAAAAAGGGTACTAAACTACACTATAACTTTAAAAAAGAGAAAAGGAAGGCCAAAAAATAAATGGAATCAGGAGGTAAAAAAAAAATATGGAAGAAATTGGACTAGACGGACAGAAAAGAAAAATGAATAACAAGAAGGAATGGAGAAAAGTCAAATATCGAGCCAGAGAATAAGTACATAAAGGAAAGCGAAATTAAAGAAAGAACAAAATTTTTAAGCCATGAGCCTCTAAGGCCTTTAGTGCTATTGTATATTATATACTTTATTTTTTAAATTACAAATATCAAATCTTCAACTGTTTCTAAAGCGATGCCGAGGGAACCCGAGAGCATGTAATAAACACAATAGAATCAAAATATACATGTACTAAAACTAATTACTTGTATCTGAGTACGGTAATCACCGTACATAAAAGACATAAATTATAAAAAAGACGGACTCATGGTAAAACATACTTTGGAATCAAATGCTCACCGCTCTCATCAGTATATATCTGAGTCTGAAAATATGTCCTCGCTATCGCTCCCTTTGCTTAATTTAATAATACATAATTTTATGGCAGCACCAAATAATGACTCCTTTGAAATAAAATCATCCTGAATAATTTTCACTTTGTCTACAATTTTATTCACTCTTTTATGAAAAATGTTTAAAATAATTCATACGGTAATCTAATAAAAGATGAAATCTTCATTTCGTGTTTCAACATAATTTTTAAGTGCTGTCCAAATACTATCGGGTTTAAATCTTAATAATACAGTGAGAGTCTTAATACGTCATGTCCATTTTTTTCTCATAATGGAATCCATAGTAAATTTTGGTTATTTTGATTTATATAATTGTATGCAGGTCTCATCTGAGTGTGTTAGTAGGAAATGGAATATTTCTAGCTTTTAGCCAATCTGTCATCTTGTAAAAATGAACGATGAACGCTTAAAGTACACAAAAATTAACGAGGTCGCGTTGCTCAGAGTCAGTTAGAGGAATCAAAAAAATGTTTTTATATACAAGATACATTTATTACAAGCAAAAACATAGATTGAAATGTACATATTAATTTACATCTTACAAACAAAAATTGTTTCTTTTATTACCATCTACAAATTTGGTGTTGTATTTAAAAACAATAGTCATCAAAACATGCAAAAAATTACGGGGATGTACCCCATCACAAAAACAATTGAGCACTGCACTGCACTAAGTGCATATAAAAGAAAATAAAAGTAATGACAAGTATATTTTCTATATTGTATTGACCACCATACAGAAATATTCAGCTTAGAAAAAACAAATTTCTTTGTTTTAGCATACTTTCTTTGGCTGAAGACTTTGCTAGTTATTTAAATAAAAGAAAGACTGCCAGTGCATAAGTTGATGAATTACTGACACTGCTTCACTACTCTCCATGGGCATGTGGACATATTAAGGAACCCATAATAGGTTATACTTTGACTCTCATCTCTAACGAGCAAATGAAAAAAGAAATTGTTATGTTTTTCAATGGACTAAACTGGTCTTGGGAAAATCGGCCAGTACCTGCCGAAAACCTTGCCTAGGTAAAAGCTAGATATTTACTCATGTTAATAAAATCCTCAAGCCGGCAACTTTATTTCCACTTTCGCTTTTCCTCGATTCTTAATAAAATTAAACACTTAAAGTATATTTTCACTTTTAAAATTCTAAAACACAATTCTTAAAGTGAGGAACTTATAAAAGAAATAAGAACTTGTTAAATTATGCAAGGAAACAATTACCCAAAGCAATTTGGGTGAAATAAAATAAATATTAAAATTTTGTTTTATGTATAAAAAACGTACGTTCAAATATATGGTGGAAGGTGGAAGAAATATAAGTGGAAGACAACAAATTATAACCTTATACAGGATGGAATTTAAAATACGCGAATTAAAACTTATAGGTTTTGTGGATCGTTACAATCTTACTCTTTGTTGATATAAATGTTGGTGTTTTATTTTCTTGATTATTATTATATTATAAGATCTATTATCGATTATAATGTTACTGTTCGGAGGTGGACTACTTAACAATTTCTCTTCAAATTACTTTTCGGCAGTTGAGCGAATTTGAACACTAAGTGTCTCATTTCAGGAGCATATAATTGAAAATGTTTTCTTTTTTATACTGTTGATAAATTTTTAGATTACATGAACAATTACAAGATTTAATTGGACTATACTCGATTCACAATTTGTCGATAGCTCATTACAAGTTTAATCCTAATTAGAGAACTGAACTACAGAGAGGATAGGTAATACGATATAATAGTAAAAACCAACCTCAAACTGACGGTTTAAGATGTTTTCGACTTACTCACCTTTTATCTGCAGGAATACAATACAGCAGTCAACCTTATAATCCGATTAAGAGGTATTTTGGTTACAGATGACCGACCAGTGTCGTAGAGTATATGATTGCATCATTTATTTGAACTAAATAAATATATTTTTTAAATTGTATTTTTGTTTTAAGAAAACTTCTTTATTTTATTCAAAAATAAAAAGTTTCTTGCCATTTGTAAAAGATACATTTATTTGCATAAGGGGAACGGCGCCAAATGTCACCTGGCAAAATTTTCAATGTGTTTTAAATGTATCTAGTATTTTCGAATCAGGAGAAAACTAATAAATACGTTTTGAAAAATTTAAACACAGAATGAAAGATTACATTATTACTGAAGGCAGAAAGTCCCTGAAAACTTTGTTTATTTTAATATGTAACGGTGGTGAAAATAAAAGAGAAAATATGGTATAATTATTAATTGAAAATATTGCATGCAAAAGAAACTTTTTATTTATTCTAATAAATATTTCATTTTGCCTTTAAATTTTTCAAAAACGCTTTTTAATTTTCTCAGGATTTTAAAAAAAATGGATACATTTAAAACACATTGAACATTTTGACAGGCGACCTTTTGTGCCTTTCCCCTTTAATACCTTACGATTACAACTATTATACTATTACTTGCCTTATATAATTACGATTAGAAAACTATTTAAATTCAAAATAAATAGAATCAACTTCGGAATTCGAGTCGTCTTGAGGGTTAATAATTATCGGTCGTGTCTCTACCGTCGCATCAACTATGTTATCAAGATCCCACATTTTTTTGTTATTCTTCGATTACGTGTCTTATTACATCTTTCCAGTTTTGTTCTGTTGTAAAAACTCGTATAACAATTTACGTACAGCTTGTATTTTATATGACGTATTTTTTTCTAGCCACATATCTTTTCATTTGTGTCCAAATGAGTTTAATTGTATTTATTTCGCAGTGGTAGGGTGGAAGTCTAAGAACTGTGATGTTTCGCCTTTTCGCCATTTTGTCAACTACTTATTTCTTGAACTTAGATTTGTGTTGCCGGGCAATTTTTAAAAGTTCTGCTTTTACCATTTATTCTTCGTAAGGCAGATACTTATTGCGCAGCCAGTCAAGAATATCCTGTTTCTTTCACGCAGTCGTTGGAAGTCTTTCTACTAGTCGTCAATGAAAAGGGGCATTATCTTATACTATAATTGAATTTGGTGGTATGTGTTCAATCATCTGCTCAAAATACTCTTCGAAAACATCAGCTGTCATCTCCTCGTGATAGTCTTTTGTGCTTTTGGACTGAAATTCTAACAAACCATGCTTAACAAATCCTTTTTCATTGCCAATGTAAGAAATTATTAATCTACTGCCTTTAACAGAAGGTGGAGAGATACCAGTAGACCAAGAATATGACCTGAGTTTACCCACGTATCTCCTCTCGGTCAATCAAATGTGATTTTCGGTCTGATTTCTCCCACCGGAAATTTAATTCGTTTGAAACTTGCCACAATTTAGTTCGTCCGATATAAGGTAAATCCGAGTCGTTTATAACTTCTTGTAAAATTTTTTTTAGGTTTGGTATTTCTTTTTTGAAAAAAAATTCATGAATTTTCCTTCGAATACCATTTTTGGCAAATTCATAAATTTCAATAGGCTTGTTCCCTCTCTTTAAGTGTTCGTTTGTGTTTGGGTTAGCTATACCGTGTTTTTTTTCTGATAGGAACCTATAATATATAGTTGACTCCCCTACATCAGTCATGTTGGCACAAATTTCGACTATGTTGCGAACAGTGTTTGTGAGATTCTAAGAAACCAGAACATCGTGAACATTCAGGACAATAGTCTTCTCTCTTGGTGAATAGACAAACTGACTGTACGCAACAGTACCGATGTAAAACTTGATAATGTTGATGATGAAGCCATCACAAACAATCTAACAAAACTAGCACGAGCGAAAGGTACGTATATGTTCGTAGGTATATGGAATAAAAAATCACTCACGCACTACATATAATTCGCAAAAAAAATATTCGAATACTAAAAGTAAATGGAATTCTACTTTTTTGGTATCTAGTTTTTTACAAAATTATATATACACCATACTATAAATATGGTGTCCATAAAATTAAAGTTTTTTATTACATTTTCATAAAATTTATGAAATTTCTAATTTAAGTTTTTTGTAATAAAAATAATTGTTGATTGCTACAACATCGACACGCTTCTACACCATTTTTTCAGTGCACATATTCAATAGATTTCCTCAATAATTTTCTTTCTTGAAAAGAAAATCTATCGAACTGGCGTCGCAATTATCATGAATGTCCCTGCTAAATTGGTACACAAATCACGACATCGAACGCGACAGATCCAAAGGCGTCTAAAGCTCTTTTCCGTCTATTTCAGGTAGTAGGAGGTCCACACATTCATTCATTTACAATGAGACTCCAATTATGCTCCGAAGACCATTAGGGTTGCTATTCATTGATGTTAAAATCAGTTTTAATGACGAGGATTAAGATATATCTCCTTGTAATATTGAAAAGTTATACATAGACCTAAACAAAAAATAAATGAGAAGTAAACTGCAATTGCATTAGATATCATGATAAAGGAGAGTTAGTGACACACTATATTTTGTTTTGATAAAGCGTTGATTATTAAAATACAAATATTTTTTTAGTTGATGTCATACAGAAAATTTTTTGGTATTCGCTTTATTAAAAAGATTTATTAAATTAAAATAACATTTTAGGTATTTGCTTTTAAAACTTTAACGTAAAGATCTTTCTCATTTGTTTCTATTTAGATTTAAATGTTATATTCTGGAATTATCAGTGCAAGATAATGATTCTCTTTCTCTATTACTAAAAATATTAAATGTTATTTCCTTGATTAGTCATAGTCAAATAAATTAGGTCTAGTTTTGCTATTGTAACGTTTTCCCAGTTTTATAATTAATGATTAACTCAGATTCTACAATAAAACAGTTTAAAAACCAGTGGTGAGGTGTACTGCTTTTTTGTACGTAATTATACTTTTTGCTTTATCTCTCTATTACCTATCTTATCTCTCTATCTCCCTATTAGCAATTTTATATTATACTACAAGTTTATTCTAAAATTTAAAATATTTTTTTTAATGACTTTAAAGTTGATGCTCTTCTTCCTATAATAATTATTCGTTACGGATGGTGGACAAAAATATGGCTATTATTAACCGTAGCGGTAAAAATAAAGCATTTTCGTTGCTTATAAAGCCAGGATATTAGTTTTCTTCCTGGTCTCTTTTCCGATGCACATTATCTTGAAGTATGTTCCAAAATAGATCATGTTATTGTTCAATAAGCATTATTTAGCCCAGGTATTCCCGTTTGGGACATTTTATGGTTATGATAGTTTGCGCTTTATCCATTCTGTGCAGAACTTATTTATTGGTATCTTTGTCTATCCACGAAATCCACAACATGCTTCTCATTAATACTTAGTCACAGAATGTTTCCATTTCAGATCAACACTGTAAGACGGGGCTCGGGAACTGCCACTAACTTAACACTTTAGCAGAAGCGGTTAGCCTTAGGTCAATACCCTAGGGATAGTGGAGTTGTTCCCAGATAAACACTCTGGTAGAAGTCTTAAGATTCTCCTAAGCAATCTACCAATTTAGTTTAACCCAGCCTGAAGTCTTGTACACCTCTTAAAATGACTTCGGGACTCTAATGCTACAGACCATCCCTTTTCCCCAATAGAGACCTGATGCGTAATAGGAGCACACTAATCAGCCAAGTGCTCTTTATGTGTGAGTCCTAGATACAAGAACTCCAACATGGTTTCCTAACCGATCAGCGCAGGGTAGCGTGAGATGCTTTATTCCTTTTATCTTCTTGTGCCTTATCCGCAAATATAAATTGCTTGCTTAAACCTTAAATTCCCGCTCCGGGATACTCCCAGCTTGGCGACTTAGTGTTCGAGTATTAAGGTCCTTCGTGCCAGGGTTTTTAGGTGTTGATAATTTTTTTTGTTGGGTTTCGCCAGTTTTTGTTAATATCCTTTGATTTTTTTGTGTTTTTGTTGAAGGGTGTTTAAAGCTAAAAAACATTATTAGTAAGCCTACACAGTATTGTGAATGTCTATATTGATAGAGTTACGAACTGTCCTCTGATTTTACATATTTGCAATAATGCCAGTGTCTGTTGTTTGAAACGTTTGTGCTTTTATCTATGAAACGCACTATACCTAATTATTTCTCGCAGTACCAGATTTGGATGGGTATTTAGTTTTGCGAGGTTAATCCTGCCTTTTTACACCATCACGTCAATCACCCTGACTTGCTAGAGTTCTCTGAACAGGAAACGTTCAGTGACATATCTGGGTACGTTGATTACTTCTCTTAGGCTGCTGTTGTGAGCCGCTTGTATCCTTTTTTATTCGTGTTTCGTACATGTCCCTATAAGCGAGTTGCGTATGTTTATATATCGTTGCTAATTTTTTATCTATAGCGCTCGTTAGTAGTGTAGTAAAAGTAAAAAGTAGTATGAGTGCGTGTGTATAAAGTGGTGGTACTCTGATAGGAATCGCTGATGCCGATTTGCCATAAAGTTTGTTTGTCAATAAATAATTGTCCCGGTGTTATCTTATTTTTGCTTATAACCATGTATTTTGTTTTTTTTTTAACAAAATCAAGCCTAACCTTATTACTTACGTCTGCTACCTTGGAGACAAGCGTCTGTAGATCTTCTAAAGTGTCTGTAAAAAGAACAGTATCATAACCGCGTCTTATGTTGTTCTGTCGTTTTCTATTTATACTACTACATAGGTTATACTCCAACTATAATTTGGTGCTACATAATGTTTATAAATTAAAAAAAAAAACAAAAAGTAAAACACTTTACACATGTGTATTGTGGTATAAAAACAAACAAATATTTAAAACATGATAAAAGTGTCGTCAACATTTAAATTCTGGCAGAACGTTTTCAATCTGAACAGATCATTCTCAGTGCCTTGTGTATTTGTTGCTAACAGTAAAGTTGTCTATAAGACCTCCATGTATGGATTTACAGTATTTCTAATTTTACATTTATTAATGTTTTGACTCCAGGTCGATGACAATGGATATATTTTTAAAAATATATAGTTGATCTGTGTCGTTTTAACTGCCAAGTACCACGTGCTAATATTCGAGCAGGGAGACATGTAGTCCCTAAAGTAATTTTAAAAATATATCCATTGTCATCGACCTGGAGTCAAATCATTATTAAATGTAAAATTTGGAATACTGTAAATCCATACATGGAGGTCTTATAGACAACTTTACTGTTAACAACAAATACACAAGGCACTGATGATGATCTGTTCACATTGAAAACGTTCTGCCAGAATTTAAATGTTGACGACACTTTTATAATATTTGTTTGTTTTTATACCACAATACACATGTGTGAAGTGTTTTAACTGCTGTGTTTTTTTAAACGATGGTATACAGCCAATTACGGGGTTTTTTCCCATTAATTTTATTTATAAATTTAATACGAATACAATCATTATTTCATCATTAAATAAAGAAAAAATATGGTCTACATAAGACCAATAAATATAAAGTATAGAGTAGCTTGTTCTTCTTTTTTTCCTGTTGGTCTTTATGAAGCATACAGCAGTCATGTTTTTATCGGAATTGTTGGAGTGATACTGGCAGATTTGCTAATGCTGCAAGTATAACTATCAATTAGTGCTAAATTCTCTATTAGGTCCTTGCATATTTTCCCATTTTTAGCTAAATTCTGTATCTTTTTCAATGCTTTGTTTTTTTTTCTATGCTTTCTTTCTCTCCAGCACTCTTCGTATACTACTTTTATTGTATTTAGCAGTTTACTACTCGTCATCTTTGACTCGCCTCTTCTCCTACCCAGTTTTATAACATGCTAGGTAGCGCGCAGACTCTAAGTCCGCATTTAATTATGACCTTGTTTTATTTGAACTAAAATAATTACTTACAAAAATATTGTGTTTCTTTTAATTAAAATTATAGAAATTGGATCAATAACAGAAACAAAAGAGAAAAAATATATTTCATATAGAAAAATGAACAATGAACAAACTTTTAACAAACGTAAATTTTAACAAAAAAATTCTAAAAAACAGTAATTCTTACAAAAGGTGACTGAAAACAACTTATTTTCTATAGCAGTAATGGCATATAGGATTAGCATGTTTCAAACACATAAATTTGTGGTATCTTTCACAAAAATATTTTGTAGGTCTATTTTTCTTACGGTCGCTATATTGACATCAGCTTTTTTGGGGAATAGATATATTTAGTTGTTGTTTTTGTTCTTAAAAACTACAAATTTTTCTAATTTTTAGTTTAGAATTTGTTGGTAATAAGATGATTGAAGCCCTTGTCCGCAAATGATCTTGAAGTAACGCAAAACCTAGATTCCGTAAACATTTTTGTCTGATGATGGTTTCTCTTTAGTATTATTTGCATATTAAACAACTTGACTGTTGATTCCAGCAAAACATTTAGACGCGCATAAAAATCGACCATTTGCCATCTTCTTGTAGTTTTTGCACAATTATATATTTCACATAACTTCGACGTCACCCTTGGTCTGAGGACATGTCAATATTTCAGGTTTATGGGAATCGCCGGTTTAAGCATCTATTATATTGTCAAAATGCATACAAAGCCAGATGCACAACTTTCTTCTTCTTTATGGAATAAGAAACAAGTGTACAATTTTTTTCTCGAAGAAAAACTACTTTACCTTTCTGGGTGATTTCCTTGTACAACTAAAGGAGGCAACTCTCTCTTATTCCTACTTTTTCTAATAAAAACCACTAGATTTTCACTAAGGTTATACTCGTAAACCAATTATTCAGTATAAAATTTCTTTCTGAATTTAAAATTGGTTGAATGAGTCGCTTAACAACAGAAAAAGCTGAAGTATCTACAAAAAACAGTCATTCTGGCTGACGCTCAACGTAAACTTCTAAATTCGCTATATAAAACATCTTGGCATCCCTTAAAGCAAAAATTTTAATACCATATTTGTTTGACTTGCTAGGTATATATTGTTGAAAAGAACATTGCCCTCTAAAACTTCTAATTATTCGTCAATAGTTACGAATTCGGACAGATTATACCCAGTTTTACAATTGTGAACAAACGAATCAAAAAACTGTTTTTAACAAACTTTTTACATCTGAGAAAAAACTTGAACCGTTTTATTGACACCGTGAGCCGAAATATCTCAATTTCTCTACCGCTGCTTTCCCACAAGTCTTCCAAATTGACATAACTTTTTTTTTATTTACAAACTCGCATCAGCCTTTAAGGCTATTAGCGAAAAAAGAAAAAGTATTAACAATATTTGAATAGCGTAACAATTAAATTTTGTATAAATAGTTTATTGCTTTTAGATATTGCATAATCACTTTAGCACGACACTTTAAGAATAGTTCTCTCAAATTCTACGGGATTCCGAATTTTCATCTTTCTGCACTGTATTACGAGCACTCCACTAGAAGGTGTTTTACTGTTAGCAGGGTCTCGCAAGCATAAGACTTTGGTTGGGAATCGATGTCCATGCGTAACGACTATAACCAAGCCGCAGTCGTGTGATGATAACCTAGGAAAAACTATTGGTGGAACTATTAGACCATGGTTGAAACATTGTTTTTATCTCAAGTAATTTTGCCTGTTTTTTTGTGCAATCTGCTATTCCATATCAATGACTATTTAAATGTGAATAAGACAATTAAAGGTTAACGTACGTGTATTGACGTTTTAATTTCACGTAACAAATTTTTCACATTTTCACAATTTAACAAATTTTGTTTTTTTTGTTGCTTAGTAAAAAATTCTTTGAATAATTTAATTTTATCTGACTCATTTATATTGACAATTCAGACATACATTATACATTTTAAAGTAGACGACTTAAAAATGATATTGCCAATGTTGTTGAGTTGCGCTCCTGGGACGACTTAACTTTCATTTGATTACATGAAATTAACTTAAACTTGAGAATATCCGTCAGAAATGCTATTCCATATGTTGACGATTTTGCTGTGGAAATATGATTTGAGGTCTGTCGCTGAATTTTTTGGATAGAACTCATTAGTTGTGTCCTCTAAAGCTTCTCGAGCATATTTATCCGCCAGCTCGTTCCCGTGATTCCAATATGAGATGGCATCCACAGGAATGCAATGTTTCTGTGATTTCGGTTGTGCAATTCTTGTCTAATGAGTTTGGCCACACGATGGGAAAAATAGATTTTTGGGATGATTTCTAGAGAACTTATTAAGTCATTAATTATTATGAAGTTAATTTTAGGAGATTTTGTATCATAACATATGGCTTTATATATTGCAAAAAGTTCTCCTGTTAAAATAGTATTACTCTCCGCTAGTCTATATTTATTTATTGCATCCTCTGTTAGAAAGGCAGATACTACACAATACCCTATTTTAGATCCATCTGTGAATAACTGAAGAATGAAAATTGAGAAATTGAGGTTTGATATTTAAAACTAATTAGGTGACGATTGCTTTCTTTTTATTTTCTGATAATAGATCCAAATTTGTGTGAGGAGAAAATATTAGCCAAGAAGGGGAAGTTAGCATCTTGCTAGGATAGATTTTGGTAACTTTAAGGTTTAATTCATTTATGATTCGTCTGTATCTTTTGTAAAAGGGAATGTGCGTTTTTTCGTGCTGAATATTCGAGCAGCGAATGGTTTGGTGAAATTGTAAAGAGTACCACTTCGATGCATATGAGAGCATTAATTGCTGTCTTCTTAAATCTAATGATAGTTCACCGAGTTCGGCCTGAAGACTTAAGATAAACGTTGCTATTAATGCACCGCTTATTATTCTAAGAGCGTTATTTTGAATGGTGTCTAAAACTTTTAGAGTTGTTGTTGAAGCAGACGAATGAATGTGGCATCCATAATTGATTTTAGAGCGGATCAAATGTTTATATAATATGAGTAGAGTTCTACTGTCCGCTCCCCAGTTCGTTTCAGAAAGATATTTCAACAGGTTTAGTTTTTTTTTGACATTTAGCTGATATGTATTTGATGTGGTCCTTCCAGGTTAGAGCGTGATCAAATATTAAACCTAGATATTTAATTGTATTTACATATTCAAGTGTCTGACCTCCTGGTTTTAAAGTAGGTATTTCTTTTATCTGTTTTGGTCTCTTTAAGAATATGGTGCAGCGAGTCTCAGATAAAGCACATTGAAAACCACTCCTTTTAGATCATGCTATAAATTTATCGAGTTGATCTTGTAGTAATTTGGCCATACTATACATACTGTATATTGTTTCCATTTAAGAATAATATAAGATCATCCGCGTATAATCTTGCTTGAATGGGTTTGTTCATTGATTTGAATATATCATTATTAGCTATAAGGAAAAGCGTCGGGCTGATTACCGAGACTTAGGGTGTACCATTTTTTTGATATTTTACATTAGATAGAAGACCGTTTACCTTGAAATTTCTATTTAGGAGAAAATTATTAATAAAAGCAAGTATAATTCCTTGATAGTCACATGATCCCAGTGTTGAAATTATCTTGTGATGCCAAGCCATATCAAATGCTTTGTGCAAATTAAAATAAATACATTTTTGGTTGTTGTAGAATGCGTTATTAATATGTGATTTTATATGTACCTATATCTTAAAGGACGAAATCCAGATTGTTTATTAATCAGTTGGTTATTTTCTTCCAGACATCACAATAAACGTTTATTTATAATTTTCTCCAAACGTTTACACATTACGCAAGTTAGAGGCACTGAACGACAAGAATCTGCTTTGTTTTGTGGCTTATTAGATTTTAACATGGGAATAGTTATAGCTGTTTTCCATAAATTGGGAAATTCATGTTTGGTCCATATACGATTATATATTTTTACTGCTTTTCAGGTAGGTATTTTAAAACTGGGATGCGATCGGGACCAGGGGATGTGTTTTTTAAATGATCTAGCATCTCTCTTAGTTCTCTGATTGTGACTGTCATTATTGTTTACTACGTTAATAGAGATAGTTTCTTTTTGTTCTTTGTATGTTAAAAAATCTTTATCTTAGTTAGAATTTGTGGATGTTAACTTGAATGTTTCTGCTATCATTTCTACGATTTTTGCATGGTTTGTTATTGACGATCTATTTTCTACTTCTAATGAGTCGATTCCTTGATATGAGCTAGTGCCTGCTATATGACTTAGACAATAGGAATAAATGAGAAATAAAGAGTAAGAATGTAATTTGAACATCCCTGAAGTAGTTTAAAAACTTAAGAGCAACAACAAGAAGAATAAGATAACGACAACATCATATACAAATATGAGAGAAACATATATTTTCTATAACAAGTGTCCCATTTACATTTTTAGTCACATAGATACGTAATATATTTAAAAACACCGTTCCTCCCTTTCCGAAAAAATTACCACAGCATATGAATGTTTTATATGGTTGGTATTCAACGCGTTTTAAAAGAAATATCGGTATTTAACTGTTGGTTTATGAATAAATCAGCGTTTTTCATGTGCAAATAAATTCTACAGGCTGAACAGGGCGCTAGGGCCTTTAAAAAAGCTCACGATAGAAAAAGAGGCTCGAATACTCTCGCTGCAAGAGCAAACAGGAGACCGGTATCGTAAAGCGAAACACCAGAAAGGCGGTAAAGGAATAAGCGAAATCACTGTATGAGTCAAAAGGGAATCTGTGTAGATAAAAGGTGTTTTTTTCTCATATGAATATTTAAAATGGTGTTTTCCGTATATTTTATTGCAGCAATATTTCGGCTAATATATTTTCAGTGAAGTTGTAGTTTATTGCTTTGATAACCGCTTACATATTGCTTACTATGTAGATAAGTTCTTTAAAAATATTCATAAACCTTCATAAAAATAAGAAAATAATAAAATATAGCAAAGGTACGAAAACTTGATCGAGCTTAATAAAAATGTTAATAAACTGAAGCTGGGAATTATATAATTTAGGTAATGATGTTATATTTTTTATGCAAATGTTGTTTCCAAAAAGTATCGATACAGGGCATAAGATATAAAGCATCGTAAAATAATATGTTTTAAATAATTTTCTTAACATTTTCATGCCGATTTTTTTTAATTTTGTGTTTAAGTTTTGTTCCAACCACCCGTTGGAACAAAACTTAAACAAAAAATAAAAAACATAATCAGCTGGAAAATGAAATCTGTACTCAAGTGCAGGTAGATAATCTGTGCATGTTATGATAAATTGCCTTCATATTTCAGTCTGTTACGCCTTGTCAAGTTTTTGTTGAAGCAAAAATGAGTAAATATAACTCAAGTTTTCCACATGTTTCTTACAGTTCATAAAATAGCTACAGTTATGGATGTAGCACATTTCTATGAAACGTCTCTTGAATTGGTTGTGAACATTTTTTAGTACTTTCACATTGTCATAGTTGGCAATGTCTCTAGTATTCTTATTATGTTGGCTAAAATTTATACTTTTAGGCTTCCTCACAACATCAGTCTTGTGCAAAGCTTTCCTTTTTGATAGTTTCTGGCTGGTGTGACCGACATACACTTTCGAACAGGAACCACATGAGATAGAATACACTACATTGAAGTTATCCAGTTTTTTACCTCTTTCTGTTAGGTAAGTGAAGTATGTCTCTAATCTTTTGTACACCAAATTTGCTATTACTATATTAAACTATCTGAAAAGGTTTGTGATCTGTAGTGATAAACGCCTGATATAAGGCAGTGACCCATACAAAAGTTCTAATGATTCTCCTTCTAATGCTTGTCTTTGGTATGTTCTTGCCATTGGCATTTGTTGGAAGAGCAGTTTGTTCAGCAGCATCATAAGAAAGTGATTTTTCTAAGAATCTCAAAGTAACTTTATGTTCTTATTGTAAGTAATTAAAAGGGTGACAAATCATAAATTCTTTTTATTCTGTTTTTCAGACCTTTGACGATGTAAATCTTTTTTTCATCTGGATGATAAGAGTGAAAAGGCATATATCAACCTGAGAATGTTTTCTTTTTGTACCAGTCTAACCTTATTGTATTATCCTCATGTCTGGTTATATTAGTATCGAAGAATGGCACTATATTATTGTCCTCTATTTCGACAGTAAATTGTAGTTGAGTGTTGGGAATTAAATATGTTAAAAGTGTAGTTTATTTTGTCAGCTAGAACTGTACATATGAGATCGTCTATATATTGGTAGATGAAGGGGTACTGAAAATCAAATACTCGAGTACAGTAGTGAAGTATGAAGTTCATTAAAATTTCTGCAAAAGATGGGGATATGGCTCCACCCATGGGTACTCCTTTAAGTTAGACGTAGAATTCGTGTTGGAAGGTAAAATATGTATTGTTGTATAAAAAGGTCAGTTTCTGGAACAGTAATTTGGGAATTGTACAGTTCTGTTTAATAAAATAATAACTAGTTGTCAAAATAGAAACTACCAATTCGAGAGGAATGTTGGTAAATTAGGAAGTAACATCAAAATTTGCCAAGATATATACTAAAGGTACTAAAACGCAGTGATCTTATTTGCAAATTTAATATAATCTTTAATTTTGTAGGTATTGTAATTACTGTAGGTATTGTATGTTGTTCTCATTTAAGGATTAAGTATTCGTCACAGTACCTTGTGTTGAAAGATATCCATGCGATTTATAGATGTTTGAGTTAATACACAAGTTTCACATCTATAGCTCACTATTGGTCAGAGTATGGTATTGTTGATTCGTGTCTTAGTTCTTTAATGTACGTCTTGTGATTTAAATATCTAGTTTTTAGGAAAGTATGCCATATTGGCTTTGATGATTTTCCAAAAAAGTTATAATATCTGAGACACGTAATGAGGGGACGATATAATTTGTTCATCTTTAACGAAATATATTTTCAGCTTAAGGATTGGATTTCATGTGTAAAGGTTTGTGGACCAGAGAGAGCCCTGTATTTGAAGACTCACTAGACAAGATTAATGTTAACGAAATATTAATTTTATTAACAATCGGTATTGAAAACTGATAACCCCAGTCAAAATATACCAAAAACCTATTTAGTAGTATCTCCATAATACGAATAGTGACCAGTGGTATATTCTGTGGCCACTTAAGTTGTTTCTTTGTTTTTTTTTAATTACTTTAAAGTTTTTTCATCCAATTTTGTGTCTCAAATCATAACAAAATATTTTTAAGTTCTAAGAAAGAAATAAATCCAATATGTTCTTTATCGGTATTCTAGATAACAAAAATCAATGGATGTTTTTTTCAATCCCAATTAACCGTATTAAACTGTACTTTATAATAGATGCCATTATTAAATAAGAAAAAGTTGAATACAGAGAATAGACAGTTTTAATTGATATCTCGAAAATTTATTTTTTGGATTTCCTTCTTCGAACTAGTGATTCATTTTTATATAAGTGGTTGTCTAATCATGTCATATAAATAAAATGTTAATAATTATTGTTTATAGTAAAATTTTATTATCCTTCAGTACTTAATGTTTCGTGTTCGATAGCTTGGCGTGATTCATAAATAAAAATATGCAACAAAAAGGATTTTATGTCGCATCAGAATTTTTAAAATTATTATAACATAAAAAAGCTAGTTAGATATTGAAAAAAGGAAGATTCATTACATCAACCCAATATGATAAATGAATATAATCATGTATAGGATTATAAAATATGTAATTTGAAATCTTACTTTAAGTTAGGTAATTGCTAATTTTTCTTCTGGACTTAGGCTATCACGCATTTATGTATCCTGTTTTCGTGTGGCATCTTCTATTTCGCATAATAAAAAATTAAAAGAAGACTCTGACATCCTGTAATATTTAAAAAACTTGTCAGGATATTTTTTTAATTTGTTGTGTAAAAGAAAAAATTTTCCCTTTGTCTGTCTAGGCACTAGAACAGGGTGAATCCACCATTTCCGTTGTTTTTTAACCCTACGTCTCCGGCACAATGCCAATATTAAAGCAACTTTTTCTTGAAATGATAGATTTTCCATACTATATTGTATTGTATTATCGGTGTGAATTTATTTTACTTATTTATTTATTTATTTTATCTGCTATATACACGGATATTGTATAAACGGACAAGATACCTCTGATTGTAGCTGCGTCATATTAACGCTCGTGAAGCCACTACAATACCAAAACGCGGCGATATGCGCGCTGTAAACTGTCGCTCATGAAGCCATAGTCTAAAAGTTATTTAACAACTTTTGCACGCAGCAGCAAAAGGCGGATCCCTTATTCTTAAAATCAAAACTAGTAAAAAAAAGCAATGATCAAACGAAAACACAATATTAAATGCTAAGATTAATAATACAAAAAAGATATGAGAAGGAAGATTTATAGGAAAAAGCAGAGTGTCATGGTTTAAAAACTTAAGAGACTGGTTTAGATGCAGTTTAATAGAACTTTTCAGAGCAGAGGTAGATAGAGTAAAGATATCGCTATCTTTATAATATACAACCCCCTACCTGATTGTCAGACGGCACTTAAATAAGAAGATCGTTTCATTCTCCTCTTTTATTTCTTACTTAATCCTTGATATTCTCCACCTTGCATCTACTTTATATATCTGTACTTCTAGCTCTGTCTCATGGTATTTTACCACAATTTTTTTTGTTTTCATCTCTTCTCATGCCTGACGTTCTCCGATAATCTTTTCTGCGAGAGGTTGTAGTATATAGTTAAGTATACTGGTTAATATTTTATATCCACAATGCAGCAAGGAGATATCTGTATAGTTTAAAAAGAGGAGTTGATCGTCCCTTTATGGATTGGATGGATGACACTCTCACTATTTTGGCATTTTTTTGTCTCTATATTTTGTGTATGTCTGTCCTTTCCTAATCTTTTTCTTTATTTTCCTTTAAACCAACTTGAAAATTTCTGCTGGTATCACATCCAGTGACCTTCTTCCAATAGTTTATTTTTCGTGTGTTCTACATAATCATCGTGAGAGTTTTAGGTAGGCCGTTTTTGAGAATATGTTTTTCAAGTTTCTTTAATTTTTTTAGTGTTGCTGATTATTTTGCCGTTTTTATTCCTGCACGGATTAGTTTTTGGTTTATAACCTTGTTTTGTTTTCAGTTTATTTTCATGTCCATTAATCTGGATTTGTGTTTCCCTTTTTTTGGTCTACACAGTGTATTAGCTATTCGTCTTTGGTTTTAAATACCATTACTTTTTCTCTAGATCATCGAGTTAAATATATTTTTTTTGGTATATTTCGTTATTTAATTCCAGCCTTACACTTAACATGAAACCACTGGTCATCTTTTCCCTCTTTAGTTTCTTGCATCAATTTTGCTGTAGTTAATGTGGCCTTATCTATTAGGTTCCACTGGTCTTTTAACGTTCCTTTTTCATTTCCTTCATATTCAGTCACATTCCTCTTTATTTCGCCTTCGATTTTTTTTAATTTCGGGTATTTTCAGTTTTCATAGATCTAGAATTTCTTTTCTTGGTTGATTCTCCTTTGTTTGTCGGCTGGCCATGATCTAAAGTGTACTTAAACTAGTAGGTGGTAGGAGGCGCAGCATGCAACTCGTCTATTTTTTATGTCCAAAATTCTTGTTGCTGATCGCTTGCTTGTCATTAGTTTCATCTACTATTAAAAGAAAATTCTTAAACACCAATTGTAAGAATGTTATTTTTATTTCAAAATTAAATTTACTAAACATTATGTTTATATTAATATAGTTTATGTATATGTTTATAATTTTTTTGTGGAGTTAGTATCCTTTTATTGAAATTTAGACACACGTTTTATCGACAATTTAATGCCAGCCATTCATTTCCTTTCGGAGAGACACATTTAAAAGTTTTGCCATGCTTTCAGAGACCCCATTCACCTTGGACAAATCGATATAACTCAGAACTCACAAAAAAGTAAGGAAAAAAAAAGAACTTTTCCCTCGATTATTTCAATCCACATCTAAAACTTTTTTTCGTGACTGACTGACGTACTACGCCGAAGGTTGCTGCTATGTTAAATGAATCTGAAATAAACGGTAGATTTCGAGAATACGTTAAAAAACAATGAAATTGTTTTTGGAAATTAAAACGAGGTATTTTTAGATTTATATTTTAACACTCATTTTGAGATGACTAACGAATGTATGTACGAAGTACCAGTTTTTAAAATGAAATGTGCCAAGAAATAATGGTTTTCGATTATAAAAATGTCAACAAAATACTTTGCATCAGATTCATTTTTCACATTTTTCTATCTATAATTAATTTTATTTTTTTTTGGTATATGGTTTCTTCTTACACAGAAGAGAAAAGTTGGTGATAACTCGTTTACGAAGTAAACACACGAGACTTACTGATATTTATTTTCTAAAAGAAAGCCATCTATATGTGAGACATGCACTGTACAAGATACTGTTAATTTTTGTTATTTGTACAAATAAAAGTCAGATATCCAGCAGAGTACTAAATCTTGCCCAAGTACTTTCCCTTTTATAAAGGGTGTTTTTTTAGGAGCATAGAACCTTGAAATGAAATAAAACAAATATAATTTTTATAAATTGACATAAAATTGACTTTATGCGAAAGATAATATTTTGGTAATAAAATTTAAATAATATAATTTCTGCCATATGACCGCCATGGCTGGCTCTGACGTAGTCTAAACTGAAGGTCTGATTTTCAACCACTGGCACCTTTAAATATCCCCAAATAAAATAGTCTAGTAATGTTCAATCACGCGATCTTGAAGGAGAATTCACGATTCCAAACGTAAAAATTTGCGATTACTAAACGTTTACTTTAATAAATCAATTGTGGCACGAATCTTGTTAAAATAACAGCTCCTGCATATAATTTTTGTTTAATTGGGCAATGAAAAAGGTAGTAATCATGGCTCTTTACTGGTCATCATTAACTGTAACATTCCGGTCAGCATTGTTTTTGAACAAGTATGGTCCAATGGATCCATCAGACCATAAAGCACCTAAACCGTCAGTTTTTCTGGATATCATGGTTTCTCAACATACATTTGAGGATTATCTTTACTTCAAATAAAGTAGTTTTGTTTGTTGACGTAGCCATTCAACCAAAAGTAAGTTTTATCGCTAAACAAACTTCGTTATAAAATGGGAATCAATGGCAATCTCGCTTTAGACCCACTCACCAAATCTACGAATCTACGTCTTGCTAGGTGATGTTAGGAGGTATACCTTCAATTCTTGTATGAGTTGGATTTTGTAATCATGCAAAACAAGATCTTTTCGTAAGTTCTTCCATAAAGTCGATGAATACATATCCAACTTCTCTGCACGATGCGATGGCAGATAGACTGATTTGGGACTTCCTGTATGTTACGCTGTACAGCAGCAACAACTATTCTGTACTCACTGTACGACGAGTCTGTGGATGCATATAATTTAATTAGTGTAAACGTGGTTCAAAAACGTTCTATGGTTATTTGAATTACTTGCTCTGATAGACTACTATCATCATCATCCAGCCGAATTTTCACATCCATTGTTGGATATAGGCCTCCTCCAAACGTCTCCAGTTCTCTCTATCTCTAGCTGCTGCAATCCAGTTTGTTTCTATTCTCCTCAGGTCGTCGGTCCATCGGGTGGGTGGTCTGCCTCGACTTCGCTTGTCGGCTCTTGGTCTCCACTCCAATAATCTCTTCGTCCATCTTCCGTCTTTCATTCTAGCAACATGTCCAGCCCACCTCCACTTTTGTTTATTGATTCGCAGTATAATATCGTCTACGCCAGTTCGTCGGCGTATCTCCTTATTTCTTACGCGATCTTTCAAGGTCAGGCCCAGCATTGATCTCTCCATTCGCCTTTGTGCTACCCTTAGTTTTGCGGCAGTAGCTTTCGTTAAATTTAAGGTCTCTGCTCCTTATATAGATAGACTATTATGTTGACCATCAAATGGACGTAGTGCGCGACACATATTTCAAACAAAACCACAATTTTAAAAATAAATTTATACAATTTGGAGGCGTTCTTCATCACATGCTAAAACTCCGAACCAAACTTTAACACAAAACAATGGACAGCTGTCAAAATGGCCGACAGTTAAAAAAGTGTCACCAACTTAAATTTTTATACCTTTAAAAAAACACCCTTTAGCATATTCAGGGGAATTTTGTCAAAAAACAGTATGCACTCCAGCACATTCAAGAATGTCAGAAACATTTAAATGTTGTGCAAATAAAAGACTATGAAAACGTGCTATGGCAAGAGACCAAATAATGTTTCCTGTCATTTCTGCCTGCCATTTCTGCGCCATTTCCCATAATGTAGCCTCCAGAGTAATTATTTTAAACTGTTTTTCCCTTTGTCTAATGTCTGTTACATAGTAGCATTATCGTTTGTGAATGTTTATGACAATATTCGAAGAGCTAAATAGCCTATTAATATTTGATGAATTGCCACTGAAGATGCTCTGAGAGTGAAAGTACTTGGGCAACATTTAATAAAGAACTGTGCTCGATATCTACCTTTTTTGTTATTTTGTAAATCTCGTATATTTAAAGATTTAAAAATATCTTATTTATTGAAGCCAAGCTTTTTTGCTGAGGTTGTAGAACTTTTTTCTCTACAGTAAGAAAATAGTGCTACAATTTACAGCAGGAGGAATCTGCTTTGATGGCACCCTTAGTAATTAATTTATATTTTTCAAACTTGTCTAGGACAACTTTGCAGAAATTTGACAATACTGACGACTGAGATATTGCAGGAAGACATATTAATATGGGAGCTTGCTTCCACAAAAAGAGGCTACGGCCTAATACAACGAAATCAAAGTAAGCTGTTTTATTTAAATAATGTTCAAGTCAACAAGAAACTCTGCATTCACTTTAGAAATAGACTACTAAATAATCACTCAACCCCAAAATATCTCGGAATACCTCTTGACAGTATAGAACGGCAAGAAGCAATATAGAAGTTTCAAAGAACGGCAGCAAACCTAAAACGCGAAATAGTATAATCATGGGGTTTAACAATCTTCAATAATCACATAATCCGCTTTTCAACTTGTGTACCGTTGGATTAATACCGAAATATTGTCTTCCCATTCTGAGTTAATTGCCACCACCGAAACTACGAATAAGTTCGTCTCTTCTCAGTGAATATAGAAAAATCCAGGCTAACCATTAACTACCCATCCATCATAACAACCTTGATATCGAAATAGACTGCGCTCTATTATATCCTCCGTTATTAAAGGCCACCTCCTTACATCAGAAGCATTTTAGACTCAACAACGCCTACAGAAGACAATGGGAGAGCGACTCGCTATAGAAAGGATATTAAATGGCTTGTATGAATAAGATAGATAGACAGCCTTATAGAAGCAATGAATGACAGCAGGATTGACCATAGGTATAGTGAACTTATTTACAATGTTAACAAAAATGCCACTATGTTAAGATACACGGTAAAACCCGAATAATACAACTAAAACGTGGGATAAGGCAAGCAGATACATTGTTACCGAAATTATTCATAACGGCATTAGAGTATGCCTCTAAGATGGTCAGTTGGGATCACAGAGGAGTAAAATTAAACGGCGAAAACTTAACCGTCTTGGTTTTGCAGATGACATTGTTCTTATCACAGATGATTTAGGAGTATTTATAGTTATGTGAAATTAATTGGACTTAACATGTTCGAAGGTGGGCCTCAGAATAAACTTGTCCAAAACTAAGTTTATGACAAATATGGTCCCCAATAAGCATTTAACTATTCAAAACAAAGTAGTAGAACTGGTGGAGAAATATACGTATTTAGGTCACGAAATAAGAATCAACAGGGATAACCAAACATGCGAAATCCAAAGACGATTAGACCAAAGAATTACGTTAGCGTGGGCAGCCCTTGGCAAACTGCAAGACACACTTAAGGTCAACATACCAATTAGTCTCAAAAGAAAAGTATTAGACTAATGCATATTACCGGTCATGACCTATGGGGCTGAAACTACGACTTTACCCAAGACTATGGCTTCGAAATTAAGAGTGGCACAGAGACGAATCGAACGATCTATGCTGGGAGTAACTTTGCGGGACCGAATAAGAAACGAAGATCTGCGAAGAAGGACGAGTATTGCTGATGTTGTGGAATGCATACCGGAACTTAAATGGAATTGGGCAGGCCATATAACGATATTGCATGACTCACAATGGACTAATAAAATTACATATTAGAGTCCAAGAATAGACAAACGTAGTAGAGAAAGACCACCTACACGTTGGGCTGACGGCATCAGGCGTATCACGAAAAATTGGCAACAAAGAGCACAAAATCGTAAAGAATAGAGGAGTTTAAGGGTACCCATGTCCAGCAGTGGCCATGATAAATGAAGGCTGGATGATGATGATGATGATAATCGATAAGATATGAAATCTCCAGGCTTTGAACTGCCCGCAATAAATGGATAACGCTGAACAGCAAAAAAACACAGCGGTATATGCTGACAGCTTAAATAGATGGAGAAAACCCCTTCCTCCTAAATATGACTGTGGTGTGCAATGCTAGATTTTCCAGTACATTTTTAAAATATGCCTCTGAAGGCGGTCCACTGAAGTTCTGGATAAGTTATCAAATGCGTCCAAAAATGTTTTAGATTAGATTGGTACTATTTTTTTAATTATGTGCTCTTATTGTATGCCATACGCTAAATAAAATGAATAATCAACTAATGTATCTAATATACCCATTTTCAAGGTCGTGGAGTACTACTGCCCAAAATAATCCTGTACTGGTCAGAACTTCGTTGAACCAGTAGTGGAGATTAGCCGGCAGCGTGTGGAAAAGTTTCAGTAGTTATGAATATTTTCAAAGCTATTAAGTCAACTTTAAATCTATTTTATGAGATAATTTGATTTTTATAAATACAGTAGATAGAAAATTTTATTGAAAGTGTAGATTATTATAGTTCTCAATTATTACTTTTGTAACCTCGAAAACCTTTTTTTGGATGGTGCTAGAAAGGTCACCAATGGAGACACTGCGGACGGCAGCCAGATGGTTGGTGGAGAGCGAGTCGTGGGTTCGAAACTAGCTTTTGGAACCGAGAATGGGTCCAACGTATGAAATAAGTAAGGATAGGATAGGATAAGTAAAGAGATATAGAAAAGATACAGAAATAAACAAAAAGATAGATGGGTAAACTTACCAAAGATACGATAAGATAGAAACAGGGTGCCACTCAATTTTTTGGGGTTAAGGAGAAAATTAAGAAACCTTAGAAAAGAAAAGAGATAAGAAAAGATAGGTTTAGTGTTCAAACGTAAGGAAAGGTACCAACAGTTAATTATCAAATAAATTAGCTCAACACATTATATAAACAAATAATAAATATACTAGGTAATTACACTTACTAACCTACGAAACTTAATCAGCCTGATCTTACTACTGGTCAAACATCTTTGGGTCAGCACTTTAAAAGAAAGTAGTGCCTCTTTTGTGCGCACTCCATTCCAAAATCCAAACTGGGAATCACTAATATCCATCTCCAGCTTAGCATTTATTCTATTATGGATGATTTTTAGCAGAGTTTTTAAGGTATTTGATTAGACTGGTCGTTCAATAATGATTCCATGATCACGTGGAATGATTCCTGTGGAATAGATTGTTTACAGTAGTTGGACTAAGAGATCTATGTTTTTTTCATTGACCAGTTTGAGCAGTTCACTTGGTAATTCATCTGGACCAGCAGCTTTATTATGTTTCATGGACATTACTGCATGCATAACTTCTGACTTTGTTATTTCGGGTCCCTCGTCTTTACTCTGATTATCTTCTTATATATTATTCTGTCTCTGGTCATGGAGTAATTCCTCTATATATTCTTTCCATCTTCCTAATTTTTGTTCCGTCTCCACTAAAATGTTTCCTTGTTTGTCCAATAGTATGTTTGTTTTTTGTATGGAAGTTTTTTGTTTTGCTACCCCAGCTAATTCTTTAACTTTCTTATGAAAATTGAAGTTATCATATTTGTTTTGTAAGTCTTCTAAGTTCTTGGCATTTTCCAGCGAAATAAGTCTCTTTAGCTTCTCTTATTTTTCTACTTATTTAATTATGCAGCTATTGATACTGAGTTATGTTGATACTCTTTTGCCTTCTGCTGTCCTCTACCATTTCCAAGATTTCTTCTGTCATCCAATGCCCTTTATTGCATCTGGTTTTTATGAGTACTTAGTTCGATAATTACATTTTTAAAGAATTACCACTGTTGCTGCTATGCAGCTATTGATACTGAGTTATGTTGATACTCTTTTGCCTTCTGCTGTCCTCCACCATTTCCAAGATTTCTTCTGTCATCCAATGTCCTTTATTGCATCTGGTTGTTATGAGTACTTAGTTCGATAATTGCATTTTTAAAGAATTACCACTGTTGTTCTAAATCACCATAAATTGATTCCAGTGTGGATTCTAGGTTTTCATCAATTTCTAGTTTTAGTTTTTCTTTGACGTATTCTGATTTTAATTTTAATTGTGTTTAGTTTATCACTTTTGTAGCTTTTTTGTATCTTTTTTAAATGAAGTTGGAATTTTGCTATAAGAGGATTATGGTCCGACACCACGTCTGCACCTGGAAACACTTTTACCGATTGTATTGCGTTGCGGTATCTGTGGTTTATTAAAATATAGTCAATTTGGTTTTTAACGATTTTATCGACCTTGTCAGCTGGCGATTTCCAAGTATAAAGGCGTCGTCTGGGCAGTTTGAAGAAAGTATTTATTACCGAAACATTATGTTCAAGGTAGAATTCTATAAGGTGTTCTCATCTCTCATTTCAAAAACGAGTCCATATGGTCCTACAGTAGACTCACATCTTCCTTCTCTAACTTTGTCGTTAAAATCACCCATGACTAGAGTGTTATACATCTAAATGTTGTATTTTGTAGGGTTGTTTATATTTCATCGTAAAATTTTTCAATTTTTTTCTCTGTTTTATCGGCGGTTGGCGCATAAATCTGAATAAGGTTTAATTTCCAAAGTGTTGTCATCATTTGTATTAGCATAATTATTTTCGATAAGGTAGCTGTAGTACAACAATGGGAAATGGGAGACTGACGTCTAGTTGTAAAGCTATTAAAGAAAAAGAAGACTGTAGTTTGATAGACACATAAACAATATTATCCTGAGGTATCCAAAAATAAAACAGAGAGAGGTTAACCTTTGGGTTATCATATTATATGGGTACAATATAGTATAAAATAAGAAGCGGAATAAAGTAAAACATCTATAGTTAGCTGATATCGCAACGAATAGATCATAAACAAGTTGAGTTCACTAATGTGTGTTTGTTTATGTGGGTATGTGTGAAACCCTATTAATTAATGTTACATAACGTTTGATGTTTTATACTTACTAATAATTATTTTATTTAAAACCGACTTGCGCCTGACCTGTCCAGACCTAACTCTTTTAACAACTTTTTGTTTTATTAGACTTTTTACTTTCTAACGTTAGCGGAACCGGGAGCTAGGAGCTACCTGCCTCGAGAACAATTGAACGTCGAGGCGGCTTCGTCTTAATTTTATGTGTTATTCAAAACGGAATCCTTATTACTGCTAGCCAAACTTTTCCAGTGTTCTGTTTGCAGTGTTCTGCGTTCTGCAATCACATTTGAAAAAGCCGACAGATTTGAAATTGAAAAGAGTAGTCATTAGTAGAGTAAATCAATGGATGAATTTGCAATGAAGTACCTTTTGTTTTCGTATTTATTCAGCTTTACTAAATCTCCAATTTAATTAGTAATAATCAAAAATTTTTGCTTACAAAGATGGTTTTATGAATTCATTTACGTATTTGTTTAAAACTAATTTAGTTCTCAACACGTTAAGCCCCACCATAGGATATTTAAATCTGCTCCCACTGGTCAAACTGATATTATTCACTTTATTATTAAATATAAAGGTCGTGGCATATTATCGTGCACGTTGCGTTTCCAGCAGGTAGCGTCTAGTTTTTGAAAAATATAATTTAAACGGTTTTAAATATAAACAACTCACACTGTAAGGAACGTATTGTAACAGCCTACTAACGTTTCCGTTCACTATATTCGAAAACAATATTTTACTGACACCGACGACTATTGATGTCAATTAGATGTCCGTCGTTTTCCCCTCGTTGTTTATTTAAGTATTCGTTTACTTTTGATCAAGAGCATTTGAAAAAATAATTTTCGAGGCACTATCAAATAATCTGTTAGATTAAACTTCACATTAGAAATTAAAAAAAAATATCAAATTAATTTTCTGGACCTGACCTTACAAAGAGAAAACAGCACTATAACTACTTCATGGTACACCAAAAAAACTTGATCGTCGAGATATCTGAATTTCAACTTTTATCATCCCCTGTCTCAAAAGAAATCAGTAGTTATCGGACTCGCCGATAGAGCTATTCGATTATCCGATCCTATCAATAGACCTCAGACCATTAAAAAAGCAAAAACAGCACTAACACTTAATTCATACTCACACCACCTCATCGACAACACTTTCAAATCGCGACTGCATAAATTTTACAATAACAATAATAACAATGAAACCAACACGGTAAAGAAAATCTATATGTCTCTCCTCTATATAAAAGGCTTATCAGAACAAATTGCAAATCTTCTGTCTAAACATAATATTACGGTTGCTCATAAAGGGCACAATCTTTTGAAAAGGAATTTTACAAGATTAAAAACAAAAACCCCTCTATTAAAAAGATCGCATGTTGTATATGAAATTCCCTGCTCGAATTGTGATGGAGTTTATATTGGACAAACCAGTCAGCTACTTAACTCAAGAATACGTTCCCACAAATATGACAAAAAAAACTCAACCGCCCTCACAAAACATAAAAACGAAAAAAAAACATAAATTTGATTTTGAGAAAACCAAGATCTCAAAAATTGAACCCAATAGGAAGAAGAGAGAGCTTCTAGAGTCTATACAAATAAAAACAAATAATAACGCAATAAATGATAAAAAAGATGTCAAAAATTTAAACAAAATATATTTTAACTTAATGTAAAAACACATAAAAAGACAATCTCAGAACGCCAATGATGTTAAAATAACTGATTGTTTAAGAAATAAACTAACATTAATAAACAACACATTAGATTTAAAATGCATTATATATATATATATATATATATATATACATATATATATATATATATATATACATATATATATATACATATACATATATATATATATATATATATATATATATATATATATATATATATATATATATATATATAAGGATCACTCAGACGAGTGGTGGGTTCTTATATCGGTCTCTAGGTGGAGAAATAAAAAAAAAGTTGATAGGCTACTTTATCTATTTTGAAGACGTTTCGCTTTCAAGTTTTGAAAGCATCATCAGTTCATCTAAAAAAGTACAATATGAGAACCACACAATCATGGAAACGATGTTAATTGTTACCTTAAAAAGACATGTAGCAGTCAATGTTATTAACAATAATGTGAATGAAACTAAACAAATGGACATAATACGCTGATCTTGTATAAACAATTAAGTAACTAACAACATATATGAATGTATAAAATTAGCACAGCAAATGACCATGTGGTCTATTTGTTATTTAATGTTAATTAGTGAGCAAGAACCAAGAAAATCATAGATAACTTCGAACTATTTTATGATTATTAAGCTTTGATTTTAACTTTAGGTAGCATTATAAGTGATATTAATACAAATTATAAAAATAGTGTAAATGAAGTTACCGATCAAAGCCCTACAAGTGTCGCCGAAAAAATGGCGTTAGATGAACCGGAACGAACTAAACCGCGAAAAGACAGCCAACCTTGAGGTCAAAATGCTTTTGACAGATCAGCAAGGTGGAGGTACCAACCCAAATAATTGGGCGGTCAATTTAAAAGTTTAAATGAGTTTGGATGACTACCCGGTTGTAAAAGACAAAACAGTGAAAGAAACTGGTATTATAATAGCAACTCCTCTCACTAATCAGCCTAGATTTACAAACAGGAGATGTTTATTCAACCTCATATGTATGTAATAACGTTAATCATTATGGCTAGTTAATCAGCCACAGGTGGTTAACGACACATTAATTTCCAACAGCCCAAGGTTCATGTACTTGGAACTGTAATTTGCAAAGGATTCTATGAATCAATTACTTTATTTGTATTATTTTATTTAAGTATAAATTGTTCACACTAATCTAAGTAATCAGTGTCTGAAAATGCAATGTAAGTTGCATATGTAATAGTAAGTTAAGTAAAGAATATTTAATTATTTTATTTAGTTATTTTATGCATTTTATTTCTATTTTATGTATATAAATTATTTCTTGAAGAATGGAAAAAGGTTCAAGTAGTACACCTAATATGACATTTAATATAGTGAAAAGATCAAGAAGCCTAATTCTGCAAAATTAAAGCATGATATATTTGGCTCAAGTTACTTATGTCAGTTCTCTTATTTAAAGCATTAGGGTGTTTTAGTATTGAACACATTTCCAAAAACTGTCTTTTAGCTAGATTGCGTTCAGTGGCAAGGATCTTAACTTCATTGAAATCCACTTCATGTTTGGTATTTATCGCGTGTTGTGCCAGGGCACAAGTGTGTTTTGATAAATTAATGTCACTACGATGTGAAGTGAGACGACCTTTTAATGATCTACCAGTTTGACCAATGTAACATAAATCCCAATTAGCGCATGGAAGTTTATAAATTGTGTTAACTTGTTCCAAAGTGGACAAGGGTGTTTTAGTTTTAGAGAACAAATTTCTAACAGTTTTAGCATTCTTAACAGCAATTTTAACCGGTATATTATTTTGTTTATACAATTTAATAAGCTTCTCAGTAACTTGAGGGAGATAAGGTAAACAAGAATAATGGGTGGTAGTATTCTCAAGAACAGTATTATGCAGAACAATGCTATTTATTGAATTATTTGAAATGTTTCTAAGTTGGTCACCATCGGATATGTCATAAATTGAGGATCCATAGCTATGTGAATAAAGGTATTTATTAATGATAGAGGAAGGATATGAATTCTCTATTAGAATATTTCTCAATAACTTAAAGGATTCCCTTCAATTAATTGGATGTGTCAATTTATTTAATCTGTAGCTCAAAGCTTTTATAAGGTTTAATTTATATTTCATGGGATGACAGGAATGGTAGTTAAGGAACCTATTAGAGGCCATTGGTTTTCTATACCAACTTGTGGTTAGGGTGTTGTCTCCCATTCTAATGACACGCATGTCTAGGAAGGGTATACTATTGGTGGTAGTGTCCTCAAGTTCAACAGTGAACTGTAAATGAGGATCAAACTCATTAAAGAAGGATAAGGTACCCTGAACCTTGTCAGGTGGTAGGGCTAATAATAAATCATCCACATACCTTTTAATAAAAGGGATTTGAAAATCCAAAAGACCTAAACGGTCAGAAACCAAATAATCCAATACAAAGTTAACTAGGATGGGAGAGATTGAGGAACCCATAGGTGTACCAAATGTTTGAAGGTAAAATTTGTCATCAAAGACCAAGAAATTAGTGTCGAAAACAAGTTGCAACAGTTCTGTAAATATATCCCAAGACACAGGGCAGTTAGGTTTAATAGAATTCCAATGATTTTTTAAGGAAGTGATTACACTGGACAGAGGTAAGTTAGTGAAGAGAGATACCACATCAAAACTTACTAAAATGTAACCTTGTGGTAGTTGAAAATTTTTAATAAATTCACTAAAGTTGAATTGAAGTTGAATTTATTAACAATTTTCAACTACCACAAGGTTACATTTTAGTAAGTTTTGATGTGGTATGATGTGGTTTACACCATGCGCTAATTGCGATTTATGTTACATTGGTCAAACTGGTAGATCATTAAAAGGTCGTCTCACTTCACATCGTAGTGACATTAATTTATCAAAACACACTTGTGCCCTGGCACAACACGCGATAAATACCAAACATGAAGTGGATTTCAATGAAGTTAAGATCCTTGCCACTGAACGCAATCTAGCTAAAAGACAGTTTTTGGAAATGTGTTCAATACTAAAACACCCTAATGCTTTAAATAAGAGAACTGACATAAGTAACTTGAGCCAAATATATCATGCTTTAATTTTGCAGAATTAGGCTTCTTGATCTTTTTACTATATTAAATGTCATATTAGGTGTACTACTTGAACCTTTTTCCATTCTTCATGAAATAATTTATATACATAAAATAGAAATAAAATACATAAAATAACTAAATAAAATAATTAAATATTCTTTACTTAACTTACTATTACATATGCAACTTACATTGCATTTATATACACTGATTACTTAGATTAGTGTGAACAATTTATACTTAAATAAAATAATACAAAAAAATGTACGCGCTAGCGTGCCTCCTTTTTAAAATAGATCGACCCAAATATTTCCTTATTCGCTGATGATATCGTTACAGTGAGCAGAAGTACATCAGAGACATAGTGCAGTAAACACAACAAATGCGATAAACGACAAAGTAAAAGGTCGCACAGTAAACGGAACTCTCCATGTTCTTTAAAAACATCTGAAAAATAAGGCAAGTTTTGATATATGGGGCTGAAACATAGACTTTATCCCAAAACGATGAGAGACTACTTGGTGTCTTGAAAAAAAAATACTTTGAAAGTTTTCTGGGGATGTAAATGGAAATGGGCTGTGGCATCCAATATATACCTTTAAATAATACTATATAAAGATTCAGATATTATGAAATTTATTAAGGTTCGGAGGCTGAGATAGGCAGGACATCGCTAGGATATGAGTTAATGATCACACAAAGAGTACACAAGAGCACACAAGAATGTTTCTAAGAACTTTGATACCTCTTTAGTTAGGTTTTTATTATTACTCTCTTTCACTGTATTAAATAGAATATGTATCATCATAAGTATCATCATGCATTATACAGAACCGTTTTATATGGTCAATTTGCCAATAAAGTATATATAATTTTTTTTAGAAAATATGACATTTATATGTCGCATTTTACATCCTTCACAAGGTACAGTTATGAGACCTCCTCTGGACAAATTTAAGTCTTACTTAAAAACTGTGCTTAAGTCTTATTTAAGTCACTAAAAATAGATTTAGGAGGAAGTGAAACGGCATGATACAAAAATAATATACAAGCTATATTAGAAAATACTTTTTAAAACATAGACATGCCGATATGTTGTATCCTAATGATTTCTCTTGCACTTGCCTTATTATACATATAGATTCTCGATCTAAAAGGTTCTAAAAGGATTCCCTTGTTGTTCTTCTGCTAGGGTTATAATTTTATTCAGTTTATTTTTTATCACTTTGGGTATTAATTTTAGTGTTTTGTATGATAAACTATTTTCTCTGTAATTTTCCGGGTCCGATTTTTTACCCTTTTCGAAGAGAAGTATTAAAATTCTTGATCTCCATTCTTGAGGAATTTTGTTTTGTTCTATTATTTTTTTTTATAAGTTTTAGTAATTGTTTGGTCAGATCTGGTTCCTCTTAATTTAGGAATTTGTTCGGTAATCTGTCCTCTCTTGGTAATTTTCTGTTTTTTAATTTCCGCAATGCTTCCTTTGCCTCTTCTCAATATTAATTTTTTGTTTGCCGTTACCTTAGATATTGGCGGTTAATTATTGTCACCTTTAGGAAATAGGCATCAACATTTGTTTGTCTATGTTTACTTCTGAATGTGTTTTGTTTTTAGTAGTGTAAAATTAATATTAGTATAAAATTATTAATTTTGATCAGTAAAACTATTAATGTTAATTGGTTAGGCACAGTTATAAGTAACTCAAAAACATCATATGGATCAGATAACTGAGTGTGTTTATATTTTAACAATTTTTTACACACAATATCCTTATTGGGCTATTGTTTGAGTGGTTTCCAGAAATTCTATGGATCCAGCAGAAATACCGCCGGACCTTACAAGTTTTCAGATTTTCGAAATATAAAACATATTGGTTATCGTTAGATTATTTTTACGACAATGCCATTATTTAAAGCTAAAGGCTTTACAAGTTACCTTTTTAAGTAAAATTTGACGTTTTGATTTTCACTCCGAAAACCTTTTTTAGTAAAATAATTACTTTAAAAAGTTACGGGAAAATGTATAAAAAACAAGTTGTTATTTTGTAGGTTATGTTTTGCAACATTGACGGTTGAGTCACTTGGCCTCTATCTTGTAGACAATAGTATTTTTTGGTTACTAAAAAATCTAAGGGTGGGGTTTTTATCCTCGAAATATTAAATTCTGACTATTTTGTGATCTTTACTGTTTTTTTATTATATAAAAAGTGTTTAATACAGATTACATATTTTTGTCTTTTGTATTGATTATATTATTTGCTCTCATACGAGTTCTACACTAATTATTTTGTGTAACTACTTTTCTATTATCCTTATAGGTGCTACATCTAAAACGTAGAACCTTAAACTTTCATACTGTAATAAACAATATGCTACTCCGTATCTTATCAGTAATTTCCTAAACGACTTGACTAAACGTAAGTTGTTTATATAAGAAAATTGTGGAATATGTTTTAAATTTTTTTGCCATTTTATTTAAATATTGTTGTTCTTTCTACGCTTGTAGCATTAAAAAAATCATACTAGACTATTAATCAAATAAATACGATACGACATAATCATAACATAAATACTCTTTTGTAGTTCAGTAGCAGTAATCAACTGAATTTTTTCTTATTTGCCAGACTATACTAAGCATTTCATTGTTCGTATTCGAGCAATTACATTTAGGAGAATTGAGTCCGACAAAAGGGAGAGAAAAGAGTGTAAGGGGCACCGCTACGTTTTCAATCGTCTCTCAATTAACGTAATTAGCTGAAAAGTTGTTCGTTCGCCAGATTTGTTTTATTGAAATGTCACTCAATAAAAAGAGGTGTCGACACGTTTTTCTGCTGCACCAAACACGATAGAAACGTTCGTGGAGAAAACGAAGACAATTAGGCCAGAAAAATAAGGAAAGTTTTTGGATTGGTTGGTATGTATTTAACCGATTATTAAAGCAAAGAAAACGTATTTTATGGTTTTAAGCCTAACTAGAACTGATAGTTATAACTTCTTTTTAAATTAGTTGCTGGGGAACCAAACAGGTGTAGATTTTATAAGGTTTGGAGGCCTCTTAGCTTCTTTTCACCTGAACCTAACAAAATTTTTTGTGTATACCCGAAATCGAATTAAACTCTAAAGTAAATACTTCTAGTACAGATGACTATTATTCTAGAATGTTTCTAGGCTCTGAGGTTGTAAGGAATTATTTTTCTGGGAATTTTAGGTGTATACAAAACATCATATAAAAGCATATGTTTCGCCGTTTTTTTTTTTAGAAACATTAAGCTTTTACTATATGTCTTACTGATTTTATTACGGTGATATTTGGAGCCTAAAAAGATTTATTACCAAAAATGACATATGCCTGTAACGTCATACTGGCTATGTTGCGTAGATACCTTAGGGATGTACAATATTTCTTTTATACGACCATATATCATAACCACTTCTCGAGGACGTTTAAGTTGCGGTGTAATGAGACTCATTACTAATGATTTCAAAGAGTTTCGGCGAATACTATGAGTATTGTTATTTTTATCAGCAACAATATTGCTATTTATTCCAGATATATCTAAGGAAGTAAAAAATATTGTTACACATCGACAACTTTTCGTTACACAAAGTAAGTTTCTTTTAGCTGATAAACGGTTTCAACACCTCCATTTGTTATATTGTAAAATGTTATCATCTATCCACTTTCTGGATCAATCTCGTCTTTATAATGTAGTGTTGACAATAATGTAACTATTTTGTTTTGCTTGGGCATTTAGGATACGAATTTCATGTCTTCGATGAAACCAAAAATGCTCGAAGTAACTTACGCTCCTTTAATTTTGCAATAAAAATATCAGGAATTTCTTTTTTATTTTTGAAAATTGTGCCCTTAACATTTAGTTTGTATTTTTTTTAGCAAATCTAACGCATAAGGTATAAACGTAAACCAATTATCGAAACTTACATTTGTTTCAGTTCCAGAAATTGGTTTCATTAATCTTTGTACGACTGAAGCGGCGATATTGTCAACTTTATTTAGTTGAGTCCCCACACACAGTTTTAGATTATAGCTTCCATACTTTGCAGGTTTATTCGATATATATTGACGAGATCTACATTTACCGCGAAATGACTTGAGCATATTATCAATTGTCACAAATTCACTAATAGCAAAATTGGCTTTGCATACCCATACAAATCCTTTAAGAAATTCTGTTATAGGAGATAGCTTATCGTACTGTTTTCATTTCTTTCTATCAAGATTGTCGAAGCGAAGCGCTCGCAACAAAAATTGAAATCGATTAATTCCCATTGCAAGACTTAAAATCTCTAAGCCGGTTCCGTCCTGTGTCCACAGATCTCTTAAATATAGGTGTAATGACCGCAAGACTTCAGCAAAATATAGAAGACCAATAAGTGCTTTAATTTCTTCCATATTTGTACTGGTGGAATTTCTTTGTCTACTGTAATTTGTCCGAAGCTTTAGAATATATTTGTTTGTATGGTCAACTATTCCGCTGATGACGGAGTCTGAAAAAAAAAAACAATTGCCAAGCATCAATAATGGTTTTTGCCTCTTTGGCTTTTCCAATAACTCCAGAAAATTAAGTCACTATGTTTCGGCTCTGGGTCTTTATTTTAAACAGCTACGGGAAATTTATTCCACAATGTCTTTTTGTCTCTTTCCACAAAATACAGACGAGTATTTAGATATTGCTGGGATTAATTACAATCTTGTAGTTTTTTTCCTTCCTATTGCTTTTAATTAAAGTCGTGATCACTGTTCTCCAAAACGTCATCTTCGTCTTTAGAAGGTCCATCTATCTCAAAGTTGCTCTCAATTTTAGCCCATATGGATGAAATATGCTTTATTTCTTTCTTTTAAAAACACATATCCTGCAAATCAAAAAATACTATCACAAATCACAATACATGTGACTATACTTTCCACTTAAATACTAGACTTAAAAAATATTATAAAAGGAACCACACAAAGGGTTCACTCAAAGACCAAATAAAAACAAATAAAAATAATATAATGCTAATCGGTAAACTGAAAACCGCTTGGAGCATTCCAGGTAGGTCGGTACCACCACCAATATACAAGCGGCGTTATTTTAAAATTTATCACGGCTTAGTCCTTTTGACGGACACGCGTGTAGTCACAGGTTCAAAAAAACAAGGCACTAATGTTCGCTTGCCGAGATGTATTGGTTATCGAAGCATAAAGTTGGCATGCATTTGCCGCTAGAGTACTCCTTTTTAATCTATTATGCCGGGTCCAGACCAAGCAGACAAAACGAAAACACAATTCTGAAACAAAAACACGATAAACCGGCGACAAAATTTGTCGTCAAAAGACAAAACAAAATTGAGACAAACTGTCCACACCAGAACAACAAAATATAAAAACAAATTCAGTTGGTGACGTTGTTGTTGTGATTAGTGTTGGTTAACCATGTGGCGTTTTAATCAAGAAAAAAATGAAACTGAAGATTTATTGCTAGCCGCAAATTTTTTTTTTGCTCTCATCATCATCCCAGGTTGCTAAAAGAAAACCCAAACGTTTTTTGATTAGACCAAGCCTAAAAATGCGAGAAAGTTGTTCGATAGACAAATTTTTAGTTCAGCTGCGAGCTGATGATATTGGACTAAGTGGTGAAATTCGATCAAGCTTCAAAATTTTTTTAAGAATGTCCACCGACGATTTTGAGAATCTAATATGCCTTGTTGGTCCTGCAGTTGCAAAAAGACATACTAACTTTAGAAAAAGTTCATCATCAATTTCGTTCGTTTTCTTGATCTGAATACTGAGAAAGTTTTTTGTCAATACTAGGTGGATGTGAAAATAAAGGTTGTGTGTTGGTGTTTGGTGGATTTAAGTAATAGTTTTGTGGGTCAGCACTGGGTGGATTTGAGTATGAATGTTGCCTGTTGGGTGGATTTGAGTATAAATGTTCAATGCTGGGTGGATTTGAGTATAAATATGTGTCAATGCTGGGAGGAGTTGAGTATGAACGTGTGTCAATGCTGGGAGGATTTGAGTATGAATGTTGTGTGTCAGTGCTGGGTGGATTTGAGTACAAATGTTGTGGTTGGAGTTGGATGGAGTTTAGTGAACATTTGTGTTGAGACTAAGTAACAAAAAAATACACTTAATTTTGATAAAAATTGTACATTCTATTTCTCCTACTGCTTAATTCGTTTTGACACGCACACGCGTCCACACTTATCGTCAAATGCACAGAAAAAATACAGACTTTTTAATGTTTACCGACCTGAGACGGGACCTGAAAAAGTTTTCAAATTTGCAAACAAAACAAAATTGTTCAGAAATGTCTCAACAAATGTTTTCGATTTGTCGCCACTTTGTCGCGAAACATGAATGTTTTTGTTTTGTCTGTTTGGTCTGGACCCGGCATTAGCACTCAGTGATAACTTTGGTGTCCACTGACTTTAGCACCCATAAAACCTCCTCATGTGTATTGTGTGTGGCCTATGTTTAGGTGGTATATAGTTTTTAGCATATCCCCATATATTTTTAACCTACAACTTTGCTTGTAAACTTGTTAGATGCTCGCTAGTATTTATTTTAATATCAGAGTTTTGCAGCAACCAAACTCAGTCCTAAACAATGTAAGTAATTTTAGCTAATTTCTACTAATATTTTGTATTCGTATTTAGTTCATTTAAAACTAGTGGGTTAATATATACACTAACCTAAGAAAATTAATGAATTAATATATAATATAGATATATAATAAATTAAAAAATAATTATTGAATTATAACATAATTATGGTACCCAGAAATCACGTGGCAACTTTAGTCGCCATTAAGTACTAAAATGATTTATTTTTTTCTTTAGGTCGGAGGATAATACTTTTAGCGTAGATGAGATTATGTCAGCTTGTGAAGAAAACAACAGATTACTACGGTGTTATATCTTTCCCTTACTTTAAGTATATTATCTTTTTTATACTTTTCTATACTATACTAAAATTGAGGCTTTCGAAATGTGGCTTTATCATCGAATTCTGAAGATGTTCTATATTGACCACGTTAGTAACCAGGACGTTTTATTATGAACGTAAAAAGAAAAAGAGTTGTTAACCACAACAAAAACAGCCAAAAAATTTAATCCCTTAGTTACATCATAAGAGACAGCGAAAGATATATGTTACTGCAATTATTTTCACAAGGAAAAGTACAAGAAAAACGAGGAGCAGAAAGGCAATGGAGTTCCTGTCTAAAAAATCCACGTACGTGGCTCAACACAACAATCACAAATCTTTTCAGAGCAGCAATTTGCAAAATAAAGATTGCCCTGATTGTCTCCAATATCCGAAACAGATAGGCACTAAAAGAAGAAGAAGAAGACCTTGGGAGAGTAAACAAAATATTTTGCAATTTAAAACTAGCTAATAAAATCAACGATCTAACAGTACACTACCAGATAATGAGAAAACACATAAAAATATTGTACTCGTCTATTCGAGTTTGTGCTCCTCGGTAGTTGATACACCGTTGAGCTTATTAATTTCGTTCTAAAAAAATTTGTGTTATTGACAAAAATTATTATTGTTTAATATGTATGACAAATCAAAGAAATAATAATAAAATTAGATAAATAATAATAATTGATAATATATTTTTGACATATTTTTTTTATAACTGAAAATATATTGCTTAATGTTTTATAAAATGTGTTTGTCCGGTTTTATCCATGTATTTCCAAGGCTTTTAGCAAACTGTTTAATAGAACATAATTCATCCTACTTCACTCTCATCCATTGCGAACCATTAAATAAATGCACCTGTTACACTCCCTTTGTCTTTGTCTTTGTAACCTCAGTGGCGAGCCCATTGCGATACACTCCATATCGGTTATTGTGTCAAGAAGTGACGTTTTGAATAATGCTCCGCCGATGATTGAAACCTCTAGGCCAAAGGGCCGTCTCCCCATATTGTCAAACAAGCCTTTACGATGGGTTTACGAATTGGGCGAGTATATGTGTATTTAGTGGCGACGAATTATTATGATAGTACACGATGGAATGAAATGACTTTGTGAAAGGTAATACATATCCGGAAAATTATCGATGTCATTAACAGTACTGTATATTTTAATATTAAACACGTGTTTATTAATTTATATGTTTAGTATTAAATGCAAGTTTTAGTTTTGTCAAACGAAAGTAATTATTTCTCGAATAACGTACATACACTTTGTGTCAACCAAATGGAATAAATAAGCTAATAAATAAATTAGGGAGTATTCGAAAAAACGGTCAGACACGTCCATTAGTATTTATAGTTTTGCATTTTTTCCATAAAAACTTTTTATACGGGGTTTATCAGATAATAGTGGTCAATACCAACTCGTTTATTTTAAATAGAACACCCTGTATATTAATCAATTTTAAGATTCCTTAGATCATTTTAGACATTTTTTGAATATAATATCCTATACATATTGTTGAATGTTTCGGAAATATTAAGTAAAATGCAAAAATTCACATATAGAAAAAAAATTATATGTTTGCTGAAAGTCACTACAAAATATTCAAAAACTTTTAAATAATAAAAATCTAAACAAAATGTTAATTTGAGAGATGTTTAAAATGTTCCCCACGAACGTCTTGACAACACCCTAACCGTGAATAGAAATTTCTTCTAACGATACTCAACATCTCAGATGTTATCGATCTGATCGCAATCGTTATTAGTCTTCGTTAGTCAGTCGGTTTAATTTTGTATACAATACTTTTCACATATCCCCATAAGCAAAAGTCTAATGGCGTCAAATCGGGGGATCATGGTGGCCATTCCATCGATGATCTGATCTTTAATAATTCCTGCCTACACGTTAACCTTCTCAGGGTATTGAGTCTTACCTTTTCTCACCCAGTGAGGATTTTCCCTGGACCAATAGCGGCAAGTTTGCCGATTAGCATGACCGTGAAGAATAAATGAGTACTCCTCATAAAACAAAACATGTTCTAATTGGACTACATTGCCATCATTTGTTCACAAAAATACGTTCTCCTGTCAAAATCATCTTCCATGAGCTCCTGCCTAAGTATGTATAATTTTCTAGGGATGTATTTTGTTTTCTTGTAATATTCGAATAAGCGATGAATAATTAATATCAAGTACAGGGGCTGCTTTTCGAACAGATGTATGTGGGTGTTCCTTAAACTCAAGCATAACAGCCAATTTGGTATTCTTACTTATTGCATTGACAGCTTCTTTGTTATCTTCCTAACATGGCCAAGCTCGTGGAATTGCTTCTCTATTTTACAAATTGCCTCTTGATGTATGTGCGGCAAATCAGGAAATGCTTCGTGAAATAAACGAACTACTTCCATTTGCGTTCGTGTCTTATCGCATTGTCCAAAACATTGGCGTTTTAAACCAAAGTAAATAATTTTTTGTTTTGTTTTTAACACATCAATAAAAAGGAATGCTTAAATAGTTTTTGCTTTCTTTATAATTGCCAAGAACAAAATTTGCAAGAAGTATTAAGACATTGGTAGCGACTTTGGACAAATACATAATTGTCTTTTCTAAATGTGAATTTTTACATTTTACTTAATATTTCCAAAACAGTCAAAGATAGGTATAGGACATTGTATTCAAAAAATGTCTAGAATGATCTGAAGAATATAAAAATTAAATTATATACAGGGTGTTCTATTTATAATAAGCAAGTTGGTATTGGCCACCATTATCTGATACATCCCGTACAGAACGTTTTTTGTATCCCTGTACATCCCGTACAAAATCTATTTGGCTGATACACAGTGTATATAATATTATGATATTGAAAGTTTCTCTAGATTTAAATACAGTTACTAACCCCCTCTGTGGCTCAGTGGTAAGAGCGCCTACCTCTAAACCTTAAGGTCGTGAGTTCGAATCTCATCTGGGTGATTCAATTTTCGGTTATTAAAAAAATTAATAAATGAAAATAATTTCTATCCTTATGCGATCGGTACTCACCGGAGAAACCGCAGACGTTCGGATACAATTAGCGTCTCTTAGCAAAGACAATGACGTCGACTTTGCTAGGTATCAAGACAATTACTCTACACACATACACACACACTACACTAGGTACCTGACTGTACCATGCCAATGATCTTAGTTGTCGAGGCATTAACTCAATAATAAATAATAATAAATACAGTTACTGATTATATAAATTTTAATAAAATTTGCATAAATTAACATAAACAATAAAAATAAATTAATCAGTTTTTTATTCAATAAATATATCAATAATTGATAATAATCATCAATTATATTAATTACATTTAATATTAATTACGTTTAATACATACAACAAAAATAAAATACCCCAAAGCACATTAACTTCTTAGAAGAAAAACAAAAAATATATACTTCCCCTCTAGGCATAGCCAATATTCTAGATAATAGTTTTGAAAGATTCTTAAGCGATGATGTTCTTCCTCCAGATTTCTTGACCAAAAAAGACAGGGAGGAATCCAAAGGTTATACCGTCTGATGACCTTTCTTCTTTAAATTATCCCAAAGTCATGGATGAATTAGAATGCTTACTCAATAATACGAAAAACTCTTCTCCCGGTCCTGATAACATCCCTGCAGTATTTTTTTAAAAACTTCCTTCATCTGCAAAGTAAACACTTACTGAATCTCTATAATAATATATGCAGACATATATGGAGCAAAACTCCAAAAATCTGGAGTTCATCTATCGTCATCCCTATTTATAAACAAAATCAACCAAAATCTCTGCCATATTCAGACATACCTATTTCTCTAACTTGTGTATTGTGCAAAGTTCTCGAGAAAATCGTATCCAACAGATTATTGTGGTTTTTAGAAAATAATAAATTACTTGCCTCGGAACAAAGCGAATTCCGAAAAAATCGTTATATTACCTTATAAAATAATAAGTTTATCCAACACTGAATAATCTTATTATTTCATAGTCTGAGATTCATGATGCAATGGCATGTGGACAAAAATGTATAGCAGTCTTTTTGACATAACTGGAGCAAACGATACAGAACATTTACTCGATGAAGAATAAAAGGTAATATAGGAAAATTCATAAAATAATTCCTATCTCATCGAACTTTTAATGTACGAGTTAACGGTACTTTATCTAATACAAAAATTCAAAAAACGGAATTCCCCAAAGATCTAATTTAAGTGTCTCCCTATTTCTTATTGCAATAAATAATACTATCTCCACTTGTGACTTACCAGTAAAAGCTAAAATCTTCTCAAATAAGTTAAACATTTTTGTTAAGAGAATAAATGATAAAACCCTTCAGAGCTATCTACACAAAGTGCTATGGAATTTCGAATTATGGACAAATTCCACATTTCTTCAATTATCAACAAAAAAATCGAAGGCTATGTTATTTAAAAAAAAGAAGTTAGCATCATCATCATCATCCTGCAGTCTCAAGAATCCACTGCTGAACATAGGCCTCTTCCTCATGTTTTCAACCCCGTCTACTTTGCGCCGCTCTTATCCAGTTTTTATTGAGTCTTCTTAAATCGTCAGTCCATCTTATAGGTGGTCGACCGACGCTTCTCTTGTCTTCCCTTAGCCTCCGGTTCAATAACCTTTTCGTCCATCGCCCATTTGTCATTCTGGCTATATGTCCTGCCCATCTCCAGTCTAGTCTGGGTATCTTCTCGATGATGTCAGTCACTCCAGTTCTTCTCCTGATGTATTTTTTGGTTATTCTGTCTCGCAACGTTATTTCTAACATAGATTGCTCCATTCTTCTCTGCGTGACTCTCAGTTTGGTAGCTGCTGCTTTTGTTAAGGTACGTGTTTCTGCTCTGTACGTCAAGACTGGGAGGACGCACTGATCAAATACCTTTCTCTTTAGGCATGTGGGCAGCTCACTTTTAAAAGTTTCTCTCAGTTTTTCAAATTCTGCCCAAGGCCGATTCTTCTCTTCAGTTCATGAGTCTGGTTATCCCTGCCAATCATAATTTCATGTCCCAGGTATTTATATCTACCTACTAGTTCTATTTCTTTCCCACCAATACTGATGTTCTGGTTGGGTACCAAATTGGTCATGATTTTTGTTTTCGAGATATTTATATTTAAACCTACATTTTCTGTAGCCACAACGAGTTCCTGTACCATCTCTCTTGCCCTACCTAGATCTTCAGCTATTATAAGTATATCATCGGCGAAACGTAAAATTTGTTTAGATATTCTCCATCTAGTTTTATTCCCTTTGTCATCCAATCCAAATTCTTAAAAGCATGTTCTAGCACCGTATTAAAAAGTTTAGGTGACAATGGGTGTCCTTGTCTAACCCCCTGTTCTATTTTTATGCGATTACTATTAGTATGTAATCTGACAGTGGTTGTTGCCTGCAGGTATATTTTGTATAATAATTTAGTATATCTAGAATCTAGCCTACATTCTTTAAGCGCCTGTAATATTTTGCTTAGCTCAACTGTGTCAAAGGCTTTGTGAAAATCGATAAATATTGGAACTAGAGGTTTATTGTATTCCACTGCTTTCTCTATTGGGGTTTTTATACTTTGTAGATGGTCATTTGTTCCGTAACTTTTTCGGAATCCTGCCTGTTCCTTGGTTGATAAGTCTCTAATTTTCTTTCCATTATCTTAACTAGTATTCGCGTAAACAACTTATATATGGCTGAGGAGGCTAATCGGTCTGTAATTGTCTAAATTTGCTTTGTCTTCTGCTTTGTGTAATAGAATCATAGTAGCGTTGTTCCAGTCTGTTGGAATATTGGCGCTGTGAAGGCAGATATTGAAAAGTTCTTTAATTTTTTCAAGTAATACATCCCCTCCAATTTTCTTCAGGGCTTCTTTGATTTCTGATTTTGTTATATCGGGCAATAAATCTGATCCTTTGTTTTTTACTGCAGTTTTTAGTGTAATTGAAGGTTCCGTATTGTCTTTTATCTTGTCTTTTATCTTTTTTTCTTAATCGATATAACTCTGTGTAGAACTCTTCTACTATTCTTAATATTTCATCTCTATTCGTTGTTTCTTCTTGACTTCTGTTTCTCAGATTGGTAATTTTTATTTTTCCCTTTTGTACGCTCCTCTTCAAAAATTTCATGTTCTTATTTTGCTCTATTGCTTGTTTTGTTTTTTTTTACATTGTAGTTTCTTGAAAGAAGTTATATCACTCTAGAATTAAAACTCCAGAATTTGAGAAAATTAAATGTGTAGGCATGACATTTGACAACAGAATACCCTGGAATCACCACATTCATAGTCTAAAAAGTACGTGTCAATCTGCACTTAACACTATAAAAACTGTTGAACACAACACGTGGGGAGCAGATAGTAAAACACTTACCCTTATGTCAAAGTCATTGATCTGGTCCAAACTCGATTACGCTTGTATTATTTGTGATTCAGCAAAACCATATATCATAAGAAAACTCGATCAAATACAAAATAGTGCTTTGCGAACCATACTAAATGCTTTTTATACTAGACCCTACTGAAAGTTTAGACTGTGAAGCTAGAGAAGTCCCCCTGGAATTCCGAAGAAAACAACTTTCACTAACATATGCGGCATCAATACATGCAAATCATTATGAATCATGTTAACCACTATGTAAATTCAGAGTTTAAGTGTAAGTGATTCAGAGTGTAAGTTTTATAAAAACTACAACATTTCTCAAATATTAATAAATTTATAATATGTCATTTCGTTCATGATTTGTCTCTTGTCTTGGGTAGAAACACTGTGTTCTGTCTCTTCGCCAGAATTGCTTTTTATATCTTCAGGCACTATCTTTTCATACTCCTGTTGGGTATTATCAATAATATTATTGTTAGTTATCGTTTCTCTTTCATTAAAATGTTTTTTCAAGAAACTTAGTTGATCAGCGTATTTGTACTTCTTTTTTACTTTACCAGTTTGTCCACTTTTTGTAATGTTTCTTTTCAAATACTTTCTGAATGAATTTCTAATATTTACCGATCTGGTCTTATACAGTTGACCTAAAAAAAATATAGTTTTTTTAAAGACAGATAACATAAAAAGTGGTTTGATAATAGAATTAAAGTTTTACATAAAAAACAGTACTACAGTTCTTTATATTCAAGCACCTCCAAACACAGGATCTCTTTATTATAGTTACAAGAAATCATTTTCAAATATTTTTTTGGCTATAGACGAAAAATATAATTTTTTCGTTGTTGACGTCGGAGAATATGGCAAGAAAGTGATGGCGGAATTTTCGCAACTTCTTCATTGGACAAAAGACTTCGACAAGGAACATTACAAGTACCACAAAATACAACTCTACCGAATACAAAAGTTGAAACCCCATTATGTAATAGTAGGGGACAAAGCGTTTTTTTTTAACATATTAGAATGATATAAAACAGGACTTAAATGTAGCAGAACGTGTTTACAACTACCGCTATTGTCATGCCAGAATAGTTGTTAAATATACGTTTGGCGTTTTATCTCAAAAATTTCTGAGCAGAAATATCTCGGAGCAACAATCACTGCAGATAACGATATCGCAGAAGAGGGTAAAGGAAGAATTCAGGCAGCAAACAAATGTACGTACAGCCTCCACAATACTATTAAATCTAAAAACGGTGAGTAGACCGGTGCTCGTGTATGGGTGTGAGAAGTGGACTCTGACCAAAGAAACTGAAAGAAAACAAATTTTGGGAAAATCCTCAGAAGCATCTTTGGGCGTTATCACAACATTTTTTTATAGCCCTTTTTCCATTCGAATTGTCGAATAAAGGCCTCTCCCATTTCTCGCCATTCATCCCTGTTATATGCTAGGTGTTTCCACATTGGTCCTGTGACTCTTTTGATATCGTCGCTCCAGCGCATTAGAGGTCTTCCTCTTGGTCTCTTCGCATCGTACGGTCGCCAGTTTTCGACTTCTTTGTTCCATCTACCATCTTCGAGACGTTCGTTGTGTCCAGCCCTTTTCCATATCACAACATTAATAGCAACCAATACCGAATGAGAACAAATGCTGAGGTCAAGCAGATATATAGAGCGAGCGACATAGTCCAAGAGATTAAATCCCAACATCTAAGATAGGCTGGCCATGTCCATAGACTCCTTAATTGCCCATCCACAAATGCCCTAAAGAGACAATATACGGTCAGATCTAAGAACAATGGGGCTACCCACTGACCCAACTATTATGGACTACCGTTCAAGATGGAAGCAAGTTGTGCAGTCGGCCAAGACTCACCTCGAGTTGCAGTACTACGAGAAGAAGAAGAAGAATTCAAGCAGCACCAAAAAATACAGATAACATAGTACTGGCGACTTGTATTTTACATAATTTTAATAAAAAATATGATGGATATACGTACAACTATCACAAAAATGAGCCAAAAGTAGAAACAAACTCTGTTTGTTGCCAAACCAAAAATTTGCCTTTGTACGGTAAAAAAGCAACAGTAAATGCTTTTCAAGTTAGAAACACATTTAAAAAATATTTTAATTCGTCGGGGCGTCTTTGCCGTGGCAAATTGAAAATTTTTGAAAACTGTATGTTTTTTTTCTTCATTGAAATAAAAACAAAGAAAAGTTTTAATTTTTTTCACCTTGTGTTTTCATTTCATCTCCGATTTCCTGCCAAATATTATTTTCAAATTTAGTGTTCACTTGAACCGCCCGTCATGTTGCCGGCAAAATAAAAAAAATCGTTGCTAAGATTATAAAATCGGTGGGGCGTTCATAATAATAGGAAGAAAACTAGTTGGATGATGGAATGATAGTTCGTGTAAATCTTTATTGGTTTCGGTATGCGGAATGTTTAGTGGCTAAATAAGTAGCCACCCATGTGCCTACATCGTGATCTGTAAATGTTGTTGAAGAAAATGCTGTTATTAATAGAAAATAATATAATCATTTAGAGCATTTTTAGTGGCTAAAATGTAGCCACTAAGCGTTATAGGGTTAAATGTCTACATAACCAGACAAAATCCTTTTTCAAGTAAATTTTTCCCGATGTAGGTCTTTATATGTTATATATATTCATAGGTTGTAAGAAGGTTACTTGAAATAAATGAATTCGAAAAGTGCACCAGTGATAACACACATGGTATTTGAACAAAATTTTATGAGCTAAAATATAAGAAAAACAATTGCGACTGGAACAATAATTGTAAAATATAATGCGATAATTTTAAAATAATTTAAATAAAATAAAATAAATTATCTATCCCCTTCACATCATAAATACGTTTACCATATTATCTGCCAATACTTACAGTACCTCCCAATATACGAAGCCAATCACCTAGTTGAATGTTGACTAATCATTGACATCGGGATCAGTAGCAAATAAAGAGCCGGTTAATTGTCAATAAACTCACGGTTAATTGCGCAGGCAGGATTGCAGCTGTGAATCGGTCATTAGCCCCAACCAAATACATACACACGGTCCTATGGACACAGAAATGTGTGTAGGAGCAACGGACAAAGAGCAAACTGAAATCCGACCTTCAAGCGGTCTGTTAATGCCTTATGAAAAGCGACTGTTTGCCACCTTAGCTTTGACCTTTGCTTAAAAAGAGATCAATTTAAGAGGTATTTAATAAAGTTGGTATTCTAGACAGACAAGATACATAGGTGTATCAGGATTTTCCCTAGTAAATTTTATATGTGCAATTAAGAACTTATTAATCTTATTAAGAATTATTTAGAATAGCTCGAGACAGAGACAGTTTCGCCGTGTTAATCGCCAGCGTCAAGGGGACTTGATAGGGCACGTTAAGAAGAAGAAGCAATTAAAGTATTTGGTTTTTTTTTGTTCTTTTCTTCTTTTTTATCTCGTTTATACATATATGCCAATACTACTTTTTTTAGTGATTTATTTAATGTCGTCCGAACCACTGATATTACGATTATAAGTACATATTAAAACAAAGAAAGGTTATAATATTAATTACATACTAACATGGAAGAAGATTGATATATGTAATTTGTGATACAGATTAGATTTTAATTTAAATATCTTTTATGCCTATAGCCGTTCAAAACTTAATATTGTTTAGATGATTGTTGCCTCTAAGAAGTTCGCCTATGTCGCTGGGAAGGTTGAGTTTACTTCTCGTTTCCTGGAAAATTTGACATTCGGTTAAAATATGTTTAACTGTACTGTTGGTTTGACACTGGTTGCAGTACGGAGGATTGTCTCTTGTAATTCGGTATAGATGTGTATGGCGGGTGTGACAAAGTCGAAGTCGAGAAAAGATGACTTGTTTTTTCCTAGGTAACACAAAGGCTTGTTTTTGTAAAACATTGTCTTTATTTTGCCTTAGTTTTTCGGAACACTGCGACCATTTGTTTTGCCATGTACAACTAACTATGTTTTTTAAGCACAATTTAAGATCACTTGGCACTATTTTATTTAATTGCACTTAACCATCACTTGTCGCTGCTTCGTGAGCTGGACGGTCCACAACCTTGTTCCCATGTATTCCAATATGAGATGGAACCAAGATTAATACCACGTGTTTGTTTTCCTTTGCATCATTTTGATATTCTTTGTAAATGTCTTAATGAATAGGGTTGCTGGAGTATATTGTTTTGGATGTCACAAGTGGCATTCATTGAATCAGTTATGAGTATGTAATTTCTCCGGTTCGTTTTGTTAATGAATTTTAGATCATTAAGGATTGCGTATTTTAGTTCGGCATTGGAGATAGTCCAGTTGTTATGCATCTTAAATTTAGCATTAGGAGTATTACAGAAAATGGCTGCGCCGATTCCGTCCGTTGTTTTTGATGCATCTGTGTAGATCTGTAGGTAGTCGCTAAATCTATCCATAATATCTTTAAAGTTGTTTATTAATATGGCAGGTGGGGATTCATGTTTATTAAATTTTGATAGATCAGTGATTACTGGTGGTTTATTTACAGTCTATGGAAGAGGGGGATTTTCGAAAGGGTAGTATATTGTTGGAAATATTATGCTATATTTATAAAGTAATCGGTTAATTCGTTCATAGAAAGGCGGATTACATTGAGGATGAGATGAGAAGTAGTGGCTGAAACGATTGCTATGAACGTTGTGGTAGACTGGGTAATCTAGAGAGGATAGAACTTTAAAAGCAAACGACAAACTTAAAAAATCTCTTCTAAATTCCATAGGGGTTTGCCCTGACTCACTGCATATACTTAGTATGGGTCTTGTTCGAAAGGCACCCAAAGCGACTCGCAGTCCAGTATTTTGAATTACATCTAGTTCTTTAAGAACAGATTTCTTGGCTGAGTTATATACTACTGAGCCGTAGTCAATGTTTATTATTATTAGTAATAGTAATAGTAATTTATTTGGTATTTATAATTAAATACAAACTTTTGATTATTTAGTGTTTGTGTATGTTGTAAATTTAAATGTATTGAAACACATGCACCTAGATCCCATGGATTTTGGTACAATCAATACAATTTTAGTACAATTTAGTACAATCAAACGGCGGTCGTACGAGTGAAAGATAGTGAGATAAACCAAGTAGAAATTTAAAGATGAGTGAGACAGGAATGTGTTCTCTCGCCACAATTATTTTATATGTACTCCTGACTAATATTTCAGGAGGTACTATGGGAAAGACTGAAGGTATAATGATTGGACTGAGCATCAATAATAACATAAGATTTGCAGACGATACCGCAAGCATGGCAGAAAATATAGATGACTTACAAATTCTTATAGAAATCATTAACAGAAAAGCAAAAAGATGGGACTAACAATAAATATAGATAAAACCAAATACATTGTGATCTCGAAAATTCTTAAATTATTGTAATACATACCTCGGAGCAATTATAAACTCAAAGTTGTATCAAGATTGAAAGATAAAGGTCAAAATTAAATAGCTCGAAAGTGATTTATAAAATACAAGTCAATGTTTACAAATAAGAATTTAAATATGGTTATCAGATTGACGTTTGTCGAATGGTATGTATGATTGCAACTGCTATATAGGGTAGTAGCTTGGAATCTGTAAGCCCAATTCGTAATAAAATTGAAGGAATTCGAAATGTGGCTATATAGGCATATATTCTTAAAATTTCTTGGACTGCAAATGTATCAAACAAAGAAGAAGTGTTAATGCAAATTGGATATTTGCTCTAACTAGTTAGAACCTGTAAAAAATGTGTAGTGTAGCTGGATGATCTCAATTAGAAGGTCATGTCACGTAGAAGAAAGTGGAGGTGATAGACAAGTGGTAGGCTGGTAGGACACTGATATGCCAAGCGCATTCATTTACATTTTAAATTTCAGTGTATGTTCGCATGTTGATAATGTCGTATCAAAGAACGCTAACCGAAGATTAGTTTTGTGAGCTCGCGAACGTGTCAGAGAGTGATGAGTGCATATCAAAAACAAAAAACAATACAAGTAGTGAGAGTGAGGAAGAAAGTAGTGATGATTCTGCCGTTCCATTCTACGTATAACATCCTGTAAAACCTGCTGTAAGAGTTCCTTCAAAAGACGGTAATATCCAGTGGTCCCTCGATCCTTCCTATTAGCGCGGTCGGTTTTCCACGATCAGTGTTATAAATAATGATCCAGGAGTTACAGGGTATGCATGTGTACGAATTTTCGATAATAAAAATTCAATTGAAGCACTCTCTTCTGGCATATTTGCAAACCAAATTATACATATGACCAACATGGAAAGACAGCGTGATTTTAAAACCAACTAAAAAGACTTAAATAAAATTGGTTTTTAAGAATACATTGGTCTTATATTGTTAGTTGGATTTTTTAAGTATCATGGCGAATTAACTGAAAGTTTGTGAAATAAAGAAACGGGTCGTAGTGTACAAAAATTTCGCATACGTTTTAATAACAAGACTACTAGACAAGATAGGAGACGTACTGATAAACTTGTTGCAATACGTGATATTTGGGAAAAATACAATAACATTTTTAACCCTGATAAAAATGTTACCGTCGACAAGCAATTAGTTGTCTTTAGAGGCCGCTGTCCCTTCAAATAGTACATTTCAAGCAAACCAGCGAAATATGGCATAAAAATGTGGGCTTTATGTGACAGTAACAGTTCGTATGCTCTAAAATTAAAGATCTATACAGGAAAGGAAGCAGGTACCACGCCGGAACGAATTCAGGGAATGCGTGTGGTATGCGACTTGTGTAGTAATTTGAAAGTCCACAATATTACTTGTAATAAATTTTTTACATCATACAATTTAGGACAACTTTTTCTAAAAAGAAAAAAAAACAATGTTGGGGAGTATAAGTTCATAGTTCGTTCGTCTTTTTACTTCACGCAAGATTCCATTGTTGTTAACTTTATTTCTAAAACAAATAAAAATGTTACTCTTATGAATACTTTCCATTATGATAAGGCTATTAGTGACAGAAATGATAAATAGTCCCAAAATATTTTAGATTACAATTCCAGTATGGCAGCAGGGGATACTCTAGATCAGCTTGTTGGTACATATACATGTAAGAGGAAGACAAATCGCTGGCCCATGAATATTTTTTTATAATATGCTGGACATTCCTGCTGACAACGCGTTCATTTTACGGATATCAATAATTCGCCAATGGAACACCAACAAACTTACAAAATGGCGAATTTTTCTTGAGGAATTGGGAAAAACACTGGTGAAATCACTTATCCTTTTTAGGAAAAATTTACCAAGAACTAAAAACTCAAAAGAACTTGTAAGAAGAATACAAACAGAAGCGAGTAGAGACGATGAAAATTCTAGTGAACCATCTGTGAACAATCCAACTCCGCCTGCTAAACTAAATATCTTGTTTTATATGTCACAAGCATATTTGTAAAATCCATTCTTTTTATTACTGGTCCAGGCTTTTCTGGGAAAGAAAAAAGTGCCTTTTCTTTTTGTTAATAAGGTTTAATTTACATTAGCAACATAATTTGTGTTTAATTAACTATAATTTTTTTTTAATAAAGTTTTTGTTAAGCACCATTAGCTTATTTTATTTCAATTAAGGACCGTAAACCATAGTTTGGTCAAATTTACCCGAACTGTATATTGATATGGTTGACTCGAACGGTACAGTAGTGTTAAACAGATATTTTACATTGCAAAAGATAAAGAAGAGTTTAAAGAAGTGATCGTCAACCTTCAATAGAAGACGGCACAATAAGAAGATAAGCCTATTACAAAGCCTACAAACTTAGTATTCAACTCTTGGAGATACGTGGAACGTTAGCATTGTCTGAAATTAGATAACTAGATAAGACATTATCATGCAGTTTTGAAAAAACTATGGTAGACGTGTTCACGAGCGAAAAGTATGTAGGTGCTAACAAACAAAAATGTTTAAAATATTTGTATTATAAAAAAGTAGTAAAAATGCAAAATAAGAAATCAAATCAACTGAAATTTATGTTGATATCACGGTTATATAATACTATGATCCGTAGTAGATTTAATAGTATAATCTCAATTACTTGCAAGTAACTGTAAGGCTGTAACTACAGCCTTAAGACTTTGATAGGATGTTATATAAATTGATATAACATATATCACTAAATTAATCTCCAATGTAATTTCTTAAAAGCCTTTAACGAAGAGATACCATAGATCTTATGTTCGATTATGATTAATGATTATATAAAATCGATGTATAGCTGCCGAAGATACACCCGAAATAGAGGTAGACAGTATATATAAAAGTCATTCATTTAAGTAAATATTGATAGTAAGAATGCTCTTAGAATGCTGTAAATATCCACTCATGGTAATAAAAATATATATGAGCTTTAATATTACCCTGTAGTCCTAAAATCAGCATAGAATGCAATTTGCCTTATATACTGATTTAGCTGTACCCTTTGCTTTTGCTTCCAAAGATTTATAGTGAGTATAATGAAGTAAAAGCAATTTGTATCGTGAGGCAAATTGAGGTAGAACCAGGCTACGGGGCTATACAATGAATACTGCCGTCGCGTCGTCGGCCCACCGTTGGTATAGGAATTTGGTAAAAGGAATAAGCGTGTTATTTACAGAGTGGTCACTTCCTTGCCTAAGATTCTCTTAAAGGCACTGATCAAGTGGTAAACAAGCTAAATAAAGAGAATAGAAATATAAAAAAGAAATAGTAAACTTGCACATTTTGAAAATCATAAAAATCATTTTTTATAAAAAATTGGCAAGCCAATCTTTTTCAATTAGTTTTTCTTGATAAGTAACTTTTGCAGGAGATAACTTATGTGTTTGTGTTATCAATGGATTATATAGTCTGTCTTTTTTTAAATTCTTTGTAATTTTGAGTAACAATATTACTTACGATATTTGAAAAAACATATTGACATGTTTATAAAAATGCGCATAAAATAAATTTTAATTTTTTAATTCACTTTTCGTTATTTAAATCTGGTATAGCCTGTTTTAATGTCATTTTTTTAAAACGCGCGTTGCCCCTTATTGATTCAAAGTAAAAGTACTAACGGCAACAAGTTTACTTTCATAAACTAAGTCAGCTTGTTGCTGTTACACGTGCTCCAAATGTCGACATTAATATTCGTATCTATAACAAACATATATAACCAGTACAAAGATTCCAGTATCTTGGTTGTTAGATATCAAACGATCTTAACCACGAGGTTGAAATACGTGCGCGTATAGAATATGCTGAAAAAGTTCCTAATAAACTCTATGTTGTTGTTGGATATTCGATACCAATTTGTAAAAACGTTTATTTATTTAAAACTAATATACGGAGTGGAAACATGGACTTTTGGAATTACGAATATGAGGAGTATAGAAGCCTTTGAAATGTGAGTTTTTCAAAGGATGCTAAAGATCTTTTGGACAGAGCACGTAACCAACAACGAGGTGATAAGAAAAATGGGTACTGAGAGAGATCTCGTAAATATTGTAAAAAACAGAAAAACGAGTTATCTAGGACATATTTACAAAGGGGAAAAATACAACTTTCTACGACATATAATAGAAGGAAAAGTGGAAGAAAGTAAAGGTCCAGGAAGAAGAAAATTCTCCTGGTTGAAAAATGTAAAGAGACTAGACAGGTATGAACACACATTCGATTCTAAGAACAGCTTAAGATAGAGAGCAATTTTTTGTAGTTATAGCCAACTTTCAGTAATAGAGAAGGCACCTTAAAAAGAAGAAGAAGTAAGCTTGTAAAGCATTTTAACTTCTAATAATAATTCTAATAATGATATGTAAGCTCAATCCTTTTTATACCGTAGGTATCTGGGATGAATGAATTTTCCCCTTAGAGTGAGTGTAAGCTGTATTACTAAATGAAGTTTCCCCTTAGGAGGTGTGTGAGCCGTATGGCTAAATATCAAATATGTAAGCTGACACAAGAACTAGCTGACAAATTTCGATTTCTCCAAATCGACCATTTTCCTTATTATCAATATGTCCATGAAAAAATGCTCGAAAATGATAACTAAAAGCTACACAGAGACCGCGCTGTGCTCACATTTCAAACAGTGGCACATAATAGACCGGATCTCATACTAGTTAATAAACTTACTAGGTTAACAACACTTACTAATGTGGCGATACCTAACACCAATAATTTGCGTGTTAAATACAACGAAAAGATCGCCAAGGACAGAGATCTAGAAATACAAATCAGGAGACAATGGAGAATTGAAAGTACTCAGACAGTAGTTAAAATTTGATCTACTACTGGCGTTATTCCAAAAAAACCTCTTAGAAAACATAAAACAGTTAGATCTAAATGAACGTCTTCGTCACGGAACCAGTATAGGCACTACGATTTAATACCTTGAGTTTGTTTTTAATCCGACGTCGGCCGACGTCGCCCGATATCGGATCGGGAGAAATACGGTTCCAATGTAGGTGTACACTTAAAAGATTTAATTGTAAATCGATAAACTCAAAAGTTATTTTATTTCTTTGGAGCTATATTTGCTCACATTAAGAATCCTTATCCTTCAACGGTCACTGAAGTACCAAACCTATGAAGATGCATCCATTCACAAGTCCTTTGAAATAAAGCTTGGAATCCAAAGATTTCCAACTCTCGTGATGTAGGTAGCCAGGGACAAGGCTCCCTCAGATATTGTTTGCCAATTAGGTTGATATCGTTTTTATCAAACACATTTTTAAACTAAAAGACCCTAAGTGTTTTATTTGATGGTCACAATTCCCACTTGACAGTTCCATTAATTAAAATGATCTGTGACAATAATATTGAGCTTTTGTGTTTGCCGGCTTACACATCTCATTATTTGCATCCTTTAGATGTGGAAGTGCTTAAAAGCGTGAAGCAATCGTGGAGCGATATGTTAAAAGATTAATAACGTGGTACGAGACGCAAAAATGTAGACAAAATTACTTCTCCTTCATTGCTTAACACATTGGTCCAAACAGAATGCTTCTATAGAGCAAATGCACTTGGAGAATTTGTAGGGTCAGGGACAGGTTAGTCCTACCTATAAGGTATTACAAAAGTGTAAAGTGTTATTAGCACACACGTCAACTATAGTTCTACAACAAGAAGAAGCTGCACCAATTTTTCCAAAAAATCAACTTTAAGTTAAATGATGTAAATTCTACTTGTACGTCTAGTCATTATACAGAAAGATGTGACACCGAAAAAACCTTATTATCAGTACTTAAGGGACAAGAAAAAAGACCAAAAAAACTGTAACAAAATGGAGTTCGAAGAAAATTTGCTAAATGCCTTACTAATGCAGAGGTTTTTGGAAAGAATTCAGAAAGCACTGGAAGAAGTTTAAAAAAAAACCAATAAAAAGCCAATAAAAGCCGAAAAGAAAACAATTGAATCAAGTTCTAAAAGTTCAGTTACTTTACGAATGGATAACCATTCAGACGTAGATGCGCATCTATTGTAAGATGAAGATGATATTACCAATAAGTAGTAAAAACTGAAGAATACGATTCTACCAAAATTGGGATTAACTCTTGGGTTTTAATTAAATTTACAGTTGATAAGCATAGGAACAAAATCCATCATTACATTGAAAATGTAACAAAAATTATTTCTAAAGGAATTTGAAGTAGCAGTGACTTTTCTAAGAAAGAAAGAAAATTTTTTATATTTCCTAATGTTGGTGAAAAATTCAGAGTTTTGATAAAATATAAAGCTCACAACTCGGCGTGGTATGCACGTAATTTAGATTTTGCGTTAATAGAAGTGATCACTGTTTGTGAAATTTTATTCTTGTTATATTAAATTTTTTGGGTTTTGAATAAATTTTGTACTTAACTGTATGTCAATGTTAGTCGACCATTAGTAAATATTGGTTTATAACATAGTTAATATGGGTTGTCTTAAAACTTATAATAAAACTTTTACCCCCGATTTACTCCTAATATAGTAACCTAACAATACGCGTAATTTCAAATTTCTAAGTATAGCCATATGCGGGAAAAAAATATTTTGTGAAGATGTGTCAATGTTACCGTAATTTATATTACTACTTTGTATGTATATTTAAATTGATTACTTTAAAAACACTTTCTAATAATTCAGATACTGTGTCCCCCTGTAACCGAAACGAAGGTATAGGAATTCGGCAGTGAAGCCGTTTCGTGATCTGGAGTAAGTCCGGGTCCTGTACAATGGCTTATTTTAACTGTTTCTCGAAATCCACTCGGGGCTTATTGTGCTTTCAAATCAATTTAACTGAAAATATTGCAACCTTTAACATGGATCTTACAAATCACCAGAAATCCCTTTACGAATCTCAAGTGGAGCTGCAATTTCGATACAATTTTGATTGGGAGTTATTTAATTTGGAAGTTGAAAACAAAGACACAACACAGTAATGGATTTATATTTTTTTAATTAGGAAATTAATGCTTAATATATCTAAAATTATATATTTAAAGAAATACACTTACTACGATTTGAAATAAAGTGTTAAAAAAATGATAAATGCATTGAAATGAATTTGACTTTTATATTTTGAAGGTAATTGCAAGTTATTAAAATTAATTTAAAATAATAGAGGAACATAAGAACATTAGGAGAAACATGAGAACTTCTAAACTTTATTAAACAAATAAAAATCTACAAAATAGATATTTTAGCGCTGTAGGGAATGATAGGGTAGAAATAAGCATCTGGGAATATGAAAAATACCTATAATGTTACTGCAATTAACAAGGTAGGCGAGGGGGATGGGTTTTATTATAAGTGAAAGATACAAGAAATCCGTAAAAAGTTTAATTAACATTAACAAAAGGATAGTTATTTTTCAAATTAAAGGAGCGTTCTTGGATACAAATCTCATTAATATGCATGCTTTAATTACTCCAGAGGACAAAGAAGCAGACGAAAAGAAAAATTTTTATTTTGCAAAAAAAAGGAAAAAAGAAATTAGGGAAATCAGGAAACAATAGGTGTAAGTATTAACTTAAAAAAGTCATGGCAGAAACCAATGGATGACATTTTAAACATTTAATTTAAAATAATTGTTATGCATAATTTGGTTACTTTAAAGTACATTATGAATTAAATCATGAGTTTTTGTTTTTGAATCCTTAAAAAAATTGTTTTTGTACCCTTAAAAAAATATTTTAGTTAAAAATGTAATGTCGTTAAATAGAGAATTAAATTCTTTTTCAGATGAGGTTTCGCATTATACCAATTTCTATTTAAAAAATATTACGGTTATGTCACCCACACCGGTGACGTCATCCCTACTCCAAGTACGTTATAAGATGGGTATTTTATAACAAAAATCGACCTGCTTTGGGATCTCTCATAAATAATTTCCAACTTTCTGATAGGTACATTCTTGTCAACTTAGACGTAGTCTCCTTGTTCGCTAATTTACCATTAACGATCATTCTTTCAACATTAAGAAACCATTGGAATGATATCCATGTTCATACCAACTTAACGTAAGATAATTTCTCTGAGATACTGAAAATTATGTTTAATTCTAACAATGTGGTGTTTAATGAACAATACTACCTTCAAATATTTGAAACCGTGAAGAGGTCATCTATATATATTTCCAATACTGGTCAATTTTATACTTGACTATTTGATCTCTAATAGACTTTAACTGTTAGATTTTCACATCCCTATTGTTAAAAGGTATGTAGACGACCTGTATTTGGCCTTGCCACAGGACAAAGATCAAATTACCATAGAAATTTTTAATTTCTATGATCCCCACCATATCATTATTATGATCATTGCTGCTACAGCCCTATAAAGGATCCTCTACTTTCCCAAGTCTATTACGCCAGTCAGTCTTATCCATTGTTAACTGTTGCCAGTTTGCTGCGTCTATTTTTCTACCATCCTCATCTACACCATCCCTCCATCTGAGTTTTTGTCCTACCCAACTTCTACTTCCCACAGGTTGTGACATAAGGATTCTTCAAGGAGGGTTGTTCTGCGGTGATCTTGCCAGCTGGCCTGCCCACCTTAGTCTTCCTATTTTTATAAGAGATGCTACGTCTTTACTACCAAATATATGTTTATATCTGTGATATATCTCGTAGTTGTATCTCCTTCTCTAAACACCATTTTCACAGATGCCACCGAATATTCTTCTCAGGATCCTTCGTTCATATATAAGCAGGAGGTTTTCATCTGCCTTGAAAATGGCCCATGTCTCCAATTCATATGTTTACACTGGTTATATAAGGGTATTGTATATGGTTATTTTTGTTTTTTGGCTTAAATTTCTGTTTCTCATATGTCTACTTAATCCAAAATAGCATTTGTTTGTTAGGATTATTCTTCGCTTAATTTATTCCAGCATGACGTTCTCCTTAGGACACTATCATAGACCGATTCAAAATTTACGAAAAGATGGTGAGTGTCGATATTGAATTCATTGTTTTTTTCCAGTATTTGCCTTAGCATAAAGATCTGGTCTGTTGTTGATTGACCAGGCCTAAAACCACTTTAATATTCGCCAAGAAGCTCCTCTGAATATGCACCCAGGCGACCTTATACAATTCTCGAAAATATTTTGTATGCTGTATTAAGAAGGGTTATTTTCCTATAGTTTCTACATTCCAATTATTCACCCTTTTTCTGTAACCGGCAAACGATCTCAATACACCACTCTTCTGATTAGTCAGAGTAGCATTTCCACAATTAATAAGTTCCGCGGGTATACCATCACTTCCCGGAGATTTGTTTTATTGCATCCCGTACTTCTTGAATTGATGGAGGCTCCAATGGTGTACTGTTGCTTGCTCCATGGGGAGGTAATCTGGATCTTTTACTTCGATAATAGGTAGTTCTGTATGGTTTTCTACCCACCTTTTCAATATTTCTTCTTTTGTATTGAGTATATGCCCCTACTTATCTTTACATAGTCAAATCCTTGGATTAAGTTCTTATCTTGCATTATTTAGATTTTTAAAGAATTTTCTTGTTTAATTTTCCTATGTTATTGCCTCAAGTTCTTCCAATATTCTATTTTCATAAGTTTGCTTTTTTCTCCGATGGATGTACTTCTCTTTTGAGATCTTTATATTTTTGTTCTTTTTCTCGGGTTATTGTTTGCTGCATTAGTTTATATGCATTGTTCTTTCTTCTTGTAATGACCTCGCTCTCAGCATAGAATCACTCATTGCGTGGTGGTGGTCTTTGCGGCCCTAGAATGATATTTGCTGCATCTTTGTTCACTAATTGTTAGATTCTCTTTAGTTATGTATTTAGTTTTGAAACCTTTCTACCGTTTGCGAATGTTTGGGGAGTTCAATATGAAGGCGCCTTATTTTGGTACTTGTCTCCTTCTTCGCATTTGAGATTCTAGCCCGAATTCTTGTGCCCACTAGAAAATCATCTGTGTCCCCATTATATCACATATAAGTTTAAAATTATCAATATTATCCCTTTCCCGGACATGTGTGTCCATCAAGGTTGTGATCAGTTATTAAGGACCTCTTGATTTAGAAAATATGCCCCGTAAATGTTTTTAGAATTACTACTCATGCCATCTCACGAGGTTAAAACAGATATCTTAGTTTTATTAAAAATTTAACGATAAAATAATAGAAATGGTCACAACAAACTTCTCAACACAACTACGTAGTGTCAAATCCAATCCAAATACAAATTTCAAAGAAAACTGACAAAGACTATTACCCTTGTTTCTTAAGTAGGTAAACATATCAGAAGCAAATAAAAGCGACAAATTATAATTGCCAAAACAACTAATTTGGTGGTTAACACTATAGCGTCGATTAATATTATTCTCGCTTAAGAATAACAATATACGTACTAAATAAAATGATAATAAAAATACAAGTTAAATGAAAGTAAAAAATTTTAATAAAAAAGTATTAAAACAGAATTATTTATTGCTTAATTTGAAACAGCGCATAGTGGGGAAAAACTACTCCCGTCCTTCTACTACCAACTTATCAAAAACTTACCAATTGTAATGGTACAACTTGTATTGTAAATACAATACAAGTTGTACCATTTTTCATTTTCTTGTTTTTAATTTAAATATCTGTATGTTTTAAATATTATTTATGATATTCATTTTCCTCTGCTCATTCTGTTTCATTTTGCTATGTTTTTTTACACCATATAAACCCATTTTAGCCTCTTTTCTTACTCTCTTATTAATTGAAAGCTTGTTTTTAGATTAAATTAGATTTTTTAAATAATCTAATTTTTGGGATCTAAAACATCTCCATTGGGTTAGGCAAATTCTTGTGCTTCTCTCAGACTCTTCGTAATTAATAATTTTTTTTTTTGACTATAATTTTAGTGCTTTGATATGATGATTACATTTTATATTATTCTTAGCACTAACGGTACAGTCAAATTATACAATCGGCTAGCTATTTCCTACAAGGCCATGCATTTTTTTTTTAATTTTAGTTATCTATATAATGCTTATGATGGCGATGTTGCCGAGAGGGGGCATTTGGGCCTGTGGGACCCATCGCCGGCTCTTCGGACTTTTTCCTGTCCCCGGAATTTGATCGCGTGTTGACCATCTTTGTTTGTCGCTATCGAAAGGGTTAATAATCGCTACTGGTATAAAGTAACAGTTACCGTGACAAGTATCGGTTATAGGTAACAGTTCCAAGGAACGGTTACGAAATAACGGATCAAAGATAGAAAACAGAACAGGTATAATAATCTAAGTATTCCTTGACTTACGGAAGGAATAGCTTAGTAAATCAAAATAAATCAAACGGTATAAAAATATAATACAAGGTAAATGCTCCTAGGTGTTTCTTGACTTACGGAAGAAACAACTTAGAGCAGAAAATAAACAAGAGAATATGGTAAAATAGATGTACAAATATTTATAAGTGTTTCTTAACTTACGGAAGAACAACTTATAATAGAAACAAGAAAATCAAATACAGAAAAGATGTGAAAATATTGCTAAGTGTTTCTTGACTTACGGAAGAAACAACTTAACGAAAAATAGAAAATAAAATAGTCAATAATATGAAATAATATCTTAGATAAAAGTATCAGACATAATAATGCAAATATGAAAATACTTCTAAGTGTCCTTTTGACTCACCGGAAAAGAACGACTTAGACACACACAAATTAACAAGTCGAATAAAATAACAAAGCAATATTTCTAAGAGTTCTTTGACTTACTAGAAAGAACGGCTTAGATACAAATACAAGAAAATAATCAATCAAAATAATCAAATAAAATATCAAACAATAAGTACATGAATAATGTGTAATATTCTAACCTGAAAAGGTCTGAATATACAATAATGCTAAAATAAAAATGGTATATAGGAAATCAGAAATAAAACAATAACTTAGTTGGAACAATAATAGCACCGACTAGGTCTACAGTAGAAGAGGCAAGCTCGACTGACTGATGAGAGAAATTCCATCTGCTTTTATATAAAACGAATCCTTTGTTTTACGTAGCAAAAGTGGAATTTCCCTGCATCGAGTCAATTAGAAATTCGGATTTGCCCAAACTTGGAATTTCCAAGTATTTCTCCGAATTTCTAAATGCGTCCGGTACCGCTATCAGCTTCTACCTGACACGCCTCCGGAGACAGCGACGACCATATTAAGAATCTTATTGCTATTTTTTGTAATGAAATATTTATTACAAAAATATTCTACTAAATTTCTAATGTTGTCTAAGTTGGTCTTATTTTGTCGTTAACTTAAAGGGGAAAAGGGTATTTTATAAATTGCCGATTTAAAATAATGATTTTTTTAACTTTACCCGATAATTTCCCCTTCGCTGAAAAGCACCGCGCGTAAATTCAGCTTTAGCTTTAGCCCTAAGCAGACGATAAGATAAGGTACCGCTAGGTTATGCGGAATGGCACTTTAATTACACTAATGGGAGAACCAAATGTTAATTACGATTCAAAGTCGAAAAGAGAAAGAGGCTATGCATAATAGCAGTGGCGTCAGCGTCAAGACGAATTAAATTTAATTCTGATTATTAGTATTATACCCGCGTACAATCGAATATATTTTAAGATTTATGCTTACGAAATATCTTAATGCTTAATAAGCATTTATGATAATAAAATGGTACCAAATATTTTTCAGCGTTATCAGAGTCTTGAAAAACGAGTTTTACCTTTGAAATTTGCGCGGGACCTATATTTGCTTTCTGTGTTGTCTGGGTTTGATCCCGCACTAAATGTTAGTTTAAAAAAACTTTTTTTTTGAAGACGTTTCGGCAATTGTCAATTCAGGTAGTAACGCTGCTTGCTGATGCTTGAATTAAATTATTATTATCTTCTTCCGAACTTAAAGTAATCGAATTAAATTTTTGTAAACATAATACCGCCATCTTTTTACAAAAAATGAGTAGAAAATAAATATGTTTAATGTTTAGTTGTATTTGATTTCTAATGTTATTTAAATTGTAAGCGGTAGAAAATAAAAGTAAAAACATAAGCCTATCTAAAAATTGAGCTGTGAAATTTTATTAATAATAAATTGTTTTCTGATCATTTTCAGCTTTAGCCAAAATAAAAGGTAAAGCACAAGATATATAACGAGGTAATTTTCATAATCCCCTTCCTCCATTTTTATATCTCCATGTTGGTTATTTTTTCAAAAAAACAAAGAAACCGATTCATCTATAATCGTTTTAATATAACATATTTCTTTAATATAGTTATAAATCTGTATTGGATTCTGAGCTAAGCAAACTACATAATTGGGTAGAAGTGATATAAAAAATTAAAAATATAATATAAAAGCTGTTACATGATATGAACATAACAGATTTGGATATGTGGTGAAAAAATATTTTCTTTATAGTATGAAGAATAAAATTTTATTCAATATAAAAAAGTAGTTACTCTTTTTCACAATATTAAGGTGACACTTTATATAGTCCTAAGTATAATTATAATAGGCCTACCAATATTTTAATAGTCTGTTTCAAGTGATGGGCATAGTCTTCTTCCAAACAGTTACACACAGCTGTCTCAAAAATGATATTTTTTACCACAGTCTTTTACATTTACACAAGTCTTTTAATGTCTTGCCAATTTGCATAAAAAATTGTAAACAGTTCATTCACATTCTTCTTTTTTGCTTTTTAAGTCCTTTATTGTTCTAGAAGGCTGTATTTGTATATATCTGGTTGAAACCAATAGAACCCGTTATGTTTATTAACCCATATCAGCTGTACTTTTTTCTTTATTAACTGCTAGACAATAATACCAAAGTTGCAACGCCACACAGTACAACATTAAAGACCGTACAATAGTAGACGACCAAGAGGAAGGTCACAGAGGAGATAAGTAGACGACATCAAAAGAATAGCCGAAACAAAAGGGAAGTATGTTGGTCAGGATAAAAATCGATGGACCGACGAATTAGAAGAGGCCTATGTTCAAAAATGAACGAGAGAAGGCTAAGAAGAAAAATAGATATCAAGGTGCCTTAATGGGCTGCTAAAAAGTACATTAAGGTATGAATCCCATGACTGTTTTTGATCTGACTTGTACATCCATGACAAAACAATCTCAGGTGGGTTATATCTGTAAGATCATCTGATTTAAATTAATTAAGAAGAGAGAAAGGTACTTCAATCGAATCATGCCCAGCTTGATCTTGTGTCCAGATATAAACCTACAAGGTGTTGTTATTCTTAATATAGTTTAGTTCGACTCGAGCAGTCGAACGGAGCTGACGTGCCAAGCAGTGAGAGGAGCGACACCGCCGAAGCGTAGAGACGACCAAGTCCGAGCTGAACTTTTTAGTTCATATCGTGAATGTAAGCACGATAGCGGTGACTTGGCGTTAAAGCGCCTAGGCCTGAAAAAGAGAGGCAAAACCTTGCGTTGCGACTAGGTTAGCCGGGGAGATTTGTTTTTTAAATCAAATCTTCACGGAGGCCAAAATTGCGACGTAAGGTAGTGAAGAAGCAAACGGGCTTCGCCCGTCGGGATATTCTCTGTGCCTCCGTTGGGATGACACTGTGAGATATAGTTGTTTTGAACTCTATATCTGGCAGACACGGCCCCAGGGTCAGAGAATTGAGAAATTCAAGTGGATACCGCTTTAGTTCTGTCCTAAAGTGTGAACAACCGCGGACAGGTCACTGGGTGGCACCCAGAATCCGTGCTGGCAGCGGGCCAGACGGACAACAAAAAAGCCTTCTTCCAAATTTTTTGATTAGGCCCCGCCCCCAACATGGACCGTTCTAGGTCCCCGCCGATTCGTAAGGCGAACCCATCTGCCCCTAATGGTTGTCGTGAGAGGAAACTCCACGGCAACATCTATGACGCGTTATCCCTTGATGCCACCGACGATTCGACCACGAATTATGAGATATTCAAAGATCTCCCAGTAGACGACGACTGGAAAGAAAACGCCGTAAACGAAGAAGATTTCAAGCGTCCCAAGAACAAGAAGAGGCGTACGAAAGCCTGTGCGGAGGGAAGCCGCATAGACGACACTACGGACGAAGAAACGCAAAAACAGACGACAAAAGCTGGTAAAAGAACCAGACCTCTAAAAAGCAGCGAGGACGAAAAGTCTGAACTGCAAAAAGCGAAGATGCTCCTTCAAGAAAAGGAGAAGGAAATCTTAGCCCTCAAAAAGAAAATCGAGGAACTACAAGACATTATAATAAACTCCAAAAAGTCCATAATTGAACATATGGATAAGAAATTCGAACAACTTGAGGGTAAGAAATCAGAGGTGACCCTGGAAAAAACAGGCACCTAAAAGAAAAGAAGACAACCTGGAAAACCAGGTCCCAATTCCAAAAAAGAAAGCTACGGGAACAATCCCCAAAGCCAAACAAACAGAAGAAAAGCCCAAAGAGGCACCCAAGCCCAAGAAAGTGAGAGAAGACTTCCCAGCACTCACCCCCACTAAACCACAAGATGAAGCTCAAACAGTACAAGATGGAGATGCGCAGGCTGAACTACAACCTCAAGAAACAGTCATGGAAACCGAAGAGGTACCAAGGAAAACCTTCGTACAGAAACCGCCTGTAATCAAATTACAGAGCGTGAATTACACGGGGGCCATATTAAACCTTGCACAAAAAGAGCAGGTTTATACAATCAATAAACTCTCAAGGAGTGGACGAGAGACATTAATACAAACGAAAAGCCCTGAGGACTACCGAAAAATGGTAAAAATTATTGAAAATTTCAATAAAGAAACCAAAATCCAGTGGATTGCTTTTCCACTGGAAGACGACATAAAACCACGAATGGTTTTAAGAGGGCTACCCCCATCAACAAGCCTACAAAGCATCCACGAAGAATTAGTAGAAATACACGAGATCGAAATAATCTCAATAAAAAACATGATTTCTAGAAAAGAAGACAGGAGGATGCTACCAATGTTCGTAATGACAGTGGAAAAAGAGGACGTGGAAAGCCTTAAGCGCATCACCAACTTGCTACACATGAAGGTGAAAATAGAAGATCTACGCAAAGCAACAGGGCCCACGCAGTGCTTCAACTGCCAAGGCTATCATCATGCTCAAAGAGCATGTTTCAAAGACCCACGCTGCGTGAAGTGCGGCAAAGAACATGCAACGAGAGATTGCACGTTGACAAAAGAGCAGAAGCCCAAATGTGCTAACTGCCAAGGCCAACATCCGGCCAATTTCAGAGGCTGTCCCAGATGTCCAGTCTGGGGCAGACCCCAACAACAGCAAAGACAAAGGCCTGCTACACAAAACAGGCCACAAACAGCACATACTGGGCTATCCTACGCTCAGGCAACCAATCCACAAGAGAGTGAGAAAACCATCCTCATCTCTAGACAACACCAAGATGGCCTAGTGAACTCCGTAAGGGAACTACTCACTAGGGTAGTAAATGAAGCGATAAAAGACTTCAAGCTAGCACTGAACTAGTGCAAACTAATAGGGGATACTTGAGGATAGGCTCCTGGAATCCAGGGGGTATAAGGACCAACCAGAACATTCTGGACGAACTGGTCAACAGATACGAAATGGACGTCGTAGCCATTCAAGAAACAAAACTCACGAACAACGTAAATATCAAATTCCCAGGATACGACGTATATAGGAACGACAATACAGCGAGAACAGGCGGCACAGCAATACTCGTGAAAAAAGGCATAAGACACACTAGATTACTAACACCACAACTAGTAACAATGGAAGCCACGACAATAAAACTAGAAATGAGGCAAGGAGAAGTCAGAATTACCTCAGCCTACGTAAGACCGCAAGATCCGCTGGTCGACGACGATCTAAATATGTTCCTAAACGACGAACCCTCTATCATAATAGGAGACCTAAACGCAAGATCCCCTAATTGGAATGATAGAGCTACGAACAGAAATGGAAGACTACTAAACGCGTACATAGATAACAACGAAGAGGTTATGGCAATGGGCCCCACAGACCCGACACACTACCCGGGAAATGCACTTCCAACACACATCGACATAGTAGTTGCTAAAAATCTAGGACTACAAACAGAACTAAAAACACTAAACGAAGGCACAACCGACCACAACCCCATCCTATTAGAACTAGGAACGTGGGAAGAAGAAAGTAAAATTACAAGGATTAAAAAGAAAACAAAGTGGACAAACTTCAAAAGGCTCGTAAGCACGGGAATTAACATTGTCCCCGTGATAAACAATCCACGAGAAATAGAAGTAAAAGTCCTAGAGTTGGAGAACATCATACAACAGGCAATCAGGAATAGCACTACCGAACAGGAAGTAGAAATGCAAACGGGCAGATTTAAGGATATACCACAAGAATTAAAAGATCTGATAAGGGAAAAGAACAGGGCTAAACAAATAGCACGACGAACTAGACATCAAGCACACAAAAACAGAGCAAATAGACTAAACAGAGAGGTCAAAACAGCACTACAACAACACCGTAGTGAAAACTGGGAAAACCATATAAGAGATATGGAAGAGCAAGGTCCAAATATGCAAAATATTTGGAAATTGCAAAAAATCCTACGTAGCGATAGAAAGCCAATTCCCCCACTACACGGAGAAAATGGCATAGTCTATAGCACAGAGGAAAAAGCAGAGGTAATGAGGAGTACTCTCGAGAGAGAGTGTACATTAAATTACCACCCAGACGAAGACATCGACTTCATAGAAGAAGTCGAAACACAAAGACAAAGACCGGAAAACCCCAACGAAATTATCCCTCCAACAACACCGGAGGAGATAAACGAGCTAATTAAGAACAGCTCACCAAAAAAGGCACCCGGTCCAGACCAGATCACAAACAGAGCTCTGAAGTATCTACCAGCGAAAGCTATAGTATACTTAACCAACATAGTAAACGCAATGCTAAGGTTCAGAAAATTCCCGAATAGATGGAAAGAGGCCCATGTCATAATGCTACCAAAGCCCGGAAAAGACAGCACATTCCCGCAAAATTACAGGCCGATTAGCTTACTACCAGCAATCAGCAAAATAGTGGAAAGAGTAATACTCAGCAGACTTAAAGCTGAAACAGACAGGTTAGATATAATACCAGAAGCCCAATTTGGCTTCAGGTCAGAACACTCCAGCGAACTACAAGTACTCCGACTAACAGAGTACATAGCAGCTGGATTCAATGACAAACAGTACACAGGAGCTGCATTCCTGGATGTAAGCAAAGCATTCGATAGAGTCTGGCATAAAGGACTTTTATACAAAATGAGACAATACGGGTACAGCGGAGCAATGACAAGATTGATCTCTTCGTACTTGAGCAACCGAAGTTTCAGAGTGCGGATAGGACAAGTCCTATCCGAACTCGGAAACCCGGAAGCTGGAGTACCACAGGGAGCGGTATTGTCACCTCTGCTGTACTCGATATACACAGCAGACATACCTAGAACACCAGGTACATTACTAAGTCTATATGCCGACGATACAGCAATAGCGGCCAAACATAGACACGTAGATATCGCAGTCACCAATCTACAGACCGCGTTAGACGACATTGAAGAATGGAGTCTAAAGTGGAAAATCAAAATAAATTCAGATAAAACACAAGCTGTACTTTTCCAAAAGAGGCGAGAAAGACCAGAAGAACAGGTAACTGTGCAAGACAACCCCATCGAGTGGAAAAGCGAAGCGAAATACCTCGGAGTGATAATGGATAAAGGATTAACATTCAACAAACACGTAGAAGCTACGGTACAAAAAGCTAACATAGCTAGAGCCGCAATAAGAGGTCTAGCAGGTAGAAAAAGCAAACTACGACTTAAAACCAAAATAACGCTAATAAATAGTATAATACTACCTATACTAACATACGCATCATTAGCATGGGGACACACATGCAATACAACCAAAAAGAAAATACAGGCTCAACACAACCAAAGCCTAAGGGAAGCAGTTAACGTACCAAGATACGTCGCTGAAAGGTTCATTTTCAGAGAACTTCAGCAAATCAGAGTGACTGATACCATGAAAGAAAAAGCCAGGAAAAAGTTCGCAGAACTAGAAGACCACCCCAGTCACATACTGAGAGAGATGATGAGGTATGACGCTTTCCACAGATGGAAGCACAAAAGACCTAAACAACAGATATTAGATTAACGCAAAACCAGAGAGAGAAATAAAAAACCACCAGAGGGATAAAACCTATAAACACCAGAGTGGGAAGAAAAAACAATCAAAACACACACACTAGGAAGATAGTTCGTAGCTCAAATCGCCATAATATGCCATCGCCCAACTAGTGGGCCCTGTTGCACGCACTAGGATACAGCCTATATTGTGGTAATGTATAATATTTATTTATTTTCTTTGCTATGATATAGACTTTATACTAATTATGATTTTCTTTTCACAGGCTACCTACCAAAAAAATCACAAAAAACACAAAAAAACCGGCCTCGGCCACCAAAAAAATCAAAAAATACTAACAAAAACCGGCTTCGGCCACCAAAAAAAATTAACAAAAACCACAAAAACCCGGGCACGTAGGGCCCATCACTCTCGAGCATCAAGTCGTCGAGCTGAGCCGGGACTCAGAGCGGGGACTTGATGCCCAGCAAGCAAATTTAGTTTCGCGGATATGCCACAGTAAGATAAACAGGAATAAAGCGGAGATGCGCTGTCCTGAGTTTTCACAATCGTATTAGGAAACCATGTTGGGGTTCTATTACCCAGGACCTCCACATGAAGAGCACTTGGCTGATTGTTGTGCCTCTATAGCGAATCAGATTGCTATAGGGGGGAAAGGGATGGTCTTGAGCATTGGAGCACGGTGGGGTGACTCCTGTTTTTACACGAGTTAGCACACCTTGCTCCAATGAATTGTTACACCCAATCGTACTACCCGGGTGAACATTTCTCTAAGGCTGGGTTTAATCAATTTGCTGCTGCTATTCTTAATATCTGTTAAACAAACATTGTAAGGATTTAGTTATCTAGCATAAAAACCCTGTTGAGTAGGAGTTCGAGGAAGTGTTTGCACCTGCTGCATATCGAAGCATAAAGGTTGTTCTTTTTTATTGGTTTCTTTAACTGGTTCATAGAAAAACTCTGCTCTTTTGCTGTGTATTCTTTTTTTTTAGTAATAAGTATCTGCTTTGTAGCTTCTCTAGCATTTTTAATTTTATAGTCCATCATGGCACAGTACAAACAGATGTCAGACTCCGGGTATTTGTAACCAACATACAATTCTCTGTAGAATATGTTACAAAATATTGAATACTTTACTTGGAGTTGAAGGTTTTCTTTACAAGCATTATAACTCATGTAGAATTTCAGAATTAAGAGATAACTACTTCAATATTCTATTTTTAATTTGTGGCGGTTGTAGTAGCATTGACTACACATCAAATCTCTAATAAATTGGCGATTTCTTTTTAACCAGTTACCTTTGACTTAATCTATCACCTCCTCTTTTGTCTTTGGTTAGTTTTTAGGTTTAAAAAAAGTTGTCGAATTCTTTCTAGAGTAAACCGAGTAAGAAGCAAAAAGAAAGATTTACACATAGTTACACTACCCCCACAGGTACAGAATCAAGAGAAAATCGTTAAAAAGCGGAAGTCGATTTTGGTTTGGATTTTGCTTGATGTATGCCTAGGCCTAAGCAAGATTTTCTAGATCTCCGACGATAAACGTTTTAAGTTATTATGAACTGACCAACTAATTAATCCTGAAAAAGTTTTTTAGGTTTTAATTTAAAGACATTTAAAAGCTTCACCCTTGTGTGAGCGACCTATAAACTCACAAGCACCTGAATTAGCAGCGTATTTCTTTTTCTTAAAAAGTTGTCTATTGGGAACTTTTTTTTTTTTTCGTGATCCGGACTTGCTCTTATATAATAATAGTAATAATAATTATTAGCCAAAACTTATATTTAACTAGACATATTAATTTAAACAAGATAAATCGACCAAATTATAAAAATATGTTAAAAACCTATGCATAAGTTACAATAAATGACACAGATCTTTAGAGACAGAAATACACGACATCAAGATGAATACTACACTTCCTCTGCATACTTTAACTAACTCTACTGCCGAAATTCGAGAAAAGCAAACTGTGGGACGTCGAAGAATACCGCAGTTTAAGAACTTATTGAATGCAGTAGTGTAAAACTATTTAGAGCGGCAATCAACAGGCTTAGCATAGTCACTTTGATTTCCAATCTTCGACAGAAGATGAATTTTTAAGAAGAAAACTGCCTAAAGATACAATTAATCGCCAAAGTTAAAGATTTTCGAACACTCAAACATCATCCATACCGGCCAGAAGCTAGAAATCTTGGATCTCATGCCGCACCGCTGTTCCCATTCTGATTTGCACTTCTGATACGGTTTTGTTTATTCCAATCGACGGTTTTTAACGCAGTTATTATAAAGTGGTATTTTGTGAAAGACTGTTTAAACAAACACTCATAGTAGGTCTCTTCGTTCGGAATTGTTTCTTTTTCGAAGATTTTTTAAAACGCAGATAAAACCTTACACATCATGGCATTTAAAATACATAAATTAAAATTTTATACGAGACATTAAAAAAGCTACACACGGTCAGCTTTTTTTTAATCCATGTATTATATTAAAGTCATAAAAAATTTACATAACATAATATCGTCGTTAGGAATGAAATACCTCCAATGTGCAAATTTCTGGTAATTCAGATTTTAAACGATTCTGAATCGCTATGAATAGTTTTACAGTCTAGAAAAATATCGAATGTGCGTAGCTATTCCTAACTTCCCTAATGTCTAAAAATGCATTACTCCAATGTAACATATTATTAATTGTTGGACTGAAATAAATCCAATGTGCTTAAAAAACATATTGGAGCTATTATCTATTATAATATCTGCACATTGGAGGTATTTCATACTTTCATCTGTCAAATTCCTATCCTCAAATTTTCTCAAATAAGCTATGTAAACAAATTCACTACTATGGTTAGATATCTTTCATCTCATTATTGCTTAAATTAAGTAGGTAATAATTATTTTTCTTATTTCAGTTTGCCTGCAGCTACTATATTGGAACAGGAAAAAGGCAAAATTTGTGTTTTGGCGATGTACAACATATTACCAGACGGAATGGCATGTCAGTAAAGGAGCGATGTAACCAACGCCAAAATGTTTAAAAGAACACTCATTTAAATGTTCTTTAATTACGCAGGACGATAGACTACGAATTTTTTAAAAATTTTGGACATTAACGTCGTGGGAACATAGAAGCACTTATGTTAAAAATTCAGACAAACGGTCCAAAAAGAAGAGTGCTCGTGACTTTTTTTGTTTTTAAAGACGGAAGTTACCTCAAGGTATGCCGAGTTATGTTTTTGAACACATTAAATTTAGGAGAAGACACAATGAAACGATGGGTCTCAAGGGAGCCAGCCACTCATGAAATTGATACTTCTGGTGAAAGTCTACAAGATTCCAACATACAACAAGATTACTCCGAGTAAAATGAGACAAATTTGCAAAGAAAAGAATGTTATGGAATGGTTGCAAGATATTCCTAAAGTTCCTTCACACTATTGTAGAGCCTCTACTAGCAGAATATATGTTGACAACAGTATCATAACAACAAATTACATGTACAGACTATATAAAGAATGGTGCGATGATAGAAAGCAGTCAGTTGCTCATATCAAGTTGTTTAAAGTTGTTTTGGAAGCAGAGAAAATTGGCATACATAAGCAAAGGAAAGATCAATGTGATACGTGTGTTGCACATAAAATGAAGACAAAAAGTACTGAAGATTATGATGCACATGTCAAAGGAGAAAGAAGGAAGACGGCCAAAAAAAATTATTAAAAAGTAGCGCAAATTCTAAAAAATTGGTTCTTACAGTTGATCTTCAAAGTTTCTTAACGTGTCCAAAAGTATTAGCTTTTTAATCGTATTATAAGCTTAAACTTCAAGTAGACAACTTTACCATTTATTCTCCAAATGATGAAGATATCCAGTTGTACGTTTGGCATGAAGCAAATGGTGGAGTCAGTAGCAATGATTTTACATCTTGTCTTATAGATTATATAAATAATATTCCTGCTAACTATCAAACTCTTGTATTCATCTCAGATAAATGCAACTACCAAAATCGAAAAAGAACTTTGGCTAGTGCTTTAAGTGATTCAGCAAGAGCAAAATCCATTACAATACAGCAGTTATATCTTGAAAAAGGCCATACTATGATGGAAGCAGATTCAGTTCATTTAACTTTGGAATATTACTTTCAGACTTCAATTAATTCACCGATGGATTACATTGCTAGAATGCGTCTTGCTCGGCCACAACATTCGTATAATATTAAAAACGTAGATTTTACGTTCTTTAAAAAGCACGCTATTGACAGTAACTTTCGTTCAATAAGACCTAGAAAAAAATGCCAAAGATCCGCAAGTTGTAGATATAAGACAATTAAAATATAGTCCCAATGAAGCGGTATACTACACCACTGATTACTCAAATAACTGGAAGCTAGTACCACACAGAAGAGAAAGCCAAGACCTGTCGGTTTATGAAAACTCGCTCTTCAAGACACCTCCTGAAATATCAGAAGACAAGTTCAAACATCTGCAAGACCTCAAATCAGTTATTGAAAAAGATCATCATCACTTTTACGATACTCTTCCTAAAAGCAACAAAAAATAATACTTTCGGTGGTGTTCGTAAAAATATCATACACTGATACTACATGTCGAAGTTTGTTTATTTAAAATAAAGATAATACAAATCACTTTACTGTTTATGACTCTTTTTCCCCTAATAACACCAAATTCAAGGTGTATAGTACTATGACATGCCATACACAATATTTGAAATTCCTGCTATGTACCGGTTCAATTATTTATAATTTCTCCAATGTGCGCGTTTGTAATATTTTTTTATTAGTTTAATGTTTTGCACTGATTTAAGGAATCAATTTCACCTTAATATCAACATCAATCTTAGTTTGGCGAAAAAAATCAATTACTAATTTAATACAATATAAAATAGAGTTATTTAACTGTTTTTTGTGTCTCCTGTAAAATTAGGATATTTTTACATTGGAGATATTTCATTCCTAACGACGATATGCTGTTAAAAAAAAGTTGGTGTTATCTTCCTTGTACCCGTAGGTCTAAAAAAATGTATACTTTACGGTAATATCTCTAAGCTGCACTAACAGTATAAAGCCAAACCGTTATTAGTAAAAATATAAAAAAATAAAATAAAGATTATTAGAAGAACTTAATTTATAAGTTTCTTATTTTAACAAAAGTTTTTTCCACGTGAAGTTGAAACAAGTAAAAAAAATAGAATCAGTACAACGCTCTTGGATATTTCCAGGTGAAAAATGATAAAAATCTTATAGTCTAAATAAGTCTTAATATAAGATTGCGCAAAGCTATAGCAAAATCAACTATATTAATGTTTAAATGAAAGTGTTTCTAAAGAACTCTGTAAATTATCAACTTTATTTTCCTGTCAAATAATTCAATTTGCTAAAAGCTAGTATCACAATAAATTATAACCAACACAATCCTTTTTTAAATTATATACCCCGACCCTGAAAGAAGGACTTTATAGAAGGCAATTTATACAGGCGGCTGTGAGAAATTTACGGTGGCGCTACAGCCGCGATGTTTGGGGATGCCAAGGGAGAGATGAGAACAAATGTCATTATATCGATATCCTTAAGTACTTCCCATTTTTATAATTTCTATTGTGTAAAAGTTTACTTTGCTTTAAAATTTTTTATTATTGTTAACATAGAAGTAAGTTACCATATATTTACATCAAAATAATCTAGGGGACAAAAATAAAATGCCAGATTACAGAAGCATTTTAAAAAATTTGTTTCAAATATTTTTAATGAAAATTATAAACAAGTGTCCCGGATATAAAATAAACATTTGTTCTTAAAATCATCTTAATGGCTATTAAGAAAATTAAAAGGGAACATTATAAGTCAAAAAATGGTAACAAAAAAAAACTAGCTTTTTGCTCCTGAACTTCCAATATAGTCTTTAGGTTCCAAGTTAATAGTGTACTGTTCTGCATCTGTTAGGCAAACTTATGATCAGATGGTCCATGTCTTGTTGCGATATTCTGTTCCACTCTATTTAAAGACCCTTCAACAGTTTCTGTCGTGTATTGAACACAGTATTTTGTTGCAAAATGCGTCTGCGCAATATGCCCCATACATGCTCAATTGAGTTTAAATCTGGCGATTGTACAGGCCATCTCCAAATTCTTGTCCGTTTTGTACATGGTGCAAATCCAAATCAAGACTCATCTGTGAAAAAAGTAGACGCGTCTAACCCAATTTGCGACAACGTTTAATCCAATTTGCATATTCTTGTGCCAACTGAAGTCGATGAGCGCGATTTACTCTGGATGACACAGGACACATTTCTTGACACCTTAACCACAAACGATTTAAGACACTTCTGTTCATGTGGAGGACCTCAGCCTCAGTCTCTTTGACTTCTGCCAGCTTAAAGCACTTTAAAAATATGTCACTGCGCTTCACTAGTTAAATAATGTCTCTAGAATATTGGAAATTGCAAAATTAAATAAAAAGGCACATTGACGTTGAAAATCAAGTACCAACAAAGAAATATTACTTTTTATCTTATAGACAAAAACGCATATTAAAGTTTTGTTAAATTTTTATAGCCATCAAAAACAGTATTACTGTACATATTTTTTTATCTCAATGAATGACCCTTATTTTTTTTTGTAAATTCAATTTTTTTTTACGACTTCACCTCTACAGCTTTAATTTGATCCATGTAGATATAAAATATCATAAAATGATGTTTAACAAACGTTAATTTTATAACTTGTTTTTTTATAACCCCCTCTGTGGCTCAGTGGTAAGAGCGCCTGCCTTTAAACCTAAAGGTCGTGAGTTCGAATCCCACCTGGGTGGAAATTTTCGTTTATTAAAAAAATTAATAAATGAAAATAATTTCTATCCTTGTGTGATCGATACACACCGGAGGGACCGCAGACGTTCGGATACAATTAGAGTCTCTTAACAAAGACAATGACGTCGACTTTGCTAAGTATCAAGACAATAATTACTCTACACACACAAACACACACACACACACACACACACACACACACACACACACACACACACACACTACATTTATAAACTAATCTTGATTGAGACTGGCTGAATGACAATTGTCCAAGCCAAAACACACAAAAAAAAACTTTTTATAATAAATCGAGAACAACTAAATTGATTCGGCTAATTTTGGTTTTGAAATATTTATTTAAAGTCCTGGAAAGGTTTAATAGGTGTAAGCATTTAATGAAATTATAAGGCATATAGAAACAACGGTTTTACTTTCCCATAAAAATTGTAACATTACATTATAATCGAATACAAAATGTTTTATACGATCTTGTGTTACAGTAGTAGTTTATTTAAACATAAAATGACATTTAACAACCTCGGCTTTATTTACTTTTTTCCAGTGGCGAAGCTTGATGAAAAATTTTGGATAGACAATTTTAAAGGAATAATCATTATTTCAGGAATAAGGAAAATAAAACAGAGTATCTTTTTAATATTCTATTTTCATAAACAAGTAAACACAACAAAAACATGGACACATTTTTTAAAACAAAAAATAAACTTTTTTTTTTGCGTGTGTTTTGGCTTGGACAATTGTCATTCAGCCAGTCTCAATCAAGATAAGTTTATTAATGTAGTGTGTGTGTGTGTGTGTGTGTGTGTGTTTATGTGTGTAGAGTAATTGTCTTCATACTTAGCAAAGTAGACGTCATTGTCTTTGCTAAGAGACGCTAATTGTATTCGAACGTCTGCGGTCCCTCCGGTGAGTACCGATCGCACAAGGATAGAAATTATTTTCATTTATTAATTTTTTTAATAAACGAAAATTTTCACCCAGGTGAGATTAGAACTCACGACCTTTAGGTTTAAAGGTAGGCGCTCTTACCATTTAGCCACAGAGGGGGTTAAAAAATAAACTTAACTATAACGTTTACTCGCTAAACAATAAACATTAAATTTTTTTATATAAGTAAAATTTTTTATTATTAGAAAATTTTTATTATTAGCAAAATAGTAAAAAATTTGTTTTCTCATTTCTGGAGTAATTGAGTGCACCATATCCTTTTCAATACTTAAAGTGGATAATGAGGAAAGTCTTTCAGTAGTCGTTGAATTCCGCAAATATGTTTTAATTCTTTTTAAAGTGCTCATAGATCTTTCAGATGAGGCCGTTATTACAGGAATGGTCAAAAATAGTTTTAGTAACATATAGCCTTCAGAAAATACTTCTGTTAACTCGTTGTCAAAAATATATGAAAAAAGATGGTAAGGTTTTAAATGTTTTTGTTCATCTGAATAAATTACAATCAACTCGTTTTCTAATTTTCTCATATTAAAAGTTTCAGGATATACTTTATCTAGAACAACTAAGAGATTTTTTGGAAATTGTTTATTATAATTTACGAAACTGTTTTTGTTTGGTAAGTGGACGAAAGAGAGTAAATGGGTGTCTTTGAGTCTTTGTTGCAATTGCGTACAGATTGTATCCAGTATTTCAAAACCTATTGTTTTAAAATTTTTTACTATGTTAACATAAAGAGTTGTTTGAAGTATATCGGTGCACTCATTTACGCATATTTCAATTTTATTGTCATTTCTCAGATTTTGTGTCATTTTATGTATTTCTTCGACACAAACTTCGAGACTTCGAAACAAACAAAAACATCGACAGAAATTTTTGACTGTAAAATCAAAGAGAGGTGCATCATGCTTGGCATAATAATATAGCATTTTTTATCTCGTTGGAATGAAAAACGTAAATAATTTTTTCTGCAGGACCATTTGATGTTTTATCACTAGACACATCCTAAAATCCCATAAATTTTTCACATGTGTCTTTTTTGTACACATACCTTAATATTACACTAAACTGGGATTTGCAGGATACATCAGATTGTTTCATCAGCCTGAACAGATATAAAGTCCGCTTCTTGCAAATCTTTAAAACTTTTCTGTCTGATAATACATTCCACCGATTCTATCAACTGATTTTGAATTTCGCTGGATGTGCCTTTAAAAATGTTACTGGCTTCTAGTGATCACACATATTAGATTCTTCCAGAGTAAGTAGATCTAACAGTTCCAAATAATTTCCTACAGATATATCAAATAAAGTTCATAAAAATTCTAGAGTTGAGAGTATTTTATAATAAAATATATTTTTGCAATAGTAATGTGATTAAAATTTAGTAACTTCTACTAACCTTTATTTTTTGATGTACCAGTTTCATCACGTCCTCGAGAAGCTAATTCTTGACAAGCCAAAAAACGAACTGCATCTATTAAACGACAGACAATTTTGCGATTTTTAACAACACGCTCGTTGTGACGTTGAGCAACAATTTTTTTCCGTGGTCAATTGCATAATCTACTCGAACTTTTCCCAACAAATGGAAAATTTTTCCACAAAATTTTTTATAGTATCTAGTCCACTTTCAGACCAAGATGAATCGTCTCCAAATTACAGATAAGGAAAACAATATAATTTATTTTCAGTTTCGCTGCTGCAAAGCCATGTAAACTTCTCGTACCATTTATGATTGAAATGTCTTGTTGTTTTTCTATCTTTTTGTGATAAACTAAATTTAGGTCGTTTTTGACTATTTTTTCAATTTAATTTTATTTTCTAAGTGAAGCGAAGAAAACAAATTAATTATCTTTTAAAAACACGACGGGGTCGAAATCAACTGAATCCATGATAAACTATTTAAAACAGGAAATAGATCTATTGAACGCCCTTAAATCACCTATCCGAGACCAGTAAAAAAAATCAAATAAGTATTGTTGAAAACCCGCGCGACACATATTAAGGATTTAATTTGGTCCATTGTGCTAGACAAATCAGAAACTGTCTCTTGGGGGCATAAATTTCGCCATCGTCGGTATATGCCGCAATCGGTCAGACTGTGAGAAATCCCCGCGTTTAATAGACAAATATGGTATTGTCCTTATAGTATACGCACCAACCGCTAAAGATTTTTCGTCCTAGGTTTAGAATTTGTTCAGTTTAGTTTTAAATTTTCTGTAAACCCCCTCTGTGGCTCAGTGGTAAGAGCGCCTACCTTTGAACCTAAAGGTCGTGAGTTCGAATCCCACCTGGGTGGAAATTTTCGTTTATTAAAAATTAATGAATGAAAATATTTCTATCCTTGTGCGATCGGTACTCACGGAGGGACCGCAGACGTTCTGATACAATTAGCGTCTCTTAGCAAAGACAATGACGTCGACTTTGCTAAGTATCAAGACAATTACTTTACACACATACACACACACTACACACCTGACTGTAAAAATTCACTGTACCATGCCAATGACCATTAGTTGTCGACGCATTCTCAATAAAAAAAAAAAATTTGTAATAATAGTGCAGGCGTTTAGTACGTTTGGCTAATATTAATTATTTTTAAAGACATTTCTAAAAATATTCTGGGGATTTTTCTATTTGGGTAGACAATGCCTACCTTGTCTATTCTTAAGCTTCACCCATGCTTTTTTCTAAAAAAAAATTCTACGAACAAGCTAAATTTTGCCAAGAATATTAATTTTGGGCCTCAAAAAGATGTAAAAAACTTTAATACTTTTATCCCGGGATTACCACTAAAAACCACCTCGTAGGAGGGTAAAAATTAAAAAAAAATAATTCTATGCTGTAGAAAAAATGTTTCGAATAAAAAATGCAGCTGAGATAATTTTAAACAAAAATGTTAATTAGCACTTTTTATGTAAAATAAACCGTTATCTCAAAAACAACGCTTGAAGTCACCATCGATTTTGAATGTCAGTTAAAAATACGTTCGCGAAATTATTGTTCAATAAAATTTGTATCAGCTCGTCTGTAAAAATTCGATGTCTTTTGATATAAGTGTACTGTCGACAAAAATTAAGATACGTTTTAAAGGTAAAGCAGTTTTCTGCAGCTGCAGCTTTCGAATGCAGTTTTTGTGTTTTGCCGCGAATAAACTCAGTTTTTATAAAGGTGTTAAACAAATAAACGTGGCACGATTTTTGCCATTTTATGGTTCTCGTAAGATCCATAAAATTGATTGCTTTCATTGACGAGTCGTAGCAAAATTTTTATTTTTAGAAATCAATCTTTAAACCGTATGACATGAAATTTTAGTTTTGAGTTGTGGCAACAAAGATGAGGCATTTTAATATAAATAAAAAAAGCAGAATTTAATGCTTTACATTTCAAACAACCTCACGTCAGGCGAAATGCCTCCAAGAAGACGATTTTAGGTGTAGTTTATCGCAAAAGTTTGGTTCTTCTAAAAAACATACTAGTTTATTAAAAAAAAAGCTTTAAACGTTATAAATTGTTTATTATATGAAAGTTTATATCCAGCGTTTTTGAAGCATATTTCAAATACCTCACATTTGTTGTCAAAACTCAAGACTAAAATTTGATGCTACAGGTTTTGAAGATTAGGCTCTACTAATTGAGACTTTATAGTGACCAGTCTATAAAAAGAGTAGATGTTGATCTCATAAGAGTCATAAAAAAAGACAAAAATCGTGTCACCTTTATTTATGTAAGACCTTTATAAAATCTTAGTTTACTTGCTGCAAAATACAAAAATTGCATACGAAATCTGATATCTTTACCCTTAAAACGCATTTTAATTTTAGTCAATAAAATACTTAAATTAAATTTAAATATAAATATAAAAATACTTAAATATTAATTTTTACCGTCGAACTGATACAATTTTTATTGAAAATTGATTTTGTTCGTGTAACTGACCATTCAAAATCGATGGTCGCTTCAAGTATATTTGTCAGAAAACGGTTCATTCTAGATAAAATTGCTACCTACCACACATTTTTGTTTAGAATTATATCAGCTACATATTTTATTTAATACATTTTTTTTCTGCAGCGTACAAATTCATAGTTTTTTTTTTATTATTTTTTTTATTAACACCTGCGGGGTGTTTGTATACTGCTATCTGGTCACAAGTGACCAATTATCAGTTATTTTCTGACCTAACATAATAACAGCAAATACTTAAATCTAAGGGCTTACCCTATGGCTTACTCTTATTTTATCTATTAACTAATGCACTACAACTAACATGCAATAACTTCTCAGCACTATACTCTGCTTTTTACACTAAACTGTTACACATTTACACTAGCTCAAATAATTTTGTCCTTATGAGTCTTCTCTTTAGTTCAGTGTTGTCAAGAAGCTGGATTGCCTCGACATTCATATGACTATGCAGCCTCTGCTCGTGACTTGCTGCTGTTCTCTTGATTATTTCGATGACAGTTTCCATACCCAGGTCCTGGTGGAGGTTGCTGTTACGGATATACCAAGGAGCATCAACAGTGTTTCTCAGTACTTTATTTTAAAATCTCTGGATAATAAGTAGATTACAAGCTTTGGTACAGCCCCAGAGTTGGCACCCATATACCCATACTGGCCTCAGTACTTGCTTGTAGATGGATAATTTATTATGAATTGACAATGTTGAATTTTTTCCAATCAGCCAATACAATTTCTTATATCTAGTATCAAGCTCCCCTCTTTTTTTTTGACATGGACTTTCCAGCGCAGCTTCGCGTCTAGGGTGATGCCCAAGTATTTTGCCGATGTTGCATAAGGAATTCGGGTATCATTTATTCTAACTGGGAAATTTTCTATTTTTCTATTTTTAAAGTTAATGTGTGCAGATTTAGTCTCATTTAATTTTATTCGCCATTTTTTGATCCAGTTATGTATTTTATTTACTGATATATGCAATTTATCAGTCGCTTCTTCACTAGTGTCTCCTATCGCTAGTATGGCTGTATCATCCGCGAAGGTGGCAATAGTATTTTGTTCTAGCTCTGGAATGTCACACGTATACAATAGGTACAGGACCGGACCTCAGACACTTCCTTGTGGCACGCCAGATTTGATCTCCCTTAAGTCGGTGTACACTTCTTCTTGTTTTACTCTGAAATATCTATTCGCAATATATGATTTCAAGATTTCTGAATACTGTTTAGGCATGAACGTTCTTAGTTTATAGTTTAAACCGTCATGCCAGACTTTATCAAACGCCTGTGCTACATCCAAGAAGATTGTAGAGCAGACTTTATTTTCTTCTAATGTTTTTTCTATTATATTCGTTATTCTGTGATCTTGATGTATAGTGGAATGTTGATTTCTGACACCAAATTGATGATTTGGTATAAGATTTTTTCTTTCTATTATTGGTTATAATCTTTTTAATAGAAGTTTTTCAAATAGTTTTGACATCACCGGAAGGAGGGATATTGGTCGATAGGATGTCACTTTATTAGGAGATTTACCTGGTTTGGCGATCATAATTACTTCGGCTACTTTCCAGAGTCTGGGAACATATCTCAATCTAAAAGCAGCATTTATTAGGTATGTCAGCTTAACTATGGCTTTTCTTGCTAGATTTTTTAATAATTCTCCTGTTATCAGATCATATCCTGGAGCTTTCTTAGGATTCATATTCTCTTTTATCTCTGTTGATACTTTTCTAAGTGATGTCAATGTTATTCTTTCGTCAGTTTGGAATGGTTCTTCCCATCTCAGTTCTTCACTATCATTGTCGTTGGGTTTAAACGTGCTTTCTAAATGATCTGCAAATCGTTCTGCTTTCTGTTCATTACTTCTAGCCCAGTTGCCGTTTTCCAAGGGGAATGAATAATTGGTCTCTTCAATCTTTTTGTTGCCTTCCATAAAGAATACTCTGTGTTCTGGTCAGCTGGTAAATTACTTAAAAAATAATTAATTGTTGAATTTTTTATATTCTGTATTTCCCTTTTTAGTTTTTGTGTAGCTTTATTTAGACTAGTTTTGTCTCGTGGAGCTCTGTATTGCTGCTATTTTTTTCTTAACTTCCTTTTTTCTACTATGAGTTCTCTAATTTCTTTTGGATAGTTGTTTTCTTTTGTTCTAGAAGTTATTGTGGAAGTATTTTACCAAGCTGACTGTTGGATATTTTTTATAAAAACTTCTAATTCGTCATCGAGTTGCCTCGTGGTTCTTAATGGAACAGCAAGATTAATTTTGTGTTCAAGGTTTAGTTTAAAGCTCTCCCAGTCAGTTTTTTAATTAGTTAATATTGGATTGAATTCTTTTTTAATCACTATATCACTCATAGTTAGAATTATCGGTGAGTGATCAGAGTTCATGTCCCACCCGTCATTAATATCCAGATAGTTAGCTGAGATATTTTTGTAAATAAAGAAATCTATCAGGTCTGGAATTTTGTTCCTATCGGTAGGCCAGTATGTTGGTGTACCAGTAGAGATTACGTCACCCTTTTGTTCCTTAACAGCTGACAATAGTTCTTTTCCTTTAGTTGTAGTTAGCCTAGAGCCCCAGTGGGTATTTTTTGCATTAAAGTCGCCACCGATGATGTATCTTTTTCCTAAAGTGTTCATAAACTCTTTATATTGCTCTCTTTTAATGGAGTGTCTAGGAGGACAATATATTGAACTTATATTTAAGGTATGTGTTTTCATCTTCACACAGAATGTTGTAGCTTGTATGTGCTTAGTTGCATATTTTAATTCCTCATGATGCAAGATGTTATCTTTAATTATAATAGCGCTTCCTCCTTTAGCTGCATTATCTGGGTGTACAGTAGAATATACTCTATACCCCCTAAAATTTACATATGACTGTTTAGTGAAGTGTGTTTCAGAAACGAGACACAGATCAATTTTCTCAATATCTAGTACTGCTTGCAACTCGATCTGATGTTGTAACAGTCCATTTGCGTTCCACGCCATCATTCGGAGGTCTTTAGTAGCCATTTCTGATTTTCGGAATAGCTCCTTTAGCGCTATGCTCTAGTCGGGTAACTCTGATATCGATTTGAGATATTTTGTCATCAATCTTGGTGAGCTTTTCCAATATCATTTTTAATGTAATATCAGTTTCTTTTTCTTGTTGCGATGATGCATGTCTCCTTGCATTCTTTGTTACATCGCTGTAACTTCTATTTTCACTGACCTCTGCCGTTTTTAGTTTTTTGCTTTCAATAACTCTATGGGGTGCTTTTATAACATTGTTTTTGTTTGTTCTCTCCTTTCTTATTGTTTGTAATTTTTTAGCTACATAACATCCGCGGTAGTTTGCAGGATGGTTTTCTCCACAATGAACACATTTTGGTTTATCTTCTGGTGGTTTTTGGCAGTCTTTAGTAAGGTGTTTACTAATACATTTTACACATCTTGGCTTTTTTTTACCGTTTTTCCACGTGTGTCCGTAAGCCTGGCATCTTTTAGATTGTGGGACTAATCTGGAACTCCTTAATGGCTCGATTTCAACTCTCGTACTAAGTATGTCTGTTATGCCGTAAATTCTATTTATATCTTCATCTTGTCTAAATGTTAAGATGAACATATCTAGTGGTTTTTTAGTTTTTCATTTGAATTTCTTGTCATCTTTAATGGCTTTATATTGTCGTTTTTGCAGGTCTTTTACTATTTCCTCTGGTGGCCATGTATGATGTAATTTCTTAACAACAACTCTAATTGGTCTCTCTTGCTTATTTTCATAAGTGTGGTACGAAAGGTTACTCGTATTTAATGTGTCTATTAAAGCTCTGTAATGATCGCTATTGGCTGTATTAATTTTTATAACTTCACTGTTTATGATAATAAATAAGGTAATACCAGCCTCAGTTAGAAGCTTGCTCAGGTCAACAGCACTTTAAAAAACCTTCTACTACAATCGGAGGTGGTGGTTTTGGTTTTTTGAATGGTTTTTCTATTTGTGTTTCTGCACTTGATTTCTGCGGAGAGGGAGGAGATAATAAGGTATCCATTTTACGTTTTTTGTTAGTTTTCCTGTTTTCGTTTCTTATCCAGCCCGTTTCATGCGCTAAATCTTCTTCATCGGTGCAGTATTCCAGTTTATCTGTTTTTAATTTCTTTTGTGATTCATCAGCACTTGCGGTTAACCCTGTATGTTGTTCGGCTTTTTCCAGCTGTGCTAATCTCTTTTCCATATCGGCGATTATTTGACTCAACCGTTGATTATCCATATTAAGTCTCTTAACATTTTCTTCCGACTGACACCATGCATTATAAAGCGACTGCTCATTTTGTGAACGTTGTGTATTTTCTGCGAACATCGCAATATTTTGTTGGACTAGTAGTGCGTCCATTTCGGTATGAATAGGAAACATTATAAATATTTAAATATTTCGCTTATTTAAGTTAACTTGAATTTATCGCGATAGCTTACAGCCATGGCCATTGATATCACTCACGACTAATGATATCTTAATTACTACTTAATTACCACTGATTAGATAGCGGAGCTCTGAATACGTCTATACACTTGGACGGTCAATTCATAGTAAATCAATTATTTTGCTATACGTCCCTACGATTGGGGTTTCAGAGGAAAGCCAGGACGTAAAATTGGTAAACTTTTTTGGAACCCAAAAATTAATATTATCGACAAAGTTTAAATTGTTCGTGTGATTTTTAGAGGTTTTGTAGCAGTTTCGTCTCGGATGACTGAAATATAAGAAGGTGATTTTGACGATGTTTTTACCAAAAACAAAAGGACCAACTTTATTTTGAGCGTGATTTACTTAGTTTTGATCCAAAAACAGAAACTAACAGTTTTTTAAACATTTTCAAACAGTGTTTAGGAGTTTTTGCTGAAAAGTGTTTAATTTTTTGGTTATTTTACATTGAAATATTTGATTTGGAATTTGACAAATAAGAACGTATTTTTTGTGAGCTACAAGTATGCGCGGGCTATGTCTACAGACTTTATAAGTACACCAGTTGTTTTTTTATAATTTATATTTTTATTTTTTTTTTTTTGATAAATGCTTATTTTTTAGGAGATTTGTAAAAAAACCTTTCATCGTCTGGGCAACTCCGGGTTTAAGTCCAAAAATAAAGTAGAGTGTACGAGGGACCTAACTAAATTTGTATGCACATTTATAACTTATTTGCACTTATGTCAAAAGTTGTACACACAATAAAATAAAGTAAGCAGTTTATTCCATAATAATTATTTGTTAAAATTGTTTGTTCCTCTAATTTGTTGTCCGAAATACTAAGCGAAATACTTAAAAATAACAATTGTCCAAATCTCTTGGCATGTACTAGGTATAGTAACCATAGGACTTTGTACGTCCCTCGCGATTTGAGTGAAACGAATCCAGGCCTGGCATTGCCTTCGAAGAGTGTCTTAGGCCTCTCCCGATGCTCCCCTGAGGCCTCAGGGCCACAACACCGGCACAACAGGATCAACTCACATGGATCTTCTTGTATTTATCTTGTCATATAACTAAATTAGTTCATTAGTATGTGCGGAGCTAGCGCTGTTTTAACGGTGGGTTAATTTGGCCGAAGGCCTGGTATTAATCATCCCAAAATTATATCGAAATAATGTTCCTGAGTTAAAGTTTGCGCGAAAAATTTTCAGGTAGAAGGCGGGATTTGGGACCTATCTGAAATTCCGAGGTATTACGGGGATTCTGGAAAAGGGTTCAGATAGGGTAAAGTATTCATAGACACATATGTTTATGTATGTGTTTGGTTTTTGATGCTATCAGCATGTATCGACGGACAAAGTATCATGTATTATTTACCAAACTTTGTAATCTTTGGAATCTAAGACACAATTAATATTAAAACATATTTAAATAAATTATGAAATAATCTATTGAAACGATAATTTTAGAATTGAACCCTTAACTATAGACATACCATTATTAGTACGTAACAACAGAGACCCGGTATTTTTTACCGGTCATTATAAAATTGAGTCAAAATATAAAGTTATTAAAAAAACACAACAAAAATACATTATGTATTTTTCTGTAGTGTCTAGATATGGGAGAACTGGTGAAATGAGTTAGCTTAGTAATAAAATACAAGATTTGTAAAAAATAATCTAATAAGCGATAATTTTGGTAACATTTTTGGTCCATTGAAACAAACAGCCATAATTGCCTTGAAAAAAAATTTTGATTATTTTTAAACAAATAAACCTAATATATAATCATAAAGGAAACATAAAATAGTATTAGCGAAAATCTAAACATTTATGTCAAAAAAACTGCAAGAGATCAAGTTGTCAAAAAAATTAAGTGGCACATTCCTTGCAAACTCTTGCCGTGCATTGTAAACATATCGGAATCTTGCACGTTATGCAAATATGAGTGGTTTTTCTTTCTTTTTTGGCAGGACATCTTTTGCACGTTGTTCTTTTATTTTCTTTAAATGGTAGGACTTCAAATGGAGTATCCATTTGAAGTATACGTTGCATAGAAAATCTGACGTCACGTGGCATATTCGAATTTTTTAACCTACGTTTCATTTCTTGCTGTACCAGCATCATTCCTAATTGTTTGTTGTAATCATAGCGATCCATTGTTTTATTATCTCGATATGCTTGGTGAGCGATAAACGAATTGACAGATGCTATGTCTAAAAGTCTGAAGAAAATGGCCATGGTCCAATGACGAGTTCTGCGACTAGATGAATAGCTGCACTTCTGGTCTAAACTGTCTACACCTCCTTTTGCTAAATTATAATGCGCAATTATTTTAGGCTTGTTGGTCTTTGCATCATTTATTTGGTTATGGTGCATTGATGATACCAGCAAAACAGCTTTCTTGTTTTTTGGAACATGGGACAATAATGTTATATCAATTGTAAATCCATAAAGAGACGAGTCTATTTGCCTGTGCCTATTTGGTAAAAACAACGGTGGAATTTCACCTTTTTTTTTAAAGTTCCCACAAATGTAAGCTTTTTGGTTTTCAAGACATTAACTAGTTGTATTGACTTTTTAACTATTAACTAGTTAAAAGAGTTTGTGCAAGCTTTAGCACTGCCTGTGTAGGTTTAGCATATTTTTTTAAGTCGTCACTAAGATCATACCCATCAGAGTCTTTTCCACAATATATATATATATATATATATATATATATATATATATAAATATATATATATATATATATATATATATATATATATATATCTTCTTCTTCTTAAGGTGCCGTGCATTTCTGCGTAGGCGTCCACCGTACATCGTCTTGTCAGGTGAGATGTTAAATATTCAGGATTAAATAATTCTGTTTTTAGCAGCATTGCGAAGCATTTCATAGCTGTGGATTCCTGTCCATTGTCGAATATTGCGCAGCCATGACATTTTTTTACGTCCGAGACCTCTCGGACGTAAATAGATATATATATATATATATATATATATATATATATATATATATATATATATATATATATATATATATATATATATATATATATATATATATATATATATATATGTTAATGCCATAATCTTGATCCCATATTTAGCAGGTTTGGCAGGCATATACATTTTAAATCTGCATCTGCCCCGAAAAGCAACTAGCATCTCATCTACACACACACATTTAAACCTACAGTGTATACAGTTTGACAGTTAAAAATAAATGCATTAAACACTTCTGATATAGCAGCTAACGGATCTTGTTTTACCCGTTCGTTTCTGTTTTGGGAATTATCAAACCTTAAGCAGGTGAGAACTATTAGAAATCGGTTAGCATTTGTGACACATCTGAAAATATCTCGACCAGATCCATCAGTGGCAAAAAGAGATCTGACTTGTTCGTGGTTTGATTTAAAAACTGAGGTCAGTATCAATAATCCCAACATAGCTTTTAATTCGATAATGTCCATGTCTCGAAGATCAGATTTATTAGTACCATTTTTATATTTTTCCCTTATGTTACTAATTTTTGCATTAGTTGAGTTCAGAATTAAATTTAGAATATTATCGTCAAGGAAAAGGCTCCATACTTCTTCAGGATTAGCAGAGTAGGAAGTGCGACTTTTTAGACCTGGACATTTAACAACTAGGTTATGTTGCAATGTTCGAGTATGTTTAGGTACTGCAGTATCTACAGACAATTTAAAGCGATTTTTACCATAAATATAATTTGAACTTACGTCAGCTTCAGGGTAGATATTTCCTAATTCTTCATCGTCCGCTTCGATTTCTGATTCACTATCGTGATCTGATAGTAAACACTCTTCATCTGAATCAGCATCACTTGTGCCAGAATCAATTTTCTCATTCCATTTTTGCAGAATTTCCTCAAAATTTTTATCACCAAATTTAACCCTTTTTGAAGGTCCAGGATAACTTTCAGAGTCCATTTCTTTACTTTTTCCTAAAAACACAAAAATATTATAAACAGTTCACATTTTACAAATATAAATTTTGTAGTATCCATATAAGACTAGTTTAAAAATACTTACTCAATCACAGACCCCGGGTAAATTTTACCGGTTAAGATTTTTGATGTCCGATACGAAAAAAAATATTCACAATACACGCCGACCGCTTTGACTAGCACTGTTACACAAACTGCCCGAGAGGTACTGAGACACACAAAATTGCAAGTGGTGGGGTTTGATTGCAAATGATAAATATATAATCATTATTAGTAATTTAAATGCCGTTGTTGGCAATAATATATTTCCAGGACGAAAACGAAAAGAAGGATAATAAAAATATCAGAAATGCAAACGGAGATCTTCTGGGGGACCTCTGCAGCATAACTAGAATACGTATTATTAATACATTTTTCCATCACAAAGAACAATACAAACACACTTTTAAAAACACTAGAGGACAAATATTATTGATAGACTATAGTCTGTCGAATAGAGAGTTACACCCATCTCAAATTTTGGATGTAAAAGCACTAATATCAGCAAAAATAGGAAGCGATCATAAATTGGTATTGTACAAAATCCAAATAAAAACACACATATCGATGGCTTACTTGTAAATCCTTGTAAGTCTAATTTTTGGACATTTTGTCCTTTATATTAAAATAAAATCTACTACCTATGTAAATGAACTGAGCAAAGCTTTGTAAGTCTTGTCATCATTCTCGTCATCTATGCGCGCAATTAAAAATACTAGTAAGTCTAGTGTGTTTAAAGAGGGCAGTAAGATCTTATAAGTTTAGTTTAATGACAGAGGTTATGTTTTACATTGATTTTGTGTAGTGTTCAAACTACTGTTGGTGCAAATAAAGCAAGACAGCTTAAAAAATGAAGACGCAAAATAATCCTGTGGTAAGTAGAATCTGTATTTTACAATGTAATAATGACTATTTAAAAAAATTTTGTCTTTAAAATGTGATTAGACTAAGGAGAATTTATAAACATTTTGGTTGTGACATACAAGGTTTTAACTTCGCTTTTTAAATTGTGTAGTAAGTAATCTATTTTAATAATGTAATAACGGCTTTTTAGTAAACATTAGGTTCATATTTCCAACGGATCTGCGGTGTCGTATATTCTTGATTTTATAAGCATATATAATACGTAGATCTTTAAATAGTTATTAGACTTACCAGGACTTGCAATCCTAGGTAGTAAGATATTCAAGGTTTTGACGTACGTAAAGGGCGCGAATACTGGAGTGTTATTCTAGTATTTTATTATTTTATTGAATACTTGCAAGTAGGTAGAAATGTTCAAAATTTTTTATTTTTTCCCCTTTCTGTTAAGATAGCTAAAACTCACGGATACGCCTATCCTTCAACAAAAATTATCACTTATTAAAAAAGGAACTGGCAAGAAATGAAAAAAACTTATGACAACCAGAGTACAGATCAAGGTATTGTATTAGCACCATCCTTAAAAGCTTTTGCTTTATAATATAAATCAAAGTTAGTTGTACACAACTATATAGTGTATAACCAAGACAAAAGATGGAGTCTGCTATGTTTGGCATAAGTCAGAAGGAGGAGTCCAAAACCTTACGAAGTAGTTTAACTAAACTATTATTTTTTTAAGGATTTCTAAGGATAAGTCCGTCATATATACCTCAATAAGACCAGGTAGGAAAGCAGGAGAATGCACTGTTACAGACCTGTAAGGATTAAAGTATACTTCGGAGAAAGAAGTCTTTTATAAATTAAGTTTTTATGAAAACTGGATTCTGTTGAGAAAAAGAGTGCGAAAAACTGATACATTTCAAGAGACAAAACAGCTGTATCAATGCCCACAAAAGGTTAAACTCCATAAGTACCAGCATTTGCAAGAACTAAAGAGTCTAATTCCCAAATACTTCCACGGATTCTATGATTCTTTAAAATACTGATTTTTGCAATATTGAATTTAGTTCTGTTGTCTACATAAATACATCAGTACAGTCTACAAAAAATTTTTAATTAACATTGCAAACCCTTGTATCGCTCTTTTGCTGAAGTGTTAAAACTTGTATGTCTCATAGTAACAATAATTTACGAGATTACATTCTTTTTTTACATGTTTACATCTTAACTCTTTATGTATAATCCAAATATTGGGTATTGTGAAATTTTGCGAATTAATTAAAAGAAAATTTATTTTTTCCATTTATTTCTATCCAGAAATATTTATTAATTTTAGTTTATTAAGTAATTAAGTTTCGCTATATATACCATTAGAGTTTAAATTACGTCAAAACGAAAGTTATAATCGACTACTATGATCCGATGGGCGTACTGGTCAGTGAATGCACTCATTGATGTGAGTAGTCCAGAGGTTCAAGGCTCAATATCGTGCTTGTATTACATATATTATTTGATTTTTATTTTTGTCAATTAAAGTAGTTTAGTAATGTAATGTAATGAACTTTAGTAAATTATGCACTGCAGTGCAAGTAGTGTTAATTTTCTTCGTTTTACTTTAACAAAACACTGTCTACTTTATTTAAAACCCACTTCTATTCTATCCACATCCCTTTCGCTTAGAGTTGAGCATCGAAATATCAATTATCAAATATATATAATATATATTCAACGGAGTGAACCCCAAGGCTTTGGGGCCAAGGAAATGCCGCGCCGGAAAGAGTATGGGAGAGTTCTGGCTGTTCACTGAGCTGGTGTGGGAAACAAAAGCTGATTTCAGCCACTCAGGCTTTCTCCTTTACTGCCGAATTACATTATCCATTCTAAATCGCGGGAGTCAGACTTTAATATATCAAATTATTTCATTATAGTGCCTCGCAGGTCTACTGTCTGGTTATAGAATAATTTCGGAGGTGCTCTACATACATATGAACTTTTGCTAACACTAACAGCGTCTCAACAAAGAATTTTGTTTAATTTTATTGTTTAAATGATGTTAAAATTAAATAAAAGTCATTTTAGTTTGTAAAACGTTCTTAAGGCCGTTTTAAAAATTATAATTAAATTATCTTGTTTATTTAATGTTTGACGTTACAATTAATGATAGCGTAAATCATACATCAATACAAAAATACAATAAATTGCAAAAAAAAACAAAACGTTTTTTTTTTAATTTTCGTAGAATACCGTTAATTTAACATGTTTCGTTGTATAACATCTTCCTGAGAAAAGCAATTTTAAACTAAATATTTACGTGTTTAAATAGTTTGTGGGACTCCTTAAAAGTCTATTAATTTATTGCCCTTTTTGGCCTTCCAAATAATCAAATGGTATTATTAACATATAAACCCTACCCATACTTACACTTGCACTTTTACTACCCTAGTATGGTTTTGGTCTTGCTGTAATTCATATTAAGGCCTATCTTTTCAGCTTCTACGTCCAGTTCTTTCATCATTTTAAATAATTCTTCTTTTTTATCAGTTATCAATACGATATCATCAGCGTACCTTAGATGGTTCAAGCGTTGTCCACAAATTTTTATACCTTTTTCTTCCCATTTTAATCTTTTAAAAGTATCTTCAAGAACCTAATTGAAGTGAGTGATTTTATACAATCCCTAAAATCAAGGTATTGCCACTTCCACCATTCACACCGTACTGAAGGTATTCTTCTCCGCCGTGGCTGCCATTGTGAACTTCGTCCGTGACCCTGGAAGAGGGACCCTAAGCAGGTACTTTTTTCCCGGTTCAGGAAACACCTGGAATCTGCGGAAGACCGAGATTGATTCATTTTCCCTGATAGGACTATCCAAAGGAGATCCTACCCGCTACACCAGCTGGGTAGCTGGCTTTATAATAACAACTGAATAACTTTCTGTAACGAATATGCCTGCAGGAGTTAAACCTTATCCATTATAAACCTTAGCATTTATCATATAAAATATTTTTGCGTCATACATTGCATCAGTGTACATCTTAAATGGACGTTTTACTTTGAATGCAAGTAGCTGCTCGTCTACAGTGAAATATTTGGATGCAACGTATAAGTCTTAGCTTCTTTAAACTATATGATCAAAAAGAGCATTAATAGGACCTTAGCGATCCAATTTATTTTTCCCCCTGGCATTGCAATCGTCAAATCTTAAGCAGTTACTCAGATACTTAAATCGGACAAGAAGCATGGTACAGTGAAAATAGCTTACACTTAATTAATTCTATAAATTAAGTGTAAGTGTAATAAATTAATTAATTAATTCATGTCGATACTCCTGCCAATATGTATAACCCAAATAATGCCTTCAATTCTATTATGGTAGTATGTTTGGTAAAAGTGGGCCGTATGGCAGCATTTGCAAACTCTGTTTACTGTTTCATCCTCTTATGGTCACTTTTATACTATATCTGTTTCATGAGATGTTATCGGTAAACAAAATAAACAGATTGCTTCATACCCTCACTTATTGGGCTTCATTTTTATTCACCAGTAAATGAACTACAATATTTTTTTGCAGAACGTTGAGTAGAATTGATGGGTCTCACTACACTCGATTTAAATTTGTTGTTACCCTTAAGTCTTATAGGTATGCTAACAAAGTTTACCATGTCGCCAGAATCTCTCACTCGAATTTCATGACCATCGTTTTATGCTTTATCAATGCCTTCCGTTTCTTTACTATTTTCGTTCTGAATATTTTTGTTTATGTCTATACCAAAATGTTTTATTACTCTACTTGCTTTACTTTTTAAATTTTCTTTGGGCTTTTGGTCACTTTATTCGACAAGTTTCTTTTTTATTTATTCTAACTCATGTTGTTTTAAATACTTTCGTTGTCATTTCTGTCCTTGGTCTCTACTAGTACTGGACTTTATAGTATGAATAATTATATTGTATAACAGTACAATGCAGTTCTATACAACTATTAAGAGCAGCAGTAGATAAAGAAAGATAGTGATGATGATATCCAACCTCCGATTGGGAGACGCTACTTAAAGAAGAAGATAACAGTGCAAAATGCGTCCAAGTAAATATTCGCCTTCAATTTTTATTAACCTATAACTAGAATTATGTTACACTTTCCCTACAAAGGGGTACTACTGTGTCCCAATAAGTCTATGTATCGTAGCTTATCGGGAGTAACTAAACGAAACATACACTGTGCTGAGGCGAATAGCATTTTGGGAAGGTGAGAGTAGGTGCTGTATCTTTAAAACACCAAGAATCATAAGAAAATTAATTCTGCTTGTGGTACTTCAGTGCCCCGGTTAGGGCTAGAAGGTTAAGGTACCTTATTGTAAATCTTGTTTAAAATGAACAAATGATTTATAATTTACGGGCTATCAGTATACATTTTCTTGACTCAGCCTTATATTTTGAGCGGAAAATAAAAATGACACTGGTTTTGTTACAAATTACTGTCAAATATCCAACAGGTACAGCTGGTTCCTAAAAAAACTGATACGACTCGTAAGAACGTATTTTGAAGGATAAATACTTATTATTTACATACTATCACTGTCACTGCCAAATCTCAAAATTTGTCAGGTGACTTATTCTGTTTAACTTCAAAAATGGCTCCACAATCTAGTAAAAAATTAAAAGCAACAATTGTAATGATATTAGAAGATGGTTGGTCACTAATTTCGGTAGCGAGCCATTTTAACATTAGCAGAACAACAGTTTTTAATATTAATAAAAGATGGAGAAAACAAGACACTCTCGAAAGAAAGTTCTGGAAGACCAAAAATATTTACCGCTCATGAAGATCGTTCGCTTTTAGAAAGATTAGTAGAGAATCACTTTAAAGATGCGAAAACTGCAAGAATTATGTCACAGTTTCAATTTTGAGAAATTTTTTTAATGTTCTTAAAAGGGCAAAATTGGGGTATATAAACCAGATAATAATAGATTTAATCCTCTTTATGTTGGTAGACCTTTTAGCGCCAATGTATGGGGATGGATTTCATCTAGAAGAATGGGAATGATATGGCGTATTGATGGCAGTTTTGTTGGGCCATGCTCGGTTTGAATATTCTAAAAAATATCATGTTTTCCAGTGTAAAACAGTTGTTATCAGAAAATAATTTTATCCTCCAACAAGATAATTGTCCTGCTTACACTGCAAATATATTAAACCAGTGGTTTTAGAATAACAACATCGAAACCTTACCATGGCCATGCTATAGTCCAGATTTAAACTTAATTGGGAATGTGTGTTGTAGCGTTTACGCTACTGAGTCACCCCCTCAAGAAATTTCTTTCAACCCGACTGCGATCGATTTTTAAATCGACATTTCTCCACTCACGCGCTGGGAGCGCTTTGAAAGGATTGATCGATTTTGTGCGGAAGCAAAGCAGTCAGTTTGGTCAAGAGTCTCACTACGCAGACACGCCAACCGATGAAATTTTTTACCTTCAAAGTGACGGAATTGGAGCAAGGAACATAATTTGGGGGAAGAATAAAATAATTCATAAATAGAAATAATAATAATAATTAATTTATTAAAATCAAGATCCATGTATTAGAGAAACACATAAGGAAAATTTTTTCTGGCGTGCTGCGGCTCCATGTAAGTAAGTCATTTCATACGTATTATTTCTTTATCATACAATCAAATTTATCATTGCAGTTAAGTATTTCTTTAGAGATTATTTTTTTAAGTTCCGAAATAATTTAAATATAAAATTTCCTTAATTTACTTGCAAAGAACAGAAAGTCATTTTTTATATAGGTAAACTTAAATTCTGTTTTGGTCCATGTCGTTATCATTAAGTTTTTTTTTGGTTCCCTTTTTATCTAACTTTTTTTGGTGGAATATAAAAGGTTCTACAAATGTGGTACAGCCTTTTGTATTCTGCGCATGTTCATTTCATGGCGCAAGCCTGTCATGTCTACGAAGTAACTTCGGAAATTCTGACATGTTGACATAACCTAATGTTTTGTTTTGGTGCAGTCAATCTATGCTGCTACACGTATTAAATAAAATAGTAATTAAATCTGATAATTCTTTTAGATTCCGTCACTTCACTTGAGAGTATTATCTTAAGAATATTCCCTCAAGGAATAGTAACAGAATTTATTAAATAGTTAGCAACTCTCCTGGATTTTGCCGTTACTCCAAGCAGATAGAGCAGACCAGTGACTGGTTTTGTGTCCAGACTTTCCTGGGATTTGTCCTTTACAGCAACAAACCGATTTAGCCGTGCCAAGAGGAGTTTTCCTATGGACTTATAGTGCTGTAAAGATAGGTTGTTTGACTGTGTAATTTTTTTTGTTACTGTCTATTTTATACACTTTTCATATGCATATGATCAGGTGAATACAATTTTGATATAATATAATTCTAAGATATTGGGAAAGGAAATAAATTGTGATTTTAACTAGGATTTCAAGAGTACTGACCAAACTCACTTTTGCTATAATTTTTTTTAATACAATACATTTGATATAATACAATTTTGATATTGGGGAGGGAAATAAATTTCATGTGGTTTTTTTAAATATGATATAATGAGTATGGAACAACTCACTTGTAATATATAATATAATGGTAATAGATTTATCAAGTTTGATATCTTTACTATATTGTAATTTGTATCTCATTTTAGTCGAACTAGTTAAATTTAAATTACTACCTTTTTGTGTTAAGACTTTGGCTATGATACGGACTATTCTTGGTTTTTACTCATATTTCAAACTTTATTTGTCCAGTGGTAGTGACTATTCGCTTGTTGAGGGGCTATTAGGTCCTATTGTATCTTTACACTACCCACTACCACTGTTATTTAGTTTTGCATTATATGTAAATTGTTAATACATATATATCGATATACACATTTTTATAAATATATTTATTGTTACTATTTTGAGTTTTATTTCAGTTCTACTAACCAGTATATAATATAGCAAAACAAGATTAGTATTTAGTATTTTGTATTCCAGGTTATTATCTCCAGAATCATTTGTTTCTAATCATTGGTTACTTCAAAATCTCAACTATCGTTGAGTTGGCGTCCTTCTTTTTTTCTTCTTATTGTTCTTTTTATATAAATTTATTCCCAGTGACCTTCTTTAGTTGTATCACGTTTGGTATTACCAGGTCTCATTTCGTTTCTTGTCTCATTAGCTCAGTATCCTTGCTATCTGTTTATATCTTTAAATCCACAATCCAGTGCAGTGAAGCTAGCCCGAACACTCACTTGAGATTTAGTGTCTCTTTGGCCATTTAACTTTGTTCCTCTGAGCTTAGCCATATTTTTAGTATTTTCATCACCTCTCTTCCAGTTCTTCTGAAATTTGGAAGTTCAACACTTCCTAAAATCCAATACTCCCAGAGTATTGAGGTTTCAGTGTGGAGTTATTATAAAATGGTTGTATCGGCGTAATTTTATACCTCAAAATTCTCAAACACGTTTGGGAACAGCTCTCTGAAGAAGACAATTTCATATTCCTTGTCACTATATGAACCGAAAGATACAAGCTGTTATCAATGCTTATGGAGATATTACAAAATATTAATTTTATTTTTACATACCTAAATTTAGTATGGTTTTGGTCTTCCAGACCCTTGCTTTCTTTGGAGATTTTTTTGTTCCCTCCATTTTGTATTAATAGAAAAACTGTGTTTCTGCTTATGTTAAAATGTTTTGCTGCCTCTGATAGTGACATCTTTTTTTTGGTTACAATTCGTGCTTTAATATATCGTTGAGTTAAGTCGATTGTTTATTCCTTAATAATAATAAAAATGATAACAACCACCCTATTTTATATAAAAACTATTATTTATATACTATTTGTAATCATTCATCTACAACTTGTAATTTTTTTTATCTTTATTAAAATACCTTTAAATATTATTAACTAGAGCAAGATTGATAAGACTTCTTTTTCAGGATAACCTTTTACTGTACTTACATCAGTAATATCAAGGAAAATAAATACACATCCGTCAAAGGAAGGAGAAAAAAAAGAACAACAGAGAAAAAGTAAAATATTTTAATGACAAATAATAAGACCTAAAAAAAATAGTGAACAAAGATATGTTATTATATTTTTTTACTTCACCTCGTTAAATGGTGTCTATCACCAAGATATCAATCACCCAAAATATCTGCTGTATTAAGGATATTTTATATTATATGTATTTAATATTGTTTTTGCTATATTTTTTTATTAAAGTCCTAATTTTATAAGTTATTTTTAAGCTTGAATGTGTAGTTCATTGTACTTCGTTGTAGTTCAGAAATAAAACTTGCATACAAAAGATATTTATAAGTGAAACCTACATTTAATGCGATTGATTGTATAGAGTCACGGCTATTAACTAATTTGCTGACCATCTACAAAAAGAATTTTATCTGTTAAACAATAAAATGCTCCCCATAGTCCCCCTCATTGTCTCTATTACCTGTGCGTGCGTGACTGGAAAAGCTCAAAAGCTCAAACCATGCGAATGCTGCTTAAGATTTCCACGCACGATCCAAGATTCAGTTACCTGAGCCCTTTTTCTATTTCCTTCAATTGCCGCAGGGGCGATGTTCACTTTTTCTTTGTCGACATATCACTCCTGTTATGTCGTTTATTTGTTTTTGGTACACCCTGTGGAAGTGTGTTCAGCGAGTGTCAAGCACTTTTGACAAGCGAGTATAAGGATTTGTTTTGCTTTCATATAGTCGAGTGTTTGAACGAAAACGCCCAGAGTATCGAAGCAAATATGTGCTTGTAAAAATATATCCAAAAAACTTTTATTTTTTTCGGCATTAGTTGACATTTATAAATACGTGACAAGTATAGTTGTGGTAGATAATAAATATTTATAATTAAAATGTATTGGTAATTGAATCAGTAAAATATAAAAGGATAAAATTCCAAAAACTTTTTTTACAGCATAAAACTTTTAATTACTTTTTTGTACTATGAGGTAAGCAGAAGATATTTATGTAATAATTAGGTTTTATATATACACATTTATTGAGTAATTACTATTTTACTAATTGGAATGTTATCCTTTTCCCTAAGGACCTTTTCGTAGACATTTTTATGTTCCTTTGGTATGTAATGCATAATCTTTCTGACATTAACGAGTCTGTTGACTTTTACTGGCAACATTAAGTGATAGACTTGATCTGTGGGAAGCTACACTCTTCCTCCTTTATACAACTTGTAAGTTCCAACTACAAAAGAATCAATAAATGGACGAGCATCGACATATCCATATTTCTCACTGGTATACTGAAAGTGCAAGTTTATTGTCTTGGCTTTTTGTAGTTTTCTTGAATATTGAAAACCACCATTGTTTCAAATCAACAAAATTTGCATGTTCCAATGGTATTACTAGAAATTTTGGAGCTTTTACTTTATCGTCTTGAATGATGTTATTGTTTTGTTCTGATGTGAAAAAAAATACGATCATGTTTACGAATAGCACGTTTTTTCTGTGGAAAAGTCGCGATCACTGGGTAAGAAACTGTGACCGCGAACTGGGAAATAATGGTGAATTGTGTTAAATCTTCCTGTCATTGATAGTGCTAAGAACATTGTTTTAATGGTGTGGTTGCGGTTTTGACCACCGCAAGTGTCACTTAAAACATGTAACTCTTTTACATGTAATATTTAGGTGGTATTTTATCTCTAATGTACTTAGATACCATTGTAAAAATCTCTTTAGGCCCATTTTTCCACGAACCCTCATGATAGTTTTATAATACTATTTCATTAGTTGTTTAGTATTCATTTGACTCTCGACCTGCAAACATCGCATCGATATAAATTAGGCGAAAGATTACAGTGGTGATTAAAAACGGGCTCTGGCCGCGTTTTTACCGTCATTATCGTGTATCAAGTGGATATACTATTTATAAACTATTTAAAAATTGAAATATACAGCTTTAACAATTAAAATGAGTGCTCAACCAGATTTATCGGTGAGTGTTCCTTTTTATACTGCTACTGTTAATAGTCAACCTATAAATACTCAATATCAGCAACAGCACATTCAACCAGAATGCCCAAATGTCCCTTTTCCACAAAATTCACAACCAAATTCAGCACAAATTTTAAACAATCCACCAACAACAATATATTATGTTCCTAACCAAGTACTTTTACAATCTTCCTCAAACTGTCAATACAATCCTACAATAAATCCCACATTATCTAAACCTGAAAATGAAGCTTATGATTCTATTGAGATGACATATACATTACAAAGTGAAGAATCTTCAGAGGAAATCAGCGACATTGAGTCATCGGACATCCACGAATGGCAAACTATACAATATAGTAACAAAAAACGTAAAATTAATCCTCCGACACCAACAGAAAACGAAGACACGGTAGTATCCAACAATAAATTTCAGATTCTACAAAATGAAAACGAAAACGACAACAAAAGTAGAGAAAATACCAACAAAACTCCAGCAACCAATAAACCCTCACCAGTTTTTATATATGGTGTTACTGAATATCATAAAATCGTTAATAATCTATCGAAAGTAGCAAAAACAGAGACATTCTATTATACAGCATTAAAAAACAACACAATAAAAATAAATTCCCGGGACTCTGAAACATACCGAAAACTAGTAAGACATTTAAACAGCAAAAAAAATTGTGCATCATACGTACCAGATGAAAGAGGATAGAGCATACAGAGTTGTAATTCGTAATCTACATCATACAGTGCCCATTAATATAATAAAAAAATATATGAAATTCAATTTATAAACAACGCGAAAATAGTTATTAAGCCACCGTATAAAAAGAATAATATTATCCAGTGTACCAGATGCCAATTGTATGGACACTTGGACACTCTAAGACATACTGTTATAGACCTTATCACTGTGTCAAATGTGAAGGCAACCATATGTCAGCCGATTGTAAAAAACCTAGGGACACACCTGCCATATGCGGTCTCTGCAATGGAGCACACACTGCAAGTTACAAAGGATGCATAGTATATAAAGAGTTAATTAGCAGTAGAGACAGAGCAAGAGGATTATCATCTCACACTCCAGCGAACAATCAACTGCCATATAACAGAAATACAGTACAGAATAATCCGAACTTAACCAATCAAAATCACGCGACTTGCACACGCGACACACAAGCAACAGGTGGAACAAATGAAAATATTGTCCATAATAATACCATGGAATGGCATGGAATGCCAACGGCCTAGGCAAGCATAACACAGAAGTTACTAACTTTCTTGAACATAACAAAATTGATGTTCTACTCATATCGGAAACCCATTTCACTGACAGAACGATGTTCAAGATCCCTCATTACTCTATTTACAACACCAACGATTCTGATGGAACAGCACACGGTGGCGCTGCCATTATTATACGTAACACCATACCACACTATGAGGAAACAATGTATCCGACGGAAAAAATACAAGCTGCAGTAATCTGTATTAGTTCTCAACCGCAGTCTTTTAACATCGCGGCAATGTACAGCCCTCCAAGACATAATATCTCCACAGCAGAATATGAAGACTTCTTTAAACATCTTTCAAACAAATTCTTGATTGGAGGTGACTGGAATGCCAAGCATACAGACTGGGGGTCGAGACTATGTATGACAAAGGGAAGAAATCTTAAACAAGCCATAGCTAATACAAACAGCTCTTACTTATCTACAGGGCAACCCACCTACTAATCATCAGATCCAAACAAAATCGCAGATCTACTCGACTTCTTTATCCTTCATAACATGGCCGTAAATTATTTTGACATACAACCATTCTGGGATGTGTCCACCGACCATACTCCCATAATTGTAACACTATCTACGCAAATTATAAAACGTCCGAATATCCCTAAGTTAACAACATTAAAGACCAACTGGAATGTATTCGAGTCTTACATAAATGAAAATTTAAATTTAAATTTTAAGATTAAAGCAACCAGACGATATCCATAACGCTGTGCTTATTCTTACCCGAACTATACATGCAGCCGCAGAAATAGCTACACTCCCTCAGAATGACAAAGAACCAAGTGACACCAATATACCCGTATATATAAAACGTCTTGTTGCACAAAAAAGAAGAGCCAGGCGCATATGGCAAAGAAGTTGCAATCCTATAGACAAAAATGAATACAATATATTAACACGGCAACTTAAACCTGCTCTACAAGACGCGAGGAATGATACATTTGAACTATTATGATCGACAGCCTGTCAAAAAAAGATCACAGCATCTGGAAAGCAACGAAATCATTCAAGAGGCCTACACAGCACATACCATCTCTAAGGAAAGATGATGGAAGATGGGGAAAACTAAACAAGAAAAGGCATCAATCTTTGCTGCACATCTCTCCTACGTTTTTGGTGCGCCTTAACTTAATAACCATAATGACGAAGAACAAGTTAAAAACTTCTTAGACACTCCATGCCCAATGATGCTACCAATTAAATTCTTTACTTCTAATAATGTAAAAGAACAAATTTCTAGATGCAATAACTACAGAGCACCAGGCTTCGACATGATCACCGGGCTAATATTAAAAAAATTACCGAGAAAAGCAATTATCCTACTAACAATGATATATAATAGTATCATAAGATTAGCCTACTACCCGATTAATTGGAAGTTTGCACAAATAATTATGATAAGTAAACCAAATAAACCACCAAATACTATTACTTCATATAGACCAATCAGCTTACTTCCAATAATGTCAAAAATCTTTGAAAGACTTCTGCTCCAAAGAATCTCAGAATACATCGAAATTAATTCAGTGATCCCAAACCACCAGTTTGGTTTTCGCGAAGGTCATTCAACTCTACAGCAGTGCCATAGGATTGTAAAAAACATTAATGTATGCCTCGAAGAGAAAAAAATTTGCACTGCTGCCTTCCTGGATATAGAACAAGCCTTCGACCGTGTTTGGCATGACGACCTCCTATATAAACTTAAGTCATCCTTTCCCACCCCTCACTATCTTTTTTTAAAATCATACCTCACACAACGTTACTTTCAAGTCAAATTCCTTACAGAAACCTCTCATTACTATCCCATAAAATCCGGTGTTCCTCAAGAAAGTGTCCTGGGTTCCCTCCTGTTCCTCATATACACTGCTGATATCCCAACAACAAATACGACCACAGTTGCCGTGTTCGCAGATGACACCGTCATAATATCCATCGATGACGACCCCCAAGTAGCATCAGGAAACCTTCAAATACACCTGAACTTAAGTAGAAGACTGGATGAATAGATGTAAAATCAAAGTTAACCATAATAAGTCTAATCAAATTACATTAACTAATAGGAACATCATATGTCCGAGAATCAGACTGAACAATATACTACTACCAGTAAAAACAGAAGTCAAATACCTGGGAATGACACTTGATCAAAAACTCACTTGGAGAGCACACATCTTGGCCAAAGAGATCCAAATCAACATGAAAGTACGTCAAATGAATTGGCTAATAGGCCGAAAATCATAGTTATCAACAGATAATAAACTTCTATTGTATAAGTGCATAATAAAGCATATATGGACATATAGAGTGCAACTATGGGGCTGTGCAAAGCCTTCTAATACCAAAATCATTCAGAGAATCCAATCCAAAATACTCAGAATGATTTTTAACGCGCCATGGTACGTTAGTAACAAAACTCTGCATGATGACTCTGGTATACCGTTCGTTGAAGACGAAATCAGCAGACTAACAAGAAATTATTTAGAACATCTACCAACCCACCCCAACGAGGAAGCAAGACAACTACACCTACAACCAGAAGTCAGACGAAGATTGAAGAGACAGTGGCCAACAGACTTTATACATTAATTTCAATTTAAATTTTACTTTTCATTTCAATTTTAGTTTTAAATTATAATCATACATTAATTTAATTTGTTAGTGTTAGTATTGGGAGTTTTATTAATGGATAATCTCTCCTCTCATGTATTTGCAATAATCACATTTACTAATAGCTTGTAATAGCAGATTGTAAATTTTTAAATTTAATAATAAAAAAAATTGCATTAATAATTTTCGCTGTATATACAGACTACTGCCTACTAGATCTTTTACAATCGTCTTATGCAAGATTGTAATTTACTATATTATATAGACATCTTAAATTCTAAACTGGTAGTATGACAAAACACGTAGGAGTCTAAACAAACATAAGAAATCAACTAAAAAGGATGTTGTCTTTGAAATACATCGAAACGTTAACCAACAGATGTAGTAATTCAAACTGGTACTAATAAACACAGGATTGCCTACCCGTTTCAACCCATACAATAGCACGTTTTTAACCATCGATTTATCCCGCAGCAATTCAACTTTAGCGCCACTACTTGAGTGGAATAAACTTTCACACTTATTTTTGACAGCGACCACCTTCCAATTTTGATTACTTATATTAAAGACACAAACATTAATACAAAGCCATATGAAATATGGAAATTAAAATCAGCGGACTGGGAAAAGTACACTAGTTTAATAACTGCAAGATTGAAAGACTTAAAAATATTAGAAGATATAAACATCACAATAGCAAATTTTAATCATATCCTAGATATATTCAGCCAGAGAAGCGATTGGAAAACCCAAAGCTATCACAAAAACACCTCTACCCTGGTGAAATATCAAAATAGAAACTTAAAAAAAAAAACAAAAAACTCCCTTAGTATATTGAAAAAACACAATTCGGAAAGTGACTTAGCTAAATTTTAGAGCGTTAAGAGCCAGATCCAGATTTATTATCAAAAATCTAAAAAGAAAGCTGGGCCAATTATGTCTTATCAATAAATTCATTTACACCAATAAGTGATATTTGGCAGAAAATAAGGAAAATAAAAGGCTCAACCAAAATGAATCATATCGAAACCATTTCTACAGATAACTTAATTACTTCAGATAAACTAGAAACTGTAAAAATCTTAGCTGTTCACCATCAACAACATTCGAGCAATGATGAAGACAACCCTACATTGTTAAAACACAAAAAAAAAACGAATTGCCACAAATCAAAATAGAAGATATTTTATGCCTTCTTAATATACCGATTACACTAGACGAGTTAAACGAAACCTAGGCAATGCTAAAAAAACTTCTTTAGAACCTGATGATAATTTAACAATATTTATTGAGAAACTACTTGAAATAGTAAAGAGATTTTTAGCTGACATCTTTAAGAATATTTACAAAGATAAAGAGTTTCCTTCAATATAGCGTAAAGCAATTATAATTTCTTTTTTTTAATGAATAAGCAAAAATCTTACTATCCTCCTATCGTCCAATATCTCTCATCAGTAACATTTGCAAAGCAATGGAGAGAATATTCATTAAAAGACTGAAATGGCAGTTAGGAGAGAAAAACTTTTTACTCCAATACAAAGCGGATACCGTTCAGACAGATCGACAGCTGATAACACTGTTGCACTAGAATCCGAAATTTATAGAGCATTTATAAATCGACAAAAAGTAGTCGCAATATTTTTTAACACTAAGAAAGCTTTCGACACAACTTGAACGCATTACATCCTCAAAATGATGAAAAACTCGAAAATATAAGGCAAATTTCTCGCTTTCGCCAAAAACTTTCTTCAAAACAGGTCCACACAAGTAAAAACAAAGGGATTCATGTCAACATCAAAATCACTCCATAATGGAATTTCTTAAGAATCAACCTTAAGTCTACTATTATTCTTAATCGCAATAAATAATAAAACAAACCACATAAAGCTTCCTGTAAAAGCTAATCTTTTTTATAATGATCTAGTAATATATGTTAAAAGTAAAAAAATAGAATTTGCTACGCAAATTTTACAGAGAATATTAAACAGCCGAGAAATGTGGTCTTTAGAGACTGGTTTAACTTTTTCAACTAAGACTAAAGTAATAATGTTTGATAACAAAAAGCCTATTACAACTTAAACTTGTATCTAAATGGTCATTCCTTGAAACAAGTCCGCGAAATCAACGCATATCACATATCAACAATTTGATCAAATCTTGTCAAAAAAGAATAAACTTACTAAGAGTTTTAACCAATCATAGATGGGTTCAGATACTAAAATTCTTTTAAACTTACCTATATCAGATATTAATAAGAATCAAACTCATTTACGGATGCATCCAACTACTTTAATAAGAAGCCTTCAAATGCTAGCAAGGAAAATGCTACTATACCTCAGAAGACAAAATATCACTATGCTACGCTTCAAAAATTCTAAGCGCAAAGGATCAGAACTTTATCGTAAGTTTAGTATTGGAAGAATCACTAGAACAATACACAAATTACTCCTCTAAGACAGTACCATTTTACGAACGAGTTAATATCAATAAAATGACCTTGGCACCCATAAAAATATACCAGACACCTCCTGAAAAGTTTCTTTAACAATAGTAGACCTCTCCTTACTTAATCAAATAAGCATTCATACATTTCTGCTAAGGTCAGACTTCAGTATCATACAAATTTACTTAAATATTCCAATTACAAATTGTTCTTCACTGATGCCTCCAAACATTGCAACGGAGTAGCAGCTACTTCTGTATCAGAAAACGTAATTTCTGCCACTAGATTAACTGACGGCTGTAGTATTTATACAGCAAAGCTCCAAGCAATACTTGACGCACTAAATCATTGTAAAACCACAAATGAAAAACACATACTAATATTATTAATTACTATTAAACTGGGAATAAGCCACAATTAAAGATAAAAATACGTTTATTGACGTTTCAATTTCCACTTCGGAAATCGTTCTCAAAATACAAACAGTAAATTAAACAAATTTTGTTTTTTGTTACATAGTGAAAAATTCTTCTAATGATTTAATTTTATCTGACTCATTTATATTGACAATTCAGACATACATTATGCATTTTAAAGTAGACGACTTTAAAATGATATTGCCAATATTGTTTAGTTGCGCTCCTGGGACGACTTTACTTATAAGATAGTTCATTTGATTACATGAAATCAACTTTAACTTGAGAATATCCGTCAGAAAAAAATCATAGCATGTAATTTGTCTTTAAAAAGACAAACACATGACATTATGACAGAAAAATTCTCTTGTTAGTGATTCCATAGTAAATTATGAGGGAAAAACCAGGAAAAAAACCTCATAATACTATCCCGACATTGTAAGTATTTGTTCGTGAATTTAGTTTACCTTCAACAAACATCAAAATTCCGATTTTACATGTTACGTTAGTTAAAAAACATAAATGATGTATTCTCTATATGTTACTGACTTACTAATACTGGTATTTTCTTATTAATAACTTCCTCTTTCAATATTGGTAACCAGATCCTACTACATTCTGCCGAGGAATTTGCGACACAATTGGCCTCATTTAGCATAATTAGAGCCGCTTCTTTGATTTTTCTTTTTTTACCATCCGTTTCTTTTAGGACTACATTTGAATTATTCCATTGAACCCTATGTTCATTATCCCATGCGTGTTTACAGATTTGAGATCTATCAAATTCTCTATAATTAATGTACACTTATTCTAACATTTAATGGCCTTGATGATTCAGCTAAATAAAACTGATCGCATTCACAAGGTATTTTATAAATGCAATTCTTTGTCCTTGTGTATGCTGTAGGATCTCGTTCTAAGTTGTTCTGTTCTATTCGATCAATTGTCGAAAATTCCTTATTTATAAACGATAAAGGATAATTATTTTTTAATAAAACAGATGTTAACAAATGTTTCTCCTCCAAGAACGAATTTTCGTTAGAACAAGTAATTTTGGCTCTATCGTATAAGGATATTTAAATAGATATTTAAATTACACCAATAGATATTTAAATTTTAAATCAAATCACAATATTAATGTAAAAAAGGGAATAATTAAATCCTTATACGATAGAGCTAAAATTACTTGTTCTAACGAAAATTCGTTCTTGGAGGAGAAACATTTGTTAACATCTGTTTTATTAAAAAAATGATTATCCTTTATCGTTTATAAATAAGGAATTTTCGACAATCGATCGAATAGAACAGAACAACTTAAAACGAGATCCAACAGCATACACAAGGAATAATATGAGGAAAATAACAATACCGTACATAAAAGGATTATCAGAAAAACTTAAAAGGATAGGAAATAAATTCAACATTTCAACAACATTCAAAACAACAAACACGTTGAGATCTATTTTATCCAAAACCAAACCTAACAATGAACAAGAAAGGACAAAGAATTGTAAAATACCTTGTAAATGCGATCAGTTTTATTTAGGTGAATCATCAAGGCCATTAAATGTTAGAATCAGTGAACATCAATCTTATATTAAAAATAGAGAATTTGATAGATATCAAATCTGTAAACACGCATGGGATAATAAACATAGGGTTCAATGGAATAATTCAAATGTAGTACTAAAAGAAACGGATGGTAAAAAAAGAAAAATCAAAGAACTCTAATTATGCTAAATGAGGCCAATTGTGTCACAAATTCCTCGGCAGAATGTAGTAGGATCTGGTTACCAATATTGAAAGAGGAAGTTATTAATAAGAAAATACCAGTATTAGTAAGTCAGTAACACATAGAGGATACATCATTTATGTTTTTTAAATAACGTAACATATAAAATGAGAATTTTGTTGTTTGTTGAAGGTAAACTAAATTCACAAACAAATACTTACAATGTCGGGATAGTATTATGAGGTTTTTTTCCTGGTTTTTCCCTCATAATTTACTATGGAATCACTAACAGGAGAATTTTACTGTCATCATGTCATGTGTTTGTCTTTTTGAAGACAAATTACATGCTATGATTTTTTTCTGACGGGTATTCTCAAGTTAAAGTTGATTTCATGTAATCGAATGAACTATCTTATAAGTAAAGTCGTCCCAGGAGCGCAACTAAACAATATTGGCAATATCATTTTAAAGTCGTCTACTTTAAAATGCATAATGTATGTCTGAATTGTCAATATAAATGAGTCAGATAAAATTAAATTATTAGAAGAATTTTTCACTATGTAACAAAAAACAAAATTTGTTTAATTTACTGTTTGTATTTTGAGAACGATTTCCGAAGTGGAAATTGAAACGTCAATAAACGTATTTTTATCTTTAATTGTGGCTTATTCCCAGTTTAATAGTAATTAATTTACAATGCCACAAGAAAATAGCTTCAGAACAATACTAATATTATTAGATTCATTAAGTTTTTTACAGGCCATTAAACATGTTTATTTTATACACATCAATCTGTTTCTAATTAAAGACGCGTTGCTACAGCTCTAATTTGCTGGAAGAACCATATCATTTATGTGGGTTCCCTCACATGAATAACTGGTAATAAGCTAACAGACAAAACTGGGTTTGAAGCAATAAACAATGTGAACATGTTAACTACAACAGATGCAACAGATACAAAGATGCCAAACACCTTTCACAGTCAACCATACAACAACACTGGTTACAAAATTCAATCAAGTTCTGTCTTTTTTAAATTACTGTAAACTCTATAATATATTATGATTTAATTTTTGTTACATGTACATCCATACACATTGTACCAGACTGTTGTAATGTAAGTGACTTTTAAAATGTACCTTATTTACTCTATTTGTCTATTTGTATCATAAACCTACCAATAACCCCAGTGGTTGATGCGGATAAATAAAAAAAGATGTAGTAATGCTGAACACAAATGATAATCTAGCCTAATCTAGACTAATTAATATCTCTACATGTATACTTACATTACAAAGGTGTGAATTTATTTGCAGCAGATATATTTCTTATCTTCTCTCAGGAAGAGGAAGGTATAAATACAAGAACAGGGTTACAATAATTTTGGCTACACGTTTGAAAAAAAGTGAAAGGGAAGTGTTATCTGAGAAATCGTATTATGAAAACGATTTCCTAGCTGGAAGTCAAATCGAGAAATCAAATTTTACTAATTATGTTTGTGTCTATTTCTCAGTAAGAAGTTATCTTGGAAATTTTTATGAATTATTTCGTCAAACATAAATATACCAACAGTCGTAACTTACTGGTAATCTTGTACAAGCATCATAATTATATATTTGCGCATAATTTTTATTATTAGTTGTTGAATTAATCTCGTACTTATCCATAAACTAGCTAACTATCTTGCAAAACTAAATGGAGATGGAGGTGTAGAGATTAAAGAGCTTTCTGGAAAGTCAGACGAGAAATAATGCGCGCTGCCCTTAGGAGATATGCCGATACTAACTCATAGTGACAAGCAAATTCGCGAGACATGTGTTAGATGTCCGCTGGATGGAGTCATAATGGCGCCGTGGAGGTAAGATATATGAGCACCTTAGACCTGCAGCTCTATATTATGCGAGAGAGACTGAAAGCTTCCAATGATGATACATCGTGAACACTTGGTGTATAAATTATACATTGTAAGAACTTAAAAGTTTACTTTTTAACTATCAATAATTGAAATAATTAAAACGTTTTAAATTTTGAGAAATATTTTGCTTTTGTTCATTACAAATAAATAGATATTGTTTCCAATTAACAATTTGCCTTACTAATTAATAATTTTTTTTTAAAAGTACACAATTTAAACCCAAGCTTTTTATAGAGCTATTGTCTCTTTATCACCTATGATATATAACTATTTATTTCTTGCTATATATTATACAGTATACTAGCGGACCAACTCGACATCGCGTTTTTTAAATGAAATTTTTATTTTGCGAGAAAAATTAAGAGATCAATACAAACAATATAAGCAAGAATATACATAACATTCTTCAATAATAATGCAAGTAAAAAGTGTATTAAATATCACGAAATATTTCGTCGAAAACAATGTTTTTTGTTATAATGTCTCCATTTTCTGAAAACTTTTGCTTGGCACCGGGAGTAATGTAAACTTTTACTTTTTACTTTTTAATAAAAACGAAACCGGAAGTCGACCTCAAAACCCGAATGCAATTTTTAGTTCATCAAAGGTCGACATGGATATCATTTAGCAGTTAATTTTACCACACCCAACTATTACGAAATCATTTTCCTTACCCCGGATAGAAGGAGATTAGTTTTTTGCAGTTTTCCAATCTCACTCCTCAATAATACCTATTTTTTCTCCGAGAAAATAGCTGCAACTATTTTCTTACCTGAATTGGCAGAGATTGAAACTGTCTATCGAATTCCAACAAGGCCTGGCCGTTAACGTAAGCGATCAATAACACGAATTTTAGTGCAACACTCTAGTTCTGCAGTTGGCCGCAGATGTACAAACGGTTTGCAGGAACAATAGTTACTAGAAAACACAGTTTTTGTCTATGCCAGTTGAGACTTGCACACATTTATACTCTAAAACACTTACACACACACAGCACTCACACTAGCATGATGGTGAAAGGGGTCCTCTTTCTGCTACCGAAATAACCTCGCCGCTGGGGCCCCTCGTCCGACAACTGAACCTTGTGCTCATCACAAATTCTAGGGTCGACGGCGTCTAAGGACTGACGGAACTAAGGTAACATCGAAATTGTAGCGTCCATCACTATCATGCTATCACGAACACACTCATACTGGGCGTTTTGTAGCAAACCGCCTTTCGAAAGCTGACGAGGCCTGGTTGTTAACGCAAACATCTACCAACACAATTTTAGTGCAATATACTAGTTCTGAAGTTGGATGAAGACGTCAAAACAGCTTGCAGAAAACGCAAAACACAAACACTGCACTGCAAAGAATATCAGATCTAGACAAGAATTCCACCTTTGGTTCAACTGGCGACTTCATCTCAACAGCCTCCAAGATGCTCCACTACACACGCCATTGCTACAATGTATTTACGGTGCTGGTCTGCTTTACCACAACAACATCCAAAGCAAACCTGAAGGGGGTCGTAAGACCCTAAACGGTGACTCACGTATTCATACTATTAAAAGAAAGAATCCTTTACCTATTCCTCTAAATGAACATGGAAGAAAAAGGTCATTTTCTTTTTATAAACAAGAAAAAAGTTGGTTAAAATTTATGTTGTACGTATATATGTATGTATAAAAAATGGCATCTTAAAATAAAGTAAACTAGAATACATTAAAATAAAAAATAGTACATTAGGAAAAAGTATAAACGTTTTTAATATGACGGCTAATATTTTGTTTTTAATGAAATATTGGCTATCACATTTAACACGTTTATATTTTTTGTATTATGTTTAAAAATCTGCATTCATTGTAACCGTTTTTGCTGGTAAAATAATCAAACCACGTCTAAATAACCACTAAAAAATGTTCGTATTTTTCAGACTATACGTTTGGCTGTGTGGTCTGTTAAAAAAGGCCCTTTCGCATTCATGCGGTCTGTACATATGTCTTCATTACAATAGACCACACTGCAATGTTCGGTGATATTGTTCGAAAAAAACTAAAAATAAAAAATACCAACAAAAACTGTGCCTGAGTCTATTGTCCATAGAGAGGATGGTAGCAATTTTTAATAATGGCCGATCTGGTGAATGCCAGTTTGTATTGATTTCAATAAGCAGTGGCGTAACAATTTAAAATTAATAATTCCGTATCTAAAAAACATATTAGTTATATAATTAGCAATGTATATGTATATACTGCTAATTATAGAAGTATTATTAAACGTAACGTTTGTGACTATTGGCCATGATACAAAATACTAAAAGTTAAATTCTTTTGACTACAATCATCTTATACTTTAATATGGTTTTATTTTTTCATGTTTATTTATATGTATATTTATTTTTTTTATTGTCCACTATTGTCACCGTTTGAACTTTTTTGAGTAAAATTCTAAATTGACCTTTTCCTTATTTGTTTCCATATTTCTTCATTTTAAGCAGATTCCACTTCTGTAGGTACCTCAGAATAAAAGTGTAGTCCAATTTTAAGCAAAACGGGATTATCAATGAAATTGACTTAGAATTAAGTCCTCTTTCATATGCTACTAAAATCTAAGCCCTATCTCAAATAATAACAGAGATAGCTAATTTTAAACGATATTAAGGCCTTGTGTCTTCTGGGAGAAAAGAATACCAAATGTAATAGTACACTCTTTAGTTTAGCATTTTTGGTAATGACAATATTATGTCCAAGTTTATTTTTAAGTTGAAATTAAGTACATACTTTCCTCTCACATTAATACGCAACACTGTGTTAAGTCCCTACGTTCCAACAAACGGCCAAGAGAAAAACGGTTAGAACGGTGAATAGTCGACCAGCGCGGGTAGAGGTGATAGCACTAATGACTGTATTAATGTTTTCTCACTGTCCAACTATTTGCACATCTTTACCGACGATTTCTGACTAATAGTTTGAGTTTGACTGTTTGTAGGAACAGACTTTAGTTTAAATAGTAAAGTTTTCAGAGTAGTTTTTAACGTGATTTCAGTTTATTTTCATTTTAAAAATGAGTAGCAGATCACAGAGAATTATTTCGTTAGTGAATAAAAATGAATATAACAACATTCTCGGAGAAAATAACACAAATCATACAGGTAAGAAAATTTTAACCTAATACATTATTTATATATAATACCTTACTATGATACGCTTAGATTAGCTTCGAAACACAAATTGAACTATATAAGAGGTATTTACTTAACAATATCGTTGCCTCACATGTTAGATTTAAATTAGTTGACCTAAAATACATCGTAATATTTTTCTTAACGAGGATATTATGTCCACAATATTAAGCATCCAGGCATCAAAGTTTGGACTTAAGACAGTATTTTTTAACTCCAAGCGTCCAATTATGGACTTAATACAGTATTTTTTAAAAGAGTACTGGACTTTCATTCCATCAAAAGAATTGAAAAAAACAAAACATTTTTACACGAATGATATTATCTTTTCTTTTTATTCTCATAATGTTTATTGGTATTAAAACTGCAGACTGGCTAGCACGTGAATACTGTGTTCATTACAATTTCGTTGAAGTTTGTAGTAGTAAATAATTTACAGTTCTTACAAAAATTTACTTTAAAGATTTGATTACAATTATTAATATAAACAAGAGATAAAATGTATTCGTTATTTCAGACATTACAAAGACGGAAGAACAGATTAATCGTACCTGTAATGAAACAGAAAGAAAAAATCTCAATAAATATTGCCGACAGGAATGTGGAAAAGACTGGAATATTAGTTGAATTACAAGATACTCTAACAACAGGTAACTAATATCAGTGCAGATTATTTTGAACCTTAATTTATTGATAGAAATCTCGTTATTGCCCTGCAAATTTGGAAATATTAGAATGTTCATTTTAATGTTGTAGCTGTTAACAATAAAAAAATAAGGCTTTTATGTTTTACTTTTTTAGAATCCCCACCGACAGAAAATAATGTTTATCTTCTAGACAAACGAATAGAAGTAATAAACTCAATAAATAGCAATATGGAAAAAGCTGAAATTGTAACGGAACTACTATTCGCTCCTAGCACCAGCTATGTTGATACATTCAACAGCATGAAATTTGGCAATGCACCTGAAGGATGTGAGGAAGATAATTTTAACGAACATACTGCAGAAAAGGAGAATTTACCACCAATCGATTTCGAAGGTAAAAATGGGAGTTAAAATATTTATAATATATATAATATATGAATATATAACCTAGTTATTAATTCTGAAATATTTGTAGGTCAATCAAGATTTACTCTGCCTAGGTTCACACAAAATGAAGAACAATTAATGGAAGGAAAGGGTAACACTTATAAGGGGGAAACAGAATTTGAAGAAGACACTGACGATAGTACAGCGGACCCCAACTATGACGGCGAGAGCGATTGTTCTGCAGACTCTGATAGAATGAATGAGACGATAAATGCAAAACGAATAGGTAGGAAAAGACAAAGACAAATAGAGAATTGGAAAATAAGTAAACAACACAAAAAAGTTGTTGCCGGACTAGAACACACATCCAAGACGAAACTTATACCTGAAAAATTATTAAAACCACCGTGTAGTTTGGTGTGTCGATTAAAATGCAATGAACAAATTTCTGAGCAAGAAAGGAGAAACATTAATGCTGCTTTTTGGGATGCATCCAAAGACATAAACCATAAACGTCAGTTTATATCATCGCATATCCAATTGGTACAAACCTTTAGAAAAAGATGTAGAACTGGTGCAAAAAAGGATTCTAGAGCTTACACACGACAGTATTATTTTGACAAAAATAATTCCATGGTACGTGTGTGCAAAATATTTTTTGTTAACACTCTGCATATTTCACAAACTTTTGTGACCACATCTTTGGAGAAAAAACAAGCAGGGGGTATAATTGCTGTGGATAAAAGGGGGAGGCATGAAAATCTTGTTAAGGTTCCTGAAGTTGTGAAACAAGAAGTTCGTGATCATATTATGAAATTCCCTGTTGAACAATCACATTATTCGCGAGAGAGATCGAGCAGAAAATACCTGGGAAATCACCTTACTATTGCAAAAGTGTATAGACTTTATAAAGTACAGTGCGAAGAAAAAAATACACATGAAAATCTGATTGCCAAAGAGTGGTTGTATAGTTACATTTTTAACACAGAGTTCAATTACTCCTTCAAGTCTCCAGATAATGATACTTGCGATCAATGTGACTTATTTTTAGTGAAGCTACGTAAAGAACAGAATGATGTTAAAAAGGAATCTCTACAAGCCAAATATAATGAACATTTGGAGGAAGCAACAAGAAGATACTCTTTAAAGAAAGAAGATAAACTATGCACAAAACAACAAAATTCTACAACAATTATGATATGCGTCGATTTACAAAAATGCCTCCCAACACCAGTGTTAACTAACGCGCAAAGCTTTTACTCTTTAAAACTTTGGACGTATAATTACAAAATTTATGATGCCACTAATAATGCTACTACTTGTTTGATGTGGGACGAGTCCAAATCACGACGCGGTGCAAATGAAATGGCATCAGGATTGCTAAAGTGGGCATTATCACATGTTAAACCTCACCAAAAAGAAATTATTATATGGTCTGATAACTGTCTATTTCAAAATCGAAACATGGTTATGGTTATGGCTTATTTTTATATATTAAAAAAAATTCCAACTTTGAAAACCATTACACATAAATTCTTATTGCGTGGTCATACTCACTTAGAAGTTGCTTGCCATTCATTAATTGAACGCGAAAAAAAGAAGAGTGCTGGTTTTCAAATAATGTCTCCCTGGGACTGGCAACAATTAGCCAGAATGTGTAGCATAACTAATCCGTTCGAGGTGATTAATATGAAGACAAGTGATTTCAAGGATTTTAAACAATTATATAGCAACATCACGTCTCCATTTTTGTCTAGAAAAAAAATGTGGATGGCATGGATGTCTCAATATCAAAAATGGTATATTTACAAATAAGGGCAGAAAAGTATGGAACACTGTATTATAGAACTAATTTTCAAGAAAAGGAATTTCAGGCAGTCAATTTAATTCGAACTGGAAGGAGAGTCGTATTTCCTGAGGAAATACAAACTGTCAGGATGATAATAATCCAATATCCGAAAAAAAAATACAAGCATCTTCAGACATTATTGAAATGGGTTCCAAAGCAGTTCCATGATTTTTATGTCAACCTAAAGCATAGCAGCATACATGAAGATGATGATAACCACACCCAATAATTTGTGTTCATTTTGTAACTTACATTGAATATCTACAATATCAGTTTCATATTTTCTATTAAAGCTTTTTCATCAATAAAAATGGTAATTTTATTTTGTGCTCTGTTCAAATAATAACCATAACTTGTTTGGACTTAACTTTGGAATTGTAACATAATATTTATGCTTTTAATGTTAAGTCCTTAAAATTGACTTGGTATTAATACAAAATTGTATTATGTCCAAAACCAAAAAAATTATGAATTTTTGACAAATCACTATTTGAATTTCGTGCTTTAATTACTTGAAATTCAGTAGTTGATAGATCATAGATTGCCAAAAAAAAATTGGTGTCACATAGGGAGAAAAATACTAGGCCCTAACTTAAAAACTTCACATTGATAAATTTCAAACCGCTCTCCTGAAAAATCGATATTTTGGACTTCGTAAACTTTTATTCTGGGGTACAGACTTGTGTTCACCTGCTTTTTATAACGTCAGTAGTCCATATATAGCCTTTATTATTCTAAATAAGGCCAAACTTGTCTCCCTTAAAATTTTATTGTTGTACAAATAGTTTATTTAATATATTTTTGACACCGATTATGTGATTTTATTAAGATACTAAATTAGTTTGTAGTTAAAAATTTAACAAAAATTCTTCAAAATCTTCTTTTTTGTATTTTTGAGTGACATAGTAATTTTTTTAAGTAAAAATTTTAGGTAAATTATTAATTATGTATTGACATAGGTAGTTTAATACAAATTATCTGTGATACGAAATCTACTTAAAAATAAAGATGGGCAAGTAAATTCCTGGTGTTTACATAATAATATCATCTTCATATATGCGCTTGTCAGGTAAATATTCATTATCTACAGCATGGGCTGCTGCTGGTCTAGCAGAAATACATTCATAAAAGTACCTGCTTGATACAGAAGTGTAAGGCATTCAGTAGTTGAGGTCTTTAATTTTTTTATCTAATAGTGGAATTCTCTGATTGGTTAGTGGGGTTAGCGTAACTTCGCATGGACTACTGATTGATTCAAGCCCAGACAGTTAAGCTAAACGTGTATCGCATGTTGATTTCTTTCTTGATAAAGCCATTACCTTTGAACTAAACTTATTGACTGCTGGGTGATACTGAAAGATCACCTTTTTCATTTGTTTTCTTTTTCTTCATTTAAGGTTGGATTAGACTTGTCTCTTGTCAATGTTTGGGAGTAACTTCCAAACATTGTCACATTAGGTTTATAGGTAATATGCTACCTTCGGTTAGGATTAAGGATTTTAAGAACGTAAATTTTTGTATATTAGGATATTTTTAGTATTTTCTAAATTATTTTGTTATTATTATTTTTTTTAAATTTTTACAAGTAAAAATTTTGTTTATAGATCGATTTGAAAAAAATTTATACATTTATTAATTATTTTTATAACTTTGTCAGAAGATTTATATAGAATACTAAATAAAGATATTGGACTCCCTATTTCTGCTTTTATTAGTTCTAAATACAGATCCATATTTTTGTGTTTGTTTATGGGACATTCAAAGAAGATATGGATCACTGTTCCAATGGTTCCGCATTCACATATCGGTGTTTCTATTTTACCTATTTTGTAGAGATAGCAAAGTGTTTTGCAATGTCCACTAAGTAACGGTTAATATTTTTTATAGTATTTCTGCACATATACCCACATTTGGCACACTATGGTTTTATGGGGAAATCACACTGCAATCTGCAATAGTTTGGATCTTTATCTTTAATTTGGGAATGCCCATCATTCTACAATTGTGTTAAAATGTCTTTTTGTGTAACGCAAAAGATATCTGTGCTAACATTTTTTATATTATACGGTACTCTTAATTCTCCCCCAATATTCGCCAACCTATCAGCTACTTCATTTCCTTTAATCCCCTGATGTCCATGTACCCATTCTATTCCTATTAAGAATCCCATATTATTAGCTTCTATCAATAGTTTTTTGGTCATAATGGTTACATAATCCATTTAATCCCATTTGATACTGGAAATTTTGAATAAAGCACTTTTTAAATCCACAAAGATAATTGCTTTTATGATCTCCTTCTCAATGCACACAGAGAAAGCTTTATATATAGCTATCATTTCAGTTGTACAGATTTTTCTGTAATTATGGATGAAAATTTTTAATTAATTTGTGATATATAAATTCCAAATCCAGATTGGTTTGTTTGTGGGTCGATAGATCCATCTGTATATACATAGGTATGATTACTATATATTCCACCATATTTTGCTAAAAACATTTCATTAGATTCAATTTCATATTTTTTATATTCTAGGCTATTAATTGTAATATCATATAAAAGAATTATTCTTTCTACTTCATATGGAATTAATTTTGTATCAGATTATATTTTTTGATTCTTTGAGTAAGTATGTCCACATATGCTAATGAATAGTCTGGTATAGCGTTATTCTTTCAAAATTGGTTATTTGCATTTATACCTTTATTTAACTTGTTTAAACTTCCTATTACTATGTTATTTTTTTCGGACATTTGTTTCAATATATATTTATGAGCCAATATTTCCCTTCTAACTTTTAATGTGGATACTGAACATTCCGCTTGTAATATTAAAATTGGTGTAGAACGTAGACAACCTGTTATAATTCTTAAGGCCACATTTTGTACTTGTTCCAACTTTATCACCACACTTTTACTGCAAGGATTTAAAAGATTGGCTTCATAATCTAAATCAGATCTTACTATCCCTTTGTATAAGCTTAAAAGAATGTTTGGGTCAGCTTACCATTTTGTTCCACAAATTGCTCTCATAACATTAATTCATTTGTTTGCTTTAGCTATCATATCAATTATTTGAATTGTCATATTCAAGTTACACTGTAGATGGAACCGCATATACTTTATTTTATTTGTCCATGGGATTTCTATGTTTTGGTACACAAGGTGGGAGAAGTTATAAGCTTGAGTCTTTTTTTTAAATATTATTGCTTTTGATTTATGTGCTGAGATTTTAATGTTGTGTGTTTCAAACCACTCCTGTAATTTTTGTAAGTAAGTATTTTGGGAATTAATTTATTCATATAATCTGACCCCTGTACCAGAATTACAAAATCATCTGCATATTGGAAGCACTCCATTTTAGGTTTGATTAAATCATGTATGGACTTTGAGTACAAATTAAATAATATTGGACTGAAAGCCTTGTGGCAATCCAGTTGATGCTTGGATTGGGCCTAGTATATTGTTTGATTTATCTTTGATATAAATATTTCTATTGAGCAAGAATTGCATGATTAGATTTGCATAGGTTGTTGGATGTGATATTTGCCATCATGATTATACTAGGGAATCTTAAAGATCATTAATACAGTTGTTTCCCGTTGCCTTCTGTTCTGTATCCTTACGCCGTTGACCATTCCTTGATTCATTCGCCTTCGAGACAGATTTCTCTATCTAAGGACAAAAGAGTGTCCTGCCACTTACCAACTCATTCGCCCGAAGCCGTTGGTAGGTAAGTGGGGGATTGCTTATACTGGCAATCGCTCGGTGGAATTGTCGCCATATCTGGCTAACCTCACTTAGTTTAGCCTGCAGACCAATGCAGTTGCCCGGGGTGTGGCACGTGGAGCCATAAGTGAGAGTTAGTTGTCTTATGAGGAATAGTTATCAAGAACCATCTCCCGTCTATGAGGCTCGATGTGGTCGTTCCGATAAAAGGTACTACCTCTATAACACAACTCTACACCCCACTAATCTTGTTATAGACAGTACAACGATTGAGTGTGTGCCCTGTTATAAATATCTAGGTGCTTGGATCACAGACGATACTGATCAAACAAAAGAGATTAGATGTAGAATAGAAATCGCTAGATCAATCTTTAATAGAATGCGCAAACTCTTTTGCAATCGTGATATCAATATAAAGTTACGAATACGGATGCTGCGGTGTTATGTCTTTTCTACCCTGTTATATGGAGTTGAGGCTTTTACACTAAAACAGTTGACCATAAAAAACATCGAAGCTTTTGAGATGTGGTACTATAGGCGCATTCTCAGAATATCATGGATGGACCGCGTCACTAACACGCAAGTACTCCAAACTTTAGACAAAAGATGCGAAATTCTAAATGAGATAAAAACTAGAAAAATGAAATACTTAAGGCACATTGTGAGAGGTGAAAATTACGAACTTTTAAGAAACATCATGCAGGGCAAAATTAAGGCAAAAGAAGTGTGGGAACAAGAAAAATATCGTGGCTTCGTAATCTACGTAGATGGTTCGGGTGTAGTTCGATTGAACTTTTTAGGCGCGCTGCTAACAAAGTCGCAGTGGCCATAATGATTTCCAATTTCCGCTAGGAGTGGCACGAGAAGAAGAAGAAGAAGGTTGTTGGAATGTCATACTTTATTAGATATTTATATAGCAAAAACGTATTGACAGTATCATATGCCCTACTAATATCCAAAAAAATTGCAATTGTATTTAAATTTTTACTAAATCCTCTTCTAAGATAATTTATTGTTAAAGCTAAATTATCGTTACATTCTTTATTTCTTCTAAATCCTAACTGCTTTGGATTCAATATACATTTTTTTTTTATTTATTTGTTTAATTCTGAATTTAATTATATTTTGGAGTATTTTACCCACACATGACTCTAGGGCAATATTTCTATAGTTGTCGGTACATAATGGATCTTATAGGGTTTTAAGAAAGGAATAATAAGAGTATTTTTCCATTTTTGTGGAAATCCAGCTTTTCTCTTAATTATTTGATTAAATATTATTGACAGTACTTCGAATGCTACCTAAGGAAGACTGCCAATCATACTATATGTTATTAGATCTAAACCAGTAGCCTTATCCTTTTTTTAATAACACTTATTATTTCCTCTCTAGAAACGTCCTCCACATCCTCATTGGATTGGATAACAGTAAATTCTGAATCTGTTATATCAATTTCCAATTTATCTAATAAATCCAATGCTATGTGTTTGCAGAAAAGTTTGGTAGGAATTATTGCATTTTGATGTGTGGAGAACTGTTTAACAATTCGCCATATTTCTGCTAGAGGAGCGTCCCTGTTTAGTCCATTACAAAAGTATCTAAAACTATTTCTTTTTTATTTTTAAATATTTTTTTACTATCTTTTTTTGATTTTTATATAATTATCTGTACTTACATATTTTTTGTATTTTTTGATTTTCTCTTTCCCAATTTTTATTAAATTTGAGCATTCCTTGTCCCGCCATGGAGGACTTTTCTCTTTTCCTGTAAGCTTTTTTGTTTCTAAAAAGGGTATTTTTTCATTACTTACCTTATTCATGATTTGCGTAAAGGTGCTCTATTGTTTACACCCACTTTTCATTAGTTCTTCTATTTTTGAACAGTATTTTTCCCAATTGGCATTTTTAATTTTTCTTATGTAACTTTTTTGGATAAATGTATGTTGAATTTGTGTCTGGATTTTACACATCGTTGGGAAATGATCACCATCATCTGAGTCCTCTAACACATCCCATTGACATCTGTTCATTATGTCCGAGGAGATTAGTGTTAGATCTACTGCTGAAGCATTCTAACCTGGGAGTATAATCCGTGTGGATCTTCTATCATTGCAACAAACTAGATCCCAATCCTCTAGTGAGTCGACAATTTTTTTTTCATTTCCATTAGTAGTTACCTGACTTTCCTAATGTGCATAATGTGCATTCAGATCACCTGTTATAATTTTATTGCCTTTGATTTTTTCTATTCGCCCAACGCATCATTTAAATCTATTTTTGCCTCAGGATGAATATAAATAAGTAATGTCCCAATCAATTATTTCAAGTGCTAAAATTTCAATTTTACTACTTATATTATTATAAGTACATACTTTTTTATGATCCAAACTGTTATCAACAGTAGTAGCAATAGCACCATAACCATCTAATACACCATCTAATAACCTTATACAATCGATGTGTTTTATACCCTCTTAAATAAAAATGATTATTCATTTTTAACCACGTTTCATTTAACTATATTACTTTAGGGTTAAAATCGTGTATAAAAATCATTAAACTATTATAATTACTGTTTAAACTTTTTATGTTTAATTGTAGGATGTATAGATTCTTGGGATCCATCTAGATCTAATAATTTTCTATTTGTTGTCGTTTCATGTGTAATTAGCTTGTTCAAGTAGGTGACTAGATCTTCCTTATGTCTCCAATTCAGTATTTTTAGTATTTCGTTCAATATTTTTTCAGTTTCCCTCTCTAGTTGTTCTGTACGTGAACATCCAGGGATAGGAATTTTAGAACTAGCAGAGAAGGTTTCCTCTTCAAGTCTCCCAGTTGTAGATATTAAATTCTGATTATGAAGCTCTCTGTCAAGTTTTATTTGATTCGTTCATTTTGCTAAACCACTGTTCTGGGTTACTTCGAATATTTTCTATCCATCGCTCATTAATTTAATTGGAATTCTGTCAGGTATATTAACCTGCTTTGATAGAGGTGGAAATTCGTCCTGGCTTACTATAAATGTATTTTCCTTTGATAACTTTTTATTGGAGACATAAAATAAGAGAGATTATCCAATGACATAACAGCTTTAATATTCTGTTTTCTGACATATTCAGGACACTCTTTAAAAGTACTTACATAAAAATTACTATTACAATGAAGACATTTCATCATACATTCACCTTCATATGCTTTATCAGAACAATTTTCACATCTTTCTCTCTTTTACATTGATTTTTTGTATGTCCAAAACGAAAACAATGATACCATTGAACCACCGGAATCATATATAACTTTACCCTAAAGGGAATCCCACAATAGAAACCTCTTTTAGAATTTGTTTTCCTAAAAAGGTAAAAGCAACTGTTTCTGTGTTTAAATATTTACCTGAATCATATTTTGATTTTATTTTAAAACGTCTTACCTCCAAAACTTTAATATTTACTGAGAATGTACCCGAAAAACTAATTAATTTAACATCAGAAATAGGAAAGAGAAAGATGAAAGAAATAGACAAAATTGCATCAACATTTTTTACTACACTTCTACAATTTATTTTATTAGCAGGAATAAAGGGTTCATATCAATAATTTTTAATCTCTATATTTGAAATGAATTTATTAGCACATTCCCATTTCTTAAAAACAACGCTATTTCGGTGTTTACCTTTTTTATTAATTTTTTGTACATTGTAAATTTTCTTATCATGTATATATTTGGCTAGCTTTAAAAAACTATAATTGCCGACGTTATTGTTTTTTGATTCTATATAGACTTCAAATGGGTCAGTGTCGGTATTACACTGATAAGAATACGGTTTTTTGTCTTTTTTACTGTCATGTTGATTAGTGGTCTCCGAATTATTATTATTTTTAACAAATGTTTTGTCTAAATGTATATCGCATTCTAAATCTGAATCATCTATCTTACTTATTACCATCTCAATACTAGGGGGGCAAACCTTCCCTGTGCTATCCTCCATTATTAAACCTTCTTAAACTTTGTTTTTTTCCCAATTGATTATATACAACAAAAATTACTTATATACAACTAAAAATTAAATTAAAGTTTTATAGGAACGTTCTTCAAAAACCGTCCACAATATTGTTAAAATTGATTGTAAATCTGTATTTTAATTTATTTTTGACAATTATATTGTCATAAGCCATAGATAAATTGATCATAAGCTCGGATTTGTTTAGAAAATAATCCTTGATTTTCTGATCTATTTCTGGCGACGTGTTGCTTTCTTCTCATTTTATGTATCTCTAAGTGGATCTTAGAGCTTTATGTACTGTGATACAATATTGTGGCATGATTTTTGAAATCGTCGGTTTTGAAATTTGGCATAATCACATTAGTGCGTGTAAAAAGCACTGGTGGTTAAACGTCTTAAAGTAATTGACAGCAATTTTGTAGGTGTGGTTGATGTTTTGTAATAAGTGTCTGCTTTTTTTATTTTCGATTCAACAAGATTTAGCAATTTTCTATATTTAGTATTTACTACAAGTCATATCTTCTCAAAGTATTTACTAGCTCAATCTGTCCGTGTAGATTTATTTATAGCAGGCTTTTTCTTACCCAATTATATTTGGTTTAAAATAAAAAAATACTGCGGCTCTGTCAGCATAATATATTTGTCGGCTTAGTATATTTTGTCACCTTAAATGATTTTTCATGTTACTCAAACTTTTAATCATTTTAATTTGATGTAGATGAAAAAAAAAGCAAAAGTTAGTGATTTTTAAAAGAGTTGTAAACAGTTGTTAATACAGAAGTTGTACCAAAGGGAACTACTTATTTTCACTACAAAATGGAGAGAAAGATATTATTTTTTTATGTTATTATTTCCATGTAAATAATATAATATTAATATTGAATAATCCATTATCTCCAAGAATAAATAGATGCAAACTACTATTCTGTAATCCAATAATATTTTAATAACAGTAATTTTTTTATTAGGTGTTAAGTCGTGAGATAGGTTCTGTGAAACATTGGTATATTAATAATTTCTGACGAGTCACCCATGGCGTGTGAAGTTCCCTCAGTTTCAGGATTTATTTGGAGAATACGGCCAATGTCCCCAGGTCATTTGTCCTCACTATAGGCCATATATACTGGTATATGTTGTTTACTGTGTGATGTCAAGGGAAAAACGCACAAAGAGGGTACAATAAAATAATTTAAAAATAAAGATTCTCTATATATATTTCAATTAAGGTATGGTATACTGTACGCTGTTAATGTTGGGATAATTTAAAGTAAGTATAGTTGATAAATTTATATAAAAATTCACTTTTAGTTTTAGCAGTTTTAACAAAACTCAGGGATTTAATTTTTTTAAAGGAACTTAAAACTAGGACTAGGATAGATAAATTTAACAAATAAATAAAAATACGACCTTAACCACAATAATGCCAGCATTATAAATATATTAATTTAACGACAACATCTTATTTTATTTCTTCTCCTTTTTCTTTTTATGAAGACATGACTCTTCCTAATTTTTAAAATATCTCCAGTAAGTTGTCGTTTGATCATTTGTTTTCGTGATCTTCCTACTGATCGTTTTTCTATTGGGAAACCGTCCCTTGTCGTCTTTACTACTCTATTTTTTGTCATTCGGCTTATATGATCGTTTAATTCTACTCTTCTTTTGCTTACCCAGTTCTTGATGTTTTCCACCTTGCACCTACGTCGTATATCTGTACTTCTAGCTCTTTCCCATAGTGTCTTATTATCAATTTTTCTAAGTGTTTTCATCTTTATGTAAATTGTGCCTTTAATTTCTTTTCCGATATTTTATGTCTTCATATTGTTTCATTCAGGCAGCCTTTGGGGTTCGACAATAGATAACTCACAAGGAAATCGACTTGTAGAGGCTATTGACGAAACTAACCTGATTATTTTAAACGACGGACGACCTACTAAGATAGTCAGACCCAACTAACGACCTTCTGCCATAGACCTTACTTTTATCTCACCTAGTCTTTTAAGATACTCAGAATGGAATCCTCTAAATTATACACTTGGTTCTGACCATCTCCCTATCCATATTAATATATCTCGGGAATATACCCCCACTAACAAAACGCCTTCTAGAAAATGGATTGAATTTTCAGCTGACTGGACGCTTTTTCAAAACCTAATTGGAACACAAATTTATAATAATACCAGTGATAATAATTCCTTTGAATTTTTTATGAAAGTAATAAATGATGCAGCTTCTAAGTCAATGAAATCTCGTTCAGGTAAAAGTAAAAAACTCCAAATCCTATTTGGTGGGACAATAAATGCACCTTAATTGTTAATAATAGGAAAGATTTATATCTGGAATATAAAAATACCACAAATTATAAAAATTATCTGAAATTTAAGCATATTCAGGCCAAAGCTAAATTACTTTTTAAACAAAAACAACAATTATGCTGGAAAAATTTTATTAATAAATTAAATAAAAATACCCCAATATCATAAATTTGGAGTTTTGTTAAAAAAATATCTAACAAAAACTCATTTTTTAAAAAACATACTATATCTGAAGAACTAATAGACCAAATTTTAATATTGTAGCACCTAGTTTTGTGCCAAATATGCTTGAAGGACCGAAAGAGAATATTGGCAGCCATTATATGGATGCACCATTTGATCCAACCGAATTTGAAGCTGCAATGAAGACCTCTAGGTGTACTGCTCTGGGTAATGATTTTGTTACATATGACATTATTAAAAATCTTCCCCAAGTTGCTAAAGAATTTATAATAAATATATACAATGATTGGTGGGTAAATGCAAACTATGTTGAAAAACTTAAACAAATTATCATTTATTTAATTTTAAAACCAACTAAAGATAAAAATATACCTTCTTCTTATCGCCCTATATCTTTAATGTCATGTATAACTAAAACATTTGAAAGAATGATAAAAACAAGACCAGAGTGGTACATAGAGTAAAACAATATCTTGCCTAATACTCAATACGGTTTTAGAAGGGGATATGGTACTTTGGATGCAGTAACTCATTTAGTAAATGACATCCAAATTACTTTTTCTGGTAACAAATATTTAGCTTGTTTATTATACCTTTGGACTTGCGTCGGCAAATGTTATCACAAAAATATCTCTTAAAACTAAAATCCTTTGAGTCAAATATGATCAACAAATGAAAAGATATTGCAAAACAAGACCTAACCAATCGCTATTGGAAACTTAAAAATTCTCGCCCACTTGCAGAAGCTTTTGTTGAGACTTATGCTGATCACATTTCTTTTAGTAAAAATAAAAAATTGCTTATGTATACTATATCCTTCAGATCACTAATAAAACCACAAAGAGGTATAAAACCCAATTATACAGAATATAATCATATAAACCATACCCTTTTAAAATCAATATTGGATGGATTAATCAATAAAATATTTATATATACAGATGGATCCAAAACAAAACACGGAGTTGCTTGTGGAGTATTTATTAAAAATAAAAAACAATCATTCATGTATAAATTACCATCAATATGTAGCATATATACTGCTGAACTTACAGCAATTTTGAAGGGCATTACTTGGTTAATATCAAATAATTTACGAGAGCGGGTAATACTAACTAACTAACTAAGTATAAAATTTGAAAGAATGAAATGTCCTATATTATGCAATTTAAAAAAAATTATAGCAGATTTAAATATAACATTTGTACGGGTCAAAGGTCATATAGGTATACTAAATAATAAAAAAGCTGATAGTTTTGCCAAGGAGACAGTACAAAACGGAGTTCATTGTAATATTTATACAATACCAGACGTCTCTAATTTGATAGAAATTAAATAATGTCCAAATGGGAAAGACAATGGCAAAACGTTGTAGAAAACTCACAAAATAATACGTATTTTAAAATACATCGAACCCTACCATCTCCACCCCAATATATTTTTAACTACTCGACTTCAAAATTTTTTTCGGCAACTGTTTTTCGACTTAAAACAAATCATGGGCGATTTCCATCGCACCTTGCTAAGCTAGGCAATATACAGTCAGCGGCCTGTAGTTGTGATCAGAACTCTTACGGAGATCTAAACCATATATTCTTCGGTTGCAAAAAACATTTTAAAAAATCCGATGATTTTTTTTTTTTTTTTTTTTTTTTTTTATTTGCTTTAGGGTAAATACCCACACAGCCAGACACAAATTTAAAAAAAAAAACAGATACAGGGATTACACAGGGATTAAACTCTTCTCGCCCAGGGGCCGATCAGGGCATTTTTATAAACGATAAAAGGTAGGCCTCGGACAGATAGGTATGCATACATTAAGGAAAGACATAAGGAATAACAAAGATGGTTATATTTGTATATTTGTTGTTCTGACGAAAGACAGCAAACAATCGTAAATTTCTTTTTTTTCTAAAGCAAGAAGATGCAGTATATTAAATGGGCTTTCAATGTTTAATTTTAAAAGTTTACTGAGAAGCTCATTAGATTGAGCTCTATATTTTAAGCAATCAAAAAAGATGTGGTCAAGATCACCGATTTTATTACAGGCTTCGCAAAGATCACTCTCAAGTATTTTTATTTTAAATAAATGTGCTGGATAACATGCGTGACCAAACTTCATTCTGCTGATAGTAGTTATACTTTTTCGACTGTAATCGTACTCATTGTACCAAGGTTTTCTCCTTAATTTGGTTTCAAGTCTGGTGTAACGTGTTGGATTTGTGAAGCTGTACTCTTGCCATAAATAGGACCATTTGTTCATCATTCTCTGTTTTGCTATGATTAATTGTTCGTCTGTAGTTAATTCGTAATTTATTTGTTCCCCCATTACTATGCTTTCTTTGGCAATTTGATCTGCAATTTCATTGTTTGTTATACCTGCGTGTGCTTTGACCCAGAAGAATTTTATATATTTATTCTGATCTTGTAATTGTTTAAGTATTGCTTGGATGCTAAAAATAATATCATTAGTTGTGTTTGAGTTTGATTTTAAAATTTTAAGAACGGAAAGTGAATCGGAAAAGATTATAGCATTCTGATCCTCTTCCTGATAAAGATATTCTAGTGCTTTTAGACTTGCTATTGCCTCAGCTGTGAAAATAGATGTGTTTTTGTTTAACTTGTATTTGTTCTGTATACGTTTAGGTATTACGAAAGCGCAACCTGTACCATCGGTGTTTTTTGATCCATCAGTGTATATAGTGACGTAATTTGGATGTTCCTCTAAAATTTGATTTATGACTATACTATTAAATGATGCTAACTCCGAATAAAGTGGTATATTCACATCACAGGAAACAAGGAGATCAAAGTAGTCGGTCTCTAACTTTGTTTGTGGTTTTAATGCCACGTTTCTTAATCCATCACAAATAGGAGGAGAGTGTTTATGAATCCAAAAAGGCCTAGTTAGGTCGTATTCGTTTAATTTATACATGCTGCTAATGAATGGTGAGTTTTTCTTTAGCGACTTAATAATCATTTTTTCAGCTAAAAATGATCTTCTCAGTTCTAATGGAGGTTCGATTGCTTCAGCTCTTAACGGTTCAACTGGTGTAGATTTCATTGCTCCCAGACATATTCTAAGTGATTTGTTTTGTATAATATCCAGCTTACGTAGATTTGTTTTATTGGCTGTTCCATAGAGTGTACAACCATAATCAATTATTGATCTTATGTAAGCTTTATAGAAGAGTAGAGCTGTTTGAGGTTCTGCACCCCACCAAGTTCGCATAATGGATTTTAAAAAGTTTAGCCCTTTATTGCATTTTGTCTCTATTTGTTCAATATGAAGTTTCCAGGTTAATTTTCTGTCTAATGTGATTCCCAAGTATTTGACATTGGTATCCACCGGAAATTCTATACCATCTATTGTAACTTTCTGCATCGGTTTTATGTTATGCCTGGTGAAGATTGTAACTTTGGATTTTTCTGCGGAGATTTGTAGCCCTAAATCACTTATGGAGCTTAAAACGAGTTTCGTGCTTAAATTCAAACGACTAATGCATTCGTCGAGATGTTTGCTACGTGTATAAACGACAAAATCATCGGCATATTGTATAATAGTTGCTTTGGGTATAGATGTGTGTAAATTAGTAGTATATATATTAAAAAGTAATGGTGAAAGGACTGATCCTTGTGGCAGACCTAAATTTGCAGTTTGGTATTTTACTGGGCAGCTATAATGTCCTCTGAGCCCTACTTGTCTGTTTATATATAATTTGCATACCGTGTTGGCAACTTCTTGAGGGATTTGTAATTGTATCATTTTTTCCCGTAAGATGAACCAGTTGACATTGTCGTAGGCACCTTTCACATCTAGAAACATCGTTCCATTATAATCGTTTTCAGTTAAGCCTATTTGTATGTCTGTAACTAGGTGTGTCACCGCATCTATGGTACCAAAACCTTTTTTAAAACCATATTGTGTAGTTGGCAGAGCGCCGGTTGTATTTAACCACCATTCCAATCGGTTTTTAATTATTCTTTCAAAAACCTTGAGTATACAGGGCATAAGTGCAATAGGTCTATATGAGTCACATAGGTGGGGGTCTTTGTTTGGTTTGTGTATTGGTATTACAATAGCCTTTTTCCATTCTTCAATTCTTTCCCCATTGATCCAGATATCATTTAGAATTTTGATTAGAAACATCTTGACATTGTTTGGTAATTGGAATATCATAGGATATCTAATATCATCATATCCAGGTGATGTATTCTTTCTATTTTTTATGACATAATTTAATTCTGTTAAGCCAATTGGTTGACTAAAAATTTTATGGTTGGTGTTATTTTGTCTTTGTTTTGTGAAAATGTGTGAGGTATCATCCATAGCATTAGCTGGTGTAATTTTATCTAAAAATTGTTCTTGCCATTCATAATTATCCGATGTATTACCTTTCCTATATATCCTATTCATTTTTCTGGCCTGAGTCCATATGTTTGCCAATGGTGTATTTCTATTTAAGTTTTCGCACCAGAGCTGCCAATGTAGTTTAGCTTTAATTTTTAAAAACTTTTTTGTTTTTGAAATTTCGTTTTTACATTTGACATAATTTTCCATAGTGCTTTGTTGCTTATACGTTTTGAGCATTTGTTTTTTTTTTAATAGCCTCTTCACAGCTTTGATCCCACCATGGTGGAAGAGGAGTTTTTTTGTTTGGTTTAAAGGGTTGGTAAATGGGTATAGAGGCATTGGCTGCCTTATTTATCCCTTCAATTAATAAGCTATAATTATCTTCCGCGTTACTGCTGTTTTTAATGTGTTGTGAGAAATAGTTATTCGCAACTTCTTGATATAGAGTCCAATCTGCTTTATTCAAATTCCATTTTGTTTTTGGGTGTATGATGATGTCTTTACTTTCCATGCCTTTGTTAATTTCTATAATAATTGGAAAATGGTCTGAACCCAGTACATCAGGTAAAGTTTCCCATGCACAATTAATTGCTATATCTGGAGTTGCAAAAGTTAAATCCACGACTGAATTATTTCCGTTATTTGTGAACCTTGTAGGTGATCCGGTGTTTAAAAGTACTAACTCCGTATTGTCTGAAGCGGTTATAATTTGCGTTCCTTTGGTGTTACTTTTGTATGATCCCCATGTTGAATGATGCGCATTGAAATCACCTCCAAATATACTATTTGACTTGGTACAGTTAAGAATTGCGTCGCAATCGGCAGTTGTTGTTCGTATATCAGGTGGGCAGTATAGAGAGAAACATGTTAGCGTTATTTCACTGTTATTCAATATTTGTATACCACACATTAAAATATTTTCATTAAAATTTTTCTTAATTGAAATTTCTTTAAAACAAAATACATTTCTAACAAGGATTGCCACACCTGCATAACCATCATTTCTATCTTTACGAATAATATTATAACCCTTGAAATTATATTGTTTATCTGGCTTAAACCATGTTTCTGAAATTAAGGCAATATCGATTATATTTTCATTTAAGCATTTAAGTAAACTCAGTTTATTGGCTACAGCTGATTGCGCATTCCATTGTAAAATCTTTATTTTATTTTTTTATTTTATTAGCCATTACTTAAATTTATTAAAATTGTTAATTTTATCATAAATGTATGCTTTATCTAACTTTTCTAAATCGCTAAAAGAATCAAACTCTTCGAGTACACTTTTAACAATGTTGAAAATTACGTTTATAAATTCATCTGTATTAGGATCAGGATCGGCACTGTGTAAAATATTTGAGGGAAGAGGTCTTTTTGGACCAAATTCAAAAGGAAACATAGGTTCAGGTAAGGGAGATTGGGCTTTTCTTTTTTTGAAATGTGAAGAAGTTTCAGGTTGATTTGGAGGTACTTTTTGTGTTTGTTTTTGGGTATTGGATGAGGATGGTTTAGGTATATGTTTGATGTTAGTTTGACTTGGGAGAGGTGGAAAGCTTTCGTTGTTAAGCATACCTAATACTTCAAAACTATTCCTCGTACTAACAGCAGATGTGTAAGAGTTTTTTAGACTGTCCTTTGCTTCTAAGAATGTTAAATTTTTTTCGGCCATATGTCTTTTAATATCATTTTGTTCTTTAAATTTTGGACATTGTTTGGAAATAGATTTATGTTCATAATTTTTACAATGTATACAATAACTGTCTTGTGGGTCTCTACAGTTATGATCATCGTTTTTCTCTTGTCCGCAGTTAATACATCTGGTTTGTGTACTGTTGCAATTACGAAATATGTGTCCATGTTGCAAGCATTTGAAGCATTGTATAACTCTATGCACATAGGGTTCTACAGAACAGGCAACACTGTTTATATATACATATCTAGGTAAAATGTTTCCTTCAAAAGTAAGTAATACCATTTGTCTGGGAACATATACTTTTTCTCCATTTAAGTCAATTTTCCTTTTGAGTCGAGTGACTTCCGTTACTGTTATATTGGATATTATATTATCAAAAAGATATTGTTCATTAAAAGTAGTATCTACGTTTCTTATTATGCCTTTTCGTTGAAGCAAATTATTTGGGATATATGCTTTTAGTTGTTCCTCTTTTAAATTTTCATTTTGTACTAAATTATTTGCATCTTTCGGGCTTTTAACTTGTACTCTTACCCTATTCTTCCCTACTCTGTCAATACTAAGAATATTCTTGATTGCTAGTTTTTTATGTAAAATATGACCTACCTTCATAGGATGCAGTTTGCCAATATTTTCTTCATTTGTTTTTTCAATGAATACATATACCTTATCCGTATAGAGATATCCTTTTTGTAGATTAAACAGCTTAATTCCTTTTTCCTGTTCCTTGGTTTGTAGGCATTCTTCAACTTGGTCCATATTTTGGGTCCCCCCTTTGTCAGGGGGGGTGTTTTCATCCATTTTTGTAAACTACCACTACATACACACAAACAAAAAACAATAACAAACACTTAAATAAACACAAAAACTGGGTTTATTTGCCCGGAGCGAAATTGGTTTAATATTGATTGTCACAAAAAACTGGTCTTAATCACTATTTAAGCACCTGTAAATATACGTGTTCTCTCTATGAATGATCAAACAAGACTGATCCGATGATTTAATTCATAAACTTATTAAAATGAAATATTTTCCTCTGTTAAATCTATCACACATTTTGTTAACTGTCAATAAAAACACCTTAGAACTTCTAGTAAATTTTATGAAAGAAGTAAAAATAGAAATTTAAAACAGCATAACCCACAACTCTGTCTTTACATTATAATGAAAGTTCTGCATACAACATTCTGTGGCAAATGGACTTGATTCCGTGCCATTATCTTTCCACAAACACTAAATAATGTGCTGCCTAGATATTTAAACTCCATCACTTTTTGTATTATCTGACCTTCCTGCATCCATTTACATTTTAGTAAATATGCTGTTGTAACCATGCATTTTGTCTTTTTTTGGGGGGAAAATAACATGTTAAATTTAGCACCTTATTCTTAATGTTAAAAACTATTTTTTTCTTAATCTAAAAGATGGCTACATTCGATGTAGATACTGAATTTTTTGGATTTTCTTTTGAATTATATATTATCATTATTCGTTATTGGAATTTCCAGGTGCCTGTTTTTATATTTCGTCTTTAGTGGCGTAAACAAGTTCATCTGTAAATCTATCCCATCTTCTCCTCTTGTAATTTATTTTCAAGAAGGTAATCTCGTTGTCTGATTTTAAATATTATTCTTATTGTAGCTTAGTCATCATGCAATTGGAATTTTTAGTGATGAATGCAATTGATTTTCTGCAAAGTAGTTTTTTTCTTAATTGTTAATAGTTAGTTTTACAAATATATTTTAAATAGTCCTGCAGATATAAAACATCCCTATGTGTTGTATTGGATTTGTCTAAATCTTCCTAGTTTATTAAACATGTGGTTTTTAATACATTTTTTTGTGGATTCTGTATTAAATATTTTTATTATATACATTTCTTTGTAGAATTCTGATGACGGTATTACTGAGTGGTAAGTCTTACGTAAGTAAACACAGAATATATTTATATTCACAAGGAAACTAAATTCCTGTGGTTGGCTCTATACCATGTAAAAGTGTGGTTTATACTTACTGGATGTACGTGTTAAGAGCCACTAAATACATGGATAAAAACCCTTCAAATGTTGTTAGATTAACTTTGAGTTACAATTTTTAAAATTCTAAACGTTGGTGTTATAAAAGGTTTTGATTACATGGCAACGTAAGACTCTACTAAGAACTAGCAACCCCAGTGGAGACTTATGTTGCCTTGTAATCAATTCCTTTTGTAACTTAAACATCCTGGTTTAAAATTTAAAAAAATGTAACTTAGATTTAATCCAACAAAATTTTATAAGATTTTTAACCATATAGTTAGTGGCTTCAATCATTTACATCCAGTAAGTAATAACCTTGGTAAAAATTCTAACTTCCACGTTCGATATAATTAAAGTGGTTATACTTTTTAGAATAGCACTGATGATGAAATATTATTTCCGAAAACGTTCTGTGATGTAGAACGATAGGGTTTTTATTATTATACCTTTTATACACGATTTTTGTTAATAAATTTTTTATATTTATATTGTTTACCAATTTTGTCGCTTTTTATATTTTTACTTTCAGTATCTTTGTAGTCTTACTATGTACGAATTTACGAAAATTTCTTTATAGATTTCACATTGCTTTTTGTATTCATGAATGTTAAATATAATTCAAATAATTCATGTGGGTTGGTGTACGACTGGAATATCCAGTGCAACAATTCTTCTTATTTTTTATAAGTGCCATCATTCAATCGAAGGTTGGAGGATGGCGCTGTCATCATCAATATATTTACTCTATTTACCGCTGCTCTTAAGAGTTCTATGGACTTGCATCGAAACTAGTCCATTTAATTTTTTAATCATAACACTCTTATTGTTCCTATAAATACTTCTTCCTTCGCGTATTTTTCCCTATATTATCAATCTTATCATTTTATATCACTGTCCTCTCATAAGGTACCCCAAATTATGTAAAATTTTTTATGGTGTTTATTATTTCGCAATCTTTGCCATTCCTCGCAATACTGCTATGTTCGTTTTTTTCTATGTCCATGCCATTCTTAGCATTCTTCAACGACACACTATATATACACTATATATAAAGTTAAGTCTCTAGTAGCACACTCTGGTAGTTATTTTCCTGTAATTGCCAGAGTAGTCGGTGCTTTTTGATTTGATTTGAGTCTTCTTAAAAACTCCTTCTGATGAAGGGTAGACCCAGAAACACGTGTCAGGGAGTAGTAAGAGACTCAAATTAAATCGAAACGTAACCTTCTTCGTACGCTATATATAACACTATATTTCAGATGACTGTAGCTACCAATTCTTACTGCCATATGATTGGGAGATGGTTTATGTTTTATAATTTATCTAATTTATTTTATAGTTAAAAAATTGGTAGCATTTAGCCGAATATCTTTTGTACAACATATTGTTGGATCTTATGAAATTAATTACACTCATCTATTAAAAAATCAGTGCAAGGTGTGATTCAAATCTCAGAAAGAATCATAATGCTAAAAATTCAATCATGGAACTGTAATATTAATATGAACCAAGTATATGCTCCCATAGCTGATAAGACCGAAGATGAGATAAAAAAGTTTTATTCAGCATTGCACAATACAATTAAGATAACAAAATCTAGATATACTACTTACACTTTAGGAGACTTTAATGCAAAAATTGCAGTAGGTACAGTTCATAATATAGTTGTACAGTTCGGATTAGGAACTGGAAACGAGAGACTAGAAAGGTTCATAGAATTCTGAAAAGAAAAGAATATGGTAATTGCCAATACTTGGTTTCAGCTTTACAAGAGAAGATTATATACATGGACGTCTCCTTCACATACAGAAAACCACATTGTCAGAAAGTAGATAGACATTATACATATACAAATAGTAGATATAAAAACTCTATAACCTCAGTTAAAACTTTTTCTGGAGCAGATGTTAACTCAGACCACAATCGGTTAGTTACTGACGTGAAAATAAAATTAAAAATAATTGAACTAAGAAAACAAAAACCAAAAATGTATGTAAGAATGCTAAAAAATAAAGAAATAAAAAATTCATTGAAAATAATGTGAATCTTAATATGCAGAAGCACTAACTGACAACAAACAAATTCTGGATGTATAGAAAGTGGTATAATATAAAAAAACACATAAGTGAAAGCAGCTCAAGAAAGTTTGATACAACATAGGTCGAAGGCTAAAAAATAGTGGATGACAGAAGGTATACTATTACAGCTGGAAAAAAGAAGGAAATATAAAGAAAATATCTACAGCAGTATAAATAAATACAACAAATAATTAAGGAAAAACTTAAAACAGCTAAGCAAGTCTATTTCAAAGTTCAAAAATAAAAATAGCCATTATGATTGCCAATCTTCGTAGGGAGACGGCACTCTAAGAAAAATTATTTTGGCTAACTTTATTTTCCTTGGTTTTATTTTTTTTATTCTATTTTTATTTTTAAATCTTAATGTTATTGTTTCTCATCTAATTTTTTTCAAGCAAAGCTTCTATGCTGGCTTTGTGTTACATTTTCTCTCTTGTAAAATGCTGCAGCGAGCGTCAAGGAAGTAGCGCTTTGGAAAAGCGCTAAGTTGGAAAAGTCGTAATACGGGACAAGGAGAGTTTGTTATATAACATGTAACCTTTTTCAATTTAAATAAAATCTCTAACAAGGATATTAACCAACAGCGGTTTTATACAATTCTTAATTATTATTATTTTTTGTTTACTTGAATCATAACCACATTCACTAATTCTACCAATTCACCTACGTGTTTGTTGAAATTACACGTGAAATTAATATAAAAAATAAGTAATAAAATTACTTTAAAAACAGAAAACATCGTATGAATCTTTACGCTAGTCTACAGTTCTGCGTTTGTACCACTTTTTAAAGCAAAGCTTTTATACTAGCGTTGTATTTATTTTTTACTATAGTAAAATGCTGAGGCGATCGTCACGAAATCAGCGACACGAAATAGTTAATAGTCCATTTACTCATCGAGGGATTTCCTTTATATTATGACATGGAAACTTTTTCAATAATTGTATTAAAATCTATAATAAGGATGTTAACTAACAGCGATTTTATGTACATTCAAGCAGTTTTAATATCATCATGGCATGTGGTTTTCATTTTAAGGACGAATTACATGCTATGATTTTTCTGACGGATATTCTCAAGTTATTGTTGATTTTATGTAATGGAATAAACTATCTTACAATAAAGTCACCAAGTAACAAAAAAATATGTGTGTAATTTATTAATGTTTGTATTTTGAAAACGATTTCGGAAGTGGAAATTGAACAAGAGTGAGAAGGTGAAATGATGTAAAGCGTGACCCATAATTTTCTAGAGAGCGGTAGTTCAGCACACCGTGACAGTTATTGTATTGGGTGCTGTTGCTTTTGGTAGCAGATCACGACTTATTCTCATCAGAGGCAATATAGATAGCTCGACTCTATATTTAGGAAGTATACAAAACCTGATTTTTCAGCAAGACAATGTCACACCGCATGTTACCAGACAATAGTTAATCTTCATGGACCAAAAACACATCAACCATTCAGTTTGGCCATTAGAATTGCATGATTTGTCCCCTATTGAACATGCTAGGACATGATAGGTCGCAGGCGCACTTTAATTTGCAACACCCTTCACATACTTTGGCAGCTCTTACTAACTAAGTTATAATAACCTGGATTAAGATACCACAAAAAAAATATCCACCACCTCATCAGAGCGCTGACTAGGTTTGTCAATGAGTGTATAAGAAATCCATCGAGCAAAAAGACAATAGAGGGAATGTAAAGGTAGTAAGGGCAAAAATATTGTTAGACAGGAAGTGCGATCTTTAGAGGCCACATTAAACAAGGAAAGAGAGTCTTACTCCTTGTTTGACCTCAAATTTAGTTGGGTTATGTTATTGTTTGTCCCAAATGTGACATGAAATCTTATTTATATTGAAGTTTTTTAACAATTGTGTCGTATTTTAGACTATTACCGTTAATAATTAATTAAATCTTTCTCGTCTAAGACACATTCTGAAAAATATTATATAGCTACTGTTAATAAGTGTCAGAAAATTTAAATTTGGCGCATTCGCATTTCCGGATATGTCCGCCATCAGAGGCCACTTTTTTGATCTCCTTTTCATAAGGATTAGATTCCATCTTTTGTCTTTTTACTCGATGAAGAAATCGTAGATATTCAACACATCATTGAACCATCTTCTGTAAAAAGTTCACAAATCAAGCTGAAAATTCAATCATTTTACTAATAAAAGACACTAAACATACGTACCAAAATTTATTAAAATCGGATAAATATATATATATATATATATATATATATATATATAATATATATATATATATATATATATATAGGTAAAGAAATAATAATAAGACTTACTCACAATCAATTTAATTTAACAATCAGACGACCGGTTTCGCTTTCTACAATTTGCAAAGCATCCTCAGGTCTAGATACAAAGTTAAACTAATGCTGCAATAAAATAAACCTAATTAGGGTGGTGTCTAATAAAGATAAAATAAACAAATAAGTTAGTTCATAGAAATTATAGTAATTATGCCAATATTACATGTCTGTGGTTTTCAAAATGAATAAATTTGAATATATAAAAGGTATTAACAGACAAGGTAAGACCCACAATTGGTATAAAGTAGTAATATTATATTGTAATAAATTAATAAATGAGCAGATAAATAAAACAAAACAAACAATACTTACATGCCGGTACTCTATTAATTGATGGATGGTAGTTCATGGTTGCAAAAATCATGTATTGTTGATTGGAGAACTTTAATGTGCTATTGCAGTTGTTTTGACAATAAACGGGAAGTTCTTGAGGAGAACAGATTTGATCGAATGAATTAGAGATAGGTATATTGTGGTTGTTTGTCAGATAAAAGTAATGTTCTTTACTATTGTATTATTTAAATTATTTACACTTATATCAGAGATATATTTTTGGAATGTGTGTTATTTATTGAGTATTTATGTTATGAAGGAGACAGTTTTATGACAATGAATAAGAGTAGCTGTACCGATTGTGTGGTTGTGCAATTATTTTGACTTGTAATTATCAAGTCTATTGGCAAAATTAATCAATTATTGTAAAGTCAAGTATATAAAAAGTATATAAAAAGTATATAAAATTATTACAAATTAAGACAATCAGGGACAAATTAAACACACATTAACAGGAACAGAAACACTAAATGACGGGACAAACATTGAATTAAAAACTTAAACTTGGGGAATGGAAGAAACTGCAAGCACTACATCTCACTGTTGGAAGTAATGAGTTTTTTCATCATCATCATCATCATATAACGGGGGTCCTACGGCGATTGCCGCTTCCCGCATTTCAGCCTCCATCTTTTCCTATCTCTCCAATCTCCCTCTTCTAAGCCTCTAGATTGCATTGCTTTTGTAATTTCTCTTCTCCAGGAATTTGGTGGTCTTCCCCTTTACCTTCTTTCTGGCGGAACATACATTAAGGCTTTCTTTGGCCACCGCTCCTCCTCCATTCTCATCACGTGACCATACCATTGTAATTGCCTTCCTTGTATTCTATCTGAAAGAGTATCTCTAATTCCTGTACGGTTTCGTATTTCCTCATTCCTGATTCTTTCCATTCTCGATACTCGACATGACCTTCTAAGATAATCCATTTCCACAACGTCTACTTTATCTCGTTCATTCTTTGTCATCGTCCAACATTCGGCACCATATGTGGTAATTGGTTCTACAATTGCTCTGTATACGCGAAGTTTGGTATGCATCTTTATTTTATTAGACCACAGTAATGAATTCAGTATTCGGATGCATTTTTTCCCTTGGGTTATTCGGTTTTGTACATCTATCTTAACTCTGCCATCTGCTGATATGATGCTTCCTAGATATTTATACTGGTTGCAGCCTTTTATGACTGCGTTTTCAAGCCTCAGATCTGTGGTATTTCCTCCAATTTTTAAATATTCTGTTTTGCTTATGTTTACAGTAAGCCCCCATTTGGCATATTCCTCAAATAATTTTCGATTCATATAATTTATATCTTCCTCATCGGTTGCAACCACCACCTGATCATCTGCAAACAGCAATGTATACAGAGTTTCTTGTCCCACTTCGATGCCCATAAATCTACATTTATTTCTCCAATTCCTCAATGCTTCTTGGACGTATATTTTAAAGAGTGTCGGTGACAAACAGCATCCTTGCTTTAGGCCTTTAGTGACTTTAAATTCATTTGAGGTTCTGGTTCCAATTTTTACACAACTAACTGCATTTTCGTACAATTTATATATCGCTCGGATATACGTCGAATCCAATCCGGACCTTTTGAGGACCTCAAACATTTTCTTTAACGGGACACTATCATATGCTTTCTCAAGGTCTATAAATACCAAATGGGTCTCTCTACTTCTTTCGACACGCTTTTCAATTATTTGTCGTAGGATAAATATATTATCAAGGCAGGATCTCCCGGTACGAAAGCCGCTTTGTTCTTCAATATCTTGTATCTGTCTTTCAACCCTCTTCTTTAATATTCTGCCGTACAACCGGCCCACAGAGCTCGTCACACTAATACCTCTATAATTGGAACAGTCTCTTTTATTCCCTCTCTTATATATGGAGCTTATATAAGATTTATTCCAATCTTTAGGAATTTCCTGGTCTCCACACATACATTTATTGAAAAGGTCTACTATTAATTCTAAAAGTGCAGTCGGCCCATATTTAACCAGCTCTATGGGAATGTCTCCAGGCCCTGCGGCTTTTCCGTTTTTAACCTCTTTTAAGGTTTCCGTCAATTCAGATAATGTTATTATAGGGATTTCCTGTCTTTCGTCTCTGTTGTCTATTAATTCCCTTATCTTTTCCCATCTGTACTCTACTCTATCCTCTTTCAGCAGTTTCGTATAATATTCTTCCCATTCATTTAACTTTATGAGAGAAATGTTGTCTTCATTTTTCTCATTTTTCCTAAACTGTTTTAATGTTTTCCAAGCTTGCGCCACTTTTGTTCCACCCATAAATCTGTCCAGTTCATCACACTTAGCCTCCCAGTTTATATTTTTCGCCTTATCCACGTCTTTTTTAACTTCTCTATTCCATTTAGCGTATATTTCTCTGTCTTGAGGATCTTTGGATTGAAGCCATATGTGATATGCTTGTTTTTTCTTGAGAACTTTCTCTTCTAGTTCCGTTGACAACCATTCAGGTTTTCCTTTTTTCCGATTTTCAACTTTTCCCAGTGCTTCATTTGCCGCTTCATGAATATATTTTTTAATTACCTCATAGAGACTTTCGGGGTCTACGTCCTTTGTTTCTATATTTTTTATTTTCTGAGCTATTCTTATTTTATATAAGAACTTTGTCGAATCTTGTTTAAAGCTTTCCAGGTTATATTTTATGTTTTCTATGGTTGTTCCTATGTCTGTTACTTCCTCATTTTTGTGACATGATTGTTCTCTCTTAAATGTCACCATTACTTTTGCAATAATCATATGGTGGTCACTTCCACATTCTGGCCCTCTAAACACCTTCACGTCCTTCGTTTTTAGTTTAGAATCTTTACGATGAATGAAATAGTCAATTATTGATTTTAAATTCCTGGTAGGCTGCGTCCATGTAAATTTATGTATATTCTTATGGGGGAAGAAACCATTTAATATTTTCAAAGAATGTGCCTCGCAAAAATCTATTAATCTTTGACCATTGTCGTTCAGAATGTCTTCTCCATATCTCCCTATTATTTCACTGTTGGAGCTCTTTCCGGTTCTTGCATTAAGATCACCTAAGATCCAAATTTCTTTCTTTTTATTAATTGTGGCTAGAACAGTTGTTAACTTGTTAAAGTACTCTTCCTTGCTGTCAACCCTTGAGTCATCCGTCGGTGCATATGTTCCAATTACCACTATTTCATGGCCATTTTTCTTAATTTCCATGAGGATAATTCTTTCATCTATTTCTTGCCATGATTTAATACATTTTTTCAGTTTCTGATGTATTGCTATAGACACTCCTCTTTTAGCTCGTTCGCTCTTTTCTACGCCACTATAGAAATGCAGGTATTCGTTTATCTTTTCATTTCCTCTTCCTTTTTTCTTTACTTCAGTTAATACACAGATGTCTAGTTTCATTTTACTCAGTTCACGGAAGACCTCCTCCTGTTTTGTCCTTATTCCTTGTATGTTCCAAGCACCCAAATTCATAATCCATTTTCTTTGGGAATTTCGTTTATAGTTTAATCCGTCCGAATTCCAAGGCTTTTTGCTGAAATTTTTAACTTTGATCATTTTTTCCGAGTATCGAGGAGTTGGCCCGATGCCTCAACCCCCAACTTGGAGGACCAGGGTTTTAAATCAGAGTATCCTTCTCTTAGATAAGTTGCCTTCTCTACGGCTTAGGAGTCCTATCTACCCCACCTGTTGGTCCGCGGGTGGTATTTTATTTCCCACCTACCCGCCGGCCTAGCTGCAAACAGGCCGGTGAGGGCATTCCCCTATCCGCCACCTGGGGACGCGCTCTCTAGGGTTACAGGTTCCCCCGAGAGAGTTTTTTCATATTTAATCTATTAGATTTAAGAGGCAAATTTGACATATGTAGGTTGAAGTGTGACAGTTCTTCTTCTATTACTAAATACTGTAAGTTTAGTTATTCAGTATTATGGAGTATGTTAATATTAATGAATGTCTCAAAATTTGTTTTAATTTAGAAATCAAAAGTAAATTGATGTGTTTAGTATTGGCATACTTTAACAATTTTAATTAATAAGTTTCAAATTCAAAAAATTTTTAATGTAACAATGTGAATAATTGAAATACATCATCTGTTATAACTAACCAATTTTAGTCTGAATTTTTCAGAACAAATTAAAATGATTATTTAGTAAATGCAAACAAGTGTACTTGTAATTGAAAGGTATAACAAATTTACAAATTGCCTGAAAATTTTTTTATTTGAAATAATTGTCGGTCTGAGCTATCTGTTATGGTGTATAAACATTTCTTAAAATATTTAATTTAAATTATAATAATTAATAATTAAATAAAGTAGTAATTGGGTGAATATTGATGATTATTCAAATTTTGAGTTCGAGTAATTGACTGACTTAAGTCTTGAATAATTAGTTGGCAATACTAAGTTATGACAATTGGAACCGGAAATTGATTCCATCCCTGGGCAGCAGGTACCCATTTAAACCGGTGTAAAGTATACTTTTATTTCAATTCTTATTATCATATGAACAGACATTCCTCAAACCGTCAAGAACACTGGTGAGTTTTTACAGTAGTTTTGGTAAAAATTTTTAAAATTTTTTAAAAAATTAATATCTGTTTATGAAAATTAATATTTCTATTTAAATTATAAATCTGTACAGGATTATGAATAGTATAGATATATGTAATCCAAACTGCTAGTCTGAACAATTTTCCAGTCATGTTGGAAATCCATAAACCACGTGTTGAGTTTGAAATGAAATATGTTGTAAATTAAGTATTTGTCGAAACCAGATGGAATGCAATAATAATTATTATGGGTTAAATTAGTTGAGGTACCATACCAGTTCATTACTGATGTTTAATTTAATTTTTGGGAAATTTTATTTTTATTGGTGATATGTTGAAGAAAAGAAAAGAGGGGAAATTCTGTGAACAAGAAATTCGATCCATCATGGTGTGCTGGATTTTAATTTTATGTTGAAGATTTAAAACAATCTGAGAAGTATATTAAAACTGTATATCAGATGTATTTGATTAAATGGGTTCTGGGACAAAATGTTGTTACTATGGTATTGAAGTTACTACAAGTATTGTGTGATGTTAATGGAATATATATGGAAGATTAATATGATAAGTTGATGTTTGTGGTAACAATTCTCTAAGTATATGGATCTACTGTAGAAACGAGAAATGGAGTAGGTTCAGGTAATATTATTTATATCAAAAAAAATTTTTTATAATAATACTGAGTATACTGGTGTGTATTCTAATTCTAATTGTGCATTAAGTGTAACTGTTGTTTGATTTTTTAATGATTTTAATATTTCTAAATGTTCTAGGTTATTTAATAAGGAGCCTTTATTACAAGTATGAAGGATTGTGAAATCTGTTTGTGGATCAAAGATGTGGTTTGTTCGACGGATATGTTGGGAGAAATGTGACTCAACTTATACACTCCGCTATACTCAACTTATACACTGTATAAGTTGAGCTGCCATACCTGCAATGCATGTTACATCGGTAGAACCTTTAGATCCTTCAATACCAGACTAGGGGAACATCTTAGATATATAGAACGTCCAACATCAGGTCAATCACATTTCTCCCAACATATCCGTCGAACAAACCACATCTTTGATCCACAAACAGATTTCACAATCCTTCATACTTGTAATAAAGGCTCCTTATTAAATAACCTAGAACATTTAGAAATATTAAAATCAATAAAAAATCAAACAACAGTTACACTTAATGCACAATAAGAATTAGAATACACACCAGTATACTCAGTATTATTATAAAAAATTTTTTCGATATAAATAATATTACCTGAACCTACTCCATTTCTCGTTTCTACAGTAGATCCATATACTTAGAGAATTGTTACCACAAACATCAACTTATCATATTAATCTTCCATATATTTTCCATTAACATCACACAATACTTTGTAGTAATTTCAATACCATAGTAACAACATTTTGTCCCAGAACCCATTTAATCAAATACATCTGATATACAGTTTTGATATACTTCTCAGATTGTTTTAAATCTTCAACATAAAATTAAAATCCAGCACACCATGATGGATCGAATTTCTTGTTCACAGAATTTCTCCTCTTTTCTTTTCTTCAACATATCACCAATAAAAATAAAATTTCCTAAAACTAAATTAAACATCAGTAATGAAGTGGTATGGTACCTCAACTTATTTAACCCATAATAATTATTATTGCATTCCATCTGGTTTAGACAAATACTTAATTTACAACATATTTCATTTCAAACTCAACACGTCGTTTATGGATTTCCAACATGACTGGAAAATTGTTCAGACTAGCAGTTTGGATTACATATATCTATACTATTCATAATCCTGTACAGATTTATAATTTAAATAGAAATATTAACTTTCATAAACAGATATTAATTTTTTAAAAAATTTTAAAAATTTTTACCAAAACTACTGTAAAAAATCACCAGTGTTCTTGTCGGTTTGAGGAATGTCTGTTCATATGATACAAAGAATTGAAATAAAAGTATACTTTACACCGGTTTAAATGGGTACCTGCTGCCCGGGGATGGAATCAATTTCCGGTTCCAATTGTCATAAATTAGTATTGCCAACTAATTATTCAAGACTTAAGTCAGTCAATTACTCGAACTCAAAATTTGAATAATCATCAATATTCACCCAATTACTACTTTATTTAATTATTAATTATTATAATTTAAATTAAATATTTTAAGAAATGTTTATACACCATAACAGATAGCTCAGACCGACAATTATTTCAAATAAAAAATTTTCAGGCAATTTGTAGATTTGTTATACCTTTCAATTACAAGTACACTTGTTTGCATTTACTAAATAATCATTTTAATTTGTTCTGAAAAATTCAGACTAAAATTGGTTAGTTATAACAGATGATGTATTTCAATTATTCACATTGTTACATTAAAAATTTTTTAAATTTGAAACTTATTAATTAAAACTGTTAAAGTATGCCAATATTAAACACATCAATTTACTTTTGATTTCTAAATTAAAACAAATTTTGAGACATTCATTAATATTAACATACTCCATAATACTGAATAACTAAACTTACAGTATTTAGTAATAGAAGAAGAACTGTCACACTTCAACCTACATATGTCAAATTTGCCTCTTAAATCTAATAGACTAAATATGAAAAAACTCATTACTTCCAACAGTGAGATGTAGTGCTTGCAGTTTCTTCCATTCCCCAAGTTTAAGTTTCAAATTCAATGTTTGTCCCGTCATTTAGTGTTTCTGTTCCTGTTAATGTGTGTTTAATTTGTCCCTGATTGTCTTAATTTGTAATAATTTTATATACTTTTTATATACTTTTTATATACTTGACTTTACAATAATTGATTAATTTTGCCAATAGACTTGATAATTACAAGTCAAAATAATTTCACAACCACACAATCGGTACAGCTACTCTTATTCATTGTCATAAAACTGTCTCCTTCATAACATAAATACTCAATAAATAACACACATTCCAAAAATATATCTCTGATATAAGTGTAAATAATTTAAATAATACAATAGTAAAGAACATCACTTTCATCTGACAAACAACCACAATATACCTATCTCTAATTCATTGGATCAAATCTGTTCTCCTCAAGAACTTCCCGTTTATTGTCAAAACAACTGCAATAGCACATTAAAGTTCTCCAATCAACAATACATGATTTTTGCAACCATGACCTACCATCCATCAATTAATAGAGTACCGGCATGTAAGTAATGTTTGTTTGGTTTTATTTATCTGCTCATTTATTAATTTATTACAATATAATATTACTACTTTATACCAATTGTGGGTCTTACCTTGTCTGTTAATACCTTTTATATATTCAAATTTATTCATTTTGAAAACCACAGACATGTAATATTGGCATAATTACTATAATTTGTATGAACTAACTTATTTGTTTATTTTATCTTTATTAGACACCACCCTAATTAGGTTTATTTTATTGCAGCATTAGTTTAACTTTGTATCTAGACCTGAAGATGCTTTGCAAATTGTAGAAAGCGAAACCGGCCGTCTGATTGTTAAATTAAATTGATTGTGAGTAAGTCTTATTATTATTTCTTTACCTATTTGATATGGAAGGACTTACACAAGCAATACATTCATGATTTTTCATGATATATATATATATATATATATATATATATATATTATATATATATATATATATATATATATAAGTTATGATTTTTGAGGATGCAGTCAGTTTATTTGGCCCACAAGACAAAGAAAACTCTTTGACTTACTGTCAAGCTTTCGAATTTTATTTAATTCTTTTTCAAGACATTAATTTAATTAATTTATATTTTTTATAGACAATTAAATAAATTATAATAAAAACTATTGTTACTGGTTTTGCTTTCCACATAAAGTAACTGTATTTTCATTCATATATGTCCATTAATCAAACCATGACAGTGACATATATAGTGACAATATAGTTATTTTTAATAAAAAAATTGTATTATATTTATTATGGTTTGTTTAGTAGAGTACAATATTAAAAACTGTAATCTCACGACTAGTAAGTAAGAAAATTAACAATTTTAACTAGTTAATTTATATTTCTTTTTATAGATGTCTTGAAAAAGAATTAAATAAAATTCGAAAGCTTGACAGTAAGTCAAAGAGTTTTCTTTGTCTTGTGGGCCAAATAAACTGACTGCATCCTCAAAAATCATAACTTATATTTAAATCAACAGTCAAGAATACCACCATCTTATATATATATATATATATATATATATATATATATATATATATATATATATATATGTATATATATATATATATATATATATATATATATATATATATGTATATATATATATATATATATATATATATATATATATTTTTCTTGTTATTATAAACTAACTACAAAAGCTTTCTAGACGCAAATATAACCGATATTACTCTTTATTTTAATTATAAAATTCAATCAGCGAAAACAATCACAATGATAATAAAAATAATAATAACAATAAGACTGCGGGAGTATTCAAGCTCATGGCGCCTCCTAATACCCTCTTAGTCATTTTGAGAGAAAATTATATCCGAGAAAAGTAACGGAAGCTAATATCGAATGATATTTATGGAGGACATATCTATAATGTAACACAGTTAAGAAATCTGGTTCACCGAATGAGATTGGGAAATATAATAAAGCGTATTTTTAGTGGAAATTTAAGATTTTAATAGACAATAGCAATTTATATCAATAAACAATAAAAGTTTAACATTTATACTAATGCTAAGTATTAAAAAATATTTTTAGCTTATCTTAAAAGTTGCTATTTAAGTAGGTTCTTCTTTAGATTTTTGAGTCTAAATAATTTAACTAGAATAAAAAACTATAAATATTAAGTGAACTATTTCACTCATCTTAAAATTTTCACATAATCTGACCAATCACAAACCAAAGACAGCTTGTGTTATCGCGAAAAACACCAACTGTCTTTCAATTCTGATTGGTCTATCAGCTTCGTGTTTTCAACGACGTAACTACGAATACCGTTTGCAAAGCAAAGTTTGACGTTTGCCAAAAAAATGATTGTAGCTGTATACGTCAAAATGAATCGTTCGGTGGTAAAAACCTAACATGAAACCTGAAACGTGTTATAGAAAAATGCTGAGAATTTAATATCGAAATATATTTTTGCTTTGTTGACTTCTCCAATGCCTTCAATAATGTAAACTGGGAAAATATTCTATATTAGATCAAAACATATAATATTCTGTTAATTCTCCAATTTAAGAGTTAATAACATGCATTCGAAAAACTTCTCACTGATATCTGGAGTTCGGCAGGATGTATAATATCTCCCATTAAATTAAATACATAAATTCAGCATACACAATGTTTGTCAAGTTTAAGAGAATTAACAAAGCGAAGTAAAATAGGAAAACATAAAATTAAAAACCTACGATATGTTGACGACACCGTTATATTAATATATTTAGCAAAAGAACTGGAATAGAGTATAAATAAATCGGGCACAGTGAGTACGGAATGTGGTATTCCGTACTCGTATTCGAATATGATATGCAAAAATATAGCACAAAAGAACAGGCAAAGGCTGTCCATAAAGTGTAGTTCTGTTACCCCTCCGTTAGGCAACCGTAGTAGACGATTTTCTTAAAAAAATTTTAACAAAAGACTTTTACTTGCTAGGATACGCTAACGATATGGCAATCGTTTTTAGGGCAACTTTGCTCAGGTTGTATCTTGAAAGAATGCCAGTGGTCCTAAATATAGTTAATAACTGGTGTAAACAAGAGAGACTGGCAGTTAATGCTTAAAATCACAAATCATCAATTTCAGAAGAAAGACGCATTAAATACATTTTAATTGTAGGCTTTGATGGAATACTCACATACCGAAAAACACACAGAAAGCTATTATGTCCTTGAACAGATATTTAAAAGGATACGCGGTAAAATTTGGCGGCTTTAGCCCAAAATTACCCTTTGGTTATATAGAAGTTATTAGGCCAACGATACCTTACATGGACGGGGTGGATAAATATGCAGCAACTGGAAGCAATAATGCTGCTAAGTAATATACACAAGCTAGCATATCTGTTTATCAGGAAGCCATACAAATAACTTCTACTTGCCGTTCTAAAGTGCTGCTGAATCTTCCACCACTGTAGACCATTATACATGACGAAGTCGGATCTGCAATAAACAGACTAACATCTATTTATTAACAAATAGGTCAGACGCATAGTGCTGAAAATAGAAAGGTAATAGAGGAGTTAAAAATATATTATAATGACGCAACTAATCTATGCAATAGATACGAGATATAGCTTTGACAGTATATTTAAAATTAATATACGAGGCAGGGAAGACTAGAACAAAGGTGTACCCATATAAGCATAAGCCATTTGGTACACGAAGGACTCAAAAACATTCAAGGATGAAGAAGCCGATAGAGTATGGACAAAGCAAGGGATATATTTTCTGGTAAGTACTTCTGTGGGTGAAAATTTTCTTAAAAATAATACAATATTGACCCATCCCTAGAAATGGCTGGCGTGTTTTGATTTTATGGTAAATGAGTACATCTTAACCCATTACTTCCTAGAAGGAGGTCATGCAAACGGATACCTTCCCATTTTTCTGCCTACCAGCTAAAACCATTCTCTCCTACTTTTCCGCAGTTGACTGTAGCACATAAATTGCTCTGCAATGGTGACGACACTTTTATAGAATTCCCTTTTCTTATCTAGATCTTATCTCTGTCATTGGTCGGGCTGCTGTCATTTTTCGATCATCTGTTTCACAATAACTGTAATTCTACCTAAGGGTATCACAATTTTTCAGGCAAAAATAATTAAAATCTGTCAGTGCTTGGAAGAAATAGAAAGGCAGAAAAGCACGCACCGTTCAATTGACATCTTTACAGATTGTTAGGCAGTGTTTAATGCACTCAATTCTGTAGAGGTTAATTCTTAGCTAGTATGGGATTGTGTGGGTACCCTAAATAAACTAGAAGACTTTGTTACGGTAACGGTGGCATAAATACCAAAGCATGATGGTCTTAAAGATAATAAAACAAACCGATAAAATCGCCAAGCAAGGTCATTATTGTAATGCATTGCATTAGAACTATTCTGCGGTGTTACAAAGGCAGTAACAAGTAGGGCTATATGGTGGAGGAATTCACCAGGACAATGAAAAACAAAACAGTTCATTATAGAATATTCGCCAAAATTTACAGCAGACCTAATAAGCAAAGACAGGAAAATAGTTAAAGCCATAGTAGGTAGGACTATTAACAGGATACTTCCAGCTGAATAGGCATTTAAAGGTGATAGTATTGGCAAACGATGATATATGCAGATTCTGTCATGTAGAGTAAGAGTACATTTGTATCAGTGTCACAGCTTGGTCAATGTACGGTTCTTTATATAAGGCGAAGAAAAACCATCGGTATGATTTACATGGAACGGTCAGTATCGATGGTATTACAACTTTTACAAAGGGTCAGGCTAGAGAATATAATCTAGGAGTAGAGTATCAAAATAAATTTGAAAAGGTAGTAGTAAAATAGACAAAAAGCCTATTAAATAATGATGATAACGTTTGATACTTAATAAGTGAAAATAAAACCATTCCCATACGTGACATAAGTAGTTATTGTCAATCTAATTCATGTATTGGTGGTTTAGCACATAATATTCCGTATTTGGGATTTTTATTTTATTAAAAGCAAGTAAATGTTAACATTCATCTACCCATTTCAATAATAACATTGTGAGTTTTCTCGTTTCCAATCACACAAATTATTTTCCAAGTGGCAATTTTCTCTCTCCTAATTAAGCCAAATATCCTTATTAGACTAGACTTTACTATTAAAGAACTGCTGGTTACTAAGGGAGTGAGTTCCAACCATGCTAAATGGATACAAATGATACATGGATATAAATGTGGTATGATTTTTTGTTGCGTTTCTCAACGCAGTATCGTAGTTGGTTAAATGAATATCTAACTACTATTTGTAATTATCCATATCAAACCTTTAGACAGTGCCCTTTAATAGTTTTAATTTATGTTTAATATAGTTGCTGCTTTATGTTTTTATATAATACTGATCTAATGTAAAGTGTTAATCAGGTCTGTATACTTTCGTCAATCGTTTTAAGTATATATTGTACCGGATTTCTCACTATATTTTGGCCCCCACTTATTTTCCTTAATTTCGGGAATACAGAAAAAAGTTTCAAATAAAAGTTGTATTATTTTATCCGTACAGTGTAGCAACATACCAAATTTTGTAAACAGGGAGTATCCAATAAAATACATCTTTAATATTTCAAATGGGACACCCTGTATTTTTTTATAGTTTTGAGTAGCCCTGCATTTCTTGATTACCAATATATAGCATTGTGTAGCATTAGTGTTGTTCTATAATGGCATATGGTACTACAAAAGAGTAACCCTATGTGGCTATGCAATTGACATTTCAAAATTAAACAATTATTAATTTATTATAAACTGTCAGTCCTTATACCGAAATGGGTTATACTGCAGATGAAAAAGTAGATTAATCTCAATTTATGTAAAAAATAATAAAAACAAGCAAGCGGCAAGAAGGGAATATAGGCTGATTTATCCAGATCGACACAGACTCCTTCTGCATATACATTTTTAAATAATTATTATCATGCCATAAATAAAAAATTGTTTGAAAAAACGTAATATCCTAGGATTTGATGATGAAGATCTTAATACTATGCTTTACTTTGAAGGTAAAAATTAAATACCTAACGAATAAATTATATCCATAATAACATTTTTATTTTAAAAAATTCCAAAACTACTCTAAACATGCTTCTGCCAAGACATGGTTACAAATTTTATCAATGATCCTAATTATTTTAATATTTTATGGAAAGGATAATCAAATTTTTCAACTTCAGGCATTTTTAATATAAGAAATAGGTAATCGTGGGAACAAAAAAATAATGGAAAAAGAAAAATTAAGTAAATAAAAAAGTCGGGAAGAAAAGCAATAAATGTGTGGTGCGGAATATTTCAAAACAAAAATGTGTGGATCGGCAATAAGGGTACCATTACATCGCACCCTCAGTGCAAGACTGCAGTAAGTCAGAATAAGTAAGTTTTGAGATCAAGGCGATTTTGTTTATTTTCGTGCTTATATCGGTCAAATAAGGCACAAGTTTAAAAAAAATTAACATTTATTTATGATTTTGGATGCTTCTCAGCCTATACTACATTAACCAAAAATAGAAATTTAAATAAAATAATATTAATGCTAAAAAAAACAGGAATTTCAAAGTTACAACACTTTTGCACGGAGAAAATTGTTAATTACTCTACATTTAGTATTATAATTTTATAGTTACAACACTTTTGAACAGAGAGAATTGTAAAAAGTGTAGACACATATTCTGTTAGTTGTTGTTCTCTTCTCGTATATAAACTTGGGCCAAAATATTTTCATAAAAACTATGGTGGGTTTCTGGTATCATACCCGAATGGCATTAAATCATCGGGTAAGTAAAGAAAAAATAATCTCCAACAGCAATCGGGGTTTAGTATGGTATTAAACTTTACATTTAATAGATTCCAAGAAATCAGATAGCTACCTAGAATAATGAGGTACCTAATAAAACGGCTTATCGCTAGCAATAATTTATTCTTTCTATGTCTGCACATATTTATGATAGCCAAAATTCCTTGGCTTTGTAATGACAATGTCATAATAGGGCAGAAACATTATTGGTAAAACTTTCAATATTTTTATTTAAATTTAAAACAAAAGGCTACAAAAATATAGCTATAGGCTATGAAAATATGCAAATCAGGCTACCTTAGTACACAATCGCCCCGGAAGGTTACAAAGAAAAGTTTTTTGAGAATTGATATTTTTAACCTGACAGTATTGTTAATACACATGTTTTAAGATAAGATTTTTTCCTTTCATAATACAAAATACTTGTTGGCTGTAAATAATTAGTCTTAATTTATGTGTTTTTTATCCTATCTAATAAATAAATTGTCAAATGACATCGCACACATTTTATGGAAAATATAATGTCACACAAAGAACATAAAACTTACATGAATGAATTGGTAAATCGTAAATCTTTGTTTATTGTTCTCGGTTGTTAATAGATTACGTAGACACGCTGTATATTAAAATTAAACACCACAGATAAAGATATTAAAATATCAAATATCTTACTTTTTTTGGTGCCTTTCATTGCTTGTTATCGAAACCATTGCAATGTTCTGTGCAAAACTGTTGTAACTCTGTAACATTAGAGTTACAACACTCTTGCATTAATCTTATGTACAAAAACATAAAAAAGTTAAACTGTTGTTATTATAATATTTAGCCGGTTAAGCATTTGAAAGTTACCAAAGTTTTACATGGGATAGATATGCATGTTTACAATCGAATTTCAGGATTTCTTCATTTTCATAAAATTTTGAGTTACTGCAGTCTTGGACTGAGGGTGCGACATGGCCACCAAATAATCCCGACTTAACACCATATACACCACAACCGATACCTAATGTCGTAGCCCTTCAAGAACATTTAAATAATCAATTTATTGTGTGGATCGGCAATAAGGGTACCATTACATGGCCACCAAATATTCCCGACTTAACACCATGTGATAGCTTTTTATGGGGGTTTTTAAAAGAAAAAGTATATTATTTTGATTCAAATACAAATATTAACACTATCACGGCAAAAGTTCGTGCAGAAATTAAAAATTTAAATGGTCATAATAACACAATATCTAATGCATTAGAAAATTTGAGACGAAGATATTACTTGTGCGTTAATAAAAATGGAGAGCATTTTAAACATTTATTGTAATCTTAAATGTATTATTGTATCTTAAATATACTATTGTAAGTCATTAATTTTGTTGACTTTTTAAATACATTTTTTCTTATCTTAGTATAGTATAGTAGTACCATACGCCATTATAGAACAAAACTAATGCTATACTATGTTATATATTTTTAATCAGAAAATGCAGGGCTACTCAAAACTATAAAAAAATACAGAGTGCCCCATTTGAAATATCGAAGATGCATTTTATTGGGCACTTCTTGTATACAAATTTGATCTGTTGCTACACTGTTGGTAGGTAAGGATAAAATAATACAACTTTTATTTAAAACTTTTTTTTGTATTCCCGAAATTTTGGAAAGTAAGTGGGGGTCACAATATAATAAGAAACTTGATAGATTGTGTTGGGCTAAGTTATTTATCTGTACCTTGTTATTTTTTAATATTTTTTTCTACTAAGTGTCCTAACATTGTAACTAGTAGTATATATTATTCTTCTTATTGTTGATACTGTTACACTTGTTTAAAATAACTTTAGTGAAACACCAACTCGTTTACAATACTTTAACAGACTGACTACTATAAAATGCAAAATCTTAATTACAACTGATTCAAACTGTCAACAACATATCTTTATATATATTTTATGACGTTTCACATTTCACTAGACATTTCATAACCTTTTGATGACATCTTGAAAATTCTAGAATTCTTTATTACTTCTTCTGTTTCGTCAAGGAACTTTTTCATATTAAATATTTTTCACGAATCTCTCATAACAATACTTTTGTTGATTAGATACTCTATCCACTAAAACTACAGTTTTGGACTTCGCTTCCATTATCTTATTTCTTTATGTTTTCTTTCTCAATGAAATATAAAATGTACTATATTTTATGTATATGGTTTTCATTACGTACACAACAATAAAATATTTAATTTAAAATCTAACGGCCTGATAAATTTCGTTTATGAATAAATACATATGTTTACATTCATGTCTGTATTCCCCTCTTCCGACATACCTAAGAACAAAAGAACGCAGCTACAAATCAAGCCTAACAATTACCGAATAAAAAAACACTCAAATAAAACTCAGAGACAATACGACAATACATAATCCAGCGCCTTTTATTCGCATATTAAACCCTCCGACGAAAAGAAAAACAAATTATACTCTCGAAAAAAAGTTAAATGAAATTTCCAGAGGTCGCATGTGTTAAAATGCATTTTTCAATTCCTAGAATTCCTGGGGACAAACAAGAAAAGCGAAAAACACGCCGTCAAACTGCCAAAAGTTTTCTGACAAACAAGATGGCTCGCCATTGTCCATTCATTTCGTTTCCGTTCCCTTACGGCCCCCTGAACGTCACCCTTTAGGGACCACCAGGCCAGAAGGGTGCTATCTCTGGCTGTCTGCTTGGTATTCACAAGGCACGCTGTTGGAGGTAGTTGGCACTTGTTACTTGTCATCATATTTGCTTCGTCTTAACGTCTTGCAATATTTATATAAAAGTAAATGTAATCATCTAAGCCTGTCTATTAGATTTTCTAGAAAATTTAAATATTGCGTTATGAAATATTCATAAAGATACTTTAAATATTTCAAGGTTTATTATGTAATGCACTATGTAAGTTTAAAAATGTTCGGTATCTAAAACAGTATTTTGTAACAAATAATATTCATTATTATCATTATAACATATTTTATTAAATAAGAAATCTAAAAGGTGTAAAATTGAAACCCTCATTGTTATCGGAACTTTATTAGGAACTAAGATTTATTACAACTGATAAATGAACCTACAAGATTTGGAGCCACCAACCCTCCTTTAATTTTAAAATTATTTTTCGGAAATAATGATCAAATAATTTCTACACTTGTGATCACTCGCTTATAATTACATACAATGCTCACATATAATTAAGATTGAGTTTAGCAAAAATAATTTTGTAAAATATGCCACTTTTGATTTTTTTAGTGTTATTTCTGTTTTATTGATATTAGCTACTGGGTGGATAAAAAGAAACAAACGTTAAATATTGCAGTGAATAGAGAACAATATCACTAATAAGTTACATTCTCAAGGTATTCCTGAAAATAATACATGGTCATAGAAATAAAAAAAAAACTGGAAGAAGGAATAGACGATAGTCAGTTTGGGTTCAGAAACGGACTAGGAACCAGAGAAGCGTTATTTGCTTTTAATGTGTTAGCTCAAAGATGCATGGATCTAAATGTTGATGTGCATGTTTGTTGGTGATTTTGAAAAAGCATTTGACAAAGTGAGACATGAAAAATTAGTCCAAATTCTAAAGACAAAAAACATAGACCACAGGCACTTACGAATAATAACAAACCTCTACTAGAATCAAAAAACACAAATTGGAATAGATAACAAACCCAGTTCAGAAATTAAAATCAGGAGAGGAGTTAGACATGGATGTATTATGTCCTCATTACTATTTAACGTATATAATGAAGCCATTTTTAAAGAAGTATTACTATCCCAAAGAGAAGGAATAATAATTAACGGAAGATCTATTAACAACAGAAGATAGGCAGATGACACCGTGATTATGGCAAGCTCTGATGAACAACTCCAATTACTGTTAAAGAAAACAAACAGTTTCTGTAAAAAATATTGACCAAAAATGAATATCAAAAGATCAAATACATAATAATAACAAAGAAAACAAATCTACCAACAAACATACATTCGGGAAATGTACCGATAGAAAGGGTTGATAAATACAAATACCTACGAACCTGGATTTCAGACAATAATGATCAAACAAGCAAAATAAGAGCTAGAATAGAAATAGCAAGAAATGCGTTTGTAAAAATGGAAACAATGTTTTGCAACAAAGATCTTAAATTAGAACTGAGAGTAAGAGCACTGAGATGCTACGTGTTTTCGATACTGCAATATGGACTTGAAAGCTGAACATTGAAGCAAGAACACATAAATAAGTTACAGTCCTTTGAAATGTGGTGTTATAAGATAGTTTTACTTAGAATAGCATAGACATCGAAGAAAACTAACATGAAAGTATTGCGAGAAATGGGCAAAGAATGCGAAATAATAAACACGATAAAAATAAGAACGTTACAATATCTGGGACACGTAACGAGGGGACAGCGATATGAACTGCTAAGGCTGATAAATCAGGGAAAGATACAAGGGGAAATAAGTATAGGAAGAAGAAGAGTGTCATTGTTGAAGAATTTAATGGACGGTACTTAAAGAAGAAGGATAAAAGGAAATAAGATTAATTAAACTTTTTGATAATATAAAAGGCAAATATCAAGCACAGTATTAATTTAATCTTGCCCAAGTACTTTTGATCACTAGATCACCTTCAGGGGCATTTCGTAAATTGCGGCCTATACGATAAGAGTAAAATGTCAAAAACATAAAATGGAACATTACAATACACTACACAAGAAAGAACAACACTTTACAATTTGTAAAATAGGCACGGCTACATTGTCTATAGGAGCCGAAGACAGAATGCATTCAGCATTCTGTCTCCTTACTATACTTTCTCTTACTCTATTTCCCAGATAAGACATTTTTCGATGGTTAACAATCTTTAGCAGTTCTCTATTTTTGTTATCACTCCTTAGTATTTCTTTATTAGTTTTCCTTGCTGTCCAAGGTATCTTCAGCATTCGTCTATGAACCAACATTTCCATTGCTTCAATTTTGTTTCTGATCGATATTTTTAGCATCCGCACTTCTGCACTATACAAAAGTACGGACCAAACACAGCACTTAACCATTCTTTGCCTTAGTTCTAAACTGAGATCGTTATTGCAAAGAAATAACTTCATTTTCTTAAAAGTAGTTTTAGTCATTGCGATTCTTCGTTTTATTTCTATGTATGGATCTAGTTGGTCCGTTATTACAGTTCCCAAATTTGTCATTTTGTAAACTTTCTCAACTTGGACTTCGTTTGATTGAAGCTTTGCATCGGGATGTGGGTCACGACTAAACACTAAAAATTTTGTTTTGTTTGAGTTTATTTTAATGCCCATTTCCTTTCCTACTTCGTGAATACGATCAAGCAGAATTTGACGACATTCAATATTATCTGATAGAATTACTGTATCGTCCGCATATCTAATCAAATTAAGTAGTTCACCGTTGATTTTTGTTCCATATGGTTGTCTCTCAAGTGCCTTTTTAAATAACTGGTCCGGGTAAACATTGAACAATGGTGGTGACAAAATGCAACCTTGTCTAACTCCTCATTGTATAGAGATTTCATCGGTGTAGTTATCTCCAATTTTTACGATAGCAGTTTGATTCAAGTACAAATTTTTAATTTTTTTACAAGACACGAATATCCTTGTCATCTATTCCGATATTTTTAAATATTTGCATTAATTTTACATATTGTACTTTATCGAATGACTTTTCGAAGTCCACAAAATATGCAAATACATCTTTTCTTTGGTCACGGCATTTTTGTAATGGAATATTAAGTGCAAAAAGTGCCTCCGTGGTTCCCATTGCATTTCTAAAACCAAATTATTATCTTCGTATCTTCAAGATCTTCTTCGCATTTGCGTCTAATTCTGTTGTGAAGTATTCTGAGAAAAATTTTAAGAGTGTTGCTTATTAGGCTAATTAATCACTATTCTGAGTATTTTATCACAGAGTGTTTCTAAGGTATTGCGACAAAGATTGATTTGAGCCAATCTGCGGGAATCACTCCGGTGTTAGATATTGAATTAAAAAGTCTTACTACTACTTTTATGTTATCATTCTCTATTAGTTTCAGCAACTCAGTTGGTGTATTATCTGAACCACAAGCTTTTCTAATTTTAGCATTATTTATAGCGTGTTCTACCTGGCATTTCATAAATTCTGGGTCGTCAGTACAATTTCTGGGTCGTCAGTACAGTTTAGAAAACCTTTGCAGAAGATACTTAACGAAGAAGTTCAAATCGGTAACTACATTAAAACTCGACCTCTGCAATTCAGATTATTTTCTTTGTTGTGCAAAGAGATTGGCAGTGAGCATGAACACCTTCTTATTCATACGGAAGTAAGGTGGCTCTCTCGAGGGAGGATATTGACAAGATTTTTTGAACTTAGAGATGAAGTTCGTGTGTTTCTTCTTGACACCAAGTACGCAGATGTTCTCACTGACTTTTCTTGGCTTTGCTCAACTGCCTACTTAGCTGACGTGTTTGAACACTTGAATGTATTAAACTTAAGTTTGCAAGGGAAAAAAAAAATGTAGACATGTTCAAAGTTGAAGATAAGATCAGTGCTATGGTAAAAAAGTGCCAGCTGTGGGCGGCAAGGATTGAAAACGAGTCGTTCACTAACTTTCCTAATTTGAAACAGTTCTTGGAGTCTGCAGAGCAGAGTTTACCTGACCCGATAAAGATCAATGCAGCCGAGCACCTACGCAGCCTAGCAACGACTTTTAGGATATACTTCCCTGAACCTGACGCTGACGATGGTTGGATTCGAAATCCTTTCAGCTGTCAAGCAACTGAACAAATCCAAGGCCTCACAGAAGAAGAACAAGATAAGCTTGTGGATTTGTCGAGTTGTGGTACGATGAAGGACATTTTTAATGGCGAGAAAATAGCAGACTTCTGGGCAACAGCACGCATGGATTACAAAGAACTTGGAGACAAGGCCATGAAAAAAATCCTTCCGTTTGCAACAACCTACCGGTGTGAGCAAGCATTTTTTTCCATGTGCTTCATGAAAAACAAATATAGGAATCGGCTTGACATGCGGTCGGATTTCAGAGTGAAAGTTTTAAGTTTGGAACCTAATATTACAGAAATAATGGATTCTAAGGTTAAATTCAACGTATCTCATTAATTGAGGAGTGAAAATTAAAACTAATAATGTATAGGTACTCTGTATTTTCACAAATATATCCTAAATAGCATTAGTTTGATTTATGTTTTCACATATTTTGAGTCTTTTTAGGTAACTGTAGGTTTGTTTAGGTCTTTAGGAAATAGTGGGGGTCCTAGTCATTGTAGTACCTTGATGAAGGGATCATTGGAAAAATTTATTTGGGAACCCCTGGTCTAAACAGACTTATTAACTCTGAGATGAAGTCAAGAATTTAGTAAGCCAGTGTACGACCAATAATAACATATGGCTTAGAAATAAGACCCGACACAGCCACTACGCAAAATCTGCTGGAAACGGCAGAGGTGTGAGTACTGAGAATAATTACAGGAAATAGGCTGACAGACTGAAAAAAACTGAAGACATTAAAAAAATATATAACGTACAGTGTATAAATGAAAAGATATAAGATGGATTAACTAAATAAGCAAAATTGAAGAGACCCGTGTCGTCAAAGTACCAAAAGATGGAGTGACAACCTTCCATATAGGTAATAATCCGCCAATGAACAAGCAGAATTGCTTGTAAAGAAAAAGAAGTAAAAGAAGAAGATATTCTAAAACAAATTTTTGGGAACCTGAAATAATATACTTTAAACCAAGATGAAAAATTAAGAGGCTAACATTACAAGTTAAAGAAGGATCAGACGATAGCAAAGTCCGGAGTGAGCTTCTTACTAGACAGGATATTTAACATTTGCAATAATTTAGATAAAAACACCATATTTGCATTTAGAATAAACAGTTTTAAAAGTAAAGTAAATAGAACTTATTATATTTAATTTATAGCATTGTACTGGATTTCATATTTTTTTTGTACTTAAATTGTTACTCTATAACTTCTATTAGTTTTAACATAATATTTTTATTTGTTTTTAAGCAAAAAAATCTAAAATTTGGCTAGATGTACTATGGCAAAAGATTGCTGTATTGAAGTTGTAGTGCAAATGTGCACACAAATAAGTTACAGCATTTTAAAATTACAATGTAAAATTAATGTTTTCCAATATGTCGTAAAACAGACTATTATATACAGACATATTATACTCACTACAGCAATGAAAACACAAAGAAACACGCACAAAGAACAACACACTGATATCCCGTCCACTTCCCGAATAACCACTCCTCACCACAATCCTTCACACACACACACAACCAACACTATCACCTATATGCTCACCCACTACATTACAACAAGCATCACAAAGACAACCACCAGCAACCAAGACACAAAATACACAACCCACTACAAAAAGCACACAACAACGACCACACATCATCCATAATCGAGTACATCCCCACAGACATCTGTAAGCAGAGACCATTCTATCGACTCATCAAAGAAAACAACCTATTCCAAAAAATAAAAAGAAATAAAAATCTTCCCAGCCCAAAAGGCACCCTCTATATGAACTTATCTATACACGCCTACTTTTATAATAATTTATTAACAAATATTTACAATATTTTCTCAGAATATAGATCACTGTCAGTTTAATTTATCATTTCAAAGTTAAAATGTGTAATTCTGCATTAAATGTTATATTCTCGCACTAAGTTTATAAACATTAAACATCATAGTGGTCATAATCTCCGATTACATCAAGTCTTTTATTATCCATGTCTATAACCTACACTAAACAACAATACGTTTTTGATTTCTCGTAACCTTTAACATTATAACGAACTACAATAAACACAATTTATTTTGCAGATATGATTCAGTAAATTTGTACTGTAAAGTGATACTAGTGGGAAAGTTTTGGGGAAGTTCTGATTTTTTCATTCCATATGTATTTTGGGGTGCTAAATCTGAATCTGAGGTTTGCGGACAAAATTTCGTGACGCAACATTTAAAAAACCAGAAGAAATCGTTTTTTTTTTGGCTTTTTTCCGGTTTTTTGGTTAAAACTCGAAAACTGCTAACTTTTTTGTTATTGTACAGACGAACTGTTCGGTCTCAAGTGCAAATGATAGTGCCCACTGTGTCGCAGGATAGTTTTCTTGCAAACCCAAAAAACAAGAGCCGGTTTATATCTATGTTAATGGAGAAACTTCATGATGCAAAAATTCATTCAAAGCAAGCTGTAGATGCTGATAACCTAATTATCTCAACAGCTCTTGAGATGGCCCCGTCAAAAGAACATGTGACAGTGGTGGGAGAAGATATCGAGCTACTGGTCATTTTGATTGGCCTTTGTAGCTTTGATATAAAAAATGTATTTTTTTTAAGCCAGGAAAAGGAAAGGTTTCGCAAAGCCTCTACAACCCTCATCTGGCTGCTGAGAAAATCCTATTGGATCATATTTTATTTCTGCATGCGATGAGTGGTTGTGATACTACTTCTGCATTCTTTAATCAAGGGAAACTGAAATTTCTTAAAGTCCTGCAGAAGAACAAAGATTTGCAATCGGTAATTGAATCTTTCAAATACCCTAATTCAAGTCAAGATGAGATTGCCACAGCAGGAAACATGTTTCTAACGGCTCTATATGGAAAAAAAGAGACAAAACTAAACGATTTAAGATATAAACAATACGTATCTTCATCATTCAAAAATAAGACCAACATTTCCTCATTGCCCCTAACTGAAGCTGCTGCACGAGAACATTCACTGAGAGTTTACTATCAGGTGCAGCAGTGGTTATCCGGTCAAGCCACACCTAACGAGCAACAAAAAAACCCAAGTGAGTGGGGATGGCAAAAAACTAGTAGTGGTCTTGTGCCAGTACCAACTACTTTGGACCCTGCACCAAACTCAATACTCCCGTACATTTCATGTCAATGTAAACAGGGTTGTCAACGCAATTGTGAATGCAGAAAGGCGGGACTCCATTGTTACCCAATATGAGCATCATGCGAAGGACTGTGTAACAATGTTGAGCCCCCAGAAGACAGCTCTGACATAGACGTAGAAGAAACTGAAGAAAGAAGGAGAGGTATGATGGATCTGACAAGTTATTTTGTAGTCATTCATCTCTCCTTGATATGTGATATGTGTCTCTCCTCTTATTTTACAGGAGAATGACTCCCGACGCGGATGGAGCAATCAGACCCTAAGCCAGGACCCGATGCCATCGAAGAACAGCACTACGATGCGGAAGGTTTGTTTAATCTCACAATATATTTGGAATCTTCATCTCTTCTTGATAAATGACTTAACTTTAAACTTTTATTTTCCAGAACAAGCAGAACCAGGACTCATCGTTATCGAAGAACCTCAGCCAGGGCCTTCCAAAAGTAACGGCTCATATAAATTTTGCATATTATAATCTATAATCATAATGATCATAAGTAACGAGATTTTAAGTATTATTATATTATTTTATTATATTATTATATTATTTTGTTACGAGTTCTACGTACCTACTGAATTTGCATAATTTTTCCCTTTTTTCTTTTTAATTGCTTGTGTGGAAAACTAGGTGACATTTCTGAAATGACAGCATCCATAAAAATTAAATATTAAAATATTAAAATTAAATGTAAAAAGTGGGTTTTGCATAAAATGCTAAAAATTTACAATTTTCAACTCGCACTAGAAACCAAACGATTCGTCTGAAAAAAAAACTAAATACTGGTATTTGTAGAAAATTTCAAGTATTTTAATTTCTGTAAACAGATAATTTACCAAAAGTTGGTAGTTTTCGAGTTTTAAGCAAAAAACCCGAAAAAAGAAGAAAAAAAAACGGTTTATTCTGTTTTTTTTTTAATGTTGCGTCACGAAATTGTGTCCGCAAACCCCAGATTCAGATTAAGCACCCCAAAAAACATATGGAATGAAAAAAATGAGAACTACCCCAAAACTTTACTAGCAAAAATACAATTTAACTGAACTAATAACTTTAAATTATTTTGTACTAAAATGTACCTTAAAAATATTAATAATATTATTTATTAATTAAGTATATTATGTAATTAATATTTTTTGTATTAATAATTAAACGTATCTTTTCAAAAACAAAATAGTATATTACATAACGAGAGTTGTAAGAAGCTTATTACATGCGAGTAAAAAAGTTGCGCGCGAGCCGCGTAGCGGCGAGCGCAGTAATTTTACAAGCATGTAATAAGCTTACAACTCAAGTTGTGTACTATACTTTTTCTACCATTATTTTCGTTTATAAAAATAAAAATTAAATTACCACTATATTTACACTGACAGATTATTAATTTTTAATCTGTCAAAATAACGTCTGTTAATTCGTTTCCATGGTAACTCGACCAACTGACTTACAAGGCTTATGTGATATTATACATTTTTATAAAACTGAAGCGTAATTTTTTTTATTACGTGCTAGTCATTACGTGTCAGTATCTGTTATGATGCATTTACTTAGCATCCAAATAGTAGGTAATATACAATTTACTAGTAAGCGAGTAGAAAAACATGATTAACTCATAGTTTAAAATGTCAGTAGTTCAGATTTCTTTGTTCAGATGGCGTTATAATTTTAAATCTAACCTAACAAAAAGCAATAAATTATATTGTAATAAATTCTACCTTAAAAATATTATTAAAATTAATTATTAATTCTATTAATATGTAATTAATACAGTGTAATTAATTAAAACGTATCGTTTCAAGAACAAAATATAATTGAAAAGTTAATTGGTGATAGTTTAGATTTCATTCCTAGATGGCATTAGTTTGCTAGTCAAACTGTGTGACTTGTCTTCATAGCCTTTTAAATAAGATATATGTGGTTTTATGTTCATAACATGTTCATAAATAATAAACTTTTATATTTAAGATTTCAGTTAACTCAAATATTTTTTTTTTATTTTAGGCTTCTACGTCGGAAACATTACCTACTGCAACTAGAATCAAAGGTAAGTTTAATAATTTATTACAAATTTAAGTATTGAATCGTTAAAACTGAAAGTCGTAAATGTTTTAGAAAAATCAATTTGTCTTCAATAATCTTTTACAGAAGAATAATTGATATTTTTTTAGTTTTAATTTTAATTTTAAATATAGTCATTGATTAATTTATTGATTGTGTGAGACAAATAATTAATCTATGAAACAAAAGCACTCGTAGAGTTCTTATTCCATCGCGTGAATGATGTTTCCAAGACAACCACTTGGTTTTAAAGTGTTACTGCGAATTGAGTACTATCTAATTGGGTTTTATCCTTGTTTTATACATTTTGCATGCCTTACTTTTATTATATAAAATATTTCGTAAAATGGATGAAAGTAAAAAACAGTTTGCTGTTCCTAGCGGAAGCTGATTAACATATTTTCTGAATGCTATAGTTTTAGTGCCACCTTTTTGAAAGAATTTAGACCAACCCAACTTGGGTCAAAAACATACATGAGTAAATTAAAGGGGTCCAAATGATAGAGATAGATATGATGATAGATAGTAGGCCAAAATCGCAATTACATTAACGGCTGAGACGAAGTTGATTTAAAAGATTATTTATTTATTCCGAATTAACTATGATATTTCTTGTTATGTCTTCACCTAAGTGACCATTTTAGTTTTTCGCGCCTGGCCTAAAATTACTACTGTAGGTCTAGTCATAAATAAAATAAATTAATCCCACGTAACAAATGACTAAAATCATATTTTTTTGGATTCCAAAATAAAAATTAAATGAAGATCCAATAAAATTATTTTTTTGATTTAGTGCCGCGTTTTATTTGTTGCCTTCTGGACGCACTGCGTATTTTAAGTCTAGGATAATATGAAGGGTAAGGGGAAAAAACAACGATGTCCATTTTATGAGATTTTCAGGTAATCAACTCATTGTGTTGACAATATCCGGTCCCAAACATGTGCTGAATTGTATAGGAATAATACCAACGGTGTCCAAATAACAAAGCATTAGAATATACCCGTACTGGTTAAAAACAAACGTTGTCCGCGCGGTACTGGTAAACAACCGACGTAGTCCAACTAGTTGCCTAGCAACGACATTTAACAGGGCGTGACATTCTTACATGTTTTGTTCTTTTCGTGGCAGTTCATTCCAAGATGAGTTCGCGTGAAGAGTATTTGTGTGACGATCTGTTAAAAAAAACCAAGAAACGAAAGAAAATTGGTCGAACTGCAGATGTAATCAAAAAGTTAAGATTGCAATCTCACGAATTAGGAGATGATTGTAAGTGTAAAAGACTGAAGTTTTGAAAACACTACTGCTCAAGAGAGGCAAACATACTTAACGCATTCAATCAACTAGTATCAATTGATGCTCAAAACTGTTATTTAGCCGGATTGATTGCTTTATTGCCAGTTGTAAGACGAAGGTCACGACAAATCGATGGAGAACAACATCATAATGCTACCTACCGTTACAGAGTACGAGTGAAGAGAGAAAACATAATAGAAGAAATATCTGTCTGCAGTAGTGCTTTTACTGCAATGCATGGTATTACTAGATCTAAGTTGGTCCATATTCAAGCATCTCTGAAAACTTCCGGAATTGCTCCTGTCGACAAAAGAGGAAAGCATTCTTCGAAACATCGTCAGTTAACAGATTTGAGTAACCAGATTCAGCAACATATGGCTTCATTTCGGGGCAGGTTAAGTCATTATAGCATTCACGACTCCAAAAAAGTGTATTTGAGTAAAGAGTTAAATATTATGAAAATGTTCCAAATGTTTAAAGAAAAGTATCCTATTGCATCTGTTTCATATGACACCTACCGAAATATTTTTACTAACAAGTTCAACATTTCATTTGGATACCCAAGGGCAGATACCTGTAGCAAGTGTGATGAGTTTAATGCAAAAATCAAGACTCTTCATTCTGTTAACGATGCAGCACAGATAAAAGCTCTATCTACTAAAAATAACTTGCACAAAATTCGTGCCCAAGTTTTCTATGATAGAAAACGAGCTGCCCGAATAAAAGCTAGGAGAACTTTTGAATATGAATCAATCGTCATGGACTAGCAGAAAAACATTTCGCTACCCAACATCAGCACTAACGATGTTTATTATAGGAGATAACTTTCTATGTTTTCTTTTAACATTCACGTGCCGTTTTCAGGAAAATCCTGATTTTTTACATATCCTGAATATGTGTCAAGAAAAGGATCCGACGAGGTATCATCGTTTCTCTTCTTTTTCATTTTTAATGAACTACCAACAGAAGTCCGCCATCTTCACATTTTCTGTGACTCATCTGCAGAAAGATGCAAGAAAAAAGCCGGAACCGTTCAAAGTTATAGACGTGGATCAGACATTAACGAAACAGTGGACTACTTTTCTGCAAGAAAAATTTATTCGTATGGCGAATTTGAGTTACCAAGCCAAGCATACCATGGACCATTACCAATTTCCCAGGCTAAGTACAACGATTTGCAAGTGTTAAAACGATTTTGTCTTCCAAATTCTAAAGAATTTTATGAAACATTTCAATACAAATGAAAAATCTCTGTGTAGGCTTATGTCGAAAATGGACATCGTTGGTTTTCAACAAGTTATTTGTGACATTAACGTGTTTTTTTTTATTTTTTCAACAAAATCTAATAATGTTAAGTTTGTATCCTTTTGTTTAGATATTAACAATATAGTAATAAACTACTTAAAAATATTGGTATGCAGTTTTATTTATTTCTAAGATCATAACCAGCTGTTTAGTAACGTTAATTAACTTTTCTCTGTAAGTTACTTTTGTGACATCGTTTGTTTTTTCCCCTTACCCTTCATATTGTTTTTGAATAGAAAATGATTGTATGCAAAACTTTTCTTATTAATATCTACCTTCAAAGTATCTTTCTTATTTTTTCGAGTCCCTTGTGGAAGGAAAATATCCTATCCAATTTAAATTTTTATAAATTTTATAACTATTACGTAAAAAAGCATGAGTGATTAAAATAAATGTATTGATATAATTCATTCATTTTTGATTGTTTACACTTACACAAAGTCTTGTCAGCCACCCTTTTCAAATATACGATGATTTATCTCTAAATTTTTAAAAAGATAGATTCTTCTGTAAAAGTAGTTAAAGGACTACTCTCATATTTTAAAAATTTATTGGAGTATCCCTTGAGTACAAAAGATTATAACGGAGGATAAAGGACAGTAAAAAACTTCTCGAGAAACATGATATTAAAGTTTATGAATTTAAATTAAAATTTTACTTGGAAAAATGTATTAATAATATTTACACTATATGCATTAGCATTTTAAAAAAAGGTTAATAAGTTAAGGTTGGCGCGTTTTTTTGAGCCAGTCCGGCCCTGACGGGAAAAATATAGAAATATATTAATTTAAGCTACGCTAATGAAAAATTTCGTCAAAACTAGCATATTAAAAACTGGCACTGTTACATTTAAAATTTTACAATTTTATATTCTAGACACTGCGTAAAAGTTGCTTTTATTAGCATAAACTTTTGTAAAAACCTATTCATTGTTTGTTCCTTACGAACACCATCCCATTTCGTTCTTTCCCGAACTCTACTCTTAAAAGAATTTGTAAGAATTTCATCATTACATTATAACAAAGTTAAAAGACGAAAAACTTGAGTTCAAAGTTGAAGAAGGCTTAAAGAATTAATATTTTTAAATGTAAATAGTTAAAGGTTTTAAGAAGTTTAAAAGTCGAAAACTTCAAACAGGAATTGTATCTAACAAGTATTTTATTTTAAGATTTACTAAACGAGCAGACTAGACAGAGATCGGATGAGCAATCTGAAACCAAACTATGCTTAGTAATAATATGTTTTTATTATTATATATGTTTAATAAATAAATAATAATTTCAGTACGTCTAAATACTACCAAAAATAATTAATTTGTCTACTAACAAAATGTTTTAATGGATAAATCAGCCAAATATATTAACAATAGAGGAGTTTTATTATATGATTTTTTTTAAATGATTTTTCTGTTGTAAAATATTTTGTTAGTCAAGACATCAGCCTATCAATGGTTAAGATCTCAAAAATAGGAGATAAGGCACCCTTGCAGACAGCCCCTGGCTACTTTTACTGATACTGTATATCTCATTAATGTTACGTATATCATACAGCTTTTTATTATACGGATGTTGTCAAATACTCACTCTTTAATGAGAAATGAAGCCAGTATCATCTCTCGATTTTACAGAACGTTCCACCATATGTAAGAGATAGTGTAGTAGGGTTTTCGTAGAGAGTCCTCCACGATACGCATACTCTCCATGATAATGGGCTTTTAACCAATGCACTATCTCTAATACTTCCTCAATACAACCTTATAAGCGTGGAAAGACTCATAACCAAAGAATGGTAAAAGACAGAAGATCACGAGAAAGATCCCCAACAAGCTGGATCGACGATATTACCGAAAATACCTATGCATAAGTTAGAAGAAGTTACCAGAGACAGAGATGTTTAAACCAGGACAATACTCGACATCAATATGATCACTACACTCCCCCCAAGTAGTTAGAACAGGAGAAGGATAAGATAAAATGCCTAAAAGTGTTTTCAATAATTTTATTTGCATTGCTGGATGTTAATCTAAACCATTTTAGAGTTGTTTATTATTTTAAAGATGTGTACTTTCTTAGCATTTTCCTTTAACGTTTTATTCGAAGTCGTCTTATAATTTTTGTATGTCATAGAAATGGAATCTTTAACGTTTTAATTTTCGTTGTGTTTTGTTATCTAAGTGTTTGTTATTTAAAGTTGTGAACAAATTCTTAAGAAAATTTCGTCATTATTACTTGGGTCGCCTGTAGGCTCAGGTATGGATCTAAATTAATTCTTACTTGGGTCGTTGTAGGCTCAATTATGGATCCAAATTCATCCGTCAAATTTGTGGTTTTCTGTTTTTCTCTTTATGGAAATATGTAGCAGTGAAAGGTAGTTTTGTGGCAGTTAATGCTTCAATTAATGTTTTGATTGAAGAGTGGAAGAATCGTCGTTTCCATCCTCGTTTTGTTTCTATCTGTCTGTCAACAAGGCTTTTTGGCAGTTTGGAGATGGAGTTGTTCGTTACGCAGAGAGAGTGAAGCCTCTGTTCCAGTTATGGTTTCGGAAGTTCCAGTGGCGTCTGGTTTTACAAATTTTAGTGCAGTTTTTTAGTGAAAAATCCAGGTAACTTTTTGATCAAATTTTAAGGTAAAGACAGACAATTTAAAAAAAAAAGTAATTGCTTTCGTTAAAATTTAAAAATAGTAATTTAATATTATTACGATTTTAAATGTTATGGCGTATAGAACTGTAAATATTTTATGACTAATTCTTTTTTATTGATTCTCGTAATTTCTAGGTCAAAAATCTATCTGACATCCTTTGGGTTCCCTTCGCTAAACCAAACAGCAATCGAACTTTCTGGGGACGAACCGATAAAAAAAACATACCAGTTTTGAGACCAGTTGCCGCTGTGTCTACATCGAGAACAGCATCGTATTTTCTACAAAAGTTTGTTTACCGGCTGGTACACAGGGTAAATCTTTTGGCCGAACGCGCCAAAAATGTAACGTGGGATTATGTATTAATTGTTTTGCAGCATCTTATATTAACTGAATAATGGAATATATTGTAATTTTTGTTTAATAGTATGTATTTGTAATTACCATTTGGTTTCAGCATTTGTTACACAAATTTTTTAAAGTAAAATTATTTCACTCATTATAAGTAAGTTTTAACCAACATCTTTAAAATATATAAAACTTACCCAACAACTAAAGAAAAATAGATTTGGTTGTTAATGAGCAAGCTAAAGAGTTGCATGTAGGTCGCTGATTGGAGTGGCCTGTGGGTCCCTTTAAAGGTTTAAAATCTGTAGAAAACAGATCGTGTAGAGTAAAATTTTTCGTTTTATGGTTTTGATTCTGTTTCCGTAGATGATAGTTATAGACAACTTTGTGATAGCTGCTTGCTTAGCTTTTTTTTAAAGGATGCGGGTAAGCACCTAGTCGGCTCAATAGAGTTCCTTGGTTTTTTAGCAACTCTTTGTTGTGGCAAGGCTAACGGTATTTTCCCGAGGTCTCTTTTTATCCTTGGCTTTTTCTGGTACTACCTTTCCATTGGTTTTATTTGGATTTGATATGGTCCATATATCAGTATCATTGTTTGCCTTTTTCTTCATCCTCTTCTGTTAAGATTCTATTAACATTCTATTTTTAAAATAATGCTAATTTGGCTATATGGTTATTTGCTCCTCTCGAAACACCTTTTAGTCCGTTCAGTATTTTGGGACGGACACAAAATAAGTGACTGGTCTCGCCTCCCTAATTGCAATTTTTTTTCTCAGATCAGAAAATTTACTCATTTGAGAGCTCCCTTCTGGGCAAGCCCTTTTTGTAATTATAATTTCTTTTTCTAATATCGCTGGTGATTTTTTCTTATGAGTTAGTACAAACTACTGTCATGCACTGTAGTAATAATTTAGTATTATTCGAGTTTGGAGTCTTACTTATTTGGCGACTGTGAAAGCTTGCATTGTCTATTGCTGTCACGTTATTCTGAGGAAGGTTTGGCTTAAGATTATTTTTGAACCAATTATCAAAAAGTTTTTGGTCCGTCCAGTATTTTGGAACAGAGATAAAATAAGCGACTGGTGTCGCCTCCCTAATAGATTTTTTTCTAAGATCAGAAGAGTTACTGATTTAAGAGCTCCCTTTTAAGCAAGCTCTTTTTGTAATTCTAATTTCTTTTTTTAATTTCGCTGGTGATTTTTTCTCACGAGTTGGTACGAAATACTGTCATGCACTGCAGTGTATGCTGACACTCGTTCACTGACAATATAGGGGGTTGTACGACGGATTTAATCTCCTAAAATTCTTCAGCTCCCTGTGTCATCGCTTAGGCAAACACTTTTTTCTTTAACCATACATCCCCTAGGAACGATTTTGGTGCATGTTACGATTAAAAAGCACAGTAGTTACAGGATAAATCTGACCGTCTGCTGATTCAGTTAAGTGCAACTATCAATTCGTCGGCTTAGTGACACAAAAATGTATCTCAAAAATGACTACTTTTCAGGAGAGCTTATTTAAGAGTTTTAAAAAAATGATTTGCATTTTGTAATGACTTGTAGTTTATCCTCAACTTTTTTTGTTCCGAATTATTAATGTTATAAATGTTGTCATTACGGTTATACAATCATACACAACAATGGCTAAATTGTGTTCTCAAAATATCAACAATTAAATAAAGTAGCGGAGATAAATTTTTGTGTCACTAACTGAAAAGTCTATTGAGACTTACGTGGTACCATTTAATTTTAGAAAAGCTTAATCTTAATCCTATTACAGTCAATTGTATTGGAGTAATAGGGATAAGTTTTGAGAGATAAACATACTGAGTGGCAGGTATAATAATTAAAAGTACAATAGATTAATAGTACATTGTTTACCGGGTAGAAAAAGCTTAACATTCCTGGACGACTGTGAAGATTGCTAAGTCGAGGCGCAAGCCGAGACTTAGCAACACAGAGTCCAGGAATGTGGCTTTTCCTATGAGGTAAACATACTATTTTTCCGCAAATCGTTTAAAATTCGACAGATATTGATTGATTTAAAAAAAAAACGCGATAATTTTATTCCCAAATAAATGGTGCTTTGAAATTCCTAATAAAATCACTTGGGTTACTATGGAAACGTATTGAGGTTGATTTGTCAAACTTTCTATCACTTATGTAGAACACTAACAACTGTACGGAAATATCATTTAATTACAGTAAGGAAATGACATTTCCTTACAGTAAGGAAGTCCTGACTTTTTCTTCAAGAAATTTTGACAGGAATGTCAAAATTTCCTGGCGATTTGCGGAAAAATTTATTATTCTCTACCTGGTCCGAAAACTTAACCACGCCATTTAAATAAAAATAATTTTATAATAGGATTAAGACTAAGCTTTTCTATAATGAAATGGTACCTACTTGTAATAATTCTTTGTTGTTAGAGCACTATAATCTAATTTCACTACTGAGGGTTACCCAATTTATTATTAATAATAATAAAACTAATAATCGTAATTAATTTTATACCTTTTTATTGTTCTGACGATATTTTCTTGTGGCATTAAATACTATTTAAAAGTCTTGATGGAAATAACCACAATATTATTTATTAAAAAAAGAAACTTTATAAAATGTTTAGACAATGATTTAGAAGTCGAAACGTCAATAAATTTTTTTTAATAAATAGATTGTGGTTATTCCCATCGAGATGTTTATAACATTATTAAAGTCATAAAATATTTTTTTAATTAAACATAAACGGATCTGTCAAATAAACGTCAAAGTTTTAAATACACATTTTAAATTTCCTCACGGATTTTAAAGATTTAAACAGTATTAAACAGATAAATTAATCCACCGACGAGTTAAAAATACGAAGAAATTCCCACTCAGGTAGCCTACGAGTAAACATTACCGTGCCTTATCGGTAATAATCGATTTCTACCAGTTTACGAACCAGTAACAATTATGTGAAAATTCGAATTATTTTGTGTGTTATGGAAACAGCAATTATCATTGAACTATAATATTATTATATTCAACTGACCGAAAACTGCAGATACAGGTAACTGTTATATCACTATTTTTTACCCACAGTGTCCTACTAGGACGTCTGTTCCAATATTAAAAATTAAGTGAAGTGTTTTTGGTATCCAGGAACACTCACAATAATGAACCCAAATCCAAAACTCATAACTCCACAAGTCCACCCCACAAAATCATATGTCGCTGCTACTTTATCCAAACCTCCACCTCCTACTTTCCCACGGAAGGAGCAAGCCATTTTAATACACGCTATTCCAAATACTGTTTTATTTGACTATGTTAAAGCTATAGGAGACATTGTAATCCCAAAAAATATTACCTTTGCATCACGTATCCCAAATAACCGCATCTGTATTTATCTTTCCTCGCCTACAGTTGTTCATAGATACTGAAACTATACTCCCATCAATTCCACCCACAAAAAGACAAAAAAGAGCTATATCAACAGACAGCAATTCTGATATTCCTTCTCTTTTATCTTCAGCAAGTACACCCGAACCACCGTCTAACCAAATGTTTCCTCCGTTATCCACAAAAACAAACACTGTCTCCAAACCTCACAAGAAAAAAACAAAAACTACAAAATCAGAGGAACATATTCTAACAGCTAGTTCACTACAATCCGTAGCGGCCATTTATGAAAATAATCCATCTGGTCTAACTTTGACCGAGACTCAGTTTATTGCTTTCCTAGAAAATACACATGGTAATCCTAGTCCACTTAATGAAGCTTTTGTGTTTACTTCAAATATTGAAGGACTCTTACACGACATAACAGTTCTCCATTCAGAAACTAAGGAAAGATCCCTTAAAAATCGACTTACCAGACTTCAAAAGAAAATCAAAAGACAGCTAAACTCAGATGACTCTGATAATATCAGCGTCTCATCTGAACTTCTAACCGATAATGAAACCAATACCCTCCTCTCCCAACAGCCAGAACAACCATCTCAGTTGACCCTTTCCCCTTCAACTCAAGCTTCACCTTCAATTTAATCCAATGGAATTGCGATGGGTTCTTTCCCCGTATTGAAAGAATCCAACAACTAGTGACAGAAAAACAACCTGATATCATATGTCTACAAGAAACAAACTCAAAAATATCTAAGCTTCCCACATTAAAAAAGTTCGAAGGATACCATTATATCAGAACTAATTGTAACAGAGCCAGTGGTGGGACATCTATTTTTATTTCCAGTGAAATATATTCATCCCATCTCCTCATCACCACGGAACTCGAGGCTATAGCCGTAACTACTTGGTGTCCAAATAAACTTACGATATGCAGTGTATACATTCCTCCTAACTACCCTCTTCAAGAAATCGAAATTCTAAATCTTATCTATCAGCTCCCCGCTCCATATATTCTAGTAGGTGACTTCAATGCTCATAACTTTATGTGGGGGTCAAACCACACTAATAGCAAAGGTAAAACTATAGAAAACGTTATCAATTGCACAGGCTCCTGTCTACTAAATACAGGCTCTAATACGCATTTGAACTTTTCCTCTGGCACATTTTCGGCTATAGATCTTAGTTTTAGCGACCCAAAAACATATACTTCACTATCTTGGAAAACTTCAGATGATCTTTATGACAGCAACCACTTTCCAATATTTGTATCATCTGATAGCTCCAACCATGAACAAACTATAACCAGAAACTTCTGGCGACTAAAAAATGCCGACTGGAATGACTATACTTCACAAACAGATAACACCTTACCTTTTCTATCCCTATCCGACAATATTAACAATAATCTATTATTAATCACCGATTCCATACTTAAAGCTGCAAATTTGCACATAGGCAAAAATAATATTTCACATAAAAGAAAGGCAGTACCTTGGTGGAATACATCTTGCCAAACCGCAACAGAACAACAAAAATTAGCTCTTAAAAATTACCGTAAAAACAAAAATCTGGAGAATCTCATTGAACTAAAGAAAACCAGAGCCAAAGCCCGATTTATTATAAAACAAAGTAAAAAATCATCTTGGAGAGAATATGTATCTTCCATTAATTCAAGAACCAATCCGGTGGATCTTTGGAAAAAGATTAGACAAATCCAAGGAAACAACACCAACCTCAAAATCTCTAGCATTGCTGTAAATAGCACTACAATCACTGACAATCAAGAAATCGGCGAAACCTTAGCAAAGCACTTCGACAATAAATTTAAAAGTAAAATAGATACCTCCTTACGAAATCCATTACCTAACGCCCCACCTTGTTCCTCACCCGATACAATAATGGACATCACACATCTTAATTCTCCCTTTCTTTTTGAAGAACTAGTATCAGTTATTCAAACCTGTAAAAACAATGCCGCTGGTCCTGACGACATTCCTTACATATTTATCAAAAAGCTCTCCAATTGTAGCCTACTCAAAATACTTGAGATGTATAATTTAATCTGGTCATCTAACCAATTTCCCAAACAATGGCAAACCTCTATCGTAATACCCATTAAAAAGCCTAACCTAGATCGTTCCTTGGCCAACTCTTATAGGCCTATATCACTAACTTGTACGATGTGCAAAATATTTGAAAAAATGATTAATAAAAGACTTCTATGGTTCATTGAAAAACATAAGATATTCGCTAGTGAACAGTCAGGATTTCGTCGAAACCGTTCAACCCAAGACAACCTTGTAATCCTCCAAACTCATATATCAGAAGCCTTAAACAAAAAACAAGAAGTCGTAGCTGCCATATTTGATATTGAAGGTGCTTTTGATACTATAAGTAGGCAATGTTTAATAAACAAACTTATCCTTCTTAATATTAATGGTAATATATTTAACTTCATACAAAATTTTCTATCTTCTAGATCGTTCAGAGTCTCTGTCAACGGTATTTTATCTTCTACTTATACTCAAACTGATGGCGTACCTCAGGGATCGGTACTAAGTCCTACACTTTTTAATCTAGCAATAAGTGATTTATGCTCTCATCTCATTTCCCCTATTAAACAAATCATGTATGCTGATGATCTAGTAATTTACTGTCATGGACAAAACTCTTTTACCACCTCGAAGCTTATTCAAGCTGCTGTTGACACACTTTTAAAAAAAACTAGTGACATGGGGTTATCTTTATCCTATGTAAAATCTAAAATTATAAACTTTAGTAGACGTCCCCCTTCTCCATCTCCACTTATTTTGATTAACAATGTCCCTATTCCTGTTGTTAAACAATGCAAAATTCTCGGATTAACGTTTGACGCACGACTAACTTGGAAGCAACATATATTTGCAATAAAAGGAGAAACGTGCAAAAGACTAAACATAATAAAAACTTTATCACATCATTATTGGGGATCTGACGAAAACTCACTTCTTAAAATATACAGATCACTAATACGTTCCAAGCTAGATTATGGTTGTCACATATATATATCCGCCTCCAAAACATATATTAACCTTCTAAACTCAATTCACAACACAGCCCTTCGTCTTTGTATTGGCGCTTTTCGATCTAGTCCTATAGATAATCTTTATTGCGAAGCTAACGAACCTCCTCTTTATATAAGACGAAAACAACTGCTACTCTCTTATGCAGCATCGGTATCAGCTAACCCCTCTAATCCAGTGCATCCCTTATTTGTAATGTCCACATACAATTTACACAATACCAATTCCTTACCACCAATAAAACCTATTCCACTAATTTTAGCACAGACACTTAATGATATCTCTCTTACACATACCCTTCCTCTTTATCCCCCTATATCTCCTCCTTGGATCATCTCCACGCCCAAATTTAACACCTCGCTCACCAACTTCGATAAAAATAAACATCCGAAAGAGATCATTATAAATGCATTTAAAGACATTATATGTACAAATAGTTACGACCTAATATTATACACGGATGCCTCAAAAAATGACACAGGAGTAGGCTGCTCTGTCACAACCTCTCATTCATTAATTAAATCATCACTTATACCATCCGTTAGCAGCGTTCATACTGGCGAATTATTTAGTATATTGCAAGCTTTCAACCACATATCTCCACTTAATAAGCAGGTTGCCATATGCACAGACTCTTTAGCATCAATCCATTCTATCAAAAATATATTTACCGATCATCCAATCGTCCAAAAGATCCTAGACTCTTACCAAATTATCTTGTCCCAAAACATAACAGTTACCATAATTTGGCTGCCATCTCATATTGGTATAGAAGGCAATGAAACTGCAGATCACTATGCTAAACTTGCTACAGCATCACCTGAAATCACCGATAAAATTCAAATTTGTAAGGACCTAAAATTATATACTAAAAGAAGAACCAGACTCCTTTGGCAGCAGCATTGGAACTATAACCGTTCGATCTTACACGAAATACAACCGTCAATAACCAGTCAGCCTACATTTGACTATTCAGCCCTGTCAAGACGAGATCTCATTGTGATAAGACGACTTCGGATAGGACATTCAAAACTCACTCACGGCTACCTAATGTCCTCTAGCATCCGTCCCTCCTGTCAAAGCTGCCAATCATATTTGACAATCAAACATATTCTCACTGAATGCCATCAACATTCGGCCAGAAGATTACAATACAAACTCAAAAGTGAAGTACGAGATATCCTAAGCGACCCTGACCAAATAAAAGCTGTGCTACAATTCCTTAGAGATGAACACTTATATCAAAAAATATAATTAGATTTTAATTTAGACATTGTGTAACATATTATTATCATTCCGTATTATTGTAACATATTCTTAATGTAACATTTATTGTTTGTATAATGAAAACTCATGTTATAGTACCTGTGTAAGTGGCCATAGCAGCCGAGCACGTTAAAGTCGAAATAAAAAAAAAAAAAAAAAAAAAAAAAAAAAAAAAATTAAACATAAACTTTAAAAGCCTTATCAAACAATAATTTTAATCATGTTAATCTGATTGATTGTCAATATTGTTGGTGAGCAACGACTTAAAGAAGAGATGGTACTGGGAAGGAATAATGCCTTTATTACACAGCTCTTCTAAATCCTTATATTTTTCCTCTTTTATTGGCCTTGCTCCTTCATATGCCGTTGTTAAATTTGGCATGGAAAATTTCCTAGTTTCTTTTCGGGTAACCTCAAAAGACCCGAAATTTTCATTTTCCTTATTATATTTAAAAAATATATGTTTATTATTGTCTTTTCTGTACTGCAGACATGTTAATTTTAGTCAATTTATGCTACTACCATCGATATCCACTTTTTTGTTTTTTACTAAAATTGTGACAAAAGCTTTGAAATCATAAATTTCTTTCTGTCCAATCTCGTGTACAGTGTATTTTGATTTCTTTGACGCCGTTCTTACAATGGTGTACCACCCAGTGGGATCAAATATGTTCACATTTTTTAATGCTTTCTCAATATGTACCGAGTCACACTCGATCATCGAATGGCCAGGTTCAAAAAAGCAATGGTCAATTTTTGGAATGTCTAATGTCTGAACAGCGTAAAGCAACATAGCAGATACATTTACGTTGCGGTTTTGGCCACCACACGTGTCACTCATTAAAACAAACTCTTTACCATCGCAATTGTCCTGTAGATATTTATAGAGACAAGAGGACACTTTATTCGAACCTCTGCCAGCCACTCCTTCATGCCACATACAATTAGTAGCATTTCTGGTCCTGACATCGTAAACAGTAAGATTATTATACGGCCAGTCGTCTTATGTAAAAAATTGCTTTAGCATTGGCAACAGAACTGGAAAGGCAACGGACCACCCTGATAAATATAATAAACAAATTATCAACTGATTCACGTGTTTCACAGCTGTAACAAAACTGCAAATACAACAGACCACCCTGCTAAACATAATAAACAAATTATTAAATCCACAGATACTACCTGCAACCAATATTCAGTGCAATAAAATTTATGCCACAAAAAGGTAACTCAATATCAGTTTATTTATAGTACGAAAATGTAGTATCACAGAAATGTAACAGCACTTACATTTCTGTGACACTAAAAGATTGTTAAAAAATGTAGTTACGAAAACTCCTTATTGGGGTTTTGAGTGCTCGGAGAGATATAATTTTTTGTCGGTCAATAGAACTCACTAAGGTAAATTCAATGGTGTAAATAGGTATGTCAAAACGTGAAAAAATGTAGTTACATTTTTGTATCACTAAGCCGACGAATTATGACTACTGTCTCTTCTTTGAGTGCTTCTTCTATCGGAGATTGGATATCATTATGGCGATCGATTCTAATTTTATTAACTGATATTTTGAATAATTCGTTAGTGGTACAGCCAAACCACTCTCTTAAATTTCTCATCCAGGACATTCTTCTACTGCCTGGATTTTTGCGTCCCTGGATCTTTCCTTGCATTATATTTTGTAGGAACGTGTACTTTTGTCCTCTCATCAGGTGGCCTATGTATTCAAGTTTTCTCTTTTTATATTCATAATAACTTCTGGATCGTTATTTATTCTGCGTATTACCTCTTCATTTGTAATTCTGTCCACCCAACTTATTTTTAGTATACGCCGGTAGCACCACATCCCAAAACTTTCAAGATTTTTAATATTCCTCTGTTTTATAGTCCATACCTCAACACCGTAAATGACTACTGACCATAGTGTAAAAAAAGTGTTGGTCTGTGTAGATATGTGTTTGTTTGCGAGAAACTGACTGAAATTAAAATGTAGATGGTTGAAGTAGTAATAGAAACCAATGTACAAATCATAACAAAACAACAATTATAATTATTAACAATATATTAATTATTATTAAACAATACAGAAAACGAAGCAGCAATATACTTAAATGTAATTTGTCATGTTGTTTTTAAGCTATTTTTTAAGGTTAATTAGCGATTATAAATAATATAGAATAGAAATACTTAATTAAAAATAAAGCAGGGAAAGATAAAAAGTACTTAATTTTAAAAGCTAATTTATATAAAAAAAAATGATGTGCTGGCCGAAACGACAAAACAAAGTATTTGCAATATTTGATTTTAATTAATTCCCATATATAACTCCCTCTGTGGCTCAGTAGTAAGAGCGCCTACATTTGAACCTAAAGGTCGTGAGTTCGAATCTCACCTGGGTGGAAATTTTCGTTTATTAAAAAAAAATAATAAATGAAAATAATTTTTATCCTTGTGCGATCGGTACTCACCGGAGGAACCGCAGACGTTCGAATACAATTAGCGTCTCTTAGCAAATACAATGACGTCGACTTTTCTAAGTATCAAGACAATTACTCTACACACACACACTACACACCTGACTGTAAAAATTCACTGTACCATGCCAATGACCATTAGTTGTCGACGCATTAAACTCAATAAAAAAAAATTCCCATATATAAATTTATAGAAAAATAACAAAAACGTAGACAGGGTTTTCTACAGAAGCCATTTGTTGTTATAAACCAGTGGTATTACAGCTAATTAGCTTATTGTAGATCTTCCTTTATCTATTAAGATTAAGATAGCTTAATCTCATAATTCTTAATTAAAGAAACTATGATAAAATAATAAATAGTACTTCCACCCTAAAAATAAGGAACAAAATAAAGAAATATTTTGGAATAAAGAATTTCTAAATTCTGTATCATCCAAATTCAGAAATTCTTTTGGTTTGGAATTATTTTGGTGTACACTATGGTGATATGGGCGTGGGTGTTCTGTTTTATTTGGAATCAGAACTTTTACAATGGTTCTTTAATGGGATTATTATTAATCCTTAACAACATCCATGAACTCTTGATTTTTACATAAACTTTATTCAAATATAAATAAAAAACTCTTCTATTTAACAGATATCAATGAATGAATTAATTCAGAAACCACCTTTTTCATTCTTGATTCTTAAATTTGATTTATATAGAGCCATTCATTGAGATGTCTCAAATTACCAAATTCAACAACCTTTAATATCAAAAGTCATAAATTAATTAAAAAAACAATGAAACGAAAATGGATTCCTGTCGGAAGGCGGTAAGAAAATTCTGACACGAGTGGCATTAGGCCTCAAGGGCATTCAGCTGGGACCGGACTAAGAATGATTGAGACTAAACTGTAACATTTAGATTAAAATCTAAGTTTAAAATAATTATTGCGTAGGTAATTTTATAGTAATAAAATTACGTAATAATTATTAGACTTAATAATTATTAGACTTTAGACTTTTAGATTTAATTATTTGATTTTTTTTATTTTAAATGATATACAAAACACAATTTTGTTAAGTTTGCAAAGTATAGCAAAGTTTTTTAATAAATTAATGTTGTTAATTGTTCTACCATTGCCACTTCACAATATTTCACTAATTCGTTTAGTATTCTGTCTTTACCTGCAACTTTTATGTTTGTTAGTTTTTCAAACGGTTTTTACACTTACTATAGATTAATATTAACTTCTTCGTTTATGTAAATTTGTGGTGTTTTCGTTTCTAACGTCATTTGTTCTTTGTCTTTATAGAGTTTTGTAGATCTATGTATCTGTATCGTAATATTAGTGGACTGTATTTTAAGTGAAATATATAAATACTATCTAGAACTACCTAGAAGAAAAGCATTTATACGCAATGAACTCCTTTTACAAAAAGAAGCCCCAACGAAAGTGGACATGGATCAGCCCCAATGGATCCACAAAAAATGAGATCGACTTCATACTGTCCACGGAACGATATATCATTAAAGATGTAACAGTTCTTAATATATTCACAACAGGTAGCGATCACAGGATGGTCAGAGCAAAAATTAGTATTGACGGTAACTATGAGATGAAAAGAAAAATAAGTAGAAACTGCGATCTAGTACATAGAAACAAACTAGGGCAATATAAAGAGATATAGAAAGACCTATTAAAAGAACAACTTACCCAAAAATTACACAGTGATGAAAAAGATATAGACGAAATAGACAACATACTTACAGCTACAATGATTACATCAGGAAAAGAAATAGCAAAAAAGGATCTAAAAAAGAACAACTATATATCAACAGAAACAAAGAAACTTATGAATAAAAGAAGGAAGCTGAACAAAGGAGGCAAAATGAAATCTATAAAATCTGTAGAAATTAATAAAACAATAAGCAGAATGATAAAAGAAAATAAGAGAAAAGGAGAAGAAATAAAAATAGAAGCAGTAAAACAGAACAACAAAAATATGAAATGCTTAAGGACGAAATTAGGTAAGTTTATAATAAACAAAAAAAAAGATGTAAATGGAGTAGAAACAAACGTTAAAGATGACATCATAAATATAATCCACCATTTCTTCTCAGAATTATATAAAACAAAAAAGGAACCACCATAAGAAATTAAAAACCAACTTAAGGTTAAAATAAAAAATGTCAACTCAGAGCTACAGCCAGAAATAAGAAAATCAGAAATAAACAACGCATTGAAAGAAATCAAAAACAACAAATCACTTGAAAAAGATGAAGTAACTGCAAAGATGCTGAAATATGGTGAAAAAGTGGTAATTAATACTCTACATCCCCTTTTTAATAAGACATTAAAAGAAAAACAATCCCAAACAACTGGAAGGAATTAGTAACCATTATCCTACACGAGAAAGGGGATAAAGCAGATATAAAAAAACTACCGTCCTATAACACTCGTCAATGTAATGTATAAACTTCTAACAAAAATTTTAACTAATAGATTGACGACAAAATTCGATGGATACCAGTCGAAAGAACAAGCTGGTTTTAGAAAGAGATTCAGCACAAGTGACCATTTACTAAGTATGAAAATACTTATAGAACGAGCAAATGAATACCACATTCCTCTATATATGGCTCAGTCTTTCCTCAGTCTTTCGACAGAGTCGAACTTTGGGCAGTGAAAAGTTCTTTGATTAACAGCAGAATTGACCACAGATATACGGAACTAATAACCAATATATATATAAGGAAGCCAAAACAACAATTAAAGTATATGAAGGAACAAAATCAATACAAATAAATAGAGGCGTGGGACAGGGTGATACAATATCGCCGAAACTTTTCAATCAGGCTCTTGAAGATACTTTTAAAACATTAGAACGGGAAGAAAAAGGTATAAAAATTTGTGGACAACGCTTGAACCATCTAAGGTACGCCGATGATATGGTATTGATAGCTGATAAAAAAGAAGAATTATTTGAAATGATAAAAGAACTGGACGTAGAAGCTGGAAAGATAGGCCTTAATATGAATTAAAGCAAGACCAAAACCATAACAAATACAGATGAAGACACCACAATGAGTATCGGACAAGATGAAATAGAGCAAGTTCAGGATTATATATATATATATATATATATATATATATATATATATATATATCTTGGTCAAACTATAACACTTAACAAAGAGAACCAAACAGCAGAGATAGAGAGACGAGTTAGACTGGCATGGGCGGCATTTGGAAAACTAAGCTACATTCTTAAAAACCAAAGATATCCACAGCATCTTAAGACCAAAGTATACAATCAATGCGTACTCCCTGTTCTTACTTATGGTTCCCAAACGTGGACATTTACAAAGGTAAACACGGACAAAATAATAAAAACCCAAAGAGCAATGGAAAGAAAAATGTTGCACATAAGACTTCTTCTTCTTCCTATGCCGTCCCCATTAACGGAGGTTGGCGACCACATTTTTAAAAGCTTCTCTGTCTTTTGCAACGTGGAATAATTCGTCTACAGTCATGTTTGTCCAGTCTCGAATATTTCGCAGCCATGACTTCCTCTTTCTACCTATTCCCTTTTTGCCATCGACTCTACGACACATAAGACTAATGGATAAAAAGAGAAACGAGTGGATAAGAGAGAAAACAAAAGTGAGGGATGTTAGACAAGAAGTCGCAAAATTGAAATGGAGATTTGCCGGACACAATATAAGACAAAAAGAAGACCGATGGAACAAAACTCTTATAAGTTGGAGACCGTGGAAATATAAACGAAGCAGAGGAAGGTCCCAAATGAGATGAGCAGATGATATCAAGAAGCACGTGGGCTCTAGGTGGATGACTGTAGCGACAGATAGAGAAAAATGGAAAAGGATTGGGGAGGCCTATGTCCAAAGATGGACCGAAGAAGGCTAATTAGATAGATAATAAATAGACAACTAGGTACAAGCATTTATATTTAATTACTTTTACACACACTGTTATGTCTTTTACACACGTCTTTGTAAACGCGCACTTAGGCATGCACAACGTTGCCACAGTTGCCGTTTTTAAAATAATATAATTATTATTCTAATACTATTATATATTGTTTTACAATTATAATTAGTAATAGTAAAACGTCTGAACGTAGCCCCTCTTTTAAAGAGTACCATTAAAAAAATAAAATAATTAAATAATAACACAAATAAATACCCAATAAAAATGTTCACACAAATAATTGTTAATTAGTAATGTCTTCTTGCGTTGGTAAAGGGCAAAAATGTCTCACTGAACGACTAACTGACCTTTTCGTGGTGGTAACTTGTGCTACTGTGGTTTTTCCGTTTGTACCTGGACATAGCTTAGTGATTGTTTCTGTAATTCATTGGCATAGAGGAACAGAATCATTTTTGATAAGAACCAAGGTTTCTAATCGAATCTACCTGGATGGAACCATTTGTGCTGTTCATGGAGTTATGATTAATACTGTTTAGAAAATTGACGCCAAAATTGTTGGTACTGTTGTTGCTAATACTAGAATCTAAATAAGCGACAGCTGGCTATATTGTGCACGTCATACTCTGGCAGTAACGCAAGAGATCTACCAATTATGTAATGAAAAGTTGTGATAGAAAATAATTCATTTGGGCCTCTTGAAATTTCAAATAAGAGTCGTGAATTCAATAAGTATGATAAGCGTATTAAATGTTTTAAAAGTTACATTATTATTAATCAGTATACGTTTTACATAATGTTTAGTGCTTTTAACAGCTGCTTCCCACATCCTCTCGTGATTGGGCGTATAAGGAGGAATAAAAAACCAATTTATTTAAAGCTTGATTGTATAATTTCTAATTGGAATATACGTATTCAATGTTTTGTAAAAAATATCCTAATCATTTAAAACAAACTAGGTATACCACGTCTAGAGGTAAACCGTTTTAAACTTGATCAAAAATTTTCCCATTATTAATGCATAGTCTATACGAGTTACTTAAAATGGAAAAATTTGTTTTAATTCGATTATTTGGTAAATTAGACATTGAACATAAAAATGGACCAGGACTAAATTAAATGTTGAACAATGTTTATCAATTTGTTTTGATAAAACTCTTCCTGCTATAAGCCAATAACGGTAAAGTTTTACCTTTTTAAGCTCATATTTCCCAATATTTAACTTTGTCATATTAACTGTACTTTTTATTGAGCATATTAAGTATTCTGTTTTATTTACATGTACTACGTCGTCACCGTACGTCACAAGTTGCAACTTCAATATTATAATTATTGTAAAGTTTGTAAGTATTGTATTATTGTAAGTTTGTTTAGCAGAAAATGGTTGACTTTAATTAGTGCCGTCGTAAATATTATTAAATTTATATCACTTGGCCCATTGTTAATACCGATCCGGAGCGATAAGTACACGAGGTAGACAGAGTTGGTCTTTTGACAGGCGGTGACAAAACTGACTAGACGGTACTCCTATAATAAAGCAAAGGGTCCAAAAAATTTAAAATAGCTACGACGACAAATACTCGAAATTAATGTTTTAAAATAAATTAAATCTATTTTAATTGCTAAGATTATAGAAAAACAAATATTAATAATAATTTGTGGTTCTGAAAACAACCGTTTTTTTACTCGTAACATTTGTAGATTTGATGAGTGTATCACTCCACACATACTTTTGTTTCGCTATAGCTAGTCTTATCTAAATTAATTACGATCGATTTAATTATATTATGATTTACATGAACAAATGAATTTTCTTTACTTATTAGTCAGACTGAATTTCTCCAACTACTTGAAAGGATATCAGTGACACATTTTCTTATTAACTCTACAACAGTACTACTTAACGTTGAAGCAATATTTTGTGACCTTACTCTAGACTTCAATTCCGGCCACATACCTTCTATGAGAATAAACATACAATAATAGGGTAGAAACCGCAGCACTGTATGTCCCATTTCCTACACCAATGTATTACAAACATATACTTTTTGTATAATAAATGCCTTTAAATTTTCTAAAAGCTCTTGTTTGCTGTAATGCTACAGCTTATTTGGGTTTCGTCAACATTGAACCGTTGCTTTAAAGCGCTTATAATGTTTTTATGCGTTGCTCTTCGTACATAGTATAGACTTTTTGACATATGAAGTCGTTATCGGCTTGATAAGGATCTCATATTTCACTCGTACCGGAAGTTGTGTTAAGTCCACTTTTAAGCAAGGTACTGTATATAGTTTTTACAATTTGCTTTGCATCTACAGATAAATGTTTCTTCTTTACGGAACACTAGAAGAAGCCTAATTATTATTATCCCACGGACGCCACATCATGATGGCGTAAAAAATGCGGATGGCGGAGAAAATGTAATGAATAAAATGAGTAATACTACTTAACACTTCCCGTGATACATAAAGACAAACAAATTTTATCAAGAACCCGAATTTAAAAACTGGTTGGTGTTCAGTTCCAAAAACTTATTATATAAATATCTGAAAACCACTTAAAAGGTGATTAGCAAACCCGTCGCACACTACCATCGAATTTAAAAAACCCTCTTATCAGTACAGTTTCGTCCATATAAGCCTTATCTGTATTAATGAAATTATAATGAGTTTGGATTGTACGCAATTAAATCAACATTAAGAAATAAAGATTAATACATTTTGCCAGGAAATATGTTTAAATTTTATCTGAAACCGGGCCTTTTATATTCTTATCGGTTAACCCAGCATATTTATACTCAATACTTATTGAAGTTAATCATTTTTTGCTAAACAAACTTAACCTTTCATTTCGATGTTAAATAGTAACATTTTTAGAAGAGTCGTCATACTCCAGTTGCTGTTTCTATATTTTTGGAGATGCTGTCATCTATTATTGTTGCTGCCGTTGATTTCCCCATTGTCATTTTCTAAGCTTTATGAGTTTAATTGGAATATCTAGGTTTTCTCATATTAATACCATCTATGTAAAACTTCTCAGTTGACTAAATACTTGATGGTATTCATCTATTTCGGTTACAATATACTTAAAGAGTCCTTGTTTAATTAATAATAGTGATGTTAATATTTTGTAGCAGCTGTTTAACAATGTTGTTTCTCTATAGTTGTTACATCTTGTAGTGTCTCTTTTTTTTTAGTACTTACCCTGTTTTCTATTTTTCGGGCATTCTCTATTTTTTCACAATCCTCATTAGTATGTCATACATTTTTCGATGCAGTTCTTCTCCTTGTTTTATTAGCTCGTTTGATATTTCGTTTGCGCCTGCTGCTTTCTTTTGTTTTTTTTTTCTTGTGGGTGCTTTCTCTAGCCTTTAACCCTTTGTAATACCCCCCTCTGTGGCTCGGTGGTAAGAGCGCCTACCTTTAAACCTAAAGGTCGTGAGTTCGAATCCCACCTGGGTGGAAATTTTCGTTTATTAAAAAAAATTAATAAATGAAAATAATTTCTATCCTTGTGTGATCGGTACACACCGGAGGGACCGCAGACGTTCGGATACAATTAGCGTCTCTTAGCAAAGACAATGACGTCGACTTTGCTAAGTATCAAGACAATTACTCTACACACACAAACACACACACACACACACACACACACACACACACACTACATTAATAAAATGATCTTGATTGAGACTGGCTGAATGACAATTGTCCAAGCCAAAAAACACACAAAAAAACCCTTTGTAATGTTTTTCCCATATTTGACATCAATCTTAACTGTTGGTTTTTTCTTTTTTTGGAATTTTATATACTAATATAGCTTTAGATTATTTTTGCTATTTACTCTTAACTCTTCTATAAGTTCATCAATACATCTGTTTTCTTTTTCGATAGAACATAATTTGTCTGAGTCCTTCTTTCTTCTCCCATACTCATCCAAATCTTCTACTCTGTAGCAATCTTCGTGGTACAATTTTTTCGTTTTTACTTCTTTTATCCTATTGTTTTTCCTGCTGCTCTCGAAATAAGACCTTTTGTGTTTTTTCTACATTGTTAGGGTTTGAGATCTTTTTTTGAATTTGTATCTAACTCTTTAGAATAATCTTTCTAATGATATCCAATATATCAATGTTATATTTTAATAGACATGAAGATTGGCCAGTGCTGGTAACAGAATTTTTGAAACCTAATATATTGGGAACGTTTTTCTTTTTAATATGTTATTTATTTTCGTTGGAATGTTTTATTTTTTTAGTTTTATATGTTTTTTCCAACATAAAAAGCTTTTTGTGGCCCTATTACTTTTTTTTAATATCTCTTTCTTCCTCCTATTTTATCTTATAGCCACTATAATAGTTAAAGGCTTCATATGCTGAAAAAACTTAATTATGGTTGGTAAAAACAGTATTGTTTTAGAGTAATAAAAATCAGTTAATTAATATTTAGTCACTAGTTTGGTTCGAAATATATTACATTGAAATTCCATCCTAATTTTTTAGTGCGGTTCTGCTTTCGGTCGGTTTTGAATATCGGTTGATAATTTAATTAAGAGCAGCCCCTTGGCCTCATCCCTATTTTTCGTTCCTTCAAAGCCAAAAGAAGAAGCCAAAAGAATCCCAGCCGCCTTCTTGTTTTTATTTTTATTGCTTATCAAGTTTGTATCTAACACAGAAGCTATGAAGCCAGTTACTTGATGCGGTTACAGCCACCTGATTTCCTTTTGTTCTTGAGGAGTTTGTTTCAACGAAACATGTTACGGTTTTGTTTTGTTTTAATAGGGGTTGGAAAATGCAGTAATTAATACAGGAGCATAAAAAAGGTCATATACATGATTAAAAAATATTAAATTGAAATAAGTGTGCATTTGATATATTGACTTTATTTTAACAATTATATTTAAGAAAGTAAAAATTGAGAAGCTTTTGCAATTTTTATCATAAATTAATGGATATAATACAATGATTATAGTTGCGCACTCATTTCTACTTTCATTTCGGTTCTACATTATTCACTGGTTTTAAATATTATACGCGGTATAGTTTACTCCACAAGATTTTTTTTTTCAATTTCATTAATTAAATTTGGATACAACGTAATATCATAATCGCTTAAAAGACTTATGCTAAGTAGTTTCAATAAAATTGAATGAAATTAAATAAAACTTAAACAAGTTCCGTCGTACTACTTAAAAAAACTACAGAAGTTGAATTGAGTATGTTTATATAATGAGGGCAAAGAAGGACGGTTGAAGCGACCTACCTATAAGGAAGGCGCTGATCAATTTGACCACTTCTTGCTTTCGGGGTATTCCAATCAACTAACAATTTATTGAAAAACTCATTTTTTAAAAGAATACACAATAGAATGGTAACAAATATTTTGTTAAAAAAAAGAAATATTTACATTCACTGTATGCATTGATTATATAGAATTGTTTCTGTTTTTGGACACTTGCCACAATTTTTTTTTGCAATTGTCTCACAAATCAGTGCTTTTATTATAACAAGCTGATGTTTTGCACTTTTTTCTTTTTGCCTTCACCTTTTTTCTAGAATTGGGTGCACTCAATTCGTTTTTTGATTTACCCATGAAGCTCTGTTAGCTAGGCCCATAGTTAGTTCTTCTCCGAGATCCAAGATAAATTGGTGATGTGAAATATTCTTGCCTGTGATAACTTTGTAAAGAGACCAGGTATTTGTTACCGCCAAATCCAATATATTATAAAAAACTTGCAACGGCCACCTGATTAAACTTGCTTTTACCGTGTACTTCTTTTCCATTTGATCGACAACATCGACAGCAAATTTAATTTTATTATAAAATTTTATAGTCTCTTTTTTTCTCCTGCTTATTTGACTGCTACTGATGAATAAAGTGTTAAAAATAATATTGCGTTTTTATTGGTTTTACCTCGGTAAACAACTGCAACGCAGTTTTTGTGCTTGAAAGCTTTTGTTGGAAACAGCTAAAAGTTCACTTTTCTTGTTTTTCAAGAATTTTGGTATTATGCTTTGAATTCTTATGACTATTTCTACAATTGTAGTATTGTTGCTCTCGAGCTCTTGAATAAGATGACTAGAAATAAAAAAATAACAGTTGTTCCATTTCGTCCTGTTTTCAAAACAAGGTTTTATCAGCCTTAACACTATATGTTCAGGAAGTCTTTTATTTGAAGGACGAATGTCATCTGTTTCTAAATACGGAAAACCATTAAGAAGATATTAAGAATCTACATCTATATCCGGTTAGAACTTGATTCCAAACTTTTCCAAACAAAGGCGTTTTTTTGTATTTTATTTCTACGTAGAATCTTTTAAGTAATTTGAAACTGCTTGTCCTTGTTTTAGTGTAGTGTTTTGTACAATTTTATGTTATTACTCATGTTTTTCATTTTTCATGTTTCATTAAAAAAGACGCTTAAAAAAGATATAAGTAACAGAATAGAAGCGTTTGAGATGTGGGCTTATAGAAGAATTTTAAAAATAAGTTGGATCGATAAGGTTACGAACAACGACGTTTTAAAAAGAATGAACAAGGAAAAGGAGATATTAAATACAATTAAAATAAGAAAATTGCAGTATCTGGGTCATGTCATGAGAGGTGAGAGATATGAGTTGCTGCAGATCATTATACAGGGAAAGATACTGGGCAGAAGAAGCATAGGCCGACGACGTGTATCCTGGCTAAACAATTTGAGGCAGTGGTACAATTGTAACTCTGTTGAGCTGTTTAGAGCAGCAGTGTCAAAGGTGAAGATAGCCGTGATGATAGCCAACCTTCTTAAAGGAGACGGCACTTAAAGAAGAAGAAGACTCATGTTTTTCACATTCTACGCTTGCTGGATAGCTCATATTTGACGAAATGCACCTGAAGATGCTATTTTAAGCGAAAGTACTTGGACAAGATTTAATTAAACTTGTGCTCGATAATAGCCTTAGTTCAAAGTTCATTTACTCGAGCATTCAACCTTATATCAATTATTATTTATTAGTCGGCGATATCTGGAAGTTATTAAAAAATTATTCATGGCTTGTTTTATGGCCCACGTTACAATGCCAAAGCGTTCGATTGTGTTAATCATTCAGAATTAGTAAGATTGCTGCAGGAAAGTTAGATAAATAAGAATGACCTTAAAATCATAAAGAGCCTTTATTTGAATCAAGTGGCATCTGTTAGAGTCTGTACTATACATCATATTTCTCAATCGAAAAAGGTGTACGACAGGGTTGTGCTCTGTCATCCCTCCTTTTTAATCTTTACTCTGAAACGATTTTCGATAGAGCCTCAAGTGACACTGAAGATGGAATCAAAATCAACGGACAGACTATTTAGTAATCTTCGCTATGCTGATGATACAGTCATAATAGCTGATAAACAAGCAGCGCTACAACGACTAATAGATAGAATAAACACTGAAGGAGAACGACTAGGCTTGAAGAATAATATAGATGAGACGAAGGTAATGGTGGTTAGTAGAACACAAAATATATAATTAAATATAAGAGTAAACAATAAGAATATTGAAAAGGTCCCCAAGTTCAGATGTCTCGGTAGTTGGATAACTGAAGATCTGGATCCAGACATAGAGATACGTAGCAGTATTGAGCAAGCCAGAACAGCATTTACTAATATGAGAACCTTGCTAAGCAATAGAAGCCTTACCCTAACGCTTCGATATCTCTTTGTAAAAAGTTACATTTACTCCATACTGCTATATGGTGTAGAAAACTGGACCATAAAGGCCAATATGATGAATCGACTGGAGGCATTTGAAATGTGAGTATTTAGAAGACTAAATAAAATTCCCTGGACAGATCATACAACAAATGTCGAAGTATCAAATCGAATGGGCACAGTACGAGAATTGCTGCCAATAATATAAAGAAGAAAAACTGCTTATCTGGGTCATATATGTCTAAATTACAAGTACCAGTTCCAAGCTAGTTATGAAAGGGAAGGTAGAAGGAAAACGGGACATCGGAAGAAATACTCATGGCTTAAAAACATAATGGATAGGACAAACCTCGATGCCCATGCACTCTTTACACACAAGATCGAGAGGAGTATACCAGAAGTGTCAACATCATCTAATTGGATAGGGCACCATAATAAGAAGAAAAAGAAAAAGAATGCCCCACATCTCGATAGTATCAAATACCTTTTTATAGTCTAAGAAGGTAAGAAATACGGGTAGTTGGTACTTATTTGCCTTCTTTATCAGTGTTGTCATGGTTAGCAGATGGTCGGATACACTATATCCTTTACGACAGTCAGTTCAACTGGTTGGTAATTATCCAGTTTGTTAGTTAACCGATTGTAAATAACTCTCATGTACAGTTTATATACTTGACTGAGCAAAGATATAGGTCTATAATTCTTAAAGTCACACTTGTCACCTCTTTTGTAAAAGAGTTCTACTAGACTGTCGTTCTAGACTGTCGGTCCAGTCTTTGGGGATTTTGCTTATCTATTAAATAGCTCTGTTAGCATATTGATTGTCCCTGTCCTGTTTGATTTCAACAGCTAAGCAAGTATACTCCTGTATCGTGTTCTTGGGCTTCATTATTTTTTAAGCTCTTTTAAGCTATTTCTATTTATAGCACCTTTATATTTAGTAGTGCTTCTGGTCCCACTTATCTTTTGAAGTTTTTCTTTGTTAATTCATTAGGCGAGCTTTGCGAGCTGTACAAGGTTTTGTAGAAGTCTTCAACTATCTTTGTTATTTTATATTTTTCCTTTTCTTCCTTATTATTATAAATGATATGATATTATAAATGAATTTTTTGCATATCGAAAGTGTATATGTAAATAAAAACGTTAAAAATAGAATAAATTCCTCTCAGAAAAAAACTGGCAAAAATTATTTCGCATTTTAAAACAGGGAATACTTGAAATATTACCAATTTTAACATAATGTTATTTTCGTGTACAAAACAGCTGCAACCCCTTTTTTGCCACTGCCTATCTTTTTGATCCAGGTTGAAAGTGGAGTTAATACAATTTAATTAATAAAAACATCACGATTCCCCTTTTAAAGCTGTTCGCAGGCAAATTGATGGACACGCGGCAAATAAAGAAATATAAATAAAATTTGTGCAGGAGCTGGAGTGAGTTGCTTCGCCACGATTTCCAAATTTCCAAATCGTCGCTGCCGAATAATAATAGTACAGTCGAATCAGTAATTTTTATTGTTATGATATCCACTGCAGATTAATGGGGGAGGAAGAGTCGTGTAAATTGACACGTTCGTAGTCATCTCTATATAGGGATTTAACAAGTATTTAAAATTACGCTATATTAATAGATAGCAATAAAAAGGAATACCAAAAATAGTGGGTAACTTTGAAGTTCACATTACAAAATTAGTTAGAATGTCACAAGGTGTTAAAACATAGTGGCAGAACAAATTTACGTTTTTCGTAAATTTGTTGAAATAAAGTTGAAGTAAAATTTGTAAATAAAGTTGAAAAATATTATATCGGTCTTCCCTTACACTCCCGTTACAGCAGTGAAAAGTTTTTTTTACGTTTCACAGAGTGTGTACAAATTTATTAATAATTGTGTATGAAAATCGTAACAAGTTTAATTTCCTGTGTGTTTAAAAAGAAACAAAAATACGTATATAGCGCAACTATACACAAAAGTATATTTTTTATTGATTGTTAAAATTTTTAAAAATATTGATACTGTTAATACATTGTGAGTCATCACATAAGTCATCATGATCTGGCAAGATGTATTATTTATGGTACGGCGTAGAATACTTTAATCGCCAATATCTCGCCAACTATTCGAGAGTGAAGGTAACACTTTAAGTTGTCCCTTCATTTTACCTGATTTCATCGTCGGTGTTGGAGGTAAGTTTCCAATTGTAATATTGACTGTGATTACTAGAATGATATATCAGGTTAATCTCTAGATTACATTGTACCGATTTCTGATTTTTATGCTTATTTTCTACAGAAGAATAATTATTGTTGTTAATGCCAACAATTGGATGTCATATTATAGCAAATGCTAGTGATTGGCAGTGCTCTCAATAACTAGATAGCAGAGATATTTAGTTACATTCAGTGATTGGCACCTTTAATTTCAGGAAGAAAAAAATGTCTATTATACAAAAGAACAGCCAATATACAAAAAAATATATTGAAGAAATTCTTCAAGAACCTTTAACGGGAAATAATTACTGGCATGCCAAAGGCGACGGCAGTAGATAATATGGGATACTCAGAGCTACTCTGCAATTTAGACTTCGCGAAAAATTTAAAAACGTAGCGCATGGTCCAAATACCTAATTAAGTATTTTAGAAGAAACTGTATTAGAAACATGGGTAGTAGATTGTCACAGAAAAGGGTTTTCGAAAAAAAAAGAGGAAATCCAAGCTTCTGTTTTAAGTAATTTTTGGATCAGAACCACCGACCAAATCCATTCAAAAACAATCTTCCAAACTAGATCATTGATATCAATAGTTTTTAAAAAGATACCCTAATTTATCAAATAAAGCTTTAAAACAGTTCCGGTGGACACGTGTGAGAAAATGATAGAAAGTGGTTTAATAATATACAAGAATATTTAATGGAAAAGACCTATCTTGACATTCTTTCTAGTCCTAGCAGAGTTTACAACGGAGATGAAATTTATTTTACCCTTCGTCCGAAAGAAGATATGGTTCTTGCACCAAAAGATGCCAAAAATATTTATTAGATAGAGCAGGGCTCGTCGAAATCAAACATTATTGTTATGTTTACATTTTCTGCTGCGGGGTTACAACGTCACCGATTATCGTTTATGCTTATAGAAGATTACCCAAAAGAATCACAGAAGGTGTTCCAGATGGGTGTGGTATTGCTACTATTGAAAAAGTCATGATTATATATCTAAGATATTACATCCTTATTTAGTAAAACATGTTACACACTTCCAATTATAATGTTTATAGATGGACACAAAACCTATTAACCATACCAACTAAGTTAACTACATATGTATAGAACTCAAAATAATCTTAGTAGCATTATATCCTAATGCCACTAGAATTCTTCAATTCGCCGAACGTCTCTAGTTTCAAGCCAATTAAAAATGCGTGGAAAAGAACTTTGTTGAGTTGGAAGAGACAAAATCCATTTGAACAACTAAGTAAGAGCAACTTTGCTTCAATTTTAAAAGAAGCGGTATATACTCTTAAACAAATCGGCTATCTTAAGTCGTTTTAGATTGTGTGGTCTCTGTCTTTGTAACGCGGATAGTATTGACTAGAGCAAATCAGCAAATGCCAAAAATTATACCGTAGATAAATTTTATGTAAACCAAAAATAATGATGAAATTTTGCTTGATTTCCACCAATTATTGGGGGAAAGCTTATTAAATTCCTTTCCCCTTTCGTGTACAGTACCAAATATTTTAGGACCATGGACTGTAAAAGAGTTCCCTTTGATATGTGCAAGCAGACTTCACGGCTATGGTTCCTCATGTATTTGGTTTGATAGGGGTTGTACTTAGAAAAAATAAAGCGTAATTAATCGAATCTACACATTAAATAACTAGAATATTCACAAAATCACTAATACTAATAAAAGAGTTCGCTTTAACACATTGTCCATTATTATACCGGCGTTTTAGGGGCGCGCGAACTATCGAGAAAACAAATACACATTTCACTGCCTTTTGGAGAGGTTGAATATACTTTACAGCTCTTAAAAGAAGCCAGAAAAATGGAAACTCTGATAACACAAGCAAAAGTTTGAGGGTACTACTTAATCTATTTAAGATTTTAACCCTTCGCGGCACGGGTGCGTGTTTGTGAGACAAGTCAATCATATCTTTACAATTTGCAAATATATCCGTTAGATTTAACGCGCGAACACTTGAGTAGTTGCATGAATTAACGCGTAGTAGCATATGCGCCAGGCCGCACTTTGATTCTAAAATAAATGCATTATTTTAAATGCGAGTGTTCACTGTTGATGCTATGCTCTAGTCGAGGATAACATACGTTGATCTCCGTAATGAACGCACCCTAAGTCTGAGAGTTTGTGCAGTGGGTTTTTGTCTACGAGACACTACCCGAGCTTTGCAGTTACAAAAACGAGAAGCAGTATGTTAACTCAAACTATTACTGTAACTTCTGTTGAGACAATTTTTTATTATTTTAGGTAGTAAATCGTTTTAAAAATGGATCCTTATATATCAGAAATAGCTAGACACCATACCACTATGTTAATAATCTTCTAGAAAACCATAACATAACCATAACTGTCGTTGCTACCATCAGATAAAAACAGAAAAGAAATTCCCCTGGAATTTTTAAACTATAAATCTCGACCAGTGAATTCTTCAATGTTTGGTCTTGGGAAAAATATTACCTTAGTATTACATATTCCAAAAAAAGGCAAAGTGGTTCTTGCTGTCTTCTCCCTACATACAGATGATCGAATTGATTACGAAACTGGTGAAAAAATAAACCTAAAATTCTCACATTTTACAACATACAAAAGGTGTTGTAGATTGTTCTGATCAAAAATCAACTGCCTACAATGTTAGCAGGAACACCAGAAGATGGCCTATGGTAATATTATATAATATAATAAACATTGCCGGCATCAATAGACATGTAGTTTACAAAGCAAACAATCCCGACAAAAATTTGGCCCGGAATATTTATCTCAAAAATGTTGGTCTTGATTTTGTTAAAGAAAGCATTCATTCTCGAACGAAAAACATGCACTTAAAAAGAGAAACGCGTGCTATTGCATAGCGTTTAACGAGTTCAGAAGTGGCCATACGACAATCAAATGACGGTGTACAACATGGAAGATGCTACTACTGTCGAAATCGGAAAAACCAGATATTGTTGCAAAAAATGTAGAAAATGGCTTTGCTTGGAACATGTACATTCCATGTGCCAAGATTGGGTTACACAAAATTTTGAAGTTTGAGAAATATTTGCAAAAATTTACCATCGTTGTCTTTTTTTGAGGTTTACTTGTATCAGTTCCAAATAAATAATTGTTGTTTGTTTAAATTGATCAAATATGTTTAATGTTATAGAAGAAGGTAGACAATAAAAATTGTATCATAAAAAATTGTTGTTTTTTTTTTCATTTTTTGTAAAATATTTAAATACATAATGTGTGTCTCCTAGACACCACCCGACCTTTGGTGTAAAACAAATTCACCCGTGCCGCGAAGGGTTAAGAAGGCGATAATTCACAAATTATAATAAATGTAATGTTTTAGAAGATATTTTATGTCTATAGTAGAAAAGAGAGTAACTTACGATATAGAACCTGCACCTGTTGTTCTTTTAGAAGAAGTTCCTCAACAAAATACAACATTGGCACAAAGTTTATCACTTTACTCAGAAATTATTAGAGAAAAAATCACAGGATCGGCTGCCAGTTCCCTCCACTAGTCAAAACTCTATAAATAAGAGTAGTAACATGAAATATTGTTTGTCTTGGGCCAAAACTTCCGAACGTAAGGAAATATGTAATACCCAAAAATCTAGTCTTGTAATTTTTTCAGTTTATAAAAGAGATCTAAAGGAAAAGAAAAGCAAAAAAAATAAAAAGGAGCGAACAAAGTTAGAAAACAAAGCAAAACGATTTGTGAAAAGTAAAGAAAGTTTCTTGAAAAAGTATTAAACGAAATACTAAGATTAAGGTACTCAAAGAAACATCGTTATTTCAGCAGAAACCTAGTATTTTAGAGGAATTCAAAGTAAACAAGCTTTTAAATAAAAAATGATCGACAGCCCCATGAAAAAAATATGGAAATACGGCAATTCCAAAAGCATGTTAGAACAGTTCCAGAACTCTGCTCACCATCTAAAAATAATATTTTTATGAAGTGTATATGCTAAACATGTACTGTAAATTTTTTCCTGATTAGGTTTGGAGTTAAATGCCAGAAGTATTTTAGAACATTTCACAAGGGATGTCTTGAAAAGTATGATGTATATAAAGAATATTTTGTTTGCAAAACTTGTCTTAAACAACTTGTATAAAGAATATTGTTTTTGTGAAATTTATTTTAAAAATATATATAAATAAATGACACTTTGTTTGTACGTAAGTACTTTTGTTTAAGTTTTGTTTTCAATGCTCAATCAATATTTTGATATAAAAATTATGCCAACTAGTGGGTGTCAATGATTGAGTACACTGACAATTACTACATGCCAACAACTAGAATAAAACTGAAAATAATTAGGAAATTAGGAATTTTCTTTAATATTTATAATAAAATGACATTTAATCTGTATTCAGTAATAATAGCAAATTATAAAAAAAAATTAAAATACCTCCCTAGGATGTTACCTATATTAGCAAATCTAATGTTTAACCAACTCTTTTCCTACAAGTGCCAATAACTGGGTGGTTAACCCTACAGTATTTTTTTTAACTAAAAGTAGTTTTTTGATTAATACTTACTTTTTGAGTAATTTCTAGAAAATCGTCTGTAAACGTGGTTTTTATTTTGAAAAATGAATATTTCTACACGCAAATAACTCAAAAATTATTGACTTAGTAAAAAATCTTTCAAAACTGTTTCTATTTAACAAAATATTTGTATACGTTGCTAAGAATTAGACAATTTATCAATTTCTGAACTTGTTTTGATCATATGTATTTTCACCATCGAGAAGGTGTGGCTTTCACCTCTTAAGTAAAAGCAACCTTGAGGTCAAGTCCAAAAATGAAGTGGAGAGTAAGAGGATAAGAGGGTAACAGAAACCCTAATCTAAATGTCAAGCAAATCTGTTGTGACGAGAAATAATTACACTCCAAAACAGTTATTTATATCATATCCATATTACAAAAAATTTATATTTATTTTGGGATTATTTAAATCGTGTTTATAGAACTACGTTCTATATTTACCCTGTTTATTTTTATATTACTTCAACCGATCTTGAGCTGTTTTAGTTATATTTTCTACTTAAGTTGATAATTATTCAAACCAATTACCTTCTAAAAGTGTATCAAGGGCCTTTCGGTGCCTTAATTAGGAATTTTTTATAAAAGAAAATTGCAAGTTGTGGCCCCCCAAAGCAATTATGTCGATTTTGGAAGACAACGAGACTCAGTAAGGGCAAGCGAATCGCAGTTTTTTTTCTTTGGCGGGATGTGAAAATAAGTAGAAAATCGTCTAGGGAGGCAGTAACGCGTGAAAGAAAACAAATGAACATCAGAGGACTAGGCTCGGCTGCGGTTCGCCAATTGGGGTTTCTTTTACGAATTATTATCTGAAAATGGCGTTGATGTTCATTTAGTTGAGAAATTGGTATATTGTTAAAATTTAATCGAGTGACGGTGCAAAAAATGTTATTGGATAAATATATTAAATAGGATTTTATGTGTTATACACAGAGTAAATTTAAATAAACAGAATTTAGGCTTGGGCTAAGATTGTGTTGGTAGATTAAGGCTCCTACGAAGTTATTACTACTAGTATATTTCTACTCGTACATTTTAATCAAGTAAATTGAGGTCAAAGTTGAATTTAACGTATAAACATAAGTAAGTTGTGCCAACTTTAAAATGACTTCTTTCTTTTCATTAAAATTAATAGTCTTTCCTTCGGTAAGGGTTTAATTTTGTTAAGTGTTACCACTATGATGATAAAATAGGTAATAATGGGTCTTCTAGCATCCACTAATATAACTAAATTTATAGCGATGATTAAAAGTAGTTAAATTTGTATGATGTTATTAATAATAATAATAATAATATCATATCATAATAATATATAATATAATAATAATCGAACTATTGGTTGACATCAGGATAGATGTTTAATAAGAACTAGCTGACAAACTGGGACTTCTCCAAACCGACCATCTTCCTTATTATCAATATGTCCCTGACAGAATGCTTGAAAATGACAACTACAAGCTATACTGGGACCGCACTGTGCTTACAGACTAACCAGTGGCCCATAATAGACCAGATCTCATACTAGTGAATAAAATTACCAGGCAAACAACACTTATTGATGTGGCGATACCTAACACTAACAATTTGCTTGTTAAATACAACGAAAAGATCGCCAAGTATAGAGATCTGGAAATACAAATCAAGAGACAATGGAGAATGGAAAGTACCCAGACAGTACCTATTGTTCTATCTACTACTGGTGTTATTCCCAAAAACTTCCTAGCGAACATAAAACAGCTGGGTCTAAATGAACATCTTTATAAGGCCATGCAGAAATTGTACGAAATTTCGATGTGTACGAAAATTTCTGGGAGATACTCCGACATACCAAGTCACCTAGGGCTCGATAACACGGAAAGAGTCCCACCAGAGCTCAATCCTTTTGATACCATAGGTATCTGGGATGAGTGAATTTTCCCCTTAGAGGGAGTGTGCGCCGTATGGCTAAATCTGGGATAATAATAATTTATTCATCCTTAAAGATCACTTGCATGATATAGGATAATATATAAGTCGAATACAATATATATATATATATATATATATAATATATATATATATATATATATATATATATATATATATATATATATGTATATATAATATATATATATATATATATATATATATATATATATATATATATATATATATAAGTATACTTATAAATACATTATAAAAACATCACAAATTCAGAGTAAAAGGATAAAAAATACATAGAATTAATTATTTACATCCCCCATATATTCATTTACACTGTAGAAACAATTTTGCAATAGAAAAGATTTTAATTTACTTCGAAATTTATTTAAATTCATTTCAGATTTAATACTGTTGGGAAGATGATTGAAAAGTCTTATACCCATATAATACTGGGATTTTTCAAACCGTGCTGTATTATGCTTTGGTACTCTGATGAGGTCATTTTGCCTAGTTGGGTACTGGTGATAATCAGAGTTTAAATGAAAAGTAGTTATATTGGCTTTTACATGTAGTATACATTTAAAAATATATATAGAAGGTACTGTTAAAATGTTGTATTCTTTAAAATATTGTCGACATGAATGCCTATATGGTAAATTAAAAATTAACCGAATTATTCTTTTCTGAGAGACAAACACTCTTGCAGCATTCACAGCACTACCCCAAAGATTTATATTGAAGGCTAAGTGAGGATAAACAATTGCATAATAAACATTCAATAACTGTTCCTTTTTAAGAAAGCTTTTTAATTGCAATATTGCGTAATAACTACTATTTATTCTTTTGCAAACATGATTAATTTGAGATTCCCAGCTCATGTTACTATTAAGATACAAACCTAAAAGTTTAGTGGAAGTTGTAGAATGAACCAGGCTATCATTCACTTTTATAGAAAACTGGTAACTTGAATTTGATCTGTAGTAGAATTGCATGCTTGTGGTTTTTTTAGCATTAACAATCAAAGCATTTTTTTTACACCACTCTGTAAAATCTTTTGATATAACATTTAGTTGAACAGTTAATTCCGCGGCACTTGAAGCATATGTAGCAATGGTTGTGTCATCTGCATACATAAATATGTTATTTGAACTGACATATCTAGGTATATCATTAATATAGCATAGAAATATTAAAGGTCCCAATATTGAACCCCGAGGAACCCCAATATCAATACCATAATCTGATCGTGGGTCACTAAGTTTAACGAGCATCTTCCTAGAATGTAAATAAGATGACAGCCATAATGCGAACTGACCCCTAAAACCAAGATATTTTAGCTTCTCTATAGCAACTCTTACGTTTATGGTGTCAAATGCTTTTGAGAGATCAAAGAAAAGTGCCCCCACAAAATCTCCCCGATCCAGTGTGATGTGAATGAAACTAAGCAATTCAGCGATAGCACTCTCTGTTGATCTTCCAGGTAGAAATCCGTGTTGGTTGGAACATAATATATTGTATTTACTAAGGAAACTATACATTCTTTTGTATACACATTTTTCATAAATTTTACCCAAAATAGTAGGGACCGTAACTGACCTGTAATTATCTAAAATTAAATTGTCTCCACTTTTGAATATTGGAGTTACATCTCCTACCTTCAAGCTATGTGGAAAAATACCCTGTTGTACTGATAAATTTATTAAATTTGCAAGGGGTTGCGCTATATATTCACTAATACACTTTATTAATTTTGTTGATATGCAATCAATACCTACCGAGGTAACATTTTTCAAGGAGCCAATAACCTCTCTAACATCATACTCATCTACAGGAAAAAAATAAAAGGATTTATCTACATGTTGTGTGGTATAATGATCAAAATTGGTATTTTTAAAAATATTTATGATTTTATTTTTAGGACAAGTAGTAAAATGCTCTACAAAGCGTTTGCCATCTCATATTTATTAGTAATAATTTTATCAGCAAGTTGTATTTTATCATAATTATTATGTTTTTACCGTCTTACCTATTTTTTTATTAACCGTACGCCAAATAAACTTCTGCTTTTGCTGTATAGTATTCTTACATTCCAAACTATTTTGAAAGAAACTCTTTTTTGTTTCGTTGATTAGTTTGACATATTGTTTCTTTTTTTCTTTATATTTTAAATGAATATCTATGTTTTTAGAATTATGTGATAGCCAAAAAAGACTTCTCAAATCATTTCCCTCGTGTGCTATATCATTTGTTACCCAACTATTTTTAGACTTCTTGCAAATTATTTTTGTAGTCATTGGGCAAGATATGTCAATATGGTACGTGAGTATTTTCAAAAATGTTTCAAATGCCAAATTCATCGAGATATTCGTAAACCTGTTCAAAATTTTCAGTAAAAAATCTGTTTTGTAAAGTTAATAAATTCGATTTGGAATGATTTCTGAATGTTACGTTTTGACTTATTTTAAATTGCCCTTTTTTCTGGTTTAGCATCTATTAACAAAATCTCCAAACCAAAATGATCTCCCAAAATAAAATCTTTTGTAGTTTCTTCATATTGATGTGACCAGTTTGTAAGAAAATAATCTAATTTAGTTTTAGAAGATTTTCCATTCTTGTCTGTAAATACTCGTGTAGGTTCTTTATTTTGACACTTTAAATTAAAACTTTGAATAAAATCAGTAAGTATAATTTTTTCCTTAGGGTCTTTAAGATAATTTATATTAAAATCGCCGCATAAAATAATGGTTTTAAAATGTTTAAAACAATAATTTAGACACGAGTAAAGTTTGTTTACAAATATCTCAATATCGCCAGAAGGGGCTCTGTAAATATTAATAAGACAACACATACTATCTCTTAATCTAAAAGTAACACAACAACATTCAAAATGTATTTCTTCCGCCATATTATTTAAAAAGTTTTAAGGTTTACAAGATAAACAGTCTTTTATGTACATCGAAACACCTCCATAGCATTTATATTTTCTTGCGAAAGACGCTACTTGGTTATAATTTGGAAAACAAAATAAATCCCTATTTAGATCACTACACCATGTTTCAGATACACACAGAATATCAGGTTCCTCTGAGCTCAATATTACCTCAATTCTGTTACTTTTATTAGTTATCGATTGAGAGTTAACACTTATGATTTTAAAATTTTCAAAAGAATCTACCTTATTATTATTTTGTGAACTAACATCAACGTCGTTATTTATGTCAAATTTCTCAGGTGCGTTCTCTGTAGGTATAAAAAACGCTGGACATGCTCCATGGGGCCATTTATCAGAGTCCATAGCATTCTGGAAATTTGACTCATAAATGCTTACCTTAAATAAAGAATATAAATCTGGATGTTTTGAACTAAGAGATTCGCAGGTTACTTCTGGAAAGTTTGGTTGAAGCATATTTAGTAAGTCAGTTGCGTCCACCTGTGGGTCCACCCGGTACACGTGAAGATTTGCCATTTTTGGAACTCCTTTAAATTCCTTGCCATTTATTTTAATTGATTCATTTTTGCCTACTATAAGTTGTCTTCTTTGTTTGTTTCTTTTCACTTCTTTCCATTCATTGTTGTTACGAGGTGAAGTATCATCACCTAAACTTATAATTTCATTACATTTTTCTTTTGTGTCAGCATTCAGTATAGCACACGAAACATTATTTCTTGACACTTCTGATTGTATCGAAGAGCTGGCAACAGGCTCAGTTGGCTTCGTATTTTCATCAGTATGGGTATTAAGCTTGTCAGCGTAAGTTTTGTTGTTAATTACAATTTTTGAGGATTCCCCACTTTTTTGTACATGTTTTAAATTTCCAGTTTTTGTATCATTTTTATTTTTATCACATTTTAATACGGCGTTCGATAATTTTTCTAAGTACAAAGTATTAATATAAATATTACAGTACTAATCGAAATCAGGAAAAAGAGACATCGTAACTGAATAAAACACGAAAATACTTTTTAGCAAAGTAAACAAAAATAGACGAGCAAAAGCAGGAGAAGCTTCTGTAATACAAAAAAGATGGACAAAAGGATTAAGAATAGCAATCAATAAGGAAATAATTGCTCTGAAAATAACGTACTTACTTGAATCAGGCCATGGTTATAGAGTGGGTGTTTATGCACCCAATATTAGTGCAGATGTAGAGGATAAAATGCGTTCATGGGAACTTTACCATCTGTGCTGAATATAGTAAGCGGTAAGAATGAAATTAATATCCTAGAAGACTTTAGTGGACATGTGGAGAGAAACCCTAAAGCAGTATTGTAGGACGGTTTAGGGAAAAAACAGTAAATAATAGAGGAAATCGACTTGTGATAAAATTCTACCAACAATATTCTCTTTAAGTTTTAAATGGGCATTTCCAGCACAGATACATATACTTGTATAAGTGGACCCAACCTACAAGTAATCTTAAATCAATAATTAACTGTGATTAAACAACAAAGTATGATAATATCCTTATACGGTATAGTTAAACGATGAACAATGTACGGAACAAACTATTTTTAGTAAGGTAAGTGAAGTAAGGTAGTGATATAAAAATAATATTTACCCATGCTCCAAATATAAAGAACGAAACACAAACCAAAACCCACTGTGAATATCCAGAATACTTACCCACTTACTTACTTCGGGGCATTACAATTGTTCGTAGGTTTTAGCGAATTTAAAAACATTGGAGGCATGTTAAAGCATTTATCTCTGTTTTGAACAATCTCCATCCAATTTTCCATTTTCCTAGTTTTAAGGCCTACTTCTATATTACTTCTTTACTGAAGTCAAAGTAATCCACGTGGTTTTTTTCAGTCGGGACTTCTTTCCATACCAGCCCTACTAGCGTTATTACCCGACACTTAATATAGTACTCTTTGTTATCATTTTCGTGGATTGGTATAACCTATTTTTCGATTCACCTGGCATTGTTTCTTCTCGCCAAATGCCTTGAATTAGCTTGTATATATATCCGTGCAACGTCTTCCCTTCGTGTTTTAAGCACTCTAAAGGTATATCATTACCGCCTGTCGCCTGATCATTTTAAAATTTTTTAATTGCCAAATTGATGCTTCTGTTCACTTTTGCTAAAAAATACTACAGGCTTACTATATTTTAGCATGTCTTCTTCAATATATATCTCTTCTAAGGCAGTAATGTTCATGTTTCTGGATTCAAGTGCTTTGAGCACTTGAGTTGGGGCTCCCGGCCGATATAGGCTTAGTGCTTTTCAGGTTCCTATATTAATTGTCGCGAACTAGTCGTAACCATAAAACATCGCAAACTGTAATACCTGGGTCATAAAATGCGCAATGAACAACGATATGACCTACTTTGGACCATACTTTAAGGTGAAGCGCATGGGAAAAGAGGTCCAGGACGAAGAAGAATATCCTGGCTGCATAACCTGCGAAAATAGTTTAACTTAACTACTGCCGAACTTTTCAGGGCAGCAGTCAACAAACTCAGAATAGCAATGTTAGTGTCCAACATCTGTAACGGATAGGCACCATAAGAAGAAGATATTCATTGTCCTTTGTCGTCGCGTTTGTTAACTTAAAAGATCCGTCCTTATCCGAGACATGTGTTTTGGTTTTATAATTGGTTAGTTTTGTTACAAGAAGGAATAGCAGTCCCTTGTTTAACCCTCCTCCATTCTCATCCTGAACTTGAGACCAGGCCACAGCGAAGTTGCCTAGTTCTTGATCTAGAGTACCCTAAATACAATTTGGATTGTTTCCAAAATAAATCTACAATATTCTTCTTTAAACTTACAATAGCATACAAACTAGTAGAAAACCCAAAAGGAGTACGGGAGGAAAAATACACAAAATTTAAGTAGTATCTGCACGCTGCTACTATGGAAGCATAAAGGAGGAGGAAAAAAAATATAAAGAATCAATAACCATATAGTTGAACATGTAAAATAGAAAACAGAGAGAAAAGACAAAGGCGTGTTATAATAAATATAGGCATACTTTCCGAATTTTATATATTTTTTATTATCTTATGAATCCAGGGCATTGGTTTTTTCTTTTCAATTTTTATTAATTCATTGTTAATTGCTTCTGTTTCTGCTGCTTTTTCTGATTTTAACCTTTATTTTTACTGTTTCAAAAAGTTTCTTATATATGAGAGCGTTTTCTTTTTTATTATTTTTTATTTGTTATCATTAATTCCCCAATATTCCTGTTTTATTTAATTTCGTTCGAATTGGACTTCTAGTTTTTATCACTTATATTAGGTCTCATCATCATCATCAGTAGCTCTACAACCCATTCTGCGTCCTAGCTTGTTCTACGATTTTCCGCCATTATGTTCTGTTCCTGGCTTTGTTTTTCCAGTTGGTAATCTTAAGTGTTATATTATTACTCCTATTGCCATCAGAATATTGCTTCCGGGTACGTTTTCACAAGCCTCATAAATATATACTATGACTGAACTATGATGGTTAGATGAAGATTTGACAGACTTGACCGATTTTGCCAGAAAACGCATAGAACGGCAAATAATCTTCGAGCAGGCTAGGATCCACAGAGGATTATCAAGCCAAATATAATGATGAACTTAAATAGAAATCGGCGGCAGCATGTGTTCCACTGTGAAGGTCAGTTTTCACTGTTAAACGCTGGTACTGTCAATGATTGAAATAATACTTACAAACTTGCAGATTTCATTTTAATCTAGTCTTTAATGTGTTGAAAATAGTTGACATATTAGCAAAACATAGGTTTTGTGTTTAATTTGTAAGAGGTGTAACACTTTCAATACATTAATATGATTTCACACAATTGGAATTAATATAATAAGAAAAATCATGATTTCCTAAATACAATCCATTGTAGTCGTTCAGTTAAATTGTATTTTTGCTAGGAAAGTTTTGGGGTAGTTCTGATTTTTTTCATTCCATATGTTTTTTGGGGTGCTTAATCCGAATCTGGGGTTTGCGGACAAAATTTCGTGACGCAACATTAAAAAAAAAACAGAATAAACCGTTTTTTTTCTTCTTTTTTCGGGTTTTTTTGCTTAAAACTCGAAAACTATCAACTTTTGGTAAATGGTCTGTTTACAAAAATTAAAGTACTTGAAGTTTTCTACAAATACCAGTATTTAGTTTTTTTTCAGACGAATCGTTCGGTTTCTAGTGCGAGTTGAAAATTGTAAATTTTTAGCATTTTATGCAAAACCCACTTTTTACATTTCAATATTTAAGTTTTATGGATGCTGTCATTTGATAAATATCACCTAGTTTTCCACACAAGTAATTAAAAAAAAAAGGGAAAAATTATGCGAATTTAGTAGGTAGGTAAAACTCGTAACAAAATAAAACTTAAAATCTCGTTACTTATGATCATATATTATTATGATTATAAATTATAATATGCAAAATTTATATGAGCCGTTGTCTTTTGGAAGGCCCTGACTGAGGTTCTTCGATAACGATGAGTCCTGGTTCTGCTTGTTTTGAAAAATAAAAGTTTAAAGTTAAGTCTTTTATCAAGAAGAGATGAATATTGCAAAATAGATTGCGAGATTAAACATACCTTCCGCATCGTAGTGAGGTTCTTCGATGGCATCGGTTTCTGGCTCAGGGTCTGATTGCTCCATCGTCCGCGTCGGGAGTCGTTCTCCTGGAAAATAAAAAGAGAAGGGACACATATCATATATCAAGGAGAGATGAATGACTACAAAATAACTTGTCAGATCCAACATACCTCACCCTCTTTCTTCAGCTTCTTCTACGTCTATGTCAGAGCTGTCTTCTGGGGGCTCAACATTGTTACACAGTCCTTCGCATGATGCGCATATTGGGGAACAATGGAGTCCCGCCTTCCTGCATTCACAATTGCGTTAACAGCCCTTTTTACATTTACATGAAATGTACCGGAGTATTGAGTTTGGTGCAGGGTAAAAAGTAGTTGGTACTGGCACAAGACCACTACTAGTTTTTTGCCATCCCCACTCACTTGTGTCTTTTTGTTGCTCGTTAGGTGTGGCTTGACCGGATAACCACTGCTGCACCTGATAGTAAACTCTCAGTGAATGTTCTCGTGCAGCAGCTTTAGTTGGGGGCAATGAGGAAATGTTGGTCTTATTTTTGAATGATGAAGATACGTATTGTTTATATCTTAAATCGTTTAGTTTCGTCTCGTTTTTCCATATAGAGCCGCGAGAAACATCTTTCCTGCTGTGGCAATCTCATCTTGACTTGAATTAGGGTATTTGAAAGATTCAGTTAGCGATTGCAAATCTTTGTTCTTCTGCAAGACTTTATGAAATTTCAGTTTCCCTTGATTAAACAATGCAGAAATAGTATCAGAACCACTCATCGCATGCAGGAATAAAATATGATCCAATAAAATTTTTTCAGCAGCCAGATGAGGGTTGTTATGTAGAGGATTTACACAGGGCTACAAACGCCAATCAAAATGACCAGTAGGTCGATATCTTCTCTCACTACTGTCACATGTTCATTTGACGGGCCATCTCAAGAGCTGTTGAGATAATTAGGATATCAGCATCTTCCACAGTTTGCTTTGAATGAATTTTTGCATCATGAAGTTTCTCCATTAACATAGATATAAACCGGCTCTTGTTTTTCTGTTTCTGTTAATGATATTGCAGCAGATTGTTTTCTTTGTGCTCTTCTCAATCGTTCTAAACGCTTGGTGCTACCACAAGCCTCGTCAGGGTAGCCATCAAAAACGACAATAGCACTTGATTTGTAGTTTGATTTGTCATATGATACATAACTGCTGCATATGTCTGCATATGTCTGACCTTTTATCCCGGCCAGGCTTTTACCCGGCGTAACAAAAAACCCCCGTCGATGACATATTTTGTATCTGTTAACTCAGTCTGTTCAGTAGGTGTACAGAACTTTAAGTACTTTAATTTCTGTAAACAGACCATTTACTAAACGTTAACAGTTTTTGAGTTTTAAGCAAAAAACTGGAAAAAAGCAAAAAAAAAACGATTTCTTCTGGTTTTTTAAATGTTGCCTCACGAAATTTTGTCCGCAAACCTCGGATTCATATTTAGCACCCCAAAACACATATGGAATGAAAAAATCAGAACTTCCCCAAAACTTTCCTGCTAGTATCACTTTACAGTACAAATTTAATGAATTATAGGGTGTCGAACTGAAAGGAAAAGGGGTTATCAAATTATTATAGATATCACAATTATTATACATATACAGTGATTCTTTTTTTCACAAAAAAGCTAATGAATATTGCTAAATATCAGTTTGGACGGTCTCCAGTAGGCCATTGTGTGTAATAATACATATTATTATCAAGTTGCTAAAAACTAATATGACTTTCAAATGGCCTTAAAAGTATAGTTTATGGAGTCATTTTCATAGTGTCCTCCCTAAAATACTATTTTTATACTTGGTTTGGATGGTTTTTTAAAAGTCTTTAAAATTGAATTAGTTATATAATTGACTTTTATATGATTTTATTTTTTACTAGTTATTTACTATGTCCATAATTAACGAAATCGTTTATATTCACGAAGATTATCTTTTAGAAGATCAAAAATAATAATAGTCATTATTTCTCTGTGAGTAGTTACTTGCGGTATTTCCGTTTTTTTCTTGTCACGTTTCTTGCTTTTCCCTGGTAAGGCTAAAAAGTTTTAAGATATGGAGACATAAAAATCGAAAAATCACAAAAAAATGTGACAAGCTAATCTGAAAACAACAATACACCTTCCCTACTCCTCCCACCTGTCTCACCGATGACATATGATGGATTAATGGATATTGGAAACGCTGTTTTATCTCTCCATAGGGAAGTCTCTAAGAATATTCTCGGAATAATTTCGAGTCGGTAAGTTTACACATGTCAAGTGGTGTCGATAGAGGAGTGCGAAGGGGAAGGTGGAAATAAAGGAAGGAGCGTTCTTTGAGAACAAAGGAGAAAGGATTCTAATATCCGAGTAGAGGAAGTCTTAGAGAATAGAAGCATTTTCGATGTAATTCACATTATTTTCACATGAGGAAGTGTCAAAAGTCGGGATGCAATCATGTAAGTATTTTAATGACGAAATTTAACAATTCAGATTAGTCAAAGACAAACTATTAAAAAGCATAGTTAATTTTAACATAAATTTAAGCAAAAATTACAAGTTATAAATATCAATTATTAATTGTCAGTAATAATAGTTTTAACCCAATAAAGAGCATATATACTACTCTCCAAAATTAACGCACCACCTCAAATAAACTATGATTTTTCTTCTGGACCCTTAATCAGATTTTGATCATTTGTCTTTCACATTGTGAGTATATTTCTAATTAACTACTATAGTATTCTTTTTTGAGAAATTTGAATTCTTGATTATATACGGGGTGTAAAAATAAAAAAGTGTTTTTTTCATTTAATTTTGGTACACCCTGTGGAATGTATTAGAAACAAACGCTACATCTTATTAATATTTCGAGATAGGTTTATCATTTTTCAAAACATTCGTAAAAAATTATACTGATATTTCTATTATCAAAAAATAAAAGTATGTTCAAAGCATTACTTGATTTTCTACTACCCAAAATTAACGCACCGCCTCAACTGTACCATAATTTTTAAGCTATTTTTCTTTTGAATTCCTAACTGCATTTCGATGAATTTTTTAGCATTGCAGTCATTACTGTATTAATGTTTCTGAAAAATGTTAATGTTTTACAACTGAAATGTTCAAAACATAACGTGATTTTATTGAATTTTAATACTCATTAATGGAAGCAGTTAGTTGGCTATGAAACAGTAATTTGACAGGATAGTTTTAGACTGTCAATACTGTTTAGAATTCAATAAGTTGTTTTGCTATTTTGCGTATATTAGTTAGTTAACATGGACCGTATTCCGAGAAATTTAATCCGAGATGTATGTGTTCTGGAAATTACTTTAGCTGATGTAGGGTTGAGTTATCGTAAAGTTAAAAGTAGCGCATACTACAATATCATGCATAATTCGAGGTTTTCGAGAAACAAACGATCATACAAGACAAAGAAGACGAAAACTCACAACATTACAGCGTAGAGGACAAGAAAGAGGAAGACTCACAACACTGCGCCAAGATTAGTTTATCAGGCTTCGTACTATAAGAGATCGTTTTGTCACAATGAAACATTTACAAATACAAGCACAGATCACCTAGCTCCTAGATGTTCCATGACAATGCTTTAGTTGGATATGAAATTCAGCGCTCCATAAGATTTGTATCGGAACTAATTCAAGCGGGAAATTACGCGGGAATTTCAAATTTTAATTTTGGTGGGAAAATTTAAATAAAGCTTAAAATATTTAAATATAATTTGGTATATTTGAAAAAAAAATGCATTTGACATTTTTAGATTCAAATATACACAATACCATTTAGGAAAAAATAAAACAAAATGTAATTTATTTATTTATTTAACACTTGTAAAAAAACTTTGTAATTTACAATAGAATAAACATATGCAATTACCACTGAAAATTGTACAATTTTATGGACAAAGCTTACAAAAAGTCAGAAAAATAGCAATTTAAAATTTACTGAAATTACATAAATCGTCAATATCACAAACTAAAAGATAATAAAATACACAATGTATTCCAAAATTCAAATAAAATGCATAATAAATCCTTACGAACTAATACATTTAAGTTATTGCATGTGATACTGAAATATATATTTATACAAATAGTTTAGTTACTTGTACATAACACTATTCGTTAAGAAACTCTTCTACTGAATAATACGATCTTTCAGAGAGATAGGACTTTGTTCTTTTACAGAACTCAAGGAAAGAAGAAGATAATTTAATAATTTATACCATGATTCACTTCAGGTAAAATAATGTTTGTTAATTACAAATTAGGGTTACTCACTTTCTGTTACATTTGCTTCCCCACTCAACATTGAAATACATCTGGGATGTACATTAGAAGAAGGATCTAAAATCGATCATCAATCAGTTATTTGGTCTCTAATATCAAATATTTATTGGACTCACCACACAAATGTAAGCTAGGAATTGCATTTTTATATAATTTATGACTCCATGAAGACACAAACTTATCTTCAAAGTGTCTGTGGCAGACTCGTTTTGTTTTAAAAACTGTACTAACATTCATCATATCTAAATTAAGATTATTTATAACACTAAGCCACTTCCTAAATCGTGTAATGTCTTTATCAGGATTTGGAAAGGCATGTCTAATTAATGACGAATTGCTACATTGTGGGATACAACATTTATTGTGAAGACCCATATTTAACTATTTATTATTACTGCAAAATACTGTTTGAACACCGACAGGAACATTTAAAACACAGATCACTGAGGTAGGGGATTTGTAATTTACAATTTAACAAAATCAAAATATAGACGCTAAAATGACAATTGGCGATTGACAATTATAATTCTTAGTTGTGCTCTAAACCTAAACTGTAGAGTAAAGGTAAAGACAGAGTAAAGTGACATCTGAAGATTTGTATCGATACTACAAATGACATTAAGTTTGGGTTGACCTTGAGCTACCTACGTGAAACGTCTAAATATTAGTGGTCTGTTTAAAGGAAAAAAAAGGATCTCACAGGGTGTTACAATATACGATAAAAAAACACATTTTATTACACATAAAACATTTTATTTTTATCCCCCGTTTATGGGTAAAACGTCGATATTTTCAAAAAAAAATAACAATAGAGTAATTTATGAGAACTAGATCGATAATATAAAAAAAAATCATTTAAATCCAATCATCCATACAGAAGGAAAATAGGTTTAAACTTATGGTTTATTGAAAGTTGTGCATTACTTTTGGACAGTGGAGTAGTTCTTTGATAATATTTTTTGACAAATTCTGTATTAATTGTATCTATATTGGTTATAGATTGGAACATGCTTTAAAATATAATTAAATTTCTTCTATATCTTATATTATAGTAGTGTAGCATCCACCAGTTTATTTTGTAACTTTTACGTCTTCAGCCATTAGATTTTTATTTTTTATATAGAGGACCATACGAGTATACAAGAACTACCAGGAATAATGAATATCGCAAATAGAGTGAGAGATAAAAATGGACTTTATATTAAACTTCAACCTCTAAGACTCAGATAATGATAATCAGAAGACAGACCTACGTAAATACATGTTCATAAAACAGATACATATATTTTACACAGTCTCACCGAAATACGAGGCCACTATACATAGCTTTGCCATTGTTAAAAAATGTTAAACTGTTTGTTCCTGTATAGTGTAGTATATTGTACAAATATATGTTTATGAAATTCTCAACAATTTGTTGGATAGGCCAAAATTGACGAAATGTCTCTGAAGATGCATTACGGAGCGAAAGTACTTGGGCAAGATTTAATTATTAAACTGTGCTAGATATCTGCCTTTTCATTTAATCAAATTTTATTTATTCGAGCATTCAACCTTATATCAATTTAAGAAATAATTAACTAAGAAATATTAACACTGAAAATTTAAGAAATTATAATTTAGTTTTTATTATTTTACAATATTGTAAGAGTTTGAGTTAAGTGGTTCCCTCAGTGTTATTTCCTCTACCAATGTTTATCGACAGTTCTAATTAGTTATTAGATATGTAGATATAGGACAAATCTATATGGACGAAAAGACTACAACTTGAAATTTTAAACTTTACTGGATGCTGGGAAAAGACTCACACCTATCTATCGACAACAAGCTGCTAATATACAAAGTTATAATAACACCAGTTTGGTTATATTGTTCGCAGCACTGGGGATCAGCTAGCAAATCTAATGTTATGAAAATACAAAAATTTCAGTACAAAACTCTAAAAAGGGTCGCTAATATTCCTTGGTATATCCAGAATGACGCCTTACATAGGGATCTCCAGGCACTAACAGTGTCTGAAGAGTCCAAAATAGGTTGGGCGTGCATCCTAACACCCTGGCATACAATCTACTGCACAACAAACAAGCAAAGAGATTAAAGCGGTATGATCCCTTGTACCTACCAAATTGGTCCTGACAGTGGCTACAGTAGTGGAAGCTACACCTTCAATAGCGCCCAGCCATTATGATGGGTGTTTTGATGGGTGCTTTGCCGTTTTTAGTATTAGTGTTCGCGTGTGAAGTGTGATGGTGTGGTGTGATGCCTATGTACGCATCCCACCGGTAAACAAGCTAATATTTGTGTTATGATGCTTTGATCACTGGGCCTTACATCTCTCTGACATTGTAAAGACAAACAATTTTAGTTATTGTTTTTATTGTAAAACAGACTGTAAAAAATCTTGGATGGTAAAAAAAAGAAAATAATAATAGTTCGAGATTAAATCCGCTTTGTATTTTTTTAGACAGTGTAACTCAAATATCCAAATATCTTTTTCTGGTCTAGCTTGAACTTAGACCACGGTATTTGCAATACGAATTACGCTTGAAATTGGAAATTTGCAATACGAAAATGTTATTAAAATACGAACTGGCATTAATTATATTAAATTAATAAAACAATTAGAAATACCAATCATGATTCTCCGTTAAATCATAACTACTAAATATACAATATTGTAAAATGGCTTGTTGGCGCATATTATAAAATAATCTATACATGTACAATGTTGTCAAATATACATTTACTTTGAAAAATTAAAGGCAGATATCGAGCACAATTCATTTTAATAATCAAATCTTGCCCAAGTACTTTCTTAACACTTATAACACTCTACTTACATAATAATACACTAAACAAGGACAAACAGTTTAAAATTATTTAAAAATAAGTCGACGCTACATTCTTGTCGACCACAGAAAAGAGAATGATTCTCCTGTTGCCGACAAGAATTTAATAACAAGGAGATAACCTAACTTAACCTAACCTAATAAGTCTTAAACACTGTTGTCAAGCTGCAGAATTAGTATTTTTGCAAAACTAATTGTTGACTATTTAATAACAAAATAAATCCTAACTTAACCTGATACAACCAAATCCAAAAACTAAAATTAAAATGAGCAATATTTGCAACTATTGCTCATTGCTCATTGCCATAGTTCGATGGCAATGGCAGAAAGAGTAAACGGAAATCGGACTTTAGCAAAAACTGGTTTATTAGAACAAAATAAAATCTAAACCAAAGTAATCCAATCTAATTTTAATGACCAATCAATAGTATTTTTGAAAAGTGTCAAAATGGTTTAAAAAAGTATGCACTATGCATATGCACGTCAATGACAGCAGGTATAATGTCGGATGCAGTATAAAATTGATATTGAAATATCAGTTTTTTAATAAGAAATTCAGAAAAACTAAAACTCAAAGAAAAAGAATCTATATATTGTAAAGTAAATAAAAAGTAAACCATAGTCCTCTGTTCAAATTTCAGACTAATCCGAGTAGCCTTACGAATTTATACTAATTACCAAATAATCCATTTATATCATGGATAATGTTTGTATTGTATATAATAATAATTGTTAACGTACTGAAGCTGTATTAAAAATAACGTGTTGATATATAATATGTAGTGTATTTATCAGCATCTATTTACCTTAAGCACATGAGGTACCCTAAACAATTTCAAAACACAAACTGCCCCATTTGGCAAACTTTTCCCATTCAAAACTCGACAAATTTGTCCGATAACCGTACGTCACTACATCACTGAAATTTACACATATCTGTCAAACGTCTTCACCATGTTTAAGCCATCTTCAGAATCTCAAGAGACTTCCATATCGTCCTCGAGTGTTTACGCGCCAGGGAGACCTAAGAAAGATGCTACATTTTTATTTTTATTTTTATCTGCCCCTTTCTGCCACATGAATATTTAACAAGAAAAGCCTTAATCTGTGTCAGGGGATAAGAAGTGCGGAGAGAGCCAGAAAGATACTCGGGACAGTGGCGGAGAAATTAACTAAATTTTTTATCATGACATTTCTAACTAACAAATAATTGTAATATGACACTGCCATAATATCTACGTAAGTATATATTAAATTAAAATTAGCTACATACAGTTCCAAATCTTATATGCTGAAATATAATATACGAGTTAAAAATTTAGAAATCAATATGGATCGTATCAAGGTAATACTTTTATACTCGGTTCGCAAATCGCAGTCCTAACTGGGTAGTTAGTTGGTTTAATTTCCAGGGATTGGCAGTGGCTATAACTTACAATACAACCATGTCATACACGTGTTAATTTCCAATATTTAAATTAAAAAATATTTACATGCAGTTTAATAAAAAATTACTTAAAACAAAGGTTTATTCTCAACTTTTAGTAAGTACCTACATTAAGTTAGTAAAATTTTATTGCATTTAATATATTATGTACAAACATAAAGTTTTTAATAAAAATGAATAAACTTTAATATACATTCTTTATATCTTTTTATTTGTTATTTATTTAATTTCTTCCGAACCACTGAGGTTACAGTCAAACAATGGAAAAATAATTATTAAAACAAAGAAAGGTTACAATATTAATTCCATATTAACCTAAAAAAAGATTGATATAATTTGTGATACAAACTAGATTTTAATTTAAATATCTTTTATGCCTTATAGCCGTTAAGAACTTTATGATGCTGTTTACACGATTATTGTTTCTAAGAAGCTCGCCTATTTCGCTGGGAAGGTTAAGTTTACATCTCGTTTCGTGTCAAATTTTACATTAGATTAAAATATGTTTTACTGTACTCTTGGTTTGACACTGCAGTATAGAGGTTTTCTCTTGTGATTCGGTAAGGATGTGTATTGTGGGTGTGACTAAGTCGGAGTCGAGTAAAGACTTGTTTTTTCCTAGGTAACAAAAAGGCTTGTTGTTATAAAACACTGTCTTTAATTTGATTTAGTTTTTCAAAACACTGCGCCCATTTGTTTTATCATACACAATTAACTATGTTTTTTAAGTACAATTCAAGATTACTTGGCACTATTCTAATATGTGGTGGTCTAATATGTGGTGTAAATGTGGTGCTATAGACGAACCCTAAAGATATCGTGGGTTTCGAACACTTCCAATGAAGATGTTCTTCAAATGATCAACTCAGAACGTTTGCTCATAAACACCATAAAGAGGAGAAAAACAGAATACTTCGGCCATATAATTAGAGGACCCAAATACCATTTACTTCGCCTTATAATACAAGGAAAAGTGGAAGGAAAGAGATGGATTGGTCGAAAGAAACTTTCATGGTTGCGTAATATTAGACAATGGTTTGGTTTCACAGTAGAAGAATTATTTCGCGCAGCAGCCGACAGAGAAAGGTTTCAGGAAATTGTAAACATGATGACGGCCAACGTCTGAATACGGACACGGCACCCAAAGAAGAAGAAGATTCTAATATGAGTTGCTAAAGTGTATGTCTTGGATGTCGCAAATGGCATTTATTGAATTATTTAATATTGTGTAATTTCTCTGGCCCGTTTTATTAATGAAATTTTGAGCTTCACGAATTCTATATAGTTCTGCATTAGAGATAGTCCAGTCATGTCGGTAGTCGCTAAATCTATCCATAATATCTTTAAAATGGTTTATTTATATGGCTAGTGGGAATTAATGTTTAATAAATTTTGATAGATTAGTGATCACTTGCGGATTATTTACAGTCCCTGAAGGAGGAGGAATTTCGGTAGTAGGGTCATATATTGTCGGAAATGTTGTGCTATATTTATAAAGTACTCGGTAAATTCGTTCATAGAAAGGTGGATTGCTTTGAGGTTGAGATCAGAAGAGGCTGAAATGATTGTATAAACATTATGGTAGACTAGTTATCTGGAAAGGATAAAATTTTACAAGCAAATGATAAATCTGTTTTAAATTCTAGAGAGGTTTGTCCTGACTCACTGTATATACTTAGTATGGGGCTTGTTCAAAAGGTACTTAAAGCTACTCGCAGTCCTGTATTTTAAAATACATCTAGTTTTTTAAAAACAGATTTATTAGCAGAGTTATATACCACTAAGCCGTAGTAAATTTTTTTATCGAACGAAGGATAAAAATATTCGTACAAAAGTTGCTGTATCGCTGCCCCAGGTGATGTTCGACAGTGTTTTCAAAATATTAAGGCTTTGCTGGCAAGTACCTTTTAGATTTTTAATATCACTTTTTCAAACTAATGTTTTTGTTAAATGTAAGACCGACGAATTTTATTTCTTTTACAAAAATCAGATTCTTACCAATTAATATTAAAATTTGATTATTCTCTTTTCGCTTTTTAAAGCTCAGCTCTGAGTCCTGTTGTATCAAACCATTTCTGGAGATTATTAAAGTTAAAGTCCTTCAAGGGATTTTTTAAGTGGATTCTAAAATTGTTCCTCTTAGTAGGAGAACCATATCGTCTTTACAGATCGTCTGTACAGTCTTGCTTTAACTGTTTGTTTATATTGTTCTAAGATAATATTAATTGCAACAAGATATAAAGTTACACTTAACACCGATCCTTGTGGACTCCGTTTTTTTTTTGTTTGGTTGATGATAGTGTTCTATTTGCTCGTATTTTAAACGTTGTGACTTAAAGAAAATTTTAAATAAATTTTAGGAATTGTCCATTAATACCCTATAATGAAGCATTTTTACTATATCATATCTCCATGTGCAATCGTAGGCTGTTATTAAATCGCATTAAATAACTAGAGTGTTATTTGTTAATGAGTCCTTTGCGAACTTCGGATTTAAAATCGACTAGGTTATCCGTCGTTGATCTATTTTGACGAAAGTTGTTTTGCCCCGGGATAAGTAGTTTACATCTTTCATAAACCATGTATGGCGACGGTTTATTATTTTTTCGAATAGCCTAGAGGTTATCGAGGTAAGGGATATTGGTCTATAGGACTGGGTATCTGTTTTCAGTTTTTGAGGTTAAGGGATTGCGATAATATATAATTTTACTAAGACTTTGCAAAGGTATGCTTTATCCACTTTTTTTTAAATATTAAGTTTTTGGAGACTCCTTATATTTTTTATATTATTCTTCTTTTCTCAATAAAAGATGTTTGCAGCAACAAGTTTAATAAGACTACTAATAGCAAGAGCTAGGAATGTTTTGTTATGTGTTTTGAACAATGAATATGTCAAAATGTTTTTGAGATCAGCGAATAGACTATAAAAAGTACATTATTATAGTCTAATTTAGTACGTACAATATATATGTATATAAATATATATATATATATATATATATATATATATATATATATATATTATATATATATATATAATATAATATATATATATAATATATATATATATATATATATATATATATATATATATATATATATATATATATATATAACACTGTTTTTGATGGGTTGGAGTCAATAAAAGGGGCTATTTGTTGACTATTTTTTACTCGAGCTTTCAATTGTGATTACAATTTTTATCAAGAGCTTCTAAAAAAATACAAAATGTCTTACAAAGTTGAACTAGAAATAAAAAATTTTTTGTTAACTCACCAAATAAAATTAGTTTTTTTATATAAAACTACTGCTTACATAATAAATACAAAAAATATTAATAAAAAAATGCCTTATTCTAATAAATGTTTCTCTGAAAAATTTAGATGAAGTTTCTTAAGAAAAAAAATTGAATTTATAAACAAAAATAGAATAGCTACAACCAGCCTAAAATGACATAAATACTAACTTAAAAATTTTTATTTTTGACATATTGTCAAAAATAAAATTTTGTTTAAAAAATTCTTCTTTGTTAAGTAACTAAAAAGAAGAAGATTTATTCACCATTGATAGATGCCCGAAAAAATGTAACAAATACATGGAAAATTCAAAATGTGATATTTTACTGACTGCATAAATTAAATAGAAATTATATAATTATAAATTTTGCTTAAATTTTGAATTTCTGACCTTTTGTTTAAATTATTATCACTTTTGCTAATACAAACCATTTCCAAAAAAGTTCTTTTAAATTTATTACTTTCATTACATAAAATTTTAATATTATCAAAATCCATAATATGGTCTTTGTCTATTACATGCTCTGCCAAAGCACAAGATGGTTTCTTAATTCTACAATCACTCTTGTGAGAAATAATGCGATTTAAGAGATTTCTTCCAGTCTCACCAATATACTCAGCTTCACACTGAGTACAAACAATGCTGTATACTACATTTGTTTGATCTAATTTGTCTATAGGATATTTAGTTTTGGAATATAAAGATGAAATAGTTTTGATGTTCTTTGTTGCTATTTTTATATTGTCAATAACCTTTAATGTTTGTATTAATTTAGGAGTTAATGATGGTATAAAAGGTAGTGAATGATAATATATGTTTTGATTGTTGGATACAGTGTTTTGAGATTTAGCAAAAAATGGTGTTAAGTTATTTATATTTAATAAATTAGAAAAAAGCATCCTATGTAGCATATCAGGAGGATAAGAGTTTTCAATTAAAATATTTTTTAACAAATGAAGATCTTCTTGTAGGTAGTCTGGATGAGAAAGTTTTAAAACACGTTCCTTTAATCCTGTTATAAGGTTCATTTTCATTTTATTTGGATGATTAGAGTAATAGCTTATAAATCTATTACTACATATGGGTTTTCTGAACCATCTAGTTTTCAACATATTGTCTGTATTTCTTACAATTCTCATATCAAGGAATGGTAGAGAATTATCTACCTCTTCCTCAACTGTAAATTGTATATGTTGATTATGATTGTTGAAAATGTTGACTGTTTCAAAAATTTTGTGTTTAGGAAGTGCCAAAACTAGATCATCTACATATCTTTTGATAAATGGAATGAAAAAAGTGCAATTATTGATACAATCACTAATAACATCATCCATGACATAGCTACTTAGAATGGGTGAAAGACTAGATCCCATAGGGCTACCAAAAATTTGTTTATAAAAAACACCATTAAATATAAAAATATTAGAATCAAAAACAAAGTTGATGAGTGTTTTAAAATGTAATAAGTCAATATTAGTATGTTGCGAAATCTCATTCCAATGTTTTTCAACACTACTTATGATTAAATTTAAAGGTAAATTAGTAAAAAGAGATGTTACATCAAAACTAACTAAAACATAATTTTGTGGTAATTGGAAATTATTAATGAAAGAACTAAAATCAAATGAATCTTTTATGTAAAAATTGTTGTTTAAATTATAAGCATTGGTTAAGATGTCAGTGAGGAGCTGTGCTATTGGTCCATTTGGAGGGCATAGAGATGAAACAATTGGTCTCATAGATAAAGTATGATATATATATATATATATATATATATATATATATATATATATATATATTATATATAATATATATATATATATATATATATATATATATAATATATATATATATTGATGACTAAAAAATAATACAACATTTTGTATACGGTTATTCATTTGGATCAGAAGTATTTCTTTATAAGTCCTATTTAAAAATATTTTTAAATACATTTTTATTTTTTTTTGTCACAAAAAACAAAAACAATTGTTTATGTCTGTGTATTTTACTTTAGTTTTTTTTAATTTCTAGTTACTTTGGATTGTTTTGATGTATTAAAAAGCCAAGAATTCGATATCGTCGGCATTTAATCGACTTGGAAAAAGGACGCATTGTAGTCATGAAAGAGGCTCATTTTTATTTACGAAAAATTGCACGAAGTGTTAAGGCTAATCCACCAACATTATTAAAAGTTTGGAGGAAGTGGACCAAGGATGATAATTATCGGCATAGTGGATGAGTGGAAGGTTATAGAATATTACAAGGCCGTGATTGGCGCCATCTCTGACTTCTTGCTCTTAGAAATAGACAAAATAGTATAGATCAAGTAAAAGATGACTTAGTTACACCTAGAGAAACTGTAGTCTTAAAAATATTAGTTAATCAAAGATTTCCTGGAATGGAACTGAGAGCTTACCGTCCGATTTTGGTGTTATCTTTGAAAGTACAGTATAAGGCTTCACACTTAGAATGGTACAAAGTTTCGCAAAACTAAAATAATCAATGTAATTTTGTCTGCTTCAGTGAGGAATCTAGGTTTTATTTGTCTGGCTCTGATGATCGCATAAGGGTAAGGTATTTTCGAGGTGAGAGAAGAAATATAGACGTAACTGTAGAAAGTCATGCAGAAAGACAACAATAGGTTGCCTTATGTTTGAATGGAAAATAACCTTTAATTTTTATTAGCGGCAATCTGACAACTCGACGATATATTGGTGAAGTACTGCAACCGGTTTTACAGCCCAACCTAAAAACCATTTCAAATGCGATGTTTCAATAGGATAACAAAGACCTCATATTGCCCTTAAAACCATGGAATTTCTACTATAATAATCTAAAATAGAGACTTTCAAATGGCCATTAAGATTAGCTTATTTGTCACCAATTGAACATGTTTGGGATATTATAGTTAAAAACCTAAATTTATTGCCATGACCTTCTGAAAATTTAGAAGACCTGTGGCGTGCCATAAGAAAAATCTAAATTAGTTTTCCGCAATATAATATAGACCACTTAATTTGACCAATGCCCCATAGAGTAATTGAGTGTATAGAAAATCAAGAAGAAATTATTAATTTTTTGACAAAAGTTAAGTTGTGTGCAAATTTGTTAATAATCTTGTCAAATAAATACTTACATATATATTTGTCCTGTGAATGTAATTTACAATTTTTATGGGGAATAAGGCACAATTTAATTTTAAAATTTTTAAAGTTTATTTGACGTTTTGATTTCCAGTTTGGAAATCGTTCCCAAAATACAGAACCATATTAAATTTTGTTTTGTTACTGGGTAAAAAAATTCTTATAATTTAATTTTGACTTATTATGACTTATTTATATTGACAATTCAGATATATATATATATATATATATATATATATATATATATATATATTATACATTTTAGTTGAATTTAATGTGGTAAGTATTTAGTCTTATATTTAGGTTGCTCTCAATATTAATATCAAATTCTGACTTGTTATGTATATTATTTTAAAACATAAATTATGTATCCTCGATATATTATTGACTTATTAATAGTAATCTTTGCCCTCCATTGAATTCATCTTTTATTATGGGTAACTAGATAGTTAGTTCGACTCTTTGATTTTTCTGTTCTTACAATCTGTTTCTTTCAGGACTATATTTTTCCATTAAACTGTATGTTTATTTTCCCATGTGTGTTTACATAATTTTTGATGTATCGTATTCTCTATTTTTGATAGAAGATTTATGTTTACTTATTTTTATATTTAACAATTTTGATGTTTCACCTAAATATATGTTATAAAAATACCTTGTGAATACGCATTCACAAGGTATTTTATAAATACAAACCTTTGTTTTTTTAAATCCTAGTTTGGTTTGGTTTTTGATAAAATAAATATCAATGTGTTTGTTTGAATTTTTTTATTATCTCGTTTTTTCGATAATCCTTTTATTTATGATATTATTATTTTTCCCTTATTATTTCTTGTGAATGTTATGTAATTGCGCTCTTAGTATTTCTGTTCCATTCGGTCTATTCTTGAAAATTCCTTTACACAAGAATAATTTTTTAAGGAAATGGATGTTATCAAATGTTTTCACCAAGAACAAATTTTCGTTAGAACGAGTTATATTTCATTACATAACGATTTAATGATTTACTTTTTAATATTGATAGTACTGATTACCATGTAATGATTTACATGGTAAATGCCATTATTTATTGCTAATATTATGGACGATAGTTTCCAACAGTATATTCACATATCTCCACAATAATTTGGGTTCTAAATTTTATTTAGTTCATAACACTTACGCAGATCTACTATACATAAGCTGCTTAGTAATGTCCAATAGACCTTTCGTTTGACCCTGGTAAACATATGACTCTTGTTTTAATGTAATACTGAATTTTCTCATAACAACAGTAACTTCTGACGAAGCTTCCTTAATGTGCCAAATTTTCGCTTGTAGAAGATGGACTAGGGTCATTGCGATTGTTTTTTCTTGCTGATAGTTTCCTTTTTGTTTATATTTATACAGTTATTTACATTATATACAGATATTACTGTTCGTTATTGCGGTGTACACAAACTGTCACAAGGAAAAACACTTTTATAGTTATCAGTTAGCAACATATTGTCCCTACGCCGTGAATAGCAGATGCATGATTTCTGTTTCTAGGAGTTGAATAGCACAGTACTCACAACATAAATTTCAGACTATTATGAGCAAATTGTGATATGGTCATCTGATGATTTGTTGATTAAACATGATGTAGATATGTATTTGTGTATATATGTATATGTATATATCTGTATATATATATATATATATATATTATATATATATATTAGTTGTATACAATGTATATATATGTAATAGCTGTAGCCTATATGCGCTCCGCGTCAAGGTCGAGAATTTCCACAAACTGTCTGTCATGCCTGACGTACCCATACTGTCAGTCTTAGCCCGGTATGGTTTATTTGCCTTGATTTTTAGCTAAATAGAATAACTGAAATCACAAATCAATAAAAAAACTTATAATAACAAAAAACCATAATATTTTAGCACTAAGTCTTAAAGATTTAAATTCTTATTCTTTTGGTACCTATTCGTTTCTAATATTGGCGATCATTCGGGATATAATTATTATATTAATTAATACTTTAAATAGATTAATTGTTGTTGTGGAGAACTATTTCCTTAGGTTTTTTAACCATGATATTCTTCTTCTCCCAATTCCCCGCTTTCCGAAGATTTTGTCTTGAAGGATTATTTTCAGCAATATGTATTTAGTGTTTCTCATTATGTGTCCGAGATATTCTAACTTTCTCCTTTTAATCACTTCTCTTTTTTTTCTCATTCTTGGTATCGTTATCTCGTTAATATCTTGTTTGTCCATAATATCTTAAGGATTTTTCTCTATAGCCACATCTCTAAGGCTTTAACTTTTTTATTTATCACTAAAGTGAGTGCCCAGGAGTCAACTCCGTAGTATAACATCGAGAAGATATAACATCGTAGGAGCCTTACTTTCAGCTCCAGATTAAGGTTGTGGCTTTTAAAGAGTTTGGCCATGTTGCTGAATGCACTCCTAGCCTACTATATTCTATATTTTACTTCTTGTGAGTGATCCCATTGTTCGTTTACTATTGTTCCAAGATAGGTAAACTGTTTTACTCAGTTCTCTGGTGTATTCTTAGTAAGCAGTTGGACGTATCTTATCTTATTTTTGCCGATGACCGTAAATTTAGTTTTTGATAAATTTACTTGTAGTTCATATCTTTCACTTACTTCACTTACTTTGTTTATTAATTGCTGTTAACTGTTTAAACTGTATGTAAAAATAATGGTGTTATCTGCATAGGTGATGTTGTTTAGGCGTTCTTTATTTTAAAGGATTCCATGTATGCAATTTTACAGGTAATCCCTAAATATTTCCTCTGAATATATTTTGAATAATATAGGTGAAAGTATACATCCTTGTCTAACGGCTCGCAGAATCTGGATCGATTCCATCGATTTATCTACAAGATTTGTTCTTATTGTGGCTGATTGGTTTCAGTATACATTTTGTATTACACCGGTCTTTATTATATATTTGGGCTTTTGTTAGAACATCAAGTATTTTTCGGTGTTGAACTGGGTCAAATGCTTTTTGGTAGTTCGAAAAAAAGGTGTAGATATGGCAATTCATATCACATATACTTCTTGTCAGGGTATTATATATTCTCTTTTTTTTATTTATCGTAATGTTCTTATCCCACTGAATTTAGTTATCTTATACAGTTTCTTGTTTGTCTTAGTCTGTTGTTTATATCTTCTTCTGTTGTTCCCTGGTTCGATATTATGGTTCCTAAATACTTGAATTTATCTGTTCCATTTACTTGTCTTTTATATTCTTCTTCTAGTTTTCTGAGCATAAATCTGAGATCTTCTTCATCTTTTGCGATGACTACTTGATCGTCGGCAAAACCTTTAATAAAAATACTTTGTTAAATAGCAAAAAATTACAAAGTTGTAACAACTTTTTTAATAATTAATTCGTTATGACCTATTTTCTATAGACCTTAAAATCAATGAAAATTACTTACTTTAGAAACATAAAATTTGATAGACTATAGATATGCATAAAAACATCTAATATAGTAGAAAGGATTATTAATAATTTATCAAATATTTGATCATAACACAAATCGAAATGTTAAAACAGAATAATTTCAATTGTAAATATTTTTTACTATTACAGATAACAACATACGATATCAAAAGAAAACAGCTTAAAAAATACTATAGATGTACAAATTAAAAGTGTACAAACTAAGTATTTTAGAAGCGTATTCCTGTAGGTGTATTATTTTATATCATTTCCTTGTAAAAATTGTATGATGCGTCAATGAGAGTGGCCAATATAAGTTCTTGAACGCCTGAGGCGAACACAAGACTTTGTCTCGAGAGTACGCGGCGCGTTTTACCACCCTCGGGGCGAAAAATTAAGGCCTGAATCGGGTCTGATTTATGAAAATTAGGTGGTTCGGATGATTAAGACAACTTTGAAAACACTTGAGATAAAGATATTCTTTTTAATACAAAAGCGGATGAAAATAGCATGAAAAATTATAAGAGGTTAATTTTTGAGAAAAAGATTTGGATTTGAAAACCACAAATAGTTGTACCACGAAATTTACTTTTATGCATATTATTATCATTCATTATTTTTGCATTTTTGTAGTTCACATATAAACAATTTAGTCTGTATTAAGTTGATTATATACTTGGCACAAAATTTTGTATATCCTGTTCTGAAAGAAGTTTTTATACACTAAGTGATTCATGGCCCTTGCGCTTTATGATCACGACTCCAGATACTTCTGAAAATAATAAATATGTTTAATGTCAGACTTTCAAAATGTTCATTTTAAAAGAAATATCAAAAAACAAATTTGTTGTTTGAGATGCTAACTTATGTAAAAAAAATATTTTAACGACCAAACTATCAAATTACAGTTTTTTCAATATGAATTTGATATTATGTTATTAATGTAACCATGACTTAAATGATAAAGCCCTTAACACAATGTGATTCGCTTCTTTGAAATATTTTTTTTTACATAATAAGGGGTAATAGTAGTCGTTTGAAATATAATATTTATTACATTTATAGAATAAATTAACTAGATGGGGCGAATTTGAAGAATGTGTATTTTCAGCAGCGCATAAACAATAGTGAAATATCATTTCCCACTAAATCTTAAAATTCATAATTTTGAAAAACTCACAGGAAATTCAGAATTCACATAACAGGAGAGTATAAGACAATCAACAAGATCAGTATACAAATTCGTTATCGTAATTATCATTAGATCATCATTATCATCGTCATCAACAACACAGAGCCTGTAGCATCTATTACTAAATATAGCATCCCTCATTTGTATTTAGTACTTTAAGTTTTGTGCCGTGTAAATTCAGTTCTGCAAAACTCTTTATATCATCCTTTTAACGTGTCAAAGATCTTTGATTTCCCTAATATGTCTAAAAGTTTGGAAGCTCGGCCGTTGGGGAAGGTGTTAATTTAAACAGTTTACTGCAGCATTTCGCAAGACTTTTGAATAGAATAAATTAACTAGATGGGGCGAATTTAAAGAACGTGTATTTTCAACAGCGCATAAATAATAGTGACATAAATTATGATTTCCCACTAAATCTTAAAATTCATAATTTTGAAAAACTCACAGAACACTCAGAATTCACATAACAGGAGAGTATAAGACAATCAACAAGATCAGTATACAAATTCGTTATCGTAATTATCATTAGATCATCATTATCATCGTCATCAACAACACAGAGCCTGTAGCATCTATTACTAAAATATAGCATCCCTCAGTTGTATTTAGTACTTTTAGTTTTGTGCTGTGTAAATTCAGTTCTGCAAAACTCTTTATATCATCCTTTTAACGTGTCAAAGATCTTTGATTTCCCCTAATATGTCTAAAAGTTTGGAAGCTCGGCCGTTGGGGAAGGTGTTAATTTAAACAGTTTACTGCAGCATTTCGCAAGACTTTTGAATACGGAGATAACATCAGATCCTGTGCTGTATGCAGAACCACTTATCCTCAATGAACATTTAGACCGGCCGTTTAAGTATGGAAGAACTTCAAATAGCATTGGATTCTTTAAAACCAAATAAAGCGCCAGGAGTGGATAGAATTGCTGCTGAGTTTTACAAGTTTCTTCCAGAAAACGGAAAAGTGCTTGTACTTGGGGCTTGCCAATAATTTTTTCGTAAACCAGACTTTCCTCAGGGATGTTATAATATCAGGGATATAAATTTATAATCATATAATGCAATAATTTTTTCCTCTTTACAAGAAAGGAAACATGGAGAATGCAGAAAGTTACCGAGGTATTAGCTTCTTAAATGCAGTAACCAAACTCATTGCGGCATTGACTTTAAACTAGACTTACCTCGTGGGTACAAAATAATAACATTTTAAACGAGTTCCGGCAAGAAATAGAACTGGCTATTCAACTATAGACAACATTTTTAATCTTACAAGTATAGTAAAAATCCAACATGCACGGGGAGTAAAAAATGTTTATACATTTTTTGTGGACTTTAGTGCTGCTTTTGATACAGTTGATCGGCGGCACTTTTTTACAAGTTGAGTCATTTAGGATTATCTACTAAAGTACTGAATTTGTTAAAAAATTATGTTTGCGAATACAAAATCGGTAGTCTGGTCAAGGGAAGTCTATCTGACTGGTTTGACTGTAATGTAGGAGTGAGACAGGGATGTCTTTTAAGTCCATTGCTGTTTGCGCTTTTCTTAAATGACCTACATGAAGCATTGGGAGGCGGTTTTGGAAATAAATGGTTTAATTATGACTTTTATTATATACAGATGATTTGGTTTTAATGGCAATCAATTCGAAGGTGCTACAGCGGATGATTAATGAACTAGAAAAATACTGCAGGATGTGGAATCCAAAAATAAATTTAGATAAATCCAAAATTCTTGTGTTCAGAAGAGGAGGTGGTGTGATCAGGGAATCTTGGAAACTCAATGACGAGTATTAGAGGTAGTGAATAACTATAATTATTAGAAATGATATTAACACCCAAGTTGTCGTATAAAGCTCATCTAAAAAAGCGCCAGAGTTTGGCAAAAGTGGCAATTCACACGGCTTGAAGTAGTTTAGTGTCTAAGGCTGAAATACCCTTTTTGGCTAAAGTAACAGTGTATGAGTCAGTGTAAGATCGATTTTGACTTATGGGGTCTCAGGTATGGGGTATTTTTGAGTACGATGAGGTGGAAATAGTCAGAAGATTTTATATAAAAAAAATGTTTTCTTGTCCAAGGTATTGTCCTAACTTTATGTTAGATTTGGAGACATGTATTGCTAGAGTCAGCCTATATACGATGAACTTACATAAAAACTATGTTAAAAAAATACTAGGATATACGAATGATAGGTTGCCAAAATCTCTGTTGAAGGAAATGATGAGAGCAATCTAGGTGGAAAAGATTGGAATGAGCATGGGAGAAAAATTTGGTATTGAGGTTAGTGTGAATGGGAGTAGAGAGATAGCTGGCCTAGTATGATTGAAAAATATGATAGAAAAGAAGAAGGGGGAGATACAGCGTCAGGCTGAGAACAAGGCACTGCGAATCAAATTTTTATGGACACTACAAAGAACTGAGGGAAGAAGGAGTAAACATACATTACCTACTGGAAATGGAAAATTTTGGGGATATTCGATGGCTCTTTAAATTAAGATGTGGGGTTCTATATTTGAATGATCGACCTGGCAGAAAGATATGAAAGAAGATTTTGCTCAATGTGTAACACGAAGGAAAGGGAAGATGTGATACATTTTTTGGGAAAATGTTCGGTGTTGAGACATATTAGGTTAAAGTGGTTGGGTAGACATGAACTTAGTAGAGTGGAAGTAGTTACTATGATGAGACAGGACAAGGCTGAGTTAGCAGGTTATTGTAGGGAGACATGGGTGTATAGGTATGAGTTAGTGAGCCTATTTAACTACTAAATCTATTAGCGTGGTGTTATATTAAAATTAGGATTAATAATTTGTTTGCTTATATATATTGTTCTTTTATCTATCTGGTCTATCTTGACTAATATTGTTATTATTATTGTTACTATTATTATTGTTGTATCTGCAGCTTTCACTTCCTTAAAGGGATATTCAAGCTTTTCAATTGTAATTTATACCTCACTGCTATACATTGCTATTATTGTTAAGTTTAGTGCGAAGTGTTATTTAGTAGGATATATACATTTAGTTTATTACTAACATTTATATGAATATTACATAATTTATTTTTTATTTATTTTAATGGCTTTGTTAGATTATTCTATCTAATCTTTGTATAATTTTTTGTATATTAAATTAGGGAATATTTGTTTGCCAACCCTCCTGATGGCATGTGCCAAGGAGAACAAATGTCACTAAAAGTATTGTATTGTATTTTTTTATATTGAGAAATAAAAGGCATTATTGATTGATTGAAAATTTTCCTTTAAATCTTACTCTATGCGTTTACTTCATCTCTCTCTCTCTCTATTTCTCTTTTGTTTTCTCTCTTTAATACTAACCCAAAGCGAGTGTAGTAGTCATCGTAATATCGTGTTTTGTCCGTCTCGAATAGTCTCCGTCTCTGCGAAATTTCTCTTCATTTATGCATAGGTCCCTGGCATATTCTTGTAATTTAATTGATTTATCTTGTTGAATATCTCTCTCGTGATTTTAGGCCTTCTAGTTTTTCTTGGAGAATAAGTATTTTCATGTTTTCTATGTTTGCTCTTGTAAATTATCTAAAGTATTGTGCTTCTTGAAGATGGACTTTGTTGAAGGGACGTTCTCTGACTTTAGTTCATTTATAATTGAATTATTTTTCGGTGGTCGGTTCACTAATTTTCGTAACATTTTTTACCAGCAAAATATTTAAGTGGCATGTATCTTTATTTATTTCGCTTACCGTACGGTCCAAAATTCATATCCATATGTCAGTATTGAGAATATAAAGCAGTTTTTAGAATTCGTGAAATTTTAGGGTCCTTTGCTCAAATTCATCTTCCCTCATATTTTGCGCATCTTTCCTATGGCGACTTGATTACATCTACCTTTTATTTCTTTCAGTAATGACTCTGTGTTTGTAATTAATGACCCCAGTTATAATGATGCACAACCTCAAACAGGTCAATCGTGGTCATGTGTGGATGATTCTAATACAGTGCTTTTCAGATAAAACTATCCACCTTAAATAACTTTTGAACCTCTATTTTTTTTGAAAAACGCAAAAACACTTCAATTAATATTTGAAGGAGGAGACATTATATCATAATTAAGGTGCTGGGAAATGCACCTTCTCACCCCCTTCTGATACCTTCTGTCTTCTTCTTCTTTAAGTTCCATCTTCTATCGAAGGTTGGAAATCATCATGGCTATGCGTACTCTGTTGACTTATTCAGATAAACTTGTTTTAGTGTCCAAGCTTCCAGACCATAAACAAGAGTAGAGAACACGTAACATCGAAGCATTCTTAGGCGTAGTTCTAACCTTATATCCCGACAATAAAGAAACTTTTTAAGTTTAATAAATGATGTACGTGCTATTTCAATACGTGTCTTAATTTCTTTGGTTTGGTCTACATCTGATATTATCCATGTTCCTAAGTATTTATAGTTATTAACACTTTCAATTGCAGTATCTTCAATAGTCAATTGGATATTTGCATGTGCAGATTTAGTCATGATCATGCATGTAGTTTTCTTTAAACTTATCTTCAGTCCGTACTCATGACAGCGTTCATTAAGGCGTTGCATTACGTTCTGTAAACATTGTTGTTATCCGTAATTATTACTGTATCGTCTGCAAAACGTAAGTTATTCAAAACTTCTCCATTGATAGATATACTTTCTACTGAGTCTGAGAGCGCTTCTTGAAATACCGCTTTACTGTAGACATTAAAAAGTAGTGCGGACAGCACGAAACCCTGGCGAACTCCTCTCTGTATTTTGATATTTTCGGTGTACTGGCTGTCAACTCTTACCTTGGCAGTTTGATTCCAATATAAATTAGATATAATTTTCAGATCACGACTGTCAATATTTTTGCTTTTTAATATATCTACAAGCTTTTTATGTTGAACTTTATCAAATGCCTTTTCAAATTCTACAAACATAAGTACATATTCTGATTCATGTCCATGCATCTCTGAGCCAGCACATTCAAGCCGAACAAAGCATTTCTTGTACTCATACCATTTCTAAAGCCAAATTGTGTGACACTAATCTCATATTCAAGAGTTTTAACAATTCTGCTGTGAATTATTTTCAAAAATGTTTTAAGTGTGTGACTCATTAAAGCTATTGTTCTGTGGTCTGAGCAAGTTGTTGAACTTGGTTTTTTGGGAATTGCTACAAAGGTTGATTGCAGCCATTGTCTGAAGGTTGTGGCAGTCTGATATATTAGATTAAACAGTTCAACCATTACATCAATAACATCTTCGTCTATGAGTTTTAATCATTCGATGAGCACCTCATCTGGTCCAGTATCTTTACCCTCTTTTGTGTTTTTGATGGCATAGATAACTTCTTCTCTTAATATTGGTGGTCCAGTATCCTCGGTGATTTCTAATGACAGTTCTTTTCTTTCATCATTAAATAGTTGTTGAATGTAATTGGTTCAGTGACATAATCTCTCCTTCATATCAGTAATAATATCCCCTTTACCATTTTTAAGGATATTTGTTTTTGTACGCTTTCTAGAATCTGTTGATTTTTTTGTATAAATTAAAGCTATCGTACTTTTTATCCAAATCTTCTATTTCCTTGCATCTATCGGAGAGCCACCTCTCTTTTGCCTCTCGAATTTTCTTTCTGATGTTTCTCTGAATTTCTTTGTATTTATTCAGGTCTTTTGCTTTATGTTTTCTTCGTTCTTCCATGAGTTCAAAAATGTCTACTGTCATCCAAGTTTTTGTTTTTTCTTTAAGTGGTTTGAGGGTTTCTTTTCCAACTGACACAAGGGCATGTTGAATTTTTCCCCATTTTTGGTCAATAGTTAGAGTTTCTGCAATATCTTCTTTGACTTTCCTTAAGCTCTCGTTTATTTTTAATTTGGTTTCCACATATGTGTTGTCTTGTTTGAGACGTCTTGTATCTATGATTTTCTTGGTGCTAGGGCTGTTGACCTTCTTTAGTTTCACTCTCATCGACAAAACAACCGGGTTGTGGTCGGAGGATATGTCCGCTCCTGGATAAGTTTTAGATGATATTATAAAATTTCTATATCTTCTGTTGATGATAATATAATCTATTTGATTTCTGACTATTTTGTGTACCTTCTGTATCAACCCTTTATTTATTTAAATTACTTTCCCTTTTTTCATTTTATATTTGGATTCTTCTTTTTGTACTGATTTCAAAAATGGATAATACCTTTGGCTTGAAATGATTAGTTTATGAGATAGACAATTTTCCTGTTAACAAAATAGTATCTCTCTCACCTTAATTCTCCGCCTTTTGTTATCAGATTTCTTATAAGAGCAGTGTTCCTCTATAGCGTTCCGGTAATATTTCACTTGTCATTTTTTGGGTGGATGTGTAACTTTTCTTCTTTATTGTTCTGTACTGCAAGCTAGTTAATATTGTTGAAGCCTTATACAGTATAATTTAATATGTCATTTAATAATTGAAATTTAATTTTGATACATGTTTTTATACATGTTCTTTACTTAACGTTTTTTATCCTTATATTGATATTATGCCTTTAAAAAACTCAGTAAAACTATCTCATTAAATATGTTTTAGCTTCTTTGGTGCTTATTTTTCTGCCCTTTTATTGCAGTTTTTTTTACTATAATTTTAAATCAAAATGACAATAACTAAATTATGGTTTTTATTTTTATTGTCAAGATGCAATAATAACAATATATGTTGTAAAAACAATGTATAGTTTCAATATTCTTCTTGACTACCGTCAGAGCTATTATTCTATAGACACAGTTAGTTTGCTATTTTTGTACGTTGCCGTGTACAATATAGAAAAAGCTTTAGTATACGTTTTAGTTATCTTATTTTACCTGTCCTATTGAAGATTTCTGAAATGTTTAATAATTTTCAACAAAATTCCAAAGAAATCTCCTTTCTATAACCTTTAATCTATTAGCAACACCACCAATTGATTTTTTTTATTTTTAAAAATTAGCTGCTGCAAAATAAACTAAAAATGAAAAAAAAATATTTTATACTTAGCCCGGTACGGTAATTTAGCTGTCGCCTAAGTAAAAAAGCAGAGTCTGGTCGAGATAAGCCTGCTTGATCCTGTTTAAAGAGGGATGAACGTGATCCTATTATGCTTCTTAAGAAATCCTATACGCTGAAGTTGACACCAGCGCCTCTCAGAAAAGCTACACGGATATTAAGAACCTCTTTCCTTTGTCTTCAAAGGACTAAGAAAATCGGGGCTCTTTCGTTATTGACACCACACTTGACTGGGTGTGATAATGATAATGGCCGCTTGTGATAAAATTAGTAGATACCTTACAATATGATATTAAATGAATTTAAATAAGTTTATCGAAAAGAACTGCAAGAATATATTTATTAGAGTGTACAAGTTTCAAAATTTTATAAAGGCTGGTGAATATACTCTTATAGTTTGTGTCGTTAGGTTTTCTATCACACCTATAATTCAAAATATTTGGGTATATTTTATAGTTTATTTCTATTGATTTATAGTTTATATTTATTTTATATTTATATAAAATATTTTATATTTCTTTCGCGCATGCAAAAATACGTTTAATAAAATTTAAAAAAAGTTTATTAAAATTTTTACTGCGCTCATCTGTTACCTAAAAAGGTAAAAGATATACATTTATTCACTTAAAGATATCCATTTATTTTAGAAAATATAAAAATAATAATAAAAATAAAATTATGAATTCTTAATATAATTGTAGTTTCGTTAAACACAGCTACTAAATTATAAAAAAATAATTGTATTTAGCTAATCAAGTAGTTAAAATATTAAATATTCTCCACAGCATTATGGTAAGAATATATAGATACTTACGTTCTGTTCGAACAAAAACATGTGGCTTCTATTTGAGAACATATATATTTTAAAACTGAAACAAATACAAGTGTTAAAGGGGCAGTTTAAAGTTTATCACAATATTAGAATCAAAATTAATTTTTTTAATTCATTTTTTTGAATAGAACCTTAGCTATTAAAAAAAATTTACAGTAGGCTCTGCAGTAGACTTATACTGTTTTCTATCTATCTATCTTTGGACATAGGCCTCCTCAATCCTTTTCCATTCTTCTCTGTCTGTCGCTACAGTCATCCATCTAGAGCTCACGTGCTTCTTGATATCATCTGCCCATCTCATTTGGGGCCTTCCTCTGCTTCGTTTATATTTCCACGGTCTCCAACTTATAAGAATTTTAGTTCGGTCTTCTTTTTGTCTTATATTGTGTCCGGCAAATCTCCATTTCAATTTTGTAACTTCTTGTCTAACATCCCTTACTTTTGTTTTGTGTCTTATCCACTCGTTTCTCTTCTTATCCATTAGTCTAGGAAAGACAAATGTGCAACATTTGTCTTTCCATTGCTCTTTGGGTTTTTATGATTTTGTCCATTTTTGCTTTTGTAAATGTCCACATTTGGGAACCATAAGTAAGAACAGGGAGTACGCATTGATTATATACTTTGGTCTTAAGGTGCTGTGGATATCTTTTGTTTTTAAGAATGTAGCTTAGTTTGCCAAATGCCGCCCATGCTAGTCTAACTCGTCTCTTGATCTCTGCTGTTTGGTTCACTTTGTTAAGTGATGTCTTTATCTGTATTTGTTATAGTTTTGGTCTTGCTGTAATTCATATTAAGGCCTATCTTTCCAGCTTCTACGTCCAGTTCTTTCATCATTTCAAATAATTCTTCTTTTTTATCGGTTATCAATACGATGTCATCAGCGTACCTTAGATGGTTCAAGCGTTGTTCACAAATTTTTATACCTTTTTTTCCCATTCTAATCTTTTAAAAGTATCTTCAAGAGCCTGATTGAAAAGTTTCGGTGATATTGTATCACCCTGTCTTACGCCTCTACTTATTTGTAATGATTTTATTCCTTCATATACTTTAATTGTTGTTTTGGCTTCTTTATATATATATACATATATATATATATATATATATATATATATATATATATATATATATATATATATATATATATATTGGTTATTAGTTCCGTATATCTGTGGTCAATTCAGCTGTTAATCAAAGAACTTTTCACTGATCAATGTTCGACACTGTCGAAAGCCTTTTCGAAATCTATGAACGCCATATATAGAGGAATGTGGTATAGAGGAATGTGGTATTCATTTGCTCGTTCTATAAGTATTTTCATACTTAGTAAATGGTCACTTGTGCTGAATCCCTTTCTACAACCAGCTTGTTCTTTCGACTGGTATCCATCGAATTTTATCGTCAATCTATTAGTTAAAATTTTTGTTAGGAGTTTATACATTACATTGAGAAGTGTTATAGGACGGTAGTTTTTTATATCTGCTTTATACCCTTCCTTGTGTAGGATAATGATTACTGATTCCTTCCAGTTGTTTGGGATTCATTTTTATTTTAATATCCTGTTAAAAAGGGAATGTAGAGTATTAATTACCACTTTTCCACCATATTTCAGCACTCTCATTCCACATCTCTGCAGTTATTCCATCTTTTCCAGGCGATTTGTTGTTTTTCATTTCTTTCAATGCCTTCTTTATTTCTGATTTACTTATTTCGGGCTGCAGCTCTAAGTTGACATTTTTTATTGTGACCTTAAGTTGGTTTTTAATTTCTTCTGGTGGTTCCTTTTTTGTTTTATATAATTCTAAGTAGAAATGGTGGATTATATTTATGATGTCATCTTTAACGTTTGTTTCTATTCCATTTACATCTTTTATTTTGTTTATTTCAAACTTACCTAATTTCGGCCTTAAGCATTTTATATTTTTGTTGTTTTGTATTACTTCTTCTATTTTTATTTTTTGTTCTTTTCTCTTATTTTCTTTTATCATTTTGCGTATTGTTTTATTAATTTCTACATATTCTATAGATTTCCTTTTGCCTTCTTCATTCAGCTTCCTTCTTTTATCCATAAGCTTCTTTGTTTCTGTTGATATGTAGTTGTTCTTTTTTAGATCCTTCTTTGCTATTTCTTTTCCTGATGTAATCATTGTTGCTGTAAGTATGTTGTCTATTTCGTCTATATCTTTATCGTCACTGTCTAATCTTTGGGTAAGTTGTTCTTTTAATAGGTCTTTGTATATCTCTTTATATTACCCTAGTTTGTTTCTATCTACTAGATTCCAGTTTCTACTTATTTTTCTTTTCATCTCATAGTTACCGTCAATACTAATTTTTGCTCTGACCATCCTGTGATCGCTACCTGTTGTGAATCTGTTAAGAACTCATGTTTTCTATATTTTTATAATTTAAAAAATATATTTAAAATTAAATACATTTAAACAAATTATAATATTGATATAGGTAAGGTTGAATGCTCGAATAAATGAACTTTATAAAATTAAAGGCAAATAAGGAGCATGATTTTAATAATCAAATCTTGTCCAAGTACTTTCGCCTTCTACAGCATCATCAGGGGCATTTTGTCAAATTTGGGCTATCCAGCAAGCGCAGAATGTAATAAACATGAAATTAAACATAAATTTCACATAAAACTACAATAAAACACGTACAAACAGTTTAAAATTATTTAAAATTTATTATACGCTCTACATTCTTGTCTTGTCTTGTCAGAATTCTCTCTCCTGTTGCCGACAGTCAATGAAATTGTTTTATTACAGGAGAACATTAAAATTAGGCGTCTAAATAAGCGTTAGATTTGAGCGATCTTTTATTATATTAATTAGTTTACTCTTAAGCTGTTTATGTCAAAACTTTTGCTAAAGTACTATACAAAATTACAAAGTTTCTGCATTTGACCAATTCTGATCTATACACAAGGCACTGCTTCAGAAAGTCGTCCGTACTTCTTGCAGATATTGGAGTAGAGGTCGCAGGTATACTACATATCTAATGTACTAATTGCAAAAAAAAATCTGAAAAAAAAATAACAGAGAATTTAAAATTTTAAAAATGTAATTTAAAAATATCTTACTAAAAAGATTTCAAGATTCGTTTACGTTTCGAATTTTCTAGTTTCCAAGTTTCTCAGTGCTAAAGCATAGTAATACTTATGACTAATTATCGTGACAGTAGAGGATAAAATAACGAATGAACTTATAATGTACATTGAATCAAATCTATACACACGCCTATAAATATTATTTAAAAAAATAATAAAATTAAACGTACTCGGGGAATTACAAAAGAATTCATTTATTAAGCGTAACACTCAAATTAGCAACCAAAGTAACAACAAATAAACTGAATCAAAATAAAAGACCAACAGAAAAACAACAAGTTTTTAGGTTGGGATTATGTGGTTGGGTTCCCCGACCATCGAGAAAAAAGACAATAGAGGGAATGTAAAGGTAGTGGGGGCAAACATATTGTTAGTTGACAGGAAGTGCGATCTTTAGAGGCCACATTAAACAAGGAAAGAGAGTCTCTCTCCTTGTTTGACATCAAATTTAGTTGGGTTATGTTATTGTTTGTCCCAAATGTCACATGAAATCTTATTTATATTGAAGTTTTTTAACAATTGTGTCGCATTTTAGACTCTTATCATTAATAATTAATTAAAACTTTCTCGTCTAAGACACATTCTGCGAAATATTATATAGCTACTGTTGGCGTTGGTACTAAATTTGGCGCATTCGCATTTCCGGATATGTCCGCCATCCGAGGCCACTTTTTTGGTCTCCTTTTCATAAGGATTAGATTCCCTCTTTTGTCTTATTGCTCGATGGCCCCGACGCTATATTTATTATAAAACACGTACAAGAGAAACCTTTGGAATAAAACGAACCGGCATATTTATGTTTCGCGGACATTAAAAAGAAATTTGACAGTGTTAAAATCATAGACGTTATTTGCTTAGTGTACACAACAACAAACCCCTGAAAATTATCACAACTATCGAAAATATCTACCAGAACAATACAATAAAAGTAAAAGGAAGTAGAAGAAGAAATAACCGACCCAATTGAAACTGGCAATGAGATAATACAGAGGGATTTTCTGTATACTCTTTTGTCAAACCTGATCAAGTCTGAAATATTAAAAAAAACTAATAAAGGATACCAAATGGGAGAAAAACAACTTAAAATAATCTGCTGAAGATAACGCAATACTAATCTCTCAAAGTCGAGATTATATTCAACGTATACTATTTAGTATAACCGCCAGAAAATTTAACACGTTAACTTTCTCAAAAAAGACAAAATGCATGGTTATAACAGCAAATTTACTAAGGTGAAAATTACAGCTATAGAGTTAGATAATGGAAAAAGTTATCATCATCATAAGTCGCTCGACATTCCGTTGTGGATCTTGACCTGCTCACAAAGAAGACGCCACTTCTGTCGATTCCTGGCAACTTCCCTCCATATTTTAACCCTTAGAATATGTAGGTCTTCTGTCACATTATCAATCAATTTCATTCGTGGTCATCCTCTGCTTCTTATGCCCTCTGGTTATGAAAATTTGCAATGTGCCCAGCCCAGTGGTCAGGAAAAAGGTATAGAGTTTAGAAATCTACGCATTACACTATCTAGCTAAGGAAAGCTCGAAACAGAGGTTGCAGTTAACAGAGTTGCAAAATGCCTGAATGAAATAATATGGAGAAATAAAAATATGGGAAATAGAAATAAGGGGTATAATTTACAAAAAGATCATCAGACCATTAATGACATTAGCAGCTGAAACACGACCTGAAGCAGAAATGACAAAAATAATACTAGAACCATTAGATATAAACCCTTAAAAAATCGATGTTCAGATAGTATAGGGCAGAACTAGAAGTGCAGATATACGAAGAAGATGCAGGGAGGAGAATATCAAGGACCGAGTAAAAAAATGGAAGGAAAGAGTAGAACGATCAGAAAAGCCGAAGGAGAACAAATAGAGTTGTAAACATGGTAGAAGACACTGGTTATCCAATAATTAAAAGACACTCAGTGGAAAAATCACGAAAACAATGGAATTACTTACTGCACATTATAAAAGAGAGACTTATGTCTACACCAAAAATAAGAAGAGAGAATTATGACGAATACCAAGAGACTTGCCAATGGAAAGAAAGATAATAGGAGACTTGAGGCAAAGAAGGTAGTCTGTCCAAAATTAAGTTATCAAAACATCAAAACCAAGTTTAATATCCTATGTACATGAGACCAAGCCACATTTTTTGTTATAAAAATTACATTTCATATTTGTTTTTAACGTTTAGATTATCAATGTAAAAATTGTTTTTAAAAAAATATTAAAACAGAAATTTTATTTACCCTATACATGTTTATTAATTGGCACTTTGTAGCATTCTACAAAGAGATGAGACCGCCTTTGAGGTGAAGTTATAAATAAATTAACACGTCTACTATACTGCAATATGTATAAAAGCAAATCTAAATTTTCAATTAAAATATTCTAGTAGATTTCCCGACGCTCTCAATCTCTTTTCTCTTGATGAAAATCCCCAAAATGAAAATAACCCGAAGAAAATCGATTCTATTATTCGTTTATTCATTTTGATTTAATTAAGGACCGCAGAGCGTCTGTCCTTTTAGCCCTTTAAAATCTCATTGTCACAGGGCCATAGAAGTCCCTTCAGTTGCCTGCCCTGCTTACGCATATGTCTAAATTGAAATTGATAAAGCAGTCTTATACTCACCCGCATATATATATCCGCTTCCGCTCTTTACTCCGAGCTTTTGTTTTTCATTTCGTAGTTGAGATTTTCGCCCCTCTTCCTTACGGTATGCGTAGGAAAAATATTGTAGCTTTTTCGTGGTGTTTAATTTAGGAAATTACCATTATGTTTTTAAAATATCTTATATTTAACATTTTCTTTTAAGATATTTTTTTAATTTTTAAATAATTTTTAAAATAACAACTGTATACTACAAGGAGAAATTAATTAGATTGACATATCCGTTCTGAAGATATAGTCTGTATTTTTTATTTTTGCTCTGAAAATTTGACTTTAATAATGATTTAATTATTAACAGCAAAACAAACTAAATCCTTAGTCTTCTTCTTCTTCTTCTTTAAGTGCCGTCTCCTAATCGGAAGTTAGATATCATCATCACTATCTTTACTATATCGACTGCTCTGAAGAGCTCTATAGAACTCCATTTAAAATAGTCCCTTAAATTTTTCAACCATGACACTCTCCTTCTTCCTATACTCCTTCCTTCTCTTATCTTTCTCTGTATTATCAGCCTTAGCAGTTCATATCGCTGTCCCCTCATTACGTGTCCCAGATATTGTAACTTTCTTATTTTTATTTTGTTTATTATTTCTCATTCTTTGCCCATTTCTCGCAATACTTTTGTGTTAGTGTACTTCCAGTTCTGACATATGGAGCAGAAACATTGACACTTACCAGAAAAGTAATTAATAAGATACAAGTGGCACAGAGAGCGATGGAGAGGTCAATGTTGGGCGTATCACTCAGGGACAGAGTTTCGAGTCAGATAGTAAGGAGAAAAACTGGTGTGACGGACGCAGTTAAAAGAATTACAACCCTGACATGGAACTGGGCAGGACATGATGCTAGGGTCAGAGATGGAAGATGGACAAAGAAAATTTTAGAGTGGAGGCCTAGACACGATGCTTATCGTAGTCGGGGACGTCCTCCAACAAGGTGGTCGGACGATTTAAAGCGCATCCAGTCTAACTGGATTCAAGTTGCTCAAGATCGGATGCAATGGAATTATTTACGGGAGGCCTATGTTCAGCAGTGGACGCAAAATGGCTAATGATGATAATGATGATGAGTGTTCTTCTATGTCCATGCTATTCTAAGCATCCTCTTGTAACACCACATTTCAAAGGACTGTAACTTATTTATGTGTTCTTGCTTCAATGCCCAGCTTTCAACTCCATATTGCAGTATCTAAAACACGTAGCATCTCAGTGCTCTTACTCTCAGTTACAATTTAAGATCTTTGCTTCAGAGAATTGTTTTTAATTTTACAAATGCATCCTAGCTCTTATTTCGGTTGTTTGATCATTATTGTCTAAAATCCAGGTTCCTAGGTATTTGTATTTGTCAACCCGTTCTATCGATGCATTTCCCAAATGTATGTTTGTTGGTATATTTGTTTTTTTTTGTTATTATCATGTGTTTGGTCTTTTTTATATTTTATTTTTAGTCCATATTTTGGAAACAAACTGTTTGTTTTATTTAACAGTAATTGGAGTTGTTCAGCAGAGCTTGGCATAATCACGGTGTCGTCTGCATATCTTATGTTGTTAACAGATCGTCCGGTAATTAAAATTCCTTTACTTTAAGATAGTAATGCCTTTTTAAAAATGGCTTGACTATATACATTAAATAGTAATGGGGATATCCCTGCCTTACTCCTTTCCTGATTTCAATTTCTGGACTGGGTTCGTTATCTATTACGATTTGTACTCTTTGATTCCAGTAGAGATTTGTTAGTATTCGTAAGTCCTCATGGTCTATGTTTGTTGTTATTAGAATTTGGACTAATTTTTCATGTTTTACTTTGTTAAATGCTTTTCCAAAATCAACGTAACAAACATGCACATTAACATTCATATCCATGCATCTTTGAGCTAACACATTAAAAGCAAATACCGCTTCTCTGGCTCCTAGTCCGTTTCTGAACCCAAACTGACTATCATATATTCCTTCTTCCAGTCTTTTATTTAAACGACCATGTATTATTTACAGAAATAATTTGAGAATGTGACTTATTACTGATATTCTTCTTTATTAACTGCAATATTTACCGTTTTTATTTTTAGGGATAGCACAAAAGGTGGAGAGTAACCATTGTTTCGGTATGTGTCTCGTTTTGTATACTGAGTTAAATAAGTCTACTATAATGTCTAAGGTTGCATCATTTATGCATTTAAAGATTTATGTAAGGATTTGGTCTGGACTTAATGTTTTAACCATTTTTGCTGTTTTTTAATGTCGTTTTAATTTCCTCTTTCAATATCTTTAAAACCATATCCTCTTCTGCTTCTATCTTCATTTGTCCTGTTCTATTGTCTTTGAACAGTTCATTGATGTATTCTGTTCATCTTTTTAATTTGTCGTTATTATTCAACACAAGTTTCCCATTTGCTTCTTTCAGTATTCCCGGTTTTCCTGTTCTATTGTTGTGAGTTAATTCTTTATTTTTTTTATATGTGTTAAAACTATCATGTCTTTTCTGGTATTCTTCTATTTTTGCGCATTGTTCTTTTAACCATTGTTCTTTCGCTTTAATAATTCTGTATTTTATTTGTTTGTCCACTTTTTTGTACATCTGATTATCTTTGTTCTTATATTGACGTGTTTCTTCCATTAAATCTAAAATTTCTTGTGTCATTGCTCCTTTTTATATTTGGTTGATATTATAATTTCTTTTTGACTTTTATCTATTTTTTCTTTATTAACAACCATTTTTTTTCTCCGTCTCAGTATTTTGCAAAATTTGTTCTTTAACATTCATTAATTCGTTGTTGGTTTCATCTGCCTGGCGTTGCATGGCGTTCATCTTCCTTTTATTATTTTTATTTTAAACCTAATTTCGGTCACCACTGGGTTGTGATCTGATCCTATATCGGACAGGTTTTTTTTTATATAATGGCGTTTCTGAATTTTTGTCTAACTAATACATAGTCTATTTGAATTCTTGCAATTCTCTCTTCTTGATCTGCTGGTGACTTCCAGGTATATACTCTTCTCTTTGGCATTTTGAACAATGTATTAGCTATAAAAAAAAATATTGTTTTGGCAAAATTCGATACGCCTGTCACCCCTTTCGTTTCTGTTGCCCAGACCATATCCTCCTGTACATTCTTCTACTTCCTCTACCCCAATCTTTGCGTTAAAGTCTCTTAATATAATTGTTAAATCTTGCGGTTTAATGGATTTTAAAATGTTGTCTGGGTCTTCGCAGAAAGTTTCAATATCACTTTCTGGTTTGTCTGCAGTTGGAGCATAAACTTGTAGGATGTTTATTTTGGGTTTGTTCTGGTTTAATTGTAAGAGTATAATTATGTTGGTATGGAGTGAAACTTATTACATCTTCATCAATGTTTTTGTTTAATATTATCCCGACACCATATCTGTGTGAACCGTCTTGACTTTCTGATTAATATATTTTTTTATTGTTAATTTTTATCTTTCCTGAGTCAGGTCATTGGAACTCGCTCATTCCTAAAATATCTATATTCAGCCTTTCCATTTATTTAACGGTATTATGTACTTTTCCAGCTTGATGTAGACTTCTAACATTCAAAGTCGCTAATTTGCAAGTTTAAACTTGCAAATTAGCTAAATTGCAAAATAGTTTAAACAAAAAAGCAAAAAAACAAATTGAAACGCATTTTTATTTAAAAGGTTTTAAAACCAAAGTATTTATTACGAGGCAACGAAAATAATACAAAAAAAAACAAATCATGTTTGATGTGATGACTATTAGTCTCTATGCATAAATTTGACCGTTTGCTTAGAAAAAATGTCTTGCCGACCGTCTTGCAAAAATTTCAGTTATTTTTAAATTCTTTGCAAGCACCTTGTATCCTTAGAAAGAGTTGTGCTTGATTTTGTTTCGAAATTGAATAAACAAATGCTTTTATGTATCCTTAAACAAAATAATCGCAAAGATTTAAATCTGGCGACCTTGCTGACCAAGCAACTGGACCGCCTCTTCCAATCCAGTGATCTTTGTATTTATTCATGAAAGTTCGTACATTTTTACTAAAGTGTGGCTTACAGCCGTCATGTAGAAATCATAAATTTTGCCCAATATTTAAAGGTAAATCATTTAACAAATCAGGTAAAAAATTTTGCAGGTAATATAGTAATTTAAACAGGAAGGATTCTACAGGTCCAAATATATAATCGTCAACTACTCGTATTCAGACGTTTATGCTTAGCCTATGCTGATGCCTTAATTCTTCAAAAACGTGGGGATTGCTAAAATCTAATTTTTTTTGTAGAAGTCAGTAGCTTCGTCGTCAGTATAAATTTAGTTTAAATTTAGGATTTTTTCGGATCTCGGACAGTAATGCTCTCTTTCGGTACTCTCTAAGCCAGCTCTGGAGCTATTTATTTTGGAGGTGGTCTTCTTTTATTAAGGTTATTAGTTTTTGTTGTCGCCATGTAAGCTTCAGTTAAGCATGTCGCTTATGATAGTAATACTGTTGAATTTTACCAGTATATTAAGTTTGTCTTGATATTTCCATACTTGCCTAAAGCCCAAATGTGAACCCTGGGAATCTTTCTAGCAGCTTGACTATATATTAAACACATATTTATCCGCTTCTGATTTTAAAAACCTTATGCTGATTTCTATTGTACAATAAAGGTTCACTAAAAGTATCCTAGAACATAATGTACGTAAATGACCGTAAAGAACTGGCAGTATTAAGGATATTTTGACGTTTGAAGGCTAAGTTATAAACTTGTAACCTAGTAGAGGCTAATTAAAGCTTGGTAATATTAATAGTATTAGCTATTGTTTTTTGCCTGCGTGAATAATACTGCTATTACTTCTGTCACGTTAAAGAAAGAATTAAGGTAATTAAAATAAAAGAGACTGACTGCATATATTTTGCTTTTATGTGCGTCTCAATAACTAAATAACAAAAGTTATCTAGCTACACGAGTGCAAATCTGGCTTTTCCATTACCCTAAAATAAATCACATTAGTCCCAACGCTGCAAAAAGTCCAATAACGCTGCAGGGATGCAAATCAGTGCAGGCAACGAAATTATTATTTTATTAATATATCCAACCAGAGTTTCGACTCAAAACCTGCTCTCTTCAGTATCTCATATATTTTCAGACGCTAGAAGCCGAAGTAATTTTAGTTTAATTTATATCTGGCACATATACACTGCAATATGGTGGCATGATTTTGATTTAGAAGGGGAGAGAAAGATTTTCCTTTGCTATTTATATTATCCGTTTGTTTGAGTACGTATGAATAAATGCATAGAAAGTAGCGTGGTGAAACAACAACAGGGTCTCTCGATAGTTCTTCCTATATTTAATCTCAACTTTGTACATAAGGTATTGCGGTGAAAATTTTGAATTTAAAAAAATGCTTACATATTTTCATTCTCACTTTGATACCGTCAAAAATAAAACCTGTTATTAGAAATTTTTAAAATCCTCTTAAAAAAAATGTTTATTCAAGTAAAATAATTTCAATTCATTGATCAGAATAGTTATATATTTATCTATATAAAAGGATATGATGACAAGTCACACTGTTTGTCCATTAAGGTAACGATGCCACCTAGAAAAATATTTGAATTACTATCTTTAACATTTTTCAATCATATTTTGTTTTTTAAACGATATGGTTGATTTATTGCTAATTGATTCTACAAATTGATTATTCAAATATTTTTAATCAGAAATTTTACTACTAAACAGTAATTTTTTTCAAAATTGCTAAAAATATAGGTTACTGTAATTGTAAGGTAAGCTTAATGACGTATAATATACATTTATTATATGTCACTAAGTAAGATAAACATACTCTTATTTTAAAAATAAAATTACGTTTAACAAACGCCAACACTTTAGCAAAATAAAATAAAATTAAATAAAGCCATATAGAATTAAATAAAATTAAATCAAGTTAAACAGAATTACGTAAAATTTAATAACAATTCAATAAAGTTAAGTAGAATTAAATAAAAATAAGTAAATGCTGTAAAAAGTAAAACCTGTAAAAACGCTGCTATACCATTTTAGGTTACTATGTTAAATCCCATAAGAATATGCTATGGTCCATTCTGCTCATTATTTGATCGTTTTTTGGTGGGGGTAGCATTGTTCGTCGGATTGTGACGTATGATATATTATTATGAAAGGGTATCACGAATATACATAGTTATGAAACACAAATCTACCAAACACAGTCTACCAAAAGAGCAATGAACATTTAGTTATATACTAGATGCTATTGGGCACTATGGATAAAAAAAGATTAAACCATAAGACAAATTTTAATTTACTGACTTAAAGAAGGGCTTTAAAATGCGACATAGCAAATAAGGGGGGAAAAAAATAACAGATATGTTAAGTAATAGATAGAAAAAAAACAAGGCGACTACCAAAAGAGTACTACAGAGTATCTTCATTATTAATGAACGTATAGCAACATACGAGATATTATAGGGTACTATAGATAAAAATACTATAAGACAAATTACGATAAGAAAAATTTTAATTTATTATATTTAGACAGATAGAAAAAACAAACAAAGAGACTACCAAAAGTGCACCACACATCGTCTTCGTTATTATTGAACGTATAGCGACATAAGCCATATCACATGACACTGTGGATGATAATAGTCATATTTGCTTTATGTGTAAAGTATAAGGAAAATAAAAAAGGTAAATTTGCTTTATCGATCTGAAAAGATTTCATAAAGATTTCCGCGGTTAGTACAATGAAACCTAGAGCTAAGATTAATACTATCACAAAAATTATTAATAAACTCACCAGTCTTCCGGGTTAAACCGCGTCGATATCCATTTTGCCGAGCTTTCGACATCCTCTCTGATGTCCTCCTCAGGGCTTCCGAGGTCTCAGTCTCCCGAGCCCCTAGACACTACTACACTTTTCACTAATCACTGTTTTAAGTCTTTTAAGTTTTAAGTTTAATCAAAGTTTTATTTTAAGTTTGCAGTTATTAATAGGGCAGAATAAGTGAAACTCTTTGTTCTTTTATCTAGCTTTCGCAAAATTTATTTGCTTCTTCAGGATATCCTAAAATATGGTATCAGTAAATACAATGAAATTAGAATTAAAAAACATTGTATAAAACTAATATAAAAACTTACAACATGAGGTTAATCCATTTAATTTTTAAATTGACAAAACATTAAAACTTAACTTATTTAAATTATATTTTATGTATGTACAATATTTCAGTTTTATTTAATTTTGTATATATTTATTATGACATTGATTATTATATTGATGTTTGATTTATGTCAAAAAGACACTCGTTTCTGTTTATTGTATTTTTTGTTGTTGATAACTAACTCGAATGTTATTATGGTTACGTACGAAGTGACGCCAAATATGAATATTTAAATTTGTTGAAATTTTAGTATTTATAGTCAGAAAATCCAATATTAGATAATTATAGTATTAATTTTCGTAAGACAGAATTTAATTATAGATATTGCTTAGTTTATCAACATCAGTTTTTTTATTGACGCATTGATATTTATTTATGCATGCCATTTCTAAGAATTCTCTTTTATTTAATTGGTTTTCAAGTCTTAATATATTAGTTTCATTGAAATTAAATGAATGAATTTTATTAATTGCATGATCTATTAATGCACACTTATTTTTATTATTTCTAAGGTGTGATGTTAGTCTACATATCAGATTTCTAGATGTGTGTCCGATGTATACGAAAATTGTGATAAGTCATACATAAATATATAATTGTATTAAGTTAGGTTTTAATGTTTTGTCAATTTAAAAATTTAATTTAATTTAACCTTATGTTGTAAGTTTTTATATTAGTGTTATACAATGTTTTTTAACTCTAATTTCATTGTATTTACTGATACCATATTTTATCATATCCTGAAAAAGCAAATAAATTTTGCGAAAGCTAGATAAAACAACAAACATAAAACTTATCCTCCCCTATATGACAATAAAAAGCCCATTTTTATCTTTTGGGCAAGTCAAATATACAATACAGAATATATAAAAAAATAACCCATACAACATAATCCTCATATTTAGCGTACAATTATTAAAAAAGGTTGGTTATTCCAAAGAGTAAAATTACATATCAATACCTCGAGAGTAACACTCCCCAACATGAAGAACTGACTATGTAGGAAGGATCTAAGCTCATATGTTAAAAAACACCCAACTTATTTTATGTTTCTGTATTTTTGTTGTACTGTACTGAGTTATGGATCTTTTTAAATTTTATGGAGAAAATAATAGCAGCATTTCATCATCATTATTAGCCTTACTACTCTTCCTAAGTCTTTGCTGCGCTTTTTTCTTCCTGGGCCCTTCTAATCAAAAATATCTTCGGTATCACTGAAGCTAAAGCTTATTTGGTTTGCTGCCCATTGTTGTTTTCTACACCCATTTTAAAATTTTTGTACCCTGTAGAAGTTTGTACATGTCTTGTACTTGGTGTGTGAATATATCAGGGTTTTCTCTTGGTCGCTTATATCGTCTTTTGTCTTTTGCGGTTCAGCGCCTCGCGTTTACATAATACATCTTTTACAGTTTTTATTTATTATCACGGAGTCTGCAGTTAAGATTTTCATTGTAAATGCTTATTTTAGTCAGGAATTCTCTTACTTGTACATGCCTGGCCAATTTTCCTTTTACTATTCTCAGTTTATTTTTGCCCATACGAAGCAGTTATTTTGTTCTTTTTGTACATGGTCTACTAATGAAGATTTTTTAAGGTGTTGGTTTTGGGATTCTACTTCAATTTTGTTCATAACTCTCTTTGATCTAGTCCTCTACAACCCTTAGTACTGCAGCCTTTGGTATTTCCAAAGTTAGAGCAGAGTTAGTCCAAGCCGAGTTTGTTTGGTTCTTTCTTTCCTCGTTTTGCAAGTTAATCTACTTGTAAGTTGCCTTTTATATAAGAAATGGGTGGTAGGAGTCCCAAGTGCAATATTAGGCAGAAGAGTGTTATTAATGGAATTATTTGATATCATTCTAAGTTGGTCACCATAGGGTATGTCATTCAAAGAGAAACCATAGCTTTGTACATAAAGGTATTTATTAATGATTTATAATAATTATTTATTAATATAATGATAATACTCAATCAGAATATTTTTAAGTAATTGAAAGGATTTTCTTCGATTAACCGTATGTGTGAGTCTATTTAGCCTGCAGCTTAAAGCTTTAATTAGGTTTAAATTATATTTAAAGGGATGACAAGAATGGTAGTTGAGAAACCTACTAGAGGCCATCGGTTTCCTATACCAACTTGTGGTTAAGATGTTATCTCTTATTCTAATGACATGCATGTCTAAAAAGGGAATGGTGTTTGTGATGGGGTCCTCAAGTTTAACAGTGAACTGTAAGCGAGGATCAAACTCATTAAAAAACGACAAGGTGACCTGTATCTTTTGTGGGGGTAAGGCTAATAATAAGTCATCAACATATCGCTTAATAAAAGGCATTCATTTGTAAAACTAAAAGACCTTATCTGATTTAGTATCTGACCGTTTGGGTTTTTTTTGATTAATTTATTTTGAATAACGTACCTCTTAAAATTGCAGTTAAGAATGCTAAGACTGTTAGAAATTTGTTTTCAAAAACTAAAACACCCTTGTCTCTTCTAGCACAAGATGTCATGTATCATATAGCTTGTACTGAGTGTGACTCGTGCTACATAGTTCAGACTGGGAGATCACTGAGAAGGCGTCTTACGACACACCGCAGTGATATCAACTTATCTTAGCATACATGTGCTCTTGTCCATCATGCTATTAACACTTAGCACAAAGTAGACCTTAAAGAATTTGGGATTCTTGACACTGAATGCAAACTCGTTAAAAGGCAGTTTTTAGAAATGTGTTTAATACTTAAGCACCTTAACGCTCTTAATAAGAGAACGGACATTAGTTACTTGAGCCAAATTTATCATGTTCTAATATTGCAGAATTAGGCTTAATATGTTATTTATTTTAAAATTGTTTCCTCAGGTATATACTTTATTATATTTTCTTATTAAATAATTTCAAATATACATAAAATAATATTTGCCTACTTTAAGTTATTTAAATTCATGCAAGTTACATTTCATTGAAAACTTTGTCAACGTTGCATTAACATATATGTATTAATTGTTTCTAATCAAACAGTTCAATACAATTTTATAATTATAATTGATTTATAGAATCCTTATTAATCTCAGTTCCAAATGTTATGAACCTTGGACTATTGGAAGTTTAATCAATCTTCACCTGTGGCTGGCTAACCAGTTACAACGTAGACTCTTAATATATGATATTTTGGATTGACCCGGCTTGTTTAATATTTGTTTCTCTGAACCAATCACTGGGGGAAAATGGTGTTCTTAACCACCTTTTCCTTTTATTTTTTGGTTTTTTACAGACATGTTGTCACAAAAATTTATCATATTTTTGAACAAACCGCTCTATTGTATTAGAGTTGGTAGATTAGAAGTCAGCAGACTAGAAGCTCAAACTGGTAACTTCTTTATACTTTTATATTATAAAAATTTAATCTAATCACTTTAATAATGCTACCTAAAGTTAAAATTAAATTTTAACTATTGATGTACTGTTGGAAGTGCATCTTAATTCTTTTTAGTTTTTCTTCATATTAATGTTTTTTTCACTTAAGTTTTTTATATAATTTTTATATACATGTACAATTACCACATGTTCTTTTGCTATGCTAATTTTGAGCAAATTGTTAACTGTATTTAGTTCAATTTATTGTTTATACAACACAATCTTATAATGTGCATTGTCGTAAGCTTCTTTATAATTTTAATATCATTGACTGCTACATGTCTTTTTGAGGTACACACTTATGATAACTTTTCTATGGATGTTTGGTTTTTCATACTGTTCTTTTAGATGAACTGATGATACTTTCTAACTAAAAAGCGAAACGTCTTCAATAAATAGATGAGTAGCCACCTTCTTTGTCTTTTTTCTCTCCACCTTTTGACCGAAAAACCCATCACTCTTCGAGTGATCCTTATTTTATATATATATATATATATATATATATATATATATATATATATATATATATATATATATATATATATATATGTAAGAAAAAAGAAGTACTTGTGACTCGTTTGGAAAAAATATAACACTGTTTTTGATGGGTTGGAGTCAATAAAAGGGGCTATTTGTTGACTATTTTTTACTCGAGCTTTCAATTGTGATTACAATTTTTATCAAGAGCTTCTAAAAAATACAAAATGTCTTACAAAGTTGAACTAGAAATAAAAAATTTGTTAACTCACCAAATAAAAAAACTAAAAAAAAAAAAAAAACTAATTTTATTTGGTGAGTTAACAAAAAATTATTTTTTATTTCTAGTTCAACTTTGTAAGACATTTTGTATTTTTTAGAAGCTCTTGATAAAAATTGTAATCACAATTGAAAGCTTGAGTAAAAAATAGTCAACAAATAGCCCCTTTTATTGACTCCAACCCATCAAAAACAGTATTATATATATATATATATATATATATATATATATATATATATATATATATATATATATATATATATATTATATATATATATATATATTAAAAATCTGTTACTTCCGGCAATAAATAATTTTAACAAATCACGTGTAAGCTATTTTACGTTAGCTTTATTTATTTATTAATTTTATTTTAATCGTGTAAATAAAACATATTGTTACTCTTTTCTCTATTTGTATACGTTAAAACTTCCATTGTATTCCGTAAACTAGAATAGAATCCAATTTATTTTAGAAACGCATATTTTAAACAATATGTTACACAATGTGCAACTATTTATTATTATTACGAAAAGGACAGAAATTTTGTGGCACTCCCTGGAGACAGCCTCAAGCAAAATCCAGAAGCCCGTATCCAGTTTTCGGTAACACTTTTGGGAGACTATACACAAGCCAACCGTTGGTCGGCAAAAGCATGAAATATTCCGCGCATAAATTAAGGGAGAAGTTTCTGCAAGAAATTAGGGTGGTTTTGGGGTGCGGGAGGCCCTGGAGCCAGAGACAGGGCCCCCATTAATACAGTCATTACATGCGCGTATCTTGGGAATAGTCCTCCATAAGCAGAATGACAGATTCTTACACCTGATTACCCGCAGGTTTGATTGATTGTTGGAAGGAAATTAGTTCAATTTGCCTCGGATGGGGTAGTTATACGATCGCGTGTGTAGAGAAACGTTTCGACCATATTCTGTTTTCCATCAATAATTTAAGAGTTCCCATCAAAAAAATTTCAAAAATTATTAGCAGTATTTTAATTTAAATAAACAAAAACTAGAACAATACTTATATATACTTAATTTATCTTTGGAAAATACTTAGTAGCCAATTGTTACCAATCGAAGGAGGGAGAACTAGGGAATGGTGAATTGTTACCAATGAAATAGGAGAAACTATGGAATAGTGAAGTCAATATTAGAAAATTAAATAAAATGGATGGTTAAATAGAATTTAAAATTAATTTATAATAATTTACATAAAAAGGTTAAATAACCAGGAATGTAATGAATATAAAAGAAAATAGAAAATTTACTGGGAGCACTACAAAGAATTAGGCTTAGCTCAAGCAAATGAGAGTTCTCAGAGAGGAGGTTGGCACGTTTGCTTGCCTGTAGTAACTTGAAGTTAGAGCAGATCAATCCTAAGATGATCTTGGGATGGGCGCCAGGGTGAATTTAGAATTTCACTCCAATTTGAGGTATATATGGTTATATACTAACTGAAAATAAAAAATGATAGGAAACAAATAAAAATCTGAAATGCTTTATACACTATATATTATAAACCTATTATCCCAGCCCTATATTTATATACACTAAAGAATTATTAACCTATATTTCCAAAATATATATTTACAAGAAAAGTTACTAAAAATATGACCCAAAAAATATATATACACAAGTTGATCTAACTGTCCTCTAACAATGAGGAAAAGGTTAAGTTAACAATATTGAAATATCTCACATGGAGTAAATAGTAATAAAAATATACAATAATTAAATAGTTACTATAGGGCAGTTTAAAATCTAAAACTAGTCAGTTAAGAACCTAGAGCCATACATACTTCAATCTGATATATAAAGGTACATACAGATTACCATAAAATTGGATAATATATCCTGACACCTTAATATAAGAGTTCTATAAAATATTAAAAAAAAAAAAATACAAAATAAGTATGAAAGAATAAAAATACAAGTAAAAGGATTCAGCAAGGTGAGGGTACTAGCAGAGATTGTGCACAACGCTGTTTCGTAAACCCACTTAGGCTGACGGCCTAAGTATCCAAGGATTTAAGTATAGGTTATACAAAAAAATTAAATTATTATTAAATATTATATGAATTGTCCTTAATAAACCCTATGATGTGATTGCTGTGAAGGGGTTCCCTTCCTCAGCTGCCTGATAGGGTGCTCTCTGGTCCAGGTCCAGGTCCAGGTCCAGGTAGAGGGTGGTCTCTGGATTGGCTCAGCCTGTTCGTGTGAGCAGCCTGGCAGATCAACCAGAAAATGGCAAATAAAAATTCTTTTCTTCCCCAACTCAAAGTCCTATTTCTTTCCCGGATCCCAAGTACTTCCACCAAATTAAAATTCTTTCTTCCCCAAATCCAATAAAAATAAAAGGTATGTCCAAAAACTTCAAGTCGTTGCCGGCAGGCTACAAAAACAGAAAGCCTTTTTATTCAAGGTTCTTGTACTTCATAGTTTTTTTTTTGTAACAAAAACTGGGATATAGTTGTCATTAAGTGACCTTGACATAAATATTTAATATTTCCACAGCGGAATTTACTTATATATGTAAATATAAAAAGAAATAATAATGATTTTTGGATATGTCTAGCAAAGTGAGAAGATTTGAAAAAAAATGGGAACTGGAAAGATGGAACTTAAATGAAAGATGTAGGTGTTTGAAAAAACTTACCAGAATCTTTCTAGGGATTTTCTTCCATAAAACAATAACCTCTTAAAAATTTCACCAAACTAAATAACTTCTTAAAAATAACCGAACCAAAACTCCTTATATTTCCCAAAAAAAAAAATAAAACTTAAACTTTCTTCTAGTTTCCCTAAGATTCTGTATTATTCTTCTTTATGTTTTCACTTAATGAGTCTTTAAATATGAAAAATGTATTTTAAAGGGAGTTACTTATAAATCACACATACATAATTTAAACTGGTTGGTATTAAAAATAAACCGAGTATTCCTTCTATGCGAAAGTAAGATGGGTGATAAGCAATTTGGATTTAGAAACGGTCTAGAAACGAGAGAGGCACTATTCTGTATGCGCGTTCTATTACAAAAAAGTTGTGAATTCCGAAAGAATGTTTATGTTTGTTTCATCGACTTCGAGAAGGCGTTCGACAGAGTCCAACACAATACACTTTTCGACTGCCTACGGGCAGCAGGACTTGACCACTATGATATAAGACTGCTGAAATACTTATATTACAATCAAGTAGCCTCTATCCAAATTGGAGACAGTCCCACTGAAAAAATACCCATCAAACGTGAAGTACGGCAGGGTTGTGTTTTGTCACCCACTCTTCTTAATCTATACTCTGAAGAAATCTTTAGGGAGGCTTGGGGCTTTAGGGGCTTGGGGCTTTAGGGATGACAGACAAGAGGGAGTAAGACTAGGTGGAGAAGTAATCAACAATATTAGATACGCTGATGATACAGCCATTCTTGCAGAAAGTTTACAAGATCTCCAAACATTACTAAATCTAGTCAGTGAAACAAGTTATCGAAGAGGCCTAAAAATCAACATTTCAAAGACAAAGTAGATGGCAGTTGGAAAGATCCATATAGATCAAGGTCTGCTTTCTCTTAATGGAGAAGAGATAGAAAGGGTAAATCATTTCAAATACCTTAGCAGCTGGTTAAATGTAAATTGTGACTCTGATGAAGAGATAATATCCAGGATCGAAATATCACGTAAGGCTTTTATGACCTGGAAACCAGTTTTATGCAACAGAAACCTGTCAATGAACATTCGTAAGAAGGTCCTGAAATGTTATGTGTGGTCGATCCTATTGTATGGTTGTGAGACATGGACGTTAAAAACCACAATGCTAAACAAGTTAGAAGCATTCGAAATGTGATGCTATAGACGAATCCTAAAGATATCGTGGGTTTCGCACACTTCCAATGAAGATGTTCTTCAAATGATCAACTCAGAACGTCTGCTCATAAACATCATAAAGAGGAGAAAAACAGAATACTTCGGCCATATAATTAGAGGACCCAAATACCAGTTACTTCGCCTTATAATACAAGGAAAAGTGGAAGGAAAGAGATGGATTGGTCGAAAGAAACTTTCATGGCTGCGTAATATTAGACAATGGTGTGGTTTCACAGTAGAAGAATTATTTCGCGCAGCTGCCGACAGAGAAAGGTTTCAGGAAATTGTAAGCATGATGACGGCCAACGTCTGAATACGGACACGGCACCCAAAGAAGAAGAAGGTATTGAAAATATTCGTAAATAAGCATGACAAAATATTGAACCTTGCATGATACCTTTTAAATATGTATTTTCCGTTTTATTTTTTTCCCCTCTACTTCAACATTTTCTGATGATTAGACAAATTGTTATAATTACTAATAAAATGTAGAATAAATCTGGTGAAGTTTTATTTTTGATTCTTTGCCTGTTTACAAATAAAATTGATTTAATGAAGTGGTGCGTTAATTTCTTGGAGAAGTGTATATAAACAGCCTCTTGTTTATTGCTAATTAACTAAATTTAGCATAAAACATTGTGTAGATTTAAAAAAAAATACAAGAAAAAATTTGGATGCTAAGGTTTTAAAATTTATTACAATAAAATACAATATATATATATATATATATATATATATATATATATATATATATATATATATATATATATATAATTGATATAATAAATAAAATAAAGAAAGAAAAGGCAATATCACGACAATTACTCTCGAATATATGAAGCGGCGATAATACAAGAAAAACTATTTTTTTTAATAGTGAAAAGCTGCTCATTTTATGGCTAAGAAATGTGGGTAGCAAATAAAAGGATACAAAACAGAATAGATACAAGTAAAAACAATATTTTGGGGAAGAAGCAGCAGATTACCACTAATTGACGGAGTTCAAAATATAGTGCAATTTGAACCTTTAAAAAAGGTTTGGCTAAGTCAAATGCAGAAAAGTTCGTTCACCCCATGCACCCTCAATATGACAGTCAAACCGAAAACAGCTTTCATCCAATGTACCCTCAATGTGACTGGTTTCCTGAAAGTCCATAAGCTGTTCTTGCACAAGTAATAACCCAAATTTTGAAGCTTTGTGTAACAGGTACTTTAAGGACATGTATATCTTTAAAGTTAAGCAACTCTTAAACCCCATTAAGAGTTCAAATTCTGTGTTTAGATCTTTAATAAGTGGTCTCAATTTTTAAAGTTCATTAAAGATATTTTTACCTTTTTTGGACATTTTGCAGTGTCTTTCAAATAGATGTAACGTAGAATCAATAAAAAGGTCTTGATCAGTATATTCACTCGAAAATTTTGGTCATAAGACGAATAAATTCGTAGTGCAACAAGCTGATCAAATCCCATGATTAGAAGGTTTAAAGAAAACTTTTGTCTATTTTACATTACATTCAATTTGATTTTTTTAAATAAATTTGAAGAACGGTTTTTTTAAAGGAAAACTTTATTTACCAAAATTAAATACAAAAATAAAATTTTTTAATTTGTCCTGTAATCGTGGGTTATCTTTTCATTTTTTTAAAAATTAGTTACTTTATTAGTGGTGCCAAGTAGCATATCATTTTCTTTAGTGTTGATATTTAAAAAATATGGTTTGACTTTGCATTTGTCGGATCTTAAGGTCTGACAAACCGAAATCTTCTAGACTAATATCGTTCGAAGTAGACGAAAATAAATCACAACTCCTTTTTACAGTTTTTTTTATGGACATTCATGACATATTCTGTTACAAATTTAGTTATTTGGGTCATAGTCAGTATCTGATTCTGATTTTTCAAAATTTATTAAGCTTTTATTGTTTACACTTTGCCTGAAAGGACGAGACGGTGTCAAGGAACTTGATAGATCAGTTGATGAAACATTAAAAGAACAGGTTATACCAGAAAAGTGTAGAGACTAAATGGTTTACCAATTATTTAATATAACATATAATATGTATTAATTATCTACTAATTAATAAATGTACTAACAATTTTCCTCGGTATCGCTATCCCCCCTAATATCAGACAGTTCAGCCATATCATCTGTTACGCCATTAATAAACTCAGATAGTTGATCATCAGGTAACCGTTCTAGTTCCTCGTTCTAGTTATCCCTATGTGAAGCCATTTCCTGTAACAAATGTAAAACATTTTCACGAGACAATCAAAAACAGGATGAATAGTCTTAGAAATCCGCGGTATTTCTTTAGCGCATATCAAGAACTTCTTTCTCAGTTAAAAAGAAAACGATTAGTTAAAAAAAGGTATGAAACCATGTGTAATCTACAAATTCAGAAGCAGTTGTAAGCTTTACGTCTTAGTTTTTATATACTTTTTTGTTTTAAAAACATCTTAACTTTTGTAAGTATAATTTTCATTGTATATTATTTATGTTTAAAAAATGTTCTGTTTCTGTGTTAAAGTATTAATTTTATACATTTTTTTTACAATACCGGAATCACATAATTTATACACAGTATACATGACAAGTGTTTATGTTTAGCTTATTCCGTATTTAATCGAGAGTGAACGACAAGGGCTGTTACCTTTTCGACATTTCACCTGCGAGAAGCGGTAAACCAGCAAAGCATCATCGCTTCAATCAGTGAACATTTGCGGCTCTACAGCTAAAACCGCCTCTCTGCCCCCAATGTTCTACCGCTTCCTGTCACCTTTACCTAAATCGAGAGGAGTGTGGAAAGCAACCAAACGGTAACAGGGGATGTGAATTCATTCTAAAGGTGTCTTTATATCTGGGTTTTAAAATAATTTTAATAAATAAAAAAGGCTTTTTAACAAAGTCAAGTTTAATTTGGTGTGTGATTTTTGTGTTTGCTTTTTTAAACTGACTTATTAAAAGCTACTGCTAAATATAAAAAATAAGCAAACTAAAAGTGTCTTCTTTTCAATTTTTTAGCGTTTCTATGTTCATCATTTATCATCCTCTTAGCTATTGTTCACTTAAACTTTGAAATCTAACTACTAAAGCAATGCAAAAATTTCACTGTCAATTACTTAACATAGTATGTTTATTATGCATTAAAATAATTGCAAAAAATATCTGGTATAATTAATAAAGTTAGAGATTAAAATCTACGAGTGAGAGTAGACACCTACCAAAAAATGTTTATCATTAACGAACTGAAATACTTTAGATGAATTACGAGACATCCAGAAACTAATAGATTTCTATTACTGATAATTAATAACATATATTATGAAAGAATGTAGTTCTGTTAAAAAATCCTTTGTTAGAAAAAACAATTTGTTTATTAAATATTGTATCTGACATTTGTCCAACGATCGATGACTGTCATATAACTATTCTATAACAACTTATGCTTACATGAGCCCATAAGAACAAAATCTCAAACTAATATAACAAAAAAGTATTACGTTTTAAAAAAATAAAAAAGGCAAATGGAAAAACATTTTTTTGACAAGGCACACTTTACATCTTCTACTTTTTAACCTTGTATTGCCAATTTTTTTAACCCAAAAAAAAAATTTCTACTGTTACATACTTCCAGGATTGGATTAAAGTAAAACATTTTTGTGGCTATTAAGTTACAGTGGAAAAAGAGTTTTTTCATAAAGCACAAATTTGCATTACATTTTTCCCATTTAACCTTTGGCACGCCTAGGCATCCCGGTTTATTGCAACGACCGCGCTTCTCTGAAAATTTACGCCAATAGACCACTCCGTCTTTTTGTATGTTTTTCTCCGATAGAGAAGCGATAGGTCTTCTTTTACTTTTGTGCTCTATTTATTTCCCTCTTCTTGAGCCTGTCTTTACTCTCTTGACAAAAATAAGCGAAAATAGAGGCTTTAAAATCTAAAACACTTAGTTTGTCGTTTTTTCTTGTATTAAAGAGTTGGGTATTTCTTCTTTGAAATAACCAATCATTCTCAACTGGTATATTAAATATATGAAACACAATGCGAAAGTTATACTTTTTAGAACGAATCTTATTTTTATATAAAGCCATCAACAGTACATTCGACCCATACATTTATTGCTAAACGTTACAATGTTGAGATATTCCACAAGAATGGTTTCTTTCTTTGCTTAGTCCCATCTTTGAACTTGACTTGTAGGATAAGTGCCTACGAGCAAACTCAATCAATGCACCGGCTTTTTATCGTACCATTTGACTACTCTTAGGGTTATTTCTTCCTTCTTATAAACAATGTCTTTAAAATTTCCCCTTTTTTTCTTTTTTATACCTTTGTCGGTAGAGAAATTAGGTCCTTTTAACCTGTTAGGATGCACCGTAATTACAGAGGGAATGCTTAATTTTAGTCATCCAGTTTAATTTGCAATTGCTTATTTGTAAACCAGTTACAAAATATATCGTATGGTTAGCATTTCTTAGAATTATTGTGGCCAATTGAAGAACCACATTTGCGCTGACTCCAACATTTGCTAAATATTCTGAATTCTGTTCTTTACCAGTACTTCTTTAGTTCAAAATTATGTAGACCATACAGTAATTGGATACTTAAGAAAATCTCAATTTTAAAAATTCTTTACTCACATTGTTATCTGCAAATTGAATTGCAATTTATACAAAACGTAGTCTAACTAGTTTATTACAATATGACTAAAAGGATTTAAAGAAAGTGTTAGATGTTTTTTTTTCAATATATATTTACTAAAAATAGTTAAAAAATTATCAAAATCCACAAGGAAAATAATTCATGCAGCTGGCTGTATACCATGTTTTACAAAAAAAAGAGGTTAATCTTTGTAATTTGGTGTATTTAAAAACCCTTAAAAGGGCTTCATAAAAAAACACAAACGTTTTAGGAATGACAATTCCATCATTAGGTTAAAAAAACACCTAAAATAAGTATAAACCATTTAGCTAAATAAAACGTGGTTTAAAATTTTGACTAAGGTTAAAAAAGCAAAAATGGTTATACTTACTAGGTTGACATACCTAAACCACCAAAATATTTGGGTAAAAATCCTTTAAAATAAATGTAGTTATAAAAAATTGTACATAATGTTGTTTTAAATATGTGATGTTTGATAATAAGTTAGATTTGGCTTCAGGTAACATACACCCATGGTTTGAATGAGTTACAGCGTCCGGAGAGTAAACCTCTTCAGACGGACTACAGCTGGTAACAGATTGGCAAGATACCTATGAACGGTGTCGAAAACAAAATGTCAATGTAACATTAAACTATATTAGTTATACATAGTATTACTACAGCCAAAAGATTCAAAAAAATTTTTGATGATGTTAAAAATAATAACAGCAATCCAGGTGTTGGGATTTAAAAACTTTTTATTTAATTTTGGATATAAAAGATGTGAAATTACCGATGGTGTTAAAGGTCATGTTTAAGAGAATGACGTGTGCATTAGGCAACCTATGTTACTCTTTGTCGTATGGAGTGTGGTCTGAAAAGTGTAATTTGTGTTAGATTAGCTTAGATATATTAAAATGTCCTTTTATGATTATCACATCTAGGACAAGGTAAAATTAAATAGTATATATTTGAAGCTAATATAAGACCTCGTATTTAAATGACATTGTTTAAGACTGCTCGTATGGTGAAAAAGTTAATAAAAGTTTTATTAACTTTTAAGTCTTTTTGTCGTCATTATCATCCTCTTTTTATTATCATCTTCTTGGTTCTCATTATTGTCTTCCACGCCCCCGTAGATTTTAAACTGGAATCTTTAGAGTCATATTCACAAATTTCTTTAACTTGAACATTATTTAGTTCTTTCTTGACGTAACATGATTTTATACAAATGGGTTCTATTTCTGATACCACATACAAAAGAATTATGTTATACATTATAAACCATTATAACTATAAAGTTACATACATAACATTTTTTAATCAAAAAATAATTAATACTTACTTTTAGTTTAATTTTTTTTTATTTCGTCAGCTAGTATAGAAACAACTTAAAATTGTTAACTCCAGATTACTCCAGTAGCAGTAGCGACAACACACGACAACTGCTAGAATCTATGCATAAAACATGACCTTTTGTACGATTACAATGTTTTGTGGTATATAGCTGTCTGTAACCTTATAGAAACAACTGACGTTTACGAAAATATCAGGTTTAGAAAGAATTTTATGACTTTTATTCAATATGTAACTAAAGAGTTACAAAGGGCAATACAGGGTTAAAATAATCTTCTGCAGAACATTTTATTACAATAGATTAAAAATACACTTAATTACAAAATAACAAACTATACAAATCCGTTAATCACAAAACTTCATTTTAAGGCAAATAAAACCCATTCAGAACGACTTCTTGGTGGTTTATTGTGCTGTAATGGGTAATAACTATCAGTTGAGATTGATCCTAAAATCTAAAAGCGATGTCGTCTTGATGACAACGGGCCAATAAAAATTAATTGCCGAGTTTGGTTTTTGGCGGGTGCGCCAGCGACAATTACAACTCTATAACCATAAAGAGAATTCCAGAATCATCCACCAAAAAATACGAAGTCGTAAAGACGTAACGTTAATTGTTTAAAGTGTAAAAGGTTGTAAAACGGTTTATAAAGTCAACAGCAAATAATAATTAATAGAATACTGTTCCATTAAATCGGTAAATAAACACTCCTGTAACTCATAAATTTTATAATTTTCCAGCATACGTATCACTATGAGCAAACTTTTCTAAGCGAGAACCAGATAAAATAAAAAATAACACAAGCATTTATTTTGTTTTCATAAAAAGTGTTTTAGTTTATTAGATTTCTTACAGTAAATGGGGTGTGGAAATCACGAATATGTAATCTTAATAAAAAATTGCACTGCAAAATTAAGTTGTTCATAAAAAAATAATGCAGTATAATTTAAGATAGACAATCGTTGGTTTTTTTAATAAAATCGTTTATGTCCCTGAAAACAGCGTTTCGTATTTTCTTTTTGAGGATTTTTGTGAGCGAGTCTCTCTTTAAGGTCCAATAGTTTTCAACCATTATTCTAATATCCCATCTTCCGTGGTAACCTTACTCCATCTCAAAATACGCTCATATTGAAACCGGCTTTTTATAATTATTGAACATGTTGTCTACAATTTCTTTAAAATTTAGAGATTAGTTGTTTTCACGGAAACCTTATATGACTTCTACGAAAAAACTCCATGGTTCAAATTTATCCTGGGTCATTGTATTTTGGACCAATCTGTCCGATTTTAAGGTTTCAATTTGAAGACCTACAAAAACTTCATAAAGTTGAGGTTGCTTCAGACAGTGCAGAAAATTTGTCACCTAGGTGACAATAGGTAATTTTGTATGAGTTAATGCATCACTCTGCACTTTTTTTTTGTCCCGGTACAAGTCTTTTTCTGAGTGGTCATCTCTTTTTGGCATAATGTATATTTGGTGATTAATTGCCCAACTCGCACAGAAAGTATAGATACCTCGTGTATTCAGACAGCTGACCCAAATGCATGGAGACTATTTTAAGGTCTCCACAGAGTTGCAAACAACATTTGGTATACTTTATTTTATTTAGCAACAGCTCAAGATTTTTATCTGTTTTTGAGATCCACGAAGTAAGCAACAGCGACTGAGGCATAAGTATAACCATTGTGCAACAAGACACCCTTCACACTTCTATTGAAATAACATGATGTGGAATAGTAATTGTCAGCACCAAATTTCATGACTACTTCAGAAATATTGTTACAATACATCAGACCAACTTGAGAGAAATGGTCCATAAACTCTTTTTAACAATAAATTTACCACGAAACTGTGTTTGCTGAAGCCACAGATCATTATCTTTTAGTCGTTGTTTTAAAATTTGTGCAGCATCCTTTAATAAGCCTAAGTCTTTTACTTTATCCTTTAATTCAGTTTGCATAAACTGTTGGTTTATATCAGGATTGATTTTATCTCCGTCGGATAATTGCTGTTATATGGTGTAAAAGAAAGATGGAGGACTGGAGATTCTTGGTCCATAAGGTAAGGTAGTGTAGCGGAGGGTTAACCACGATACTAAATTGTAGGTTTATTTTGTAAATTGAAACCCTTCATGTCGCAGAAGCAAAAATCTCCATATGATTGTTAGCTGCGTGTATTTTTTGTTTATTTTCTCAGTAGCTACACACACTTAAAGCATATTATTTTGCTTATTTTGCCCTATCCTACATAATAAAACATTGACTCTTAAAATTGATAGAAGTAAGATCAAAGTCTTCAAATTGTAGGTCTATAAAATAATTTTACGTATATCCTTAACAGAACATAGCAGCACCCTGTCAATTCTGAAAAAGCTTTATATAAAAGACATGCTATTAAAAAAAAGTTAACCAAGGATACGTAATTATTTATTATTTCGGCCACATAGCTAGAAAAACGGGCTGAACGAAAGTATAGGTAATAAAAGAGAACGTAGAAGGTCAAAGATCAAGAGAAAGATTTCCAATACGTAGGGCAGACCAAATCAAAACTCTGGTAGAAAAATTCTTACATGAAGCTATCCATATGACATAAGATTGCAGACAATGAAGACTGTAAGCTAACAATATTTAAATTTTCACCATGGTCTGATAAGGGCTTAAGAAATGAGGAGAAGAAATCATAACTACGAAATAAAATCTCGTAATGAAAAATACAAAAGGTCTTTAATGGTCTTAGAAATATAATAATAATGTAGGGCACTTTTACCAAAAAAAATTCTTTTGGATGGGTTTTGGTGCCAATTGCATCTTTAGTTTTAAGTAGCTAGTGTCGATGCATACTAGAACAGGGGAAACGATGGCTTAACGTGCCCTCAGAAGCATGGTGAACGGCTGGTATCATCTTTGTGCATTTTACTATTTTTTATATTTTTATCTGCCATAAAAATATAAATAAGAAAAGATAATCCTATCAACTTATCCATAGTTAATTTCCAAAGAAGAAAAAGTTAAACTTTTTCTTATGGACAACCACTGGCTAGTAGCCTGACACTGTGTTCTTAATATGAAATTGCGTCTATTACTTTTAATTAATAATTAATTCATATATCCACAGCTTATATTTTTGAACATTTGTCAAGGCTACACGTATTGTCAGTACAAGCGACCATCTGCTTACGATAAAAATATTAATTGAAAATTCCAACGAATATCAAATCCCAATGTATATGGCATTTGTAGACTTTGAAAAAGCATTTGATAAGAAGGAACATTGGGCAGTAAAAAACTCTTCACAAAATAGGAGAATAGACTATAGATATACGAACTTAATTTCCAATATGATCAAGCAACAACATCCGTTAAAATAGTTGAACAAACGGAGCCTATTAAGATAGGGTAAGGAGTCAGACAGGGTGACACTGTATCGCCCAAAATAATCAATCAAGCTTTGGAAGACGTTATAAGGAAATTACAATGAGAAAACGGGGTATTAAAATTATTGGTCAATAGTTTAATATCTTGAAAAATGCAAACGATATTGTATTAATATCAGATAAAAGGGAAGAATTACAAAATATGATGATGAATTAAATAGCGAGTCAACAAAAAAGGTCTACAAATGAATTATAATAAAACGAAAATTATGACAAACAACTATAGAATAAGTAAAACAATATGTATATTTGGGAAATCTAGTTAAATTAAATAAACAAAATCAGACTGGAGAAATAAAGAGAAGGATACGGTTGGCTTGAGTATCCTTCGGAAAACTTTTCTATATACTAAAAAATAGAAAATTACCCCAATATTTAAAAACAAGAGTCTTCATCCAATGTATACTTTCTGTTCTCACTTACGGTTCTTAAACTTGGAAGTTTACAATAGAAAAAATAGCAAAGACCCAAAGAGACATGGAAAGGCAAATGCTAAACATCAGGCTATCAGACAAGAAAAGAAATACTTGGATCTGCAACAAAACAAAAGTGTCCGATGTGTCAATGTAAAAAGCAAAACTTAAGTGGAAGTTCGCTGGACATACCATAAGAAAGAAAGACAGCAGATGGAATAAAATGATTATACACTGTAGACCATATAGTTGCAAACGAAAAAGAGGTATGCCACAAATGAGATAATCAGATGACTTGAACAATCAAGCAGGCCTGAAGTAATTACAAATTGCCTACAATAAAGAGACGTTGAAAAGGGAAGAGGAGGCCTATGTCCAAAATTGGACAGCAAGTGTTGTCCAATAGACAAGCATAGATAGATAGATCGACTCGTATCTTTAATTAAATTAAATTATCCATTTTTATCAAATTCACCTTAAAAAAAGTATTAGTAGTACGAGAATTTGAATTAGACATTTTAAAAGTATGAAGGTATACGTGTAAATTAATATGAGCAAAAATCATGAGCCTAAAAATAACTTACAAAATAAAGTGCGAAATACATCTAACCAGTTAAAAATCAGTAATATTCACAATATTATTATGGATATTTTCGTATTATTAACTTACTATAAATAATTATTGGTTATTAAAAATTACAATTTTACTCCTTTAACCATATTGTAGTAATTTTTCTATGCAATTTTAATCAAAATTTTCGATGGAGATGATGTATGTTAGTGATGCGAGTAATTCCTTGATAAAACCGCAGTATCTCATATATGGAAAGCAAGGAGGTAAGAAGGCGGAGGCATATATAACAACGGGGAATTTAATAAAATGGTTAATATGAGAGCAAATCGGTATTTGTTGACGATGAAGCAGAAGAGCAGTCGTGGTTATGTTTTACCACCGTTCATTTTAACAGAGTCGTCTTGAATAATTTTATTAATTAATAAATGTTAATAATAATAACAAAAATATGCAAATTTTTAACTTATAAACGAATAGAATAACTTTTTTGATATTGTTACTAAAATAATTATTTTAACATATTCAGTAAGCGTATACTTTTTTTACAATTATATGAAGAAAAAATTAACTTAGGTTAATTAGGGCCAAAGTTGGTAAATTGTTTTAATAAACGCACAGCTGACTTGTTTTTAATAATTAAGTGATGATATTTACGCCATTTAAGTTATGAACTGTTAATGTTTATAAAAAATAAGTTTTAATTCTATTTGACTTTAATGAAAAAAAATTAAGTACAGCTAACCTCTTTAATAAAGTACCAAAGTTAAAGAAAATTAAATTTCAAAATTTCAAAATCGGTATTCGCTAAGAAAATCCCAAATCTATCAAACTACTAAATCTCAAAGATGCTTTAGTTTTGTTGTAAATAAATTAATTTATGCTAAAGTCGTCAAAGACAAAAATGTCGATGATGAATGATTTTTGTCGATGACATTCTGATCAAAAGATGTCGAATTTTTTTACTGTCGAATTGATACAAATTTTATTTACAATTGATTTGAATGGTTCATTTTACAAATAAGTGCTAATAAACATTTTTTTCTTCAAACGTCAAATAATGATGACATTACTTATCTAACTTGATCCTGTCAAAGTTTCATGTCTCCGGCGGCAGCAGTTTTTTTCTCATTTCTTTGCGGCGGAGGGAAAAATGTTGTCATGGCAACAATATGAAACATGTCACAAAGCAACAATACAAATGTCATTAACAACAATTAAACATCATTTTTATTTATAGTAATATTAAAAGTACAATTAATAAATGAGGCATTTTCAAAATTGAAACCGTGCAAAAACCCGACTCTTGATACGCATTGGTAATTGTTGATGATACTGATGGTCGAGAACAACTTTCAGCAATCATTCCCGATGTTGGCGAATCATGAAAGTTTAAAATTTTTTGAGCATTATCGTTCTTATTTCTTATTTAATCCATTATATATCCTTCGGCAACCGTGCTTGATTTCCAGCCCCCATGTCGTTTGAGGCATTCTAGATTTCCGCCTCCATCAATTAAAAGTGTTGCTGAAGATCGTCGTAACGATTGACCCGTCTATGTGCTTGCATCGTTTAAATTTAAATAACTGGACTACTGCTACTTTTTGGACTACTGCGCTGATTGAATGTATTTCCATGACGCTTTGGTAACACTTTCCATTTTGGTACTTGATAAAAAATCGGTTTTCTGTGAAATTTTCAGGCCGCAGTGATGCATACTTTTTATACAGTTTAATGTAGTTTTGACCAATTATCGTAAAAGATCTAATTTGTCGTGTTTTACTGTCTGGGATTTTGATAATTATTACGTTTTCTTTATCCTCAATGTCCACAGTCTTCATTTTTACAAATTTGGTCGCATCCACGGGCGCCGGTAACCCCAAATAACAAAACAATCTGAAATATTTTTATAATTTAGTAGAGTATACTACATGCTTTGCAATATAATTTTTTTAACCTTTAATCCCAAATACAACTTCGCTGGCGCTTCAAACAAAAATTTATCAAACTCGTCTTTAGTTAAAACTTCAAACTTCTTTGCAATATATCCTTCGCTTGTTTTTTTTCAGAAAGGCACATAACTTTAAAAATTTGCTTATATCCACATTTTTTCTAATAACTAACTCGGATTTTATCATAGAGTATCGTGACCACATTGTAGAAGATTTGCATTTATTTTTATTTTCCATTATAATAAAATATGCCAGTAAAACGTCTTCGGTAACTTGCCGTACTCCTCTTGTATCGCACCACTCTTGGAAGTGCTTGTACGCTAACCGATACTTTATTCCGGACTTGGAGGGACCCAAACGTGCTACTGCATCATTTGCCGCGGACTCAATTTTGTTTAGGTTTTCCATTTTTACACTAAATTTGCGCTTGCGGTTGCAACAACAATAAGCTGTCTTTAATAATTGCAAACAACTATCAAACAACTGTAACCAGGGAGACGCAAATCGCACCGACGACTTAATTATTTAAATTTCTAACATCTAGACGACTTTGATAGTTAATTTCACAGTCACAGTTAATTTCAAGTAAAAATAGCATATGAATTGTACTATTTATGGTTGAAAATTGCTACGTTTGAAGAAAAAATAGTATACTTTATTCGGGAAAGAAGCGACTTTTCTTCACTTGCCCTCTATTACGCGCCGAACGAAGTGAGGCGCGTAATATCGGGCGCGTCAAGAAAAGTCATGCTTCTCGACGTCATAAAGTAATATACTATTGTTTAAAACGACCTTGACCAAAATTTTTAGTTAAACTATTTTTTTCTACAGCTGACAGATTCTAATAAATCGATTTTTTACGTTTTTCCCCTACAAGAAGAGGTGGTTTTAGGGGGAAGTCAGGAGATTGGAGTAGTAAACTTTTTTGCATATTTTTGTGCCAAAGTGTCAAAATTTTAACATTTTCAGCAAAGTTCAGCTTGTTTGTATAATATTTAGATGTTCAGTGGCATTTTCGTCACTGAAGACTGGAGTATAAATAAATTTATTTTTTTTAATAGAAGAAAACTAAAATATCTTTGATTTGGTAATACATTTTTTACACGTCTCCATTTGAGTTATATCGGTTTAGTAAAAGAATAAACAAAATTGCTTCGTTGAAAGCCGAGAAACTACATTTTTTTACATAAAATTTGAAATTAAATTTTTATTTTGAACTTTTGTACTTCATTAATGAGGTCATGTCTTTATTTTTGAAGCTTTATTGACGGCTCTTCTAAAATTTAAATAGCTTTAACATTTTTTTACATGAACTATATTAATTCATAATTATAATTACATAAATTTCATTCTTTAACTGGAATACACAAATAAGCTGTAAAGTTTTCAGAAAAATTGGCAAACTTTGGCCCTAATTGACGTAGGTCAAATTTTTTTCTTTATATAATCGTAAAAATAATACGTTTTCTGTGTATAGAAATCCATAAAAACTATATTTTCTTTAAGTACCTGAGAGTTACTTTGAACTGCACAATGTCATTTGCACATGTTTGAAACAATGTTCTCAACATTAACTTTCATCTGGTTGCCATCTTCTGTGAGTTTGAGTGTTAAACTGTATAACAAATATTAAGAAATTGGGACTGATGCCTGCTGACTACGAAACATGTGTAAAGATTCAACGCGTCTGCGTAGTTCTCCTCTGTTATTAAAACCTTGCACTAGACACCTTAAGAGAACTGACATGGTAATTGAAACCGCTCTTTTCTTCATGTACAAGATTTATTTGTTTGAACTGGACACGTAAAGTCGAGTAGATAAGTAAAAAATGTTAAGTGACTAACATAATACGAGTATATTAACGTTTATTAAATTTTAAAAAAAAAGTCACTCAAAGATAAAATATACAAATGTTTTAGAAGACGTTATTTAAAAATAAACTTTGTCAAGTGTATTATAAATAATAATTACTATTCTACATTCTACTGTAATAATTATTTTGCCTACCACATAGTGTATATATATATATATATAAGGAGTTAAAAATTTGGGACAGAAATTATTGGGGTGGAGAGAGGGCAAGCAAAATAAAGCGAAACTGTTGCTAAGGGTTACTCGGGGTTTATTTGGGAAGCTGGGATCATTAATAAGTGAATGGCAAGGGGGGCTAGGATTGGGACAACTACAAAAATGAAACAAGGGGGTACTTACATGACTCTTCTGGACAAACAAAACACAAGAAGGTTCTCAAGCTATTTAAATTAAAGACACCGCTTTAAAGAATTTTCCTATTGGATAAAAGAAAGGCTCTTCCTTCCTTAAAAATATAATAAAGGGGTTAGAAACTTTATTTAAAAGAAATAATTAAAATGGTTTAGGGAAAAAATTAAATATTTATTGCTGTCTTACCACAAACAGTTACAAATATAAATAAAAACCATAAAATACAAAATATAAAAAAAAAACTTACTATGTTCTCTTACTACAAACTCTTAAAGTTGGGGGTACTACAAAACGTACAATTGTTACAAATATGCATAGATGTTAACCTTTTTCTAAAAAAAAAAACAAAGCAAAACAAGATCTGTTACGATTAAGTATTTACCAAATGACAGAAAAAAAAGCTGTATGTCAGATATCAATATTAAATTTTAAAACTGAGAACAATTAATATGACAGCTAGACCACCGTCTAACATCTACAATTTTAATCATTATAATTTCTTTAACTGTTATGAAAGCAAATATTATTAGAAAATGGTTGTTTTTCGTTTGAAAGTTCAACAAAAAAATTTACCTAGATTTCATTAAATTTTCTTTAAAATTTCTGGGGTTAGGAACTGGACTTACACTGTAAACACAAGTGCACCTACAAATTACAGAAATATTCTGAAACAGCTTTTTAGAACAAACAAATTGGGGCTGGAAGTTGGCACTGGATGCAAACTTTTAAACTCTGCTTCTTAAAAAACTTATGAAACACATATGGGTATCTTTCAAAGTTGTTGGAAACGCCGCAATTCTCTTACATACAAATATCGTAAGTAAGAGACGACATCAGATAAAATCAGTGATTACTATTATCAGAACTGACACATTATATTGAGTATAAACCACTTTTTTTAACAAATTCGCCGGTTTTTCCGACTAAACACACGCCGTCTGATCTTGACGAACTCCTTCTAAAACTTCAAAAACTGCACTATTCACTGCTCACTAAACTACATGTTTCAAAACATAAGACGAAAAACAAAAAAAACATTACAAATTTGACGAAACATTTGAACTAACCTAAAACTAATTGCTTTTGACAGTGGCTCCAGCGAGAGTGAATTAATTATATTTAAAATTCATTCGCCCAACTCGGTATAAACCAACAGTATAAACGAGAATATTTATTTAACGCTCAATATCCTAAAGTAGCTCTCTATCAAAGAATACCAAAGAAATACGCATCTGTGATATAAAATCATACTTTGAAATGTGTTTGTTATCAACTAGTCGACGCAAAAAGGATTTAAAACACTTTTCGGCGTTTTAACATATACCCGATGATTTCGATACATACACGGTGATTTGAAATGCTACACTACTAGTTTAATAATTTTAGTCATTATTATTAATAAATTTGTAAAATGCTCTTTATTGTAAAAACTAAATTTTAAGAATATTAAACACAATGTTTTGCATGACTTTTGTCGCACTCTAGTCCTTATTTAACAATAATATTTATTGTTAGCAATCTTTATCTTCACTAACATATAAAGTTTTATGTAATATTTTAAAATTTTGCTTAGATTTATATCTATATTAATAAACTTAAACAAAAATAATCGGATAACTTGTATGCTTATTTATATAAAAAAGAGAGTAATTAGTTGCGCTACGTTTATCCCCTCTTCTTCTTTATGTGACACCTCTTCTTCTCTTTCTAATGCTAATCGTGATGGCCTTTCTTATGTTGAACAATTGGCGTAAGTTTTGTAGCCAAGAGAACTTCTTTTGTCCGATCCTCATCTTTCTCTGACCTTTTCTTCAACGATTAACTGCAGAAAACAATACTTTCCGTTTCTAAACCATTACCTTTAGCTTTTTTAAGAGAAGTTCAAATAATAAAAATATTCCTGGAAATGAAAATTAGAGTTATGTAGATTCTAGAGGTTATTGAGATTTTCTGATTTCCTTGAACTGTTAGTTTCTCGGTAAACTTATTTATTGCCTTTATAAACTGTGAGTAATTAGTTAAATTTTGTTATTTTTCTAATATGTTACTATAGTCTTTTCGACGTTTCATTCCTTATACTCCCTTTAACAGTTAAAAAATTATTTTGTTACTCATACAATAATTTTAAAACGTTGCAAGATATTACTTACTTAGTTTTTTATGCTGTAAGGAGAAATATATAGTTACGGATCTGCGTAAAGGGCACACAACATAAAGAAGGCATGCAGAAGCAAAAGCAAAGCATCGATACAACTGAGGAAGCCTTCGTTCTAATGAATGTGTTTATATTCCTAAAAGCAGAATTTAGTATACTCGTATGATAGAAATTCCAAAAAGACCACAAATGTTGTATATAAGTCTTTTGATAAATTAGATTTATAAATTGTTTTGACCTTATATTATTTCTAAGCAAAAAAAATTGTCAAATGCGTATTTATTTTTATAATTTTCACCGGGATTCACTTATTTCTATTTTCTACATGGCGTTATTTAAAAAAGCGATGCTCAAATACGAATTATGCTTGATCAGTATGAAAAATTTTGTATTTTTTATTTTATAAGAAACACAAAATTACGCTTTTATAAGAAATAGAGGAGTATCATAGTTGATATGATAACTTCAATGTCCATCGAAAGGTAAAGGAAAGCTGGAAAGTTTCGAAAACGCAACAGCTGAAAACAGATAATGAAGGCAATCTTGCCAAAACCAAAGAAGATAATAAGAAAGTATGAAAGGCATGATTGGAGAAATTTTTTTACGACTTTAGAACAATACAAGATCTCACCATTGAAGAAAATTTAGGTCCCGAAATCCTACCAGAAAAAGTAACGGCAGCCGTTAGACAAAAAAGGATGGAAAGGCAGTGGGACTTAAATAAATTCCTACAGAACTGCTAAAGCTATTAGATGCAGAACAAATTTAAATAATATTATCGTTCGTATTACAGAACTGCAAAACTAAATAAACAAAATACCGGAAACAAGAAGAACATCTCTGTATGTCAAAAGTAAACTACACTATGTCGTTTCAGTTTAATATTGAGATCTTCACATGGTGTTGCATATTTTACATTCTCTTTCTAACGGTATTTTCCACTATGTCCTAGCTCTAATATAAAAGCAATATTCTGAAAGGTATATTACACTATTTATTGATTTCGATAAAGGTATATATCACTAACAATACTTGGTGTTGTTTTGTTATTCAGGTTATCACATCTCCTTTACACTATCTGGACATAATGTAGTCTTCCTCTAGATATAACATGAGATTAATTGTGTTTAAAAATATGATCGGAGTAAGTTGGCAACAAATCAAAAAAAAGTCCAAAAAAGAAAAGACTGTTTCTGCAAGAGAAATGAAAGCCGTGTGTTCTTATAGAATAAAATGCTTGGAAAAATGTAGACATAGTGATGGGCTCACTATTTTTAATGACTATTGAAGCTCTACGGCTAATTTTAATATCAAGCGTCAATGTATTGTTTCTTATGTGGAAAGTAAACCCACAGCAATAATGAGACGAAACGTCACAAAACCAAAACAAAACATGCTGATTTATAAGATTTTCATCAACAATGTAGCCATTAAAGTATGTAAAACTATGTTTTTAAATACGCTGACAATTTCAACTTCAGATGTTATAACAGACTTCAAAAAAGACAACCTGGGAAATTACTTGAATCAGACAAAAGAGGACGACAAGTTCCTAGTAACAAAACATCCGAAGCTGTTATCCAAAACGTTACTTAACATACATTGTCGTTTCCTTCGTGTACGAGTTATAACTCTATAGAACAATACATGTCGAGAAAATGTATCAACTTTACCTAAAACACTTTGCGAACACCAATATACCTACGTCTAAAATTGCTAAAAAATGGGTTCATACACATGTTTTTATTACACAATTTAAGTTGAAAGTCAAAGTTGTAAAAAAGGACACATGTGATACTTGTGAGATGTACTGCAACCAATTGAAAGACCCACTTTTAAATTCAATTTACCAAGAAAACCCACAGAAAAAGTATGATGCTCACCTAGCCGATGCAAAGCAAAGATATGATTTAAAAACTGCTGATAAGGATATTGCCAAACATAATAAGAAACATAAATTATTGACTGCAGATCTACAAAAATGTTTGCGTAGTCCGATGTTGACATTTGGATTAAATTTCTACAAACGGAAATTATGGACATTTGATTTCACTATTCCTAAAGCATCAGACGAAACATCTCATTGTATAGCATCGGCCCTTCTCAAATAGGCAGAATTCCCATTGCTACCAGCAAAATAAGAATATTATGTTCCTAGCCTGTTTATTTTGGATTTTACATAAATGGCAACAAATTAACATTATAATTACACATTTTTGTTTCAAGGCGATACGCATATGACGGCCCATACAATACACGCTCTAATTGAGAGAAAGCGTAAGAAAGCAAATAATATGACTATCCAAACCCTTGGAGTTGGTAACAATTTAAAAGTGGTTGTTCACCAAAGATGTCAGTTCATAATATAAAATTTAATGAATTTAAAAAATACACTGATCTGTGTAAAAAAATCCACAGGCATTAATGCAAGTTTTAAACAGGAACAAATGCCGCTGGTGTACAGAAAATTTTTGATTTCCGAATGTTTCCACATCCTGGTCCGCCAAGAAAACGTAGGAGAGCTCTACTACAAAACAGCTTTTGTAGTTTTTATCCAATGAATGTCATGGATATAAAACTTCAAAAGATGTTTAATTACCATAAGATATTACAATAGTTTTAGGAGCTATAACATTATGTCATGAACTTATGCAAACGGTTATAGGTGAACAACACTATGTTAATTACAAAAAGGAACCCTTCCTTGATTAAGTTTAAAACTTTAAAGTTATTATTATTGTTGTTATTATTTTATTTGTCTTTTAAACTGCAATTTAGTGTTAATAATTAAAAAAGGCTTAATAATAAGCCTTATTATTTTCGAGGTGCGGCGTACTATAAACCGCCTTTTCTCAAAAGTACATTTTATGACATAGTGTAGTTTACCTATGACACACAGTTATGGACTGGAGAAGCAAAACCAAGCTAATGATTATCAGCAAAGAAAACATAACTGCAGCAAATCTATATGTAAACCAAATGAGAATTGAACGTGTCTTTTAGTACAACTACTTGGAAACTATAATCAGTGAGTCGTGGAACAATACCCATGAGATTAAATATCGCATCAGAAAGGCAAAAAGTGCATTCTTGACTATGACCTACGTGTTCAAGAGCCATGACCTTACCCTACAAACAAAAATAAGGCTACTCAAATATTATTTGTACTTTGTGCTTTTTTTACGGAGTAGAAAAGTGGACAATAAAGACGTAAACTCTTGAAACTTTGGGTTTTTGAGCTGTGGTTATACAGAAAAATCCTAAAGATACCATGGACAGACAAAGTCACCAATGAAGAAGTAATACGGAGGATAAACACAACCACGGATTTAATCAACATCGTGAAGGGGCGTAAGCTGCAGTACTTGGGACATATAATGAGAAATTAAGGCAGACATGAGCTACTCCAATGCATTTTGCAAAGTAAATTAAAGAAATAAAGGCCCCAGGACAAAGAAAAATATTCTGGCTTACCAACCTGGGATCATGGTATAGAAAGACCTTAACACAGCTATTTCGTATGCAACCAACAAAGTCCTCATTATATTTATTTTCTGATATGAATAGTGTTCTCCCAAAAAAATTTAGCATGATTCAAAATGTAAGTAGAACCTAAATCCAGATTTTTATGCAATTCGGTGGTGATATGGAAAATTACATGATATATACTACAACAATTTTTAATTGAAGATGATTACTTGGCAACATCGCACTTACCGAAGCCTTTAACGCTAACTTTTCAACAAAATCGTATTCAACTTATTAATTTGAACATAAAATAAGCTAAACTATTATCATATGAATGCGTTTATCTAGTAGTGCATTTGTTTATTTCAGTAAATTCTCTAAATGTGAAGTGAAGATGGCAATCACTACTAAAGAGTTAATAACTTTGTTAGAAGAAGACTCAGATTGTGAAAATGCTGACTCACTTAATGTGGTTTTTTTTGCCGCCAAGATTAGATTATAAAGTTTCTGATGTAGAAGACATTGATCTTCTTCTTCTTCTTCCTTCTAGTATGTAGGCTTTTAAGCCTGTTTCTTCTTAATTATTAGCCTAATAAACAGGTTTAAATTGTCGCACCATCTTTTTCTTGGTCTGCCAATACTTCTTCGTCCATTTGCTGACTTATCTCGTGCTATTCGTACTATTATATCCTCTGCCATTCTACTGATGTGTTCGTTCCACTCCTGTTTTCGTTTTGTCACCCATCCATTTATGTTTTCTATATTGCATGCTCTTCTTATGTTTTCGCTTCTCTCTCTATCCAACAGACTTCTCCCTAATATTCGTCGGAGTATTTTTATCTCTGTTGTTTTTAGCAGTCGTTTCGTTTTAGATATGTCAGGCCTTGTCTCTGCCGTGTATTTTAATATAGGTCTAATTGCTGCTTTATAGACTCTTGTTTTTGTGTCTTGTCTTAGGTGTTTGTTCTTCCAGATTGTGTCATTAAGAGAATCCGCCGTTTTGCATGCTTTTAATCTTTGCTGTCGTACTTCTTTAACATCTCCGTAATTAGTTGTATCTTCTTCTTCTTCTTAGTCGTTAACCTGATGCAGGTATCGTGATATCATGAAGCTGTTAGGTAATTTTTCCAATGTTCCTCCACGTTTTTCTATCTTCTGCCAATCTAGCACATTCTGACAATGGAGCGCCAATGGTAGCAACAATATGGTCCGTGTATCGTGTAGGAGATCTACCTCTACTTCTTTTGCCTTCTACTTTTCCCTGGATGGTAAGTTTTTCAAGACCATTTCTTCGAAGCACATGTCCAAAATAGCTTATTATCTGTTCTGTTATTTGTGTTCTTAGTCTTTTCTTTATGTTTAGCTGGACCAGTATGGATTCATTTGTTCTTCGGGCCACCCATGGTATTCTCAGCATTCGTCTCCAGCAGTACATCTCAAATACATCTATGTTCTTTTTGTCTTTCTCAGTAAGGGTCCAGCATTCCGATGCATAAGTAAAAACTGGAAAAACTAGACTTCTTACTAGTCTCATTTTTGTATCGGTAGTAATTTCATGGCTTTTCCAAATTTTTGTTAATTTTGCCATAGCGCTTTTTGCGATTGCTGACCGCCGCTTTATTTCTTCAGTACAGCCTCCTTTGTTGGTTATTAATGAGCCCAGATACACAAATTTATCTACAACAGCGATATTGTTTATCCTAACCAGATGATTTTGATTGTTGTTAGCTCTGTCAATTATCATGATTCTCGTTTTATCCCTGTTTATTTTAAGGCCCATCGATAAGGTTACGTCTTCTATCCGTTGTAGCAGGTGAATCAATTCAGTTTCAGAACTAGCGAGGATAGTAGTATCATCTGCATATCTCAAGTTGCAAATCTTCTTCCCGCCAATGGTGATGCCACCATTCCAGTCCTCAGTAGCTTTCCGCATTATCCATTCACCATAGATGTTAAATAAAATTGGGCTTAGTATGCAGCCTTGTCTCACGCCCTTTGTGACCCTGAAACTGTCAGTTAGTTCCCCATTTATTCTAACTCTGGCATAATTGTTATTGTACAGGCTTTTAATTAGCAGTATCAGATGATTAGGGACTCCCATTTCAGACAAAACCTGCCACATTTTACTCCAGTTGACCAAATCGAAAGCTTTACTATAATCTATGAAGCACAAATATGTTGTGATGTTGAATTCTCTGGATTTTTCTACAATCTGCCGTACGTTTAAAATTTGTTCTCTAGTACCACGTCCTGGGACGAAACCTGCTTGTTCCTCCGCAATGTTAGGTAGTAAAAAGGGCTTTATCCTCTCGAGAATTATGTGTAAGAGTATCTTACTGCAATGCGCAATTAGAGCAATTGTGCGATAGTTGCTACATAAATCTTTCGCTCCCTTTTTATGTATGGGAATATATAGTGATTGTGTCCAGTCCTCAGGCCATTTACCTGTCTCCCACACTCTTTGACAAATTTGATGTATTATATCCACTCCAACGTCATCTAGGGCCCAAATCATTTCAATAGGTATGTTATCTGGACCGGCAGCTTTTTGACTTTTTTGCCTCATAATTGCTGCTTCAACTTCACTTTTGAGTACGTCAGGTTCCGTCGCAAAACTGGCATCTTCTTGTTGTGATGGGGCGTCTGTGCTTTCCTCCATCATCAGTCGTCCACAGTATTCTTTCCATCTGTGTAAAATATCTTTTTTAGAAGTGAGTAGAGTTCCGTTATCATCTTTGATAGCAGGGTAGTTTGGTGTAAAGGAACGTGTTATCTGCTTTATTTTTTTAAACATGTCTCTGGTCTCAGTTTTGGTTTTATGCCCTTCTATTTCCATGCAGATTTTGTTCAAGTGTGTGTTCTTGTCCTTTTTGCAGAGTCGTTTTATTTGACCGTTCAGCGCTTTATAGGCCTCTTTATCACTTTCACTGTTCAGTCCTGTGGCTTTTAAGCACTTCCTCTCCTGTATTTTAGTCCACGTGGAGTCCGTTATCCATTGTTTCCTTCTTTCTTCTCTATCACTCTTAATATTTTTCGCAGCATTATGCAATATCGATTTTGTTTTTGTCCATATGCTGTTTGAGGACTCGTCTGGATTTAATGATTGTTTGAGGTCACATAGCTTTTGCATTGCGGCTTTTTTGTACGGATCGTTATATCTTAGATGCCATTTAGTTGTTGTATTTCCTGTTTTTGGACTGTTTCTTAACTTCATGCGGAATTCAGCTGATAAAAATTGATGGTCGCTATTACAATCTTTTCCTGGATAGGTCTTAACATCCTTAACAGCGCTCCTCCAACGGGTTTTTACCAGTATAAAATCTATCTGATTTCTGTATCTATTTCCTGGTGATATCCAAGTGTATAGTCGTCTTGGGTGATGTTGAAAGCCTGTATTAGTAACAAACAGGTTGTTGTCTATACAAAAGTGTAGCAAGCGTTCTCCTCTGTCATTTCTTTGGCCAAGTCCATATAATCCGACGGTCTCTCGCAAGTAATGATCTTCTGTAGTTACACCAATTTTAGCGTTGAAATCGCCTACGACTGCTGTGATTTCTCTATTTGGAAGCTTCCTAAGCGTCTGCTCCAACGTACTATAAAATGTTTCGATTTCTTCATCGTGAGCTTCGCTTGTTGGGGCATATGTTTGTACCACATTAAGATTAACTGGACTGGCATTCATTCTGACAACAATTATCCGATCGCTGACGGTTATGTATTCTTTTACGGAGGTTTTAAAGGCATTATTTACTATCACTGCGACGCCATTCCGAGATTCGTTATCATTGCCGGAGAAATAAATATCATTGCCATTTTTTGACGTAAAATGTCCTTTATTTTTCCAGTGGGTTTCAGATAGACCTACAATGGCATAATTGTGGATCTCGTTTTCCACTACATCCAATTTTCCGGGTTCCAGCAATCCTCGAACATTCCACGTACCGATTTTAAGGGTGCTCCATATTTTTATGTTTATTCCAGACTCAGAGTTTCCATGGCGTGCCTGGTTTCTCACAACATCATGGCCGGTAGCCCATTTCACACCATCAGCCCCGGACGCTGATTGGCGCCAATTGCTAGTTGGATCGCTCGGCATACTGATATGTTTAGAGGTCATCTTCATGATAGTTCTTGGGGCAAAGTAACGCAGTGGGGCCCCACTTCCTTCTGCGTGGTAGAAAATAGTTTAGAGTAAGGAAAGAAAATAGTGACCCGTCCGCCCTCGGAAACCTAATAGCCAATCGGGGTCAGAAAAACAAGAGTTGGCCAAGAGAGGCTGATAGGAAAGATAAAAGACACTTTACTCAAAGACTAGTTGAAGAAGAGTAAAATGTGAAGGTTCTCATGCAGCGCCAGATGTGCTTCATGAGAGTATGAGTATTAGTACACCTTGTGTTCCCGCTCATACATCGGGGTTCTGACTACAGGCAGTATAGCTCGTCCAGCATGCTATAGCAAGAAGAAGAGAGTGCACATCATCTCATATATAGAAAACTAGTACACACCATCCCCATGGCCTGACACTGAATTAGTTGTATATATTCCCAGATATCTAAACCTTGCTTCCTGCTTTAGTATTTTCCCATCAATTTCGATTTTACACCGTAGTGAGTATTTAGATATTGTCATACATTTGGATTTTTTTGCTGATATTATTGTATTGTATTTCTTAGCTGTTGTATTGAAGAGATGTGTTAATTTTTTGAGCTCGTCTTCTGTCTCGGCGATTAATGTGGCGTCATCTGCATAACATAATATTTGACTTTCTTTGTTCAGCATTCTATAGCCATGATCTTTACGTACTGCTTTTATTATTTTGTCCATTATTATATTAAAGAGAAGTCGGCTTAACGAATCACCCTGTCTGACTCCGCTTTGAACTGGTATACACTGTGTTAGTTTTCCATTTATCTTTGCCTGTATTCGATTATGAAGGTAGATGCTTTCGATAGTTTGTATAGGTAATATTTATTGGTATGTTTCTTTTATATAGTAGGTGTAAGACGTCTTCGACTTGGATGCAATCGAAAGCCTTTGTCTGGTCTATAAAACATAGATATGGTGGTTTATTGTACTCGATGACGTTTTCTGTAATTTGTCTTAGTACAAATACGGCGTCTACGCAGGATCTTCCGGATCTAAATCTTTGTTGATCATCTGATAAAGTTGATAGTTTATTGATTTTGTTGGTTAGGACTTTTGTGGTAAGCTAAAATGCGGTGTTCAGTAGATTTATACCTCTATAATTGTTGGGGTCTTCTGTATCTTCTTTCTTGAAGATTGGTACCATTATGCTATTTCTCCATGCGTCTGGTATGTTGCAGTGTAATGTTAGTTTTTGTATAAGTTTTGTCAACTCTAGGGTTATAATTTCTCCTTCGTATTTTAGAAGCTCGTTGGTTATTCCGTCTGGTCCTGGTAACTTTTTATTTTTAAGTAAATTTATGACTATTTCTACTCCCTGGCAACTGATTTATATTATATGTCTTAATTCAGATACGTTATTGTGTTGATTATTATTTTCCTTTGCTTTAAATAGTTCCATCAGGTATCTTTCCCATTCGTTTGCTGGTGTGTTACTGTATTTTTTGAAGACATTGATGATAATATTTTTTGTGAAGAATCAGTAAAATCGGATATTGCAGGTACATATGAAATACAAGTGATTGGGAATTCTGACGATTCTGTTTATAATATTCCTCTAAACCACAGATAAAACGTCCAAAGAAAAAACCAAGCAAAAATAGTAAATCCAAACTTGTTATAACTTGAGATAAGTTTGGATTTACTATTTTTGCTTGGTTTTTTCTTTGGACGTTTTATCTGTGGTTTAGAGGAATATTATAAACAGAATCGTCAGAATTCCAATCAATTCCCAATAACTTATCTCAAGTTATAACAACAGATATTCATTCGTGCTTAGTAGTCATTTAACATTAGTCTGATTGATATTTAGGCAATATAAAAGCCAACCATGTAGGCAACTCATATATTAAAGTTTTTTCACTATTTTTGATAAAAAAGTAATTGAGGGCATTCTATATTTAACAAATATTTATGCATCCCAGAATAACCGTTACAATTTTAAAATGATTAGTATAGATTTAAAAAAAATTATTAGCATATGTATATTATCTGGTTTACACTTTGCTTCAAGTTGATATGCATTGGTCAAAGGATGAGGATAAAGAAGTGCATATTATAAGAGAAAGCATGAGCCGACATAGATTTATATTTATAATTTATAATAGTAGAAGAAACCGCTACATCAGTGTCACTTAGTACATGGACGTCAATAAAAATTTGCTTTACCAGATGAAACCAGATTCGACAATATTGGCCACATTACAAAAAGAGACGATAGTGCAAAAATGTGGGATGTGCAAAAGTAATAATATTTATTTATATAAAAAGTGTAGAACGCATCTACACCCCGAATGTTTTGTACTGTACGAAAATTGTACTGTTTTCCTTAAAAATGAGAAAAAAAATCTTTTTGGTTGTAAATTAGTCCTAATGCTAATCCAATCTAATAAATTAATTGTCAAATTTCTAGTTTTATATTAAGCGCCCGTTAATGGTTTAATACTATATAAAAAATAAGCTGGCCTCAAATTTACTTTACTTACCTCAAAAACTATTCTCAAGTTAATAATACAGTCTATTTAACAAATATATTCCCAATAACACACTACGTCTATGCACATATGTATATAATCTGTAAGGAATAAACTAATATGTCACATTTGTCTCATTGATATTCTTTCCAAAAACGTAAATATATATATATAGACCAGCAAACTATTGATAAGTTTACCGATGTTTCAAACTATTCAATGAACTTGTATCACTATACACTCGTGAATCGCACCAATTTATATCGTTACGGTTCAAGATGTATCTTACTTTCTCGCTTATTTACATGGGCGAAGCATATAGAATAAAAATGACGGTAAGAATTTACTAATGCAATTTTATATTGTTTCGTACAACGGCCGCTACCGTTTAGTTCAATTTGTAGATTAGTCACCTTTTACTGAAAATTGTCCCACTATAACCGTATTTAACGTTTATTTACTGGCCTAAAGCGGCTCAAATTGTTTTTAACTTAAAATTATTACTTAATTCTTGTTTTCTTTTTTCTTTATTTAAATTTAATATCAATTTTTGTTGTTGTTTAGTTCACTTGCATACAGAATGATATAGTGAAAATAGTGAAACATTGTAAATAAAAAAAAATATTTCTTTGTTTTCAATCTTATTGTAGTATTTCTTTAATTATTAATTGAGTCATTTGGTATTTAAAATTTTACTTTTAATTAAATATTGTCAAAATATCCTCGAGTTCAATTTGTTGTCTAACAGTTAACTTATTCGTTGTTAATTTATATAATTTTGTGCAAATATCATATTCATTTAAGGGTCATTACTTAAATATACGGAAAAATATTTCAGCAGCTATTATTTAAAATTCTGCAAATGAAATGGTTTCTCTAATCCACTAAAATTAAATCCCTATAAGGGAGTTTTTAAATAGAATCAACAGGCCCATTTATGTAATCTCTATACTCACACCGTATTTTTCACAGCTCACAAAACGTAAGTATTTTAATTCGCCATTACCGGGCCATTGCCACATTACCGTCGGTCTTCCACCCCTTACTCTCGTGTCCATACAATGCAATTATCCCTATTTTCTCTTCTGTTTAACTCCATATTATTCTTTATGTGGTTTCCACGACCTTTTCCCACTTAATTGTGTGTTTTTGAATACGGGGATAGCGTGTGAAAAACTTATAATTTAGAGGTATTTAAACTGGTAAAAGATATAAAATAAATAAAAAGATATATTTACTTTAATAAATAGCAAGTACCCAATATAGAATGTTATCATAAACGAATCAACACCTAATTACCTTAATCGCACCTTGTTTTTGTGGTTTTGTTTAAAAACATTGAAAGCTAAAAGGGTAGTGAAGTGTAAATTATTGACAAATAATTATTTATTGTTGATACTTTTGGACATTAACTGTAAGTAATTTAATTTATTTAATTACATCGAAGTTATTATCAATGAGTTCGTATTGGTGCGAGGACCGTACTCAGGTTCCCTAGATCATCATGAACCAAGCTTCACCATCAAATGTCCAAGCTTCACCATCAAATGTTTTTTCACAACAAGAAATCCCCTAAAATGATACTACTGCACCAAAGTTATATTCAGTCGTTTTAAATGAACCTACCAACATTTTTCCTTCCAAAAGACAAGCAATTGTAGTAAATAGAGTTACCAATTCAAAATCGAGGATTACCTGAATCCTGTAGCCAACTTAGTTGACCCCAAAAATATACTTGCAATATCAAGAATTGTTAATGATCGTATATGCATCTACGTCACTTCGGAAAATATTGTTTAAAAATTTTTGGAAACAGACAATGGGATACTAATAGTAAACCAACATCGTATCCAAGCTAGAAAAATAATTACTCTAAACGGAAAACTAATTATTTCTAATGTTTCTCCTTCTGTACCACATAATGTAATAAAAAATGAACTCAAAAAGATAGGAATGTATCAAATAACACCAATAGATTTTTTACGGATCGGAACATCAAATCCTAGTTTTAGACATATGGTTATTTTTCGACGTTTTACTTAAAGAGCCCGACAAATCTAGAAAATATCCCTGATTCAATACTAATTAACCATGACCAATTTCAATCAATAGATCATCTTCAGGGGCATTTCGTCAATTGTGGACTATCCGACATAGTAGAATGTCATGAATGTAAAAACTGGACATAACAATACAAAATACACTACATTAAGACAAACAAACACTTTAAAATTTATATGGCGAAGCTACATATTGTGAAGAAGCCGGAGACAGAATCAGATTCAGATTCAGATTCTGTCTCCGGCTTCTTCACAATATGTAGCTTCGCCATATAAATTTTAAAGTGTTTGTTTGTCTTAGTGTAGTGTATTTTGTATTGTTATGTCCAGTTTTTACATTTATGACATTCTACTATGTCGGATAGTCCACAATTGACGAAATGCCCCTGAAGATGATCTATTGATTGAAAGTACTTGGGCAAGATTAAATTAATCACCGTGTTCGATAGTTGCCTTGTATACCCTCAAAGTTTAATTATTCGAACATTCAACCTTATATTGAAATTAGTAATATACAACCTACTGAAACAATCACTTCACCCACACCAAAAAACTCTACCTCGCTCGATAACTCCCAAATAATGGAGACGGTACCAGGTAAAATAACTGAAACTATAATAGAAACTCAAACAAAGGTACAAACACCTAAAATAAATGCTTCTGAACCTAATAAAATAAATAAAACTATAAATAAAACTTAAACAGAAGCTCAAACACCTACAAGAAATACTTCTGATATAACAAATTCTTCTGAACCGGAGGGTGGAAATCCTTTTAAAGAACCCAATACAAAACACATCATCATCATCATCATCATCAGTGGTGCTACAGCTCTAGTTGAGCCTTGACCTTCCCCAGTCTATTTCGCCAGTCGTTTCTGTTCATCGCCAACCGTTGCCAATTTGCCGCGCCGATTTTCCTTGCGTCCTCGTCCACACCGTCCCTCCATCTCAGTCGTGGTCTGCCTCTACTCCTATTTCCCACTGGGACCGATAATAGAGTTCGTCTGGGTGGGTAATTTTCATTTGCTCTTGACACATGTCCAGCCCATCTAAGCCTACCTATTTTTATGAAGGATATTACATCTCTACCATTTACTATTTTTTTATACTTCTCGTACAATTCGAAATTATATCGCCTTCTCCAAATACCATTCTCACAGAATGCGCCCATTATTCTTCTTAGTATCTTCCTTTCGAAGACGAGCAGTAGATTTGCGTCTGTTTTGGAGATGGTCCATGTTTCTGACCCATATGTCAGCACTGGTAGGATGAGTGTTCGATATATTATTAGTTTGGTTTTCTGGCTTAAATTTCTGTTTTTTAGCTGCTTGCTTAGTCCAAAATAACATTTGTTTGCTAGCAGTACCCTCCGTTTAACTTCTTCAGATGTGTCATTATCGTTTGTTATGAGAGAACCCAAATATGTAAACTTATTTACTACCTCAAAATTATATTGGTCTATACTGAAGTTTTGTTCGGCGTTTCTAGCTCTATCTCTGTTATTTGGAATAGATGCTAACATTTTGGTTTTTTCCTCGTTTATTTTAAGGCCCATATTTTGTGCGGCTGTCAAGAAGGTGGAAGTCATCTCTTTAAGTCCTCGTGTAGTACGTGCGATCAAATCCAGATCGTCAGCGTAAGCCATAATCTGCGTTGATTTATTAAAGATTGTTCCCCTATTGTGTAACTCGGCATCTCTTATAGTCTTTTCTAACGCTATATTAAAGAGAAGGCACGCCAGCGCGTCTCCCTGCCGTAACCCTGCATATGTTTCAAACGCTTGTGACATATCGCCTTGTATTTGCACTCTGCAGATCACTTTACTCATAGTTGTTTTTACGAGCCTTATTAATTTATGGGGAATGTTAAGTTCATTCATGGCTTCGTATAATTTACCTCTTAGGACGCTATCATACGCTGACTTAAAGTCCACAAAGAGATGGAACGTGTCAATAATAAATTCATTGGTTTTTTCTAAGATTTGACGTAGCACAAAAATCTGGTCAATTGTTGACCTACCTGGCCTAAAACCGCTTTGATACTCACCAAGGATTTCTTCCACGTACGTACTTAAACGGCTGTACAGGGTGTTGGAGAATATTTTGTACATTGTATTCAGAAGAGTTATACCCCTATAATTTTTACATTCCAACAAATCTTCCTTTTTGTGCAGTGGACATATGATTCCAGTGCACCATTCCTCTGGCATTTGTTCTTCTTCCCAGACTTTGACTATTATGTTGTGAATTTGGTGCATAATGCTGTTACCTCCATGTTTGATGAGCTCTGCGGGGATACAGTCCACTCCTGGGGACTTGCTATTTTTGAGTCGTTTGATTGCGTTTTTCACTTCAAATATTGAAGGAGGTTCTACGTGAGTGTTATTTCTTGGTCTTTGGGGTGACGCATCATTTTCCACTTCGGTACCAAGTAGTTCTTTGAAGTGCTCAACCCATCTGCTTTGTACTGCGTCAGCGGTACTGACTATATGTCCATTTTTGTCTCTACAATACAAAACACAAAAAAACAAAAAAGATGTTCAAACCCACCCAAACCCACCATAACTTATCTGAAGATCTTATTAACTGTACAGTTGATTTTTTCCAAAATAAGTCAAACAGTAGCTGTTTAAGTCAAGAAGAGATAATAGATTTACTTGAAAACATCAACGGAGCTGGAGATTCGCTTAGTATTGCTAAAACATACACGGAAGATATCAAAGGGTTAATAGATCTCCTAAAAAAACTTTATCCAGTGCTATCACAAAACTACTTGAAAACACGATGTACTAAGGAAGAAACTTTGTAAACTACAGGATGATTATTCCTCTACAGATTGCAGCGATACACCTATTAAATAAAAATTCAACTCCATAATTCAGTGGAATCTGAACGGGTTTTACACTCGTCTAGAAGAATTTAGATTACTAATGTCAAAATTCATACCGTCCATAATATGTCGACAAGAGACACAACAGCAGAAATTTTACAAACTAAAAAACTACACACCATATATTAAAAATAGAATGCATGCAAACCAGGCTAGTGGAGGGACAGCTATTTATGTACATAACCAATATGATTCAGAAAAATTTGATTTAAATACACAATTAAAGGCTACATTAATAACTTTAAAAGGAGTTCAAAAAATAAATATATGCAATATATACATTCCTCCTGGTACTAATCCTTCAGCTCACGAATTAGTAGACCCTTTTAATAAAATTCCTTAACCACGAATTGTCTTAAAGTGACTTCAATGCACATCATGTTTTATGGGGATCAAATAAATTCGATAGTTTAGGGCGTAAAATCGAACAAAGTCTACCTAACCTTAATCTCAACTTACTGAATGATGGTAGTTTTACAAGATTTAATGTCTTTGCAGGTGGCGGTCCAGCAAATAATTTAACTCTATGTGACCCAGCTTTACAACCTGTACTGTCTTGGCACGTCACATCTCATCTACATGGAAGTGACCACTACCTAATATTAATAACGAATAACAATACAGCTCCCTCTTTCGCTTCGTCTAATAAATGGCATCCAAAAAATGCCGAATGGTCTTTATATTCTTCTTTAATATCTCGATCCATATCAGAGCTAACTTCTCCTAGTGATGACCGTGCAAATATTAATTTTATAGTTTCCAGTTTTGTTCAGCTTATAACAACAGCTGCAGAATTGTCCGTAGGTTTTTCAAATTTTCCAAAAAAACATCCGCCAGTCCCTTGGTGGAACCAAGAATGTAACGTAGCAATCAGAGAGTCAAAAGGAACTTTTTACAAATTTAAAAAATTCCCCACACTCCAAAACCTACTTTAATTTAAGCAAAAGAGAGTCTACTGTAAATATATATTAAAGAAAAGCAGACAAGAAGCATGAAAAGCGTATGTCTCGTCTTTAAATTCATCTACTTAGGAGCCCAAAAAATATTATACTACCACCTAATCTCACCTTATACTCGTTACCTATTACTTATGTTGAATCAACTACCTTCCTAGGAATAAAACTAGATCATAGGTTAATCTGGAAAGATCATATTTTTCATCTTTGACAAACAACTCAAAATGGTCTAAATTTATTGAAAAGCATATCTCACAAGCAATGGGGAGCTGATTTCCAAACACTCATAATTGTCTTCAGAACTCTAATTTGTTCTGAACTAGATTATGGCGCAGTTGCTTATAATTCAGCCACAGCATCAATACCTAAATTACTACACCCAATACATAATACAGCAATAAAAATAGCACTGGGATCTCATCATACTCCTCCTTCTCAGTTCTTATCCCTTTGGGATGTGGTAACACCATCAGGCCTTCACAGTTTTTTTCAGGATTTCCCTCCATCCTTCTCTGTCCTGGGCTAGTTGTTCGGCTTCATGTAACACTTGGTTATTCAATGTTTTTGTTTGATCTACCCAACGGCTTGGAGATCTTTCCCTAGATCTTTTTCCTTAAACTCTACCCTGGACTATCAGTTTTTCCATCGTGCCTGTTCTTCTAGCAATATGTCCAAAATAATCATACTAGCCCAATTGAAAGTTTATATTATACATCAGGTAAACTTTTTCTTCAACTAAGAAGAAACTAGCTCAGCCTTGTGTATGCTGCTAAATTGTCAGCCAATCTACATATATCGACATATAAAAACACGTTTTCTGACAGATTCACATCGACATTTAATATCTCACAAAGATTAAGTCTTTCATTTTATATACGGATCCAAAAATTACAAAATAGTTTAAACATACATTTTCCTGACATTTAATGAATTGACATTTAATTTAAGTCTAATGAATTGAACCCACACAAGAATATACCACCTAGATGGTAAAGAAGTATGTTTAAAAATGTTTATTCAAACTTTGAGAATATTCTCGGAAAGAGTTGACCGATATTTAAAAAGAGTTGGTTCAACAGAAGTGATTAAATTGCATAGAGGAAAAAATACAGCTACCCTTTGAAAAATTCCTGAAGATCAAAAACAAAGAATTATTGATCACATCAGCAAATTTCCAAAATACAGGTCGCATTATTGTAGAAACCAAAGTGAACGACTTGTTTTAAACAGTGATGTAACCCTAGATACAATGTTTAACTTATATAAAGAAGAAACTCAGAATAGTGTTCTTTTTCTTCCTATAAACGCATATTTTATGACAGTTTTTTTGCAGGTAAAATCCAAAGCTCTACATCTGAGCAAGAGAAAAAAGAATTTGAGAGACTAAGAGATACTCATCAAGATAAAGCAAAAGCAGCTAGAAATATTATGAACTCAGATCTCCAAAAAGCTAAAAATAGAGGAAGTATTGACTTTTGATTTGAAAAAAACCCTACTTCTCCTACAAATTCCAACGAACATTGTATTTTAAAAAGGCAGCTGTGGCTTTATATCTGCGGTATACATTCAGAAAAAAACTGGGCGAGGCCATCTCTAGGTTTGGGTTGAAGGCACAGCACGAAAAGGTGCACAAGAGGTAGATTCTGTTTTATTAAAATATTTGCAAGAGAACCTAACACCTCAAGTAATGGAATTTATATCATGGTCTGACATTTGTGGAAGACAAAACCACAATATTAAAATTGTGATGCTTTTAAAATTTGCGCTTGAGCTTATACCTTCTTTAAAAAAAATAACGAATTACTTTCTAGTATCAAGACACAGCTTTATGCCCAATGACTCTAAGTATGAGGACATTCTTCTTTTTATGGTGCCTATCCGTTACGGATGTTGAACACTAACATGGCTATTCTGACTTTGTTGACTGCTGCCTGAAAAGTCCGGTAGTGGTTAAGTTAAACCACTTTCGCAAGTTATGCAGCCAGGATATTCTTGTCCATCCTGGACCTCTTTTCCCATGCACTTTACCTTGGAGTATGTTCCGAAGTAGGTCATATTGTTGTACATTGCGCATTATATGGCCCAGGTATTCTAGTTTGCGACGTTTTATGGTTACGACTAGTTCGCGCTCTTTAACCATTTTATGTAGTACTTGTTCGTTGGTAATTCTGTTTATCTAGGAAATCCTCAACATGCGTCTATATATATATGCACCACATCTCAAATGCTTCGAGTCTCTTTAGTAATGCTTTAGTTAAGGTCCATGACTCTACGCTATATAAAAGAACGGAAAATACGTAGCATTTTAGTAAACGAACTTTTATTTCCAAATTTATGTCGTGGCTGTTTAAAATTTTTTTTCATTTTGACGAAAGCTGATCTTGCCGTCTCGATCCTTATCTTAATTTCCGTGGATTGGTCCCACTGTTTATTTAAGTTTGCACCCAGATAACAAAAGTTGGTTATTTGTGTTATATATTGTTGGTTACCTAGTAATTGACTAGATGGTATCCTATTTTTGCTTATAACGATCTATTTTGGTTTTTTTATGTTAAAATCAAGCCCAAACCTGCTACTTAATTTTGTCACCCTGGAGACAAGTATCTGCAGACCCTCAAGATTGTCTGCAAAAAATGACAGTATCATCAGCATATCTTATGTTGTTTAATTGTTCTCCATTTGTTCAATCACAAATTAACCCCTTAATTTGTAATCTCACATTATTCTTAACTTCTTAATCTTTTATAGTTTCACCTTGTATAAGTTTGCATTATATATATTGCAAAACCATATAGTATGATAATTTAATAATAATAAGTTCATTTACCTACAACTAAATAAATTGCCGAATAATAATATTTTCCAATTGAACTTCCTAAGTGTCGCAATTAAGGCGTAGATTAAATTGTATTATAAGCAAAAGTTAGGTGGTGTGATATGAACGAAGCAATGACCTAAGGTGCTTATGTATCATTATGCGTGAGATTATAAATTGGGGATTTGAGTTCAAATGAACACAGTCAATATTGAGTAGTTACCGAACGAACACCATATTGTGTAATTACGAGTTGCTGTCAATAAATCATCACTTTTACCCTACAACTTTAACATTTATTAACCCTATCAGCATCGATCAACGAGAAGCGGACAAAGGGGCATTACGAACCAAACCGAACTTCAATACTAAGTTCGATATTTTCCACCATTTATAAGTAAGAGGACATAGAGTCACCATTAAAGCTCCAAAATCGGTTGTATACTCTAGATGATTATATTATTAACGTTATTAAAAATTTCAAATTTCAAACTTCAAATTTTGTAATCTAACAAGAAACCTGTCTCTATTTCAAAGCTTAATGACATAATGTAGTTAATGGAGCTTATTCCTTATTATTATAGCTTATTGGAGCTTTTTAAAGACCTATCATAGTATTTTCTGTAAACGATATAACTTTTTATATGTAGGTATTAAAGCTGAGAATTTCATAAAACGTTATCATAACACGTATTTTTTATTTTGAAATGTCAGACTAAGCGTCAAATATGTCTTTTAATCCAGTATTTCGTTATTAAATCATACATATCTTAAAAAATCATTAACGAATAAAGCGACATTTGATCGAATAACTTTTAAAATATAAATTATTTTTAAAAAATTTAAAAAACGTTACGAGTTTTTTATATCTGCCATACTCTATCAAAATATAAAACTTGTCAGTACTATAATTTATAAATAGCACGAAAAACACATTTAAAATCTTTAAACCCATTTTTATCAAAACCACATTTTGGCACTTAATCCGCTATTACATAAAGCGGTCCAATTAAGATTAAGTCCAATTTTGTTTCGGACAAATTTATTCGATTACTTTATATTTCTTGTTGAATACTATATGAGTTGTTTGTAATAAAGGAAAAGCTTAGTGCTAGACGTTGTTTTTTAAAAATGTGAATATATCAGACTTCATATATTATCGCATGGTTTACCTGAAAAAGATTCGTCTGCATTCTCCTTTCTATTGTGGAATCATCGTAACCGCCTACCTGGCCGTGAATCCGGTCTCAGGCAGAGATATTTTCCAAAACATTATCTTTCCTCTCGCCACTTTGGCAATTCTGGAACGGAAACAGGAAAACGACGCGTTATCTAGGCGGTCGCGACCGAATGTAAGGACCCCCTTTGGCCCTCTCGAGTTCCCATTTTATCCTTTCTGCCTTCTAGATGTCGCCACATTCGTTTTTGATAATTATTTCGATAATTTTATACGCTTTTGCTTGTCGGTGTGGGTAAAAGATAGGGAGAGAAAGTATGGGTACCTAAAAGTTATGAAGTCCTGAAAGGGATAGTAAGTGAACTTACCTTTTGAAAGTAGGGTGACTCCTAGGGAAAAGTTTTAGACGGAAATTTATCGCTGTCTTTCATTATGCGAGTAATGTTTACAGTATTATTAGCAATCTGACACGAGGAAATTTAATATTGCAAATCAATTCAAACAATATAATTAAAATGTACATTACTGGAAGTAAGAAGTAGAGTAACAACAATAAAATTTTCGTTTTCTAATGTGCTCTTCATTAGCAAATAAGGTGCACATATTGTAAGCAAACATTTAGACTATCTTATAATGTGAACAGGAGATCAAAAAGGTATAATACAATTTAGTTTTGAACATCTCAACGCATGAAGATACTCATATATATATATATATATATATATATATATATATATATATATATAATATATATATATATATACTAGATACTCATATATATATATATATATATATAATATATATATATATATATATATTTATATATATGTATTATTACTCGTAAACCAATTTAAAACATGTATTACTTTACAGCAATAAAAACTAGTTTAGAAGCGTCATACGATTAGTTTCATAATATATAATACACTCCAGTGTCAGAGACGAAATAGATACTTAAACTATAATAAAGTCAGTTTCTATAAAGCTCTCAAGTAAATGAACATTGTGCAATTTTGCCATTTTTTAAAATTCCTTTAAAAGACCTTTCAACGAATTCGAATATAACGTCTGAAAGTGCTTCTTTATGATTGCACAAAACGGTTTGTTAAAATTACGCAACTTCAAACTACAATTAAGGCAGTCTTCGTGAAAGAATTTTGCGTGACGTGGGATTGCTGTAATATAAAAGTGTAAATTTTGCGTAATTTGGGCATATTTCAAATGCTAATATTTGTTGCTAAACCTCAAAATCGAAATTTTATGTTGTAGGTTTTGGCTATTTTCTCCGCAAATGAAAATTTTATAGCGACCTGTCAATGGCATTAATACATTATTTATTTATATTTTTTTATTTAGAAAATCGCATCGACCAAATAGCCATTAGCGAAAAATTAATGGATTACATTAGGTTCAGTTACTGCATTACAATTTGGTTTATTAAATATTGTGATATAATTATTAATGTATTTTAAGAAATTCAGAGTATTGTTAAAGTTAGAGTCTGCACCTAGAGATTCTAGAAGTATTCCTGGTATCTTGTTGTTACTTCGTTGTTGATTGTAGAGGGGACATTCACATAGTATGTGCATTATTGTTAGTGTCGTATTATAATCCGACAAGCGAGAGCTGGCGGGTTGCGTGTAGAACAAATTGAAAAGTGGAAGGGATTGCTCATTTCTATTGCAGTCGGCTAGGAGTTCAAATCGTGTATAACCGTTTAAGTACCTATACTTTATACCTATAATCGCGATTAAGTACCTCTCCTATCTCTCTTAGAATAATTCCTTTTCTATTTTCGTGCAGCTCACCCGCCAGCTCTCGCTTGTCGGATTATACACATTTCATATCGCAGCTGTTTGCACTTTTTAATTAAGTAATCATACGTTAACCTAGTATGTCCGAGTCTGAGGCGTGTTACTATTATTTCTTGGCTTCTTGAAGTAGGTAACATATTCCATGTCTCTAACTCTAACTGTCACTCACTATCGCGTCTTTCGCACTATGATTAGTAGTTTCGTTGCTGGATCCAGATGAAATTTATCTTACTTTGATTGATATAAGCCTGAAGAAGAACCGTTTTGATTTTTTTAAAAGCGGGTTTTTGGATACAGTAGTCGGATGCTTTATATGGAACTAAGTGAGTCTGTTGAGATATTATATTTGCAGTTTGTTGTCAGATTGATTTATATTATAATAGATATATTTAAGGACCTTCTCTGGAGTAATACAGACGCTCATACATATTCGAATGATTTTGAACCATCAGTGTATATCTGGGTATGATTTTTATACTGACTAAGAATTTTTCTAAAATGGGAAATAATTAAATTATAATTAGTAAAGTTTTTATCAAATGACGTAAGTTCATAGTTATAAGATGGTATGTTTTGAATCCAAGGTGGATTATGGTCAAATGTGTATCGAAGACAGTAATGACAGTATCAAACAGATTTAAATGGTCTTTTATTTTTTTATAGAAAGGTTAACAGAACAGTGATTTGCATTGAGGTTTGGAAAATTATCAGTAAAAGTATTTCTATATACAGGATTTTTTGCGTTTTCCTTAATTTGTGTTGCATACGTTATACTACGGTAAGCTCTTCTGTCATTTAACGACAAATCATTTACTTTGCAAAGTAAACTTTTAATCGGTGTTATACAAAAGGCTCCTAGACATATTCTGAGTGCTGTGTTGTGAATAGTGTCGAGCTTTTTAAGTACTGATTTCGATGCTTAGTTGTAAGCTATGGCCGCGTATTCTAGCTGTGATCGTATAATAGTTCTGTATATAATTAACAATGTCTTCTTCTTTAAGTTTCATCTTCTTTCGAAGGTTGCAAATCATCATGGCTATGCGGACTCTGTTGACTGCCGCTCTAAACAGTTCTGCACTACTGCAATTAACAATGTACTCATCTCTAAAGACCAATTTTTGTGTACTAGAATTTTTAATAAGTTTAATCTTCTATAATATTTACATGTTAGATTATTGATATGTTCTTTTTAATTCAACTTTCTGTCAAAAGTAACTGCTAGCAATTTTAGCGAATCTTTCTGTTGTAGTGATTGGTTGTATAGACAGAGATTGGTGTACTGACTTTGTTTTTAGAAAATACTATATATTTAGTTTTAGTTGTTAAAAAGATAAATCCAGTTTTCTGTGACCATTTTTCAATATCTAATAAGAAACTCGGTACAAGTTGGGAGAGGTTGTTTTGCAAAGAAAAAGTTTTAGCCAAATATTACGAAATCGTCAGCATATAAGCGGCCTTTAATTGGGAGTTTTAAATTTCGTAGAACATCATTTATGGCAATTATGAATAGCAAAGGACTTATAACAGATCCCTGAGGAATTCCATTTTCTAATTTCACTTTTGACGAAAAGTTACCATTTACTCTAACTTGCATATACCCTTTATATAAGAAGTTTTTTATAAATGCAAGGCAATGTCCTTTAATTTTTAAATCATACAGTAATCTGATGATACGGTGGAGCCAATCTGTATCAAAGCCTCTTTCAATGTCGAACAGTGCTTTTTAGGTCTATAATATTGTCTAGAGTTGATCTATTTTGTCAGAAACCATTTGTTCTAGAATAGTAATATTTTGGTCTTCAAGTGTCCAGGGGAGACGACGGTTGACCATTTTTTAATAGTTTGCATGTAGTACATGTTAGTGCAATTGGTCTAAAAGACTCAGAATCTGTTTTGGGACATTTTGGTTTTAATATTGGTATTATAATAGAATCTCTCCACGCTGTTGGAAATTTCTGTTTTGTCCAAATAATATTAAATATGTTAAGAAGATAATTGTGTGCATTCTCAGGTAAATGCTTAAGATAAACCATTGGGATATTATCTGGATCCTCACTAGTCTCTTTAAATGAGTTTATTGCATCTTTGTATTTTTATGTTAAATTTGGTGTTTAGAGCATCTGTGCAATCTACAAGCGGTATAATTATCTCTTTCTTTGGTTGAGTGATTTTGTTATAAGCCATTATTCCAGATATTTTTTTGACATTCTTCCACATTTCAGACATAGAGGTCTTACTGTTTATATTGGACACAAATTGAGCCCACGAATTTCTTTTCGAAGTTTTTATTGTTAACTGAGCTTTAGCTTTAATTTTTTTAAATTATATTTTATTGTTAAGTGTTTTAAGTCTTTTGGTATGTGTTAAATGCTTTTTTGGAAGCTTTGATCGATGTCTTACATTGTTCAGTCTACCAAGGAACTGGCTTATGTTTTGATGATCTATATATTTTGTTGTCGCTAAGTCCTATGGAACGGGAAATAAGAGTGTTAATACCTGAATTGAGTTAGGTGGGGTGATGCTGTGACTGGGCATTAAGGTAAAGGTATGTATGGGAGAGTATGTAAGAATATCAAGGAATGGCATAGACGCTTTATACTCAACTCTAATAGTGAATTGAATACTGGCTCTGAAGGTGTCATTAATGTAATGTAACTTTGATACTTTGATTTAACGAAATTTGATGAAAACAGGACTGTTGTTTCAAAATGTTCCATATAGATATCAGTTATTGCGGGAAACAGGGGATCCCATTGGGCGCCATTAATTTGACAATAGAAATGAATTTAGTATAAAAAGTATTAAACATGCACTGTTTTATAAGAGAACCGTTTTTATTTACCAACCTTCCTATCGATGAAACCATTTTCATCTTGGACTCTAAGCATCAAATCCTCCAATACACATTATTTCTTATAAAACACTGCATATCTTATACATACTTTCCATTCCAAAATCAATTCTTTCGTCAAATCCACTATGATCTACCTCTTGCCTGTAACAGCTGATATCTACATGATACATTTCAAAAAAACAGCTATGTCGTCATCCAATGTCAAACCTTATTACGGTACGTTGATATTACCTTGTTATTTATGTTGATATTACCCCATAGTTAAGACATATTAGATCTCTTTCTTTACCACCTGAATGAAATACATCCCAGTATTCAATTCACGATGGAAGTTAATTCTAAAGAGCCTTTTGCCATTTCTTAATGTTCTTGTACAGAAACAACCACCTCACACTTTTTCTCATTCCGTGTACCAGAAACTTACCCATACAAACCGTTATCTCAATGCTCAGTTACATCATCGCTCCGTCCAACTTAATTTAGTTATCAGCACTCTTATTTTTTTTTCATAAGACTTAGCAACAACAATCACATATAATTTAAAATCAATTTAATAGGGTAAAAACTCTTATAAAACGACTACCACAAAACCCAAGACAATAGGAGCATTCAAAAATATCTAAACCACAATCCATTTAAAAAAGCAGCCTTGGGTGATCCAAAAGTTCTTCGGTATTATTAAAGCTAAAGCTGACTGTATCTGCTGCCCATTGCTATGTCCTACAATAACTATAGAATTTTTCTATCCTGCAGCGTTTGTACATGTACAGATCCTTTTTTGTAACAATAAAACACTGAAAACTTTGTTTTCAAACTTCCACAAAATTTATTTTAACTATTATTACTACAGCTGTTTCGCCTGATAGCCTTTCTCAAGTGATCTATTTTGGCTTGGGTTTACAAATTTATAGTCTCTAATGAAATAGGTTGAGAAGGGGAGAACTGTTTGTCTCAAGTTGGTCATTCAGAATTATATCTGTGTTTTTTAATTTGTTGATTTTCATAGATTCTAACAAAGGATCCTTTTTTTGATCCTTTTCTTGATACAAACATACTTAGATACAGAACATAGATCCTTTTCTTGATCTGTCCTAAATATACTAGGTTCTCCTGTTTTTTATGCATACAGTCTTTTGCAGTATTTTGCAGTTTAGCATCTCGCTATCCTTACCGCATAGTCTGCATTTATGGTCTTTGGTTTTTGTTTTTCTTTTATTGTTCAGATTTTATTCCTGCCCATTTGGAGCAGATTTATGTTTTTTTGTATCGTTTTCACCAATTAAGATTGTCCAATGCATTTATTTTGTAATTTTTCCTCCAATATCGCTAATAACATTCTTTCATACAATTCTCTACAGCCCTACATACTACTTCTTTGGTGCTTTTAGGGTCAGAGCTCATCCGTTTGATTTGTTGATCTGATTTTTAGTTGCTTTCGATGCCCTAACGCCCTGGTACTTAGACAAAGCTTAAACTAGTTCTTATATCCCAGTTTTTTAGTTCTTTGGTGCAGTCGTACATTAGTCTGAACACAACCTACTAACACACAGGTGTTTTTAGTGCCGCTTGAATGTCTGACAAGATATGCTCATACAATTATTTTCGTTTGCACATTACAGTGTCGTTCATTACAATTGTAGTGTAGTACAACAGTGTTTGTATATTATAGTTCATTCTTAATGCAAAGCTTTTAATAATTCTTAAGGTTTCTAAGTATATTCCTGCCGGCATACCATCTCCGGTCTTGGACCCATCTCTATTCCAGATTTTACCCTATTAGTTGTGGTACTTTCTTAGGAAATATTTCCTGCTTTGTTACTAGATTTTTTACTTCTCTGTTTGATCTTGCATATGTTCCTTTATCATCTAAGCCATTTGTTTACAGCCCTTTTGATACGCTTCTTTCTTGTTGTATACTGCATTAACGATTTTACCGATGTCATTTTTGTCCGCGACATTGGAGTATTCTTTTTGTCCCTTGAGATTGTGCCGACCGATGCATAAGCTGTTTCATTGATTATACTTATTATATCTTGGTAGATGTTGAATCGTTTGGCAGTGCATCAATATTGTATTTAAGTGGATTTATACAATAAATTGTATCTATACTTACATAAAAAATAAAAGTCCCTTAAAACAAACCAAAAGTTATTGACCATGGACTCACATTTTTAACTAATTGATTATTAGAAACATTTACTCTATATAATTTTTATTAATAATCTAGATAAAGTTATTGGCAGTCAACAAACCAATAAATTTTAGTAATAGATTTAAATAAATTCGCATTTTTTATTAGATTTTATTAAAACAATCTTATTAAAAGATGGAAAGATCGAAAATAGCAATATATTGTAAAATCACACACGTCTAAATTCGTGGAATTTTTCAATTACATAATACGATAAGCGTAACAGTTTTCTTGACACACATATCGAATTTTCGATCGAATAAAAAGAGGGTGACTTAAGATTTTCATCCCTTTTCCCTCTCCCTCCTCGATGATGACTCCTTAGGGGGAAGAAACGGAAACCCAGAAGGAAATTAATATCGTAAATATAAAGTTAGTGCATAAGTCATGCTAGTATGAATTTTTCTGAAATATTGGGGCAACAAATTATTAGATACACGTGGTCTCGCGGATTTATGTGACGCACTTTACGTTTTATTTATGTTCAATTTTATGTTTTATTTATGATCAGGTGGGATTTATATTTTTCTTCTCTTTATTGCTTCGCTTTATTTCGGATGATACTAACAGTAATTTAGTGTGGTACTAAGAATTATGAATAGCAACGTTTAAGCTTTATTAAAACTGCTTTATTTATCGTAAGATTAAGACTAATAATATATTGAAAAATATTTAATAATGTAGATGCTCCTAATATTTTATAATATTAATATCGGATCTTAATAAAAGATATTAATTAGACATAAATACATTGCATATGTTTAACATAATATATTTGGTAATATACATATACGGTGTATTTTCTTCATATTGTATCAGTGTCTTTGCAAAAACTCTAACAACAATAAAATTTGTTGTGGATTACATTATTTTTTTAAATATAATGTGATTCAGTATATTTGATAAATTTTTAACATCACATGTATGTATGTATAACAATTTACTTCTTACTACATTACCTAGGCATTATTGAATTCGTTGGTTTTTTGTAGTATCTACCTCAACACAATAATTTATACCCAGCCTAAGAAAGTGGCTCACCCCTTAAAATGACGCTCGGATATAACAATTCATTGGAGCAAGATGTATTAATTCGTGTATAAAACAGAAATCTTTACTGGACTTCAATGCTCAAGACCATCAGTTTTTCCTTTATAAAAAGAGTTTAATCTTAGTAAATGGGTATATTTATTTAAAAACCCTTAAAAGGGTACACAAAAAAACAAACGTTTTAGGACTAAACAGTCCAGAGAATGTTTGTTTTTTTTTTTGTTTTGAGACTTCAACTTTGAGACAAAGATTGTAGATATTGTTGTTATAAAACTGTGTTATAACAACAATATGTACAATCTTTTATAACTACATGTAATTTAAAGGGTTTTTACCCTGGTATTTTGGTGGCTCAGGCATTTTAACCTAGCAATTTTAAACCTGATGATTGACTGTTTAGTCCGAAAACGTTTGTTTTTTTGATGTAGCTTTTTTAAGGTTTTTTAAATAAATATACCAATTTACGAAGATTAACCTCTTTTTGTATTACGTGGTATACAGCCAGCTACAGGAATTGTTTTCCTTGTGCATTTTCCTTTATAACACTCTGATTCGCGATAAGGATACACTATTTCTTCTTCTTCTTAGGGTGCCTGTCCGTTCCGAACGTTGGCGATTATTCTGGCTATGATGATTTTGTTGGTTGCTATACGAAATGTTTTGAGGTCTTTCTATACCATGCTCTCAGGTTAGCAAGCCAGGATATTCTTCTTCGTCCTGAGGCTCTTTTTCCTTCAATTTCACCCTGCAAAATGCATTGGAGTAGCTCGTATCTGCCCTGATTTCTCATTATATGTCCCAAGTACTCCAGCTTACGGCTCTTCACAATGTTGACCAAATCCGCGGTTGTGTTCATCCTCCGCAGTACTTCTTCATTAGTGACTTTGTCTGTCCATTGTATCTTCAGGATTCTTCTGTATAACCATAATTTAAACGCCTAAAGTTTTGATAGAGTTTCCGCCTTTAATGTCCACGTTTCTACTCCATACAGAAGTACTGAGTACACGTAACATTTAAGGAGCCTTATTTTTATTTTCAGGGTGAGGTCATGGCTTTTGAACACAGAGCTCATAGCCAAGAATGCACTTTTGGCCTTTCCGATGCGACATTTAATCTCTTGGGTATTGTCCCATGACTCATTGATTATAGTTTCTAAGTAATTGTATTGTGAGACACGTTTAATTCTCATTTGGTTCACATACAGATTTGCTGCAGTTATGTTTTCCTTGCTGATGATCAGTAGCTTGGTTTTGCTGGTGTTTATATCCAGTCCATAGGTTCTACTTATTTCTGTTATTTTGTTCATTAAGTTTTGCAGCCCTTCTATGGTATTGGAAAACATTCTATTACCCACTCTTTATGTGTGAGTCCTGGTAGAAGTCCAACATGATTCCATAACCAAATAAAATGCAGACTAGCGTTAGGCGCTTTATTCCTGCTATTGTGATCGGCGAATCTGAAATTGCTTAGGCCTTAAATCTCTGCTTTGGGTTACGCTCAGTTCTGAATCCTGGTGCTCGAGGATTTGGTTCCTAAGTTCCCTGATTTTTGGTTGTTGGTAATTTTTATGGTGGCTTTCACCGGTATTTGTCAGTAGTTTTTATGGTATATATATATTTTTTTTTGTGCCGTTCTTTATGTTTTTTGTATATTTTTTTTGTAGGATGTTCTGAAATAAAGATCGTATAAGTTGGCCTACACAATGATTGTAACTGTCGCATTGATAGAGCTACCAACTATTCTCTAGTTTTTTCTTTTTGTTTTCTTCTCAGGGTATATATTTATTTTTACCCGCGTATTTATTGCTTCGGACGCTTGTGCTTTAATCCATGAAATGCATCATATCCTTTTATCTCTCGCAGTATGGGGCTTGGGTGGTTCTCTAATTCTGCAAATTTTATTCAGGCCCTTTTTGTCATTATATCGGTTAGCCTGACTTGTTGTATTTCTCTAAATAGAAAACTCGGTACGCTGACTGATAAGGCTGCTGTTGTGAGCCGCTTAAATCTTAGACGTAGTTGTTTTACAAACGTATCCCCATGCGAGAGATGCTTATATAAGTATCGGTAAGATGGTGCTTTTTTTAATCTTAGTTTTGTTTTTTATTCTTATTTTGTTTCTTTTACCTGCGACATATTTTTTGATTATTAAACGTTTGTCCATTATAATTCTCAGGTATTTAGCTTTGCTTTTCTATTCGATAGGATTATTATGCACTATCAATTGCTCATCTGGCTTTTAATGCCTACTATATACTTTGCCTACATTTCTACCGTATCTTCAAAAATAATACTAAGTAGAGTTTTAGGTGATTTTGAAACATCTGCGTATATATTGTATACAGTAGTGCTCATACCTCCAAGATTGAGACTTTTTGTCTCAGCTTTAAGATTTACTCATCTTATAGCAGCTTTCTTAAATTTTCCAGTTCGGACTTTTCATTCTGGCTGCACTGGCGAAAGCGTTTTTCTTTCATTGTCATCCTTTTAGGGCTGTCGTCATCGGTAGTATTCTCGATCCTTTCTTTTTGCCAATTCTTCCAGTTTTTCTTAGACTTGGCAAGGTTGAATTCTGCGTCGCTTCTTCTGGCATCTCGGTGTGGCTCATTGGCGTTCATTTCAAAACCTTCTGTTGGAATATTATTAAAAATTTTAAATTTCGGGTGACTGAAAGTAGCATGACGTCTAGGTGAAAGCATAGATCGATCAGAAAGGGACATGTTGATATTCGATCTTACTAGTTGGACGAAACATTTTTTTGCCTGTTGACTGGCCGCTGTAGTGGGATTCTGGGTGAAGTTTTCGGTAATTTTGTAGTTCCGTAGCACACTCTCTGTCAGAATAGAGAGAAATCCTATTGCGTTTCTTACTGCTTACTGAAAAATGTTAAATGCTAATATTTAACATTTCGCAGTGCAATCCCAGAGAAAGCACTGCAGTTATCCCAACGGGTCAACGCCATTGGTTTTTTTACTTACGCACCTTTAGAGAGCAACCTCCGAGAGAAATTAAAAAAAAAACTAATTTACCTTGGTTAAATTTTCTCCAGAACTATTACTTGCCGCCCGTACACAGTGATTCTTTTACTTAGGTAGAAAATAGCTCTTTATAACATTTCACTTATCTATATAATACGTCCCCTTCTGTCCCTTCTTATTTTCACATATTCTTAGCCTTGGTTTGGATCCCTTTATTGCATTATTGAGAGATTTCTAGAATTTTCTGGATGTTTTTTTAATGTCTCAAGTTTTTTCAATAATCCATTTATAAAAACTTGCTTTTTTCAAGTACTTAAGTACAAGTAAGTTTTTCTTTGCTTTTCTCCTTCTTATTATTTGAGATTCTAGATCAAATCTTTGTGCTAACTAAAAAGTGGTCTGAACAAATGTTGTAAGCTCAGTAGGTATGGATATCCATTTATTTGGAGAAGCATCAAGCATGTGCACCTGTACGTGATCGATCTGGTTATTCGTTAAGCCAACGATTAAAGGCCAATTCATCATATGTTTATATGTTTGTGTGAAAAATACTTGTGTACTTTCCGCGATCATATTATTAGCGGCTCCAAAACGAACTAATCGCTATAGATTTTGAATTGATGTTATTGTGGAGACTATGCTTAATAATGTTGGCTAGACGTATTTCATCTGTTCTTATTTTTCTATTCAGGTCTTCTGTTGCTATCTTCTCATTTCTGAGACAACTATTGTATATCATTATTATCAATTAACCTCTAACGGCCACTGCTGAACATGCGCCTTTCGCATGCTTTTCCACTTAGTCCTATTTTGTGCCATCTGAATCCAATTTGTTGTATGTCATCTTTTTATGTCATCTGTCTATCTCGTTGGGGGGTCGACCTCTAGTTCTGTTAGCTTCTATTCGGGGTCTCCATTTAAAAAATCTTTTTGTCTACAGGTCATCAAGTGATCTTGCTAGATGACCTGCCCAGTTCCACTTTAGTGTTGTTATCCTTTCAATAACGTCTGCTACTTCTGATCTTTTGCGTATAGTAGCATTGAGTATTCTATCACGTAGAGAAATCCCTAACATTATTCTCTCCATTGACATTTCCGCAACTTGTAGTTTACTCACTGTCGTTCTTGTGAGTATTAGGGTTTCTGCGCCGTAGGTCATCACTGGAAAAATACACTGATTAAATACTTTTCTTTTTAGTCACATTGGAATCTTAGACCTAAAAATATCCTTCATCTTTCCAAATGCAGCCCAAGCGAGGTTTATTTTTCTTTTCAGCTCGATTGTTTGGTTGTCTCGACTTATTCTAACTTCATGACCCAAGTATTTGTAGGAGTCAACTGGCTAAATATCTTTTTTTTTCTCTTGAGATGTTTTTGATGTGGACTAAATTTGTCATAAATTGTGTTTTTGAAAAAATTATTTTAGGACTAACTCTTTTTGTGGCAGTATGGAGTTCTTAAAGCATTATCTATGCCTGATCAAAGCTCTCTGCAATAAGAACGACATCATCTGCAAATTTGAGGTTGTTTAAAAATTTTCTATCTACATTGATGCCCTTTTCGTTCCAATGTATTGTTTTACAAGCGTATTCTAACAAAGTTGTAAATACTTTAGGAGACATGGCTCCTTGCCGAACGCCTCTTTCAAGACAAAAGGTCCCAGTGTCTTTATTAATTCTTACACAGGCTGTAGCATGCTGATATATGTATTTGATGAGGGATATGTATCGGTGATCTATTCTACATTGAGTAAGAGCTTGGAGCATTTCACTTTGATTGACCGTATCAAATGCTTTTTCAAAGTCGACAAAGACAAGTATCAGGGGTCTATTAAATTCAATGTTTTTTTTTTCAATTAACGACTTGATGGTTTATAAACATATGTTCATAAACATCAAATATCCATCAAATGTTCATAAACAACCTATAAACCTGAAATTACAAGCTAATAGGTCTATAATTCTTTAGCTCTGTTATATCTCCCTTTTTGTGCATAACTACTGTAACAGCTTTATTCCACTAAGATGGTCTAACCTCTTTTAAAAGGCATAAGTTATGCTTTCAATACTGTCTTTCCTCCTGCTTTAACTGCCTCAATAACGATTTGGTCATAACCAGCTGCTTTATTGGTTTTCAGTCGATTTAATATACATGCTTAAAGAATAACGCTATTGTATATGTTTTTTAATTTATCACAGAATTGGTATTTATCTTTGTCTTCTTTGCTATCTGTTGTTGTCTACGCTAATAAGACTATTTTTAAAAACTATGACTATTATTATCGGACTAGCCACTAGTCCGTACGGAGCTTATGTATAGACTTATTGGCTTAAAATCTATAATAAATTGCTTTGTTGTTGACTATAAAGGCTGCTCAAAATGCACGTCTCGTTCAGTGGCAAGTGTAATATAATTTTTTTTATTTCTATTTTGGTCTGTGCTTAGCCTGGCCATCATATTTTTATAAAATTATTAATATAAAATATAAAATTTAACTTTGGATTTTGTAAGAATAGATTTTTATAAAGCAGGAAGGCTATCATTACGTCCAACCCCCAATCTGGAGGGCAAGCGACTCTTCTTTTAAGATTGCGGTAACATAAGACAAAGGGTTTTAGGCATAAACAGAAATGTAACATTTTAAACAAGAGAAGGTGCGTAAATTCTAACTAAGGTTAGCTAATAATTATTTAAAAGTAGTTTAAAACTTTTCTACAATATCCTAAAATAAATTAAAAATATCAAAAAATAGCGTTTCTTATCAAATATTATTTTAAAAATAACAGGTGTTAGGGTTTATTTAATTCTCAAAATACTCAGTATAATCTTAATGAAATCTTCACGACAAAATAAAAAACCCTCTTTACGCTAGAAATCACCGTCACCCTCTGAAAACCATCCCTTTGGCCTCTTCTAATACTCTCGTACATCCACTACCAAGCAGAGATTACACGTGAATTATAGTACAAAGATATCTAATTGTAGCCGGGGGCAGGCAAAATAAAGGGGCCTGTTTAATAGGGGGCCCAGACCCGTTCAGATGGATTCTTGACCCTGCATCTCAACCACCTTTTTAGTTCTTACAGGCCATTTGACGGTTCACTACATTTACCGTTCGCGCTCATTATATTGGGCGTTAGTGTTAAGAAGACGAAAACGATTAATACGGTGTACGATTAGGGATAGGAATAGGGTAGAAATTGATTAGTTCTTCCTATATAAATTTAATGATTTGTTACTTTATCGAATTTTATAAATAACTAGTCAAAAAATTTAAAGAATATAGTTTTACTAATAATTAAAAAAGCTAAAAACCAATTCAAAATGTTAATCTACATTTTGATGCAATCATAAAACAGCCAAAAAGTTTCCGTTATCAAATTATCGCGATATAAACATTAGCTAAATTTGCAATTGGTTATTTCCAGCTTTTCTTTACAAAGGAAATATATAAAATAGGAGACAACAGTTAGTACGTCTATGATAATAACGATTTTCAGTTTAATAGCGTAACAAGTCCAAAATTTAAATATTTGAGAAATTGAAAAAATCTAAATTTCGTTTTTATAATTCTATATATTTTTATCAACAGTAATTTTTTATGAACGACAATAAGTAACTTAAATTTATAAGACTTCTTGTGCTTCTTCTGACGGCGATACAATTCTTTGTGAGTCTTGGCCTGCTTAACAATGTTCTTCCATTCTGCCCTGTCGGATATTTTCCTTCGCTACTGCTGTTCATGGTTTTAAGATCCCTCTCTACGTCGTCTATACATAGTTCATCCAGCTTGTGGTTCATTTTAATTCTCCACGAACCATCGCTGCATTGGGTTGGTCCAAGTATCGTCCTTAGTATTTTGCACTCAAATATTTTCAGTTGATTTTCATCAGTGGTTTAGAGTCTACGTTTCACATCCATATGTGACCACTGGTCTGATTACTGTTTTGTAGATTTTAAGCGTAGACTTACGATTCAGTAACTTACTTTTCAGTAAGTCTTTTATGCATACAAGCGCTAAGAATCCGTTTTTTGTATTTCTTGACTGATGATATAGTTGTCATTTATTATTGAGCCCAGGTAGGGAAAAGTGGAGGCATATTTGTAGGTTTATAGGACTATACGAAATATTAGTGCAAGAAAATATTTAGATAATATTTGTTTAAACTAACCCAAATTTAAACTTTATTGACATTGTAAAACTATTAAAATAATTTTTTTTTTCTTTATTTACCTACTTTTTGCAAATAGATGTAATGTATTATCCTTACAAAGATCCAGTAGATCTTTTTTCCTATTTATACCGATTAAACGACTTTTTTTGAAGACTGGTTTTAGCTGGATTTTCTTATTTTGTCCTAAGTTGTTTATTATTGTGTTTAATGTCAATAGTCTTGAAAGTATCTCTTAAATAAAAGTTTTTACAGAAAATATATTCAGATACATTTTTTCTATTTTAATAATTTTTAAGTAATTTCAAATAACGCTTTCTTTCTATCTGTTTTTATTGAAATTTGACCCAAGTTGCTCTTCTTCTTCTTAGGGCACCGTCTTCTTTTTAAGGTTGGCATTCCAAATAGCAATTGTAGTTTTGGAAACTGCTGCACGAAAGATTTTTGCAGATGATCGGTCGAACCATATCCTTAGGTCTTTCAGCCACGAGTTCTGGCGTCTTCCTACTGATCGTTTACCCTGTAATTGTCCTTCTAGTATAACTTAAAGTAATTCATATCTTTCACCTCTCAACACAAGACCCAACTATTGCATTTTCCTCTCTTTGATTATTCTTGCTTATCACATGCGACGAAGTACTTCGACATTAGTAACTCTTTGTACCCATGGAATTCTCAACATTCGTCTTTTTAGATACATCGCTAAGGCATATATTCTTTTTTCTATTTTAGAGTCCATTGTGCAACTTTCACAGCCATACAGTAAGACAGAAAAAACGTAACATCTGATTATTCATTCTAAGCGCAGACTCGGTCTGATCTTGAAAAAATGTGTTTATGTTCATGAATGTTTTCCTTGCTTGTTTTATTCTCAATAGGATTTTTTTTGGAACACACTGACTATTGATATTAACTTTCAAATATTTTATAGAATTTACCAGCTCTATTATTTGATACTTGGCATACACATGTTTGTTGGTGTCTTTGAAAATACTAAAGTTTTGATTTTGAAAAGTTTTGATGTAAACCGAACATTTCGCTGTGGTGATCTATCGCATTTATTATATTTTGTAGTTCTTGTGCGTTGCTTGCTTTTAAGACGGTATCATCAGCATATTTGATGTTGTCTATGTTGATTCCGTTAATCTTAATTTCGCCTTGGACCTCGTCTACTGCTTCTCTGAATATAGATTCCGAATACAAATTAAACAGTAGCGGTGGTAAGACGCAATCCTGTCTAACTTTTTGTCGGATTTTTATATTTTCGGATGTTGTGAGCTATATTTCAATTGTTGCCGTTTGGTGCCAGTATAGTTCTGAGACAATTCGCAAGTCTTGGTTGTCAACTCCAGTTGTTCTCAGAATTTGGATCATCTTTTGATGGTTAACGGTAAATACTTTTCGATAGTCTATAACATGTCTATACATCTACATTCATGTTCAAAAGAGCCTCTCGTGTTCCCAATCCGTTTTTAAATCCGAATTGGGTGTCACTCATCTGGAACTAGCACTTCTTGTAAATTCTTGTATGGATAATTCTGAGAAAAGTTTTAAGGACATGAGACATCAAGCTTAATATTTGGTAATCATGGCATAGTGAAAAATTAGATTTTTTAGGTAATGCTACGAATGTTGATTTTCCACAGATTGCCAGTCTATTGGTATTTTATCTGTGTCGCTACTTAGTGACTTTAAGTCATACATATCTAAAGTACAAATTTCATTAACACTGTAGAAAACTACATTTTTTTGCTGATTTGAATATACTTACCCATCGTATATTGGACCAAACTTAATATCACGCGTTTTTTATTTTCCTTATGTATGCTATCACCTTTGTTATGTGTGAGCCTTTTCAAAAATTTGTGTATAATTTTTTTTTATTTTGTTGACATGCATTACACAAAACAGGTACAAACACACATCTATCTACAAAATATCTACAAAATTTATTTTTATTTTGCCCTGCGTCATTATGAGAGTAGAAAATGACATGCTCTCTGTTTCATGCCCTAATTTTCAAAAAAATATAAATACAGCTACCAATTTCATTGGCCCCCCTCTTTGCAATTTCTTTATGCCAGAAAAAGTAGTAGTTTGGTTTTATGTCAAACATGATAAAGTTGTAATTAGCCAGTCTCTGTTTATAATAAAAACTACTACTTTTACCACAAGGAGTAGTAAGAATAGCTTTAAGATCGAAAAACAACACTCGAATGTTTTCATCTGATTGTAGATCTTAAATCTTTACTTGTTGGCTTAAATATTTTTTACTTAATGCGCTTCATATCTGCTTCTCAGTTAATGTTTCTGCTCATCATTTCCATTTGCATAACTAGTACATAAGCTGCATTGATCTTTTCTAGGTATGTGAAAAGCGATGTTGGTCTTTGTATTAAATATTTTATTAAATATATAAAAATGTTGGCAACCTGTTTATTATTTACCGTGCAGCTCCTCTCTTAAAGGCCACAGGTACTTAGTAGAAATGTTCAGACCTTCACCTAGATTTTCTTTGTTTATTTGATCTCGTCAGAAATGTTATTTCTTCCTCAGAAATATATTAATGCGATCTTTTATTTTTCACTTTACTTTGATACCTTAATGTTTCTCATGTCTTCTGCATTGAACTGTTAATAAACAGTTTTGTTTATTATCCTTTTAGTTTTTTTTTATATTTTTAGTCATTTTTTCGATTATTACATTACCACCAGTATTCAGAAACGGTCTTGATGATGTTTCCTAAAATTTGAAATATTTTTAGGTGCACATTTATTATATTCTAAGTGTTTAAATATTAATAATTTATAACAAAACAAAACAGTTAGATTAGGTTTCATGCAAATGTTCTCACCATTGCATTTTTGTTAATCGAGTGCTGGTACTTGCCAAATATAATAATTATGCACCACAGGACTCAAAAATCTTTTTATTTAAATTATTTAATTTAAATTTACTTATTTTTAGAGAAAAATGTAACATCTAAGAAGCCGCGTGTCACATTATAAGACTAATCCTTCTTGTTCAATACTATAACAAATTAAGTTGTTGCATTATTAAACTAAAACATAAATTTGAAGCTGCTACATATATTTTGATGTTGAGTTCAACATCAAAAGATGATAAACATTTTAAAAGAGGCAGACCTGGATGACAAAGACATCAGAATAATTTCAGAACTCTACTGGAATCAGACCGCATACATGAAAATTAACGGAGAAAAAACAGATCACATAAAAATACTACGTGGAGTTAGACAGGGATGTATCCTATGGCCGTTGATATTTAATATGTACTCAGAGAAAATTTTTAACGAGGCTCTTTACGGAATAGACGAAGGCATCCTTCTAAATGGTGAAAGAGTAAACAATGTTAGATATGCCGACGACACCATGGTGATAGCAGATAGTTTAGAGGGACTTCAGAGGCTAATGGACAGAATAAACGAGTACAGTCAACAGTACGGACTAAACATTAATACCCACCAAACAAAACAAATTATTATCAGCAAGGAGAATATAAATGGGGCTCATCTATACATTAATGGGATGCAGATAGAGCGAGTAAAACAGTATTGTTACCTGGGAACTATTATTAACGAACAGTGGAGCAACTTACAGGAAATAAAGTGCCGCATAGGAAAGGCAAGAACGGTCTTTAACAAAATGAGCGCCATCTTCAAAAGTCACAACATATGATACAAAAAAAATGATACAAAAATGAGACATTTGAGATACTATGTTTTCTCTGTGTTGTTGTACGGGCGGAGGTATGGACGCTTACAGACACCACTATTAAAAACTTGAAGCATTTGAGATGTGGCTTTATAGAAGAATGCTGAGAATATCATGGACAGCAAGGATCACGAACAAGGAAGTTCTAGGAAAAATGAAAAAGGAACCAGAGATTGTGTTTACGATCAAACGCATAAAATTGCAATATCTGGGACACATTATGAGAAATCAGCACCGTTACTCCCTGCTACAGTCTATATTGCAAGGTAAAGTCAAAGGTAAGCGAGGACCCGGTAGAAGGAGAATATCATGGCTGCGGAATTTAAGAACATGGTTTAAGAAAACCTCAACGGAGCTGTTTCGAGCCGCAGCGAGCAAGGTTATGATTGCCAATATGACTTCCAACATCCGAAATGGATAGGAACCAGAAGAAGAAGAAGAAGAAGAAAACATATATTAATTGTACTATTTAAAAACTAAAAGACGAATTACGATTTATTTCAGTATTTAAATTGGTAGAAAGATGTATGGGGAATGCCATGATTGCAATATCTCAAATTTTAATTTGTTTGACTTGTTACACTATTGAACTGAGGTATCGATAAAACATACAATTAAATCATTCAGATCTGACGGTGGCAATTGCCACCATATATTTTAGAAGATCACTGTAATATCTACAGATAACAGGTGTTAATTTTATTAATAAATGTCGTTGGAGTTATCTAGTTATCTCGAAATCCGCTGGAACTTGTTCATTTTCACTTATGGTTTTAAATGCTGTTAATTTTTATACTACAAAATGCTTACCCGTAGAAAACCTATTATTTTCGCAACTTTGTCGCAAAACATTTGATTTTTAATATTCGCTCTTTTGTTTTTGTATTTATGGTGGGCAGTGAAAAAAAAATAACTTAATAGTGCAAATTATTGAAATTCCCTGTGTCAATATGTTGAATTCCCCGCCTTTGGAAGTAAGTCAACGTTTGCTGAGGTACGCTGCTTACTAATTTCAATAGATTAACCGCGCACATTTAACCCATTCGCTTAAATCGAGTTATTTGTAATTAACTAGCTCCTACCCATAAGCCGGTTTCCGCCCGCCATGCCATGCCAAGCCATCCTTTTACTTGCCTCGTGTTGCCTCCAGTTGGTTGCTTCGTATTGCTTGGAAAGCACTCGCACTTCACTACCCGATTCTAAGATTAATGTGCCGAATTTTCAATTATCGGTTGGGAAATTCGATAGTTTGAAAAATCTGCTGACTTTAAAAATTAGTATTAGGGCCGTGTCTTGAGTACTTTTGTGAATACACATTTTTTATTAAATAATTTAAATATTATCAAGAAACATGTATACAAATATTGCTTACCAATATAGATAAATAAAATAGCTAATACCAATAAAGCTTAGGTGTGCAAAAAAAATGGTCAAAAAAAATTAAAGTATTCATGTAGATATGATCAAACAGATCCGCAAGTTCTACATCTACGTATCTAAAACACTTCTTAGCTTTGTCAATAAACTAGGATAAACAAATTTTTACATAATTAACAATATGTTATTTTAAATATATTGACATTATGGGATCTTTCTCTAACTTTTTAGAAATTTCTTGTGATAAAATAATAACAACCAGCATTACAGTACCAAAGACCTCTTATATTAAATATAATAATATAATCTCTTTTTTACATTTCTATCAGAATAGGAGTTTGAAATCCAAGTAAAGATGTAAAGATAAGGTTATCAAAATGCTTATTATAACAAAAATATCATGATGCGATTTTAGTTTAGTAGGTTAATACAATGTTATAGTACAAAGAGAATAATGTTAGAATGTCCAGACGTCACATCGTCATATGATACCACTAACAGCCATGGATGGAAATATGGTTAATGTGCTATTAACTTTAACAGAATTGGAAAGTTTGTGAGTTCTTTGTTCTTCACGTAATATTGATAAAAATGAAAATTAGTTATTTTCGGTTTAAATTATATAGCTGAATTCCGGGTCTACTATACCCAACGTACAATCAAATAACATAGTTGTGGAAAACAAAATGTTGAAGTAATAAAATTCACAACTTAAATCGCACTGAAAGTTATTGAAGGCTGCCATAAAACGATTTGTAAAATAATGGGATCATGTTTTTCTTTGCGAGACTTATTAAATCTTTTAATTTGCTTACCAGAAGGAACATTGCGCTACTAAGACTGAAGTTAAGAAAAGAGTATTTATACCGCTTGACCTTCTTGTATTTTCACTCTACTTTCTAATAAGAAGTTTTACACTGAAAAATATCACCCCCCTTTTCAAACCGAATTTGTATAATTTTACTTATTTTAAACAAGTTTCCTTTTTGTTCTTGGTAAAGTTACAAACCATTTTATAATTAAGTAAAGAAATCTGTAAACTCATTTCAAAAACTTTATAAGGCTCACACCTCTTTTTGGCATTTTGTAGCATTTCTATTTTCCCTCGTATTTATTAAAACACCGAAAAATATTCTCAATACTCGTGCATCGCTGGGATTGATAGTATAAACATCTTTGGTCTGTATATAATAACACTAATTGCTTTCTTTAATCGTGATCCCGCCTAATATTGCGCATCCAATAAATATAAATATTTCCTCTTAGATTGGTAAGAAATAACTCTACGATAGATTCAATTCGTTATTGTTTTTTTTTTGTTATTTGTTTTTATTGTTGTCATTGGAAAATAGTGAAGTTCAGTAAGTTAGAGGAGATTTAGATTTGGAAAGAAATAGCTTTTGGCGTGTAGTCTTCAAAAGCCTGCAATTTTTATAGTTGAGAGGTAAATTTGGGCTCAAGATACTGTTTGGCAATTTTTTATTGAATTAATCACTGATTGGTTGTGCTGTGCCCTATGTTAAAGATTACAGTTTGTTGTCATCCAGGATAATTCGAAACCCGAATCAGTGTCCAACCTAAGATTTGTCAATTTTTATGTTCCATGGTGACCCCAAACTATTTGCAGCTTGTGTGGGACGCAATTGTATTTTGTTTGCAGTGATTTTAATTAAATTTCTATCCCAAAAACTTACGTTTCTTACAGTAAATACACCAGCTAGTGATACAAGGTACTTTGTAATAAAATTATTCAAAGTAAAAATAAATAATTTTTGATTTATAAAAAAAATTGCTTTCATGAATACTAAAAATTATAAATAAAATTATAAGTTTTATGAATTAGCTAATTGTCATATTAGTCTTCGTTTAAATAAAGTTAACACTAATTAAAATTAATATTTTTAAAAAGGTTTAATATTTCATTTCGACATATGACAGTCAGTATTATCCTTTTCTGACATTTGGTACATAACCAGCATAGTAATTTTAAATTATTTTGTTTAAAGGTTAACCTCAATGTAAGCTCCGTCAAGAAATTTAAAAAATTTTCATTTTAATCATAATTTAAATTCTTATAAGTGTCCCTAACGTCTGGAGTTTCTTGTAAATTGTCACAATGTCGCCCAACTTGTAAGGTTTGTTTATAAATTTTAGTATGTTGTTTGTTGGCTGTTGATGTAAAGTAATAATAAATATGTAATGTTTCTCTCTCTAAATCAGGAGTTGTAGAATTACTTCCTTTAAAAATATTTTTACCCGTTAATATTTTTGGGAAAAAAAGCCTTTCTTTTCATCCAGCACAAAGATTCTTTTAAACGGCGTCCATTTGACATAGTTAAGGAACCTCCTTTTGTGTAATGCACAGACAATCTATGTAAGTATTTTGTTTATTTCTCTCTTTGTAGTTAGCTCTTCCAGTCCTTCCTTAATTTACTTAGTTACGAACCAGCTCTTCAACCAAAACAAGAGTAGACGTTCTAAAACGTTTCGGTTCGTTTGCTTACCGTATCTTCAGCCCAGAAGTTGATGTCACCACTTTTAACCCCTATAAGTGATACCCAATGTAGTAGACAAATTATATCGTTAAATTTCATGATCACTAAAATATATCCGGGATATAAATCCCGGTCCCGATTTCTTAGCATTTTTAAATTATTTGAATGACACAGCAATAAATATATATTAATTACTATTTATAACTGGGAATAAGCCACAATTAAAGATAAAAAATACGTTTATTGACGTTTCAATTTCCAATTCGGAAATCGTTCTCAAAATACAAACAGTAAATTAAACAAATTTTGTTTTTTGTTACATAGTGAAAAATTCTTCTAATAATTTAATTTTATCTGACTCATTTATATTGACAATTCAGACATACATTATGCATTTTAAAGTAGACGACTTTAAAATGATATTGCCAATATTGTTGAGTTGCGCTCCTGGGACGACTTTACTATAAGATAGTTCATTCATTAGTATTAGTAAGTCAGTAACATATAGAGGATACATCATTTATGTTTTTTAAATAACGTAACATATAAAATCAGAATTTTGATGTTTATTGAAGGTAAACTAAATTCACGAACAAATACTTACAATGTCGGGATAGTATTATGAGGTTTTTTTCCTGGTTTTTCCCTCATAATTTACTGTGGAATCACTAACAGGAGAATTTTACTGTCATCATGTCATGTGTTTGTCTTTTTAAAGACAAATTACATGCTATGATTTTTTCTGACGGATATTCTCAAGTTAAAGTTGATTTCATGTAATCGAATGAACTATCTTATAGTAAAGTCGTCCCAGGAGCGCAACTCAACAATATTGGCAATATCATTTTAAAGTCGTCTACTTTAAAATGCATAATGTATGTCTGAATTGTCAATATAAATGAGTCAGATAAAATTAAATTATTAGAAGAATTTTTCACTATGTAACAAAAAACAAAATTTGTTTAATTTACTGTTTGTATTTTGAGAACGATTTCCGAATTGGAAATTGAAACGTCAATAAACGTATTTTTTATCTTTAATTGTGGCTTATTCCCAGTTATAAATAGTAATTAATTTACAATGCCACAAGAAAATAGCTTCAGAACAATAATAAATATATAAGCAAGTAATAAAATATTTTGTGAATTCGAATGACTCAAAGAACTTTTACGCGTCGATATATTTCCAAAAATAAATTCCAATCTTATTATAAACAACAGATGAATCAATATCCCTCTGGACGAGGTTAAGCGCACTTCCACTTCTAAGTCGCAACTGACAAATCTGTTGTTATTCCGCCTTAAGAAAAAGGTAAATTTGCTTGGGAGGTTTTAACGATATATCTTTCCTCTTGTGGCGAAATTCGTAACTACAATTACGTCGATTTACAAAAATGTTGAAAGTGCAGTTTTAATCGCTTAAACACATTAAGGTTGTTTTTTTTTCAAAATTTTACAGTTATTGTGTCATTACATTTTCAGAACAGCGAAATAATCCTAGTTAGTCTTCTGCGTTCTTCTTCTTCTTAAGGTGCCGTGCATTTCTGCGTAGGCGTCCACCGTACATCGTCTTGTCAGGTGAGATGTTAAATATTCTAGGATTAAATAATTCTGTCTTTAGCAGCATTGCGAAGCATTTCATAGCTGTGGATTCCTGTCCATTGTCGAATGTTGCGGAGCCATGACATTTTTACGTCCGAGAGCTCTCCTACCCTCTATCTTCCCTTCGAGTATCAGTTGCTGAAAAGTGTATCGTTCTTCTCGTATAATGTGCCCCAAGTATGCAGTCTTCTTACTTTTTACATAATCAAAAAGTTCCCTATCCTGTAAGCCCGCTCTTCTGAGTACTTCCTCATTTCTGACCCTGTCCGTCCATGATATTCTGAGCATTCGACGCAGGTACCACATTTCAAACACTTTAAGTTTGTTAATGGAACTGGCCTTTAACGTCCATGCTTCCATTCCGTACAGGAGAACAGGCCACACGTAACACTTAAGCATCTTGTATCGGAGGTTGAAGTCCAATTTGCGATCAGTCAGAAACTTACGAAGCCTCAAAAAAGCATTTCTGGCTAGTTCAACTCTGCTCTTTATTTTATTCTCGGGGTCCCAACCCTCATTCAGCAAACATCCCAAGTATTTGAATTGCCTGACTTGTTCGATTTCTTCTCCAGATACATATATCTTTGCGTTGGGGTAATCATTTCTACTTATAATCATTGATTTCTGTCTTATTGATATTTATTTTCAAACCCCGAGCTTCACTTGCAAGAGTTAGATCATTTAAAAGGCATTGAAGATCTTCGATGTTATCTGCCACTATGGCTGTATCATCGGCATACCTGATGTTATTATAAAAATATGCCATTAACTTTAATACCGTCATTAGAGTCTTCCACACAACAGACAGTATACAACCTTGCCTTACTCCTTTTTTAATGGAGAAATCTTCTGTTTCGCTGGAATTTTGAAGACGTACTGTTGCTGTCTGATTCCAATACAGATTGGCGATGATTCTTATATCCTTTGCATCCAATCCCAACTCTTGTAGGTATTTTATCATCAATTCATGTTTTACATTATCGAATGCTTTCTCGTAATCGATGAAACAGATAAAAACATCATTTCTTTGATCTAAACAATTCTGTATCAATGTTTGCATACTAAAGATCGCTTCTCTCGTGCCAAGTCCATTTTTGAAACCAAACTGACTCCATCCACTGACCTTTTCACATTTCTTAAACAATCTAGTGTGAAGTATTCTCAGGAAAAGTTGTAAAAAGTGACTCATTAAGCTTATTAGTCGGTGGTCCTTGCAGAAATTCGCACGTGGTGTTTTTGGTAGGGCGATAAATGTAGATCGAAGCCAATCTTTTGGAATCTGGCCCGTATCGTAGATGTCGTTAAAGAGCTTGACAATAATGTCTAGGTTTTCTTCATTAAGTAACTTGATTGTTTCTGCGTACATTATCATCTGGTCCTGGGGTTTTGTTACTTTTTAATAGTTGATAGCGTGTACAATTTCAGCTTTCAAAATACTTGGGCCATACAAATGGTCTCCCAGTTGTGGTGGTTTTTGTGTTCTGTCATCATTGAACAAATTGGCTGTGTACATTTTCCAAGTATTAAGTATATCGCTAGGGTCCGTTATTAATTCATTTTGGTCATTATGTATACCAGTGACTTGTTTTTTCTTGAAGACACCAGCAATTTAATTTTCTGCAATTTTCTGCGTTAATCGCTTTGAAATATTATTAGATATAATAATTTATTTATGCATATAAGTCAAAAGGTGGGATACATTCTTTTTAAACAAGTTGTGAAAAAAATGCGAATATTTCAATTTTTTGTTAACTACCAAAAAAGGTTTACAATTAAATTGTATATAAAACAAAATAGATATTAAATTAAAAAAATAATTATTACTATTGTAAAACTAGCAAAAACAGTTTCAAAAGGTTCAAAAATCCATGTTTTGTCAATTATTTTTTCGTATTTAAGACTCACTTACCACTTTTAAAATTTACCCAGAAAATCTTAAAGATATAAATAATACTATACAAAATAAAAACCAAACCATTAATATCAATTAAATAGAAGAGAAATATTAACTAAATGCAATAACTTTTTCAATTTATTTTCAATTAACACTTTTTTTTCTAAACTTATGTCAAAAGTTATGCAAAACATGCATATTTTAAGGCAAAAAGCATTAAGACTTGCCAACTAGTAAATAAAAAATACTTACAGAGATGTCCTGGGCAACACTACACAAGAAGATTTCTAAACTATTTAAAATAGGACGCCGTTTAAAACAATCCTATTGTTGGCGAGAAAGATTTTTGTCTCCTAAAAACTTCAAGGGTATATCTCTTTAAAAGAAATAATTTTAAACTCCTGGTTTAAACAGAAATATTATACAGTTATTTTTGTTTCACATAAACAGTTATTACAAATAAAAATATTAAAATTTATCAACAAACCTTAAATTTAATTTAACCTTTTAGGGCTACCCTTATTTAATAGAAAAACTATAATATGATAATTGGCTGATCCATGAAATTTCTATTTATTTATAAACTTTTAAACTTCAATGAGAACAAATCTTAGCACATTAAAGATGGATGTTTATTTAAAAAAATTTAACAATACTACTTTGCTTCAATGGCTGATTATTTCTTTTTGAGTTATTAAGAAAGTTTATTACCTTGGATTTGAATAAAAAACATTGTCCCACACAAACTTCAACCGACCCAGATCTGACCCATGGGAGACACAAAATTAGGGCTAAGAAACACCAAAACTGGTCCTTAAGCTTCCGTTGATAATAACTATATGATTCTTTAAAAATGCGCTGCTTATTTTTTACTCAACACTATTTAGGCCCACTTTAGGTTTAAGAAACGGTGATATTAGATCCCTTGACACAGAAAACAGTAACAAACCGGTGATTATCTCACTTTACAAAGACTGCCACGTATAATTTAAAGTTCAAGTCATCTCCTTCTAACTAAAGCTCATCGAATTGAGCAAAAATTTGCCGACTTTTGAAACTCTAACCGAAAAGACCCTCGTTCCGACTCTAATTTTTCTGATGACAGAATTTCCGATGACAAAAACGAATAACGAATAACGATAACGAATTTTCTGAAAATCTGTACTCAAAAAATGAAATCGATTGCTTCGGCAGCCGGTCCACCCAGTAGTGATCTCATCTGTTCAAAGTCAGAAAACATTTTTTCACACACCTAAGTGGAAAAATTTATCCTTCTTTCCAGCGTAAATACCTAGGCATGTTGCCCAAATCAGTGATGAAAAGTAGACAAAGATATTGCTTGAGTGGAGACCGAGATTGGACAAAAGAAGTATAGGAAGACTTCCTGCTCGTTGGACTGACGATCTTAAGAGAATGTCAAGAAATTGAATAAAAAGTGCTCAAGATGAAGCACAATGGACAAAAATGACGGAGGCCTATGTCGAGCAATGTACGCGAAGGGCTGTGATGATGATGATGAAATATATAGGTGGAACTAAGGTCAAAAGAAAAAGCAATTTGTGTTATTATAAACAGACTAAAAATGTTTATATGAAATCTATATAAATATACCTGAGGTTAGGCATCATTTTTTTCTACACGTAATTTGACAGGCTAGTTAAACATAGGGAATCTTTAAATAACAGTTCTCTGGTCTGTCTTTAATTAAAATACAGGCGGCGTTTATTCTACTAAATAACAGTAATAAACGATACAAAACTGCACATACGTATATATCAAAATAAAGATGCTTTCTATAAAATACTTCTTCAATAACTAACTTATATTGCGATTTCAAATTTCAGAAAAACTGCCTTTAAGGCCTTTCTGTACAACTTTTTTAAAATCTTTTAAACAAATCTGCTGCTACCAGCAGCAAAAACCCAGCAAATATTTGGCCTTATCACTTCCTTGGCATTCCCTCTTAATTTTTCTTTTCTTCTCTGTCTTCCTCTTTATCTGTTATTAGCCATTTATTTCTAACTTACACTTTTTTCTGCTATTTCTCTACATTCTTGGTTATACCATCCGTTTTTTGTTTTAGCCTGACTTTTAACCACCTGTATATTTGCACCTACTCTTGAATTTTTTTACTCACCTATTTTTTGAACGTCTCCCATTCTGTGTTTATATCTTCCGCTTTCTATATCCGCTTATATCTATCGACATTCCACTGTTTTTGTTGGTTTTTCTGTTTTTTTTTTCAATTTTAACTTTTTTCTTATAGTGGCTGTGACCATGTAGTGGTCTGAATGTGCACACGCACCTCAAAATGTTCTTACATCTTTTATTGACGATTGCTTTCGTTTACTAATCATTATGTGATCAATTTGACTATGATCTGGTGACCTACAGATGTTTTCTGATCTGGTGACCTACATGTTACCTTATGTATTTTAGGGTGTTCAAATTTTGTTGAGCTTATTAACAAATTTGTTCTTGTTACTAAGTTACATAGTCTTTTCCCATTGTCGTTCATATTTTCTTGTATTGTATGCTTTCCTGCAATTTGTTGTAAAAAGTCTTTTTTTCCAATCCGGGCATTGAGGGCTCCTCAGTACAGTACAGTACAAAGTACAAATATGACAGCTTCTTTGGGTATTTTTTCTATCTCCTCTTCTACCCTATCATAAAAGATTTTTTGTTCGTCTGTGTTGCTTGTTTCTGTGGGGGCGTATAAGTTCAAGACTATTATATTAATGGTTTGTTATGGACCCTATCATATCTATACGAAAGGCCATCCTTTCGTATATTGGCTTAAAATTTATAATTTTTTCTCTTAGTTGCCGTAGTATTATGAATCCCACCCCTTTTTGTCCTTGCTTGTTTCCTCCTGACTATAAAGTTGTAAAATCTTGTTTATCAATCTGTCCTTGTCCTTTCCAGCGTAATTCATGCAGTGCTGCAATATCTATTTTATACTTTTTAAGTTATTTTCCTATTTCTAGCATTTTTCCTGGTGCTAGCATAGCTCTTATATTCCATGTGCTTATTTTCAACTATTTATTTTTTTGTCCCGTCTTCGTCTTTTATTTTTTATTTCTTGTGTATCTTTCTTTATTTCACTTTTGTTGTAGCTGAGTTAATCTGCAGTCATTTCAACGAATAATGTATTCACTCATCCCTTTCTAGATTTTTGTGAGCCACCTCTAGGATGATCCTCTAGCTGGTTGATGTTTCTATTCTATCTCCTTTCTAGACCATCTATTATCAGTTTGTTGGTTTTAATTTGGACACGTTTACTTTCCTTAATTTAATTTTTTGCTGTTCTTCGTATTTCTTTTTGTATTTTTAATTCCTCTGTTGTTAGATCATTGTTTATATACAGTTTTTTTTTTTCACTTCTTGAAGTTTACTTTTGTTTTTCATAACTTTTATTTTTTCTTCTTTGTTTAGCAGTCTGACTAAATATGTTTTATTTCCTAGTTTTACTGCTTCTTTTATATTTACCGTAATATTTAGCTCTTTTGTTATAAAGTGTCTTATGACTTCTTTGAGTGTTCTTCTTCTTATTTTATCTAGCCTTTTAAGGCGTCCTTTTATATCATTTAGATCCTTTTTGATTTGTTCATTTTCTTTTTGTATTTCACTATTCTCTTGTTTTAGTTCTGCTAGTTCAGTTATGAGTTTTCTCATTTCTTTTCCGTATTGTTTTTGTTCCGTTTTTACTTCTTTTATATCGGTTTTTATGTTTTGTAACTCTATTGTTAAATTTTTTATCATATTTAGTATTTGATCTATGTTGTTTTCATCTGTAATACTTTTAACTGGGCTTCTTTGTACTTTTTTACTGGTACCAAATAACTGTTTTTCTATTTCTTTATTTCTTTTCCGGTTGTCATGGGAGGTATTATCCACTGAATCCATATTTCTACTGCTACTACTCACGATAGAGCCAACCTCTCCACTCAACGCGTCGAAGGAAAATGGTTCTCTAAAGCAGTATCTTATCTTACGTTTTCTTGTTGGATAAATTAATTTTCAATTAAAATAATTGTCAGTTACTTTGGAACGGTCTGATGTAGCAACGCCTACCTGTAGCTTTTAAAACTAATATTAGCGTTAATTACCTGGGCTGTTTTTTTTTGTAGTTTTTTTGTGTTGGAGGTAAATACAATTTCCTTCGCCTTTCTAAATTTATACAGGTTATGCACTTACCTCTCTTCCAATGTTTTTTCTATAATCACCATTAACACTTTTATTATTCTATCACATACTGCACGTAAAATCAGTAAAATTATCTACTAACTATAACCAACAAATGAAATTATTATGGGGCAGAATTCACACACGTCTATTCCTTCAATAGAGATATAGTAGTGAAAACAAAAATTATAACAATAAAGGCACGGGGTCACTATCATCACTAATAAAGAACACAATATGTTTACAAACAGTCGACGTGTAAGATGATCTAAGGACATTGGGAATTTGACGATAACGGCAGCGAGTCAACAACAGGAAAGAATGGAGAAATGAAGTGAGGCTGAACAAGGACCTTTAAATGCTGTAGGTATAACCGCAGGAGTAAGTTTATAAAAAGAAATACATAATATGCTATTTTAAATAGAAAAATTAGGTACTTAGGTACTTACATTATTAAAAAACCTTATAAGGTAAAAGAAATTTTATATTGTGATAAAAATAATTTTTACATTAATGTAAAAGTCATTGATAATATATATGTTGTTAATGTTTAATAATAAGTAAGAGTTTTAGAATAAAAGTTATACGAGTTGAATAAACAACGTACTAACCAAATTAGGATAAAGAAATTGCAATGATCAAGGTCAATCCTATTTTCAATCGAAACAAATGAAAATACGTATTTTTGTTGACGACTAAATCAAAGGCCCTCTCCCTTATTCAAGTCAATCAGTAAAAAACAAAAAAAAACGTTAATTTTCCCTACCAAAATGAATAATTCCAAATTTCGCCTGAGGTATCGAAAAGGGTTAAAGGAGAAGCGAGAACGTGGTCTCTTATTGGCGATCAATCACGTTGGCAGCGTCGCCACGCTGCAGCAACAGACGCCGCAACGCTTAGCGTCCACGGTGTGGCCCACTCGTTATTCGATTAAAACAATTAGGTGAAAGTGGAAAAAACGATGGCGCTGGCAAAAATGAAAATGTGATAATGTATGGCTACGGAGGGAGCATAATTTTTGTGTCAAAACAGACAGACGAAAATAGTGAGTAATATGTTTTTCTTCGGGATGAGACTATGGAAGAGGTCAATAGTTTGAAAATAAAAGAGCTTTGCTATAGTAGAACAAAATTAATAATTTTAAGTAACACTCGAGCTTTACTTTAAATAAAAATAAACTAAAATAAAAACTAACGAATTTGTAAAGCAAAAGGCATTAGAATCACATTTTTATAATGATAGCTTGTAAATAAATAAATAAAAATGACTACTACTACTTTTTTGGTGTCTGAAATAATTCATTGTCTTGCTGTTATAAATGAACTTAATGAAAAATAAAAAAATCACAAAAATATCTGACTAAAAATAGTGATATGTACTAGGATTACAGTTTTAGATATATTATCAACCAAATTAAATGATTACTTTATAGAAGCCCCAGTAGATATAATTAGTAAAATAATTAAACAAAATTTTAGTTTTCAGCATTTCAACGATTTTGTTTAAAATAGTTTGTTCCTACCTTATATAACAGAGAAAGATATCTGAGACATAATAAAATATAGAATTAAAATTGTATTCAATGTGGGCTTCGAATATTTTTAACATTAGTGTACAAACTCTTTACATAATATCCAATTAGATTAGCATTAAAGTCAGCAAATTGTAATTATTTGTTATTGTTGTCAATAAACAAATACAGTTTTACCAGCAAAATAACCGCTTTTAGTAAAGACCGATATACCTGTTTTAGCAGGTGTACAGGGTCGGACTTACTTTTCACTTAACGTTTATCAAAATGAATTTAAATATGGAATCACATAACAGTTCTACAACAAAAGACCATCAAAGTCAAATAAACGCATCACAGTCATACTCTTTGGCAGCATCAAAATTGCAATTTCCTTTAAAGTCCCAAGCAATTATCTTTAGTGCATTAGAAAACACCAAACTTCAAGACTACCTTCTCCCACTTGGAAATATAGTTCACCCGAAAAATATAACCATCTCTTCTAGATTATCTAATAATTGCATATGTATGTATTTATCCAATAAACATATAATGGATGAGTTTATGCATAATCATGATCAAATAGAAATACAAGGTGAAATTGTAAGAGCAATATCCTTCGATACAGCACGACTTGCTAATGAATGAGTTACAAAAAATCGGCAAAGTTCCTGTCTCCCCTATAACATTCCTCAAAATTAGTGCTTCTATGCCTGAGTACAATCACATCCTTAGCTTTCAAAGACAAATCTATATAAGTCCTTACAGTCTAACACTACCAGAGTCATTTACTCCTGTTTTTGATCACACGATATATAGAATATTCATTTCTCAAGATAGTTTAGTTTGCTTCAGATGCAAGTAACCAGGTCACATTGCTTCACAATACTTCGAACCACTAACTCAACTAAACTCCAACCAAAACAATGATGCATCGGTATCCAGCGCAACAAATATATCCTTGCAAGCACCCAATGACACAAATCCTTCTCAGTGTGAACAAATGTCTATTTCTAATATCTTGAAGATACCAAACAAAGTAGATGCATCAAATAAGGACAGTTACATAATTAATCAACCAAAACGTAACTTTGATAAAATTATTTCACCTGAAGCAGATCCAAATTCAAAAGAACGTAACATTTTGCCAGCACCTAAAGTTCAAGCAAATCTAAATAAAGCTAAAATTGCTCATGTTCTCTCTTACTTAACCCTGCTAAAAACTTCATAGAAAATCACCCTCTATTTTTCCCTCTAAACGTTGACCAACTTAACATGCTCCTAATGAACAAATCCTATAACCACAATTCAAGAATATACCACAGACCTATCAGCTTTGTCCCATATATCCATATATAAGATCCATAAATCGTAAATATACGTCCATAATGAAAAAAATCCATAATTATCTTAACAGCCAGGCATCGGACGCGGAAAGTGACACATCTCAATTAAGCCAACATTAAAATTCAAGTCTCTACTTCCGTGGTATAAATACCATCTCATATGGGCATAAAAGCGAATGAAAAAGCAGATACTAGTGCGCGTAACGCTATCACCAGTGACGCATCAGAGTGTCGAAGTGTCGCAGGCGATCTAAGAGTTTATTTAAAAAATAAGGTGTTAAGTGCATAGAATCGGGAGTTGAATGACTCTACTTTCGACACTCAGAACCTCAAATCGAATCTCAAAAGTAACAGTTTTCATGGAAGTCCACAGCCAGAAGTAGAAGATGCCAAATTATTATTACACGTCTACGACTTAGACACTGTAGGTATGTAGGTATACTCACGCCTATCTCTTCTTAAATAGTGAACCTCCAAAGCACTTCTTGATAGACTGTCCTAAATATGTAAATCAAAGACAGTTTTACAATTTGCCAAATAACCTGACAGCACTCCTCAACAAATGTTTAGTCCCGGACAATTTATTAGGTTACTTAAAATGTATAAATATGTTACACAAAATTTAACTTATAATTGTTACAAATGTTTAATTGTTCACAAATTGTAATTAGGTAATTGTTACAATGATTGATTGTTATAAATGTTAAATTTGATATTATTACAAATGTTACAAGAATGTCGCTAATAACCTTTGGGTGGATGCGAATTTGTTTCTTTAAATAAAAAAAACTTAAGAAAATTGCGTCTCAGATTTTGACACCACTTGCTTACATTATAAATGCTTCTTTTAATACTGGTGTTTTTCTTAGTATGCTGAAAACTTCTATCATCTCACCGGTATTAAAATAAGGTGATCCTGAATTAATGTCAAATTTTTGACCATTGTCTGTTCCATCTGTGATATCCAAGATTATTAAATATGCAATGCTAAAACAACTTTTATCATTTTTAGATACCAAAAAAATTATCACAAAGCATAAACATGGATTTTAAAATAAATATTCTACTTCCAAAGCCATTAACAGTTTCTATGAGGAAGTGAAAACCGTGAAAATTAAACTGCTATTTTTTGTGACCTCAGTCGTGCTTTTGATTGTGTGCAACACGATGTACTCCTCAATAGATTGTACAGATATGGTGTTAGCAGTGTTTTCCCATAGTTGGTTTGGTGTCTATCTGAAAGACCGGCACCAGATAGTTAGAGTAAAAAATAACTTCAATATTTCAATATCTGGTCCGATTGTTATTAAGAATGGAAAACCAGAGAGCTTCATATTGGAAGCAATATTATTTATTTTGTATATTAATTAACTACGATATATAATATCTGATGCATTTGTATAAGTTTTAGTGGATGACTCAACAATGCTATATCGCGATAAAAACATAATTTTTTAGAAGATAAAATAACAAACTCACTGAAACCTTCTCTGGTTGGTCCAGTAATCAGTCGCTCTTGTTAAATGTTCACAAAACCAAATTTTTATCATTTACATACTGTGAAAATTCTACTAAATCTGATCTATATATTGATGTGACGTTTTTAGGAGTGACTTTCGTCTCTCATTTATTTTATAAGACGTATTGTTGGAATGTATGTAAAAAAACAATTCTAAGTGTCATCAATTGAGAAAACTCGGTAGAATACTTAGTCTGCAACACCTTTGTATTTTTTATTTTGCTGAAGTACAATTAGCACTGAGTTACGGTGTAACTGTCTGGGATGGCTCTTCTAGTAAAAAGGGCGTTTTCAATGCCGAAAAGCGTATTGTGAGATGTATTGCAGTCCACATGGTTAATCTTATAAGAACCTATTTAGAGATTTAAATATATTAACAGTGTATGGAATTTACATTTTGAAATTATTAGTACTAATTTATGAAAATAAAAGTAATATCCACTCACACAGCACAATAAATAAGAGACAGTTTGTAGTTCCCTATCGACATTTAGAAATAAGTAGGAAGTCATATACTAGTTATGTGTGATTTATACTGTATAATTAACTTTCTCAAAAATTTAAAAACATTAATTTAAATAAAACTTTTAAAAACCAATGTAAAGAGTACCAAGTGACCATGTGTCCTTAGGTGAATATTACGAGAGAGTATGTGAATGCTTAAGCTGCAACATAACCCAATTTAATATCCTTTTAATTATATTGCGATGTGTATGTTGTATGTTTTATATGTATTTTAATGTTTTAAATATATTTATTGTACTGTTTTCATTTTTTCTAACGTTTAATATTTATAATTTTTTTTTGACTTGCTGTTAACCTTGTTATAACTAACAGTCACATAAATTATCTATCTATCTATCTACTGTCATATTGTTTTTGTAATGACGTAGATTAGAGATGTATAAAAAATATGTAATAATTTAATTATTTTAAACTTTTATGGAAAGTTTCTAAGTCAATTTTCTTTGTTTCCCATAGGCCAATAGTCATTTGTTACTTTATTGGCATCTTTTAGGTAAAATAGCGCTATCAAAATTCTTTTTAAATGACAATATATGATATATGATCATTTAGAAGTGGGAAGTTATTTGTTTCCCATCTGACGCATCCCCAGGTAGTGAATAGAAACGCTTCAACCGTTCATAGGACCAGTGAGTAGTTGGGAAATAAAAATACCAAACGCGAATCAAAACAGACTAAGGTATGGCAACCCTTACAGAAGAGTCCCTGGCCTCCAGGTTGGAGGTTAAGCTAGAGGCTAATAACCTCTTCCTGTAGAAAAACATATGTTACGGAACCTCAGGAACTACTATCTGAAGGGAACTGACGACGACAACTCTGCAAACGAAAAATGGAACTGAGATTAGGAACATGAAACACCTGAGCCTTGTACCGAACTGGAGCAATCACATCCTTACTAGACATAGTGAACACATACAAAGTAGATGTTTTATTTACTTCTTTACTTTACTTAATCAGTAGACCCATTTGTACCTTTCGTTGTTGGGCCGTTTATAATACAATTCTTTATATTACAATATTTATAATCTTCTTAGGTGTCCTAGTTCTTGACAAACTTTCTCCATTCCTTCATATTGTATGCCATCTGAGTTGCTTCCTGTCAAGTCTTACCCGTACTCTGCAGTATCTGCGAGATGTCACTGAGGTGTCCTAGTTCTTGACAAACTTTCTCCATTCCTTCCTATTGTATGCCATCTGAGTTGCTTCCTGCCAAGTCTTACCCTTACTCTGCAGTATCTGCGAGATGTCACTGTTCCATTCTTTAATGGGTCTTTCTCTTCTGTTCTTCCCTATTGGTTTGGCGTCCCACACTCTTTTTACTTGTCTATTATTGTCCATCCGGGTTAGATGTCCGAACCATGCCAATTTTGTTCTCCTTGATTGATTGGAGAATCGGTTTGATTCTTTTTACTCCGATCGTTCTTCTGAGGTATTTCATTTCTGCTGCCTGAATTCTGCTTTGATGCCTTTTGTTTAGTATTCAATTTTCTGCTCCATATATCACTGTAGGTCTATATATTGTTTTGTATATTGTCATCTTGGTCTTTGTTAATATTTCTTTGTTATTAAGGAATCCCCTATTTAGTGCTTGGAATAGTTTTCCTGCGTTTTCCATTCTATTGTTAAGATCGTCCTCGATGTGTCCTTTGTTGTTGATTACTGTTCCTAGGTATTTGTATGAATTTGTCTGTATTATTTTTTGTTGGTCTATCATTATTTCTAGTTGATCTTCCGTACCTTGTTTCCTTGATATTTTCATTATCTGAGTCTTCTCTTTGTTTACATTAAGTTGTATTTGCTTGCTTCTAGGTTCCATTTCTCTAAGTTGTATTTCAGTTTTTCTGCTGTTTCCGCAATTAATACTATGTCGTCTGCAAATATACACATCTCAGCGTTTATCATTTGTATTCTGTTCCAACCGATGCAGTATTTCTTGAACGTTTTCTTACATTTTTTTACTATCTCATTTATTACATTTATAAATAGCACTAGGCTGAGACTTCCTCCTTGTCTAACTCCTTGAGTTGTTTCAAATGGTTCTGACTGCATATTTGATAGTCTTACTGTGTTTGTTGTTTTCATGTATATACTCTTTGTTGCTTCTATCAGTTCTTCATTTACTTGCTTCTTTTTTAGGCTTTCCCATATATCTTTTCTTTTGACTAAGTCGAATACTTTTTCCATGTCTATAAAGCTTAGATACATTTCTCTATTTTTCTTTAAGGCCTTTTCTATGACTTTTTGCATGATGAATATATGGTCTTGTGTGTTGTGCCCTTTCTTGAATCCACTTTGTACATCCTCTAATTTATGTTCTATTTCTTTTCTGATTTTCCTTTCTATTATGGTTTTGTACACTTTTGCTGCTACACATAGTAGTGAGATACCTCTATAGTTCTTACAGTCTCTTGTGTTTCCTTTCTTGTATATAGATATAATTACTGCATTTGTCCATTCTCTGTGTATTACTTTTCTCTTTCCATATTAGGTTATATATGTATAACAATTTTTCTTTTGCTTTTACTCCTATACTTCATCGTTTTCTGGGGCTTTTCCAATATTTATCTTTCTTATTGCTTCTTCTAGTTCTTCTTTTTCTATAGTTTCTGGATTTTCCATGTTTCTCATGTATACTCTCTTGATGTGGCTTTCGTTCTCCATTTTATTCGCTTGATTTCCATTCAGTATCAGCTGGAAGTGTTCCCTCCATCTTTCCATTATTGTCTTATCGTCTTTTATCATTGTTCCTTTCCTGTTCATTATTTGTTTTAGTTTCGTTTCTTTGTTGCTTCTTAGGGTTTTCAGTGTTCTATAAAATAATTTTACGTTTTCTGTGCTGTTTTCTTCCATTTTTTCTCCGAATTTTTCCCAACTTTTCTTGTTCTCTTTCTTAGCTATCTCTTTAACTTTTGTTCTTTGTCACTTATAATTTTCATATTTTGGTTGTGTTTTGTCTTTTATGTATTCTTTCCATAACTTCTTCTTTTCTTGTGTTTCCCTTTTCACTTCTTCGTTCCACCAAGATGTACGTCTCCCTCTGTTGTTATTTCTTGTAGTTCCACATATTGATTTAGCTGTTTTTATCATCGCATTTTTAAATTTTCCCCATTCTTCTTCTGTTTCTTGTTTCTGTTATTTCATGTTCATTGTCCATCACTTTCTCTAGCTCTTCTGAGTATCTTACCTTCGTTGTTTTTTCCCTTTGTTTATAAATTTTTATTATTTCTTTGTGTTTTTTGTTTATGTTCTCATTTCTTTTTATTTCTTTTCTTTTGCATTTGAATGTGGTTTCTAGTAGATAGTGGTCACTACCAATTTTATAACTCCTTTTCACCCTTACGTCTCTTATCCAGTTCTTTTCTGTTTTTTGTACTATATTATACACATTTAATATTTATTATACATTTTTGTTTATTTTTGCCTCCCCATAAGGTCCGATGACATTGTTCCATTTTTCTGCTTCTTTTCCCACTCTACTGTTCATAAAAAAATTTAGGTGGTTTATGCTCTGCTTATAAATAGCTCGCCTACTAAGTGTGTTTAGTCTTTTCTGTTCGTTGTTTTGTATAAATTCTTGTTGTTTCTTGTATAAATTCGTGACCAGCCATTCGCTAACTGGTTTGAAATCTGCTTCTACATTTCTTATTTGTTGTTTATCGCCATTCAAAAATTTGCTCTACTCAATGGTTGTCTTTCACTCTTCCAACTGTCCTTCTTAGTTTGATTTTAGCATGATTAGCTCGCCTACTAAGTGTGTTTAGTCTTTTCTGTTCGTTGTTTCTTGTATAAATTCGTGACCAGCCATTCGCTAACTGGTTTGAAATCTGCTTCTAGATTTCTTATTTGTTTTTTATCGCCATTCAAAAATTTGCTCTACTCAATGGTTGTGTTTCACTCTTCCAACTGTCCTTCTTAGTTTGATTTTAGCATGAAAATCATTAGGATTACCATTAATGACTTTTGATCGTCTTGTTCATTTGATTTCGATTGCTGAGCTTTATAATAAGCATTTCCGTTCCACAGCTCTCTGTCACTTGAAATTTGTGGACTATATTATTAAAATCAATCAGAACCAGCAATACATAATGATCGAAATAGTTTGCCTTTAAAGTGTTTGTTAATTTTAATTCAAATACTGTTTGTAATCTTTCAAATATTGGCCATGCTAAGGAAAATCTTATATTTAAATTAGCCTTTAGGTTAAGCTTAAATAGTTGTATTTATTTCTATTTTATTTTTATTGTCCTAAGTATATGTATGACTTAAACTTTTCTACAATATTATTCGGTTGTTGGATATTTGGTTTTTGCTAGAAATATTCTTAATACATTTATCTTTTAGTCTTTTATTTAGTTCTATTAGAATTTCCTGCAATTATTCTCTGTCTTTTCTTATTAACGCAACATCATCGGCAAACCTCAGATGGTTCATGTTACCGTTTTTATTATTTTTCTTAATTTCTTTCTCTTACTATCTTCTTATATTGAAATTTTACTCCAAGGTTTTCCCAAATAATTCATTTTTAAATTTAACAGTAATAACTGACTGATATATTATTTATCTCACGGAGCCTAAAAACGATTTCTTAACAGGCAGTAAAAATATCGAAGAAGTATTTTCAATTTTGTAACTTATATTAATTAACTGTATACATTCTTCATAAAACTAAAATAAAGTAATAAAATAGCTTCAGAATCATATTATTATTCATAAAGCTTTCACTGTGAATTAATTAAATAAAATCAGTTTTGAATGTTGTAAAGATACAAAAACTTGCTTAAAATTTAATATTTAATAATCTATTCAGAATATAATTTAACTAATTCTCAAGAGGTTTTTTGGATTGTTTTATTCGCTGGAAGTGGACGCGCTTTTGATACATTTATTCAGTTAATTCCGCAGTTCCTGTCCATGATTTAAAAGCCTACACTCATTCGGTTGATTCTGGCTCTCACTTTTCTTCTCAAAACCTTTCCTAATTAAGCTGCTGTCGCAAAATGAAGTTTTAGCCTTTTTCACGACTTTAATTTTTAGCATCCCTAAAACGGTCTGTTAGAAGGGAAGATTTAAGGGTTGTCACGGCAACTTTATATAGGGTGATAGCTAAAAAACTTACTAAATCTATAACATCCGTAGAGATTCTATATCTATACATATATATATATATATATATATATATATATATAAATATATATATATATATATATAATATATATATATATATATATATATATATTATATATTATATTGTTAAGGTTCCCAAAAATTATTATTTGGAAATAATCTAAAAAAAATAAGTAATACTGTTTACTTAAGAAAAGGTATGAAATTATATTGTCATTAAATATAAGATATGTATTAGTAGGCTTATTAGAAATGAAAGCAATACATTTGAATAGAAAGTGATTAGTTACGGACATAGGGAAAATATTCTTGGAAGGATTTTGTTTATTAAAATGGGAAATTTTGCTATTACCAAATAAACGGAAATTTGACTTGGCAACAAGATTGCTTTGGAAGAAAAAAAAAACGAGAGGTTTGCGTTGACAATAACTTTGACAGACGTCACTTTGTTTAAAAATTTCCGAGGGAAGAACAATTTTTTGAGAGCTTCGCCAGTGCGGGTAATAGAAAAATTGATGAAGTAAAAAGTCAGTCAAGTATTGAGTTTTTGTGTTGTGTTTGCTGGAGCCGAGAAAGGTAGAATTAATATTACCAAAAAGGTAGTCTTTGTGGTGTTTTCCTGGTGGGCTATATAGAGGTGTTTCGAGAGCCCTGAAAAAGAACCTTATCAGAACTGTAAGTTTGTTTCTTTATTTAAAAATTACCGTGGCGAAGTACTTCAGTTAAAAGAATTTTCTAAGAGGGACTCAATTAACAGTTAATTATTTTTTTTTTGATATTGTCAGGAACATTTGCTGTGTTAATATTTAATAATAATCGAAAGACTTAAAGTTTAGTATTGTAGTATTAATTTTCATAAAGGTTTTTAGGTACATAGATAAATTCTAATTAATATTTTTTTTTAAAATTTGGTAAATATAATCTTATTTGTTTATTGATTGAATATTTGTATATTATTTTATTTTTTTCCTTTTCGTCATCTTACCTAAAATACAACGAGATAGATATTTGAAGCACGACCCGGATAATAAATTGGGGATTTGTTGGTAAGTTTTGTTTTTTTTTTTTTTTGATAACAATTAATTAAGTAATCGATAAATATAGATTTTGCTTACCATAACAATATATATATATATATATATATATATATATATATATATATATAATATATATATATATATATATATATAAGTAGAGAGGAGATAAGAAGTTGTTATAAGAAGACTTAGATCTAAAAAACATTCATTAATTAATAGGTAAGAAAGGTAAGAGAGAGCAGAAAAAGAAAAAGAATTAGTTATATAGGTATATGGGACATCGTTGGCTGTATATAAACATTTGACATATAATAGGAGTATAGTAAATGAAGGATTGTATCAATATTTTAATGAAAATATATATTTTTTATTTTCATATATGTATAAAAGGGTCTCTTCTCAAGATCAACCAGGAAATATAATAAGATATCAAATTGATTACATAATGGTAATAGATGCTTCTTGGTTAAAAGTTACCCTGGTGCTGACATACCATCCGATCTTATTTCTGTTATTGATAAATTTGGGTTTAGATTTAAAAGGTTACAAAAAAGAGTAGTGACAAAAAATGTGATATATGAAGAATAAAAGATAAGGAAACCAAGGAGACAGTTGCACGGATTCTTTCAGAAGAGCTTAGTAACATGGAGCAAACATATGATCTAGAAGAATCACTCCAGATTATATGTGAAACCATAAACTAGATCAGAAATAAACATCTAATAGAAAACAAAGAGAAGAAAAAAGTTGAATGGATGACAATATAATGCGATCCATGAAAGCAGGACGAAAATCAAAAAATAACAAAAGAATGTGCAAATATATTCAGAGACAAATAAATAGATAGACAGAAATATGAAATGCCAAGGAAAATTGAATTAAAACACAATGTGAAGAGATAGAGCTGTTGAAACAAAATCACGATAGATATAATATGCATAAAAAGGTAAAACAAGCAGTTGGTCATTAAAAATTCAATACAGCTATCAAACTGAAAGATCAACAGGGGAATATTATTACAGGTAAAAATCAAGAAATATGTGTATGAACCAAATACATACAAGAACTCTTTGATGATAGTAGGTCCGAACAAATTCCGTCCTACATAATTATAATGACCACTTACCAATCACATCAGATGAAGTGGAGGAAGCAATATTACAACTTAAAGATACCAAAGCTCCTGTATATGACAATGCATATGCTGAACTTATAAAGCTATTTAATACCGACGGTACTCAATGACTAAAAAAAATATTCAGTGGCGTATATTTAAACGGAGTAATACCAAGATCATGGCTAAAGTCAACGTTTCTTGCTCTACCAAAGAAAACAAAATGCGTACTCTGCAATGATTTCCGGATCATCAGCATAATGAGAAGCATTTAAAGCTTTTTTCAAAAATCGTACATCAAAGGATATATTATAGACTATGCGAAGAAAAAATCAGCCGTACACAATTTGGTTTTCGGAACGCAGTTAGTTCGAGATAGGCTCTCTTTATCATACAAGTGCTATTTTAACGATGTAGAGATGTGAATTGCTTTCCTTGCTTAATTGATTACCATAAAGCATTTAATACAGTAAAACACGACAAGCTAATGGAGATATTAACAAATATTGAAATAAACTACTGTGATCTAAAAATTAATTACAATCTTTACTGAAATCAAACACCGTCTATTCGTACAGAGGCAGAAGAATAGGATGATATTAAAATTAACCGTGGGGTCGAACAGGGATGTATACTATCACCCTTAATGCTTAACATATACTCTGAGGAAATCTCTAAAGAAGCAATAAAAGATGTTGAAGCCAGTTTTGGTTTAACATTTGTTTATTTTCTGTTTGTTGTAGCAACTGTTTACTGCTATTTGACTAATGATATTCAATTCAATCTCGAAATTGTTTTCTTAACATGGGAATATCTATTAATCTATGTAACATGCTATGATAGGCTGCCAATTTACGTCAATTTATGTTAATTTATGTCAATATGGGTAGGTTTATGTAATATGAATGTGTAATACTTTTTTTTTCACATTTTAGTTTATCTTATCGAATTCTTTGATAAGTTAACCTTAATACTTAAAATTTTCTTTTACTGGTTTTATATCTAGCAAGTTTAATATCTGGAAGTTTTGAAAATATTTCATAGACTTCTAATATGTTAACACCGATAACACCAGATAAATATTTGGTAAAACTGTATGTACCATTTGTAAATGTTTTATAAACCTGATCCACATAATTGATGAGTTGCTCAATATTTGCCTTTGTCTCAATTTTAAAGTAAAAATCACCTGAGGGTGTAAGTAAGAGCTTTTTGCAATAACACTCCTCCTAACCGACAACTAAACGTCTCCCCTCTACAAAATTTTCACACATTAACTGCTGATTCTTTCTCCCGATTTCCCTTGTGAGTTCACCGAAAAGTATGTCGTTCGCGGCTTAACCATAGTTAGCAGCAATTCACTGGAGTATGAGGAACAGGTACGTATTTTAAATTTTAAATTCTAAAAGATTTTTGAATAGTTTTACAATGATTTTATTTATAATCATTATTAAACTTTTTTGGAAAAGTACGTTGATTTTGATTTTGAAATCAATTGTTATTATTTAGGAATTAAGAAAAACGTTTCGTAGTTTTTAACTGTCGCTTATTGATTATTAATGAATAGATGACAAATGGAGAAATAGAAGGAACACATTTTTTGCTTTTAAATTTTGTTAATTAAAAAAATTCTGTGTTAGTGTGGAAAAAACAAAAAATTTTTTTAAAAAATAAAGTTTGTAAATCGTTTTAAAAACTCAAAACTCGAAGAACAAAATGTAATAAAATTTTTTCTTCTTCTATGTAACTGGTTTAACTAAACTACTAAAACATATTTGCTTTATGTTTATATTTAAATTGAGCAATTAAATGGTATACGTAGCAGGATTGGGCAAGCTAGAACAGCATTTCGACGGTTAAACTGCAAAACCTCGTAAGTCAGTTTTATGTAACTTTACAGGAGAGACGAAAAACGTTTTGGCTTCTTGACTTAACATTCAGTTTTCTCGTTTTTTGAGTGTAGGGTTCTTTTGAGGTAACGATTACATTACTCTTAAGTAAAATTTAGTAACATTGTTTTTTTTTGTCAAAAAGCCACTTACGAGGTTTTGCAACTTAAAATCTTAAACTGTCAGTAAACTAACGAGGTTTTGTCTCAAAAGAACCACTTCCGAGGTTAAAAAAAAGCAATAAATTAAATTATTTTTAGTTAATTTATTACATTACATCACCTATGGTATAAAACTTATAAAATATTCTTAAAAACGAGTAGTGACAACCAATCTTTATACTTAAAAAGTAAAAAAATCAAAACCAAAATAGCCGTAGTTTATAAAACTTGCTAATATTCACTATTAAATTAAATTCTGTCCATAAGAATAAAAAAAAAATAAAAAATAAAAATTGTGATAATTTATAACTGGCTAATATCCTCTATTTACTCATGAGCAAGAGACTCATAAAAATGCCGAAAATCTTTAGGAATAAAGTTTTTCATATCCTACAAATCATTACATTTAGAAAGTGTTATTTTTGGTGCAGTAGGATATGATAATGGCGGAGCATTATTTGCTTTTTCTTTGTTGGGTCGTTGCGGTAGTAGTTTCCAGTCATCTTCGTAATACAATTTGTACTCTATAAGACCATTCGGACGATATGCTAGACACCTTATATTTGTGACTGTAGGATCACCTTTTTTCTTACCTGGACGAATTGAGGGATATGTTTCAATCTGGGAATAATCTTTAAAGAAAAGATGATCTAGGTAATGAACATCATAAGGATGCTGTAATTTTGCATTTTTACAAATTTGAACATAACAGCCAGGTACATAAATGTCCCTATTTTTCAGCTGACGCTCGATGCAGGCGTGCATCGAGTCGCACTCCATTTGAGTATGTCCTTTTTCCAAATAGTTTTGGTAAATTTGAATATTCTGTGCTGCTGCAAAATTGGATAAAGCACTACTCAAAGTTGAATTCCTGTTTTGGTAATTGCAGCCACCAGAAAAAAAATAACTTCTTTTGTTTCTTCTGTTACATACTTTTCAATCTGGTGAATGACAATTGATGTGAAGTCAGAAGCTTTTATATTTCCGGCTCCCTCATGCCAGATGTAACAGTCACCCTTATTTGATGCTAGATTAAAAAAGCACAAGTTGTGAACATTAAGTTTCTTTTTATAGTACGAAACAGATACTTGCAATTTTGGCGCACTTAAAACCGTTTGTAAATCCATAGTGAACAACAATTTAGTTGAATCGTTTTTAGTGGACTGTTTTAATTTTTCCTTTTCTTGGCGAGCAGCATTTTTTCTAATAATATGTAACTGATAATCTTCATTACTTACAGTCCCAACAGTGTTACTAGTGCAGATGTCACACTGGTCCTTCCTAAAAAAAATTGATTTATTGGAGGCAATAAAATAACAATAAGTAAACACTTACTTTGGCCTAAACAGAGACAAATTTGGTCCTCAAATTGTCTTCTAAAATACGTGTGACTTACTGGAGCATGTTCGTTAGTTGATCGACATTCATTAGTGTAACATCTATATAATTCGTTTATATTTTGCCACATCGGTTCTAAATACAATTTAGATGTTTCTTTACGGCAATAGTGACTTTCAAGTTTGGGCAACTTTTGAAAAAAAGTTAATTAGGAACTTTTTCTTTTCCGTTGGCTCGAATTTACAATTAGTATTCAATTGCTCAATATTTGGGTTTGAGTTACGTTTACCCAACTTGCTACACTCCACTCCCCTACACATAGTGTCTCTAAAAACATTTTTTTGCATACCCGAAGTCGTATACTATTCTTTTTTAAATGAAAACATAAGGTACCTTTCCGCTGTTTCTCAATGGCTTCTAAAATCAAATTTATTTTAGTAAACCTATTATAGAGTTTAAAATATTATTAGTTACCTGCTTTGCGTAGTTTAATTGGTGCTGTATCAACAAGGCCTTTTACAAACATTTTTTTCTCGTCCCAATTCAACTGCCAAAAGTTATTGAATATCTGTAACCTATCTTCTTGACTAAATGTTCTGCAAAAGAGTTTTGATGATTTTAAAGACAATTTGCATTCACAAGCTGGACCCATTTGTCTTTGATTTCTTTCAACGGTTACGTACTTTTTAGTAGTTTTTTCGTACATTTTGGAATCATATTTCTCACCTTGCATTCTTTTTATTCTGTTGTTAGAGCGACCCCATTTTTCTTTGTGTACATTCCATTTTTTTGCCCTTTTCTTTTTGGTTTGATTTTTATTGTCAGTTTCAGCTTCATTGGTAAATTGGTCACTTTCATCAGTGTCATCGGTAGACACTATATAGTCAGATCCACTGTCTTCAAATGGTTCCGTTTCTTCAGAATTTAAATTTATAACATCATCATTACTGTTATTTAAACTCTGAGATAAAGATTTTAATCATGGGTTTTATCTGCATAATTATTATCACTAAGTGATGCCTGACCATCTTTTATACTAAAAAGATAACCTCGCTTTATTGATTACGAACAAATTACCTTAATATTACATTAAAAATAATTGTACAACAGTAAACTTACCCCTCTTGGCAATCTGCACTGTTTGTTTTTATTAAGCTTAAGATATATTTTCCTCTTGAATTCATTATCAAAATTATGTAATACATATATATATAAAATATGTAATGTAAGATATTATCTTCTCAAAATCTCATTAACACAACAAAATTGACAACCACCACTCAAGTAATGAAATAGTTTCTGGATGTCCCACAAAATTAAACTCCAAAACCACGCAAGTCGAACTTAAGAGTTTTCTGCTAACAGTTAGTTTTACGAGGTTTTTGTAGATGTCGCTAGTACCATTAAATTTAAATATAGACTTACAAGATTTCGTAGTTTAAAAGATATGGAAAAATATAAACCAAAAAAGTATAAAAGTCATAATTGACCAAAAATCGACTTACGAGGTTTTGCAGTTTAACCGTCGATTTACTAATATGAGACCCTTGCTAAGCAACAGCAGCCTCAACTTAATGGTTCGATATCGCTTTGTAAAATGTTACATTTACTCCATACTGCTATATCGTGTAGAAACCTGGATTATAAAGGCCAATGTGATGAACCGATTAGAGGCCTTTGAAATGTAGGTATTTGGAAGACTACTTAAAATTCCCTGGACAGATCACACAACAAATGTCGAAGTGTTAAATAGAATGGGCAGAGAACGAGAATTGCTGCCAATAATAAAAAAAAACTGCGTATCTGGGTCATATATTTTAAAATTCCAAGTACCATTTCTTAATCCTTATTATGGAAGGGAAGATAGAAGGAAAACGAGGCATCGAAAGAAAGAAATACTCATGGCTTAAAAACATAACGGATTGGACAAATCTCGATGCCCATGCACTTTTTAGAGCCACACAAGATTGAGAGGAGTATTCCAGAATCTACTCATGTCGGATAGGCCACAACTGACGAAATGCCCCTGAAGATGATCTATTGATCGAAAGTACTTGGGCAAGATTAAATTAATCACTCTGTTCGATAGTTGCCTTGTATACCGTCAAAGTTTTATTCCAGAATTGTCGCACAACATCCAGTTATTGGATAGGGCATCATAAGAAGAGAAGAATTAAATGGTATATCCAAAAATTAACACTAGAACTGCCGGAAGTCATCACAAAACTATTTTTTTAATCCATTTTTTATTAGATTGATGCTATTCATTTATATTTTATAAATTTTTCTTATATATAGTTAGTTATACATATATAGTTATAATCTTCGTGAAATTTCTGTTTTAATTTATTTTTTCTACTCTCTTACTAGTAAATTGTATATTACCTACTATATATGGATGCTAAGTAAATGCATCATAACAGATACTGACACGTAATAACTAGCACGTAATAAAAAAAATTACACTTCATTTTTATAAAAAAGTCAATTGGTCGAGTTACCATGGAAACGAATTAACAGACGTTGTTTTGACAGATTAAAAATTATTAATCTCTTAGTGTAAATATAGTGGTAATTTAATTTTTATTTTTATAAACGAAAATAATCGTAGAAAAAGTATAGTACACAACTTGAGTTGTAAGCTTACTACATGCCTGTAAAATTACTGCTCTCGCCGCTACGCGCCTCGCGCGCAACTGTTTTACTCGCATGTAATAAGCTTCTTACAACTCTCGTTATGTAATATACTATAAAACGCCTTAATTTATAATGTATATTTAAAACAGCGAGGGTGATAATTGGATCCGCGTTGTTTTGTCACTGCTTTTGAGGACATTAGATAAAATGATTGTTAGTTTACTATTTTTTTTTTGACTTTTTAAAAAGTAAGCTTTTTATGATTATAAGTAGAAATGATTACCCCAACGGAACGATATATGTCTCTGGAGAAGAAATCGAATAAGTCAGGCAATTCAAATACTTAAGATGTTTGCTAAATGAGGGTTGGGACCCCGAGAATGAAATAAAGAGCAGAGTTAAACAAGCCAGAAATGCTTTTTTGAGGCTTCGTAAGTTTCTGACTGATCGCAAATTGGACTTCAACCTCCGATACAAGATGCTTAAGTGTTACGTGTGGCCTGTTCTCCTGTACGGAATGGAAGCATGGACGTTAAAGGCCAGTTCCATTAACAAACTTGAAGTGTTCGAATTGTGCCTGCGTCGAATGATCAGAATATCATGGACGGACAGGGTCAGAAATGAGGAAGTACTCAGAAGAGCGGGCTTACAGGATAGGAACTTTTTAATTATGTAAAAAGTAAGAAGACTGCATACTTGGAGCACATTATACGAGGAGAACGATACACTTTTCAGCAACTGATACTCAAAGGGAAGATAGAGGGTAGGAGAGGTCTCAGACGTAAAAAAATATCATGGCTGCGCAATATTCGACAATGGACAGGAATCCACAGCTATGAAATGCTTCGCAATGCTGCTAAAAACAGAATTATTTAATCCAGAATATTTAACATCTCACCTGACAAGACGATGTACGGTGGACGCCTACGCAGAAATGCACGGCACCTTAAGAAGAAGAAGAAGAAGCTTTTTAAACAATAAAGGTGAAATTAAAAGTTAATTTTTACATCCCAGTCCTATGATTTGGTGAAGAGAATAGACTTTATTTAAAAAAATATAATAGTGACTTTTACTTCTATACCCTTTTTAATTAATTACGAGGAACCAACTGAATTTACCCAAAAGAATAAATCAGTGTTAGAAATAATCAGCGATAACCAGACATAATCTTTTATAATCTAGATTAATTGAACATGTTAATTAATACCGCAAACTTCTTTATTTTTCTAATATTGACAATATTTTCTGTGTATATAGGGGAGAGTAAGCCAATGGTGCGCATCAGATAATTGTGGGCATCAATGTTTCCAATATTCTATTTTGTCGCCCTATCCATTATCAGATTTATTCCACACAAATTAATGTCAGGAGATACTTTACCGGTTGGTAGTTATCGTTGACAGATTTTCGCGTGGTATATAATTGTTGGTGTGTGTCAGAAAATTAGTGGTTAACTGCTGTATCCTCGGCAGATGTGTCTAGTTCAATGTAATATCTGTTCGGAATGTCATATGTATACAAAAGGTATAGTGCTGGTCCAAGAACGCTACCTCGTGTAACCCCTGCATTTATAGTCTTTAACTCAGAGTACTCGTTTTCCATTTTGATTGTAAATGTTGACTGGATAACTGCAATATTTCACCAAGTTACATAAAAATATGTTCTTTTAGCTTCTTTTACAGGCCGGCGTGTCATACTTTGGCAAAGGCTTCTGCGATACCTAGAAATACTGCTGAACAAATTTTGTCCCCTTCCAATGGTTTCTCTATTTCAGTTATTATTCGATCAATCTGGTCAACTGTGCAAAACATGTGCGATAACATCACAAAATCTAAATTATTGTGTCAGAATAACATTTTGTTCAGAAGGAAACTAAATTCCTGTAGTTGACGGTATAACATGTATTACAAAAAATTTCATTTATATATTCCTTTGTCAAAGGTTTAATAGTTATTATATTTTTTTGTTCATTGTATGGTATGTTGTATGGTTTATTCTTTGTAGTAGCAAGTTTTCAAACGTCTTTGAGATTACGGAAAGTAAGAAAATTGACAAGCACAAATATTCAGATGTAACAGGTATATCGTCTTTCAACTTAGGAAGAGAAAATTGAATGCAGATATGATACTGGCAGATTAGAAATGACTAAGCTAAGTAACATTAAAAAATTGAGAGTATTAGACCTTTATAAGAACAGCCCAAAATAAACACGCATCTGCAGAACTCATCACCAACACTTGGGAGGTGGTAACTGTGGAAGAAAAAAAAAGTTCGTAAAAGTTTTTGTTAAATTAAAATATAATAAATAATTGTTAAAATTACATTGGAAATCATTAGTGTATCATATTCTGTATGGTAATTTTATTAGGAGTCAAATAACCGTCATCGGCTGCCTTTAAGTCGAATTTTCTATGCAGTTAGTATGGGCTTAACTATGGGAATGTTTTGATTATATATATATATATATATATATATATATATATATATATATATATATATATATATATATGTAAAGCACGGCCATTCTGGTTGTAAAATACATAAATATTAAATATGTTTAAGTTGTCTGGACTTTACTGCTTACAGTAAGGATCACTTAATTAGAGTCAATAAAGGATTATCTGTTTAATTAGCCACATAGCTGATTAAAACACATAAATATATGTAACATTATAAATTATTAAGACCTAAGACCTATATAGAGTTCATAAAATGTTCTAAGACTACATGTATATAGTACATGTAACAATAACGTCACAATTTTAACTAAAAAAGACTGCTCTTCCCCCTATGTATTATCTTTATGGTGGTTGGCTACCAGAATGGCAAAGTATTGTCTATTGTGAGCTTAAAAGGTAAGAGCATTTGATCCATTAACAGATGCTGGCGAGTTTTTATCCTTGATAACACGTATACTTTGGTTGCTTTTATGATCCTTGTTCTTATTCTTTAGTTTATTCGCAACATTTTTCTGTACAACCACATTTTAAATGCGTTTAACTTGTTACCTTGTTTGAGTATCCCTGTTTCTTAGCTATACAGAAGCAAGGACCATATAATATAACATTTTAGTATTCTTAGTCTTACTGACGTGGCTTATTTTCGGTTGCTAAATAGGTTTCTTCTGTTCATGAAGCCTGCTCTGGGGATTTCAAACCTTTTTGTGGTTTCCTTTTAGTTGTCTAGTTGGCAATTTATGTCTTCACCCATTTAGGTATACACATTTTTAAATGGTTTGCAAATTGATTGACATTGAAATCTCAGCTATAATAACGTTTTTGTTTTTATGTAAGTATATTTATCGTTCTATGATGATCGTATCATCTGCATACTATATATTGTTTATCACCATACCATTGATTATTGCTTCCTCTACAATAAAAAGAATTGGAGACAGAACACATCCCTGACGTTCTTCTTTTTCGGTGTTTACTAATTTAGTGGTACAACTGTCTGTCTGTTCAAATGTATCGCTGTAATGTCATTATGTGCTACAACTAGTGATATCACGTCTGTTCATAATCACCGGTTAGAGAATTTCTATTTATTTGTGATCTTTGATTCGATTATTTTCTGTAATAAACAAAGTCGGTGTACAGGTCTCTTTTTACTTAAATTTTACTTACAAGGATTATATCTCTTTTTTCTATACCATTTCTGAAATTTTATTGTGAGTGGTTTTGATATTTATTGCATTTGTTTTAAGAAAGGTTAAATATGATCCTAAATAAATTTGGTTACGTGACTCATCCGTGCTATTGTGGTGTGACCGGATAACTGCTGAGGTTTTATTTTAATTATGGCCAGCATTACCTTTAAGGGGAGAATTTCAAGGTCATGCTCTATATCAACTTAATGGCTTTGCTCTTGTGTGTCATCGCCAAATATTTTTATAAAATATTTTTCCCAAATTTATTTTTGTTTATTAGTATACATCTATTTAATCATTTTCATCAGTTATTATTTTGATAGGTTATATATTTAACTATTTTGATAGGTGTTTCAGTTTATACCGGCCTGAAACCTCTATCATTTTCTTGTGTAATTATCTGTCTTTATGTTGAGGCTGGAGAACTTCTAGTCCCTTACATCTATCCTCTAACCTTATCTTTTTTTTTTGTTTTGTTTATTTGTTCGTCTATTTGCTTGTTTAAATGCATGTACTCACTTATATTTTTATTTTTGACTAGACGTTTGACCTCTAACAAATCTATTATATCATTGGTCATCCAGGGTTTCATTTTTCTTTGTCTACTTTATCTACTGTGTTGTTAGCTGTTCTGTCTGTTTCTGTCTAGAAAAGCGAGCTTATCCTACTATACAAAAAATGAAATAAAAACAACCTGAAAATTACAGAGGTATCAACTTATTAAACACCACTTTGAAGCTTATAACCAAAATATTGCAAGGCCAAATAAATCAGAGAATTACCTTAGCGGATGAACAGTAGGGTTTTCGCACAGGAAGATCGTGCACAGATGCAGTATTCATCATAAAAACAGATTACCGAGAAAGCACTAGAGTATAACAGACCAGCATTCATATGTCTAAAAGACCTGAAGAAAGCGTTCAAAAAGTAAAGCTTAAAGATGTAATTCACCTTCTTTACGATAGAGAAATTCCACTAGATGTTATAAAAACAATAGAGAACATTTACCAGAACAACAATATGGAAGTTAGAATAGATGACCAGCTTACAGATGCAATAGATATGGGCAATGGAATAACACAAGGAGACTCGCTTAGTCCAACGCTATTCAATCTAATCATGGATGAAATCATCAATACTATTAATAAAGGAAGAGGATACAAAATGGGGAACAAAGAAATCAGAATACTCTGCTATGCAGATGATGCGGCCCTAATTGCATCCAATGAAGACGATCTACAAAGACTAACCCATAGATTCAACACAAAGGCAAAGGACTTTAATATGGTGATCTCTACACAGAAAACTAAAACAATTGTAATCAGTAAAGAACCAATTAGATTTAAACTGGAAATCGACGGTATCAGCATTGAGCAAGTAATGGAGACAAATTAATTACACTGTCTAGCTACGGAGATGTTAAGAAGGAAGTGAAAAATCAAGTACAAAAGGCTAATAAAATAGCAGCAACTACTAGAAACAGCGGAGATGCGTTTACTGAGAAGAATTACAGGAAACACACTGAGGGATCGAATGAGGAGTGAAGAGATCAGAAGAAAATGCAATGTACCAGAAATAAATGAGTGGACACGGAACAGAAAAAAGAAATGGAACGAACACATAAACAGAATGGAAGAGACCCGATTAGTCAGAATAGCGAGGGACAAATCACCAAAAGGTAGTAGAAGTATCGGGCGACCACGCAAAAGATGGAGTGATAACCTCCAATAGAGGCATTAATCGACATTGAACAAGCATTTTGCTTATAAAAAAAAAGAAGAAGAAGAAGATCTACTGTGTATTTTTTCGTCTGTAGTAATGGGGTTTTTAATGATTGTGGTTGTATCTTCTATGTCACTGTTCTTTCAACAACTTTGATTGTTTATGTTTGCGTTTATGTTTAAGTTTTGTTCACTGGTGCTGAAATTGGTTTATTTATTCCTCAGAGGGTTTAATCCCGTTGATTTTATTGTTTATTTTAAAGTTTTGCATCTTTTGAAGTTTCACTTTTATACTTAATACGGCGGGAATGTGATCTGTTTGTTAGTTAAATCCAGGGAAGCCTTTAGCATTAACAATGCTATTTGTATGACTTGTGTTAATTTTAATATAGTTTATTTTGTTTTTAATATTGTTCTTTATTTTGAGGAGAAAATACCGCTAGAAAATACATTATTCTGCTTCTTGCATGTCTCATGATTTGTTTAACACGCAACAATGACTTTTAAAAATACTTACAACCTGATTTTTAATAGACTAATTTGCAATTAAGTTTGTATTACGCTAAAATCAAGACAAATATTGTACTGTTGTTGTGTAAGCTATTAAAATATGATTGCATCTTATTTCTTTTACTTTTCTTTTAGCATGAGTGATGCGTTATATAATACAAATCCGTCTCTGAGAAATGTAAGAAGAAAATGGCAAGATTTTATGGTTCGACGCGGGTGGTTGTGGCCGGGGGCGGCAGTGGCGGCAATACACGTCCTCATCTAGGCGGCGGTTCCTTCATTCCCATAATCATGTGTCTTGATTAGCGCCGTTTGTACATAAGAATCTAGCTAGCTGTGGTGGCTTCGAGAGAGAAGAGTACACACCGACTGGAGAAATGTTGTTATTGCGTCCGGGGACGGCAAGCACAGACGTACTTTATAAATTTTTAAGGGCTTTAAAAAAATCAATGCCCAAAATACTTAAGAAAATGTAGAAAAGTTAAAATTTATCTATTGCAATAATAGGTATAGTCACCTACAGAAACAATTATTTTTTCTTTAGGTATAAGAATATTATTATTCGCATTATTACAAAATATATAAAATTAGTGTCTAGAATAAAACTAGTAAAAATTGAAAATCTAAAAATGAACTAAGAATAAGAAAAAATAAACTTACAATATTGTTAGAGAGTTATTTATCTATAAAAGCCGAAGTTTGTTTAGATTTTGTGAAATAATATCAAATATAATAAAATGTTTGCAAATGTAGTCCATTATTCATATTATTATATAAAAATATAAGATACATTTTATTTCTTTTGGCTTTTTGGGCAAGCAAGATGTTCTTACACAAAATAAATATTCAATTCAGATCCTATTTTATTATTTTCCGAATTAATTACTTTTTAACCTAACTCAAGCTCTGTTTTTATTATTTTCTATTGTAAATATTTGTGTATTTTAAATGACAGTCTACCAATAGCGAATGACCGTAACAAATAAGTACTTTCACATTACTGGTAACAAGATTTAACAAAATCGTTTATTAATGTAAATATCACTTTTTTATATTATATTCTGATGATAATATTTAGCAATAATTTTTATGGAAGTTGTCTGTTGTAAACTGGTTATACTCTTTCCACTTAGATTGTTGTATGTCTTGGATTCACTGATAATATCCCTTCCAGGATTCTGGAGCTCTGTACTAGATTATATAGGTCAAGAGGATCGGTGCCATATGTTTATGAAGTGATTTGGTAGCCTTTGGAAATTGTTTGTCTTCTACAATCTAATGACCCACAGTTATAAGAGTTATGATTAACAATTTCGTATTTGGTGCTACAAATTCTGCAGTTTCAGTCTCCAATTAAATAAATGCGTTTGCATCTTCATTAAAAAATAAAAATTAAAATTTTATCCAACAAACAAATTTACAAATTCAAAAATTTGGGGGTAGACCACCCTTAACAATTAAGGGTATAAAAAATATATTATGACGTATTTTCAGACCCATCAAATATGCATATAAAATTGTATAAAAATCGGGAAAACCGTTTCGAAAAAGGATGGCAACTAACTCTGTAATAGGGATACTAATATGGCTATTAAAACAGGGGTTATAATGGAAGGGTAAAAATTAAGGGATGTATGGATTTGTTAATATAACATCAACAGAAATATAAAAATTAAAATTTTTGTACAAAAGATAAAAAAATTGTTTTTGGTGAAACACCTTTACGGCTTAGGGGTATGTAGATAAGGCTACTGGATATATATACGGTACACCGAATATACATTATAAAATTCCATAAAAATAGGTGAAGTCATTTTTGTAGTAATAGGGCGACTAATTTTGTGACAAAAATATTCTTCTTCTTAGGGTGTCTGTCCGTTCCAACCGTTTGTGATAATTCTGGAAATGATAAATTTGTTGGTTGCTATACGGAATAGCTGTGTTGAGGTCTTCCTATACCATGCTCTTAGGTTAGCAAGCCAGAATATTCTTCTTCATCCTGGGACCCTTTTTCCTTCAATTTTACCTTGCAAAATGCATTGGAGTAGCTCGTATATGCCTTGATGTCTCATTATATGTCTTAAGTACTGCAGCTTATATCCCTTCACGATGTTAGCCAAATTCGCGGTTGTGTTCATCCTCCGCAGTACTTCTTCATTGGTGACTTTGTCTGTCCATGGTATCTTCCAGACCCTTCTGTATAACCATAGCTCGAAAGCCTAAAGTTTTGATAAAGTTTCTGCCTGTAATGTCCACGTCTGTACTCCGTACAGAAGGACTGAGTACACGTAACATTTAAGGAGCCTTATTTTTGTTTCTAGGGTGAAGTCAAAAAAATGTGGAACGTAACATAACAAGTGGATTAAACAAGAAAAAAACTGGAACGAACATGTAAACTGAATGAGACCAGATAGATTAGCGAACTTTTGTAAAAACAACAAGTCGTATGGCAGAAGACCCGTCAAAAAGGTGGAAAGATAACGTACAGTCAACAACGACTGAAACAGAATAAGAGGCACGGAAACAAGAGTTATCCTAGTGGCACAAAGAAAAAGAAAAAGGAGGGTGAGGTCATGGCACTTTTTGCCTTTCGGATGCGACATTTATTTTTTTGGGTATCCTATCATGACTCATTAATTATGGTTTCCAAGTAGTTTTACTGTGAGATACGTTCAATTCTCATTTGGTTCACGTACAGATTTTCTCCAGATGTTTTCCTTGCTGACGAATATTAGTTTGGTTTTACTGGTGTTTATATCCAGTCCGTATGTTCTACTTGTTTCCGTTATATTGTTCATTAAGGTTTGCAACCGTTATATGGTATTGGAAAACACTACTGTATTATCAGCATGCTGCAGGTTATTGAGCTTCACTCAATCAATTGAGATGCATGCCTTCATCAATATCTTTTACAGTCTTTTTAAAAATGTGCTTCAAGTACAGATTAAATATCAGTGGTGAAAATATGCACCCCTGTCTCACTCCCCTTAAGATTTTGACCTGATTTGTATGTTCTTCATCTATTCGGAGCACCGCAAGTTGATTCCAATATAGATTAGCTATTATTTTTATAGTCTCTTCCTTTAATCCCTGCCCTCCTCAGCACTTCCATAATTTGTTCATGCCTGACTCTATCGAAAGCCTTCTTTTAGTTTATCAGGCATGCGAAAATATTAAAGGTGGCTCTACAATCCTGAAATAATACATGCACTCTAAATAAAGCTTTCTTCGTAAAAACGACGTTCTCAAATCCAAACTGATTGAGCGCAGTTTGTTCCTCGCATTTCCGATAAATTCTTTTGTGGATGACTTTTAAAAACAGCTTTAGCAGATGGCTCATTAGGCTTATGGTGCTGTATTTTCACAAACTTTTCAAGTTCAAGTATTTCATCGGTCATCCACGATTAATGTTGCTTTGTATATTTCTTCAGATGTTGTTTTTATTTCTCTTACTGTTTCTTGTATGATTGTAACACCTTTCTCTATATTTTCTGCATTTCTGCATTTTAGCACCTTTGTATTGAGGTTTCAACTCACCTTTAGTCGAACATTGGGATCTTTCAGTTTTTCATCTTGAAAACGTCATACTTCTTCATCGGCTTACATAAATCAATCAATCTTCTTCATTCTAACTTTGAAATTACCTACATACAACTGGTACATGATCAGAATTCATGTCATATGTTATGTAAATATAATTTATGGGTATGTTTTGACAGATGTTCAGCTGTTCCTATACCTCTTATTTACTAGCATGTAATCAATCTGATTTCTTACAATGCTTCCCATAGAATCCTGTTTGAATTGACAGCTGTAGGATTGCCTTGGATGTAGCTTAAACCAGGTGTTTATTATTACTAATTGATTTGCTTTTAAAAAATCTCCAATGTATCTCCCCGATCGTTCCGGTTTCCTAGACTAAATGGTCCAAGTGCAGATGATGTTTTGCTAGCCTGAACTTTGGCATTAAAGTCACCCATACAATCGTTACGTCTTGCTATTTCAAGATAATATTGCTATTAAAAACTAGATGAAAGTAATAGACGGTTAAAATTAAGGACAGTATGTAGTTTTTAAGGCAACATCATAAAAAAAGGGTTCAGTAGGCGGTACTGTAGAGTAGTGCAAAATTTTATATTAATCAACAAAATTGCTACTTTTACGTGTTTAAAATTTCATAGTAATTTCAATCAAATTACTAAACAGCAGCAGCTTCTGTCGGTCTCATTTTGCAACACTCTAACATTGTATTTATATGAAATTTTATTTATATGAAATTATCAAAATATAAATAAACGTCATTTGGTACTGAATTTATTTATCCTATAAACTAAATAAGTTGTTTAAAAATAACAAGTTATGTTACTTAAAAAGAAACCGTAGTTAATTTTTTTTTCTGTATTTTAAAATTTAAATAATATATGTAAAAATAAATAAAGTAATTTTCATTAAAGAATTATTATAAAAATTTAAATAAATGATTCAATGCTCTATGCCAATGCTCTGATATGCAATTAATCGGATGACATTTACGACTTTTAATAAATTTCGACAATCGTTACAAATCTAATCTGTTAAGTGACGGATATTCTTTTTAATTTAATACTTCTCATTTGATGTCAATATTTTTTTAGTTACTTTTCATGCAGTTTTTAATTTAAATTTGCGTAGAAAAAATATAGAATGACTAGAAACTAATTGATCTCAAGAATAGTTATTGTATAACGCTATTTTACTGTAGAGAAAGAAAAAATATTACACTGCCGTAATTTGAAAATTATTTGAAGCGTTTTTTTAAAAATAAATATGAAAAATTTTGTCTAAAAATAAAAAAAATGTTTGGTGTAAACCACCCTTATACCTTAGGAGCATAAAAAATATGTGCGACCTATTCTCAGACCTATCAAATATATGTATAAAAATTTATAAAAATCGGTCCAGCCATTTTAGAGGAGGATGGCAACTAACACTGACAATAATATGGATATTAAGACATAGTGGTTACTACTAGAGGCGTGACGATTAAATTTCGTGTTTTTTAATTATTTGATTACGTATTACGATTAAAGACGTATAAATTAAAAAAATATATTGGTGTGAACCACCGTTACCCCCTACGGGTACAAAAAATAGATAACCTATTCTTAGATCTACTGAACACACACATATATAAAATTTGACAAACATCCTTCCAGCTGTTTTGGATAAGTATGGCTACTAATACTGTGGCACTGTGTCAGAAAAAGTGTAAATATTGAAGACAAAAAAATTTAATCTGATTTATATTATTAAAAATTTATAATATTTTTTCTGCTTGAATGAAACTTGAGTGACAGAAATATATAATCATCATCAAGTTGAACATAGGCTTTTCCTAATTTCTAAGAATTCTCTTGGTCTATTTTAAGCGATTCTTTTTACGTAGTCTGTCAATCGTGTATCCTCTGCTTCTTCTATTAGCTCGTGGTCTCCATACAGTAATTTTTTGGGCCCACTGCCCGCCGTTCATTTTTCCCATACAGCCCTACCAATTACATATCAGTCATGTTATGCGCTTTATAACATTTGTGACGCCTGTCCTTCTTCTTATTTTATCGTTTCTAACTCTGTCTCTAAGAGTCAGTCCAAGTAGCAATCGTTCCATTTGTCTCTGGACTAGTCTAAGTTTGGTTGCCTATGTTAAAAAAAGTGTTTCGGCGCCGTAAGTCATCATTCAAAGCCCACATTGGTGATTATGGTGAAATATTTTTATAAATCTAATTTAATATTTTTATTTATTAAAAAATGTTATATCAATTTTTTTCTACTCTCTTACTATGGTCTGTTTTTAAACCAGGAGGAGTAATTTAAATTTTCCGCGTCATAATGCTTGTTTGTAATTGGTCGAAGCGCAGGCAAGTTTACTCCACTAAATTATGACATATTGACACTAATGACATTTGTGAAATTTTAAAATTCAAAATTTATATCGACAATTTTCTGTATTTTCTGTGTTATTTCTTTCATCTTTAGATTTTTCGTTTGCATTTATATAAAAAACAGTTCTTTTCAGAACTATTTAGCGACATATTAGTGTTATTAAGATAACAATGTGGATTCAATGCCAAGTACTAGTGGTAATTATTCTTCTCCACCTTAAAAACGCCGAGTAGATTTGGATCATTTATCATCAAATGAGAAATAATGTACTATAAACATGTACAAACATGAAAATTGATAATTCTGGAATAATAATAACAGCCACGGTAGTAAAAATAAAGCAGGCAGCAGGTTAGTTTTACAGAATAGTTATTATTAAAATCAAGACTTACTAAAGTAATGTGCTAATTTTAGGTATTGCGAATTCAACTATTTACAAGAATAGAATTTAGAACAATTAAAGAATATAAGCAGACTGGAGCAGTAAAATGTCCTAAAAATATTGAAGGTCGACCTTATATTCTTGCAACATGGGATGAAAGAGTTAAAACATCTATACGACAGATAGTAAACAGCTTCTTTTTCAAGAATGAAATGCTCACTTTAGGTAAAATTTTAAGTGAAATTGACAACCGCTCAGATCTTCCAAAATATGTGTCGTTCATTATTATATAAATTCTTGAAGCAAATCAATTTGAAGTAAGTACAAAAAATATTGGTATGTAAATATGGGTTAGCTACAATTAAGTATATAGTAAAATTAACTAAAACATTTTATATATTTCATTTTTATAATCAGGTATATTATTGTTACTATTAAATATTAAGTTTTAAGTTTTTATTTATATACTCTACTGGAATGTTGTCAAGTATTTTGGTTCAACAGATATAAGAACATGCAAAGGGAAGAAAAGAAAAAAAGGATATTTTTACTTTACATATTATGCAGATTCAATGCAGCAAATATTACATAGCATAACTATAGATTGTTTATCTTACTTTATAGGATGATTGATTTATTGTCTGTATTATGAATGTCTTACCATAGTTATTTTTTAGGGGAAATTATTCAAAGAATAGTTTATACATTGGGCTGCTGACCAAAAACAAAACTTTCTTGCTCAAATATCTGAAATAGATTCAGTTTTTTGCTGAAAAAATAAATCAAGAAATTCAAAATGGTGTAGTTATGTTCATTTGGACTTGGTGATATGCGATAATAGTATTTAATGTAATATTTTTCTAGCTGATATATATATAATAAATAGAGTTTACAGTGTTTATAAATTTATAAATGTATGATATTTATATCTAATTATCATAAGAAAAACGGCAACTATCTTTTAAATTTGTGTATACTTGTTAAGAAGCATTTTCATTTTGTTTTCATTACAATAAAAGAACATTAGTAATGTTGTGTTTTACTTTGATTGTATTGATACAGTTGGTTTTGTTCTTCCTGTTGTAGATCATCACAAGAAAACTACAAAATTATACTAGAATGTAACATAATAGATTGAATTAGTTGATTATGTCACAGAAATCCAGTATTTTTTAGTAAATTTTATTTATTGATAACAAATGAGACAAACTCACTGTCAAAATTAAACAAGAATCCAGTATTAAAGAAATTGCAAGTACACACTTATTTATACAAATTTATTGTTTTGCATTTTAGTGCTTCAAATAGATCCTTAAGATATTGATACATAAGTTAAATCTATCTAATGAGGTAACTGATTACCATGCATGAAATGAAAAGTAGGACCACACCTATATTTGAACCATAATTTATTCTGTGATATGAAACATGAAAAAGTTAATTCTAAAGCAGTGAATGGGAAGGAATATGTAAAACAAACTGGCTGCAGCAATCCAGGAGATTGGATTATTAAGCTTAAAAATAATGACCAAAGTCAAAGTTAATTCTTCTGGTAAGCAAAAAAAACCTAGATTCAAGATTAATCACACCAGAATAAGAATATGGTCTACGCAATTTAAAAGAACAGTATTTCAGAAATCTTTGAACTCTCTCTAACTTTTTGATACATGCATTTGCATAGCTTTGTTGCATATAAGATCTATTTGCAAATTAAAAGACAACTTTCTGTGAAAAACCATACTTAGATCTGTAACATTATTGACTCTCTGGATCAAAATATTCTCTAAATTAAGTACCATCGACTCAAAAGATCTATAAAACTGGATCACCCGATATTTAAATATATATACATGGGACCAAATGTGAAAAACGTCCTTTTTTATTGTAATAATTGTAATATATATATTGGAAGTGAATTAAAAAAAATATTATTAAAACATAAAGTTAGGTTAGAATTGACGTGTAAGGTTGTCCGATATTGATAACTCGATTACCGCAAAGCCGAGATATACAACAAAAAAAGAAGATGTATTTGGTGACTTTTCTAGTAACTTTCTTGGGTGTGAATCTGTCTTTTTGGTTTACTCCTCCTGGTTAAAAAACAGGGTATAGTAAATTGTATATTACGTACTATTTGGATGCTAAGTAAATACATCAAAACGTAAACGTAAAAAATTACGGTTCAGTTCTATAAAAATGTGTAATATCACATAAGCCTTGTAAGTCAGTTGGTTGAGTTACCATGGAAACGAATTAACAAACGTTCTTTTGACAGATTAATAGTATATTACATAACGAGAGTTGTAAGAAGCTTATTACATGCGAATATTTTCATTTATAAAAATAAAAAGTATAACAAGTAACTTTTATTTATTTAACAAAATTCGGCAGTTTGGCAGTTGTTCAATAATACGTGGTGAATGGTGAGATGACTTAAACTGTACGGTGTGTTCTTTTTGGACATTGGTATTTTCAGTGTATGTAAAGGTCTGTAAATTACTTTCAATTGAATTTATAATTGTATTTGCTATTGACGTCTTATATTATTTATTGACTCATCGACATATCCTTTAGCCGTTGTTGAAGATGTCCATCCGCCATGTCGTTTAAGGGCCATTAAATTACCACCGGCATCTACAAAAATAGTGCAGGAAGTTCATGTTAGACAGTGACCTGTGTACATTTTAGGATCTGGTAACTGTAAATATTCGGCTAATTGTTTAGGATCACCGCCTATTTTGTTTAATTCTACCACCTGTTTTGTACATTTACCTCTTTGATATTTAAAAAAAAATTGATTAATTTCCGGAGCGCTAATCTGTAGTCGAATTACAATAACATAGTACTTAAATCATCAATGTCACAAATTTTAAGCTTCTGATGTACAGTACTTGTTAATAAAGGTGTTATTTAAAAGAATAACATAAATGTGCCTACTTATAATACTTTTATTTTAAGTTTATTGCAATTATTGGAACATGTGGAGCTTGTAGTAAACAAGAGTTAAAAAATCTTAAAATTTGTGACATTGTTGATTTAAGTACCATGTTATTGATTAAAATTCCTGATTCGAAAACCAAAATATGCAGATCTTTCGTTATTTTCGGAAATTTCTAGAAAATCTGCAAACAATATATAGAAATTCGACTACAGATTAGCGATCCGCAAATAAATAATGTTTTTCCTAATTATCAAAGAGGTAAATGTACGAAACAAGTGGTAGGATTAAACAAAATAGGCGGTGTTCCTAAACAAATACCCAAATATTTAAATTTATCACATCCCAAAATGTACACAGGTTATTTTTTAAGACGAACTTCTGCCACTATTTTAATAGATGCCGGTGGTGATTTATTGGCTCAAAAGTTGCCATTAAGCAGATACGTGTCAGTATCTGTTTTAATGTATTTACTTAGCATCCAAATAGTAGGTAATATACAATTTACTAGCCCTCCGTTCATCGGGTGAGCATTCTGAAACACCTTCTTTCGGGTGTGGTCTGTGACGACCAAAATGAAATACCGCCTCGCGAGCAACAGCATACATTTTATTGCTAATTTCGCATCAACGTGTTTTAAACAAATTACTTACTATATAATATTTATTACAGAAACAAATCCAAAAAAAAATCCAAAGTTGTAATAGGTAAATTTTAAAAATGTATACAATTTCAACGCATATTTTTTCAAATTCGTGAACAGCGACTAAATAATAAAAAAAAAAAAAAAAAAAAAAAAAAAAAAACATTTAAAATTAAGAAATAAACAAAGTAGCACAAAAACATATATAAACTAAAAAATTAAATTGTGGATACAAACTACAGTGATCAAACTTTGGTGGTCAAATTTTCTAGAAATCTTTGCAGCATGCCATTATCTGGTCCATATATAGCCAGGATTTGCAAATTTTGCAAAAAAAAACGAGTTTTGCTTCTTTTGCAATATTTACAATTTCCTCTCTTACCTGACAGGGGCTGTGGTACAACGTCCACCTCAATGCCTGAGAGCATCAAGGCGAAGCACGCACAGCTTTAGTCAAATACGTGTTAACTGCTTTCCGTCGTATACTCTTTTGTACCAATTCCATACCTAGGGTGTTTTTGGAATAATCTTCGCGTTTTGGAAAATTCTTCATCTGTATTGTTGCCTTTGTAAATTACGAATGCATTAAATGCTGCAAAAATAAGGATATTACAAACTACTACCATTGGCTAACGTTTCGTATTTCTGGAAACATTATATGATGTGATCATTATGTCTAGAACATCTACTACACTCTTTGTGGAATTTTAAACAGTAATTAGTTTTGGTTTTTTCTGGTCACCAGTATCTTCATCAATCCGATCATCTCTGTGCACAGTGGAAACAGCAATCACATTTTTTCCTTTCTTCGGTATATATGATACGTCAGGCATATCGTTGCTAAATGCAAAAACTGAACAACCGAATAATCCAGTTCACAAAAATGCACAGGATTGCCAAGTGAAACAAGATTGCAAGAAAAATACAATTAAGAAGCAGTGCAAATATTATTACACATTTAATCGGGTGGGGTCTGTCAGGACAAACCGCCGTGCAGCAGGTATTAAGAAATTTCAAAAACAATTTTGTATAAAAAAAAATGAATGGTATTTAGTTTCTAGGTACTGAAAAGGTACAAATTAAAAAAAATAAAATAAGAGAATTATCCAAAATTTTTATTTTGTCGTAGACTCACAGACTACACCCGATGAACGGAGGGCTAGTAAGAGAGTAGAAAAAGATGTTTACAGTTTAGATATGAGTCATATTTATCGTTACGATAGGATCATATTCATTCATATTTTATATTACTGAATAAAGTTATATTTGTATTTATTTTCATGTGTTATTCTGTACCAACGTTCAGAGCAATAACATTTAGTTGCGATATTTGTATGTTTCTTGATTTGTATATTATATGGGCGCCCCTGACCTTGAGGACGGCGTCCCGAGAGCTAAGCCGCTTCATTATCGCCCCCTCCCCAACCAAAGTCTCCATCTGCGGCAAAAGCGGTATAGCATCATCGGAGGCGACGGAATATCTCTATTTGTGCACTGGATTACAAGAATTTCATTATTTTCGCTTCGAAGTACAAATTGTTTTCCTTTTTTGTGTCATACAAAGTCAGTATGTTGTTTTTTTATTAATATAGGGGATAGGGAATGTGGCTTTAAAATTTAGAAATTTGTTTTACAAGATCGAGAAAATAATATAAAAATATTTCTGAACGTTTTATTTATAGGTAATATGCTGTAAGTGCTAGACATCACTTTAAAAAGTACGTCTTTAATTTACTGTAGGCCTTAAAAACCTCGAGAAAAATATTATTGAACTAAAAAGACAGACGTTAAGTGAGGTGTAAGATATGGGGTTTATAGTTTTCTTATTTACTAATTAATTGTTGTAATGTTTTACCGTGTCAGTAAAAATTATGTTTTGGGTCTTAAAACAATTTCAGGAATTGGGAATGTAGATAATAAAAAACCAAACCGTAAAAGCTAGAGTTAATAAAGCTAGTTGCAGTGTTAGTACATGTTAATCTAGATCCCACATTAAGTGGGTTAACTAGCAGCTGTATCTGGAATCAACCAAAATCTAAAAGTGGGTCTGAGCCATTCGAATGGAGATAAATAAATAAATAAATAAATAAATAAAAGTCAAATAATATTTCAGATATTAGTTTTTAATCGTTGTTTTACATTGAAAAGTATAATACAATTTACATTTATACAATATGTTTAGATTGAACTTTGTTTTCAATGGCTATATTAAATAAATTTTTAAATAGAACGAAATATAGTTAATGTCCTTGCTGAGGCGGAAATATTAGCGGAATCGAAAGGCGGAGTTTACCATTCATTTCATTACCCTCTAGTCATCTATTCAGATGTACGATTTTAAAAATTGTACAGATTAAAGATGGCACTGAAATTTCGAAGAAAATGTCTGACAAGAACATTCATGACAAAAATGTCAAATTAATAAAACAGGCATATCAATACAATATAGGATACTGGAATCGAAAAGAGAGACCTTACTTAGTGAAGGCATTTAATCAACTAGAATCATACAAAAATATAATTTACACAGCAAATGTGATACCATGCTTCTCATTCAACATGGATATACAATACACACAACTCCCACCAGTGAAATTAAAAGTTATCAAGTTAGATCTTCATCTAAATATGATATTCAAAGCAGCAACAGAACAACTAATAGAAAAATACTTATTCGTCCAGACTGATGCATCAAAAAGTGGAAATGCTAACGAAACAGAGACTGGTTATGGTGTATAAATTCCCAATAGCAACTATTTATGCTCTGGAAACAAATCATTTGTGAAATGCCACGAGTGTAAAAAGCAGACTGTAAAAAATGCACTTCCACACAATATTTTGTATGTTCAATATGTAGGTAAGAGCACTATCTAGTAATGTTCTCATCATCACAGTCATTAACATCTTAGTTGATGTGTTGTGGTTCATAATTGGGCTTCAGCAGCTCGGACAGTTTGATTGATAATATTTCTCCACTGGTCGCGGTCATCAGTTATATGTATTGCCTCAGTATACTGTTTATTGAGAAGCTTTTCAGTAATGTCCGCCCATCGCTGTGGAGATCTTCCGCGTTGGCGTTGAGTCTGAGGCATTCCTTGGACCACCAACCGCTCCATTTTGTGATCACTTCGATGGATATGGCCAAAGAACTTTAAAATTCTAGAGTAAACAGTACTGGAGAGACGCTGATCCGGTTTAATTTCATCCAGAACCGAGATATTTGTACGGCGAGCCGTCCATGGAATTCGAAGCAGGCGTCTCCATGTCCACATTTCAAAGGCGTCTATACGTCGTCGATCTGATTCTTTGACTGTCCATGTCTCGCATGCATAGTAAAATATGGAAAAGACCAGAGTTGAAACGAGTCTCTTTTTGTTTGTCATAGTAATGTGACGATCACGCCAGACCCCGTTTAGTTCACTCATTGCTGCTCTTGCTAGTTGAATGCGTCTTCTAATTTCGGATTCACAACTGCCTGTGTTGTTAACTAGAGCTCCAAGATATATCATAGATGAGACTACCTCGCATCCCGCAATAGTTTGGGTTTCAGGAAACTGTTGTTGGCGATCAATAACCATGATTTTGGTTCTGTTGTAGTTAACCATGAGTCCAAATTTAACACTTTCTACCTCGAGTTTTTTTAATACTTTAGTAATTTCTTCTGGAGTAGAGGCTAGAAGTGTAGTGTCGTCTGCAAAACGCAAGTTAGATATCTTAACACCACCTAGGTTTACTCCTCCCTCCCAACCATCCAAAACTCTGCGCATTATGAACTCCGAATAGATGTTAAATAATAAGGGAGATAAAACACATCCTTGGCGTATTCCCTTCTCCAAAGTGCATTTGTCAGACAGATATCCGTCCATTCGAATATATGCCAGGTTATCTTGATACAGTTTGCTAATAAGGTGAGTCAAGTGTTTAGGTACACCCATTGTCGTCAATATGTTCCATAGTTTGTCCCATCTAACATTATCAAAGGCCTTTGTATAATCGACGAAACATATAAATATCGGGATCTGGTATTCTCTGGCTTTTTCTATGATGTTTATCTTATTACAGGATAGCATAAAAAGTTATGGAGACATGGAAGTAATGTTACGTCAGTTCGCGTTAACTGATAACTGCTATCGTATCGTATTTTATAGAGAAGTGCTGCAGTATTGCTAGAAGCAAAATAAAATAATAAAAGAAGATAAATTGCAACACACAATAAACGTGCTGGAGTATGCAAGCAAAAATAACGAAGTAAAGTGAAGTGAACTTATGATAATTTGAAACCCAACCTGACCTTAACTATGATTTGACTTAAGTACTTGCTTTTATAAATGCCCTACATGCTTTTCGTTTTACTTTTATTGTACAAATTCCTCTAAATTAAAGAAAAATGTAAAAACTAGTTATTTTTATTAAATCGAACAATTCTTTCAAAATAAAGCCAAATACAATTCCTTCCAAACAAATCGTACGCGTAAATTTCCAAGAAGAGTTTCTCTCGTGAGAAGTGCCTCTAGATATTGTGCTCTTTTTTAGGAACGAAGGGGAGCCCTTTTTATGGCCTCGTAACTACGTAATAGGGCGTGTAATGGGTCACTTCCGGTCCCGTCAGGAAGTGATACACATGATTTGGCCAATTTTTACTGAATAACTTGTTTACCTTTCGACACGAGATACAAGAGGAAAATGTTTATCAGAAAAGTGTCGGGACATAATCGAAGTACTCGAAAAATAACTTGACTTATTTTGTGATTTTTGAGCATTTTCGGCATATTTATTATACATCTTCTAAGCATTTACATAGTTTTTACTATATATATGTATATTTCAAAAATTTCTATATAGTGTGTATTTTAAATTTCTACTGCATGAGAAATTTACAAAAAAAGATATCGAATATATCAGCCACAAAATTCTGAAAACGACCTTGACTATGAAAAACAGTAAACTCCATGTCGTCCGGTCTCGATACCGAGTAGCTCACACAGCTTTTTATCGGTTCTGACAAATTTATAATCTCAATTAGTTGAAAATAAAAATATAATTTAATTTTTATAATATTTACAACGTAAAGTTAAAGGTAATAGTGCACTGAGAATTCTATGAATCTGTGGGTACAAAACTGCATTATTATTAATCTTCAAAATCAGAAAAGTTTAAAAGAAAAATACCCATCGATTTCAATTCAATTTATCGATTAATCCATAACAACTTTCTGCTATGTATGTAATGTAAATGTATGTAAATTTTCATCGGAACGATGGATGAAGCGGATTTAGCTACTACATACTTTACGAAATGCACCCACTACGTCACATATATTTTACTCCCATACATTAAACAGTATTAAACATTCTTCAAAAGACCAAGTTATCATACTTTTAACCATACCAGGTATAAAAGTTTTCGAATATGTAAAAGCTGTTGGATTAATAGAACAGCCCAACGATGTTGATTGTGCATCCAAAATTTCAAAAAACTGTATCTGCATCTACTTCTCGTATAAATCTGTAGTCGATTAATTTTTTAGCTCTCACAAATATATAAATAGTGATGTTAACCAGATTAAAGTAGGAAGACTAATAACTCATGCCCTGCGAATAATCATGTCTAATGTATGACCTAATATACCTAATAACATAATTGAAGACCAATTAAAAACTATGGATATAAAATCTGCCTCCAATATAACGTTTTTACGGATAGGAATGCAGGACCCGAAATACAGCCACTAGCTTAGCTTAAGAAGATAAATGCTATGATATAATGATATGCTCATAAGTCCTTTAGAAAACGCATTAATTCCTGACTCATTCCCAATCATTCGACAATACCTCATATCGACTATATATTTTCATAGACGGTCTAAATTGCTCCAGGTGCAAGATAATCGAACACTAAGATTCTGGTTGTCCTTCCTAATCATCTTCAAGTAACACAATTAGTAAAATGGTAACTGATTATCACGTAAATATATAATATATATATATATATATATATATATATATATATATATATATATATATATATAGCTCTCCTAAATATTATCAAACTACCAAAAAATTAGTGAATATAAACAGCTGGAAGAATAACCACAAAATAAATACCAATAATGTACAGAAACAATAATAGATCCCTAATCCGACAACATTCGTATTGACAAATTAACATCAACTACAAAGGACCAAATTACTCTTCATAAACAAACAAAGAATCACAGATTTTGTTACAACCAAACATATGTAATTGAATTCGATAAAAAATCACTAAAGCTCCTCATGTTACTACAAGATAAATTTTTGTCTCTCCCAAAATCTTTGAAAATGACCTACCTCCTCCCAGTACTCAAAAACTTAAAAAAAAAGCCTCAAACTTAAGATGACATTCCAAATTTGCTTAAAAAATTAAGAATAAAATTGAAAAGAGATACCCTTCCATTGCATTTTTTGCAAAGAAATGTCTTCTCAGCAGTCTTTCTTTTACTGATAAAACTGACTATGAATCATGTTATCAAATGAATAGTTAAAATGGCCAATATATTCATATTACAGTAGAACCTTACCGGTTATTTAACACATATAGAATCAATCAAGCTTATTTTACATGAATAATCTCCATTAGTCAAATGCTTACAAAAGACCGATTTCAAGCCCCAAAAGGTGACATTATGTTTATGAAAAATTACGTTCCTTTTCTACGAAACCGAGTTACTGATCACTCAGGCGGTGAAACAGCAATTTTTGTAAAGATGATATAGAGTCGACTAAAATACAACTTAAAACAAACGTCGAAATAGTTGCAGTATCAGTCACAGACAAAATGAAAATCAATATCTGTAATTTTATCTCATCCTATTGATTCAGTCGTAACTGCACTAAGCAATTTCACACCCAAAAGTAATATCAGGCGATTTAAATTTTCACAAAGTACTTGGAAAAGTAATAACACCGACAAATTAATGTGGTAAGCTCTTAAAAAATCTAATTATTAATTCACATTTAGTTTTACCAAACACTAGCAAATCCACTATGTTCAAATCATACAATGGTACATGTTCTGTTATAAATCCTTCTTTGTGCACTCACTTTGTGCAGTACTGGAACATATTGAGGTATTTTAATACTGATTTTGGTAGTATTTTGGGAATGAGTATTGCCGTATTTTTTTAAATAAGAAAAGCTTTTGACACAACACGGACACACCTTCAGGTGTGTCCATGTTGTAATAAAAACACTTCAGAGAGGAACGTTCAAGGGCACATGATGTTTATTAAAAGTCTTTCAACAACACGAACTTTTTGGGTTAGAACCAATGGATTGACATCATCGAGACAAGTACTTCAAAATGACACTCCACGAAGATCTTAATTTTTAGCAAAAGAAAAAATTGTCTTAATTTTCAATTAACATTAAACGGATTTATCCTGAAACAAATAAAAGAAATCAATTTCTTAGGATTTTCTTTTGAACATAACTTAAAGTGAGAGAGCCACATAACCAATCTGCAAGGTTCAATCCAGAATTAACCTACTAAAAATACTGCCAAATACCTCTTAAGGGGGTCACTACAACAACTTTACTTACTCTACACAGATCATTAATACAAAGTTAATTAGATTACCCTTGTATGCGCCCACTGCTGGACATAGGTCACCCTCGGTTCTTTCCATCTGTCTGTGTCTTGTGTGGCTTGCATCAAATCGTCAGTCTATCAATTTATTCCCTTACTCTTAAATGTAAGTAAAAATGTGAGTATAATTAACTTTTCTTTGAACAAATTGATCTTGTGGTAGAATCTAAGACTATTATGGTGTCGGAATATAAATATTTCATACTTTTGCCCATGAGTGTATCTATAAAGAAATTTTTTATAAAGATGTTTGTTTCGGTATTATAAGTATTTTATAATTATTTTTGTAATCCTAATATACATATATTAGACAAAGTTATTTTAATTTTAAATTCACATTATATCAACTTGTTTTTCTTTTCTCATAAAACTTTTCTTGCTTTTCCATCAACTTTCCATTTTCCATAAATTTCAAAGAGTAGTAAATCTCGTCGTGGGTTATGACACTCTGCCTTTTCCGCATCCTTTATGTAACAGGCTGTAATTCTGCCATTAAAATATCATTAGAGAAGCGTTACAACAAAGCTGACACTCCGAACGTACCTTAAGTCGACAAAATTAAAGAAATGTATACGTGTTCGCTTTGAATTATGACTATAAAATAAGACGACGTGAATTGCCTTGTTCTTTTTTAACCTGTTCCGCTTTAGCTTTTTTTATTATCTAAATACTTATATGACTACTACACTCATTGTTTAATTATAAAAAATAATATTTTTTAAGTTAAGACATATTAGTATTCTTGCATTTTAACAAATAACAACGTCCAGAACGTTAATTCAAAAGATATCAAAAAACTTACTGTGACATAATTATCCGGTTTTTAGATACGACGATGACACAGCGATTGAGGAACAAAATTTGAAAACCTTACGAAAAGTAAAAATAAAGGGTACATAAATGAAAGGTAATCAATGTGGACTAAAAATAGGTTCAGAAACAATTAAAAACACTGGCTGTGGCACGCAATAAAAATAATCAGAATGGCAAAGTTTTATACTACAACTAAATTTAGTTTATATCCAAGTTTCAGGAGATAGATAGATATATTTAGGAAGGTAGCCTTTCGTCCTATTTCACTGCGACCTTTTCAGATCTATTGTTGTCTTCTAGTCCTAGATAACATTTTCTAGCCTGACCCTTTTTACAAAGTGTAATAGCTTCGAGACTGTACCTTCCATGTAGCTATTTGTCGGTGAATTTTCTTCGCCTAATGCAAGAACCGTACATTTGTCAAACTGAGACACTGAAATAAAATGCTCTGCTGTTTCTTCTTTGAAGTGATAGAATCTGCACAGGTCATCATCTGATAATCCCATCAGCTTCAAGTGCCTATTCAGCTTACATTGCACTCTTAGAAGACCTACTATAGCTTTGACTGTTTTCCTTTTTTTTGCTCATTAGGTCTGCCGTAATTTTTGGCAAATGTTCTGAAATGAGCTGTTTCGCCTGTCTTTGTCCTGATTGATTCCTTCACCATTCTAGAGATTTGTGAGCTATCCACTTCCTTGTAGTCGTTCTTGCTACTGACTTTACGCAGAAAGGTTCCGGTCCAATGAATGGCATTGATAAGCCTTGTTCTTCTTCTTAGGTGCCTGTCCGTTTCGAACGTTGGCGATCATTCTGGCTATGATGATTTTGTTGGTTGCTATACGAAATAGCTGTGTTAAGGTCTTTCTATACCATGCTCTCAGGTTAGCAAGCCAGGATATTCTTCTTCATCCTGGGGCTCTTTTTCCTTTAATTTTACCCTGCAAAATGCATTGGATAAGCCTTGTTTGGCCATTTCATGTGCTTTTTCATTGCTCTTATGACCCTTGTAGCGTTTTTTTATTTAAAGTGTATAGAAAAGATTTCTGTGTTACGCTCCTGTTGTTTTTACCAAAGAAAACAATCGAAATAATATTTCAAGTTTTTTTGACGAGATTTTTAAATGCGTATATTTCTACCGATTCAAAAGTAAATATAGATGTTTTTTTGTCTGTGTTTAGATTCAAATATCGAACCTTTTGTTATAAGCCAGGTAAAACTCAAGTTTAAAATACGCACGTATTTTGTTAATTTGTATTATGTAAATTTATGATGCCCCCTGATAAAAAAAAGGTTTTATTTGTTTTCTTCGTTAAAAACGCAATAAACCATGAATTCCCCTAATATTAAAGTTGTTTTTCGTTATTAGTCGAGGGTCAAAAAAAAAGAATATTTGTTTGTTTAGGCAATAAAGGAACATTTAAAATTTGTTTTTTTTGTCGATACAAGCGAGGGGATATTGTTTTGGTTCTTGAGTTTGGGGGACAGGTTAGCTGCAAGACGGAAGGGAAATTTTTGGCTAGATTCTGGTAAAATGTAACGAAGCAAAGGAGTCGAGATTTAGATTCCAAGCGGGGCAGACATGTGATAAAGAGTCGAGATTTAAGTTCCAAGCGGGGCAGACATGTGGGAATGGAGTAAAAGATTTGAGAGGAAGTGATGAAGAACTTCTCGAAGAAAAAAGTCGTTTAATTGTGATGTAAGCCGGCATTCATTCGCCAAAATGGTGGAATTTTCACTCTAAGTAATATGTCGTTTCTGAAAGAGTGACCAGTAACCACTGTTTTTATTTTGGCTGAAGATTTATGATGTTTGAGCAGTGAACAAGTTTAGTTCCTGTTTGTTTTTCGTTTTTTTGAGAGATCCAGTTCCTTCCCGAGATGCCCTTTTCACCTCATGTAGAATAATATTGGAGCAGTTTTGATTTGGATGTGCCAGTTTCAGCTTCCAATAAAGCTTTCCGTTGATGTGCAGTTAGATACCCCGCAGAAGTTAGCCAGTTGTTCAAAAGTTTAAGTTAACATGAACTGAGGTAACATTTGCGTTATTAATTTTTAAAGTAAAAATAGACATTTTCTTTTAAATAGACAAAATTTGCTTTCTTTTATAAATTATTTTTTAAATTATTTACTAAGAACCGTTTCGAAGAGTTTTGTAACCTTTTGTAAACAGATATGTAAGTTTTTTTCATTTGTATTTGACAGCTAATTTTATTTAATATGCCTTTGTATAAGCTGTATTTTTGAAAACTGTTTGGTGAGACAAAAATAAATGTTTAATTTGTTTCTCTGATCTATTTTGAGTTTTATTTGAAAAAGATATTTTTTTTCTATATTTTTGATGTTATACAATTATTTCCCTAGTTACAACTAGTGGTTGTAATAGGTATAATTGGGCACCTCAAGTGGCGCCCTATATTAAATTTCTTGAGGTGTTTCCGTTAATTTTCATTCTGTTTGTCCCAAGAGAATTGTATAAGTACCCCTTTATTTCTTTTTTTTGTAATTGCCCAATCCAACCCCCAATATCTTCAACTTATCCACGACCCAGCTCTCCAACAACCAACTGAGTGTCCGTATGCACTTGTTTCGATTATTTTGTTTGCCCAATCTTGTCCCCCATATTCTTACCCTGTGGTAAGCAAAATTGTTGTTACAATTTTGGCTCCCAACGTGCGAGGCTTTTGAATATTCCTTAATTTTTAGATTTTGATCCTTTTCCTGAAGCCACATATCTTTTTCAGTTTCCCCAGTTCCCTGCCATTTATATGAAACTTTTTTCCTTTTGAATAGTGCCCCAAAGTGTCTCACAAACAGTAGTGTATTTGTATTACAATGTATGTATTTTGTACCAACATTATGTATTGTTGTTTTTTCAGGTAATGTACTTATAGTGACATATGTATTGTTCTTCATATATGATAGATAGATAGATAGATAGATAGAACGTTTATTGACCACTTTACATAAAGTTTGAAGTCCGTATAAAAAATACAATAAAAGATATAATAATGTAAACTTAAAATTAACTTAACCATATTGGCTAAAGTAATATACATATGTAAGTATTAGCAGAAGAATTAAAATAAAACAAACCTAAACTGTCACATAAAAAATCTTTGAAATATGGAAGTAACAAAAATGTACAAATAATTAAGAATATTCCCGAATCGATGACTAAATAAACTAATACATAAAACTTTAATAGTAATAATACCATGTGATATGTAGATAGTAAATCGACAGTATTCTGACCAAACTGGGTATACGTTATAAAGGTGTATTGAGGTATTCTGTCTTTGAGTAAAAACAATATGTTAAAAAATGCTTTCTGATCCTATTTTTAAACAGTGGTGGAGACAGAATTTTTATTTCGTTAGGCAGATAGTTATACAAGTGAATATCAATTGAATTCTTTGTGCTCTTTGATAGTCTGAATCGTTGTGACCTAATTAAATCCCTCGATCTTGTTAGATGATCATGTAATTGGGAGTTTATAGTAAACTTATTTTTATTATCGTGAATTTCCAACAGTGTTGCATACATATAAAGCGAAGGTAGAGGCATAATACCCATGTTCAAAAATAATGGTTTACAATGATCCCTTAAATCCGCTCCAGCAAGTATCCTCACCACCTTCTTTTGTAATTTAAATATTCTGTCGGCATGACCAGAGTTGCCCCAAACAGCTATTCCATATTGTATATGACTATGAAACAATGAAAAGTAACACATTTTAAGGGTACTTTTAGGTACCAAATAAACCAGGTTACGCATTACAAATATTGTACTGGCGAGTTTAGAACTTAAGTTGTCTATATGGATGCCCCAATCTAAGTTGTCGTCCATAAAAATCCCTAACAATTTGATGCTATATCCAAAAATGTGTCTTCGATCCGAACTGAAAACTATATTTTTATGTATTGATAAATGAAAGCAAATATTTGAGTTGAATATTTAAATATGAATTTTTATTGAACTATTGATATTGAAAAGAAATTAAAAACAGTAGCAAATTATAGAGTTACTGTTACATTTATTTTTTTATTGATTCGACAAATTTTACAGAATAATCGGTTTTTGTAATTTTTTATTTGTTGGGTCATTTTGAGTAAATGTGTGTATTCGTTTGAGTGACTTTTGAGCTATGTAGTTGAGAAGTAGTATTATGCAATTTATCTTCTAATTAACCGTCTCTGAAGGTGTATTTAAATGCCAAGGGTTAATTAATGTTGTTGTACGAGGGGTAGTCATTGTGAGTCCTAGAGAAGATTCGACAAGTTTAGTCTCAGTAGTAGACTGTTTGTTTATTGCGTATCCTTTCTTGTATCTGAATGACCACAGGTGTAATATTTGTGATCAGGAGATGCTGTTTTAGTTTTGACTAGGAGCAGTCTCATTTAGTTGTCGGAACAAGAGTTGGTTTATTTTGGTATTATTTAGTGTAGCTCACTCAAAGGTCAAGTTTTCAATATTATTAGTATTTTGTCTTTCCTTGTATGTACGGTTTATGTTGTTTGTTAGTGTCCATGTTGTCTCATGTTATTTGAAACCATTTTTTTTAGTCCTTGTTAGTGGAAGTGTGAACTTTTAGGAGACAGGTTATAGACCTCATTTTTATTTACCAACTGATTACTAGGTCAAGAGCAGAAGTTGCAGCAAACTGATTGAGTTTTGGATTTCAGTACGCGGGAGTGCAAGTGAGACTTACTATCAGGTGATAAATGGAAACGGTTGTTTCTTAAAATTGTCATATTTTCTACTTGTTGTTGAGGTTGATTTCAGTTATTTTGTGTGTTTGCTTTCATCCAATTTTTGAAAAATGAAGTCTACCCAGGTTAATTATTTGAAATCAGGAGAGTTATCTTATGAGCTTTTCATAAGAGGTAAAAATGTCCCAAATAAGACAGTTGATGATAAGAGAAAGATGTTAAGAGCTTTGTTGGCCATGGAGGCCACTTCGTCTTCAAGTTTAGTTGATTTGGTTAGTAATGTAGTAGATCCTGAAAAAGAGTTGTGTGAGATTAAGTTGATTATGGAAGATTTATGTATTAGTGCTCAATCAATAAATGTAGAATCAAATAAGGCTGATTTTGCTAGATTTGAGACAAGGTCTACACACTTAGATACCAGATTAGAAAATTTCCCTATGAATGATGTTGAGGAAGATGTTAAAAAGTTTGTCAATGAGTGTAAAGATGATTTGTTGTTGTTACAGGGTGATGTGTTAGAAAAACTAGAATTATGTGATGACTTAGTACAACCATCCACTAATAGCCCAGTTTCAGTCCCCGTAGTTCCCAGTTGTACAGTCCCAGCCCCAATAATACAGGTTTCAACTCCTGTCATTATTTCTGATTTACATATCAAGTTTAATGGTGAGAGTAAAGCCCTTCCCACATTTTTAGAAAAAATTAGAGATTCTGCTAGGTCTCGGAATATTTCCGAAGACATCCTGTTTCGCTCAGCTATTGAGTTATTTGAAGGTAATGCTGCTATTTGGTATAGGAGTGTTAGAGATAAAATTAATAGTTGGGATGAGTTGGTAGCCCTACTCAAATCTGCTTTTTTACACCCAGATTATAATGATAATCTCTTCGAAGAAATTAAAAGTAGAAAGCAAAAAAGGAATGAGTCCATAACCATTTATTCAGCAGTGATGGAAAACCTTTTTAAACGTTTGGAAACATGTCCTAGTGAAGCCCAAAAAGTAAAAATAATGAGGAAAAATATTTTAGTGGACTACATTCCACTGATAGCTCTTCAAGATTTTGCTACAGTAGAAATGTTAGTAGCAACTATAAAACGTTTAGAGCAGAATGTCCTGCCCTTGTTGCAGACTACTAAAGGTCTTGCAGGTATTTCGATTGATGATTCAGAAAAACCCAAAGAACAAGTTCATGTGGTGAATAATCAAACCAAGCAAGATAGAAGTAGAGTAGGTAACAAACAGGACAGAGAAAATTCTTCTAGGAGACCCAGTCCACTAGAAAATACTGAAATTAGAAATCAGTCTTTTTCGTCCCCACCCCCAATGATGCAATCTTTTTCGTCCCCACCTTCATTAATGCAGTCAGCCCCTTATCAAGCTCCAAGAAATCCGAAAAAGATTATTTGTTTCAATTGTAATAGACCAGGTCATATTTCCCGTGATTGTAGAAGCAAGTCAGTATCTTGTTGGCGTTGTGGTCATAAAGGTGTGATCACATCTTCTTGTCCTAAGTGTTGTATTTCGAATAGGTCTAAGACCAATAGACCTTACAGGTCATCGGTGAACCCAATTTTTGAAAAGAAAGGTTTTGATAGTCGTCCTCATGTTAGTATTTCCATTTTCTCTAAAAACTTTGTAGTTCTTTTAGACAGTGGTTGCACTACGTCCGTTGTAGGTGCCGCTGGAGTTGAATTTCTAAATTCCCAAGAAATTAAGTATAATCCCACATCTACTAAGCATGTCCGCTTAGCAGATGGTTCCAATAAATCAATTGTTGGTACCATTGATCTTCCAGTAGAGGCTGATGGTGTGTGTCATACAGTTACATTTTTTGTTGTACCTTCTGTCCCTTACAGTTTCATTTTGGGAAATGATTTTATGCGTCAATTCTCACTGTTATTAAACTTTGAGGATAGGACATGGCATTCTTCCCGAAGGAAAGGTAAAACAGAAACTACCCAAAAGATTAATTGTTTAGAAGTTGATGTAGATAGAATAGACCCTTGGTTTGATAATTTGAGATCAAAGATAGTCCGATCCCCCCTTGATTTTCCACAGTGGAAGGTGGAGAATGATTTTGTTTATAAGTTTGCCCCTACCAGAAATTCTTTTAAGACTAATGATGTTGAGTGGAAAATTCTTGTGCCCAAACCACAAAGGTTTGAAGTTATGAAGTCTTGTCATGAGCCACCTACGTGTGCTCACTTTGGATTTTCCAAAACTTTGTCCCGTATTCAGGAAAGATATTATTGGCCCCAGATGCGTGTTGATGTGCTTAAGTTTGTCAGGTCATGTAAAGTTTGTGGTGCTCAGAAGACACCAAATTATGCTCCATTAGGTAAAATGGGTAAGCAGAGAGAGGCCAAGTTTCCTTGGCAAATAGTTGCAATAGATCTGATAGGTCCCTTTGTTCGTTCAAAGAAAGGTTATACGTGGCTATTAGTAGTTGCTGATTGGTTTAGTAAATATACTTTAGTCCAACCTTTGAGAAAGGCCACGGCTAAGAATATTGTTGAGTTTTTGGAAAATGATGTTTTCCTAATGTTTGGTGTTCCTCAATATGTGATTTGTGATAATGCCTCAAATCTGAACAATCCTCTCTTAATTGAGCTCTGTAATAGGTATAACGTTCAGAAAGTATGGTTTAGCCCAGTATATGCACCTCAGTGTAATTTTGTGGAGAGGAACAATAGAACCATTGGTACAGCAATACGTACGTATGTTAAAGACCACGTAGATTGGGATAAGAATTTAGCAAAGATCAGACAAGCTATTAACACTGCAAAGCATGAAGTGACTGGATATACTCCAGCTTTCCTGAATTATGGCCGTCATGTTCCTTTAAGTGGAAACTATTATGGTGTTGATCATAAGGATCAACAGAATCAAGATATCGAGATAATTCCAGGTGACCGTAACATGTATGCTTCAGAAGTCAAAGGTATAGATAAAGTTTTTGAAAAGGTTAAGGCTAATCTTCGAAAAGGATATGAACGTAACGCTAGGAGTTACAACTTACGTAGAAGAGAAGTCCAATTTCAAGTGGGTGATAGAGTTTGGAAAAGAAATAAGGTTTTGTCTTGTGCTGTCAACAAGTTTATGTCCAAACTAGCACCGAAGTATATTGAAGCAACTATCAAGGAAAAATTGTCACCAGTGGTTTATCGTTTGTCAGATTTAAATGGTTCGGATCTTGGTAAATGGCACATTAAAGATTTAAAGCCTTTTGTATCAGATGAGGACAATATGTCATCTTTAAGTAATTAGTTCATCCTATCCCATGTCTATATATTTGAGTTTGTATGTTGATTTGATTTCATCCTTTTGGAATATTGTTTCGCTTTTGATAATTTTAGTTCAGGTAATCTATTTTGATTGAGAGACACATGTGAGAATCACATTTTGTCATATGTAGGTATATAGATTTAGGGTCTATATCCTAATTTTTTTGTAGAACCGTTGCCGAATTCCCTGTCTCGCTAGGCGTATAGTGGAGATAGTAACGCCTACATATTAAGTGTAGAGCAATTTATTTTGGATTTGTGTATAGCACTTGGTTTAGGCAACGAGGTGTCATGGCTATGCCTGCCCGACAAATCACTTGTGTTACTGCTGTGAATGTCAGCGAGGTTCACTGCAGGGCATAAGGTTAGCTTCCCCCAAGGCATAGAAACTCATGTCACCTACAGTTCAAGTAGAGTCAAAAATTTCAGTCTACTCGACTTTAAAGAGTCTGGCGATCGATGGCACGCTATCCCATTCTTTGTAACTAACTTTGTTTTTGTTGTTTAATCCCATGCTAGCCATCATCTAAAAGATATTATTAAGAAGTTTCGACTCAGTTAAGAGGTCATCTTCTGATTTGGTTTTTGTTGTTTTGCCTTTATCAAAAACTGGATAAGAATTATCCGAGTTTTTTCTTTTAAGAAGGGGCATTGTAGCGTTTTTTTATTTAAAGTGTATAGAAAAGATTTCTGTGTTACGCTCCTGTTGTTTTTACCAAAGAAAACAATCGAAATAATATTTCAAGTTTTTTTGACGAGATTTTTAAATGCGTATATTTCTACCGATTCAAAAGTAAATATAGATGTTTTTTTGTCTGTGTTTAGATTCAAATATCGAACCTTTTGTTATAAGCCAGGTAAAACTCAAGTTTAAAATACGCACGTATTTTGTTAATTTGTATTATGTAAATTTATGATGCCCCCTGATAAAAAAAAGGTTTTATTTGTTTTCTTCGTTAAAAACGCAATAAACCATGAATTCCCCTAATATTAAAGTTGTTTTTCGTTATTAGTCGAGGGTCAAAAAAAAAAGAATATTTGTTTGTTTAGGCAATAAAGGAACATTTAAAATTTGTTTTTTTTGTCGATACAAGCGAGGGGATATTGTTTTGGTTCTTGAGTTTGGGGGACAGGTTAGCTGCAAGACGGAAGGGAAATTTTTGGCTAGATTCTGGTAAAATGTAACGAAGCAAGGGAGTCGAGATTTAGAGTCCAAGCGGGGCAGACATGTGATAAGGAGTCGAGATTTAAGTTCCAAGCGGGGCAGACATGTGGGAATGGAGTAAAAGATTTGAGAGGAAGTGATGAAGAACTTCTCGAAGAAAAAAGTCGTTTAATTGTGATGTAAGCCGGCATTCATTCGCCAAAATGGTGGAATTTTCACTCTAAGTAATATGTCGTTTCTGAAAGAGTGACCAGTAACCACTGTTTTTATTTTGGCTGAAGATTTATGATGTTTGAGCAGTGAACAAGTTTAGTTCCTGTTTGTTTTTCGTTTTTTTGAGAGATCCAGTTCCTTCCCGAGATGCCCTTTTCACCTCATGTAGAATAATATTGGAGCAGTTTTGATTTGGATGTGCCAGTTTCAGCTTCCAATAAAGCTTTCCGTTGATGTGCAGTTAGATACCCCGCAGACGTTAGCCAGTTGTTCAAAAGTTTAAGTTAACATGAACTGAGGTAACATTTGCGTTATTAATTTTTAAAGTAAAAATAGACATTTTCTTTTAAATAGACAAAATTTGCTTTCTTTTATAAATTATTTTTTAAATTATTTACTAAGAACCGTTTCGAAGAGTTTTGTAACCTTTTGTAAACAGATATGTAAGTTTTTTTCATTTGTATTTGACAGCTAATTTTATTTAATATGCCTTTGTATAAGCTGTATTTTTGAAAACTGTTTGGTGAGACAAAAATAAATGTTTAATTTGTTTCTCTGATCTATTTTGAGTTTTATTTGAAAAAGATATTTTTTTTCTATATTTTTGATGTTATACAATTATTTCCCTAGTTACAACTAGTGGTTGTAATAGGTATAATTGGGCACCTCAAGTGGCGCCCTATATTAAATTTCTTGAGGTGTTTCCGTTAATTTTCATTCTGTTTGTCCAAGAGAATTGTATAAGTACCCCTTTATTTCTTTTTTTTGTAATTGCCCAATCCAACCCCCAATATCTTCAACTTATCCACGACCCAGCTCTCCAACAACCAACTGAGTGTCCGTATGCACTTGTTTCGATTATTTTGTTTGCCCAATCTTGTCCCCCATATTCTTACCCTGTGGTAAGCAAAATTGTTGTTACACCCTGGTACTACGGTATTCAGGGTACCGTAACCTTGCTACGGTCTCCTTGTTTATTTAGGACACACGCACCATCCCATACTAGCTTAGAATTGACCTGTACAGAATTAAGTGTCTTAAGCGCTGCCTGACTATCTATGAAGATGGCAACTGAACAGAACGTTTTTTACTGCATTTCTATTTCTTTCAGGCAGTGATGGATTGCCGTTATTTTCGCCTGGAAAACTGTCACATCCTCAGATAGACTTTCCGGGAAATGTATCCCTTGATTTGTTGCTACTATGCTAGCCACACCCTTTGATGTTTTTGAGCCATATGTGTACCAGGTACAAGCAGTTTGTATGGATACACCTTTATTTCAGTCTTCCCTGGGTGGTATCTTAATTGTGAACTTATTGTTAAACCTATATCTCGTATCTGTTACATCAGTAGGTTGCTCCATCACAATATCGGCTTTTAGCTCCTTGATTAGCTTTCTGTTATCACCACCATGCATCTGGCTTATATGTCACTGACTATGGATTATTTTGTAGATGACTGATTTGGCTTTGCCCCATATAAATATATGAAGTGGTGGTAGATTCAGAAGTACTTTTAACGATGCAATAGAAGTTATTTTTATGGTCCCCGTAATACACAGGCATGCTACTTACTTACTATCTCCGTGGCGTTACAACCCTTCGTGGGATTTAGCCGACTCGACAACATGCCTTCACTGTTTTCTGTCGTGAGTAACCTCCATTCAATTCTCCATGCCCATAGGGCTTAGGTCTCCTGCTACATTATCTTGCCACCGGAGACGAGGGCGTCCGCGTGGTCTCCTTCCAGTTGGGGCTTCTTCCCACACCAGTCTTACTTTTCACTCGTCAGAATGTCTTCTGAGGTGTCCTACCTATTGGAGTCTTCTGGACTTTATTTCTTTTATGATGTTTCCGTCTGGGTAAAGTTCTTCGAGCTCTTTGATAGTTCTTATTCTATATTGTCCTGATGCTTCATCCAGCACAGGACCAAAGATCTTCCTTAGGATTTTTCTTTCCCAAATAGATAGTCTCTCTTCGTTTGCCTTTGTTATTGTCCACGTTTTGCTTCCATACATCACAACGGGTCGTATCTTAGTACGTCATGTTAGTTGTTTTGATTTTATAATGTTTTGGAGGACAAAAAGACATCTGTTGCTGGCCTGAATCCTGTTGTTTATTTCTTGTGATCCGTTATTGTCTTCAGTTATTGTTGTTTTAAGATACTTGACTTCTCTAACGCGCTCAAAGTTAAAGTCATCGATAGTGATGTTCTGACCGATTCTGTCTCTGCTTTGGTTATTGCGGCTCATATACATATATTTCGTCTTGTTTTCGTTGATTTTGAGCCCCATCTTCTCTCCTTCTTTCTCGAACCTCACGAAAGTCTCCTTCATCCTTAATTATGTGTTTCCTATTAGATCAATATCGTCTACAAATGCCAGTATTCAGTTTTGTCGTTCTAGATAAAATACTGTATTAGCATACACAAGCATGCTAGCCTGTGTATTATATAGCAGCCTTATTGCTCCTACTTGCTACGTCTTTGTCCACCATATCACCAAGCCATAGCTTATCACGAATCTAATATCCCTTGCTAATAACCATAGAGTCATTTTGGGGTTAAGTCCCCAATTCTTACCGCACATTTTCCTACATCTGCCCAGAGACATAGTAGCTTTTTGTGTGATTTTCAGCTTGTGAGTCTTCCATGTAAGCCTATGATCAAAATACACCCTAAGTTATTTTGATAATTAGCCTCTCTTGTCTACACCAGTCGTCGACTATATTTAGGGCTGCTTGCATTCTCTCATATATAACCTGAGCAAACCTACTCCTGAAATCGATTGCTATATCGTCAATATATACTTAGACAATAAAAGCCTTTTGTGGACAGATTTTTAAGGTAATCATCTACAAAGGTTGCCCAACGTAGAGGGGACAGAACTCCTTCTGGTGGACAGCCTCCACCTACTTTTCCTTTGATGGTTGCTTTACCCAGAGTGGACATTACTGTCCTATTCTCCAGGGATGCCCTTATCCATCTGCATATTACCGCATGTTCGCCTTGTCTACTCATAGCTCCTATTAAAACTCTTAGTTTCAGTAACCTGGCTACTAGGTAACAATTGATCTTGACAACGTGAGCAAATAGAAAATAACACATTAACCTTTAAACTAATAAAATAATTTATATTTTACTTGTTATTGGATGTTTTATATCGACGACTAGAAAACTTGAAATTTATATATTTAAAAAAATGCTGCAGATATTGTAGACAAAACGGTTGGACAAAAAAAAATAGTACAAGTAATTTGAACCAATAGGGCATTTTTAGCGTCATTCAAAAACGTGACAAGACTTATATAGGGGATAAATCTACCGAGTAGCCAAACTCAACCTTTTCTGTATGAGTAGTAGACCTAAAAATTATTTTGCTATAACCAAAAGTCAAAAAATAGTGATAAACCAGAAATACTATAAACAGCCAACAGCATGGAGCGAGGTAAAAGTGCAGTGAACAAAAAATCGCGAGTAAAACTCAAAAACTTTATGCCAACATACATATAGTTGGTACAGTTTCATTTTACGTCATTATCTATATTAGAGATCTAAGTTGACGTTATTGCCAAATTACAAACAAATTTTTAACACACTCTAACTAAAATGTTACAGAAACACTCTTTTGACTTTTGGTCTAGCTTCCGGAATTGTTTAATTCCTTTTTTAAGACACTGTAATTAGAAAAATGTGTAAATATTTACAATATATCGTAAAATGTCAGTGTACTTACTAGTTATTGAGATTATTTGTATAAAGCTATGAAACTCAACATTAATAACAAACATATAAAATATAACTTATAAAGTAATGGACAAAATACATTTTAAAATTTAGTTAAAAATAGTAAAAATTCGTTTGCTACATCTTTTAATGATGTGTTTTAACTGATACATAGGGAATAAAAAAAAACATAAATAGTATGATTAAAAATTCATTAGGAGTTCTTAATATTTAATTAATAGATAGTAATGTATTAAACCTGTGTTGATGGTATGCAACCTGTTTAGCATGCAGGTGTATTATGGTGTGTATATGTACCAGTAAGTCTTTGTGTCATTTTTGATGTTTAGTCAGTAAATACCAATAAATGTTACTCTGTTTGTCTATATCAGCCTTTTTATTTATACAAGACGTATTGGATTTTATTAAACACATTTCCAAGAAAACACATTTAGAATGGTTATTTTCGCTTGCCAAAATACAGGAATCCTCGAATTTAAATTCATGTTTTAAACTTAATGCAAGTTCTGTCAACGCGCATGCGTTAATTTTTTTGGTTTTTATGTCGCTGCGATGTGAGATCACCCTACTGTGAAAATTACGAGATGTTTCACCAATGTATACGTTTTTGCAATTAGCACACGGCATAGAATAAACAACATTCAATGATTCCTGTATTTTGAAAGGATCCTTTGTCTTTGTGTACAACTTCAATACCGTTTTCACCTTTTTAGTTGCAATTTTTAAGCCACTAACATTTTTGAAAATGTTCATTAGCTTAGGTGTTAGGACTGGAATATAGGGTAGGCAACCATACGTTATTTTGGATTGTCGTAGCTCTGATGTGTTGTGTGTCAAGGTCGATGTCAGTTGTCGGACCGCATTATTATGAAAATTTTGGTTCTCAGGAAATTTCAACGGAAAAGGAGTATCAAAAAATAAGTTTATTTAAAATCCCTTATGAGATAGGAGTTCTCTTGTAGTATAGATCTCAACTTTTTCAGTCCCTTGTCTCTAAACTCGATGTGTGATAAGTTGATAACCCTAGTTTTGAGGGCCAAAACCAAATTTGTTTTCATCTTAGATGGATGTTGAGAATAAAAGTTTATGAAACAGTTACTACTAAAAAATATTTATGTATATATATAAATAAATATATATATATATATATATATATATATATATATATATATATAAATATTATATATATATATATATAAATATTATATTTATAATATATATATATATATATATATATATATATATATATATATATATGTATAAATATTAATATATTTATGTATATATTTATATATATATATATATATATATATATATATATATATATATATATATATATAATTCTTTGGAGGGTAACTTTCGGGAAAGCGTCAAAACAAGGATCAGCTAGAGATGGTATAAGCCAGCTTGGTGTAGAACTTTATTCTATATGTGAAATTTTCGGTTATATATATATATATATATATATATATATATATATATATATATATATATATAGAAAACAAGAATTAACCTTTCAGCTGTGACGTAATAAGTTTATATATTACTGGTGACCTCAATCTATTGGACCAATAGAGACATATAGCTTTATACATTCCTAAAAACAAACATTTTTCAAATAATTATACCTAATAAAGGGCTTAAATGTAATAGATTACAAAAATGCTTTATTTAAAAATTAAAAAAAGTAATAGAATAAGTAATTGTTTAATCGTTAATATAAATAAAATATATATTTCTTACACAAATACAAAAAAAAAAATTAATTAAAATTACAAAAGTCCTAGTTTAATATCCCCTCAATAACTACAAACAGAGGTAAGATTTTGTTTAGAGGTATAAATTTGGCAACCCCCAACTTGTGGCAACTCCTGATGTCTTTGATACATTTCTATGGGTAGCTTTCATATTTGTACCTTTCTCGGATGGGACGTAATATGTGTTGATCTGCTAGTCTACTTATCGCATGTTTTTTTGCGAGAACTCTGGTTAACATTGTATTTCGATGATAACTGATCTACCATGTGAACTTCTACCTTCGTTTTTTTATAGTCAATAATCATCATAGATTTTTGTGTAGTTCCATCGATCTCGTCATTGGCATGCATGAAAGAAGAAGAACGTTGTTCTTTGGTTTTGAAACGTGTAAAGCTAAAGTACAATTTTCTCTAAATGTAAATGTACTTGATGAACTTGGTCTACCTTGAACATTAGTTAACTAGGAGGTAGGTATTTTAATTTTTTTATATTGTACTCACAAATGTTAATCTGTGCTCATTAAGTAGTGTTAGTTCAATACTGGTGAACCACTTACGAAAGGTAATATTTCGATAAGATCTACTAATTTACTAAACGAGTCTTCTAACCACATAAATCGTGAAGTTACTAGGTTCAAATGGAGAACAATTTAATTGTTTAACAACATATAACTGCATATTAAACGTAGTATAAAACGTTTTCGTATCTGCTAAGTAGAATATCTTAATCACCTGCTTAACAGGCTTGGAGGGTATATACTGTCGAAATGAACAGTTTCCATGAAATGCTACTAACATCTTGTCTATGGTCATTTTTTAGATGGATTAAAATTATTAATGCAGTTTTTATTCACTTGGCAAAACACATCTCGAATTTAAGCTAGTCTATCTACTAGCTACTAAGCTAACTAGCGCTGGTGTTTTAAATTTCAAAGATGTAATTTAAAGTTAATCAAACAACACTTTAAGTCTTTTTAGTCACAAATTTAGTGGCTTAAAAAATGTACATCCAGTTATTATAGTTTATATTACAGTAGATTATAGTACATCCAATAGTTATTCCGAAAACGTTCTGTGATGTAGCCCGACAGGGTTTTTATTATTATACTTTTTATAAAGAATTATTTTTATATAGAAATATTTTTAATTAAAAAACTAGAGATGATAATAAGAGAGATGGTTATGCTAGTCAATAACAGATCACAATCTTACCTTGATTTATGTTATCAGGATCACTCATTAAAATTGAATGTACTTTGCCAGAAAAATTATTTCTTAGATTCCCCATTTCTCTAATAACATCTTTTTCAACCTCTGTTTTGTCTTTCAATTCTTAGAAGGCACAGAGTAGAACAAAAATCTGAATTTGGTTCTGAAAATTTAGTTTACGGATTTACTATCAGATGTCTCTTCCTTTGGTTTCTAAAAACTATTTTTTCAGATTAGTATATAATTTATAATACTCTTTTAATATCTTATTCTTATATTTAGGGTCCTTATTCTTTAAATATATAAATGATTTCCTTTGGTTTGAATCCTTGAAAGAAACAAATTTAATTTTCCCAAATTTAATTTCCGCTTTGGGCCAATTCAAATGCTCAATCTCTTAATAATAGCTTGGCGATGTTCTTCCGGTTAAGCAGGCACACACACGCTTTCGATTTATGAAAATAGTAAATTATCGGAATCGTTTGTGTGTGTCTGATGCAGAGCAGCCACAGAACACAAACGGAGGAGCTCGAGCCAGAGAAAACGATGGTGCATTCACCATCCTATTAAACAGCTCGGGATGAAAACAATCAGACACTGAATTGATTCTCGTCGGGGGTCCATTACTCCGACCGAAATCTCTGCACACGAGATTTGGTCTGGTTAAAATCTCAGCGGCGCGGTTACCTTGCGTTTTCTTTTAGGTTCTTATGACCTTCTTTTATACGGAAATTTATTTATAAACTTCAATTTCGATTCCAATTTAAAGTTACGTCTATTTTAGACAATAATTATTATTAGTCTGGTTAAAATATTATTTAAATGATTTTGGAAGAACAGCGGAACACACCAGGAAAATAGTTGAATTCGAAAATATAAAATAAATACAAGGGAAATATGGGTAGAGGAAAAAGATGAATAACGTTAGAAATATTAAAATAGGAAGAACTTGTGAAATATATTAGACTAGCTTTACTCAACCTTTTGTTGGCGACCCAATTTTCCATAATTATTTTATAGCTTCCCTTGCAATAATAATGCAATAATAATATACCTTCAGTATTTTAAGGCTAAACTTACAGTAAAACCATAATTACCGAGAATAAATCAATTTATTTATATATGGCAACACTGATCCCGAACCAATGTCTTCCTTTCCGAGAAGTTCTGAGTTATTTGAAACATTCTCGACCATCTGCATCTCCTCAGTTTTATCCAACTAACCAGTCTTCGTCGAGTCACTCCTAAGGTACCGTTCCCATTATAAAAAACTGGTACAACTCTTATAATCAAAAATCGTGTTTTTTAAGTTATTTACGTTGGTCTTGTCACATGTGGCATTCTAATTTTTATTGCCCCGTTGCCATTTCAACAAAAATATTAAATAAAACCAGCAAAAAAGTAAGGCTGTGTGACAGACCGCCAGTTTTGAGTATACTTAAAACTAAAACATTATCGAGCATTCTCGTTCAGTCAGTCACATTAAATTTGTTTAAACATTCATACTAAAAAATTCTCATATTAATTTTGTAATTTTCCACCATCTCAATTAAGTACCCATACATTGATTTGTGTTTTATAACAATTTATGAAAATATTTCAATTTAAAAATAATGACAGATAATCAATAAAGACAAACTTCAAATTATTATAAAATCACATTACAATGAGATATTGGATTGTAACTGTTACGTTTTGAACAACGTTTTTTCGCAACGAATATTTTCTGGTATATAATAGGTAGAATAAAGTATATTGTTAGTTTTTCACATTTTTTATCGTTCTTTTAATAAATAATAAATTAATCTTGGTAGTTTGCATGTTACAAACTTATTGACACAAAATACAGTTTGAGTTCGGTAGGTAATTGAAGTATAAAATTACGGTAGATGCATTTCAATGTTCACTGTGCCAATACCCTAGTTTTAAAGATCCTTCAAACATTTTGGATAATAACTCAAGCCTATATCTGCTTATTTAATTTCTTAGATTCAGTTTTTTTGGTAATGATAAAAATAATACCTATCTAAAAAGTTTATATATTTTTGAACGTTATTTTTTTATTTAGATTTAGTGCAATTCCGTTATCTGTAATGGCAACAACGAATTAATTTCTGAACACGGTTTTACATTGGGAAAAAAAGTGTACCAGTTTTATATGACGGGAAGTGTACCTGTTAAATTTATTGTGAATGTATATATTGTAGTTTGCGTGTTAACTGCAATATACAGTATTAAAATATCTCAAGTAGTAAATATAAATTTATACAAAATCAATAATAAAATTTTAACTGGGCATTTGATACTATAAAGCATTAACAAGTATACATGCGAGAGTCGTTTCAAAAATAAAAGCAAAAATACTTAAATGTTAAGTTTCTCTTTACTTAAGCAAAATGACGAAGAAAGGCCTCTGTGTATTTACTTATAAATTTTAGCAGCCGACAGTATAAAATTTAAAAATAAAAAGTCATTTAGAAACGCTTTATAGTGAGTACAATAGCAAACCCCGAAAATTATTCGAGTTAAAATTAAAATCACAATGTAAAGCAAAAATCATTTTTAAAAAAATATTTGACTGTGAATGAAATAGCTTTACTTGCATATTATAAAGTTTCATATCAAATAGCCAGATGTAAAAAGGTTCATACTATAAATTGGTGAAGACCTTATTTTGCCAGCCGCAACTGAAATTGTAGAAAGTATGTTTAAAAAGAATTTTGACAAAAAATTGGAGTATATGCCTTTATTAAATGATACTGTTGCCCGTAGAATTGATGATATAGCTAAAGATGTAAGATTTTGATTAAGCTTCTTAAGGCAACAGATAGCAATAAAGATTAATGTTTAATTTTATGATAGCATATAATTAGTAAAAGAAAACCTTTCTTACTTTTCTGAAAACCAATAGAACTGAAAGCAACATCGCTGGAATTATTTTAATATCTGAAATCGTTATATAAACGAAGCAAAAATAGAGTGAAATAATCTGCATCTATGGTACTCGTGAAAATTTTTAAGTCTACAATTATGAAACAAAAGTCTTCAATGTATATATGGATATACTGTATCCACAGACAAGCTTTTATTTAAAAACAATGCCTTTTGGCCTGAATATTATGCTATCTACAGTTGTTTTCTTCTTCTTGAAGTGCCATCTTCGCGGCGTAGGTCGGCAATCATCATAGCTATTCGGAATTTTGGGACGGCTGCTCTGAAAAGTTCATTTGATTTACATTCATACCACTCTCTCAGGTTGCGCATCCATGACATTCTACTCCTCCCTATGCTTCTCTTTTCTTGTATCTTTTCCTGCATAATTAATTGAAACAGGGTGTATTTCTCTTCACTTGTAATATATCCGAGATATTCTAATTTTCTTGTTTTACTGTATTTAAAATTGCCATTTCTTTATTTATTGTTCCCAAAACTTCTTTGTTTGTGACGTGTTCTGTCCACGATATTTTCAATATTCTTTTGTACACCCACAGCTAGAATGATTCCAGTTTTTTCATTGATGTCGCACTTAACGTCCAAGATTCTATTGCATAAAATAAAGTCGAAAAAACATAGCACCTAGCCAACCTAACTCTTAGTTCCAGTTTTAAATCCGTGGTACATAGCACTCTTTTCAATTTTGTTGAAATTTGCTTTAGCCTTTTTTATTCTTATTTTGATCTCCTGATTGATCGTGGAGTTAATCATAGTTCCCAGATATGCATATTTTTCCACTTGTTCGACGTTGGTTTCGTTTATTGAAGATTCTCGTTATTTCTTTAAGTTTTCCATATTTTCATAAATTTCGTCTTCTTGACATTGATTCTTAAATCATATTGTTTTCCATACTCTGCTATTCTGGTCACCAGTCTCTGAAAATCTTCAATGTTTTCGGCTAAGACCACAGTGTCGTCCGCATATCTAATGTTGCTAATGGAACTCCATTTACCTTTACTCCAGCTGTTTAACCCTCAAGAGGATGGATCTTTCACCGTTTTTAGGATCTCTTTGAAGTAGGTATTAGGACGAATTGGCGAAAATACGTATCCCTGTCCCACTCCACGTCTAATTTCAATTTTTTATGACAGCTGTTCGTTAACATGTACTTTTGCTTGCTGTTTATAGTATAAATTTGATATGATCCTGAGGTCGTTGTATTTAATTTTTATTGATTTCGGGACATTTATTAATTGTTTATGTCGTACTTTATCGAATACTTAATTATAGTCATTAAAACATGCGTTTATATCTTGATTGATGTTCAGGCATCTTTGTATTAGTATATTAAGTGAAAAAAGAGCTTCACGCGTTCCTGGGTTTTTGTGAAAACCAAATTGTGTATAATTAATGTCTATGTTCAATTTGTGATACATTTGGTTATGGATGACTTTTAGTAGTAACTTCAGCACATGAAATATCAAGCTTTTTTGCAATTTTCTTTTTGGGGAGACAAATAAAAATCGACGTTAACCACTTTTTGGGTAATACAACTGAACTATAAATTTGGTTCAAAAAAGTCAGTAAAACATCAGTGTACTTCTCATCTAGAATTTTTAGAATAGGAAGCATGTCATGTCCAGGATTTTCCCACGCTTTATTGTTTTTAAGACACTATTTCTTTTTTGTAATATATGGAACTATTTCTTCTGACGTAAGTTGTATGTGCTCCAGATCTCCCCTTTCATCATCGAACAATTCGTCGATATATTCTGCCCCTCTTTGTACTTTCTCGTCCGTATGTGTTATAGTAGTGCCGTGTCTCTCCAGAATTGCACGAGTGGGATTTTGTTTTCTTGGTCCTGCCAGTTGACCTTTCTTGTGTAGATTAAACAGATTATATTTATTCTGAAGTTCTTCGATCTCCCAAAGTTATTTTCCCTTCAAAGTATTTTTCTTCTGTCTGCTTTTTCATCTTTCTAATTATTTAGTAGAATTCACATAAAACTTACAATTTTGTGAAGATCCGGTGATAGACAGATTTTACATTTGTACTTTTTAGGTTTGACGGCCGCAAATGTTCATTTATGAATATATATAATATTATTACACTAACAAAGGTATTGGTCACTCTACTATGATCAATTTTCGGAATTTTTAAAAATATTTCATTATAAATACAAAAACAAAATAGTATGACATACAAGTTTGTGGACACCGTGGGCATTAAATAAAATCCACTGATATGGTTTTGTATAAATACTGAAAAACAACGAATATCTTACAAGAGCTCTCTCGTATAAGTTTTGTAAAGACACGTAAATTTAAAAAAAAATACCGTAAAATGGCAGCAAGAAATTGTTATTACAAAAGCTTTCTTGAAATGAAATTAAATTACGGATTAAAATAGAATATTTTAATCAGATTAAGATAGAAATAGGTAGGGATTGATTATATATTGATATTACCGCATACCGTATTTATTTTTTTTAACTCACAATGGTACGTCCCTGCTTTCTATTTTAACACTGCAAATTCGGCAAGAAATTGTAATCGAACGTGTCTTGGGTAAATACCAATGCAATTGCAGATTTTCTAATTGAAAATCTTACCAAGTCTGGAAGTGTGTATTGTTTGCTTAGAAGCTTTAATTTGTCGAGTAATACGCAGACAAAAGAAAGAAATAAATTGCTTATTTTTTTTTAAACTAGCGGTATAAGAAGATACTAGTTTGTTTTGAAATACTTTTTTTTCTCAGAATAAGGTTGACCAATATCTAGTGTAGCTTTTTTACCAGGCTTTCCTAAAATTTTTTTATATACACGTAGGGTTTTTTAAATTCACTGGAAGAGTAACAATTTTTCGTCGATATAGTCCAAATTTTCAAATATTTCTGGCGAGGTAGGTAGTAATTAGTATTTTCTTGATATATTGTTTAACTACACTGACCCATAAAACTAACCACTCACTAAGTTTATTTGAAGTTAACTAAAAAGTAATGGAAAAACTTCAACTCAATGAAATGTTTTTAAATGCTTATTCCATAACAAACCAAACATAAAAACAACTACCAAAATACTGGCGAGTGTAATGACAAAAAAATTTACAATTAGTTTTATTTCTGAGCAAAATATTTTTTAAATTCTTTAAAATCCAAAACTGAATCCAAAACAGAAATCTCGTTTTGCGGTATTTGTTCCCATTCACTTATTAGCTCCTGTTCTAACGCTACCGCAGTTTCAACCTGGACATAATTTTGCCTAAATACCCCTAACAAGTTGTCTTACAATTGTTCTACCGAGTTAATGTCGGGACTTCTAGGAGGCCAGAATAGTAATATCTGTAAGGTATTGCATTGTTATCCTGCCTATATGCTGCCCAGCAAAACTTAGGAGAAAATTTTTACCTATAAAAGGCAAATAACGCAACACATGTTCTTCTAGACATTCGCTAATATATCTGTCTGCATCAAGGCCACCTACCCTAATGTAACAAAATCTGTATGTGCTTCCAAATAAATGTCACCCCATGCGATTATACCTTCACCACTAAACTGTATTCTAGGAGTTAAGTAACATTGAGCAGAGTATTCTCAAGGTCTTCTCCACACTTTTTGGTAGTCATTGGGTGAATATTTGGTAAAACAAGATTCCTCTGTAGGAAGAACGTTTCTTCAATTTTCATAGTCCAATATGACTGAGTACGACAGAATTCCAAGCGATCTTTTTGATGAGCTACGTCCAATAAAGGGCCTGTAGTAGGTACATAACATGATATATTTTGTTTGCTTAATCTTTGACGTAAGATTTCAGGTCAAATTATGGTACCATTAACATCTACCAGTCTCCTAGTCAAAGCTGTAGCAGCAACTGTCCGATCTTAAAGTCTGAGAAACAAACCTTCCACGACGTTTGTTGACTTTGATTTTCTCTTTATCATGCTTGGTCCTTCTCTTAGCATGGACAAGAATAATGTAAGAGACCACCTGCATCTTTTGAACGTGACATTGAATATTTCCTTTTAGACGTAAATATCGAAACTACCTAACATCTTAAGGATATCCCTTAATAAGCATGCCTAGTAGTGCAAATAAATATCTCTTCTAAAAATCCCGCCAGATATGTTAAAAAAAAACCCCTCAAAATGACCGTGGCGCGTGTACATACTGCCGAGTTAACACACATCTTGGCTAATAATACAAATACCCAAACTTATATAAAATTACCATGTATTTTAAATTAATATTTTTTTTAAACCTGTTATTGTTGCGTATAAATTATTTTTCCGCAAATCGCCAGGAAATTTTGACATTCCTGTCAAAATTTCTTGAAGAAAAAGTCAGGACTTCCTTACTGTAAGGAAATGTCATTTCCTTACTGTAAGGAAATGATATTTCCGTACAGTTGTTAGTGTTCTACATATGTTTGACAATTCAACCTCAATACGTTTCCATAGTAACCCAAGTAATTTTATTAGGAATTTCAAAGCACCATTTATTTGGGAATAAAATTATCGCGTTTTTTTTTTAAATCTATCAATATCTGTCGAATTTTAAACGGTTTGCGGAAAAATAGTATGTTTACCTCGTAGGAAAAGCCACATTCCTGGACTCTGTGTTGCTAAGTCTCGGCTTGCGCCTCGACTTAGCAATCTTCACAGTCGTCCTGGAATGTTAAGCTTTTCCTACCCGGTAAACAATGTACTATTATTAAAAATAATAAAAGTTTTTATTAAAAATAAACAAACCAATAAAATCATCAGATAGCACAGGTATCAGGAATTAAGAACGCTTAAGAATAGACCAAGATAAAGACACCAAAATGTAACAAAGGCTTATTAGATTCGTTGTATCGTCCAAGTAGCTAGAAGAGACCCAACAATGCCTCACCTACAACTCAACTGGTGTTTTCAATACCAAAACTGGAGCAATAAAAATTGTCAAATTGTGCTATTTTCAGAGAAACCCAGGATTTGTGTACAATAATATAACCTATGAATTAGAGTACCTAGAGGGCGAAAGAGGCAAGCAATAACGGAAACAGCGAGATCTGTTTACAGACCTAGAGAAGGAATTGCTATGTTCTGGAAAAATAGTATAGTCGGTGAAAAAACTTTTTTAATTTCCATTCAACCAACTTTAATAGCTCGAAGGTAAATATGTTAATTTGGTTTTAGAAATTCTAGTTAGGCGGTAGAGATAACGGCCTATACGTATCTCATGACATGAGTGGACAAAACAAGTTTGTTGCGAGTGGTATGCGCCTACAAGACTGTGTCTATGGCAACCTTATGGACCATTACTGGATCTGTTCCGTTGCATGTTTTGGCGTCGCAAAGAAAAGAACTTTATAAGAGAAGAAGTCCAAACCTTAATGTGGCCAAGAGAAGACGGGAAAGGGAACGGTCAGTTCAAAGATGGCAAGAAAAATGGAACAATATGGAGGATGTGGCACAGTGGACGAAAATGCTGATCCTAAACATAAGAGATTGGGTGGACTGTGGCCATAGGCAATTGGATTATTTCCTGACGCAGGTGCTCACAGGACATGGCTGTTTTAGGGCATACCTCTATAGGGTCGGAAAGGCTAATACAGATGAATGCCTATATTGTGGATACTCAGACACTGTGACACATACGATGTTAGATTGCAGCAGATGAATAGTGAACAGGAACAGAATGATGAGAGAGACAGGTGTGAATTATATTACAGTGAGAGAAATGATTAAGAGAATGGTTGAAAAAAGGAAGAGAAAGAAAGACAGCTGGACCAACTGCAAAGGTAAAAGTGAATGATGCTGAAAGGTTAAGCTAGAAAAATGGGTCACATTGTATGAGTTGAAATGCGTGAGTCAGACTGTGGGAAAGGAGAAAATGCTCGTCTAGGAATGGTGCCGAACCAGGAGCGATGAGTGCCTTCTACGCGCTACCTGGAAGGAGACAGGGAGCCTCCTTGTTGATTTATAGAGTGTGGATGTGTATGAATTGAGAATGAATGAATAAAGGTAGTGCTTCGGAAGTGATGCCGGCCTTACAGCGGCCATTCCGCTTTCGGATCGCTGGTTAACAGAGGAGGGTCTAGTTTAGCAGGTAGGCGTTCGGCGTAGACTCGGCGACGAGAGGGCATTTTAAAGTACCTCGGGTACTATCGCCGGAAGTACGAAGAACGAATCCTGCACTAAAGTTAGTCAGGCGGCTTCCTTGACTAACATGTCTTTTAAACATTCCAGACCCCCCCTCTATAAAGATGAAAAAAAAAAAAGAAAAAGTTAGACTTTAAATAAGTTATGTGAAAACAAAATTTAATTTTCGTGTATGATAATGCACCTCCACATACTAGCAGAATCACTATAGACCGTTTTAAAACAGCAGATATCGCTATTTGAGCATTTGTGGGATATGCTTAAAAAAATAGACCTTGTTGAGATAATTCACAAAACAACGTACAGCTATTACAAGTTGCTGTTGAATAAAGGAAACAATCTACCGCAATAGAATGTTGACAATTTGTTTAGGAGCATGCTTATGCCAACTGAAGCTTGCATAAGGCCTAGGGTTACAGGCTTGGCCACAATTGTGCCCAAGACTATGATGTAGTGCTTTAAAGTCCTTCCCCCTTTTAAATTCAATGTTTGTTTCGTCCCTTCTAAGTGTTTTCTGTTTTTAGTGTGTTTAAATTATCCATAAGTGTTTGTATTTTACCATTTTATTCATTTTATTCACTTGACCATTCCAATAATTAACTCTTTGCCAATAGAACTTTATCAAAGTAATTTGATAACTACAAGTTTGGCAATAATTGCACACCCACACAATTTTACATCTACACTTATTCATTGTCATAAATGTCACCTTCATAAAACAATTACTCAATAAATAACACACATTTCAAAAATATATCTCTGGAATAAGTATAAATAACTTTTAATAACACAATAATATATTACACCACTTACATTTAACAAACAATCTCACACATATCTCAAATTCATTGAATCAAATCTACCTCCTCAAGAACTTCCCGTTTACTGTCAAACAACTGCAATAATAGTATTGAGTTCTCCATTCAACAATATACAGTAGTTTCAAACATGTTCTACCATCCATCTATTAATAGAGTACCGGCATCATTTGTTTAACTTTGTACCGAGACCTGAAGATGCTTTGCATATTGTAGAAAGCGAAACCGGTCGTCGCATAGTTAAATTAAATTGATTGTGAGTAAGTCTTATTTATTATTTCTTTACCTATTTGAAATGGACTCACACAAGCAACAAATTCATGATTTGATCCCTACTTAATTTAGCGTGCCTCCTCTACACAAGCTAAGACCGGCACGGGTTAGAGACCATGGTTAGGAAGCAGAGAAGCAGTGGAAGACCACACATGAGATGGGCGGATGATATTAAAGAAGATCGAAGGACATAACTGAAGGCAAATGGCTCAAAGTAGAAGATACTGGATTGATTTGGGGAAGGCTTATGTTTAAAGTTGGATAACTTAAGGCTAAAGAAGAAGAATATTATTATTTTTGTTATGATTGTTCTAAAAAGTGGGTCAACTAATATTTTATTTTAAAATTTAAGATAACAAAAATATTATTGTAATAAAGCACAAACTATTGAATTACAGTCGATTTAATAGTAAAGTACAACTGAACTTAATCATTTAGTTTTTAAGAGAAATGTGTTTCTGAAAAATAATATTATTCTGGTTTCGACACAAACCAAACCTGTTTACCCAAAGTTAAATTACGGAAAGGGTAACGTAAGGAACCGTATTGGTGGCCAATAATAATTTTCTGAATATACTCAAACATATTATTTATGTTCCTTTTATTGTTATCTTATATTTAATAGGTGAAGGATTCATTTTATTTTGCGTAATTTGTCGCTACCTTTTTAAAATAATCTTCCAGGTCAAGATCATCAACGGTCTACAGGGAAATATCTCAAGTTGCGGGAAAACATCGAAGTTTTTCTTTTCCTTTTAAAGGTGACAAATATAGAATTTGCATTTAAATAGGGTATTTCCATTTGTGATATCTACAAACGGGAAGCGTATGGTGAATGTGTTGGGTAGAAGGACTAGGGTTGCCTTTTTGTTGACGAAACGTCAGGGACTATGTTTTGGGAATTAATGCGATCATTCTTCTTCGTAAGACAATACATTTCTCTTGAAGTGCGCGAATTAGAGATAACCTTTTTTTCGAGTCTTTTCAACGCAATAAAATTAAAATTATTCGAAAGCTTTCGAAATTATTTTCAACATACATATACGAATGATATACAGTTTTTTTATGTGGAAAACAAAACCAGTCACACAAGTTTTTATTATTAATTTGATTGTTGATGAACAATAATCACATTATCTGTAACGTACCTATATGAATTTAACGTATATAAATTTTGGGATTTCGATAGAAAATGAGTTTATGATGTTATGCCAATTGTTTGTTGATAGGTAATAATAAATGTTACTTCTTCTGCATGTGCCTTGTCCGTTCCGAACGTTGGCAATCAACATGGCTATTTTGACTTTGTTTACGGCAGATCTGAATTGTTCAGCAGATGACAATCCGAACCATTGCCGCAAGTTTTGGAGCCACGAATGTCTTCTCCTCCCTGGACCCCTTCTGCTGTATATTTTCCCTTGAACGATCAGCTGTAGTACTCTATATTGATTATGTCTCATAATGTGACCTAAGTATTCCAGCTTTTTTTCTTTATACTTATTCCTACCTCTCTCTCTTTACCTATCCGGCGTAGTACCTCTTCGTTGGTTACGTGCTCAGTCCAGGATATATGTAATATACGTCGGTTAGCCCACATTTCGAAGGCCTCTACTTTTTTCATCAATGTTGCGGTCATTGTCCACGTCTCCATTTCATATAACAAAACCGGTAATACATAACATTTCAGAAGTCGAATTTTGAGAGGTAGGGTGAGGCTTTTAAAAGTGAAAATTTGCTTCATGCTAGTGAACGATGCTCTTGCCTTTTCTACTCTTATACGTATTTCCTTCGCTTGATCCCAATTTGAGTTAACTGTTGTTCCCAAGTAGATGTACGAATCTACGTGTTCAATTTTTTTCATTTTCTAATATCAGTTGCTGTGATGGTTGTTGGGTTTTGCTTACTAACATCCATTTGGTTTTTGTGAAATTTAGTCTGAGTTCATATTGTGCACTTGTTTTTTGTATCTTACTCATTAGGCAACTCAGTTCATCCATGCTACTTGCTAGAATCACAGTATCATCAGCATACCTTATGTTATTAATTATTTCTCCATTTATCTTTATGCATTTTGTGCTTTCCTCCAGCGCTGTCTTAAATACTTCTTCTGAGTATATATTAAAGAGAATTGGAGACAAGATACAGCCCTGTCGTACCCCTTTCTTGATCTCCATTTTATGGGTCAATGTAGATCCTACTTTCACTTTAGCTATTTAACCCCAATAGAGACTCGCTATTGATCGAATGACTCTGTAGTCGACTCCGATCTTATGGAGAACTTCAATTATCTTTTCGTGTTTTACGTTATCGAATGCTTTTGCGTAGTCTATAAGGCATATGTACACGTCTTTGTTCATATCTCTGCAGCGCTGGATGAGTACCTGTAGACTAAAAAGTCCTTCTCTTTTCCCAAGAGAATTGTTGTAAATAACCTTGGTGTATGCCTTCGAAATGTGGTTAATTAGACTTTTCATCCGATGTTGATCACAAGACTATGCTTTTGGTTTTTTTTCGGTATGGCAACAAAAGTTGACTCTAGCCAGTCTTCAGGGAACTAAATGTTACTTATATTTGTTAATATCCGATTTGCTATTTATAAATTTTTGAATTTATACTTGTATACATGCGTTCGACGTTAAAAATTTGTACGGGAGTGAATCGACAAAATAATTACATATGTAAGGTATAGGTAAGAGAGAGAAATAGAAGATATATTTCCTCTCTCTTTCTCTCTCGAGAATAAACATGTTCCTTTTGTAAATATATTTAGTATTTATTAATATTAATATTATTTTTCCATTCTCTTTAGGTTTGTCTTGTGCCTCATTAGGCATGTTAAATTATAAATTAAAACTTGTAATTACTTCAGAAAGTTTAAATGTGTACCTATATATACAACAAACAACAATTACATTTTATATCAGTCAATGTCAGACAAATTGACAGTTGTATTACGAAACAATACTTTTATTTTATTAATATTATTATTATAGTAAATTAAACATATGCGTAAGTAAGTTATGTATATTGCCATTTTTAAATACTTATGAACATTGCATTTTAATTTGCATTGTATTTTACTGCAGAGTATGTGTAAAATTTTTTTTTGCATTCAAATCCTTTCATACATATATATGAAATTACAAATATACATTTTTATCAAAATATTGATTTAATCCTCCATTTACTATACTGCTATTACAGGTCAAATGTTGTTTATATACAGCAAACGATGCACTATCTACCTATATATCTAATTTTGTTTCCCTTTCTGATCTTTATTACCTATAGCATTACATATGCAATACTTGTGCAAATTGACTTCCATATTAATTTGTAACGGCGAACACGTGTATAGAAGTATAACTTCTCTCGGCAGCCCCACTGGACTGCCACACCCGTTTATTTTATGAACTTGATTTTCCAATTTTTGGGGAAACTTATAAGTTGTCAAATAATATACAGTTAATAAATTCTTAAATCATAGTAATAAAAATTACAGTGTTTTTATTAAATATAAGCAAATATAATATGGTGCTGATATATCATCAGGTAGAAGAATCACACCAGATTATACGTAAAACCTTTAACAATATCGGAGAATATCTAATAAAAAAGAGAAGAGGAATATTTGGAGAATTGACAATATATTGTAACTCGTAAAAGAAAGAAATAAATTAAATAAAAACAAAAGAATGTACAACAATATTCAGAGACAAATAAGAACCGGAATATGAAAGGCCAAAGAAAATTGGTTTAAATCACAGTATAAAGATAATAAGATAATAATAAGATTGAAGACAACAACACAATACGTTAAAAATGCATATAAAGGATAAACAAGCAGCTGGTGTTCCGAAATCCAATACAGCTAACAAACTGTGGGATCAACAGGAGAACATCATCACAGATGAAAATCACGATATTGGCATATAAATAAGATGATAATATATCCGAAGAGCCTCCATCCTATATATTTTGTGTAATGACCAATTACCAATTACATCAGATAAAGTGGAAAAAGCAATATCACAATTAAAAGATGGCAAAACTCCTGGACCTAACAATGCCCATGCTTTACTCATAAAACTGTTTAACACCGACGGTACTTAACACCTTCTATCTTATACTGATCACGTATATTGTTATTTTTAAATACTTATGAATATTGCAGTTTAATTTGTATTGTATTTTACTGCAGAGTATGTGGAAAAAATTTTTTTGCACTCAAATCCTTTCATACATATATATGAAAATACAAATATACATTTTTATCAAAATATTAATTTAAACCTTCATTTACTATACTTCTATTACAGGTCAAATGTTGTTTATAAACAACATGGTAAACCATGCACCATATACCTATATACCTAATTCTGTTTCTCTTTCTGCTCCCTCTTAACTATAGCATTACATATGTAATGATTGTGCAGATTGACTCCCATATACATTTGTAACGGCGAACGCGTGTATAGAAGTATAACTTCTACCGGCAGTCCTACTGGACTGCCACACCCGTTTTTTTTGTATATGTGTCATTTCTAAAAATAACCGCTTCTGTTCAGTTTTCTCCCTCTAGAATTGAAGCTTTTGAAAACTTAAATGTGTGATTTAGATTGCTAAAGTGGTCGAATAATGCACAAGCTTTTGATTTGTTTGTTGTTATATCACTTTTGTGAGAAATGATTCTGCTGTGCAATGTACAAGTTTCTCCTATATAAACCTATCACAGTCTGAGCAAGGGTATTTGATACACTACATTAGTACTTTTCTTGATTGTTAGAGGATCTTTAGTGTTAGTGTAAAAATGTGCTATAGATTTAACATATCCTGTGGTAATTTTTATGCTTTCTAATTATTTAAATAATTTGAAACGTTTTGGTTTTAAAAATGGAATATAAGGTAAAGATTCAAAAATTTGTATTAATGTTGGTACTAAGGTGTTTAAAATATCATCATCAATCAGCCAATCGCGTCCACTGCTGGACATAGGCCTCCCTCAGTTCTTTCCAGTGTTCTCTACACTGGGCCGCTTGTAGCCAGTTTAAAATATCAGACTCTTGTTAATTGCTTAGCTTGCTGTTTTCAATATGCTTGTTTTTTTATTGTTGGTATTGCCGATCAATGACGTCGACATTTGCTCAGTAATAGAACAAGTAATTGAGTTTAAATATCTAAGCATTAAATTATCTAGTTACTATTATTTAAAACATAATCATCAGACCAATAATGACATACGAGAGAGAGAAAGAGAGAGTGAACAAAAAGGATGTTAGAAACAGCAGAGACAAAAAATTTAGAAAAATTGATAGTAAAACACAGAGCTGGAAGTACGGATATACATCAGGGATGTATGTCAAGGACTGGGAATAAATAAAAGAGAAGAATGAAACAATTATATAAGCCGAATAACAACAAATAAAGTAGTAAAGACGGCAAGAGACGGTTCTCCAATAGGAAAACGATCAGTCGAAAGAGTAGAAATTTTTATGTAGAGAGTCATGTCTACATAAAAAGAAGAACTAGAAAAAAATTAAATAACTCTCCTATATATGGTACAAAAGTAATCAAAAGAGTCTAAACTTATTTTGAACTATTTTATTTTCTTTACAATTGTGTCACAAAAATTTGATAATTGGATATATATAAGTCAGGTTATTTAATATTTATTAATACATATTATATATTTTATACAGGCCCTAGCTGCAGATTTTGCGACAGATAACTTCAAACCGTAAACTATATCTTGCATGACTGAAAAAGGCTTTAGATTACAGGCAGCACACATTGAGAGACTATGAAATAAATCCAAAAACATGGTACCCAAAAGTCCGACCTGTATAAGCTGGTATAAAGGATTCAGACTGTCTAAGGGCTTCAGAATTCTGGAATGTATCATAAGCATATAAAAGATGTACAATTAATCAACTGGCTGCAGTATGAACGGTTTATACTAGAGCTTTCAAAAAAACATTTACCTACTACAAATGTCTCTGGTCGAAGTGACTTAATATCTAAAATTGGGAAGGCTTATTAAGGCTACTTTAATTATTTTTTTTATAACTTGATATTTTTGTTGTACATGTTAGATAAAAAACTATTAATATTACTGCCAATAATACTCAAATGTGTAGATGCCAAATCCAAATTAGAACTTAAAGGAACAATATTTTCAATAAAAATTAGATTTACAACATGGACAAACAAACATTATAAAATACCTCTTTCTTCAATTCTCAATCGTTTCCCCCAAAACTGCAGTGCTCCCATCTGTAGTGAATTTCCATTGACTTAGTGTGTCTAGAACATGTCGTTAGTATTTTATGTCGTATAAAAATAACATTATTCCGGCACGGTTCAGTTACTCGGATATGTAATGAGGCGGCAGCATGTTCGAGATCGGCAGACATAATCGTAAAGTCAGCCCAAGAAAATCGACTGCTTTTCCGAATATATTTCCTTTAATTAAGGCTGCCTTTCCAGCAGCGAGGTCCCGCTTCCAAGAAAAACGAAAACGGATATTGCAGTATCGGTTGTTAAGTAAAATATTTTTATAAAATTGAATGATTTTGGTGACTGACTTATGATCTGAGATGTTACAAATTAAGTAAATTATACTAATAATAATTTGCATATATTATAGGTTTTTAAATTGGTGAATGCTACAGGTAAAAGGTATATGGTAAAAAAAGGTTGAAAAAAGGATCCAAAAAATACTAGAGAAAGAGATGGAATCACCGTTTGGGAGATGGGGCATCATGTCATCATCGAAGAAATCAAGAGTTTCTTTGGTAACTATAAATTGTATATTGCAACATATAAAATCCTTTAAGGGAAGAAAGAGTCACTGTATATTAGTTTTATAAAGCTTGCTTTTGTTTTTAAGCGCTTCTTATGATTAGTCGGAATGAAATATGCAAACCTGCAAGATCTTTTAAATTTTTGTGGTCTAAATCCCAAATGTTATTTAGAATATCTTTCGCATAAATAGTTTAGAGACGCCCAAAACAATTGCACACGCTAAAAAATGTTGGAAAAATATATATGATCATAACGTATAAACATAATATGTATTAACTTTTTCGCTACTGTGGCAATATTTTATTTTCTAATAAAGATATTAGCAAAACCAAATTCCGATTAGGAGATGCAGTGGGAACGAGAAAATAGTTATTTCTCATAAACATACTTATAAAAATATGCATGGATGACAATCAACCCGTATACCTATGTTTCTTAGATTAAAGCAAAACTTTAATTAAACAAATTATATTTAAAAAGTATTCTTTATAAAAAGGATAACAATAAAAAAAACCTTATCGGGCTACCTCACAGAACGTTTTTGAAATAATTATTCCATCATCATTGCTATCTGGATGTACATACTTGAAGCCACTAAATATGTGGGTAAAACTCTTTTAATGTTGTTAGATCAACTTAGAATTTCTTTAGTATTTAGATCCTATGATGTTTGAGTTATGAAAGAAATTGATTACATGGCAACGTAGAACTCCACTGAAGTTGCTAGTCTTTAGGCGAAGTGTCTGTGAGAACTTGTTGAAAGCAACGTAAGTTGCTATCAAGAATTCAAAGTTAATCGAACTACATTTAAAGAGTGGTGTAGCCCAATAGAGTTTTTTATTTATTTTATATACCTTTTATAAATGAAAATTTTTTGTGATACATGGTATACAGCCAACTACAGGAATTTAGTTTCCTTGTGTGCTTAGGATCTTTGTGTGATAAAGTTAGATTAATAGTTAGTTCCTTGTGTGATAAAGTTAGATAAAGTTGACTGTATCTAACTCCACTCTATCGTATTCTGACATCTGACATCTAACTTATATCAACCTCTAGTACAATCAGAAAGCTGTAATAAAGAAAGGACGTGAAGCATCAGATAATTTACAAATTAAAAGGGGTTTTAAAAGCCTATATTGTATAATTTGTATTTAGAAAAAATAATTAGAGAAGTAACGGATCAATCAACAGCAGACATAGGAATAAATGGATTCATTATAAGTCAGGGAAAATAACGAATTATCGCTAATCATAAAATAGACCCATTTTCTGCTAAACACAAATGGACAACAACTCAAAGGACCCTAGGAATACATGATAAGCACATAAAGAAAGTTTAAAAATACAAATATCTGGGAACTATAATTAACGACAATATTGACGTCACGAAAAAAGTTCGGTCACGAATAGGACAACCAAGAAGTATATTTAAGAAAAAAGTTCTCTGAAGAGATATTATCATAATGCTTTTAAAGATCAGACAATTCAGATGCTATGTTTTTTTCTGTTTTATATTATAATATAAATATATTATATTATAATATAAATATCGATCGTATATATATTATATATATATATATATATATATATATCGATCCAGTCCCGCTGAAAGTCTCTATTGTGAATCTCATGAACTCTCCCTTTACCTTCGAAGGCAGCAACTACTCCAATCTTATGCTAGCAGAATTTCATCGAATTTGACTAACTCTGTATTTAATATTCTGTGTTCGGAAAGACCTGGACTCGTAAACTCTCCTAGATGTATACTTTCAATACCACATATCCTACAACCTTGTGCTAAGACACGAAATAATCTTAAACAATTGCATCTATAAAATCAGAATCCCCGCCATGGTCGCCACCTCCTTTTATAAACACTTCTCTCTATAAATATAATAAGCAACAAATATCATTTTTCGACAAGCTTTTAAGTATATTGCGAATATATCCCACTATGATAAGATGCATTATACCGATGCATCCCGAAAAGCAGATAAAGTTAGCTGTTCTGTTAGTACAGTTAATACAGTGTTAGCACAATACCGAATATTCAACGAATGTAGCGTGGTTTTAGGAGAACTTTTCATTATTTCAAAAGCTTTTCGTGTTCTCTTTAGAGAATCATCAAAATATAGCTCTGTGCACCGATTCCTTATCCGCAAATTATTCGTTAGAAAATATTATTTTTAATCAAAATCACCTACTAAAAAAACACTTCTCGTGGAACTTTAATAATATGGGTGCCTTCTCATATCGGCATCCAAGAAAATGAGATGCACTGCAAAAGAAGAGTCTTCATCCAACTTACTTGTCTATAACATACAGATCCAGGAAGATAGAAAATTAAAATTCAAAAGGAATATCCAAGGCAAGTGGCAGGAATCACCAAAGATACAAACAGAGAAATACAACCTAATATTAATAGCTATTTATCCCTAGCATCTCTGAACAGAAAAGAGAAGATAGCAATACGAAGATTAAGGATATGACACACACGTTTGACAACACGGCTATCTTATGTCCTCTACACAGCAACAGTTATGCTCCCACTGCAACAATATTCCTATTAGCGTCAGGCACATTCTCACCTAATGTCAACACTACCAGACCACACGCATTGCCAGCAATGTAACCCACAGTTTAAAAGAACTTCTAAACTATTTAAGCCGACTTAAGAGCCTAATAGACTTTTTAAAGATTACACAGTTGGTTAACAAGATATAATTTACATATTTTTATTCTTTACTATTGTAAACTCTGTATCATAACTCTGTATCGTAATAGGTACTGTTGTAGGTACTATTGTAAACCTTTACTCCCGTATCAGTGACCAAAAATGTCTATACACGTTAATTCGAAATAAAAAAAAAATTTACTACATCAAATATTACAGTACTTTTTTCTGTTTCAGGTAAACTACGTCATATAGAAATTATTTTCGCGACATGTAAGTACAGGTATGCATGTTATTTTTTAGTTGTGAACTTTTAAATAAAAATATAATAAAATATTTTTTTTATACAGTAAGTAACACTTAGTTGATTTTATGTATTTCTACATTTTTGTATAAAAGAATATATTTAGAGATTGACGTATTAAGAATTGGAATTAGAAAAGACAAAACAAGAGAAGTAGTATTTTACGCTTAAAAACAAAGTTGCACTTAAAATAGTATACACCTGTCTATCTAACTAAATTTTATTTTAATTTGTTTTTGTCATACCCTAATTTTACTCTTACAGAAACAAAACCAAAATTTACTCCCTATCAGACGAAAGTGACGATATTGTAATACGAGGCTGCCATTTAATTCAATTAGCCCAAACTTGATTCCGCCTACTAATAAAAATCTTTTAAATTTTTGGGAAAGTATTTTAGGTAAATAATATTGATATGTGGCATTAAACATGTTTCTCATTTCTTACGCAATTAAAATATATCAGTGGGACATCGTACCACCAAAACTGTTCAGTACTTTGGAATATAATGTAAATAGGTATATCTTACCAACAAGGACATTGGACATTAAGGAGTTTCTCTTATGAGACAAAATTTCAAACCTCCCAGCTACGACAAACAATAAAAGTGGTTGTTTCTATAGAGATAATATCAACACTGAAATGAAACTGGGCAGTCACTTGGCTCGAATGACAAATAACAGATGGAAAATGGGATACTGGAATACATAGGTCACTTACTAACACGATGAACTGACGATCAAAAGGGTTGCTAGAAAAACTGCATGCAAAAAGAACAAAATTAAATAAAGATATTATGTTCTTATAATTTTACTTCTGGTAAAGTTTTTACCGTTTCTTGAAAATATAGTATTGAAAGCTCTTTTTAAAGTATTTTTTTATGTTGTAAATTTTGAAAACTTAATTAGTTTTCTAGTACTTAAAAAAACTTTCATTCGCCATCATCATCATTCAGTAAGTCGCGTTTACTGCTAACCATAAGCCACCATCACTATTTAATCACCTCAGACTAATTTCCTGTCCAGTTTAACTTTAACCTAGTGATTTTTGTCTTGATCACGATGATGTCTTGAACGCCTGATCTTATCCTGATTTGTTAGTTTGTTACGTGGTATCGAAGGCTTACTCCCAGCATTTCATATTGTATTACTCGTTCTCTTCCTCTGAGTTTATTTGTCCATTTGGGGCAGTATTATAGTCTCTGCTTCATAATTTTGTACGTGCAAAATACATTGGTTAGATACCTTTCGTTTGACACACATGGGAATTAAACTTCTTGGAATATGGTTATTATGTCAGATCTATTCGTTTTTGTGTTTCATGTGATTATTTGTCTTTGTTAATTTTAATCTTTTATCCCATATATTTTTAGTGTTTTATGTTATTATTGGTAGTAGTGATATTTCTGCCTTACCAAACTTGTCATAAGTTTAATATTCTTAAAGTTTATTTTTATTCATTCTTTCTCAGACAGAGGTTTAAGCAAATGTATCATAGAAATTGTGTCTTTTAAGTTATCTACGATTAATATAATGCCACCTTTAAATCTCATATGACTTCAAACCTCTTCAAACGGAGAACAGCTGGTAACTTCTCCGTTTGAAGAGGTTTACTCTCCGGCTCTGAAGCTCACTTCAGCCATATATGTTACCTGAAGTCAAATTTAATTTAATACTGAATATCACAGTTTTTTTACAACATCATGTATAATCTTTTACAACTATATGTAATTTAAAGGGTTTTTACCGAGGTATTTTGGTGGCTCAGGCATTATAACCTTGCAATTTAAAATTTTAAACCTGATAATGGACTGTTTAGTCCGAAAACGTTTGTTTCTTTGATGTAGCCCTTTTAAGGGTTTTTTTAAATAAATATACCCGTTTACAAAGACTAACCTATTTTTTGTGATACGTGGTATACAGCCAGCTACAGGAATTGTTTTCCTTGTGGACACTAGTAAATAATCTTAGATGTACAGACGATACAATATTCCTTGCGAATAACAGAGAAGATCTGCAAATTTTAATTGATCGTACTACGCTGTACTGTGAGAGTTATGGAATAAATCTAAACTTAAAAAAAATATTGTTCTGAAGCATTTTACTTGTGGTACGTTAATGAAATTTAAAAAAAGTAAAAACAAATTGAAGACAAAACAATCGACATAAAGGACAAGCTTTAGAGAAAGTACCCAGATACAATTGTTTGGGATGTGAGCTAAACCAACAATGGAATCACAATCTTGAAATAAAACGACACATTGAGATGGCAATAAGATTAAAATAGTATTATGCAATGGATAACTAAGAATATAAATTAGAACCAGAGTAATAATATGCTACGTATTCTCGGTCCTTTTATATAGAGTTGAAGCCTGGAAAATTACGGACGCAACTGAAAACAGACTTGCCAACTTTTGAGATGTAGTATTATCGAAGAATGTGGAAAATATCATAAACCAGAAACATTTAAAACAATAAAAAAGATGAAAATAAATTAAATACTCTACACTTTAAAAGCCAGAAAAATGAGCTTTTTCGGTCACATACTAAGAAATGAAAAATATCAATTAATGCCATTGGTTATACAAGAAAAAGTGTAAAAAAGAAGAATTATGAAAAGACGTATGTACTGTAAAAAATTTTAAACATTGGAGTGAAAACACACTAATAAAACTCTTCAGAGCTGCTGCAGTCATATTTAAATGGGCCGTGAGGATACCCAGTGTCCTTAAAGGATGAGCCACACAAAAAAAAGATTAAGATGACACAAGAAAACAGCTTAACAAATACTTAACCTTTCTTAGCTTATGCTGGTTAACTGAACCTTTTCGGTACCTACTTAGCTTGACCGTAGGTTCATTTTGGAATTATGACGTGTAAGATGATAAAGTTCCATAGGTTTGTCAATGACTAACTCTACTTTGTTTGTTTGTTCATGTTCTGTTTTTTTTCTCATGAGAAACTACAAACAAAATGCTAAATGCCAAAAAAAGGTCTGCACTAATGAAATATCCATGTTACCTGGGACTCGTAGCTCCACTATACTTACTCTTAACTCGGATTTGCTTGAGTTAAAGATTTAGCAACTAAAACTCAGCATAAAGGCCCCTCACCATGACGAAGTAACACGACTCACGGATAAACATTAATATATTTAATATATTAAGCAAATGTCAATATATTCATCCATTATTAAAAGAACTATGCTTAATATGGTAGAGACTACATTATTTCTACAAAATTTGTGTAATAAGTAGCTGATGCTTATAACATGTAACTTGATTTAAATATTTATAACTACTACTGCCATGCCATGCCATACCGATGCAAAGGTTTAATTAAACGGAGTCCAAGTTGAGCAAATTCCCAAAATGAGATATTTGGGAAATATGATGACGGACCAACAAGATGCAGATATAGAAATAAAACTTAGAATAGCAATCACTAAAACTGCTTTTATTAGAATGAAGTCATTTCTTTGCAATAATCATCTCTGTTTAGAACTAAGACAAAAAATGGTAAAGTGTTATTAATCATGCTATGGTTAAGTATCAATCATAAACAAAATTAAAGCATTGGAAATGTTGGTTCATAGACGAATGCTGAAGATACTTTGGACAGTAAGGAAAACTAATGTAGAAGTACTAAGGAGCGTCAACAAAGATAGAGAACTGCTAAAGACTGTTGTACATCGAAAAATATCTTAGCTGGGACATACAGTAAGGAGAAGTCGATATAAAATATTACAACTGATCCTCAAAGGAAAAATAGAGGGCCGTAGAGGTGTAGGAAGAAAACAAGTTTCTTGGTTAAAAAACATTTGTGAATGGATTCAGATATTAAATGCAGGACAATTATTCCATATTGCAGAAGATCGAAAAGCTTTCGCAATGGTGATCGCCAACGTCGAATAATTCTGATATGGTACGTAAAGGGGAAGAGACTACTACATTAATATAAAAATAAAAGTGTGAACGTGGCTTGTACGGCTGAGAAACTAAACGCATCTAAAAGTTATGTTGGCATTACTGACATTTGATGTATACTATAAACGCATTAAAACATTCCATGGTACAATCAACACATGTATATGTGTTCATTGTATCATAAAAATATTCCAATCTAGTTTGAGCCATTACGATGGAGTGGACAGGCAATGAAAACCATATTGCTGTCATTGCTTTTAATAAGTGCGAAATAAGAGCTCGTATATTTAATTTTCTGAAACCGCTTAATATTACGCCTGTTTTTATATATCAGACTGTTAACGTTTATTTTTAATACGAAAGGAGTAAGTGACTGTAAAAGATCCGGTTGGCCTGGGTTATGAGACAAGTAACTAACAGTTAGATCAAGAATTAACCGAAATACTTTTCGAAAACAAAAAATCATGGCTCGGGAAATGGATATTCTGTCGAGAAACGTGAGTCGCTTCATCAAACAAGAGCGTTGGTTGTCCTTATACAGCAAAGAGTGTTACAAAGAAATCCTTCTTACAGACTATTTTTTTTTATGACAAAAACCTTCAATAAGCTACATGATAGAGTTTATGCACGATCATCCAAGAATATCCACAAACTAGTGCTAAGTATCGAACGAATTATTGGATAACAGGATATTTTGACAAATGAAGCCGGAAAACCACACAATGTTTCAAAATAGACCTAGTCATAAGGCATGAATACTCACCAACATGCTAGGCAAGCACGGTGTATAAATGCGAAAAACCAGTCCACTGTAAACCAACCCTATTCAATGTGCGTCAAAAAGATAAACCTCAACATCGCCACATATAATGTTCGTTCACTCTCTACCGAAGAAAGATTCGAAGAAATGGAGGAAGAACTCTCAAAAGTGAACTGGGATATTGTAGGTATCAGCGAAGTTAAAAAAAAGGGAGAGAGTCTTACCTCACTCTCATCAGGCCATGTATTTTATTACAAAGGAGAAGAGGAATCGACAGTCGGAGGCGTCGGCTTCTTTATTCACAAAAGAATTGCTAACAGAATTGTGTCAATAAACCAAATCTCAACAAGAGTGGTCTACTTTAACATCAAAATAAACGCCAGATATATCCTAAAGTTCATTCAAGTGTACGCCCCTACTACAGGACATCCAGACGAAGAAGTCCAAATATTCTACGACCAAATATCCTGTGCAATCAAGGAAAATCCTGGCCACTTCTAAATAATAGGTGGTGACTTCAACGCCAAAATAGGCACTAAGGAAGACCTCTCTGAAATAATATTGGGAAATTTTGGAAGCGAAGGCAGAAATGATAGAGGCAAACAACTACTGACTTTCCTTTTGGAAAACAATCTCTATCAATGAACAGCTTCTTTAAAAAGAAAAAATACAGAAGATGGACATGGGAAAGTCCTGATGGAAAAACAAGGAACAAAATCGACTATTTCTTAACAAACAAAAAAGAATTATTTAAAGACGTAAATGTGCTAAGCCAGTTCAGTACAAGCAGTAATCATAGGTTAGTCAGAGCTGAAATAACGATATCAACCGAAAAAGAAAGACTCAAAATGATAAATAAGAAACAACCAAAGAAATGGACAAAACCAACTAACATTCAGGAGTTCGAAAAATATATTAAGAATTCATTGAAAGATACAACAACAGCTGACATCAATATATTGAACAAACAAATAGTCAACACAATGCAACAGGCTTAAACTAAATATTGTCCGACAAGCAAAAAAAATGAAAAACTGAGTCAACCCACGAAAACCCTTATAGAACTAAGGCAACAAATGAAAGGAGATAACACTTCAAGCAAAGAAGCGATAAATCAAATAAATAAGACGACCACAAAGGCAATAAGAAAAGACATAAGAAACTACAATGTAGAAAAAACAAAACAGGCAATAGAGAAAAATAAGAACATGAAAGTTTTGAAGAAGAGTGTACAAAAGGGGAAAATAGAAATTAACAAACTGAGAAACAGAACTGGATAAGAAACAACGAACAGAGATGGAATATTAAGAATAGTCGAAGAGTTCTACACAGAATTATATAGATCAAGAAAAAAAAGATAACAATACGGAACCTCCAATTACACTAAAAACTGGGGTATTAAACCAAGAATCAGATTTAATGCCCAATATAACAAAATCAGAAATTAAAGAAGCCCTGAAGAAAATGAAAAATAATCGAACATTGGGTGAAGATGGAATAGTATCAGAAGCACTAAAAATTGGAGGGGATATCATCATTACAGTCATTAACATCTTAGTAGATGTGTTGTGGTTCATAATTGGGCTTCAGCAGCTCGGACAGTTTGATTGATAATATTTCTCCACTGCTCGCGGTCATCAGTTATATGTATTGCCTCAGTATACTGTTTATTGAGAAGCTTTTTAGTAATGTCCACCCATCGCTGTGGAGATCTTCCGCGTTGGCGTTGAGTCTGAGGCCTTCCTTGGACCACTAACCGCTCCATTTTGTGATCAATTCGATGGATATGGCCAAAGAACTTTAAAATTCTAGAGTAAACGGTACTGGAGAGACGTTGATCCGGTTTAATTTCATCCAGAACCGAGATATTTGTACGGCGAGCCGTCCATGGAATTCGAGGCAGGCGTCTCCATGTCCACATTTCAAAGGCGTCTATACGTCGTCGATCTGATTCTTTGACTGTCCATGTCTCGCATGCATAGTAAAATATGGAAAAGACCAGAGTTGAAACGAGTCTCTTTTTGTTTGTCATAGTAATGTGACGATCACGCCAGACCCCGTTTAGTTCACTCATTGCTGCTCTTGCTAGTTGAATGCGTCTTCTAATTTCGGATTCACAACTGCCTGTGTTGTTAACTAGAGCTCCAAGATATATCATAGATGAGACTACCTCGCATCCCGCAATAGTTTGGGTTTCAGGAAACTGTTGTTGGCGATCAATAACCATGATTTTGGTTTTGTTGTAGTTAACCATGAGTCCAAATTTAGCACTTTCTACCTCGAGTTTTTTTAATAATCTAGTAATTTCTTCTGGAGTAGAGGCTAGGAGTGTAGTGTCGTCTGCGAAACGCAAGTTAGATATCTTAACACCACCTAGGTTTACTCCTCCCTCCCAACCATCCAAAACTCTGCGCATTATGAACTCCGAATAGATGTTAAATAATAAGGGAGATAAAACGCATCCTTGGAGTACTCCCTTCTCCAAAGTGCATTTGTCAGACAGATATCCGTCCATTCGAATATATGCCAGGTTATCTTGATACAGTTTGCTAATAAGGTGAGTCAAGTGTTTAGGTACACCCATTGTCGTCAATATGTTCCATAGTTTGTCCCATCTAACATTATCAAAGGCCTTTGTATAATCGACGAAACATATAAATATCGGGATCTGGTATTCTCTGGCTTTTTCTATGATGTTTCGTACATTAAGGATTTGTTCTCTAGTACCTCTGCCCTTTACAAATCCAGCCTACTCAGGTGCTATTTGCCAACTTATGAAGTTTTCTAGACGCCGTTGCAGTATGTAGAGGATCACCTTACTGGCGTGTGATATTAGAGCTAATAGCCTGTAGTTGTTACAATTATTTGTTGAACCTTTCTTATGAAGAGGTATGATTATGGTCTTTCTCCAATCCTCAGGCCAGACGCCTGTGTGCCATATTTCATTGCACAATCGATGTAATATTTTCACTCCACATTCCGGAAGATGCTTCAAGACGTCTGCAGTAATGCAGGAGGGGATATATTACTTGAAAAACTTAACAACTTTTCAATATCTGCCTTCACAGCGCCAATATTCCAACAGACTGGAACAACGCTACTATGATTCTATTACACAAAGCAGGAGACAAAGCAAATTTAGAGAATTACAGACCGATTAGCCTCCTCAGCCATATATATATAAGTTGTTTACGCGAATACTAGTTAAGAGAATGGAAAGAAAATTAGAGACTTATCAACCAAGGGAAAAGGCAGGATTCCGAAAAAGTTACGGAACAAATGACCATCTACAAAGTATAAAAACCCTAATAGAGAAAGCAGTGAAATACAATAAACCTCTAGTTCTAATATTTATCGATTTTCACAAAGCCTTTGACACAGTTGAGCTAAGCAAAATATTACAGGCGCTTAAAGAATGCAGGTTAGATTATTGATATACTAAATTATTATACAAAATATGCCTGCAGGCAACAACCACTGTCAAATTATATACTCACAGTAATCGCATAAAAATAGAACGGGGGGTTAGACAAGGAGACCCAATGTCACCTAAATTTTTTAATACGGTGCTAGAACATGCTTTTAAGAATTTGGATTGGATGACAAAGGGAATAAAAATAGATGGAGAATATCTAAACAACTTACGTTTCGCCGATGAGATACTTATAATAGCTGAAAATCTAGGTATGGCAAGAGAGATGGTACAGGAACTCGTTGTGGCTACAGAAAATGTAGGTTTAGATATAAATATCTCGAAAACAAAAATCATGACCAATTTGGTGCCCAACCAGAACATCAGTATTGGTGGAAAAGAAATAGAACTCGTAGATAGATATAAATACCTGGGACATGAAATTATGATTGGCAGAGATAACCAGACTCATAAACTAAAGAGAAGAGTCAGCCTTGGGTGGGCAGCATTTGGAAAACTGAGAGAAACTTTTAAAAGTGAGCTGCCCACATGCCTAAAGAGAAAGGTAATTGATCAGTGCGTTCTTCCAATCTTGACGTACGGAGCAGAAACACCTACCTTAACAAAAGCAGCAGCTACCAAACTGAGAGTCACGCAGAGAAGAATGGAGCGGTCCATGTTAGGAATAACTCTCTGAGACAGAATAACAAACGAAGACATCAGGAGAAGAACCGGAGTGACTGACATCATCGAGAAGATAGCCAGACTAAAATGGAGATGGGCAGGACACATAGCCAGAATGACAGATGGGCGATGGACAAAGAGGTTATTGGAATGGAGGCCAAGGAAAGACAAGAGAAGCGTCGGTCTACCACCTACAAGATGGACTGACGATTTAAGAAGACTCAATAAAAACTGGATAAAAGCGGCGCAAGATAGACGGGGTTGGAAACATGAGGAAGAGGCCTATGTTCAGCAGTGGACTCTTGAGGCTGGATGATCATGAGACATAAGGACAAAAGTACTCACCAGTGGCTTAAAAATCATGTACCCGAATATATTAGTAGTGTCTATTGGTCGCCAGCCAGCCCAGACGTTAACCCACTTGACTACAAAATGTGCTAAGATTTAGAAGACACGGTCTGTACAAGACGTTACCATAATGTAGAGTTATTACCGTTTTAAAGCGCTAGTAGAAGTTTTGGATAAGTTTAATAAAAAGGTCATTCGTACAGGAATCAATGAATTACCAGCCTTCCGGTGTTGTCTTCAGCCAAATAGTGGCCCTTTAGAATAGTTTTTTGTAGTTTGTAGATAATTAATTTAGTCATAAAGTGTGCAAAAATTTTTTAAATCTAACTGATAGTTTTTTTTTTAATTAAGTACCTTCTATCATAACTTATGGCAGGTCTAGGTATATTTATAATTGTCAATAATTTTTTTCAGTTTTTGTCGCTCAAATTTCATTACAATTAGAGTTTAAACACTTTATTGCATGGTCAAGTAATATACATATACTTATTTTACAAATTTTTTAGAATACTTCGATCTTTTTGACCACTTTGTTTGTAAACCCTCGAGTCGAATATATCTAGAAAATAATGTGTTTTATTAAGACTATATATTGCTAAACAATGTTATCTGGAGTAAATTCTCTTTTAGAACAGATTGCTGTGTAGTTTTACCGCAAACCTGAAAATCTGCCAAAAAATCCGTTTGACATCGTTATCCACTCGGCTAAGACCAAACTTCCATTCACACAGGGTATGAACAAAACTATCCAATGAAGATCATCTCCGAGCAAAACAGAAACACTCCGTTGTCCTCGCGTACCCTAGAGCGCTCTCAGTATACTCCAGCCATCCCGGAGCAGCTAATCCCGCCGTGTACTCTTAATGGAGTCAGATTAGCGCATACGGATGTGTTTTGCATGTAAGTGGGGAATGATGTTTGGTTTAACGGCTAAACGACTAGCAGGCACGAGTGTTTTGCTGAAAGAGACCGTAAAGGTTTTTGTTTTCGAAGCTGACCCCGCTTTTTAGCAAGAAAATCTTTTTATACTAGATTTACTTTATATTAACCCTTTTTTGTCACATTTTTGTACACACAATTTTGCGCTAAACGTTATGCGATTAAAATGAAATTTTGATGATTTTATAAAGCTAACGGAACGAAATAGTGTTTTAAGGTTAACTATATATTTCTTAATGATAGATTCTTCTAGAATTATACAAATCTCACATGAGCATGAGTTTTAATGCTATAATAAATACTTATTATATTTACACAATTAAGAAATGTATACCTACAAAAAAATAGTAATGAATTTAAATTTGATTTTACTTATACTACTCTTCTTGCAGTCGATCCACCGGATCGTTGCACAACGTCATGATTCTTATTATATACTAAAACAATTTTTAATTGAAGGTGATTACTTGGCAACATCGCACTTATCGAAGTCCTTCACAATAACTTTTCAACGAAATCATATTTCACTTATCAATTTTGCAGGTGCGTACCAAAAAAAAATTTAATTATTTATTTAAACACATAAGTAATTACGTAAAAATTAAATCTAAGACCGATATAATTATTAAATTATCATGTGTCTTTTAACAGGTATCTTTTCAAAGTAGTTAATAATGAGAATAGTTGTCTAACAAAATAAAGTAAAATTTTATTTTTATTAGAGATAACCTAATACAGAACTTCAAAAAACAGAAAACTTTGGAAAATACTTATTTTTTTCATTAAACTAAAAACGATCTAAAATTTTAACATACGATCTCGCCATTATATATATATATATATATATATATATATATATATATATATATTATATATATATATATATATATATATATACATATATTAACTTAATTTGAAAGTTTTCTTGTGTTTATTTGTTTATATAAATATAAAAACATAATATAAAGTTCATATAAATTAAGATAAAGTAAGCTGAATTATTATTATGTGAATGCGTTTATATAGTAGTGCCTTTGTTTATTTCAGTAAATTTCTGAATTTACACATTAACACATTGGCTGCTCAAATAGAAAGAAAAAATTTTTATTTTAGGCTCCAAACTTTTTTTATTACACTTGCCGATTTATTTCCTTGCCTTCCCTCGCCGATTTATTCATCAAGCTGTTTGCTTCGCAAGTTTTAGGAAGCACGGTGGCTGATATTTGAATTCGGTTTCGCCAGGTAGAATTCGTATGATTTCTCTTTGTTTCTAGATGGCTTAGTTACGTCTGTACATAGTAATTTTTAATAACTATGGTTTACGACGGGAAAATATTTTAGTTTGATACGGAGTAGTGGCTATACTGTACTGAGGAGACCTAAAGAGGTCGAAATACGTATATGCGGCTTGTCGCTGCTCTGTATCGAATCAAAATCTAATACCGTCATTGTGTTTTATTTCTTTACTTCGTTTGGAGTACCAGAAATCGAATTCACTACGAATATTGGCCATGATGAACAGCATTTGGAATGCAATTTTAGATTCCCTTGCTTATTTATTCATCAAGCTGTTTGCTTCGCAAGTTTTAGGAATCACGGTGGCTGATATTTGAATTCGATTTCGCCAGGTAGAAATCGTATGATTTCTCTTTTGGTTTTTTTTTTATTAATTGATATTAAAAATGCATTAGGTTATTAAATTTTTGAGTTCAGTTACAACAAAAATATTTTTTTTTATTTATGACCGTGAATTATATTTAACGCATGGGGCTCTAAGACCAAAATACCACTTCCAGGCCACGTGCATTGTAGGTGACTCACGCAATATACTTTACCTACCGCTACAGGCCTTAGCTTGCAATTTAGTTTGAGTAAAGATTTCGTTGGAGTAACAGTGCTGTTCGAATTTGTTTCATATTAGAACTACCTATTCTGTTTATTATGGCGAAAAAATGTGATACTTACGAGAAACAACAACAATATTTGCAGAGATTGCATGAGAATGAATACTTTGATATGATTGATGAGGATGTAGATGATTCTTTCGAAGGTGACAATTCTGAAGACGATTATATACCATCTATGTCCAGCTCAGATAGTGAATAAGAAGAACCGGCTACCAAAAAAATAGAAACGAAAAAGTGCAGAACCATCTACAAGTACAAGTAGGTACAAGTAGATCAAGTCATAAGTAGTGTAGTGTTGCGGGCTAGTCGTGAATCATTTAGTGATAGTCGTAAAACTGTGGAACAATCTTCAAGCTGTATCACGGAGACAACAGATCATCAATCTAGTGAATCATCTAAAGACACAGATCACGATGGCATTAAACTTCCTGTTGCTCCTACCGAATTTCAAATTACGTGGACTGCTGTAACGGGAAAAAATCTGAAGGTATTTGATTTCAATGCAGTACATCCTATCATTTTACCTGAAGTTGCATCGCTATTAGCGCAAAAAGAACCCTATGATTTCTTTACATTTATTCTAACAGATGATATCATTGACTATATTGTAACTGAAACTAACAGATATGCTGAGCAGATTAAACAAAATAAAAATATATCGCCGTATTTAAGAGTCAAAAGATGGAAACCTCTAACAAATTCAGAATTTGAAATCTTTCTGTAAAGCTTTCATTGACCTTTCTGATCAAATGAAGTTATATTCGAATTCACTACGAAGAGGAGTAAAATGGTACCTTAAACTAGCAGTCAAACTTCTTACTGGATCAGTTATTACAAATGCCCACATTATGTATAAGATTGGAGGAACAAGTTTTGGAAGAACAAGTCGTAAAACAAGAAATTTTACAAAAACTTGTCGACTGAAAAAAATGGAATCAGCAAGAAGAAGGTGTACAGTTTGTTATGAAAATCTGAAAACAGAACATGGAAGAGACTATGGTATAAAAAAATGTAAGCAAACTCCATACAAATGTGACATTTGTGAGACATTTTTCTGTGTGGAGTGTTTTTTTGTGAAACATAAAACTGTAAAAATTTGATTTATAAAGAAATAAATAGTTTGTCACTTGCACAAATATCTACTTAATTTGATTGTTTTTTTGGTAATACATAATTTACAGTAAAATGTGCATCTTATTTTCTACGGCTATTGCAATAGTATTTTTCACGCAAACCATTGGGCTAACTTCAGTAATGTGACCACCGGGCCATGTACAAATGCTTTGTATATGAATAACGTGTAAACTGTAAATGATATTTATCTCACAGAGCATAGAACCAAACCTGTCGTTGGAATTATATTTAACTCACAGAACGTCAGCTCAAAACGGAGCGTGAGTTAAATACAACTCACATGGCGGTTAATGTGTTAATGATAATATTATATGTAAAGAATCAACAAAATCGGATATTGCAGGTACATATGAAATACAAGTGATTGGGAATTCTGACGATTCTGATTGATATTTCTCTGAATTACAGATAAACCGTCCAAAGAAAAAACCAGGCAAAAATAGTAAATCCAATTTATCTCAGGTTGTAACAACACAAACTCATTTGTGCTCAGTAGTAATTCAACATTAGTCATTCAACATTATAATAGATAATATATGGTAAGTCAAAAGAAAAGGTAAAAAAGTATTTTTGAAGTGTGTATATTTTAAATAATTCCTAGCTGAGCGCTTTCGGCTTTACAAAGCCATCATCGGAGCTATGCTACAATAAAATGTTCTTATAAGTACTAATTGGTGAAGATTTTAATTTTTTAACTTACGTCAATTTATAAATACCACTACAGTGGAGAGATCTCATTTCCCTATATGTCGAAATATTGATTTTTTAGTTGTTAAAATTCTTAAAAAACATATAAAAACATATAAAAAAACCGACACTGGACTTCACAGACACATTAAAAAATTGAAAAATTTTTTGTCATGGTACGGGTGTAAGAACCCGACCATTGATTGCTGTGAGGAGGTAGACAGAATAGAACTAATGAAATCAAATGTCGGTCCTTTTAACCGATTTTTCAAAAGTGACAGTTGACAAATGTCATCTATAGGAAATAGAGATTGTTTTTAAGTTCTTACAAAATTATTTAATAGTTTGGAATTACTAATAGTCATCAAAGACTTTCTAAAAATTAAGTTTTTAAATTAAATCTTACGTGTTCATTAAATCATACAGAATGACATTAGTTTGTAAATTCACTAAAGTAATTGCTCAAGGTCAATGTATGTTCAATCTGACAGTTATCCTTAAGAAACAAGGGCTCAAATTGTTCAACAATAATATAAAGAAGAAACATGGTATTAATGTTACATTATCTGATACTTAAGTGTATTGAGAATTGTATCTCTTGATGGAAATTTGTAAGAAATTTGCATAAAAATTTTTTTGAAGAATATATTTTCATGTTTCAATTAAGAATAACTGTCAAATGAATTACAAAATATTGTAAATTTCTAATAAAGTTTAAAATTTTTGTTTAAAAATATAAAATTATGAAAATATAATAAGATTGCATGAGGTCACCCTTCTTCCTCTAAAGTCTCCCATAATAATTTAAAAAGAGGTTTATAATTGCAATTGAGGTTGATTTGTGTGTTAAAGCAACAATCAGGGTTTAGTTTCATTTCTTTGGATATCTCAAGATCTTCCAAGAGATTCATGAGTCTAAAGTTTTTATTGGGAATGTTATGTAAAATTTTACTGTTTTCAGAAGGAGAAAAGGAAAGATTATTAAATTTAATGTGATATCCAAAGTTTGATTTTTTTGGGTTATTGAGGTGTTCTTTGATTCTTTAATTCAGAATTCTCATTGTTCTACCTACATAAGTCATCTTACAGTCACCACAGGACAGCTTGTAAATACCACTTCTGTTTAGTTTGTCAACTTTGTCTTTGGTCTTGCTGAAGATGGACTTGATGTTATATTTGGTTTTAAAGGAGATGTTTAAGTCACTGATTTTATTAACAAGTACTCTTGAAATTTTTTCTGAAATTGGTCCTAAGTAAGATAAGGATCTATAAATGGAAGTAGTGTTGGATTTTATATCAACATTAAAAGCTTGGTTTAGTCTCTTTTTGAGTATAGATTTTCTAATGACTTTATCAACAGTAGTAGAAGGAAAACCATTGTTGTTTGCTATCTGTTTAATGATGGAGATTTCTTTATTGTAATTTTCTTGAGACATAGGGATATTGAGAAGTCTGTGGACATAACATTGTATAGCTGCCATCTTGTGTTGAAAAGGGTGATTTGAGGATGTTGGTATCATATGGTCAGTTTGAGTAGGTTTTCTGAATATTGAAAATTTTAGTGTAGGCAAAGAAGAAGAGGAGGAAGCATTATTTTTGATAGTTAGGTCTAAAAAGTTAATTCTTTGCCTACAAAAGAATGCTTCCTCTTCTTCTTGGACCATGATACACCACTTCTCTAGCCCATTGCAACCTTACTAGTCTATGTAGGTAGGTTAGTTTAGAAACACATAGCGGTCTTCTAGGATACAAATTTACTACATTTAGTCTGCGTGTCATTGTTTGCCGTGAAATAATCAGTTCCTAAAATCAAGAAATTTTTCTGGATATACCACTTGTAGATTCCAGACGATTTTTACGAGCTATGAATGTAATTTGCCGGTCTTGTGCTGCTGTTGTACATCGACTTCTACCACTTTTGCACCACATAAGCAATTACTCCAGATCTGTTAAAAAATCACGTTTTTAGTCATTTTTAAACGGCTTAATTCAAATTTAAACGGCTTAATTCAAACTAAACAAGGACTGAAATAATCTGTAAATACGCTAATCAGTTGAATGTGCCAAAATCATACAAAAACAATTTAAATTTTTTATCATTTTCATTTAAAAACGCTCTAGAATAAATATTAACAACAGTTTTAGACCAACCATAGGCATGGATATATTATTTGTACGTATTTCAAACTTTTGGACATATGTTTGACTAAGTTAAATGCGACTGTCATGTTTGCTAGTTTTTTGGTTATGTTGACCACTGCATGGCCAACCAAAATATAGAAACAAAGGAAGATGATTGCTGTTATAAAGGAAGGCAACTTTCAAACTATTTTAGTTCTATAAACATACTGATTCAGTCCTGTTTAAAATTCAAACATTTCAATAAACCAATAAACCTACAGCAAAAAAAACAGGATTATTTGGTTTCCTAAAAAAGGAAGCAGTTTGCCGTGACGTTTACTGTATATGTAGATCTTGACATAATGCCAAAAATATGAATTATGCTATAAATTTTATCATAGAAGTTTGACTTTTTCCCGAATTCGAGATCCTGAATAAAATCATTTATTTCTAAGATAAAACTCTAATCTTTGCAGTTCATTATATTTTTATTTACAACATTACAAATTACCTCGGTTCTGATTTGTATACATAAATGACTCTTCTTAGCATTCGTCACAATAAGATTTTGAAATGAAATTTTTGTGATTTAAAAAATGTAACAAACTTTTAAACTAAATTTATGTATATTAAATTGTCCATTTTAAAATCATATTTTTCAAATGTATAAAACTTTTAATTTAAAACAATCCAGGTAATAATATGTATGACAAATTTATCAAAACTGCTTTATAAATCACAAATTCCTAATAAACTGCCCCAATTGCAATAGATCTTCTTTAAGTATAAGTTGCTGAAGTAAACATCCTTGCAGGTTACAATTAATGATATAAATCATATGTTCATGGTAATGTGCCATATGATTTATGTAGGAGCTGGCCTACGGCGGACTGAGAAGGGCTTACAGGACTGAAAAGGGACTCTTGTAAGGGCGATAGCGACCGGACTTTCCTGCCCTTGCTGCTATTTGTCCTCTCTTGTCGAAGGGGAGATACATTTGTATGTATGTGTGCCACCAAGAGCGTGGATGCCGATAGAGTGGGATCTAAATTTTTTTCATGCTTTCAGGATGGAAACGACATTACTGAAATGATATTTAAATAACAAATTAATTATATCTTTTGTAGATGAAACACAAAGAGTTTATTTTATTTGTCATAAGAAATATTTTACAATATTTACTTTAGAGTCGTACAAAATATATATTTCCAAAATTAATTTGCAGCATTTATTATTTCTCGTAAATGATGAATATAGTGTTCATTTTATCGTTGTGATGTATTCCTTTTTTTAAAGTACCATACTTTTCTGAAATATATACATTCAATTGTAATTTATTTGTAATAGTCCTTCTCCAGCCAGTGTAGAAACTAAAAAGAGATTTGTACGTGAGCAGTGTAAAAATATAACCTTTTAGTATGCATAGTAGGACTAAGGAACTAACAGGAGTAAACAAAACAGCTCAAACTGGGCAACTTAGTGATTAAAGTGGTGTAATTATAACACAATTAAACCAGGAAATGCAGAAATGAACAGGAGTTAATACATTTTTTTAAGACAAAGGAAGAATAGGAGCATCAAAAGAATTTAAAGATAATACTGGCCCTAAAATTAAAAGAGAATAAATTAATATGCAATAAAATAAGCGAAACGTAAAAAATATTCCCAGCTTGATGGAATTTTAATCACATAACATAACTTGTGAATGATAATTCTATTAACTTAACTTTCAGACCAATTTAACACCATATATAAAACAGGAATAATACCTAAATATTGGCTCCAATCGAAATTTAAATTTCATTTAATAAAGGCCAATGTAAAGCAGTACAGTGTGTATGGTACAATAGTCTTTGTTGATCTGGTATCTTAGTAAATCCTTCATGTTGGTAGAGAGGTTTTTTTTCTTCTTTCTTGGGTGTATGTTTTGCATTCTAACAGAATATGTTTCACAGTTATTTGGATCTTGCAGTTGTGGCAGAAAGGGATGGCTTCTTTATTTATTAAGTGAATATGGGTTGGTATAGTATGTCCTCATCGTAGTAGAGTTATTATCACGTGTTCACAACGTTTGAGTGGGAGTGGTAAGGTGGTGCCGACAGTTTCTATAACATCTTTTGATTTATTGGATGTGGAATTCCAGTTACAATGCCATAAGTTGGTAATATGTTTTTTAACGGAGGTTTTATGGTCGTTTTTTGTTATCATATGTGACACAGGAATGCTTTCATCTAGTGCAGCTTCATTCGCAAGTTGGTCCACTGCTTCGTTTCCCTTGATTCCCACGTGTGATGGCACCCATAAAAAAGTTATTTCTATGTTTTTTGTTAATAGTAGTATAAGTTTATTTTTTATTAGCATTATAATTTCATTTGATGGATACAATTGCTGTAAAGCTTTTAGTGTACTTAATGAGTCAGATATTATAACATAATGATGTGCGAATTTTCTTCTGCAAACTTTTAGTGCCTCTAAAATAGCCATTGCTTTTCCGGTAAATATGCTACAACTAAGCTACTTAGGTAAGCCGCTGCTAGTCTTGATTGAGTTTTTGATGCATCAGTGTAGATATGTTCAGAATTTGGATATAGGGATATTATTTCATGGTATGATTGATGTATTACTGTTGGATTAGTGAATGTTTTGGGATAGCAAGTAAGGGATGTATTTACAATTTGTGGACTAGTTGACCAAGAGGGAAAGTTTTGGGTTGGATTTATGATGGCACTAAACTGCTCACAGTCGTAACCACTGAATTTGATTCTTTCATGAAAAGGGAGTGTATTAGTCGGTTTATTTTTGTAATTACTGATACATTTAGATTTTAAGATATTTGAATGCATGGGATTTAAAAAGATTCTTATATGTATAAATTTCAACAAAACAAGAGTACGTATACTCATCATCAGAGCTTTTCATTCCGGGCGGAATGTTTGCCGTTCTTACTTAGAGCTCTCTGATTCGCTTATTGCGATGAATTACTCCGGATTCCACTTGTATATTGTCAAAGTTTGTTATATGACTTGGCTTTCGTTACAATGTTCTTCTACTTATTTCGATATGTGCGTAGTTCACTCCAGTTTCTCACTTCCAGAATTTTGATATCTCTCATGACCTGGTCCTCTCATCTCTCTATGTGTTTTCCTCTTGTTATTTCAGTTGCTGGCTTTTATTTGGTGATTCTTAATTAGTAAGTCGTTTTTCTTTCCCTCTATGTGTCCCAGTCATCTCTTGTGTGCTTTAATATAACTATATTTTCTCCCTTAATTATGTCTCTTAGTTCATGGTTTATTCTTATTCTTATTTCTCCGTTGTTCATTTATATTAGGCTTATAATCCGTCTGAGGATTTTCCTTTCAAAAATTTTCAATTTTTCATTATCTTTTTTCGTGAGGCACATTGTTTCAGCTGCGTACGTAACTACTGGTCTGATTGCAACTGTATATTTTCAGTTTTGTATTTCTGGATAAATTCTTGTCCTTCATAAGCCTATGATATCTCTAGTATATTTCGTTGCTGCTAGTATTCGTTCCGTTAGTTCTTCACTTCTCTTGTTGTGGCCATTGACTATTATTCCCAAATATTTAAATTGTTGGACTCTTTCAAAAGTGTAGTTTTCTATTTTGATTTATCTGGTCCTGTTATTTTCTCTTCTAGAGCAGAGTAGATATTTTTTTTCTTCGGTAATTTTTAGACCTCTTTTCCGTGCTTCCTTTGCCAGGATTTTTACTGGTTTTTTTTTTAATCTTTCCTTGTCTCTTCCCATAAGAACTAAATCATCTGCATATGCAACTATTTGTGTTGAGAAGTGGGCTTTAGCTCCTTTAATTTTGTTGGCCTTGATTGTTCCTTCTACTGCTATGTTAAATAATGTGGTTGACAGGGAATCGCCTTGTCGCACTCCTGTTTCTATTGCAATTGATTTTGTGCTACTTCCTGCTGTTGTTATTTGCGCTTGAGCTCCATCCAGGGTTATTTTTGCTAATCTGATTAATTTTGCTGGTATATCTTGATTTTTTATTTCAAAAAATAATTTATTTTTTTTAATACAGTCAAAGGCTTGTCTGAAGTCTACGAAGAGAATGTGGAGTTCAATGTTGTGTTCGTGGCATTTTTCGATTGTTTGTGTAACTATGTGGATCGCATCTGTAGGGGATCTGCCTTCTCTGAATTCTTATTGGTAGTCCTTAATTTTTTCTCTGCAAATTGAGTGAAATTTTCTTTGATGAGGTCTGTTAAAATTTTATACCTTAGTACGTATACGGCTGTTAGTACGTATACTACATACGTGATAAACGTAACGAGCTAGGGGCCGTATCGAACCAACAAAAGAAATTTTTTTTAATGAAAATTCTCATCTCGACGGTATTCGGAACGGCGACTCTTAAGATTTTACGGTTAGTTACTACACTGCGCCAACAAGACAGTTTTAATCAAGAAGGTGATATATATTTATTTTAACATTAATTTAAATATTTGCAATTCTTTTAGGCAATTACTAAACATTACCACACAAAAATTGCCTCTTGTATATTTTAAAGTATAAAATATATACAATAAATGAACATCAATGCATTGAGTTCTATATCTCATGATTCAAGTTCCTGACATTTAATTTCCTTTAGCTATAGAGGAGTTTTGCGCGCCATTATGATTTTAATGGATTTTAAATAGTTTGTCCTAAAAAACGGTTTGTCAGATATGGTACTTTTTTTCTTAATTAAAGAATGTGCCTTTTCCAGAAGCACATCTGATCAATATTTATTTTTTAATCAGCTCCTTATTATGAATTAAAAATAACAAACATTAATGATATTTAGACAAATAAATAAATGTGTAATAGGGACAAAATAAAGAAAAAGCGGTAGAATTTTATTACTAATCGGTTCTACTAACACTACAGTGAACTCAATATTATCCGATTGATTCAAATAAACAGACTATGAGGGCTAGGCCACATAGAGCAAAGGATCTTCTTCTTATTCTACTTCTTCGTCTAGCCATTCACGTCCACATCTGAACATAAGCCTCTTCAAGTCTTCCTTTCCATTGTTTTTTATTGTACGCTACTTGTAGCCAAGTTTTCCCGGCAGTCCTTTTCAGATCATCTGTCCATTTCATAGGAGGTCTGCCTCTGGGTCTTTTGTGTTGGTATGGTATCCAGGTTAAAATTGATCTGTGCCATTTGTTCAGATCGCTTCTAGTTACATGCCCAGCGTATTCCCATTTCAACTTTAATGATTTTTGCACCACATCGGTGACTTTGGTTTTCTGTCTTTTCCATGTGTTTGTTTTCTTGTCCTTAAGTGATATACCTAGCATTGCTCTTTCCATCGCGTATTGAGTGACTCTAAGCACATTCATATTCTTTTTTGTGATTGTCCATGTTTGTGCCGCATAAGTTAATATCGGAATAATGCATGCATCAAAAACTTTAGATCTAAGATGTAATTGAATTTTTTGATTTCTGAGTATATAGTTTAGTTTACCGGATGCTTCCCAAGCTAACTTTCTTCTTTTTAGTTCTTCAGTTTGAATCTCCCTATTTATATTATTTTTTGTCCTAAGTATATATATTCTTCAACTTTTTCTATAACTTTATCGTTTATCATTGTCACGGTGTCTTCGGAGTGCATGACTTTTGTTTTGTTTAAATTCATTTTTAGTCCTATTTTAGAAGATTCGGTATGTAGTTCTAAAAGCAGGGTTTGCATTTCTTGTAGGTCAGACCTACAAGAGCAAAGGATCATAACGCTAAAAATATTGATATAAGCTTAAAAGGTCTTACATGTTTAAATTAGATATTAAAAAAAAATAAGCTAATCTAAATGGGACTAAAGTTTTTCTTTACGAATATACAATGCATGCAGCAGATGTATTTATCAGAAATGTAATATAACTTCTTCTTCTTTTTGTGCCACTCTTATCGAAGATTGGAAATCATCAAGGCTATTCTGACCTTGTTTACGGCTGACCTAAAGTTCATTAGTGGTGCAGCAAAACCACTCTCTCAAATTCCGCAACCATGACATTCTTCTACGGCCTGGATTCCGTTTTCCTTCTATTTTTCCCTGCATTATATTTTGAAGTAATGCGTATTTATGTCCTCTCATCAGGTGACCATAATTTTCGAGTTTTCTTCGCTTTAGCGTTAACAAAATCTCTGGGTCTTTTCCTATTCTTCGTATTACTTCACAGTTTGTTATTCTTTCAACCCAACTAATCTTCAGCATTCGACGGTAGCACCACATCTCGAAACTTTCAATATTTTTCATGTTGTTCTGTTTGAGAGTCCAGGCCTCTACACCGTATAATAGCGTGTTAAATACATAGCCTCTCAGCATTCTTAATCGTAGAGGGATGCTTATATTTTTGTTGCAGAAGAATTTTCTCATCTTTATGAAGGTGGCCCTGGCAATTTCGATACGTCTTTTTATTTCACTGTTTTGGTCTCCAGTTTCGTTTATTAAAGTTCCCAAGTATTTGTAACTTGATACTTTTTCAACTTGAGTGCCGTTTATACTAATATACGCTGGTTGTGTCATGTTTTTACTGAAGACCATATACTTGGTTTTTTTAATATTGATATTTATACCATAGTTGTTGCAAGCAATATTTATGTCTGTAAGTAATCTTTGTAATTCTTCTACTGTTCTTGCAACTAGTACAGTGTCGTCCGCGTATCGAATATTATTTACAATCTCTCCATTAATTACGATTCCTCCGTTTGCTTGTAAAAGGGCTTCCTGACAGATGCTTTCACTATATACATTAAATAACAGAGGTGACAAAATGCAACCCTGTCGTACTCCTCTACGTATTTCTATTGCTTGTGATGTTTCAGTTTCTATTTTGATGTTAGCTTTCTGATTACAATATAGATTGAGAATTATTCGCAGATCTTTATTATCTATGTCCTTCCTTTCAAGAATCTCTCTAAGCTTATCATGGCGTACTCTGTCAAACGCTTTTTAAAAATCGATAAAACACGTATGTACCTCCTGATTAACGTCTAGGCATCTTTGTGTGAGAACATTCAAACCGAAGAGAGCTTCTCGAGCACCAAGCCCTTTTCTGAACCCCATCTGTGTATTACTAATATCTGACTCCAACTTTTGATAAACTCGGTTGTGGTGATATAACTAAAAAGCTTTTTTATTCGGCATTAAACATCGTATTTATTCTGTCTGTTTAGCTATTCCTTAAAGTTTTAAAATAAATATGCGCTCTTTAAAATGGCAAATTTCAATGACTATTTTTGTGTATGATAATAAGTGACTACTATTAGTATAAAAATTAGTATAGTACTCCAGTCGTCAGAGAGTTGACCTTTAAAAATCATATGAACAAGCTGAATTTTGGCAAAAATATTAATTTTTGACCCCAAAAAGATGCATAAACCGATCGTCGGTCCATTTTGAATATCCATATTTTTTTATATAAGTGTCCTATCGACAAAAATCAAGATGCGTTTTAAAGGTGCAGTGCAGCTTTCATAATATGCAATTTTTGTATATTGTCGCGAATAAACTCAGTTTTTACAAAAGTGTTTTACAAATAAATAAACGTGGCGCGATTTTTACCATTTTTTTAATTCTCGTGAGAACAATAAAATTGATTACCAGTCGTAGTAAAGTTTTCATTCGTTGAAATTAATCTTTAAAAGCTATGACATGATAATATTTTAATTTTGAGATGTGGCAACAAATATAAGGCATTTGAAGTATGAATAAAAACGCAGAATTTATTGTTTTACATTACAAATGATCACACGACAAATACTTCCAAGAAGACGGTTTTGGATGTAGTTTCTAGCAGAAGTTTGATTCTTTTTATAAACGTACTAGTTTTACGGAAAAAAAAGTTTTAGTTTATTTGTAATGTGAAAGTTACAATATATAGTATATAGAGAAAGTAAATACATCTCTTTTTTAGAATATTGCAAACGCGTCACATTTGACGCCCAAACGCAAAACTAAAATTTCATGCTATATGTTTTGAAGGTTAGGCTATAGTTATCTAAACTTTATAGTTGTCAGTCAATAAAAGGGATATATTATATTGGTGTCATAAAAATTATAAAAAATTGCAAAAATTGCGTCACGTTTATTTATTTAACACAATTATAAAATTTAAGTTTTCTTGCAGCAAAATACAAAAATTGCATACAAAAGCTAGACTCTTGTCTTTAATACTCATTTTGATTTTTGTCGATAGGACACTTGGATCAAAAGGTATCGAATTGTATCGTTGAGCTGATACAAATTTTATTAACCATTACTTTCGCGCACGTAACTGACATTCAAAATCGACGGTCAATTCAAGCGTTGTTTCTGAGAGAACGGTTTATTTTACACAAAAAGTGATAATCTTAACATTTTGATTAAAATTATATCAGCTACATTCAAAATCAATTTCAAAATCATTTCAATTTTCACTTCGGAAATCGTTCTTAAAATGCAAACATTAATAAATAATGTAGAGTAATAGTAATACCCTGGAGTAATAAAAATTAACCTTTTTTTAAATTCAATTTAAATTAATTTAAATTTTTTTTACAAACATAATCCTTTATTTTATAACATTTAATTTCAAATTCGAATACTTTCAAATTGTTTAAATACTTAGTAAAAAATATTCAAATTTTTGTTTTTCTATTTTACATTTTTCTGTATCATTGAATATTTTATGATGAACTTAAAATTATATTGAAAACAATATTCATCTCCTTAAAATGTACTTCCGTTCTCTATTTGGAGCTTCTTCTTTAAAATGTACCATCAATCACTCCGCAATTAAATTTCCTTGATTTCGCAATTATCTTCTGCCTCAGCCTACCGAAAATTTTCAAATTAGTCTCCCATCCCCTTTCTCCATCTTTGATTGATCGGACACAAACACGATCAAAAAGTGTTGATAAAACGGGAGAAACGGACTCCGAGATACGAAGACTACGGGACTAAATCATTCTTTGCTTTTATAGGCCAGTTATAAAAGGTATTATGTCAATAATATTACAACATAACATTTATATTACATTTTTAGTACTTCTTGTAAAAGTTGCGTGCTGACGCTGTTATTTTTGTTATTAGCTTAGATATTTTCATATTTTAACAACAAGACTTTAAGTTGTATCTATTTTTATTGTGCCTTTGTTTTCTTTGAAATAGATACCAAAACGATAGGACATATTTCCAAGGAAAATAATATACATTATAAAGAAAGTGCACATAAAATCGACGTTTTAACATACAAAATAAAAAAAATGTTATATTTTGGCGACATTACCCTATCATAGGGCATTTTATAATAAATCTAATATTGCAGAATATTTATAATAGGCAGAAAATTTAGTAACCTGTAATCAGCAGATGACACATTAATACTTGCCACGAGTCAAGTCGAAATGATTACCATCACTACCAAAACTGGAAAGATTGAATAGAAACTCCTGAAGGCTAACTAGAGCAATAACAAAACACCATAAAATCACGAGTTAGAAAATGTACACTGTCCAATATTTAGTGCTGTCTAAATTCGAATCTCCTAATTGTTTTGGAATTTGAAAACACAGCAATGAAAAACATAGAAAAACCACTACCAGCAATTTCCCAAAAAGATGAGCAAAAAAATTGTAACAAAGGAAAAGAGAATGAAGAGAAAAGTGCACAATGCTTTGATGAGCTATAAAAATCTAAAAACCGATAGTCTCCAAAATTCAGTTTCGTAATTTACAGTAAGCAAAGAAAAATATAGTGATCAGCAGCTCTAGAATTAAACTAATTTATATTATTTTAGTTGTACCCATAATATCAATTTTTTTCTTCTGGCACACTCCATTACTGAAGGCTTGCAGTCACTACTTAAAAATTTTCACCATTCTGCCACAATCTTAGTAATTGTTGAACGTTTATGCTTATCCAAGTTCTGATATTGCGAAGTCATGACTTGGTTCTTTTGCCTACTCACCTTCGGCCATTTATCTTCCCTTCAATTATTAATAGTAGCATGTTTAATTTGTCATTTTTTATTATCTGGCTTAGTTCTTTCTTAACCATAAAAGTAAAACTAGTTTTGAATTATATCTGTTTTTATTAATATTTATATAGTAAAAATGTTTTGTTGTGATAAAATTTAGCCTAAGATTTTAGAGATGTATTAATTGTAAAAACAAAATTCTTGGTATAAAAATTTTAAAAAATGTTTAACAGCCATAGAGTTGGCTGATAATTTCGGTAGGATCGATTTTGTTATCACCATTACTTTGGTTTTTTTTAAGATTTATTGTCGGTTCCATTGCTTCACTTATATTATTAACTCTATCTAGTATATTTTGTAAGTCTTCGATTTTTCTGCTATTAGAACAGTATCGTCTGCATTTCTGATAATTTTAATATATTTACCGTTTGTTTTATACCAATTTTGGCGCGTCTAATGCTTGTTTAAATATGCATTTAGAATACAAATTAAAGAGCAATGGGGACATAAAACAGTCTTGTCGGACACTTAGTGTGGTTGGAAAAGTTTAAGCTGCTTCTCGGCACTATTGAAGATTTTGAAGTATGCGAAGATCTGTTGTGTCTAGCTTTATTTTCTGTGGTTCGAAGAACAATTTTTCATTCTGGACTCTATCAAAAGCCTTCTGGTAGTCGATGAAACAAAGGTATATTTTTCTCTGGTGATCAAGGCATTTTTGAGTAAGTGTTTGAGTCGAAAACATCTATTTCTATTTCACAGTTGTTATAAATTCGATTCTACATGATCTTAAAAAATATTTTTAGTTAAAAAGTTTTTGATCATTAGGTTAAGTGACTCATTAAACTAAAGAGCCTAAATTCATCGCATTTGCGGGAACTGGACTTCTTTGGTGTAGCTATGAATTATGTGTTAAGCCATTGCTTTAATATTACACCACTTTAATATATGTTGTTTAAATGATGTGTTAGTAGTTTTATGTTGGTATCATCTATTAGTTTTTTTACATATATTTCTATTCATTATGATCCACAAGCTTTCCAATTCTTTGCACATCGCATCGCATATTTGTTAATAAGAATATAAGTACTTAATAATAATTTTTTTATTTCATTTTTTTTTTACTTTTTATTCATTTCAAAAGAACATTGTTGGTTTTAATGTAAGTTTTCGAGTTACTCGTCTGGCCTATTCTGGATTGTCGGCCTCTCGGGGGAACCAGAATGAAAAATTTAGATTACATTAGAGGGAAATGGAGACCCCTTGAGCCACTACAAATCAACTAATTAGCTTGCCGAGGCCTGCTCAACCTCGCCTGACAGACTTTCAAATGCTTTTTGAGACATTGACGTAGCTGGAGATTTTGTTCCGTTAAATAACGAATTACTCGATAAGTGTATGACAACCAGAAAATCGTATGCACTGAGTAAAATTTCGACATATTTTCAACAAAGGTATTTACCAAAGGTAATTTCGGTGTTTGAATGACATGAAAAAACTACACGTTTTTTAAGAATACCTAATAAAATAGTTTTTTTATTAGTTTTTTGAAGTAAATACTTCTTATTACTTTTTTATAATTACTTAAGAACGACTAAATTAATTTGGCTAATTTTGATTTTGAAATATCGTTGAAGAAGCTTTAACACGTTCACCAAGTTACCAGATACATGGGTCTGGTATGAACCTTACGTTCAACCGGTACTAAAATTTGGAAACCTTGCGCTAACATCGCCATCGATAAAATAGCTATTTATAAACTAAATTTTGTGATACAGGTTTCTACGGAATCGTTGTGATGTGCTTTATATTTTAGTTCTGTTTTAAGTTACCAGATGCCAGCACCTGGTAACGTACCACAAAGTTTTTTTCGCTATGGGAATTACCGGACCTCCATATCTGGTTATTAGATTTATAGTACAGATTGTCCACGTGTGTTGTTTTGGCCACCAAAGTGTTTGGACAAAAACTAAAAGTGAATCTGATAGTGATCCATTTGAAAATTTTTCTGATGAAGATCCTGAATACACTCCTACTGAAGATAGCCATAATTCTGATGGGATGAATCCATAAATATTAACGAAGAAGTATCCAGTGATATTAAAACTGATAATTATGAACCGAAAAAAGAAATTGGTAAGAATAAAAGCGAATCTTATAATATGATTCTTGTTATCTTTATTTTAAGGTGATGCTAAGGAAGATGTATGCATTGACATTCAGGAATCAGATAAATTAGATTTTGGAATTTTGGAATAAACTTTTCAAGAAACCAATGGATATACAGAACAAGAAATTTGTGTGCACAGTATTAAACAACAATCTAACAGTAAGCGGGTGTCAACGAATAAAGAAGAATTTAAAAATTTCTTTAGTATCGTGATCTGCATGGGATTCATGATGGTCCCTAATATTCGATTATAGTGGTTTAAATGACCTTTATAATAGAATAAATATCTATATAAAGTTTATCTCCTCAGTTATGACTAGGGTTAGATTTTTATTAATTCTAAGGTATCTACATTTTCAATAGGATTATTTATTGACAGATTTATGAAAATCATGACTTCAGGAAGGACTGTAGTTATAGATGCAAGTTTGGTACCATGGCGTGGTTTTTTTGAGTAAACGGCAAGATATAAAAAACAAACGTCATAAATATGGCGTTGAATTATATAAACTATGTACTTTCAGCGAATATTCCTATAAAGTAATGGTGAAAAAAAAAACAATACGTTCATTCGGAACAAGTGACCAAGCAAACGAAGTCTATTCTATATCAGTATGTTTAGTTAATACACCAAGCTTAAATTTTATGCTAATTATATAGCCTCTTTATGGCTCCCGGGCAAACCCTAGAAATACCCCTGAGCAGTTTTCTCTTAGAACTCTTGTCCATGTTACATAACTATAGATCACAATCGGCCTTATTAGTATTTTATACAATTGCGATCTTTGATTTCTGCCTTAGTATTTTTAAGGGGCTTTTAATTTTTGGGCAATTAAGAGCATTTTAGAGTATTTTAGCCTCTGCTTAGCTTATTTTATTTTATTTTATTTATTCATTCCAACGGTAGAACCATTTACAATAAAATACAAAAAATAGTAAAAAGTAAAGATCATGTACAATAAACATCAAAACAATAACAAAGAAACAAGTAAACAGTTAAAATTTGTACATTAAAACAATATATCATATCACAAAAATTTTAAAAAAGTATCAGTATCACATATCTAGATTAATAGTCAGATTCTTAAATTGCCTTTTAAAAGCATTAATGTTTATGCAGAAAGGATCCAATAGGAGGTCATTGCAAGAGCTGAGCATTCTTGACAGGGGAAAATGACGAGCATAATCAGTCCTATGAAAAGGAATATGAAAGAGTGCAGTGTGTCGAGTTCTATGCATTGTGTTTAAGTGTACATTGGCCAATAACGAGGGACAATTAATAACATTGTTCAGAATTTTAAACAAAAATAACATATCAGCTCTCAACCTGCGGTTCTTCCATGTATCTATGTTAAAATGAGACATTATTATAGAATAATCTATGAAATAATTTTCAGTATTTTTTATATTAATATGGGCTTTAAAAGCTAAAGATCTTAGAAACTTCCTCTGAACGCTCTCCAATCCATCAATGTATACTTGATGAAACGGGGACCAGACAACAGAGCAGTATTCAAGACCTGAGCGTACCAGAGAGCAATACAATCATTTAAATACAGTAGGTGAGAGATCATGACTGTTGCGATAAATAAAACCAAGATTACGAAATCCTGTTTCCTTAATTTTAAGAAAATGGCTTCTAAATGTCAATGCACAATCCAATAATACACCCAAATCTCTAATCTCAGTAACTGAATCCAAGAGTACATCATTAAGAATATATCTATTAGCCATTAGATTATTTATACGACCAAATGAAATACAAGAACATTTAGTTGAATTTAAGCTTAAACCATTTTGTTTTGACCATACACATATGTTGTTTACATCATCTTGCAGGAGATCTCTATCCGATTTATTATGTATACAACGAAATATCTTAAGATCATCAGCAAATAGCAGGAAGTGTGAGTTTTTGATAGCCTTACCAATATCGTTAATGAACAAGTTAAAAAACAAGGGACCACAATGAGACCCTTGTGGAACACCAGAATAACAATGAAATTCTTTTGAAATATAATTGTTAATACGAACTTGCTGTGTACGTCCCATCAGAAAACTTTTAATCCAATTAACAATGGGGTCACCAAAGCCAGATGCATGAAGTTTGTGGACCAAAAGATTATGATTAACCTGGTCAAAGGCCTTTGAGAAATCAGTGTAAACGCTGTCAACCTGAATTTTATTCTCAAATGCACCCAACAAGTATTGTTGGTAATTGTAAAGGTTTGTTACAGTTGATTTCCCATTAGAAAAACCATGTTGTTCATCAATAATTATGTTTCTGCAAGCCCAGGTGAAATTTATCGATACCAATTTATCAAGAAGTTTCGGGATTGCTGATTGAATAGTTATACCTCTATAATTGTTAACACACTCGCGATTGCCAGATTTATAGGTAGGTGTAAGAAAACTATTTTTCCAATATTGTGGAAATACAGATGACAACGATAAATTGAAAATTTGTTGTAAAGGTTTACAAAGGGAAAAAATGCAGTTCTTAATAGGTGCTGCAGGTATACCATCAGGCCCTGAAGAATATGTAGTTTTTAAACTGCTAATCCCCTCGAAAACATCAGTCAGACTAAACTTCAGACTCTGGAAATCCACATTATAGTCCAATTTAAAATTAGGTACAATTACACTCACTACCATTATATGTACCTAAAAAATAGCTGGCAAATAAATTGACTATTTCATCATCATTCTGAGCTATTACATCCCCACCTTTATTAGACATTACATTAGGATAAGCACTAGACCCACGTGTAGTACTAACATACCTCCAAAAAGAGTGGGGATTACTTGAAAGATTTGTTTGAATATTCTCTAAATAGTTCTTATAACATACTGCTTGTAATGCTTTACATCTTTCCCTTAACACCGAAAATTCATCATATGAGTTGCCTGATGCTTTAAAATTCTTGTGAGCTATTTTTTTCTGTATGACAAGCTCAATTAATTCTCGCGAAAACCAAACTGGAAAGTTTAATGATTTAAACCGTTTGATAGGAACAAACATATTGATGGCATCATATAAAATATGGTAAAAATTTTCTAAGCAGCAATTTATATCTGATTCATCTAATACATTGTTCCAAGGAATTGAGGCTAAATATTCATTTAAAACTTGGTAATTACATTTTTTAAAATCATGATAGAAGACATCATATTTAAGAAACAAATTTAAATTGGCTTCATGTAACACTATAGTATAAGCTGAATGATGTTGCGAAGTATTCAATAGAATATCAGTTGAAATCGACACAACTGCATCTCTCTGAGTACAGAAAACTAGATCTAAAAATTTATTATTAAGGTTAGGCAAAGCATTTACTTGTGACATATTTTGAAAATTGTAGCAAGTACAAATAATATTTGCTGGAGAGTGATGAGGACACTCAACCGTAACACCATTATTAAGATTATCCCAGGATGCTTCAGGTAGGTTGTAGTCACCACAAATACAGAATTCACAATCACTGAATCTTTCCGCTAAGTCTAACATACAGGTGGAATGCTCCTCATATACTGACCCAGATGACCGTGGAGGAAAGTAAACTGCACCAATGATTAACTTTTTTGTGCCACACATAACCTGTGTAAAAACATGTTCCACAGAGGAATCGATAGACCTAACCAACATTGAATTAAGGCGCTTATGTACAGCAATAAGAACACCACCACCACGAGTCTTTGAACTAGTTTGAAGGTCCCTGTCATGTCTATACACATTAAAGTCACTCAATCCCAATTCAGCATCTAAGATTCTAGGTGTAAGCCATGTTTCAATAATAATAATAACATCATAATTAGAGAGACTCACAGCATGTCTGAAATTCTGAAGTTTAGTGCACATACCACCAACATTCTGAAAATATAAGCTCTAGGATCGTTTTTTGAATTATTGGATTTACTGACAACGATTGTGGGTACCCCATTAAAGTATTTGATCTTCAAATCATTTTCACCCTGTGTTTTTCTGAGTTCTAACTCCTGATATACGGCCTTCACTTTCTCACGCTGTAAAAGGGTAAGATCCGCTCCAATGCGCAAATTAGATCCCATTAAAGATCTACGTTGTTTTAAACATGAGATAACTGTTGTTGAATCATTAAATGCGACTTTAAGAGGTCTTGCTTTATCTGTTAGTCGACCAAGACGAAAAGCTTTAAAGGTGCTGTTCGTTACACCTATTTTATTGAGAATTCCTTGGACCTCATTTCTATCGTGTTCAGCACGTATGTTAGATTCACTGGAATGATTTTCAGGTACATTATATATAATAATATTTTTGGCTCTCCGGGTCCTATCCTGTATCTCCCCAAAAACTGCATCAGTACTTTTGATATCTGCACAATTTTGAATGTTATCATTTCCAGCATTGCTTACTGATTTGTTGCCAGTGGTAGATTCTTTAATAATCCCAAGATCTTTTTTTAGATCATCATAGATTGCTTCAAAACTTGTTTTTAAACTTTTCATCTCCACGCTTATCTTACCAATTTCCTCCTCTAATTCAATATTATTCTGGGTGCTTGCAGTTTTCACTTCACTTAAAGTGGTTTCAAGCGCACTGACACGATTGTTTAGGTTTAGGGCGTTCATAATCCCAGGTACATAATCCTTACACAAGTAAGGCATGACTCTGGTAGCTAACAATAAACATCTTATCTCCGTTGAACTAATTCCAGCACAGCTCCTGCACATCACTCTCTTGCAAAAATCACATGGGTAACCAAACACTTCACCGGAGTTCTTAGGCTCTTTAAAAATGCAATTTGCAGAACAGTTACAACATTTCGCTTGCATTTTGAGGTTATTTTTTTAGATATTTTCCAATTTACCAGTAAATTTGAAAATGTACATCAATAATATTTAATTTTTAGTCAATTTACAATTTATTCTGTTCTATATTTCCACACTTATATCACTACTTTTGGTTACTTGGGAGCCAGAGTACCAGTTCTTTTTGAGTTGAGTGAAGTTGGCACTCAGCTGAGAAAAAGTGCGATAATCCAGAAGTGATTTAGATAAAAGATAGTTTTTGTGAAGTTTCTTTTTCTCAACTATCAGGTCCTCTAACTCTGGTGAGAATCAAGAAGAGAATAAACGTTTTGAATATATTTTTGTGTGATAAATAATTCTATAGCTAAGTAAACTATATCATAAAAAATATTCACAATTTGATTCAGCGGTTTTCCTAAATAAATGATCCCAACATAACTGTGAGATAAAATCAGTTATTTTCACATAGTCAGCAAACTTTTGTCCCTATAGAAACCATCACTAACCAAACCACTATTATTGGGGCATCTGTTGGTCATCTTTATCTCAAATTTCAGTGGTGGATGGTGTATACTCTCCTTCAAAAGAGCTTTATCTTCTTACATCACAGTTACATCGGCATTATCAACCAGCACCAAATCGAAAATATTACCAGTGGTATTTACAAATATCGTATTTTCGTGAAATATAACTAAATAAATATTATTTTTTATATAACATGCCCAAGTATTTTTTTGTATTATGTGTTATTAAAATGTTTTATAATAATTCTTTCAATATAAGAACCTGATTTTATCCAAAGTGAATCAACCCTTTGGCATATATTTTTAATCATTGTAAATTATAAAAAGGCAACAACTTCCAAAAATGTCCGAAAGGCCCTTTGACTCTGTTCGTTTTGCCTTCATCAAAATTAAAATCCATCCATAATAACAGGTGTTTCCCCTCTTTTTCAGGAGAGAAAAAACTTGTCAGCCAATATTGAAAGATCTCCTTCAATTCAAATATTAATTAACATTATTATCGCCAGCTTTGCCCTTTCTCAACGAAAAAACTCATTACACTAAATCATCGCTTTCTAATAAAGAGCACCCCATGCAAAATAAGGGTGTGAGGGGGTTAACAGGACTGGTTTGAAGTAATTTGCTTTTCTTATTTAGGACTAACTGTCGATTACAATACTACAGTCGAATGGTTTAACCAATTAGCTACAAATTTGCAAAATTTGGGTGTCTAAAACTAAAATACTTAATCAGTTTTATCATTGGCATAGTAAATGAGAGAATGTTAAAATTAACACAATTGTAAGTCAAGGTTAAAATGCAATAAACGATAAACCGTTTTTTTAGTAATTAAATTATTATGATACTTTGCTAAACTTCTTCAGTACTGTTCTTTTGTTATTTCTTAGAAGTTTGCTGGTACTTTAATTCAGTCATATAACCATCTGATTTAAATGATTTATCATAGTCGCATTTGTTTTGTCTTCTGTCCTAGATCAGTGCTTTATCCAGGTATACTTTAATATTGTGATTCTTTCGACATTTTCACTTATTTTGCTTGTTTCGTAGTTTATGTATATAATATTATAAATTTACTTGCAGATCTTCGGATATAGAGTAAAAGTTTTTTTTAAATAATTTCATAAATAAATTTATTCGTTATAACATAATTCGTTAGACGTCTAAATAGGTCGCTTAGTAGGCAAGTATATCAAATTGTTTAATTATCATTATCAATATATTTTTTCGAACATTTTCGGAAAAAAATATAACAAAAATATAAAAATATAATTTCGAAGAACGATTTTCGTGGAAATTGAAACGTCAATAAACTTACTGTAACCTTCAATTGTGGCTTATTCCCATTAAAATAGTATTTGTTAAATTTTGTATTTATAACATTTTTAGTAAATCTTACACCACTATATGGCAAAAAGGTTTTTAAATAAATTTATATTGAATTGAGTGGTCAAAGATATGGCCCAGAAGGACAAATTCGTTAAACTTCCCGTACTTAAATCGGTATCAATAGTGTAATGACTCATTTGGGCATCCCTGCTTCATCAGACTCGAACTAATACAAATTCAAACTCGGAAAGTCCAACAAATGACTACAAAAACTTTACTACTGAAGTGGTAAGCGTACACAGGTGTCGTTTTCTTTGGTGGCCATAAACGAAAACGATTTAATAATATCGTTTTCTGTCTTCTTATCGTTCTCGAAAATTCAAGAACGATTTCCGAAGTGGAAATTGAAACGTCAATAAACATATTTTTATCTTTAATTGTGGCTTATTCCCAGTTAAATAGTAATTAATATTAATTGATGATCTAGAACTGAAAGGTGTGGACACCTTTATCTACCTGGGCTCACTGCTGACCAAAGACAACAATGTCAGCGAAGAAATTAAAACAAGAAAAGTGCTATTATGGCTTGAGGAAACAGATGGCCCCTAAACTACCCAAAAAAATTAAAATTATTATATATAAAACACTAATAAGGTCAGTGTTAACATACCGGTCAGAAACGTGGTTACGTACACAGAATGACCAAGAACTGCTTAGGCGTTTCGAGAGAAAAAATCTAAGAAAAATATGTGGAGGATTCCAAAAACAGGGTTTGTGGCGTAGGCGCTACAACTTTAAATTATACAGAAGTTTTAAGGAACCTGACGTTTTATAATTTATTAAGTTAACATGCCTTCGATGGATAGGACATAAAATTAGGCGAGATAAAGATGCAACAATCAAAAAATTTTCGACCGAAAAGGACCGGTGGGAAGACGATCCAGAGGATGGTCAAAACTTAGGTATCAAGATAACATAGAGGATGATCTAAAATCCATCTGAGTTAAAGCATGGAGAAGAGGTGCCAGAGACAGGGGCGAATTGGAGATTGTTCTGAATAAGGCTTTAGCTCATGACGAGCTGTAATGCCACTGATGATGATGATGCAAGGCAGATTATTTTAAATTGTTCTTCTCCCATTTAATATCCTTTTTTAATTAGTACTTTTGTTATTATTTTATGCATAATCAGCTGTCTTATCCCATTGCCAGCTTTAATAGTTCTTCTTATTTTTATTGTGTTGTTTTGGTAAATATTTTCGATCATTTTGATTATCCCTAGAGGTATCTCTCTTACGTACAGTAATTTTTTTATTTTGACTCGGTCAAATGCCTTCTTAAGGCCCACGAAACATAGATATGCCGGTTTCTGTATTCTAATGATTTCTCTTGCACTTGCCTTATTATAAATATAGCGTTAATGCATGATCTTCTCAAACTAAAGCCTTGTTGTTCTTCTGCTAGTGTTATAATTTCATTCAGTTTTTTTGTTATTACTTTCTTTATTAATTTTAGTGTTATGTTGAATAAAGGAAGTAATTGTGTACTCATCTATTTAGTAAACATTGTACTATTCAATGTACTGTGATAATCTGCAGTCAAGGATTTGGAACACAATAAAAAACTGCCGTTGAAAATAAAACCTTTTGCTGAACTGGCATGTTTGCATTTGTTTTCCGTTGGTTGTAATCATTGAATTTTTCCTCATTCGAAATATAATAGTGCAGGATATGTCAATTTACTGCTTAAAATTCTTAATCTTTAAATACTGCTTAAAATTCTGATTCTTTGATCTTAAAGAACAAAATCTATCCTATACCAATATGTGCTTTTCCTCTAGAGGCGTTTACAATCCGAACTCGAAAGTAGAAAAAGGTAATCAAAAAGAAAACCACGTTAGTCGCTACAATAGTAAATTTTAAGAAAAAAATGTATTTAAAGTTTTTTTACAAAGTCAATATTTTTGAAGTTATTCGTGACTAAAAGTTCACAAATTAAAAGTCATTGTAAAAGTAATCATTTTAAAAGGTTTTTTGCGAATGACTCCAGAAATTTTTTAAATTAACCGTTTAAAAACATTATGTCTTGACGTAAAATTTGTGATCTTTTAGTCACGAATAATTCCCAAAATATTGACTTTTTAATATATTTTTGTCTTAAAATTTGCTAATACAGCGACTACCCTAGCTTTTTTGATAAATTTTTTCCAAAACAGAGTTGGGGTTGTAACCACACCCAGAGGAAAAATACACATTGGCATAGAGTAGGTTTTAATCTTTGAGTTATTTTCTATCTAGCGTCATAATTTCAGGCAAATCGATGCATATAAACAAAATTCAGAAGTTTTTAATTTTTACTGTCATATCCTGGACTATAATAATATTCCTCTGAGCTTGTAGTGTACATATCTGTAAGGTATTAGCCTGGTTGAACTGTCCCTCCTCCTTTATCTGAGCACGTGAACGGCAACTGGTTTGTTAAGCTATTTCATCCATTAGATAGTATAGCCGGCAAACTTAAGTTCATGCAGGTGGTAATCATTAAAAGAATAATGCGATATTTTAAGCTAGTCTAAAAGATCTGTAATTTATTTAAATATCATAATCAATTTTAAAAAATTCTAACGAAAAAGCCATTGTAGGTATTAAAAACCAATACATACTTTAGAATGTGTAGTTTTTTCTTTAGTCCATTTGTTTAATTTTGCTTTCTTATTATTTTTAAAACTTGTTCTCATTTACGTTTACTTTATTATTTTTTTTTTTTTTTAAAAGAGAAGCATTATAATCTGGTGAAAATATTTGTCCCCATGCTTAAAAATCTAGAAACATAGCGTGTGACTAGTCATAACTTCATATATGTAGTCCTAATTTTTTTACTAGAAAACTTTTTAATTCATATAGTTTTAAATGCTTCACCTGTTTCCAAGATATAGAAGACGTAATATTATTTTCAGTATTGTCCTTACTCTTTTATTAAGATTCAACATGTGGACAATTAATAGTCATAAACACAGGTGACGATTTTCTAGACCGTCTCTGTTGTTATGCAAAAAAGGTGCCGCGTGGGTTGGTTGGACTCGCGGGGGTGTAGAAGAGAGACTTTAAGAACCGGAAATAAGGGCGAGTTTTGAATCAATATTTGATTGCGGGAATTAGTGCTTTATCTGGATTCAGCAGACCTCTCTCGGCTGCCTTGATGAAGGTTCGTTGATTGTTTGACAGAGCAGGCCATGTATACGCGCGAAGAATTAAACGAGAGCCACCAACGAACATATAAAGTGGCGCCCCCTTTCATGTTGACCCTTCACCCTCTTCAGACGTTGTGGGTCAACGATCATTTGCAGGTCTTGATGAGATCTCCTGCTTGATTGATAGATCGAGACTGGACTAACAAAATTAATTTACCGATATCAGATATGGCTATAAGGTTTACAAATATATAGAAACTATGCTTTATTTTAAAATAGCTTCTTATCAATTTTAGGTAAATAATTTTTTTTTCAATTACACGTTTCTTTCTTTTCTTTTTCAAATGTTTTTATTCGTATTATTTTTGTCTTTAGGTATATTGTTTAAACGAATATTTGAATAAAAAATAAATAAAATACATACATCAAGTATAAACAAAAAAACAAATACAAACAGCAAGTGATAAAAAGTGGCTACTGCTTTGATCACAGATTATATTATAAAATTTGATTTTATCCAATAAATAGACTGTAAAATGTTAGTTTTGTTTTAAAATGTTGGTGCAGAATTATAGCTTCATTTGAGGTAGCTTAATATATTTTTTAATATCATCAGTGATTAATAAATAAAAAATAAAATAAATAATATACAATCATACTTACAGTGTGCTAAATTAAACATTATTAACTTTTTTTTAACACCTGTGCGGTGTTTGTATACTGCTCTTTGGTCACAAATGACAATTATCAGTTATTTCTGACCTACTTATACAGCAAATACTTAAATTCAATGGCTTACCCTATGGCTTACTCTTATTTTATCTATCAACTAATTCACTATAACTAACATGCAATAACTTCACACTATACTCTGCTTTTTACACTAAACTGTTACACATTTACACTAACTCAAATGGCTTTGTCCTTATGAGTCTTCTCTTTAGTTCAGTGTTGTCAAGAAGCTGGATTGCCTCGACATTCACATAACTATGCAGCCTCTGCTCGTGACTTGCTGCTGTTCTCTTGATTATTTTGATCACAGTTTCCATACCCAGGTCCAGGTCCAGGTGGAGGTTGCTGTTACGGATATATCAAGGAGCATCAACAATGTTTCTCAGTACTTTGTTTTGAAATCTCTGGATATTATGTAGGTTACTAGCTTTGGTACAGCTCCAGAGTTGGCACCATATACCCATACTGGCCTCAGTACTTGCTTGTAGATTGATAATTTATTATGAATCGATAATGTTGAATTTTTTCCAATCAGCCAATACAATTTCTTATATCTAATATCAAGCTTCCCTCTTTTCTTCTTGACATGCACTTTCACAGCACAAGTATTTTGCTGATGTTGCATAAAGAATTCGGGTATCGTTTATTCTAACTGGAAAATTTTTTATTGTTTTATTTGTAAAGTTAATGTGTGCAGATTTAGTCTCATTTAATTATATTCGCCATTTTCTGGTCCAGTTATGTATTTTATTTACTGATAGTTGCAACTTATCAGATGCTTCTTCACTAGTGTCTCTTATCGCTAGTATGGCTGTATCATCTGCGAAGGTGGCAATAGTATTTTGTTCTAGCTCTGGAATGTCACACGTATACAATAGGTACAGGACCGGACCTAAGACATTCCCTTGTGGCACGCCAGCTTTGATCTCCCTAAGTCGGTGTACACTTCTTTTTGTTTTACTCTGAAATATCTATTCGCAATGTATGATTTCATGATTTCTGAATACTGTTTAGGCATGAACGTTCTTAGTTTATAGTTTAAACCGTCATGCCAGACTTTATCAAACGCCTGCTACATCCAAGAAGATTGTAGAGCAGACTATTTTCTTCTAATGTTTTTTCTATTATATTTGTCATTCTGTGAACTTGATCTATAGTGGAATGTTGATTTCTGAAACGAAATCGATGATTTGGTATAAAGATCTTTTCTTTCTATTATTGATTTTAATCTTTTCCAATAAAATTTTTTTAAATAGTTTTGACATCACCGAAAGAAGTGATATTGGTCGATAGGATGTCACTTTATTAGGAGATTTACCTGATTTGTCTGGGAACATATCTTAATTTAAAAGCAGCATTAATTAGGTTTGTCAGCTTAACTATGGCTTTTCTTGGTAGATTTTTTCAAAGTTCTCCTGTTACAAAATCATATCCTAGAACTTTCTTAGGATTTATATTCTCTTTGATACTTCTCTAAGTGATGTCAACGTTATTCTTTCTTTAGTTTGGAATGGTTCTTCCTATCTCAGTTCATTACTAACTTAACTGTGTAGATGAGGTTAACATTGTATGCAAATTAATGGCCAACTAAAATTAATTTACCATAAAATTTTAAACTCCAATATAAAATTTTAAAGCTGTTAAAACTGTTTCTGAAATATAAATAACTTCTAAATGCAAAAACAGGACAAAAAACAGCAAAAAATAAAAAAAAACTGACAGGCACAACATTAAACAAACCAGAAATGTCACAAATCTCTTTTCGATGTAGTGAGCCTAGAGCATTCATAAAAATAACATGTGTCTAAATAACAGGCTGTAGCTGGTTTGTCTTTAGTTTCATGCGTGGAAGGCGATGATGCTAGATAAAAAGTATGTGTTTTATTTCGTCGTGTATTAATAACCCACAAGTGAAGAACCATAGACTCAACTGTACACAAAAATTAAAAAAGTTATAGCTTCTACAATTTTTCAGTATAATAACATATTACTATTTTCTATTTAATCTAATTTAATAGGCTAGGACCAGGTCATTGGTCTGGTCGTCTGGTCGTAGAAACACTTTCCTTAACTCAGGCTGTAGCAAAAAACTCAGAGTAGCCCGAAGACGAATGAAAAGCTCGCTACTTGAACTGACTTTCCGAGATAGAGTTAGAAACAAATAAATAAGAAGAAAAAAGGCATCGCAGATATCGTAGAGCGTATAGCATGACGAAATTAAAACAGGATGTGGCCAGAATGAATTACGGATGGTGGACCCAAAAACTTTAAGTGTAAAGATCACGAGCTGACAGAAGAAACAAAGGTAGACTACCTACACGATGGATAGACGACGTCAAAGGAATCGCTGATGATGAGATGATAATGTGATGATGATGATGATGATGATTGCAAAATTATGTCGACGTATGATATTTAAACTTTCTTTGTGGGGCCAAATTTAGTGTGTGTCTCTTTCTCTCTTTTTGTTGACCATTTTTCATCCACTCCTAAATGTAGGTCTCTTCCAATTGCTTCCATCTTTCTCTATCTTGCACCAATCTAATCTACTGTTTGCCTGCCACTGCTCTTATGTCATCTACCCATCTTTATTGAAGTCTTCCCATGCTTCTTGTTGTCGTCCTTGGTCTCCATTCTAAAGTTCTCGTGTATCACCTGTTGTCATTATATCGGGCTACGTGACCTGCCCAGCGCCATTTTATTTTTGTAATTTCTTCCATAATATCCCTAATCTTCGTTCTACGTCTTATCTCGGTGTTTCTAATGTCTCTGTCTTTCAGTGATATTCCAAGCATGAGTCGTTCCATTGCTCTTTGTGTTGTTTCTAATTTTTTAGCAGATTTTTGGTAAGGGCTACTATCTCCAAGCCGTAGGTACAAACTGGTAGTATGCATGTGTTATACACCTTTTTCTTTAAGTTTACAGGAATTGAGGTGTTTTTTAAGATATGTGCTAGTTTACCAAAGGCGCCATATGCCAGTTGTGTTCTTCTTTTAATTTCAGCATCTTGATTTGGTTTTCCTAGTTTGATGATATGACCTAGATATACATAATGTTTAACATTTTCTATTGTATGATTTTGTATTGTTATATTTGTCTGGTCTCGGCTTAGTATTTTTGTTTCACTGTAGTTGCATGTATCTGCGAATCTCTATGGTATCTGTGAATCTCAAGTGGTTTATGTATGATCCGTCGACGTTAATACCCTTGTTGTTCCATTCTAGTTTCTTGAAAATGTCTTCTAGAGCAAGGGTAAACAGTTTGGGAGAGATGGTATCTTCTTTTCTTACTTCCCGTTGTAGTCTTATGGGATTAGTTTTTGTACTTTCGTCCAGCTTTATCTGCATAGTGGCATTTTCATATATGTTTTTAATTATATTAGTGTATCTTGAATCTATACGTGTATTTTCTGAAGATTCAAGCACTGCCCATAATCGATGGAATCGAATGATGTAAATCGACGAACGCCATATGAATTATACTCGGTGCATTTTTCTATTAGTGGTCTTACGGTGTGCAAGTGGTCTATGGTACTAAAATGTTTTCTGAATCCAGCCTGCTCGATAGGTTGATAGAGATCGAGCTTATGTGTTAGGCGGTTGGTCATAATTTTAGTTAGTAGGGGAAAGTGGGGGAACCGTGCGCGGTGGGGAACGGTGCGCACCATTAAAATTCAAATTACGCGGCATACTGAGAGTCCCCTCCCGAACAGGCTTAAGCGGGAACATGCACAGAGTCTCTGAAGCCATTAACTGCCACTGCAGTTGAGTTGTGTACTTAGTGAAAGGCGAAAGTGTGCATTTGAGGTTTTTGTTACTATTTTCCACTTGCACAAATTAAGACGGTGAGTCCGTAAATCTTAACTACTTGTTTTGAAATAATTATATTCTTAAAGAATATCATCTGCTGCATATATGCACACCATTTGGTTGCATTTAGATAAGTAATTTTTGTAGGATGATGTAATTACGTTTTTAAACCATAGTGGGGTAACCGTGCGCGAAAATGCGCACGGTTACCCACTAATCAATTAAATATGAAGCAATATTGTTATCGTTTTTGGGTACTAAAATCCGTCTTTTATTTTCAGATGCCACGAAATTACGTTCGAAAGACTGAAATCCATCAATATAGTGATGAATTGCTGGAGACTGCACTGAATGCAATTAGAAACGATGGGAGGAAAATACGAGAAGTTGGGAGGTCTTTTGGTATTCCTGAATCAACACTCAGAAAAAAGCTTTCTCTAAATCAACTAAAAATCCCCCATCTCGGTAGAAAGGCGATTTTTACAGCAGAAGTGGAAGCTGAATTAACCCACTATATTCTGACACTCGCAAAATTGTTTTACGGCGTAACGCCCCGACAACTGAGGCAGTTAGCGTTTAATTATGCTCAACAGAAAAATATTCCAAATAATTTCAATAAACAAACTCAGTTAGCAGGCAAAGATTGGTTGTATGGGTTTCTCAAGCGAAATCCTGAAATATCATTGAGACAGCCTGAGGGGACTAGTCTTAATCGAATTGCTGCATTTAATGCGGACGAGTTAAAACTTTTTTATTCAAATCTCGAGAAAGTTTTACAAAAATTTAAATTTGAAGCAAACAGGATATATAATATGGACGAGACGGGTGTAACCACTGTACAGAAGAAGTGCCCGAAGGTTTATGGACGTAAGGGTGTAAAAAAAGTAGGAGCTGCTATTTCAGGTGAAAGAGGGAGGACCATTACAGCCGTATTTTGCATGAGTGCCACAGGAAATTATATCGCGCCCATGCTGATATATCCCAGAAAGAGAATGGCTCCTGCGCTGCAGAAAAATGGGCCAACTGGTGCTAACTATAAATGTTCAAAAAATGGATGGATGAATTCTGAACTTTTTCTTGATTGGTTAATGCACTTCGAAAAACAGGCAAATCCCACTTTAAATGACCCGATTCTCCTTATCCTTGACAACCATTCAAGCCATATATCCATAGAGGCATACGATTTCTGTAAGTCAAATCATATTCATATGGTGTCCCTTCCGCCACATACTTCCCATCACCTTCAACCCCTTGACCTATCCTTCTTTGGTCCTTTAAAAAATGCGCTATACAGGGAGTATGATATTTATTTAACTACAACAGGCCATGAAAAGATCACTGAATATGACGTAGCTGAGCTGTTAAATAAAGCGTTCGTAAAAGTCGCATCGATGGAGAAAGCAGTTTCGGGATTTCGTTCTGCTGGAATAAGGCCATTTGACCCTAACAAATTCAACGAAGATGATTTCGCTCCGGCCAACGAAATGAGACAGTTTGTAGTAGAAGGTTCTCCCGAACGTAGCGCTAATTTATTAACACTTGCATCTCAGCCAAATCTACAAAAAATTCCTAATCCGGCAACACCCGAACCTAGTGAAAATTCAGACGGTGAAGATAGACAGACAGCTCATATGCCAAAACAACAGCAGCAGGATCTACCTATTCAAGGTCATCTACCATGTACATCTACCGCTGAACAAGATCATCTACCATCTACATCTAAGTCTGGACACAACCATCTACCATCGACATCTACATTAAATAATTCATTCTTCCAATTTGCACCTATTCCAAGGAGAAAAGAAAAAGGAAGAGTAAAAACAGTGTCTCGTTCGAAACAACACTCTGAAATATTGACTAGCACACCCCTAAAAGAACGATTAGAACAAGCTCAAGCAAAGAAAAGGGAAAAAGACGTGAAAAAAAACATGAAATTAAAAAGTGTCAAAACATTAGGAAAGAACAATATTAAGAAAGATAATAAGAAAATGAAGAGGGCTCCAACACCTGAACTTGATGCACAAGAACGTGACGAGGAAGATGAAATCGAGAATGCTTATTTCTCGATCCCACCTCACTCCTTCTACGGAACCACTACAAGAAAAATAACGGCAAAAGAGAATGTTGCAAAAAAAGTAAAAAAACGCATATGTCAGTCTCCGGAAATTAAAAGAGGGAGAAATAAGAAACCAGCAACGCCTGAATCATCAGAGGTATCTGACATAGACGATAGTGACATTTGTGACGATGATGAAGTAGACGATATCAACCCCAACTATGTTCCATTTGATGCAGAACCTGACGTGCGGACTGAATTATGTGGCATATGTGGAGAACATGGAAAAAGCGAACTATGGTACCGGTGTGTTGCATGTGGCTTATGGAACCACGCGGCATGTACCGGTAAAGATGCCCCCGAACAATACATTTGCGACTTTTGTCAAGGTTAAACAGATACCTACTTAACATTATAGGTATATAATCACTCGTACAATAAATATTTGTTCTTGCATGTGAATTTGTTTTTATACCACTGTATTATTAGGTACTTGTATATTCCAAACTACTGCGCACTGTTCCCCACCCTGTGCGCACAGTTACCCCATGGGGTGGGGAACGGTGCGCAAATGCAATTTTTTACTTTTTCTAATTATATATGATTATGTTAAGAAATTCAATATCTATTATAGTGCATACTGAAAGTAGAATAATTAGGGTATCAGATAACGTTTTTATTTTATTTTTTATGTTTAAGAGTTGACCACCACAACGATTCTCGCTTAGGTGCGCACCATTCCCCCACCTTCCCTAATTTATACATATGTGATAGCAAGGATATTGGTCGGTAATTCTCGGTGGTTGCTTTGTCTCCTTTCTTGAATAGTAGAATGACTTCAAAGTTGTACCATTCTTGAGAAATCTTTCCTTCGTCAATTACTTTATTAAATAAAATATGTTTCATTTTTCTGCCAACAATTTTCAATACTTTAACTGTAATTTTATCCTGTCCCGGACATTTATTCGTTTTTAGTTGATTTAGGGTCCATTCTTATTTCATAGTCTTTTATGTACGGTATTTCTTCTGAGCCGGTGTTAATAATTGTTTGTTTAGTGCGTCGTTATTGTGGTTGTGCATTTACCGAGTATAATTTAGTGTAGAATTTTTCAATGGCCTCGCTTATTTCCTTTCTGTCTCATGTTTTTCTCATTTTTTATTTTTATGATTTTTGTTATGCCGCTTGAGTTTTTTGCTTTCATTACTTCCATATTACAGTTATCTTGTATTATATCTTTTATTAGATTGTAAGTATAGTTCTTTGTTTTATATTTTTGTTAAAACTTTTAATGCTGTCGAAAGTTCGATCTGTTCTGTTTCGTATTTCTTGGAGTAGTTTAATTGTATTAGGTTGGAGTTTAGATTTTTTGGCTGTTTTCGTGTTTGAACATATTTTCTTAACCGATGTTTTTACAGTTACTTTTATTTTATTGGCTAGTCTATTTATATCCATTTGTTTCAGTGTCTCTATTGATTTTAGTCTTGTACAGAGCTCTTTTTGGTATTCCGTTTGTTTTTAAAAACATGGCATCGGTGGTTGGGTATCGTTCTCGTTTAATAAGTTTGTTTCGTTCTACTCTCATCTGTATATTAAATTCGCTCTAACCAATATAATATGGTCACTCCCGATATAAAATTTGTTTAGTACTGTCACGTTGGTGCATATGTTTTTGTTATTGGAGAGTATGTAGTCTATTTCGTTCTTAGTTTTCTTGTCTGGGCTGTTTAATGTCCACTTAAGTTGTTTAGAATTTTTAAAGAACGTGCTGAGACAAAATAAATTTTGTTGTTTAAGTAGTTATACAACATCTCACTATTTTCGTTTCTGTTCCATTTCCATCTGTCCTTAAAGCGACCGACATATTGTGTGTCGCTCTCTTCTTTTGTTCCAATTTTTGCAATAAAATCTCCTGTGATTATTACGAAGTGTGATTTTTCTTGATTCCTTACTGTTATCAGATACTTGTAAAATGATTTAGCTTCCTCGTTTGTTGAGTTTGTTGTCGGTGCATATCCATGTATTATCTGTAAGCTGTATCTGCTGTTCAAAGCGATGACAAGATATATGACTTTGTTTGATATTGCACAGAACTTTGTTACTGTATAGGGAGCTCGTTTGTTGGTATCAGGTATCAGCTTGTATCAGGAGATGATTTTTCACGTAGTTTTTCTGGTATAGCTGGTGACCATATTTTAAGATGCATGCTTCTCCTGGTAAACGAGTTTCACACAGTCCATTGATATCCCGTTTGATATTTGAGAGCTCTTGATCTAATTCGTCAAGGGGTTCTTGGGTCCTCATAGTTCTCATATTGTAAGTGGCTACACGAAGTAATGATAGGTAGTTTTTCTTATTTTTTAGTCGAATATTTGCATCCCTCAGAATCCATAAGGCTGACTGAATGCTCAGTGTGAGATTCTGAGTGTATAATTCTACTTATTTGGGATAATTTCGTATTGATACTCGACATCCTTAACTCGGGAGGTTTTAGCATATTTAAAACACTACGCTTGCCGAGCAGGTTGGCGAGTAATTCTATACAATCCCTAAAATGTGGGAGAATTGCCACTTTCGCCATTCACACCGTATCTAAGACATTCTTCTCCGCTGTGGCTGAGGTTGTGGACTTCATCCATGACCCTGGATAAGTGAACATAAGCAGGGACTAGTTTCCTTTTTCAGGAAACCACTGAGATCTGCGAAGGGCAGGGATTGGTTCATTCTCCCTGATAGGACCCTCCAAAGGAGTTCCTACCCACTACCTTAGTATGTATTAGCAATTATTCTTACTTTTTGAAGCATCAAGATTTACTTACTGAATTGTTCGAAAGTTTGTATTCTGGGTTAATAAAGCTTCTCCTTGTCATTGTTTATAAAAATCTATATAAATAAGCGATTAATTATATCTACAGTGATATAAAACAAATATCACGTTTTGGTAATATTGATACATAACTCTACAACGTGTTTTGATCCTATTGCTTACGTAGTCAGCTATGTTCAACGCGTGAACTGCGCGCTAATAGCGCGACCGACAACGAGCAACGCTTGCAGTAAGCATAACTTGCAGACTTACCGACGTCAATGTCATTCGTATAATTTATTTTAAGGTAGTACCATTGTCAGGTTGGGCCCACGACGCTAACGCAGTGCTGCTAACGCTACGATATTAGCGCTCATATAACAGAGCCCTAACTCGATGGACTGGCGATATAAAACATTGCCAGAAAACTGAATAAAAGAGGTAAAAATCGAAACACATAGAAAATTAAATGATGAATTCCATTTAAAATAATTTGGTTGCGACACTAAAACACTTTACAAATTATTAGTAGGAGCCTTAGTCCCTTACTTTTAAATTTAATAATTTAAAGGAGACTTTTGGTGCGCAATATATTTTATGCGAAACATATTCACGTTTTTTAAATATCTACATAAAACCGTTTTATCGCCTGCAAATGCTTTCGATTGCCGTGCTTAAAATACACTCACTCGCTGGATTGCAATCTTCTATGTTCGTGACTTCTTCATACTCATATATCCACATACTTAGTCAGCACTCACATTTTAAAACCAAATGTGAAAATTTTATGTAAATTTCAAACAACGCAGCTAAAACTTCCTAATGTTACCCTCGGATACTTAAGACGACATTTCAGCGTCGATTGAATGCCATTTGGAGGTTTATATTCAATTGTTATACACTACAAGGTGAATCAAATCAATTATGTAATAAGTAGGACATAATATGTTTTTTAGTGTTTAAAAATAATTATAACATATATATATATTATATATATATATATATATAATATATGTTATATATATATATGTTATATATATATATCTTCTTCTTCTTAAGGTGCCGTGCATTTCTGCGTAGGCGTCCACCGTACATCGTCTCGTCACGTGAGATGTTAAATAATCTGGTTTAAATAATTCTGTTTTTAGCAGCATTGCGAAGCATTTCATAGCTGTGGATTCCTGTCCATTGTCGAATATTGCGCAGCCATGACATTTTTTTACGTCCGAGACCTCTCCTACCCTCTATCTTCCCTTCGAGTATCAGTTGCTGAAAAGTGTATCCTTCTCCTCGTATAATGTGCCCCAAGTATGCAGTCTTCTTACTTTTTACATAATTAAAAAGTTCCCTATCCTGTAAGCCCGCTCTTCTGAGTACTTCCTCATTTCTGACCCTGTCCGTCCATGATATTCTGAGCATTCGACGCAGGCCACCACATTTCAAACACTTCAAGTTTGTTAATGGAACTGGAACTGGCTGGATATATATAGGTTTATATATAGAGGTTTATATTCAATTGGTATACACTACAAGGTGAATCAAATCAATTATGTAATAAGTAGGACATAATATGTTTTTTTAGTGTTAAAAATAATTATAACATATATATATATATATATATATATATATATATATATATATATATATATATATATATATATATATATATATATATATATATATATTCTTAGAAAGGGCTTTAGTGACTATGTGAGTAATATATACGGATATATTGAGTTTAGTAGTCAATATATTGGCCTTTAAGTAAAACTCTTTTAGGTTTGCTAAGCTTTCGAGTTTATTTTACTCTTTTTCAAAACATACTAAAAATTAACATAAAAAATTTACATTAGAAAAATTAAGTTCTTATGTCTTCAATAGGCTTACCCTTGTGAGAATTGTCTTTTAAAATTAGCAAAATTTTACATTTTCTCATTATGTCATTAACATAATGACATTACATTTGATTTACTTTTTATTTTCTGTCAAAACTTATTACTAAGGTTTCCATGTCTCTTCTATTTTTTATATTTATTTTAGGTGAGTTTGACAGAGGAAGTGTCAATGTTTATGCAAACCTTCATTGCAAATTTTGATATAATATTACAGTTATTAAACACGCAACAGAGTTTATGTTACTAAGTATTTAAGAAAGAAAAAATACAAATAAAAATAAATTTTATCTCATTGAACTTGGAATAATCCCTTTCATATGCGTAACTTTTATATTGTTATTCTTTTATTTAAAAGAAGATTACTGTATATAGCACTAAGACAATTTTAAATATATAAATTTTAAATATATATAAACTATAATTTTAAAAGACAATTCTCACAAGGGTAAGCCTATTGAAGATTTTTATGTTAAATTTTTAGTATGTTTTGAAAAAGAGTAAAATAAACTCGAAGCTTAGCTAAACCTAAAAGAGTTTTACTTAAAGGCCAATATATTGACTACTAAACCCAATATATCCGTATATATATATATATATATACATTATATATATATATATATATTATATTTATATATATATATATATATAAGTGTATATTATACTTATTTTTAGTACACGGCGGTAGCACCATATCTCAAAGCTTTTAAGATTTTTAACATTCCTCTGTTTAAGAGTCCACGTCTTAACATCGTAAAGCAAAGTACTGAATACATAGCATTTTAACATTCTAGTTCGTAGATGAATACTAATATCACGATTACAAAATAATTTTTTCATTTTTATAAAGGTAGACCTGGCAATTTCAATACGTCTTTTTATCTTGTGATTTTTGTCACCTGTTTCACTGATGACGGTTTCCAAGTATTTGTATTCTCTTACTTTTTGAGTTGGGTACCGTTTATTGCGATACTAGTGTCATGTATTGGATTCTTACTGAAGGTCATATATTTCGTTTTTTTGACGTTCATCCTTATGCTGTAGTTATTACAAATCTCATTCATACTTTTAACTAGATGTTGTAGATCTTTCGCTGTTCTTGCTTTCATAGGTTCCACCTATTAACCATGCTTACTTTCATGGACTTGTTGAAGCAACAGAAACACAAGATATAGGCCCACTGGGTTTATTTGATATTGAACATAATTGAGATATTTTATTGCAAGAAAAGAACTTTACGATTGTATTATTGTAGGTGCTTAAACAAAACATAAAATACAAGAAAATCAACATGATTATTAGAGCACAGAATACATAGATAACATAGAAATACATGACGAATCAATATAACCAAAAAAAAATGTAAAACAGCTATCAAAAAATAAAAAAATTAAAGAACGAAAGGACCGGATTATATAAATATGACAAAATTTTTAAAATATGGATGTGTAAAAATTTTAAAATAATGATGCGATACATATTTAACAAATCGCTAATACTGATATCATTTGAAAAAGTTTCTACAGTTTTTAGCATCTGATCTAGGTGGTTTCGAGTGGAAGCCATTAACTTCAAATCATCCATATATAACAGATGATTAAGCTTCGCCACAACAGTGTTGTTATTTTTGATGCTAAATCCTAAGTCAGTGAAGTTCAGCAGCTGTGATAGTGGGTTCATCGCTAGGCAGAACCAAAGTGGACTCAACGAGTCCCCCTGGAAAAGGCCCCGGTTAATAGTGATATCTTCAGTTTCGATATTGGTTTCACCAGGTATTTAAAGGTGAATATTAGTCTTCCACTTTGTCATTGTCTACCAAAAGTGTCACACTTTTGCTAGACAAAAGTGTTTAGTTATGGAAATGTATGTCTAACAGATAATCAGGACGTGGCAGGATAATAAACATAAAAAATAAAAAAGTCATTGTTTTTAGTTACACAAACATTTCTGAGTAATATTCTAGATTATCTCGGATAAGAAAAGAGCTCGGATAACAAATGTGGCTCTGAGGAAATGAAGGATGGCACTGGCATTATTTTAAAATTAAATCTCAAACGTCTTTCTGCTTTGTTTATTTAGTCATTGTTTTGTATAAAACAAAAAGTCGCTGGTTAAATAATATTAGGTAAATAATTATAAAGAAAAAATGCAATATTTTGTTTGTAAATAATTAGCGAATAATAGCAACTATCAGTTGTGAATAAATTATGAAATTAACTGGTCTTGCTCATTATTGTTGTCTGTATAAAGAATATAGACTTACCCTCTGAAATATTGATGTCGTAAGATTCTTAGCCAGGGGAATCTCGTTGGCACCACGTCGGGACGCCCGCCCGGCCTCGATGGCAGAAGGACTGGTTGTGTTTCGTTCGCAGTTTTGTGTTGAGTGTATATTGAAGTAGATGTCTTGAGATCGTTACTTAGGCAAAAACTTCTGACCTTTGGGTGGTCAACAGCTCGTGTGCAAGAGCATGCCAGAAATCAACCCTATTGTCGAACGATTTTGAATGGCGATAATTTAGTTTAATTGTCACAGTAGTACGAAACTTAACCCTTATGTATATTGGTGATATAAAATAACAAAAGAAGTCAAATTCTCCGTACTTAAAACATAATAAATGAGATAGGCAGCTTAAGTTTTACGAAATAACAGGAAGTAATATATTTTTAAAAAGTCGTTAAAATACAGCATTGAATTAGATTACATTATAGTACCGTAACAGAAAAATATTAAATGTAAAAATATGAAACAAAATAATACATACTTTTTCAAACAGTCATGTTCAGTGTATTAGAAACTAATTCACGAAGTATATATGCAGTGGTGAACGAGAGGTCGTGGAATGTAAATTGTAGATTTCCCTTATTGATAAATGCATCAATCTGTCGGCTTTACATATGTAAAAATCCAACTGGACAAATATTTAAATTTTAGTTTCGCCACGTAAGAAATATTCAGGTTTCTACTAATTTGTTTATCTCGGTTAAATTGAATAAAAAATATATTTATAATACATAAATAAAATATAATGGTTGCTGATATGAAATATCCACCCTGTATCTCATCCGTCGCCAATATAGTCGACATCAGCCGCTGCGAATATGTAAAATCTGCGAGTATTTGAGAAATCTATTTGAAATGCATCGTTTCAGCACATTTCAGTAGATAGTTTGTAGGTACCTTTTTGGTCCCCCAGAAACTTTGGGCGCTCTTTTCCAAGGAAAAGTTGAGGTACACGCCAGCTGTTGACGACTATGCAAATATCAAAGGTGCTCACAGAGAGGGGGCTTTCTGCAGAGGGGAATCAAGAGCGGATTGTCTTGTATGGTAATTTTCAGTCAAGCTAGACTCATATAGTAAAGATTTCAATGAGTGTACTAGATACACTGTAAAAAATTAAAAACTTGGTTTTTTCTAAATTTTATTTGTCTATTTAAATAATGACATGTAACCATTATTATCTGCAAATATAGAATTTAAAAGAAACAATTACAGTATTATTCAAACATTGCAAAACAAAATTCATTTAATTTCCTGCTATATAACGGTATAAGGTAATTAGTTTAATAATGAATTTATGTACGTGGACAATTGTAATTTTCTTTGTTTATAAAATTGTTTAGAAAGACAAAAAAATCTTTCATAAACAATTAATCACGTGTAAGTTTTTCAAACTAATCTAACCACCAGTCCTCCATTAAACTTTACTCAGTTTACAAACTTAGTTTAAATTTCTTGACTTTTATGTTTACGTGTTTTTTCTTCTTTCTTTTCCTTAGCTTTTCCCATTTCATGATTCCGTACTCTTCGTTGCCACTCATCTTTGTCTATCGGATCTTCTTCACCTAAACCTTTCTCTCTTAACTCCTCTGCCACAGAGTCCTTTTATCTTCTCCTCGGTTTTTCTCTACCTCTTTTTTCATGAACTTCTAAGAGCTCTATCCTGCATCCCACATAGTTTTCGTCTTTACGTCTGACATGACCAAACCATTGCAGCTTTTGCTTTTGAATCTTGTTTGAGACCGTGGTCACTCCCGCTCTTCCACTAATTAAGTCGTTTTTGACCTTTCTAATATTCTTCTAATTTTTAATTAAGTCCTGCCCTCTCGTAGTCTTGCCCCACATCCGCCATAACACACTTCACCGCCGTCCACTAATGCAGATCTCACCACACGCTTATATACCTTTCCTTTCAGTCGTTTTCTGATTTTTCGATCACAATGTATCCCCTTTTTTTGTTTCTGTTAAACCAACAAGCCTGTATCCCATGGGCAATTTTGTCCCATACGTAGGAGCCAAGGTATTTAAATTATCTTACTCGTTTTAGTATTTCTTTAAGAAATTTTATGTCCTGAATTATTCCTCTTCCTCTTAACCACATATTCCCAGTTTTTGACCTGTTAACATTAGGTTCTTTCTCTTCAATGACCCTTCTCCAAAACTCCAACTTCTCCTCTAACATTTCTTTGCTTTCCTTTACTTACACGGTATTATTAGCAAAAAGTATTGATAAAGAAGCTTCACCCCTTACTTTCTCTAGCTATACATCCATAGTAAGAATAAAATGGGTAGGGACTCTGTAAAGAGCATTAATGCAAACCAACTGTTACTAAAAAACTTTTAGTCACTCCGATAGAATAACTTACTTTATCATCTCCATAACTCTTGTCTAGTAACTGTGGCGTATGCCTTCTCAAGATCTACAAATATCAAATACATCTTTAGTTTCTTCTCGTCGTAGTTTTACTACAACTTTTTCGAAGTAAAAAAGTCATCCATTGTCTTTTTTCTGGCATAAACTCAAACTCTTTTTCTCCTATCGACGTGTCTCTCCGTAATGTTGCTCTATAGCTCTCCCAATTTTTTAATGTGTGAGACATTAACTTTATCCCTCTATAGTTCTTTTAGTCCTGATCGTCCTTTTTATCTTCTTCTCTTCTTCTTACTTCTTATAAGCAATCCTGCTTGTTCATTGGTGGATTAATACCGCTATGGAAGGTTGTCATTCCATTTTTTGCGCGGTCGTCTGATATTTCTTTTGCCGATTAGTAACTTATTTCTTGCTATTTTGACGACACGTACCTCCTCTATTCTGCTTATGTGGTTATTTCATTATTTTTTATTTTGTTACTTATTTATACACTGTACCTACATTTTCTTCTAATATCTTTACTTTTCTTTCGATTTCTCAGCGTATTTCCTTTAATTATTCTTAGTAGTCTCATCTCAGCCGTTTCCAGTAGCTTTTGCGTTGTGGCTGTGTTGGGTTTTGTTTCTAAGACATTTTCTTTCATTCATCATTCTTCTAAGACTTATCCTTTAACTCTCATCACTTTCCTTTCTGGTGTCCTACTTGATTTCCTTTCCAACTCACCGTTATCTCTGTATCATCTATCACCGTTCGGTGTTTACTACAGGTGACTAGCTACACATTCACCCCTTATAACTTTAGAGTTGGTGACCTCTTTTAGCAACTTTCCTTTATACAGCACAAAATATATCTAACTTTTCCTTTCCCCGTTACTCTAGGTAACATACTGGTCAGTAATGTTCATAAAGGACATATTACTGACAACCAAATTCCATGCCACTGCTCTGTCGATCACACTATTTTCTGTATAATTTCTTAAACCAATCCCCAAACCTTCATAAACTCTTTTTATTCCCTTTCTTTCTCCACCAATATGTTCAATATTTCGTATACCAACAGTCTCTTTATCTTCTTGTGTGTTGATTACATCGTGCTTTTCTTGCAGATCTTCAATTTATAGACATTTTTCTTCAAACCACTATTATTTTGCTTTTCGTATGTTTCTACTTATTTCGTTCTGTATCTAACTGTGTTTTTAAGGATCTTTTTTTTTAAGTTTGTTTTTAACGTGTCACATTAATAAAAAAAAAGCAATATATTTCAGAGCAGACACGGAAGAATTAAGCAATGTATACCGTTATATTCTATTTTAAGTTAATTATTTTTATTTAAAATTATATTGCAGTTTTCTCTTGATGATGCTTATAATCAATTTGCAAAATAGTAAGAAACAGAAAAAACGAGTTTTATTTTCATATAATAACCCGTAACGGGTGATGCGGGGTCATACGAGTCCAAACTGATTTTTAAAATGACATATGTCCTAGCTTCTTTAGCGCGACTACTTGAACGCCTCAGTACCTTTCCGTCAGTGTATTTTGTGATATCGAGCGGGATAGTCGTGAATTTGTAAATGTTTACAAATTATACCGAAATAACTGCGCCTTGGGGTCACTGTAACCCCACCTCACCGCTTTCATTTTTTTTAATTATTGTTTTTTTTTTATTTTCAGTTGAAAATGGACCTATCACGATATAATAAAATGGATTTCGATGATCCTAGATTTGAATATTAAGCTTAAAGTATTCTAGAGGCGGATGAGAGTGATTTCAGCGGTAACCATGACTAAGACAATGATACCGACTATGTAAGCGAACACGAAACTAATTCAGAAATTTAATGGGAGCCGGAAAATCCGGAACCTTCGGAGGTTAATTCGCACTCGGATCCACATGAGCAGCAACAAACTCCAGGCCCCTCGAGAACCTACTATGGTAAAAATCGATACAAGTGGACTGCAGAAGCTCTACCTTCAAATGCAAGAACAAGAAGTTTCATTATTATCTCTCATCTTTCTGGGGTTATTGGACCAACCATGTCTCTTGGGAAATTGTGTCTCTAGAAAAGTGCCTGAGAATGTATAATAACACATGATATTTTAGAAGAGATTGTTCTTAGAACAAATGAAAAACTTAAAAACGAAAGCCAGGATTAGAACAGCCAGGATTAGAACGAAATATACCGAATGTAATAGAACGGATCTAAAAAATTTGGACATTATTGAACTTATAGCGTTTATCGGTTTGTTATTTTACTCAGCCATATTTAAATCCCATACGGAAGACTAAAGTTCAATATTAGCCACCGACGGTACTGTTAGAGACATTTTTAGATGAATCATGTTAGTAATATGATTATTAGTACTTTAAACAGAGCTTAGGTTTGATGACGAAACTACGAGTAAGAACGTAAAAAACCGGAAAACTTGCCCCCATTTAATCAATTTTCAACAAGTTTCTAGAAAACAGCAAAAAAATGATTGCATTGGGCAGTATGCTTGTATTAATGAAATGCTTATTGGTTTTCGGAGAAGATGTTTATTTCGCGTATACATGCCTCAAAAACCCTCAAAATATGGCTTAAAGGTAAAAGCAATAAGTGACACCTGAACCCATTACTTTTTGGATGGGTATGCACATACAGGTGCTGGAGATGATGGCCAAACATTGTCAGAAGAAGAAAGACAATTTAACAACCCAACGAAATCAGTTCTTCGTCTAGTAAAATGTAATAAGGGGTTCTAACCTTAACGTAACAGCAGACAACTCTAATCGTAACAGCAGACAACTGGTTTACGCCTTAGTTAAAAAAATAAAAGGGAAATATCTATTTATTTTTTGCCAACTAAAACGAGGCTCACGAAATCATCTTTATTTGGATTTAACTATAGAGTTACATTAGTTTCGTATTATATTTTAATGTCTTTAATGCACTACAGTAATGCAGTAAACGATGAAACAAGCAAACCCGAAATGATCGAGTTTTATAATTAAACAAAAGGAGGCGACAATGCATTAGATAGAAATGTACAGTGTATTCTACACATCCTAGAAGTCTAAGATGGCCTCTTACCTGTTTTTGTACAATTTTGGAAATTTATTTCGTCAATGCGTTTATAATATACTTATCACTATCTGGAAACCCCCAAAAGTCGAGGTATGAATTTATCAAATCTATGTCTCGGCAGCTTTTGCTGGATCATATGGCAAAAAGACTAGCTATTTCTCAAATTCCAAGGCAACTGAGACATAATATCGCTTCCGTTTTAAAAACAGACATTCGTGAACAGAAAAATGCTATTTTTTAGAAAAAAGAGTAGGGTGCTTAAAATGTCCACGATCATTGGATAGAAAAACGAAGATAGTTAGCGTTAGTTGCAAAGCGCCAACATGCCACATGTGTGAAACACACATTTGCAAAGATTGCCTATAAGAATGGATCATAGTTTTTATGATATTTTTTGTTTTTGGTTATTTTTTTTGTGTTGGTAAGTTAGATTGAATGTTTAAGTTTATGTTTTAGAAAAAAAAATGTTTGTTCCTCATTTTCTTGTTACACGACAATGTTTAGTCTAGTTACAAAATAACTTAGTTTTTGAGGTTGTTTCTCAGTATAATTTTTTATGCGTGATAAGTATTTCAAATATTTATTAAATTTATGTTATAACAAAATAAACGTCATTATGTTATTGATGTCATTTTTTTTTAATATAAACAAATATCAGTGTCTAATGTTGCAAAACAAATTGGTGTGGGTCAGTGTGACCCCAACTCACCATACACGTAACAAAAAATGGAACTCACCAGTTACGGGTTAACAAACCGCATAGCTGATAATCCACTACAATTATTTGTTTACGTTTTGGTCGATAATGCTACTAGTTTTGTTCTATCTAAAAAGGAGTACAATTGTCAATTCAAATAAGATATTTGGTTTACAAGGATAATCGTGGAAGAGTTATCAGTCACAAAAATGAAGAAAAAAACAATCTTGCGACTTCATATTTTAATGAAAACTTTTTTCTGCATGAATCAATACACATTATCAATTCAATCTAAAAGCGCATCAATAAGCAAGCTTACAAATATAGAGGTATCAAAGAAAAAACTTACGAGAATATGCATTTGACAATTATTGAGAGTAATGTATAAAAGCTCAAATTTGGAACCATGACTAGAAGAATGAGTTGTGTCATTTTATATAATCTTCACTTATTTGATACATCATGACACACAACTTACAAAAAAAATTATATATACAAAACAAATAATTGGTTTAGTCCAGTCCTGTGATAATAGGCCCCCTTAAGGCACAAGCAAAATGGAAATACGATGAGAGAACGCAACCTGCTTGTCTCTTTACTCCTCGTGATGCGTGGAATTATGAAAACGACTTGAGAAATATGGAATTGATGCATAAATTGGTGCTGAGTGTGGTGGTTAAGGGGGCTGAGAGAAGGTAGACGGGAAGACTAAACACGTCGCAGTTCGGGGCGAAGAAGGATTTCAGGGTTAGTTGAAAAATGAATTGGATTTTGTTATAGATTTGCATTTTCAGTTTCAGAAGCTAATGTGATGTGATATATCCCCAAGGAATCGAGCCGAGTGAAGGGTGAATATATGAAAGGTTTTGGGTTAAATCGGAACAATTGATAAATAGTTCATATATACATAGGGTTACCTTTTTACATAAATTGACTTTTTACATTTTTATCTAAACTGTAAGCATATATTCCTTTAGTATTAGGTAAGGTAGTAATTAAACTTTAGGTATTTTTTTCAGATTTAACCCTCTTTTGCATGAGTTTATTTTATTTTACTTTTTGACAAAATAAACTAAAATTATATTAAATTACTCTGAATAGATGTATGTAGAATTTACCGTTACATAATTTTTAATAATCTGATTGTTGAGAAAAAAAAATGTGCCTATTTGGGAACATAATGTATAAAAACTTTTATTAGCACCGATTGTCATACACATTAGATCGATGTACTGCTTAAAGCAGTTAATACTTTTAGAATGAAAGCATAAATACACCTTACATTTGTCGCACTGAACTCTTGATTTTCCCTTACAGTTTATCATCTTACATCTCTCCCTGTTTACAGTCCAGTTTGGCCAGTGTTAAAATTGATCTGTTTGTACATATATATTGGGTCTAGGTTTAATGCATCTTCTTTTGGATAATTGTTCGGGTGTAGAACTTCTAGGCCAACTTCTTTTTCTTTTTTGTAAAACACCACTGTTGGTTAGTTGTTCAGCTATAATTGTTTTGAAATTTAGCAGTGGTATAATATAACAGTGATGATGACGATGTCTAATAGCCAAGCATTGACTACTGCTACATCCAGTATATGATAGAAAATACGATCGTACAATCATTTTTTGCCAACCTTTGGCAGAGTAATTCAGAATTCGATATATACGAATTGTTGCGATAGGATGTATGCTTTTTTTGACAAATATGACTACAGTGGTATATCTTTAAAATAATCAGTTTAAAAGAGTTTGTGGTGTTTATTTGACGGTATTTCTCTGCTCTATCGAGCTAAAAAATTACTAGCATCTCCCAAATTTACTTCATTCGGTAATTCTGTTTAATCTTAATCAGGCAAAATATAAAAATTGTATAAAAATCCTGAGATTCCTGAGAAAACCCACATCTTGTATCCCCATTTATGAGGCTTTTTGGGATTATATGTCTTCATACTCGAACGTCCTTTGAACGATATAACTTGATCGTCACAAAAAAGGGTTCTCCTAAAGGTGTCTGCAAACACGGTCTTTTTATTTGTTCAATCAGGGGCAAGATTTTATCAAGAGTCCAAGTATTTTCTAAATTAATACTAAAATAAAGAAACCTTTTGACCGTTTCAAAACTATTGATAGACAAAAGATATTTACGTCAGGTTTATTCAAATTAATTTATTTTAACCAATAATGCATTAAATAAGTCTACCAACTTGCAAAAAACAAACTAGAAAGTATTTCCTTTTTTCAGTGTTAAAATTTTCCTTTAGCGCACAATGTTCCTGTGCGGGAACAGTAAAAATTTGGGTCAAATGCTAACATCAACAAAGTAAATTTATTATTTCAATATATCAATAGATCATTACAACCAATTTATTAAAAATCCTTTGTAAAAGTATATATTTAGACCCAAACGGGCTAAGTTAAAAAGACAAAACGTTTCGGAATCCATATTCCATCATCAGTGTCTAAGAGTACATGAATGTAGCCACTAAATATATGGGTAAAAACCCGTTAACAAATAATTAATTACATTTAGTTTACAAATTTTCTTATAATGGTTTAGGATGTTAAAGTTACCGTTGGATTAGGTAACATGGCGACATATGACTGTATGTTGAAGTTGCTAGTCTTGAGACAGTGTGTCTACAAAGACTGTATGGGAGTAACTGGAGCAACAGGAACGTAGATTCCTTGTGGATTATCATTACAACACTTATAAACGTATACATAATTTTTATTTCTCAAACTTACCTTCTTTCAAGCTAATATTTGAAAATAAAATACGCGTGCTACACTTACAACATACTCCAAGGTCAAGGTTAGTAAAAGGGAGGTTTCATGGTAACTCTGACATTGACAGAATGAAATATGACATGTGACGTCACCCAGGGGGTCAATTTTACGAATTGTTTGAAAAAAAAAATAGGAGAAGTGGTTTGGAGAATATATTTTCTTGTTAAATATCGTTAGTGTTTTAGTTTATGTTAATTTCTTAAGATATAATATGTCTATAGATATTATTGAGTAATTTTTATTATACAACTTGGACTCAAAACTCTTATACAAGTGTTAAGATACATTTAACGTGGTCGTGTCTTACTAGATTTTATTTTTGCTGTATTCTATAGTAAAGGTAACATTTGGATTATTGCAGAAAAAACATAACTTAATTCAATTTTTTTATTGATTCAGATGACTGGTGTAAATATCTATAGTGTAGCAATCTGCAAAAATAATTCAAAAAATTTCAAAAAGGATGGAAGGAGTTTATTGTTTTTTAAATTTCCAAAAAATGTAAAATCTCAAAAGCAGTTGATGGGCAAGTGTCATAGGAAGGATAAGTGGTCCTGTTTTAATAAAAGAGTTTGTAGTATACACTTTCGCATGGAAGATTAGGAGGATGCTTTAAAACCTAAACTATTAAACATACAACCTAAAAAAAGCTGAAAAAAGTAACGCTGATCGGTGTAAAGTTACCAGACAACCTGTCTATGTTTAATAACCTTGCTCCAAGGTCACTTTACACAAAACTGCTGTTTATTCAAACAACCGATGCGTATATCAGCAACATTCAATACACATCTAAGAACGAATGTTCCCAAGAGTGAATAAGATGTGTACGCAGTTAAAAGTGTCAATAGCAAATGGAAATTTTATATTTTGAGTTTCCATTTGGGTCCTTTATGCAATAGAGGGTTAACTAATAAGTTCACTGACTCAGATGTGACTCATCGTAATTTATGGATATTGACAAATACTTAAAACTTTAGCAAATTAGGACAATTATTAAAAATTGGGTTTCAAACGTTGAGAATGCTTAACATGATTTGATGTTTCTAATTATTAGCATCTATTTTTCGCTGCATTTCTACTGTAAGCAAGAAACAGAGACGGAATCAATTAAAATCTGTTGAGATATGAGATTGACACTGTCTTGATAGTAAATATTCGATAAATAAAGTGTATCTATATGTGAAACGGAAAAGAGAAAGGAGAAAGGAAAGTAATAGACTATACACATCCTATAAACACACTCTTTATACTTGGCTAATAAATAGTATGTTTGCTATATTAGTGTTTTATTTAGACACTCTGACCTTGTATGACTGTATTATACGAGTACGCTCGTTCAGAAAGACAACATAAACAAGATCCCCTCTTTCGACAGTCGTTGTTTACTCAACCCCCGAAACATCATTTGTTAAGTATCGAACATATCCCGGGCAGCGTGTACATGTCGTTGGGGCACAAGGGGGTTAGCGGGGTGTTGGGGAAGCGGAAAAGGCGGAAATATGTCGGCCTAATTTCAACGTACTCGAAATCAGGAAGGCCACGAGAAGAGAATGATGGTGCGAACCTCACTTGATGAACTTAACCCATCGATCATCCAATTAGGGGGCTGATCAATCATCCCTAGCATCATCGAGGGAAGCTGTGATGCGGACGGACGGACGCGATGCTCATCTGTTTCATCTGCATGCCGACATTGTATCGCGGAATGTCTTTTCTGTCGATCGTATCTATAAAGCTTCCTCGCTAAAATTAAGAAGCTAATAACAAATATTGGATTTATCAGTTTTAAGGTAAAACTTTTATTAAATCCTTTTATAAATGGTTTTGATGTTCATTCGCCCTGCCACTTTTGAACTGGAATTTGTTAAAAAGTATTTACAAGATGAAAAATCGTGTAGATATAATCAATGCATAATCATGTTGTTATGATTCATTTTATCAATCAAAGATAAAATTAAAATGTTAATTTGTTATAGAAAGCGGGTACATAAATTTGCAATGCCTTGTACAACGATTTGTAAATATTTGTTATAAGTCAGTTTTAAGCAGTGGGTTTATCCATAATTAGTTTTACTCTGAAGTACTGAAAAACATTAGTAAATACTTAAAAGTTAATAGACAATTGTTTCCCGGAATTTGTAGATATAATATTTTAAAAGCCTTTGTTTTTGTTTCGCTGAAAAGGCCAAAAGCCGCCAGTTAGTTATTATATTTAGAAAGTGAGTCACAAACAACCGTTATCATTTTCAAAGAAAGTTGTTTAGTAGCGATGCTTGGATTTTCTGATACAAAATAGAGCCGGGATATAGAAATTTTTTTATTGCTTAGCGAGTTTTGAATGATAGTGAATGATTAAAAAAGAGAGTGAATGTTTTAAAAGATTGGGGTAAAAATTTTATTATGTGATGGTCATCGAAGGAAGCAGTTGAAGTTTTGGGTAGTCAGTTAAAAAGCAAATGCCAGGAGTGTTAATAATTAGAAGTGAGTGGCTGAAAGGTAGAACGAGAAATAGATCAAAGCTGAGAAGTTGAATACCTTCTGGATTCTATAAAGTCCAAGTGAGTAAGTCACAAAAAAATCCATAACTATAAAAAATATTTGCGACACCAAGTAGAAGTAATATTACTTGGGTCTCAGGAGATTGTTAGTATATAAAAGATAGGAGAGAATTTTGGAGTTTGTTGAACGAGTACTGGTAAAAGAGGACTGCTTGTGTTTTTGGAGAAAGAGTTGCTGGTATGCTGATAGGTTGACACTTAGAACGGAGAAAGCTTTAATTGGTAGCCTAACATATTCAACAAGGGGGAGCTGTTCTGGTAAAAAGAAGACATCGTCAGGTGTGAATTAAAAGGTCAGTCAATAATTTTTATGACAGATTTTTTTTGTATATTTTTAATAAAAGACTCTATACCATTAGAAGAACAAAAATTATCGCTATTTTAATATATCATAAATTTTATAAAAGTTTTTTTTAACTTCAAAATGATAATTATTAATATTGCGAAATAAATTTAAAAGGTTTTTTCTTCAAATATTCAGAATTTTTTGTACAACAACAGGAACAAAGATTGCAATATTTCAAAATTTTCATATTATTTCTTTTAATAATAAAAGATATTTGTATTTGTTTATTTATGTTACTTCTATTTATTTCCTTTTCCTATTTTATCCCGAGAAGGAATAATTAAGAGATACTGAAAGCTACGAGAAAATATAATTATAAACTATAAGTTGATTTATTATTTTTATAAAATGGCACCCTGAAATGTATGATTTCCGACATTTAAATAATTAAAAAATAAATAAATAAAGTAGTTAAATAAATAAAAAGTTAAATAAAAAGTAAGAAAAGGCAGATCTTAATAATTTATATATATTATATATATATATATATATATATATATACATATATATATATATATATATATATATATATATATAAATATATATATATATATATATATATATATATATATATATATATATATATAATAAAGTTTTATTTTGAGGATGCAGTCATTTAAGTAGGGCAGGATAAGTAAAACTCTTTGTTCTTAAATCAAGCTTTCGCAAAATTTATTTGCTTCATCAGGATATGCTAAAATATGTTATGGTAAATACAATGAAATTAGAATTAAGAAAAACATTGTATAAAACTATATAAAAACTTACAACATGAGGTTAAACCATTAAATTATTAAATTCACAAAACATTATTAATTTTTCCTAAATTATATTTTTATGCAAGTACAATATTTTAAATTTTAATATATTATGACTTGCATAATAATATTTATATATTAGAAAAAATTAATAATGTTTTGTGAATTTATAATTTAATGGTTTAACCTCATGTTGTAAGTTTTTATATAGTTTTATACAATGTTTTTCTTAATTCTAATTTCATTGTATTTACCATAACATATTTTAGCATATCCTGATGAAGCAAATAAATTTTGCGAAAGCTTGATTTAAGAACAAAGAGTTTTACTTATCCTGCCCTACTTAAATGACTGCATCCTCAAAATAAAACTTTATTTTACATAACGTGTCAGTCAATAATACCTAACTACTTTATATATATATATATATATATTATATATATATATATATATATATATATACGCGTATAATTTATGTGTGGATGTATTTATGGATTTTCCTTTTAAAATATACCTCATCTCACTGCCGCCTGCTTTTATTTTGCTTTAAAAAACCATTAAAACTGATCTCCCTAAAACCATTAGTGCCGATGAAAAATTCGCGGTGGTAAAAAAATCATCGTAGAATTGGTGTAAAGTCAAGTGTGTAATCTTTAATTCAAAAGTGTATTAAGCGTTGGAGGATAGAGCTCGCGAGAGAAAATGATAAACCGACAAAATGACGGCAAGATTGGAGTGTGTTTGTGCTGTTGAGACCCGTTGCAATCTGATTTTCCCAGGGTTTTTTTGTGCAGGGCAATCATTGACGTACACTGTAAACTATTACTAATAATAAAGGTAATGCTTCACGATGTATTTACTTTAACTGTTTGTTAATACACTCAGTTTTCTATATATATATATATATATTATATATATATATATATATATGTTTATATATTTACACATATTTTTTTAAAAGAAAAAATAAATACATTTTCAAATTTGAAAACAAAGAAACAAAAATGTCATATATATATATATATATATATATATTATATATATAATATATATATATATATATATATATATATATATATATATATATATATATATATATTACATACTGGAAGAAATACATTTCTTCCAGTATGTAATATATATATAACATCCATCTTTGCACGTAGGCCTTTCATTTATTTTTCAGAGTTCTTTATCTTACCCTATTTGCATCCATTTCGGCCAAGAATGTTGTTTTATGTCATCTGATCACCTAAATTATGGCCTTTTATTTTAAAGTTTGTATTGTAAGGTCTAAAATGTATAATGATTTGTTTTTGTTCCATCAGTCATAATTTCCTCTTAGCGTTATTGTTTAGCAAATGTCTATCAATTTATCTTTTCGTTTTCGACATCCCTAATATATTATTTTTAAAATATGTCCAAATTCGACAGTTGTTTGTCACAGCAGGTAGTAAAAAATAATCAAAAACCTTTGTTTTTAGGTACTGTGGGTATTTTAAAATAAGACACAAGTTAAAAAGATAACATTTATTTATGATTTTGCATGCTTTTCAGCCTATATTACATTAAGGAAAAATAGAAATTTAGATAAAATAATATTAATGCTAAGAAAATAGGAATTTCAAAGTTAAACACTTTTGCACAGAGAAAATTATTAATCACTACACATTTAGTATTAGAATTTTAAAGTTACAACACTTTTGCATGAAGAAAATTGTAAAAGGTGTAGACACATTTTCTGTTAGTTGTTGTCCTTTTCTTATTGGGCCAAAATATTTTTATAAAAACTATGATGGGCTTCTGGTATCATACCTGAATGGCAATAAATCATCGAGTAAGTAAAGAAAAAATAATCCCCAACAGCAATCGGGGTTGATAATGGTATTAAACTTTACATTTAATAGATTTCAAGAAATCAGATAGCTACCTAGAATTAATAAATAGGTACCTAATAAAACAGCTTATTGCTAGCGGCAAATTAATCTTTCTATATCTCCACATGTTTCTGATAGCCACAATTCCTTGGCTTTGTAATAACAATGTCAAAATAGGGTAGAAAATTTATTTGTAAAACCTTTAAATTTTTTATTTAAATATAAAACAAAAGGACTAATAAAAAATATGCAAATTAACAAAAGGATAGAAATTCACTATCTTAGTAAAAGTTACGGTGGGACAATATGATAAGATAATCGCCCCGGAAGGTTACATGAAGATTTAATTTAATTTGAGATTTAGTTTTTATAGAACAAGTTTTCTGAAATAGTCTTAATTTATGAGTTTTTAATCCAATCTAATAAATAAATGGTCAAATGACATCGCACACATTTTATGGAAAATATATTTTCCGATAAAGGATATAAAACTTACATGAATAAATGTAAATCGTAAATCTTTGTTTATTGTCTCGATTCTTAATGGATTACGTAGACACGATGTGTATTTAAATTAAACACAACAGATATAGATATTAAAATAACAGATATCTTACTTTTTTCGTGCCTTTCATTGCTTGTTATCGAAACCATTGCAATGTTCCGTACAAAACTGTTGTAACTCTGTTACATAAAATACGGCTAAATTGTAAGGTTCCAAAATCTAACAATTCCTTTCCGGTTCGACCGAAATAGTGTTCGAAATACTGCAAAAGCGGACATCTCAGCAACGAGTGTCCAGAAAAATGATTTATCTGTCCATTCTCTTGATAACAACACAGATCCACTCCATGCCCCACGATATCTGATCCAAAATGCCCGAATTGTAATGGACCCCATCCCACATTCTTACCGAGATACCCACAGCGCAATAAACTAAACTCCGCACATAAACACACAACACAACACTCACGTACACGCCAATATACACTTATCAATTACCCACACACATCACATAAATATATACTTATCATTTACCCACATATACACTTTACCTCCATCAAGCTCACAATCATAAACATATAAACACTTAGATAAAAAGCCAACATACACAACCCATTTACACTAATATACCAACAATCCACAAACACCCAACCCAAACATCAAACAACAAACAGAGAGCACCACACACACTCCTTAAGAGTCGAATTCAAATCACCAGGACAGGGGGACATTGGTATTATATGGTTTCCCAATCTCATTGCACAAGATACCTGATCCTAGGCGAGGACATAGCCACAGCTATCCTCCACGCATTTAACCCAAACAAACAAAAGGCCAACAATCTAAAAGGACCGTTTTTCCCATGGAACTTGGACTTAGTAGCGGGTTTGGTCCATACGGTATCCAAAAAGGCGGAAATAACTCTCCTATCGCTCTTGGTTTACAGCGGTCACGCCTTTTCTCAGATAACGGTAGCTTTGGACTCACAACAACCAACAACACCATCCTGAAGAGGCGCAAAGCCTAAACAAGGTGAAAACGAGAGGTGTGTATTCTCAGTAGTAATTATACATTAATAGTGATCAGTGTAGTAGTGTCTGGGGCTTGGAAGACTGAGATCTCGGAAGCTCTGAAGAAGATATTAAATAGCTCAGCATAATGATAATCGACGCGGTTTAAACCGGAGGACTGTTGAGTTTAATATTAATTCTTGTAATATATATATATATATTATATATATATATATATATTATATATATATATATATATATATATATATTTATATATACATATTATATGAATATAATTAATTAGTAAATAGATTACCTATTTATATATCTTGACAAGACTATGACTTCTTATATTAGTTGTTATTTTCTTTTATTTCTACTGAAATGTCATGAAAATCTATGTGACGCTACTGTTTCAGAATCATTAAGGGTGTGGGGAAGATCTTTTTGCCATAATGTTTCTTTCAAAGGAAACCGCTTTTTATCGCTATGGGAGGGCATCGAATTTTGACTTCTCATTCATCAACAGGTATTAGATTAACTTTTTCTCGCTCACTTATTTTTGGTTTATTTTTTACGAACTGAGATGATATTTAGATATGCTGTGATTTGTAATCAGATTATAAAATTTTTTAATATATATATATATATATATATATATATACATTTTTGACATCAAACTTTAAAATAGATAATATACATACTCCTACAAATGTTTACAAACTCGAACAATAATTCATACCATGAGCCATTTAAACTCTGAAATGGGATGAATCGCCATACCTAAAGTATGTATAGCGATTCATCCCATTTTCTTTCTATGATCAGAATAGTTGTTCACTGGAGACTGTACAATTCTCTATCTTGAAGACAATAATTCTTGCTTATGGAACCAGGATAAACCAAGCAGTTATAAAGGGCGTTAAAAGCAGGATCATTTTTCTTTAATAGACCATGGCATCTCAAATCTTCCACTTCCCACAGAACAGATTAAATAGAAATGTTATCATCCCTTACACAGTGCATTTTAGCTGCTAACACAAGCCATGGTAAGTAAACACATACTTGGGAATAACTTCAAAACTCAAAAGTTTTCGAGATAATCGCATTTTACAAATCTACTACATAATTCAGATTTAACGCAATTACTCCAGGCAACGAAAAAAAAAAAAAATAGACAAAAACATCAATACCTCTGAATTTTGGTATAAAATGCCTTTAATAAAGTTAATTCTTAACGAAATATGAAATAAAATAAATGTATCAGCAGGATAGTTCATAGTAGGATTCGACAAAATAACAGAATAATTGGATATTACATCAAACATTTTGCGTTTATTATTAAATTAAATTGAATCAAAATATTTTATTTATAAACCAAATTAAGAAAATTAAACCAAATAACATTAAACTTTTCTATATATCCATCATTTTCTTCAATTCATTTGTCAATACATTATATAAAAGATCGTCTTATATTAAACAGCATCATTGGTTCTAAAGAAACTGCTACAGTATTTACAATAAGTATTATAAATATAGCATATAATAAATATAATATAATAATAAAGTATTCGTTTGGGATTTTTATGAATTAAATAATTATACTAATATCTCACCACATGACCAAGGAATATGACTACCACGAACAATCCAACGTTCAGGAAAGTTGTATTTAATTATATTCTCACTGCCTTCTTTTCATAATGTGGTGGTGTACCATCTTGCATAAACCACATATTTCGCCTTAAGTTTGATGACAATTCTTCTAATAAATCATTAAAATCATTTTATAAAAAATGTAAATAAATCTCACCATCCAAATTACAAGATAATTCGCAAGTCCGTAAAAAAATAATAATTACATATTGTACCAAACCGTAGGATATGTATTTTACACATGAATTTTAAATAAACGTATAGTTTGGAATCATTGGTAATTATTTTTTACGGATATGCGAATTACCTTGTAATTTGAATGGTGAGATTAATTTGCATTTTTAATAAAATGATTTTATTGATTTATTGACAAAATTGTCATCCAGCTTAAGTCGAAATAATATGTGGTTTATGCAAGATGGTACAATACCACATTATAGAGAGGACAGTAAGAACATACTTAAATACAACTTTCCTGAATGTTGGATTGTTCGTGGTAGACATATTCGTTGGTCATATGATGAGATATTAATATAATTACTTAATGCATAAAAATCCCAAAAGAATACTTATTATTATATTTATAATACTTATAATAAATACTGCAACAGTTTCTTTAGGACCAATGATGCTATTTAATATGAGACGTTCTCTTATGGAATGTATTGACAAATGAATTAAAGAACTTACTTTGACAAAAAGTTTAGGATTTTGACTTTTAGGAGAACTTTGACAAAAGGAAGTCCTTGTGTCATTAATAAGTAGCTGAGTTTTTGGAGAAGTGAATCAGGTGTTTTTGGTTAGTGCAGGAGGTTTGCAGAGTCGTTAGGAAGGAGTCAAGGTGCCAAAAAAAGGAGAGATCACATCGTTGAGGAGACTGGACTTTTCTGGGTATGTTCCAACATACAAATCAATAAGAAAAAAAGCTGTAAGTGTTTTGTACAATTAAAATTAATATCTGTGGAGGATATGTGTTGACATCATGGTCATTAGCATTCAAATTTAAGAACTAAGGTTTGTTAGACTAATCAAAAGTTTAAAGTTTTGTTGTTTCGTGTTTCAAGTAAAGGTAAATTTAAGTAAAATTGGTTTTTACTTAATATAAATGTATGTAGATTTAACATCTTCTTATTATAAAAATTTCATTTATTTTCATATAATTCATATTCGTTCATATAAAATAAAAAAATTAATATAATATTTTCTTTTATTATTATCCTTTTTCTCTATCCCGATAAAGGCATCGAGCAATAAGACAAAAGAGGGAATCTAATCGTTATAAAAAGGAGACCAAAAAAGTGGCCTCTGATGGCGGACACATCCGGAAATGCAAAGGCGCCAAATTTAAATTTTTCGACACTTACATCAACAGTAGCTATATAATATTTTTCAAAATGTGTCTTAGACGAGAAAGTTTTAATTAATTATTAATGATAAGAGTCTAAAATGCGACACAATTGTTAAAAAACTTCAATATAAATAAGATTTCATGTGACATTTGGGACAAACAATAACATAACCCAACTAAATTTGATGTCAAACAAGGAGAGAGACTCTCTATCCTTGTCTAAAGTGGCCTCTCAAGATGGCACTTCCTGTCTATCAATATGTTTACCCCTTCTACCTTTACATTCCCTCTTTTGTCTTATTGCTCGATGGATAAAGGACAACTAGAAAATCTTTAAATCCATCGAACACAGGTAATATAAGGAGTTTTATTTTACATTTGATAACAATTAAGTTATATTTTTTCTATTGGTTCAATAAACTAAGATCAAAGTCAAAATAAACAATCATAACAATATATATATATATATATATATATATATATATATATATATATATATATAATCTAGAGCTAAGATTAATAATATTACTAAAATTAATATCAAACTCACCAGTCTTCCGGGTTAAACCGCGTCGTAATCCATTTTGCCGAGCTTTCGGCATCCTCTCTGATACCTTTTTCAGGGCTTCCGAGGTCTCAGTCTCTTGAGCCCCCAGACACTACTACACTGTTCACTTATTACTACGCTATCACTACTACAGTAGTCACTACTACAGTAGTGATAGCGTATTGTAGGCTCTGATGCCTTCCTCGGAAGCCCTGAGGAAGGCATCAGAGAGGATGCCGAAAGCTCATCAAAATGGATTACGACGCGGTTCAACCCGGAAGACTGGTGAGTTTGATATTAATTTTAGTAATAATATTAATCTTAGCTCTAGGTTTTATTGTACTAACCGCGGAAATCTTTTCGAACATTATATATATATATATATATATATATATATATATATATATATATACATATATATATATATATATATATATATATATATATATATATATATATCCATTTTTTCTTTTAAATATATAAAAAGTGTTAAGCCTGCGAAATAATTGTCGAAAAAAACTTTTCACTGACTAGCAATGTGTATTGATTTTGATAAAGCTGTAACAAAAGCTGCAATCACACCTAGTTCTACCTGCTCCTCTTCTAGTTCGTTGGTGTGCCGTTTAATTTTTCTATGGTGCTTAGACCTTGGTATGGAATAAAATCCACATAATCATAACCAACATTACCAGACACATCTAATAGGATAAAAAAATTGATACCTCATTTGTGCGACTTGCTTTTGATATACTGATGAAAATTATTAGCTTGTCTTTCTTTGTACATTATAGTTTCATCAATGAAGTATTTATTCTTAATGTGAAACTTTTTAAAATTTTCCCTTACTTTTTCTAACAGCGGACGTATTTTGAAAACCCTATCTGTTGTAGTTTACATTATATGTTCATTATTATTGAAATAAATAAGCCTTGCAACTTGTTTGATACGTGTTTCACTGGCCCAATAATCTTTATAGAAAGAAAGATCTTTTATATTCGCCATCAACAAAATTGATAGAAAATCTGTCATCTTATCAGGATCAGTACCAATGCATGTGCCTTTTATTTAAGTACTATACAAATTTGTCTGCTTAATTATGTAGTCTAAAATATCTAGTGAGAACAGTTTGGTAAAATAGTCCAATGGCAGAAGTAGTTCCTAATTTATTTTATAAGCAAAAGTGTCTCTTTCATTTTGGGTTAGGTCGCTTCTCCGCTGTTATTCCTTACTTTTTCCTTTTCCTATGATGTTGATCTGCAGCTTTAGGGTAGTTTATTATATTTTCTGAAATAAAAATTTGAATAAGAGTTAGTAGCTCCTAAAGTTTTATGTAATTTTACCTGTAGTTATTTATTATTTTACCCTTATTTAATGAACATGCTTCGCTGTCAATAAATTCTCAGAAGAATTGGAGTGCTCAGAGTCACTTGGTATTATATCTGAATCATTATCTAACATTATTTAAATAGTATTATTTACCATAAAGTTTTTAAATTTTTACTTATAAATGTTCTAATACAACAATTTTTTTCAAAAACTATATTTTCTTTATCTTATATCGGAACTATCAGAAACTTGAGGAGGAGGTAATATTTTTACTTTCAATTTTCCGTAGAAACTACATAAAGAAATCTGATTGAATCCATCCATAATAGCAAAATGCTGACGACAAACTTTAATAAATAATCGTTACCATATGGTTACCAATGTTTTTGGATAAAGTACAATTATCAATTATAACGTTATATATAATATATAACACAAATCATTAAATATAGATTCAAGCAAACATGGTTTAATTCGTTTTCCATAGAAATATATTTTTGCTTCCAAAAAAAAATTATTATTAGGCACGTACACAGCTAACCTAAGAACTGACGGAAGAACGCGCGAAATCTAAAAACATGTGAAAAATGGCTGGCAACATTAATCATTGGTTGACGTTTTCCCAACGCAAATGACCGATACCATATGCCTACACTGAACAGTAAGTCTTGTAAAGCATAGTTTGATTAAAATATACATTTAAATTCAACGTAACCGTATGGTTGCATTATCCAGTAAATATTATTGAAATATCTTTAACTGTGCCCGATAAAGTTTTAATCATCTAATACAAGAAATAATATCTCAAAATTAATTCTAAAAATTATTTATTTAAAAATAAATGTCATTTAATTCAGAATATTATTTCCTGTATCTAAATCCCTAAGAAAAGTAATAAAGAATTTAAATTGTTTGTTTTTAGTCAGTCTTTACTTTTAATTAAATGAAAAAAAACTGCAACGCATTTGTACAAACGCTTCTCACTTCACTAAGCCTATTGCCTTTATTTCTTTAAACAAAAGCCATTACTTAAAGAGCAAAAAAGCTGCCGTTGTGAGTGTTTTGACGACCTATCTTTGCACTAAGGGCCATCCACTCTCGAAAGGTATAAAGAGAAGAAGGTATAAAGAGTTACATTAACGGTGTAAAAAAGTGAAATGCAGGAGAAACGTGCGGCTAAAAAGCAATTACCGTGCAAAAAGGCACCTGCCACTGACGAGGGCTTGCACCTAAGAACCGTTTTAATTAGGCTATTATGTTAATTATATGACCTTCAAGGGTTGCTTTTGATTTTTCATATTTAGTGCTCCTCTCTTTAAAACGATTTTATGCCTCTAAGCTAAAAAGATGAATGAGAGTGCTTTTGTTTCTAAATATAAAGCTTATGGCTTTTTAGGATAACAAATTAGTACTTTTTTGGTGTTGTCGACATCCTTTATAAATAAGATTTTGTACTTATCGGATGATTTAGTAATGCTTTAATCTCATGGTTTTTTGTTTAGCTCTGGACCTTAAACAAATCAATTAGACATATTATGCTATTACAATAACCTTTTATGTTTTTGGAAGATCGCTCTAGGTGGACAATATTTTCAAAATAGAGATAAAAAATTCACAAAACCTTTATTACTATTTAAATGGAAGTAAGCCATTTTTAAGCAATTTTTATATAATCTTATGCAACTCACATTGCATACTTTCATTATTTCTCATACACAGATTAGTGTGAATTGTTTAATGATTAAATAATATAATACAAATAATGTAATTTATTCATAGAATCTTCTACAAATTACAGTTCCAAGTTTATTAACCTTGGACTGTAGAAATTATTATCGTCGATCACCTGTGGCTGAATATCCAGCTACAACGTTGACGATTTTTATTTATATATGAGGTTAAATGACTTTCGCCTGGTTGTTCGGTCTAGACTGATTGATGTGAGGAATTGTTGTTATCAATACCAATTTCTTTCATTGTTTGCTCTCTTACAAACGGGTTGTCACCCAAACTTGTTTGAACTTTTCAAATACACCGCCCTATATTTTGGGTTGGTATTCCACCTTGTTGCTATGTCATAATTTTATGACCTCAAGGTTGGCTGTCTTTTCACGTTGTGGACTCGATCTGTTTCAATTAACGCCATTTTACCGGCAGCAGTCGTGAGGCTTGATTGGTAACTTCATTTTACACCTTAATTTTTTAAATTTTGTTATTAATCTCTTTAATAATGCTACCAAGGTTAAAATCAAACCATAAATATTTCTCATATAGTTGGAAGTGAATCTATGATATTCTTAGTTCTTTATTCACTACTTAATGTTAAAATAAAATATTACATGTATATTAGACCACATGATCTTTTGCTGTTCTAATTTTTAATAAGTTGCTAATTGTTGTTAGTTAATTGATTGTTTATACAATATTACCGTATAATGTCCATTTACTTGAGCTTACTCACATATTCGCTAATATCATTGACTGCTACATGTCTTTAAGGTAACACTTATAACATCTTTTCCATGTTTGCGTGGTTCTCACATTGTACTTTTTAGATGAACTGATGATGCTTTCAGAACACGAAAGCGGAACGTCTTCAAAATAGATAAAGTAGCCTATCAACTTTGTCTTTTATTTTTCCACCTTGAGACCGATATAAGAACCCACCACTCGTCTGAGTGATCCTTATAATATATTGGATTGACGGTCGTACTCCTTTTCCGATATATATGTATATATATATATATATATATATATATATATATATATATATATATATATATATATATGTATATATATATATATATATGTATATATATATACATAATGCATAAAGGTCTTTAATGTAGCATAAGGGATATTAAGAAATTCTATGTATAGGCACTAATAGTCAGACTCAAATAATTTTAAAATTATATTAACCATTTTTTAAATCTGTTTACTCTTTTGTATTTTTATTTTGTATTTATTTATATATTTTTATACTAAGTAATGAGGACACTTATATGTAATTACTACCTAGATTGTCTTTGTATGTGTAAATAATAAATAAAGCAATTTCAACATTAAGTATCTATTATATTTAATGGAAATAAGCAAAATTTTAATTGAAAATACATTATATTCGACGTTAAAATATACTTATATTATAACTTGCATAATAATCGCAAAATGACATTATTAATTTATTATCATTTTATTTGTAGTTTTTTTTTAAGTTTGTTGGAAGACATTTAATATTGCAAAGATTATTTTATCATTACCTCTTATAAAACAACTTTTTTAGCTGTGAAATTTCCGGAAGATATCATTAGTGTCGAAACAAGTGAAAACAAGTGCTCAGTTGGCGTTATTTCCTGGCAAATGCTCTTACAGAAAGGAAAAACAGGATTAAAGTCCTTTTGTCTTAAAACCACGATGTTTAAAGGTGCTAAAGAAAGTGAGAGGGTTTCTCTCGCTAACGCCTACTTGACTTCAACTTACCGGAAAACCTTTGTTTTCCTTTAAAAACGCACGTTTCCGTTCTTGTGACACCCTTTGTGTTCACCGTTATATAAGTAAGAAAGTGCTGTTGTTTACAATTGAAACTTTTTTACTTATCAAGTAGATTTTGTAGTATAAATTCAGAGGATTCGAAGAAAACCGTTTCAAAAATTTAACGACATACAAATTTTTTTTTACTAAATATGCAAAAATGTTGTATGTTAACAATTGTCATAATAATGCGAAAAATTATGGAGAGAAGAATTGTTGACTAAAAATTTGTAAGTTGGTTAAAAATAATTTCTTTGATTTTGGATATTGAATGAAATCAATATTTGCTTTCTCCACCAAAGTGGAGTTTAAAGGTTTGGCTTTGTAATTTCAATTTTAAAATTTAGGTAGATACCCTTACTACACAGGGTGTTTACCTTTTTATATTTTATAGGTGATTCTTAAACTTGCACATTTGCAATAAGTATTATATCTTAATAATATAATTTAGATCGATCAGGGTATAATAAACTCACACAAAGTAAAAAAGAAATATACAAGCTGAGAGATAAAGACAGAAAGGCAACAACAGATAAACAAAACATTCTGAAAATAACCAGAGAGTTTTATAAAGACCTTTATACCAGTCAAATACCACAAGACAATTTCCCGACACGTGTAAAGACTCTCATAAATCAGCGATCGAAAATACTTTTACCCATTACTGTGTCAGAAGTAAAGGCAACTTTAAAGAAAATGAAGAACCATCGATCGCCTGGTGATGATGGACTCGTTATCAAGGCCATAAAAGCAGGAGGAGAAATTTTATTAAAATCAGTAAGCGAACTGTTTAATAAATGCTTACATGCGGGTACGATTCCAAAAGACTGGAACAATACACAAAAAAGGCGATATTACTAAATTAGAAAATTATAGACCCATCAGCCTCTCGACACATATGTACAAACTCTTTATGAAAATCTTAACAAAGAGGCTAACACCTAAACTTGATTTCTATCAGCCCAAAAAACAGGCAGGCTTCAGGGCAGGATATGGCACAAATGACCATTTGCATACCATAAAGATCTTAATAGAAAAGTGCATCGAGTACAACATACCACTGGTTCTTGCATTTGTCGATTACGACAAAGGCTTTTGATTCTGTAGAGTTTGAAACTATATTGAAAGCCCTAAATCAAAGCCGAATAGATTACAGGTACACGACACAAATTAAAAACATCTACGAGAACGCTACATCAAGTATAAGACTACACGAGACACACAAAAATTAAGCTTAGAGCGAGGAGTTAGACAGGGAGACAATATATCACCAAAATTGTTCACGGCAGCTCTAGAGTCAATATTTAAGAGCACCCAATGGCAAGATATGGGCATTAATATAGATTGAGAAAGATTAAATCACCTAAGGTATACAGATGATGTTGTATTAATCGCAGATAACTTACATGATACAGTTTCTATAATGTATTCGCTTAAAAGTCTTTCTGAATGAGCAGGATTAAAGATAAACTTTGAGAAAACTAAGCCTATAACAAATCTCGTAATGAGCGGAAATATAACTATTGACAATAATACCATACAACAAACAGACACTTACAAATATCTGGGACACGAAATCAAAATAAACAGAGACAATCAAACACATGTAATGCAGAGGCGAATAGGCCTAACATGTGCAGCATTTGGCAAATTAAGCCATATTCTAAAAAGTTCAATTCCCATGTGTCTCAAGCGAAAGGTTTATAACCACATGTGTTTTGCCTCTACAAACTTATGGAGCAGAGACTTTAACACTCACGCAAAAATCTGCGAATAAACTCAGAGTTACACAAAGAGCCATGGAACGTGCAATGCTGAAGTGAGCCTTCGAGACCACATAACAAACCAACAAATCAGGCAAAGATCAGGAGTTCAAGATGACATTCAGGGCACTTAGCCAGAACACAAGATGGACGGTGGACAAGACCGTTTATGGAATGTAGGCCCAGAAACTATAAAAGAAGCCGAGGACAACCACCGACTAGATGTACCAATGATAAAAAACGTGTAGCGGGAAACTGGCTACAAGCGGCCTATTGTAGAGAACACTGGAAAGAACTGAGGGAGGCCTATGTCCAGCAGTAGACGCGATTGGCTGATTGATGATAATTAAGGTACAATAAGATAAATTAGCAATTACTTTTTGTTTATTTCCAAAGATGACCCTTTACAGGTGAAGTGTACATAGTAAAATTAGATTTTTTAGTAAACACACCAATGAGTACCGTTTAAACCAAAAACATCTGGGAAAATAAAACTTTCTTGAGTCTTGTGTTGCAGTGCAATAAACCTAAACTTAACATCATATGAATATATTCCAAATATATAACAAATAATAAAATTATAAAATTTAAAGGGTCTTACCCACATATTTAGTGGTTTTACTCATGACTACCTGATAACTGCACTGATGATAAACTTGTTAGTCCGAAATCGTTATGTAGTGCATCTGTAACGGTCTTTTTAAATATACATATATCACTTAAAAAAATTTAAACAGACTTTTTTAAATTTTATTGAGTTTACAATTTGTAATAACCTCCTAGGTGCTAATGATGGTTATTGCTGTAAAATAATTGTAAATTCATAAGTTTTATTGAACAAAAAAGGCACTATACAAATACACTATAAAGTATTAACATAGGAAAACTTAATTTCTCATTTTAGGGGGTAGTTATGAAGTGGTTCTAAAAAATATGCACTATTCACTTGATATACCTTTACACTAACAGCTACGATTGAATAACATACTCATATAATTAGGATACTGTAAATATAAATAACAGAACTTCAAAAAAAACCGTTATTAACAATCTACATTGACCTGGAACCTAATATAAACAATAAGGACAATAAGAAGTATGAACAAGAAGACATTGAAAAATCCTATGATTTAGAAAAAGTATTAGCACCTACAAAGAAACACGATCTCAATATTATCAAGATTGGTGAAGGTGATTGGTGAAGGTGAACAGGAGGATATCATACTTATGATACGAAAATATGGTCTGGGAATACGAAACGAAAGAGGAGATATGTTGGCATCTTTTTGCATAGAAAAGCAATTAGTAATAACAAACACAATTTTCAAACTTCCAAAACGTCATCTTTACCCCCGGAAATTACCAGCAGATACACCTGAACGAGTTGCTCGTAACCAAATAGACTTTATATGTATAAATAAGAGATACAGAAATTCAGTATTAGCAGTAAAAACATATCCAAGCGCAGATGTACAAACACATTACAATATTTTAGTAAAACAAATAAAACTGATATTAAAAAGAGTTGCAAGAACGAATAAGCAAACAGTTACTATTGATAAAGAAAAGAAGCTAAATGATACTGTAAAACAAGAAATAACTAGTATATTAGAACAAAAAAGGAGTTAACATCAAGCAAAGAAGAAAGTATTAAGGAAAACTGAACAAGAATTAAAAACAATTTAAAAACTGTTTAAGAAACAAAATTGAGTGCGCTAAAAGCAAGAAAACACAAGGGTGGATGACAGAAGAAATACTGAGACTTATGGATGAAAGAAGAGAAGTCAGAAATAAAGATAAAAACGAATACAAGAGGATCCACGCAATAATCAGGCAGAAGATAAGACACGCGAAAACACAATTTCGTAGTAAAGAATGTAATGAAATTAAACAATATGAAGAGAAATATAATACATTTAATCTGCACAAGAAATTAAAAGAGGTCGCTGGAAACAAACGGAAACAAGTATCCCAAAGTTAAGTAGAAGACAGAAACGGACACAGAATATTGGACATCAACAAACAGTTAAAAGAATAGGAAAACTAGATTTGTGAATTATTTGAAGATGAGAGAGTAGAACACTATACACCGATTGCTATATCAGGTCCATCTCTAACAGAAAGTGAGGTTACACGTTCAATACAAACGGCAATAAATGGAAAAGCACTTGGCCCCGATGAAGTAAGTGCTGAAATACTAAAGTTTTTGGGAGAAAATGGAATTAAAGCTCTGTGTAATCTCTTTAACAGAATTTATGACACTGGGATATTACCAACTGATTGGTTAACGTCTACATTTGTCATAATACCTAAGAAACATCGTCCAAAGACATGCGGTGATTATCGGACAATAAGTCTGATGAGTAACGTTTTGAAGATCTTCCTGCGAGTAATACACAGCAGAATTTACGCGCTGTTAGAGGACAGAATTAGCAACACTCAATTTGGGTTTAGGAGTGGCTTATTTAGTATACAGTTTTTAGTTGCCAGAAATCGATAGGAGCCGCGACTTCTTTGTGAGCAGGCCAAGATCCACTACGGATTGTCGAGCTTCTTATGATGATGATAAAATTATTTAAACTAAGTTTAATAAACATTTATAAATATTGTAGTCATTAGTGGTTAGCTTTTTATTTCAGTTTCTACTAACCATTATATTATAGCAATACAAGGTAAGTAGTGATTTTTTAAAGTAATTTCAGGTTATTGTATTAGGTATACCTGTTTCTTTTTGTTTCCTTATTTCTAAATTCTCTTAATTACAAGTTGTTCTTTCTAATTTCATTGTTTGTGTTACAAGGTCTCATTTGTTCTCTTTTTTTAATATTATATATTTATTATCCCATATATTGGTTTTTTATCCAAAAGCCCATTCGAAGTGTAGAAAAGTTAGCCCGAAATCTCCTTTAATATTTTGTGTCTCTCTGGCCCTTTAAATTTATTTCTCTGAGCAAAGCTTAAACCTTAAGAACCGTTTTTTAATTAAGGTTCTATAAACTTGTTTTAAACAAATAAACATTGCACAATTTTTGCCGATTTTTTCGATTTTCATGACATCAATGAAATTTATTAGTTCAATTGATCAGTCGCTATGAAATTTTTATTGAGAGCCTAGTTTTTAAAATCTTTAACCTGAAATATTGATTTTACGTTTCCGTAACAAATGTGAGATATTTAAGATGCCTAAAAAAACGATAAATTTAAACTTTAGTTTCACATTACAAACTAGTAAACGTCATGGAAAATTCTTCAATGAATAATGTATTGAATAAATTTGTATCTGAAGTTATGTAGATTTAAAAAAGTACTTGTGAATTAAAAAGGACATAGTTTTAAATATTTTATATTTTTTTAACGTTAAAAGTTGTTTTTTTTTATTGAGTTTATTGCGTCGACAACTAATAGTCATTGGCATGGTACAGTAAATTTTTTACAGTCAGGTGTGTAGTGTGTGTGTATGTGTGTTTGTATGTGTAGAGTAATTGTCTTGATACTTAGCAAAGTCGACGTCATTGTCTTTGCTAAGAGATGCTAATTGTATCCGAACGTCTGCGGTCCCTCCGGTGAGTACCGATCGCACAAGGATAGAAATTATTTTTATTTATTAATTTTTAATAAACGAAAATTTTTACCTAGGTGAGATTCGAACTCACGACCTTTAGGTTCAAAGGTAGGCGCTCTTACCACTGAGCCGCAGAGAGGGTTCGTTAAAAGCTTAAATTCAACGTTTTAGGTATATTTTAAATGCCTCACATTTGTTATCAATAATAACATGATGATAATCAAAAATTAAAATCGAAATTGTATGCTATACTTTTTTAAGACTGGACTCTAGCATTTAAATTTCTATAGCGACCGGTTAATAAATTTGATATATTCTATTGTTTTAATGAAAATCGTAAAAAAGTAATATTCGCTCAACTTTTATATATGTAACATCTTTATTACATATGAAAGCTGCACCAGTTGCTTTTAAAACACGTTTTGATTTTTGTCAATCAGACACTCTGATTAAAAGATTTTGAATTTTTACCTTCAAGTTGATACAAGTTTTATGGAAAATTTATATCGCGCCGGTAAAAATTACCGGTTACTTGAAACGTTGTTTATGAGAGAACGGTTTATTCTACACAATAAGTGTTAACGAATATTTTAGTTCAAAGTTATCCCAGGTATCATATTATTGTATCTGAGACATTTTTTTTTTATCGTTCTACGGCATACAGATTTTTGGTAAATCGATTTGTACCGTTTTTCCCTTACGTTGGCTAGGAGGTTTAAAGGTAAGCCGGAGGCAAATGTGGTAAACTTTTTGGCATCTTTTTGAGGTCTTTAAATTGACATTCTCAAGAAAATTCAGCTTGGTGGTATGATTTTTACAGGTTCAGTGGCATTTTCGGCTCTGGCGACTGGAGTATACGTACTAAAAATAAACGAATTACTTGTGAGGAAGGAATAATATTCATTTTAAATTACTTTTTTAAAATAGATTAAAAATTACAATAAATCTAAGTTAAAAAACAGTATAATTTAAGAAACAATTGAAATATTTGTCTGCTATAATATACCGTCTAAGTAATATATAATATCGTTTTGTCCTATTTTAATTATTAAATCTCACATTTTCATTTAGAATGTAAAAAGTATTATATTTTTGTATATAATTTTCATTGTTTATTGTACGTATAACAGTAACCCTTCATCACTATATTGTGAATCAAATTTGTAACCGTTCTTAATTATGTTAAACGACAAATACGTAGAGCTCGTATCCGAATGATACTTTTTATGCGAATAGCGTTTCTGGAATTTTTAAAGGAAAGGCAGTTATCGAAGGCACTTAAACCCTCTTTTACGACTCCCTTATAGGTTGTAAAAGGGTTACAGGGAGTGATAATTCACTGCACTATACCTCTGACTCTAATAATACAACATCCGAATGGCAAAAAGGGTGGAGGCGACTGGGTAAATTTGAATTTTCGAATCGATTAAGACGATTATTTGAGGAAAGTAACGGATTCGGATGGTGATTGTGGCAATACTGTTTAAAACGTCGGCTGAATTTTAAATAGAACTAACATGGAGTGATTGCGAAATTGAGATATTGCCCGAAATTAATACATTTAAAAGAGTCCCAGAGATAAGGAAAATGACAATTAGGGACTAAGATGTTCAATAGAACATGCGGAGAATAATTTTTAGTGTGGGTAAAAATGGCATAATATTAGAGTGTTAAGAATAAGACCACATTTAAGAGGTAGAGTGGAAGTGATATATTTATATTATCCGGATTCTATTCATATACAGTGTGGAAAGCACTTATGGAATAAAATTGTTTGTTTTTTTATTGTAGAAAATAATCAAAAACTCTGGAACACGTTAACTTTTAAATTTAAATGTGCGCTTTTTAAGCATAAGATTAAAGGTACAGGGTGATCCACACACGTCTGGCATAGTCCATAATCCTTATTTTTAATTGAACACCCTGTATATTTTTATGTTTTTAAAATACTTTGAACAACCTGATTTCAATGAACTATATCATGTAGGGTTTATAATGAATAATACAAGGTGAAATTTTGAAACTAATAATTTATCATGTGTTATGGTATTATTTTAAATTAGCTAAATACAGACAATAGACTTCTCTAAGTGTAAGTACACTGTATATTGGGGAAAATTTGAAAGAAAAACTTCATCCATATAAATTGACATTTGTGCATTAGCTAACAGAAGACGATCCGGATCGTAGAAGGGATTTCTTCAAAAGAATGATGGATAAAATTAACAAATGAAATAGCTCTTGGCACAACTTTTTTATGATAAATCAACATTTACATTGAACGGAGAGGTAAACTGACAAAACTGTAGATATTGGTCAGCGGAGAATCCTCAGATACACACTCAGTAACACACACTCAGAGACAATTCTCAGATCATATTATTGGTCCCATATTTATAGATGATAATTTGACAGCGGAAAAACATTTAAGCATGCTAAGAGACGATGTTCTTCCTTAGTTGGCTAACTTATATCCCAATCCAATAGATCCGACCCTACCGCATGAAACTGTCTGGTTGCAGCAGGACAGTGCAACACCTCATTATACTTTAATGGTTAGAAATTACTTGAATGAAATCTTCTTCAATAAGTGGATTTGATGAAAAGGGACTATTGAGTGGCCAGCTAGGTCGCCAGATCTTACACCTTTGGATTTTTTTGTGGGGGGGTTATCTCAAGAACAAATTATATGCAACACAATCAACTATCATTGAAGACCTCAAAAAGAAAGGATAACTACAGAAATACGGAATATTTCACCTCAAACCTTAAACAAAGTTAGGAACGAGTTTTATAGGACAACAGTTATAGTTATTGTTAACAACAAGGTAGAGAACATGTTGAGCATTTATTTTAATGTAATCCAATCAATTACCTCGGGTATTCTATGAATTCATTGTCTTGAAGAAAATACCTAATTTCAAAATTTCACCTTGTATTATTCATAATAAACCCTACATGATATAATTCGTTAAAATCGGGTTGTTAAGGAGCTTTTAAAAACATGAAAATATACAGGGTGTTTCATTTAAAATACAGATTATGCACTATGCCAGACTTGCATTGATCACCCTGCATATTCAAATTTATGTCGAAAAAGCGTACATTTAAATTTAAAAGTTAAGGTATCTCAACGTTTTTTTATTATTTTCTAAAATAAGGACACGAACAATTTTATTCCATAAGTGGTTTCCACAAAGTATGTTTATGCCGAAGTCACAACTTTTTGCTTTTTAGATAATTTTTATGCTTCCATTGTTTTCTTTGTTGGTTCCGGCATCTTTTTTACTTTGTTATTTTTTAACTTATATGAGCTCTAATAATTTTTTCTCTGCAACCGTTATGGCTTTATATTTTTCCACTAGTGGAGAATAGACATTTTTTTATTTTATTCCCCACATCATCCACCTTTATCTTCTCTTAATTCGTGTGTGATAAATTCGTTTTTGTTTTTCTTTCTTGAGACAGCTTTTAGAAGCCTAGCACTTAAATCTGTTAAACCATTTTAAATAAAAAAAATTAAATTACTGCTGAAAAAAGTATTACAGAGCTCAAGATTAAGAACAAAAACTCTAAAATTAAAATAGTAAAATTAAATTAAGATAGTTAGCACGGACAAAGATTATTGATAAGGCAAAAATCTTCTTCTGGTTCCTATCCGTTTAGGATGTTGGAACAGCTCCGTTGAGGTTTTCTTAAACCATGTTCTTAAATTCCGCAGCCATGATATTCTCCTTCTACCGGGTCCTCGCTTATCTTTGACTTTACCTTGCAATATAGACTGTAGCAGGGAGTAACGGTGCTGATTTCTCATAACATGTCCCAGATATTGCAATTTTATGCGTTTGATCGTAAACACAATCTCTGCAAAGGTAATAATAGCATTAGTTTACCTTTAGAAAAATGAAAAACCAACATCAGTAAAGAAGTAATATAGTAAACGATTCGATATAATAAAGACCTTCCGCGATCTGTTTAATGGATAAAAATTATTTGAAATCTAATTTAGTATGTTACAAATTATAAAATTAAATATTAAATTAACAACCAAAGTGATAACAAATAAATTAAATGAAATTATAACACTAGCAAAAGAACAACAAATTTTTAGGTCGGGAAGATCATGCACCGACGCTATATTTATAATGAGGCAAGTGCAAGAGAAGGTGCATTAAAATGCAACAAACCGGCATATCTATGTTTCGTGGCCCTTGCAAAGGCATTTAACCGGGTCAAATTTAAAAACGTTATCTACTTACTGTATGCAAGAGGGATACTTTTAGGAATAATCAAAACGATAGAAAATATCTACCAAACAAACACAATAAAAGTAAAAGTAGAAGAAGAACTAACCAAGTCTATTAAAGCTGGCAATGGGATGAGATAGGGAGATTCCCTGAATTCTCTATTGCTTAACCTGATTATGGAGGAAATAATAAACAAATAAGAACAAAAAGGAGATACCAAATGGAAAAAAAACAACTTAAAATAATCTGCTATTCAGAAAACACAATACTACTCTCTGAAAGTGAAGATGATTTACAACTTATGCTGCACCAATTTAATATAACCGCCAAACAATTTAACATGTTCATTTCTCCAACAAAGAAAAAACGCATGGTTACAACAGCAAATTTACTAAGATGTAAATTGAAACTCGAAGGTCAGATAATAGAACAAGTGATGGAGTTTAAATATCTAGGCATCACATTATCTAGTTACGGAAAGCTCGAAAAGGAAGTGGAAGGTCAAGTGAATAGAGAAAACATAGCTGCAGGCTGCCTAAATGAAACAATATGGAGAAATAAAAATATCGGGAAAGAAACGAATAGTAGAATTTACAAAACAGTCATCAGACCAAGAATGACATACGCGGTAGAAACAAGACCTGACACGGAGAGAACAAAAATGATGTTAGAAAGCAGAGATAGCAGAGATTAAAACACTTAGAAAAATTTATGGTAAGACACTATGGGATAAAGCTAGAAGTACAGATATACGACATAGATGCAAGGTGAAGAACATCAAAAACTGGGTAAAAAATAGAAGAGTAGAATAAAACGATCATATAAGCCGAATGACAACAAATAGAGTAATAAAGACGGCAAGAGACGGTTCCCCAATAGGAAAGCGATCAGTAGGAAGACCACGAATACGATGAAATAATAACTTACTGGAGGCACATTGAAAAACGGACAGAGTCATGTCAATATAAAAAGAAACAGAAGAAGAGAAATTAGAGAAAACATGAGGTGCCCAATATAATTTTATATCCATAGTATAATTAATAAATAACTAAAAACTGACTTTTTTTTATAAAGTTAACAAGCAATTAAAAAAAATTAACAGAAGCGGTAGGTAAAAAGCATAACTGCTCAGCTACAGCATAGTGACAGAAGTATTATCAAATATGAAAAAAATATTGAAATAACTAAATAAGACCTGACACTCATTAACAAACCAGCAAAATTCAAAAGAACACAAAAACATCTATGGCATCATAAAGAAAATACAAAAAACAATTATTCCATTTAATGATGTAATTGATCACCAACAGTTATTTGACTGTAAAAGCTACATCTATAGAAATTGCCGATTTTCTGTTGAAAGTCAAAAAACTGACAGTCAACAAAAGTTAGAGTTTCTTTTAAATTGATCTTCAACTCCCGTATAATTTGTGAAACCTATAAAATATAAGCAAATTATTAATTTTGTTTATTAGAACTTAAGATAAAAATAAGAAGGTTTCGATGAATTTGGAACGAGACATCTTTGGACGACTTCTAAAAGTTATCATAAAAAAGAAATCTAATCTAGGACATTACTTGACTTTTCTACTCTCACCTATGCCGCCTGCACTTTTTTCATATACTGGTGAAATTTTGATAACTTACAAGGCAACATTCACGAACACTTTGAAATTAAATATCGAAATAGTTGGGTCGACATTTATTAACGTGATAATCATAAATGGCTTTTATTGCTTTTATATAGAATATTAAAGGAATTTAATATTCTCTACAAAATTTCAGTTTATCAACTTAGACCCAAAGATTTTTTGCAAAACCTTAAAATGTATCGTTTTAAATAGGTACTGGTAAGCTTCTTTTGATAGTAAAAGTGTAAATATCAAGTTTTATTAAAAAAAAAATGCCTTTATAAAAGGTATATTAATATAAAAACCATGTCGGGCTACATCATGAGCCGTTTTCGGAATAATAATTTGTAATGGCTTATTGACAAGTCAGTTGCTATCAACAAGTCCTCACAGACACTTCACCTAAGGGCTGGCAATTCCAACGGAGTCCTAGTTTAACATCCCAGTTTTTAATATATAAGATGTAACTCAAAGTTGAGGAGCGTCTGTTGAAAAGAAGGTCGTATTTTCACCATAAATAAACTTTACAATAACTTAAAAAAACTGCCTGTTCACATAATTTTCTTTTTATAATATATTTATATATATACATTAATATGAAGGTTAAAACTACAATATGACATACATTTTCAAAATAAACAAAAAACCTCAAAATTCTAGGATTTGTTCAGTTTTATTTTAGAAATAGGACTTTTTGATCAGTAAACTCAGAAATACGACCTTTTGATTAGTCAATGTTAGAAATATGGCTTTTTGATTTGCCACTTCTGAAAATAAGGCCTTTTGACTAGACCTTAGAAATACTTTTAAAATTAATTATTTAAAAAAATCATCCTTATCCTCTAATGTCTCCAATGTATGGTCCCATGCAAACACATTCACTGTCTTCATCATTATTTTCCTCATTGAGGGTACTGTGCTCACTCAGAAGAATATTTCTATACCATTGTAAATCTTCAATTAAACTCCAATCTTCACCAAATTGTTTAACTAATAATGATCAGTGTTTAACTAATAGTGACATCTTTTTTTTATTTCCATTAAGACCCTTACCTAGTGGTTGATCTTGCAGTTCCGTTAGATGTTGTTTACCACGCTTCAATAGTGATTCAAATTTTTCTCCTCCTGATTTATAGCGATAGTTTTCAAATGCACATACTTTTACATATTTGAATAGATCACCTGGACCTTTAATTTTTCTAATTTTGATTCTCTTGGCAGACTGAATTTGTGGAAGCTTTTTGTAATTTAGCTCCAATTTTTTAATATCTTGGAGTGACCAATCAGTACCCATGAACATTTCCATGTTTCTTTATAATTTCTATGTAGTCTGTCCTGTGTGTAATAATGGGTTTTTTCCTAATGTCTCTTTTAATTCTTCTGAAGATACGATCCACAGGTAAGAAGCTATGCTCACGGACTGAAAATTTTATAGAGATTTCTTTAATTGTGTTATTGCTATTAGCGAGCCAGTATATTAATAAATGTAGGATGTGGCTATTTTTATTCTGACCGCCACATCCGTCACAGTAAAAAATTAGTGATGTGACTTTTTCCCCTATTTTTAACTTTGCTAAGTATGCCAGCAATCCAGAGTCAATTTCTACACATCCACGAGAAGCCTGCGTCTCATCCCATAAAAAGAAATTAGGTTTATTTTTCTCCACATCTGTAATACAAAAGTTGTAAAAACTGATTTGCTTACTGTAGTATGCATGCTGTATAGAGGTTCTAGGTAATGGTAATACTTTCTGCAAATCAAAACATAGTCTTATGCTGGTAGCTACTGGTTTCTGCAATGATTCGTAGAAAGCATTGGATCTTAATTTGTGAACTCTTTTTCAACAATCAAACTTTGTTTTCTTTACGCTATCAGTTTCATTTTTTAATTTTATTAGACCAGAATATGCACACACTGTAGGCGTCAGTAGCTGGGGCATTGAATACAATGTTAAATTCATTTAAAAATATATTGTAGAACATTGTGCGGGAAACTTTTAGAGTGCTATATACAGAAATGTTATAGAATCTAAGTAGTTTAACAGCATTTAATACAGATGACAGACAGATCCTTTTGCTTTTTAATCTGTTGTAGTGGCTTTGTTGGGCAGGTAACTTTCTCAGAAATTCTCTGAAGCTTTCTTTTTTATCTCTCGACTTGGCTGATTTCCTATCCCCACCACGGTTCTCTTTAGGTGTTTCTCCTTCGACTGTTTTCGCTGCCGATCCATCGAGGAGTGATATCATCTTTAAAAAAAAAACGTTCTCTTTCCCGCATCAGCGGAAACATTTTTGTTTCAGCGTAAATATCTGATACAGAATCAAAATCAATCGAAAGAGAAATTTGTTTTTATTTTAAACAGACTAAAAATGTTTATATTATCAATCTTAAAGACGCAAAAAAAAAACATTTTCGGTGTTTTATTAAATAACAAAAATGCTACAAGCTAATGATACTTATAATAAAAATACTGAAGAAGCTAATTTTACATGTTACCATGAAAAACCGGACACACGGATTGTTTTTTCAAATACTGATGTTTTAATGATTTAGCTGGTAAATATGAACAAAACTTGACATTTATTCACAATTATGCACTCATTTATTTATTTTGATGATTTAAAATAACTTTCTTTAATGTTAATATTAAGAAAGATACTGGGCGTTATAGTGGATTTTTAAAATTATATTTTTCGCTATATCTTTTACGTTTGTAATTATTAATTTTTACAAAAATTTACAATTGAATGTTTTTAAGTAGGATAAACATATTACATACTTTAATGTAACTGATAGAGGGCGCCACATATTCTACATGTGGGGCATACATTTGCGCTTAACTTTTTTGCGCTTTAGATTAGCTCTATTTGTGTTAAAACATATTGAAGATCCAATATTTTTACAAAGAAAAGTTATACTTGTTAGTTATCTTAAAATTCAACCCGTTCCGAGATAATCGCATTTTATAAGTCAGCCGCATAATAATTCTTAGTTATGATATTTGTGCAGTAAAGCAGTGAATACTTGTATATAAGCATAATTTATAGTTTATTCTTATTTTTAATAGAACAACTTAAAAATGATAATGTAATTACATAAAATGTTTTGTTATGGCTGTTTAATGTGTTATTGGACAAAAGGTTCTTTATCTTCTTCTTTAGGTGCTGTGTATTCAGGCGTTAGCCGTCATCATGTTTACAATTTCTCTTTTCTATCGTTTCTTAAGTTTCTATACTGGCGTTGTATTAATTTTTCTCTATTGTAAAATGCTGAAAACCCAAAATACGTGGTTTATGCAAGATGGACACTATTGTGTATGCTAGCTAAAGTTAAATTTAATTTATTATTAAACATCAAATATTAATAACCACAGTATGTACAATCTTTTGTAACCTTATTTATTTTAAAGGGTTTTTACCCTGATATTTTGGTTGCTCATGCATATTAACTTGCATTTTTAAACCTGATGATGGAATTATTATTCCGAAAACGTTCGTGTAATTTGATGTAGCCCTTTTAAGGGTTTTTTAAATATACCCATTTACAAAGATCTAACCTCTTTTTTTTTAATCTAATCTAATCTAAGGACCACCCTGTATATTAAAAAAGAAAAGGGCCTAAAGCATAAAAAATAAGTCTGATGTATAGGAAAAATAAACGTAATCTGTAAAATCAAAAAATATGAAAATAATAAGGAATATTGCAAAACAAATAATAAATTAAGAAAAATAATACAAGCACAAAAATAAAAAAACGGATTATGGAAAATAAATTAAGTTTGTATAGATAAAAAAATAGATAAGTAAAGAATAATAAAGTTAACATTTTATTAGATTTTATTTTGTATTGGTAATAAGGTAAACTAATTGTCTTTTAAAATATTGAAAGGTTTTTAAAGTTTAAATACTGTTACGATTTTAAATGTTATGGCATAGAACTGTAAATATTTTATGACTAATTCTTTTTTATTGATTCTCGTAATTTGTAGGTCAAAATATACCTGAGCTTCGCTACCAGTTGTTTACAGAAATCTCTAGACACTAATTTTAGTGAGTCATCCACGTCCTCGAGGTTGAAAAACGAGTCGAGCGCCTTCACCAAAATACGAGATTATTCAGGAAGTTTGCCGAAAGTTCCAGATGACAACAGTTGTGTATATAAATGAAAGATTTTTGTATTTGAGTCAGTCATAAGAAGATCGGTAAACGCGATATTTAAATGTAACGAAACGTGAAATAAATACATTTGTAAAGTTTATTTAATAAATTAGTAATTAGCTATCGTGAGTTTTAATAAATTAGAATATAGACAATAAATTAGAATAAAGACAAATAAATTAGAACTATATAAACTCCACAGTGGTGCAGAAGTGGGATCGTAGATAAATTTAATTTGATTTTTGAAAAAGACTTTTGAACTTTTGAAAGGTATTGTTCGTCGGGAACATCCGCGTAGTTCAGTAGTGATCGTTGTACGAAAGAACATTTAAAAAGTACGTGTGTGCCTGACCAAAGATGCTGCTAGTAGAACTTTCAGTGAAACAGTTGCGTGAGCAACTAGAAGAACGCGATGAAGACTGCAGCGGGTCCAAGAAGATCCTCCAAGAACGACTGAAGACTGTTCTCAACAAGAATGGAGACGACCCAGAGACATTCCAGTTCCAGTCAGCAGAAGAAGCCGTTTTAACTAAAATAATCGATGGAAAATTTGAGAATGTCTCACAAATGATCGAAGAGAGTTCTAGAAAAAATGATGAGAATGTTTCCAAAAGATTCGATGAAACGTCTCAAAAGATCGAAGAGAGTTCTAAAAAAAATGATGAAAGATTCAATGAAACGTCTCAAATTATTAAAGAAGTAGCTAGACAAAACGACGAGAAACTCGAAAATGTGTCAAAAAGATTCGACGAGAAATTTGAAAACGTTTCTCAAATGATGGAAGAAACTTCGAAAAAGAATAATGAGAAATTTGAAGAAGTTTCCAAAACATTCGAAAAAGTAGAAGAGAAAATCAAACAGTTAGAGACCATGATAACTAACACGAGAGTGCTACCACCAATTAATACGGTAGCTTTAGATCCGGTAGAGATAAAAGAAGACGAGACGAAATGTAAGTTGGAAACGCGGCCGAAATTTGAAGGATGTGGAGTTTCTGTTCATGTTAAAGTTCCAACTTTCGACGGAAAATCATCATGGATCAACTACATGAAACAGTTCGAATCAGCTGCAAGAGCGAATGGATGGTCTGAAAAAGAAAAGGCTGTAAACCTGACTATCGCTCTTCGAGGAGATGCTTTGGATGTGCTTCAGACCATAGCCGTAGAGGAGACGGATGATTTTGAACAACTTAAGAAGAGGTTAAATATGCGATATGGCCACGAACATTTGGAGCATGTATATCAGTCGCAGCTTAAAAATCGAAGACAAAAGAAAGATGAGGCCCATCAAGAATATGAGGTAGATATTGCCAGATTAGTGCGATATGCTTATCCAACAGCTCCCGAAGACATGATGGAAAAGTTGGCCGTTCAAACGTTTATTGATGGTCTTCGTGATCATGAAATGCAGAGAACACTACGATTAGCTCGTCACAAGACGCTGATGGATGTCTTATCTGCCGCCCTCGAATACGAGTCAGCTACGCAGGCCTCTGGCGGGTATAGCAAAGTTAGGACTGTAAAAGAGGAAGGAGATGAAGATAAACTTGACCAGCTCGTTAATATGATGAAAAGCATGACATACAAGAAAACGAAGACCATAAGATGCTGGAATTGTGGCGAAATAGGACACGTACGAAGTTCCTGTAAGCATCCTAGGTACGACGCAAATCAAGAAACTCACCATCAGGAAAACTAGAACGGGTCAGCCTTAGGGGGGCAGCTTCGACCCAGAACTTTTCCAAACACCCTCTCATACTAATAGCTTCTTTGAAATGTCGTGAAGATAGTGTATATGTAGATGGAGAAATAAATGGTAAAAAGCATACGTTGTTGGTGGATACGGGAGCGACCAGAAGCATTATTCGCCCGACAGTTATAAACAGCCGTAAGAAACTGTTACCAACGAGGTTGCGACTGCGGACCGCTACAGGTGAAAATGCTAACATTCATGGAGAAATCCAGGTACAATTAGGAATTGGAGCAGAAAAGTTCGTCCATACTGTTATAGTTGCTGACATCGAAGAGGATGTTATATTAGGAATGGACGTAATGAATACGCATGGATTCCAATTGGATTTTAAAAATAAAGTAATCAAAGTTGGTAACGAGGAGGTATTTCTCCATCCACATGATGACAACACTATGCAAGCAGCCGTTAAAGAAGATACAGTCGTGCCTGCGAGAAGTGAAACAATCATAGTAGCGCGGCTACAGGGAATTGTGGACGAAGGGTCACCTGTTATGATGGAGCCTTGGAACCATGACGACGAAGTTGGCCGTGGAATCATAATTGGAAAGGAATTGGTGACCTCGGCTAAAGAAATTCCTGTTAGACTTATCAATGTCAATGACTACCCAGTGACCATCAAGAAAGAGACAAAAGTAGGAACTTGTGTACCTGTGACATCCATAATCCGTCAGACGACAACGTCTGATAATTCCAACGACAAATTTGATCAAATGGTTGCAGTTGCTGGACAGTCTCTGAATCAGATTGAGAAAAGGAAATTAAGGGAATTTCTTCGGCAGTATCGTGATATTTTCGTACCGAAAGGAGGAAAGACGGGAAGAACTACCGTTGTTAAGCATAGAATTGATACTGGTAATGCTAAGCCAATTCGTCAAACAGCTCGACGATTACCACAGGCGAAAAGAGAGGAAGCTGAAACGATTGTTCAGGAAATGAAGAAAGACGGGGTGATAGAACCTTCTACGAGCCCATGGGTCTCTCCGGTAGTCCTGGTTAAGAAGAAAGACGGAACAACGAGTTTCTGTGTGGATTACCGTTTGCTGAACAACGTTACCAAGAAAGATAGTTATCCTCTGCCTCGGATTGATGACACATTAGACACATTGGCTGGAAGTAAATTATTTTCTACTTTGGATTTGAAGTCTGGATACTGGCAGGTAGAAATGGACCCGGTAGATAAAGAAAAGACAGCCTTCACCACAGGATCTGGATTATGGCAATTCAACGTTATGCCATTTGGACTTTGTAACGCTCCTGCGACATTTGAGAGACTTATGGAAAATGTGTTGAGAGGGTTATCTTGGAAAACGTGCCTAGTTTATCTAGACGACATAATCGTCTTGGGGGAGACATTTGAGGACCATCTGAAGAATTTAGAAAACGTTTTTAATCGACTTAAAGCTGCCCAATTGATGTTAAACCCCAAGAAGTGCCAGCTATTTCAAGGTAAAGTCAATTATCTGGGTCATATAGTCAGTAAAGAAGGAGTGGCCGTGGATAAGGGAAAAATCGATTCCATTAAGGAATGGCCAAAACCAACTGACAAACATCAAGTGAGAAGTTTTCTTGGACTATGTACTTATTACCGGAGGTTTATTAAGAAGTTTGCAGATATCGCTAAACCATTAACGCGACTTACAGAGGAAGCAAGAGAATACCGCTGGGATGTAGACTGCCAAAATGCCTTTGAGACCTTGAAAAAGCATTTAATCACAGCACCGATTTTAGGGTATCCACTGCCAGAAGGAGAGTTCATCTTAGATACAGATGCAAGTAATGTGGGAATTGGAGGAGTGCTGTCCCAGATTCAGGGAGGACAGGAAAGAGTCCTTGGATATTTCAGTAAAGTTCTCTCAAAACCTGAGCGGAATTATTGTGTCACGAGAAGAGAACTTCTGGCAGTAGTGAAATCAGTAGAGCACTTCTATCAATACCTCTATGGAAGGAAGTTTTTAATCCGAACCGACCACGCCGCCCTTAAGTGGTTGATGCAGTTTAAGAATCCAGAGGGTCAGATAGCCAGGTGGATCGAACGACTCCAAGAATATGATTTTAAGATTGAGCACCGGGCCGGAGTTAGCCACCGAAACGCTGATTCTCTTTCCAGAAGGCCATGCCCAGCAGAGTGTTCTCACTGCAACAAAACGGAATCCAAGGAAGCAGCAGTGCTAAGAACGACGGTGGTCCACGACGACTGGACGCCTACCAAGATCAGGGAAGAACAAGAGAGAGATCCAGTTATACAGAAAATCCGAAAATGGAAAGAAGAAAACCGTCGACCACCTTGGCAAGAAATATCGAACCTAGGCTCAATAGTTAAGACGTATTGGGCCCAGTGGGACTCATTTATCATGGAAGATGGCTTGCTCAAACGAGTCCTGGAAAATGATGACGGTTCAGAGAAGAGAAGACAGTTGGTGATTCCAAAGAGCAGAATAGCCGAAGTACTTCGTCAGTTACACGACAGTCCATCAGGAGGGCATTTTGGTGTGAAAAAGACCCTTCAGCGAATTCGGGAACGGTTTTTATTGGATGAACAGTTCCGACGATGTAAAAGACTGGTGTAAGAAATGTACTATTTGTGCTACGAGTAACGGGCCTTATCGAAAAAGGAGAGCTCCTATGAGACAATATAATGTTGGAAGCCCGTTTGAAAGAATAGCTTTGGACATTGCTGGGCCATTTCCAGAAAGTGATAATGGAGGCAAGTACATGTTGGTAGTAATGGATTACTTCACTAAGTGGGTCGAGATTACGCACTTCCAGACCAGAAGGCCGCCACCGTTGCAGATAAGTTGATCCAAGAATATATCAGCCGATTTGGAGTGCCTTTGGAGATCCATAGTGACCAAGGCAGGAACTTCGAAAGCGATTTATTCCAAGGAATATGTGATAGACTAGGTATGAAGAAAACAAGAACTACGGCTTATCATCCGCAATCGGATGGTATGGTAGAACGAATGAATAGAACAGTTGGCAAGTATTTGACAAAGATGGTATCCGATCATCAGCGAGACTGGGACCAATATCTTCTGTTCTTCACAATGGCCTACAGATCTGCTGTTAATGAATCAACAGGCCAGACACCAGCCAGAGTCCTATTCGGACGCGAGATGCGACTACCTTGTGATCTAGAGTTTGGGTGTCGACCTGGAGAAGATGTAGCAGGTGAAGATTATGTGATCGAATTACGAAGAAGAATGGACGATGTACACGAGTTGGTCCGTTCCCATCTCCAAATCGCTAGTGACCGAATGAAGAAACGGTACGATACACAAGCCGAAAAGGGTGTTTTAAGAAGAACGATAAAGTCTGGCTTTATAACCCCAAAAAGCGAAAAGGTTGTTCTCCCAAATTGCAGCAGTTTTGGGAAGGTCCATACCTCATTATGGAGAAGATCAATGATGTTATTTACCGAATAAGCAAGATTCCGAGAGGAAAGCCGATGATAGTACACCATAACCGGTTGGCGTCTTTCGAGGGTGACCACGACGTAGATGAAGAAGTGGAAGTAAACCAAGTCCAAGATGTGTCTGACCTCACGTTTGAGGAATTCATGGGTGCCTATGGAGGTACCGGTAAAGCAAGACATGGTGTTACCACTGAAGAAAGGCAAGATCTACTCGCGCTTCCCGATGACTACTCACTGGCCCTTACCATCCCGGCCAGTATCAAAGATGCACCAGGGTTGGCATCCGTCCTTTCGAAGGAAGTTTGGTGGAGTTGCAGAACTTCAATGCCAAGTGCCAGCTCCTGGTAAAACCTTGAAACTTCAAGATGCATCACGTTACCTTTTCTACCTGGTAACAAAAGACACTGCCCGTGACCAACCTACCTACCGAGATGTATGGGAAGCCTTACTTCAGTTGAGAGAGCACGTACTAGAGTCCGACGTGCAAAAGTTAGCCATGCCAAAGTTGGAGTGCCGCCAATTAGATTGGAGGGTTATACGAAACATGGTGGAGGAAATCTTTAAAGACACCGAAGTCCAGGTGTTAGTCGGTTGCAATCCGCATAGTTACTGCTGCGGAGAGAAAACCGTCCCTTGTCATTTCTATACAACTGGAAGTTGTAAAAGAGGGTCCAGTTGCCGATATCAGCATGTCGTTCAAGTTCCAGTCCCGACAAGGTTCCAGGAGGAACCATCTTTTAAGAGGGGGGCAATGTTACGATTTTAAATGTTATGGCATAGAACTGTAAATATTTTATGACTAATTCTTTTTTATTGATTCTCTTAATTTGTAGGTCAAAATATACCTGAGCTTCGCTACCAGTTGTTTACAGAAATCTCTAGACACTAATTTTAGTGAGTCATCCACGTCTCGAGGTTGAAAAACGAGTCGAGCGCCTTCACCAAAATACGAGATTATTCAGGAAGTTTGCCGAAAGTTCCAGATGACAACAGTTTGTGTATATAAATGAAAGATTTTTGTATTTGAGTCAGTCATAAGAAGATCGGTAAACGCGATATTTAAATGTAACGAAACGTGAAATAAATACATTTGTAAAGTTATTTAATAAATTAGTAATTAGCTATCGTGAGTTTTAATAAATTAGAATATAGACAATAAATTAGAATAAAGACAAATAAATTAGAACTATATAAACTCCACAATACCTACTTAAAACTTATATCAATTAATCTGCGTTACACTTGTACCTATATTTAGGTTTAATATAAAAGATATATTCATTTCCTATTTTAAATTTTCAGTGCTTTTCAAATATTGTAACCGAGCTGTGATTTAACAGTTCTCCGAGCAATCTGCGTTGTTATGCAATTTCGTTTCATTTAAAACGTTTTTAAAAAACGACATCACCTAAACAATAGCAAAGGGCGACAAATTAAAATTATCTTCGAAGCTGTCCCATTGAAATTCATCGACCAAAATGAAAAAGTGCTCTCAACCTGTGACAATGAGGCTTTATAGCCGCTCTTACAACAGTGCTACGAGCATAATTTCCCGTTTTTTTATTACCAGCCTGATGCCTTTGTTGTAAATAGATCCTAAGAAGAGTATAAGTAAATTAGAAGACGTGATAACAATCTCCCCCTTTTTTAAAAAAGGAGAATCGAGACATCCGGTGATCTTTTTTAAGTCGTCATGAGCGTACGCAAATTTTTCCTATCATTTATCTACGAAGATAAATATAATCTATCTATCTGAAATATTCACTTTAAGTATGATTATTAGTAAGCATGTTTGACCACATCAACTAAAATACAATCATTATTGATTCACCAAGCACTATATACAATGCTTTTTAGATAAAACTATCCACCTTAAATATTTTTTGAAGTCCTAATTTTTAGGAAAAGCACAAAAACGGGCCAATTAGTGTTTTTGGAAAGAACATGTCATATTTAAGCTTGCTGGGAAAAGCACCCTCTCACCTCCCGTAGCATCTCTTAATTTTTTTAAAACTAATTTTACCATTTTTCATCTGATATTTATATTCTTCTCTTTGTACTTATTTTAAAAATCTATAACACATGATGATTCAAGTGATTAATTTATGGGGAAAATAAATAAAACGGCAAGGAAACTGTACTGAAAAAAAATTGTTTACCAATTTTATCACAGATATTTTGAATGAACATTTTACTACTTAAAATGTTTACAATAATTGTTCAAAGCTACTGCCATTCACTTCCTTATAATAGTACAGTTTATTTAAAATTATTCTCTGACATTGATTAATACGTTTGCATTTAATTGTCGACATTCATCCTCTGTTCTCTGTCGCAAATCATCGAACGATTCTGGTTGTGTAGCATAAATTTTTGTTTTTAAATAACCCCATAAGAAGAAGTCTAGGGATGTTAAATCCGGTTACCTTGGTGGCTAATCCATCATCTGTCCTCTTCTGCCTATCCACGAGCGGGGAAATGTTTGTTTAAACATTTGCTATACCTGTCGCACAAGTATATCAAAGTGTGGAGGAGTTATATCATACTAAAATACAACAAAATCTTTGGAAAGGTTAGTAATATTTTCTACTATAATTTTAATACGAATAACCACTTGCCTAAGTAACTCAAGCTTGACAACAATTTAAGTTTCCGGTAATAAAGAAGGGTTCGATAATCACATAGAATATCACACCCTACGTTTAACTTTTGAGGATGCTGTGTGTGAAATTTACGTACATGTGGATCACTCTTAGCCCAGTACCGGCAATTATGTTTGTTCACCAAGCCATTTAACAAAAATGAGCATTTATCTGAAAAGCAAATATTGCTTAACAATTCTGGATTGTTAATGATTTATTGTGCCATTAATTCGCAAAATAACACGACTATCAAAATCTTCCTTTAACTATTGCACCAATTTAGTTTTACTATAGATGGAACTTAAATTTATAAAGGATTCGTGGTTGCAGAAGGTTAAACCCCTTTTGCTCGGTTTGTTATATTGACAATAACTGTCATAGCTCAGACTACGTACTATTCGCTGTTATATATTTTCAATATTTTTATATGGAGCTAAGACTTGACATTAAAAAAATGTAATTTAAAAAGAATCTAGTCCTTCGAACTCTGATTATACCGCACAGTATTGAAAATATCATGGACTGATAGAATTACAAATAAAGAAGTTGTGGAGAGGGTTGGTAAAGAAACAACCAATCACCACTATACAAACCAGAAAACTGGAACACCTAGGCCACGTGATAAGGGGATCAAAATATGAAATTTTGAGACTCATAAAACAGGAAAAGATTCAAGGAAGAAGATCTCTTGGCCGAAGGCAGAACTCATGGTTAAAGAATCTACGTGACTGGTATCAATGCAGATTAATTGATTTGTTCAGAGCAGCAAGTTCTAAAATAAAAATAGCTATTTTGATTGCTAACCTCCGTAGGAAGACGGCACTCTAATAAGAAGAAGAAGTCGTTGCTCAGCCTCAAAGTTTCTTCTTCTTAGATTGCTTGTCCGTTCCAAACGTTGGCGATTATTCTAGCTATGATCACTTTGTTGGTTGCTATACGAAATAGCTGTGTTGAGGTTTTTCTATACCATGCTCTCAGGTTAGCAAGCCAGGATATTCTTCTTCGTCCTGTGTCCCTTTTGCCTTTAATTTTACCTTGCAAAATGCAACGTAGGAGGTCGATGCCCTTCACGATATTGACCATATCGGCGGTTGGGTTCATCCTCCTTAGTACTTCTTCACTGGTGAGTTTGTCTGTTCATGGTATATTTAGGATCCTTCTCTATAACCATAGTTCAAAAGCCTAAAGTTTTGATCGAGTTTCCGCCTTCAATGTCCACGTTTCTACTCCGTACAGAAGCACTAAGTAAGCGTAACATTTTTTGTTTCTAGGTTGAGGGCTTGGCTCTTGAACACAGAGCTCACAGTCAAAAATGCACTTTTTGCTTTTCCGATGCGACATTTAATCTCTTGGGTATTATCCCACGACTCATTGATTATAGTTTCCAAGTAGTTGTATTGTGAGACACGTTTAATTCTCATTTGGTTCACATACAGATTTGCTCCAGTTATGTTTTCCTTGCTGATGACCATTAACTTTGTTTTTCCTGGTGTTTATACCAGTCCATATGCTTTACTTGTTTCCGTTATTTTATTCATCAAGTTTTGCAGCCCTTTTATGGTACTGATGCCTTCATTAATATCTTTTAGAGCCTCTTTAAAAATGTGCTTCGAGTACAGATTGAATATCAGTGGTGAAATTATGCACCCATGTATCACTTTCATTAATATTTTGACCTGATCTGTATAATATCGATCTATTCAGAGTACCACAAACTGATCTTGTTGCTCTTAATTTTTATATCAGTTCAATCTGTATATGAGTTGGAAGTCTACGGAATCCAGGCCGTAGAAAAATGTCATGGTTTCGTAATTTGAAAGAGTGTCTTTAGGTCAGCTGTAAACAAGGTTAAGATAGCCTTGATGATTTCCAATCACCGATAGGAGTGGCACAAGAAGAAGATGTCTATTGTGGTGTGTTTTATTAAAAATTCTAGCAGCAGCTCTTGCACAAATAATATTTTTGTGGTATAAACCTACAATTTCAAATCGTTCTTGCATAGTGTAATCCATTTTAGCGATCAAATTGCACATATATCAAAATACTCCGTTACAAGTTACAGGGTGTCCAAAAAATCTTCTGACCAATGAAGACCAGAGACTTCTCGCATAATTTTAGGCCAATTTAACCCATTTTACCTATTTCGAAAATGTTTTTCTAAGGGAGCTATTCAAAAGCTTGACAGTAACTTAAACAGTTTTCTTTTTCTTCTAGGCCAAACAGCATCCTCAAGAGTCACTACTTCTTTTTATTTTTTATTATTATATTGCATATTTACAATTTACTCTATACACTGAGTAATAAGTAAATAGTCTGTAAGTAAATTAACGTGAGTTGGGTACCGTCCAGTGACGGCTCTCCAAGTATAATTGCGGTAGGTCTTCTGGCCATACTCTCTTTAATCTTCTTTCGGCAAGTGGTTGGGTGAATAAATTATTTATTAGTTCGTTGTTGTGATCAGTATTGCGATTTTTATATTTTATTGAGTGATTTTGTATTATGTCGTTAAGTAATCCAGATCATTGTGAAGTGTTTGGCTATATACGTACCATGGAACTTTACTTACCATAAAATGAGTATAGCTTTATACAGAAGCAGTTTATTTTCAAGAGATAACTGAGACCTTTTGTTAAATATAAGGAATCACTACTTGATATTTAAATTAACAGTCAATAATACCAATTGGCGCAAAGCAGTATCTGCCTCTTTTCCTAAGTTTTCAGGTTTATCGACCACTTGACCTAACTGACCAATAAGAAAATCACGTGGTCGATAAACCATTAGACATTAGAAAAAGATGCATGGACTGCTTTGCGTCAGTTTTCTCGGTCGCACTGAGGGAACGCGACTATATGGCAGCAGTTAATCTATTTGTAATATATGTCTATGCCTGACACCCATACGTTAATTTAACTAACTTAAGCCTTTTTCTTCTCTTTATGTAAACGCGACTTGGTCTGTTTTTTAGTATGCCTGCAAAAAGTTGTTGGTCCATCGTTTTTGGTCTGCTCCCATTGATAGTATTCCTATAAGGGAATCTTCTCTCGCCGTCTTTACTATTTTATTTGTTGTTGTTTTGCTTATATGAGTAAAATGTTCTATTCTTTTCTTAAAAAAAAATCCTTTGTACCTTCGACGTAATCTACAGGGTGTTTCAAAAAAAGATAGCCCCGTCTCTAGGGTAGGTAAAAAATGAAAAACAATTGGGGTTTCCTTAGTAAAAAATTTTTGTTATGTCATTTGTTTCCAAGATACAGGGCGTTAAAGAACAAAAATTTCACGCATTTTTTACGATTTTGCCGTAACTACTGGCAACATTGTAATAAAATTTTATACGAATATGTTTTGGAAATTGATACATCCCATGAATTTGTTTTTATATCTGATTCTGATAGAGGTCGCTAGTTACACGGATCGTACTAAGTATTAGTCAATATAACTTTTTTAAGAGTAAAATTATTAATCAAAATTTTAAGTAAACTTAAACATCATTCAATTTTAATACGAATAAGGTACTCTTGGTAAAACTCGATACTGTGTACCATTTTCGAAATATTTTGGTTTGAAAATTATGAAGTAATAATTGATGCTGGTAGAAAATAGTAATTAAAAAAAACTCACAAGAACAAAATTAAATTAATGACTAAAAACATAAAATAAAATTCAATTACAGTAAGTGTTCAAAATGCCCTCCGTTTTCACGAACACACAAGTCTATTATTTTTTCTAAAGATTCCATTAACCTTCTAAACGGTAGTCGATCAGCTATGATGTCATTAAATTGACGTTGAATTCTTTCTTCCAATTCTTGGCGTAAATTTACCTCTGTAGCATAGACTATACGACCAAAGTGCGTAGTCTAAAGGGTTAAAATCACATCACCGAGGAGGCCAATGAATCGGAGCTTCTGCACCTGTACCAATCCATCGATTGGGAAAATGATTACTGAACCAATTACGACACCTTCTATCAAAGTGTGGTGGAGCTCCATCGTGCATAAAAAATAAAGATCTTCGCTCGTTTAGCGTTAAATCTTCTAATATCTTCTAATAAAAATTTGTTTAAAAAATCAAGATATATATCACCATTTAACTTTCCAGGTAGAATATGATAACCTATTAATTTGTTAACCTAAAGTTGCTGCCCAAACATTAACTTTAAATGAGTGTTCGTAATTTGATATTCTTTTAATTCGTCGATTCTTATCAGACCAGTAGTGTGCATTATGGGAGTTAAACATACCTTGTCGCGTAAAGGTGGACTAGTCCGTAAATTTGGATTGTGGGCTGTCTTTTGTTGCAATGTTTCACAAAAATCCACTCTAACCGATAGATCATCTGGCAAGATCTCTTGGACTTGTCTGTAATAATAAGGATGTAATTGCTGTTCTTTCAGTAACCGCCAAGTACTTGAAGAAGAAGTATTTGTTTGTCTTGCTATATTCCTTACGCTAACTGTTGAATCTTGATCAAGTAAATTTAAAATATTATTGTCTTTAATAATTGTTTTTGTTGTTCTTGGTCTACCAGAATTTATTTTATTTGGTCTCACATTCCCAGTTTCTCGACAACGTCGTTCAACGACTTTAAATGTTTTTTTACTTGGTAAGTTTTTTCTAGGAAACTTTTCTGGAAATGCATAACGTGTCACAGCTGCACTAGAATATCCTAAACATTCGCCTAAAGCCGCGTACAGACTAGCACACGCATGCGGTGAGAAGCCACGCATATGCGTGCGTACTCAAACCATTCGCGCTCAGAGCATTCGTTGAAATTAGAAATCACCGTAGATGAATGCGTGCTCAAGTCGCTCCATCCATTCGTGAAAAATGTCTGAGGAGCTGCTTATGGTTAGTGCCACGTTTGTTGTTATTAGGTCATTAAAAAAAAAAAAATTGGGAAAAAGAGGCGATGGTAGACGACGCATTTATTTAAAAGAAGAACCCTTCAAATGAAGTCCGATTTACTAGTAGATTTGGCGTTAGAACCTAATACTACACAATTTCATAATTTTACATGTATGTCAGTAGAAGACTTTGAACGCCTTTTAAATTATATTGGTTCCGTAATAAAGAAAAACGATACAGTCTTAAGAAAAGCCATACCTGTTAAGGATCGTTTACTGATAACATTCAGGGAACACTCTGTATTTTTTTTTGTCCCAAGAAATTGGTTTTTTTTATTATCGCTTATAAATGTACCACATTTGTATATTTACACCAATTTTTCTTTTCAACCGGCATCTTAAAAACCTTGGTAGCCCATTTTTGTTTGCAGCATTAAAAGTTTGACGAAAAAGTAGCACAGGTTCATTAAAACCGCAATGCTTTATCTTCCATAACAACCGAAATAACCTATAAAAAGGTCCGAATTAAGACACCCTGTACTTACTGTAAAAACACAATACCTTTTGCAAAAGACCCAAGTAAGCTGCTCATTTTCTTCTTCACAACTGCTGAACCTATATCAAGATTTTTGAAATTGACTGCCATGCATCGACTTTTTTTGTTTTTGAATAATAAAACTTTATTTTTTGATCCCACAATATAGGGTTTTCTTCATAAAAATCTATTAGTTGCAAACATTGTTTATTTGACCACTCCATTTTACAAATTGATATATGGGAAAATTATATCCAGGAGCTCTTCCATGACGAAAGACCCATGAGTAAAGTTTATACAGACGACCAGCTGACTGGAGTTTCAATCACCAAAGAGGAGATAGAAAAAGAAATATTAAATTTAAAAAACAATAAGGCACCTGGACCAGATGAGATCCCGTCAGAAATACTCAAATTACTAGATGAAAGGGGAATTTCAGCACTACACAAAATATTTAATTTAATTTATGAAACTGGCTGCTATCCTCAACAGTGGTTACGCTCTACCTTTATTCCCCTGCCCAAGAAAGTCAATGCAAAAAGATGTGAAGATCACAGACTCATTAGCCTGATGAGTCACACTTTAAAGATATTCTTAAAAATACTACATCAAAGATTATACAAAAAATGTGAATGGGACATCAGTGATTCCCAGTTCGGGTTTAGGCAAGGTTTAGGAACACGAGAAGCAATGGTAGCAACACAGGTGCTGGTCCAAAATTGTTACGATCAGAGAAAGGATGTGTTCCTATGCTTTTTAGATTACCAAAAAGCATTTGATCGTATCCAACACCACAAGTTAATGCAGATTCTCAAGAAAGTTGATATAGACCAAAAAGACATAAGATGCATTGAAAACTTGTACTGGCATCAAACGGCACAGTTTAAAATAGACAATTCTATATCCAAGCCCATACATATAAGAAGAGGCGTTCGACAGGGATGTGGGCTTTTCCCTCTTTTATTTAACATTTATTCGGAAGCCATATTTCAAGAGTTTTTGGAGGATGTAGAGATGGGAATTAAGGTGAATGGAGTATTGATCAACAACATACGATATGCTGATGATGGTGTCTTAATGTGTGACAACATAGTCGATCTTCAACAACTTTTCACCATAATCGGAGAATACAGTAAGCGAATGGGATTAGAGATTAATACCAAAAAGACCAAAGTCATGATCATCTCCAAAAACTTGGATGCACTTGAAAACTCCACCATAACACTGAATACTAAATCCATTGAAAGAGTGAGTAAATTTAAATACCTGGGATCGTGGCTTTTTGAAGACTGGGCATCGGACAGGGAAGTAAAATGTCGCATTGAGCAAGCTTGACAAGCTTTCGTAAAATTCAAGAAGGTATTGACTTGTTCAGAGTTCGATCTTCAACTGAGACTAAGGTTTACTAAGTGCTACGTATGGCGAGTGGGCTATATGGCGTAGAGGGCTGGACACTCAAAACGAGGGATATAAACAGATTAGAAGCTTTCGAAATGTGGCTTTATCGCCGTATCCTAAAAATACCATGGACAGCGAAAATCACAAATATAGATGTCCTTAAAAGAATAAACCAAGAACGCCAACTTTTCGAAACCATCAAGAAAAGGAAAACAGCGTATCTAGATCACTTCATGCGAAATGAAAAATACCAGTTCCTCCAACTTATAATCGAGGGTAAAATTGGAGGCAAGAGAGGAATGGGACGCAAGAAAATGTCCTGGCTCCGAAACATAAGGCAATGGACAGGGATTAACGACATACAATCTCTGATACATATTGCAAGAAATAGAGAATTAATGGAAAATGTGATCGCTAACATCCATTAGTGGATTTGCATTCGAAGAAGAAGATTTTATCGGTTTAAACTGAGCGCGAACGCACACGTATGTTTCTGTGATGTGTGCTAAAAAACCGACACCACTCTGGCTCGCAGTGTGTCGTACGTATGTGTCTTCGTGGCTGCTCACCGCATGCGTTTGTAGGTCTGTACGCGGCTTAAGGTTAATAACATGTCAGTGTATTCAACATTTGAGTATATTTTGATTTGATTTAACAAATAGCGAGGTTTCAAAACTCTAATTATTGTTGATTTATCGTCATAACAATCAATAAATGTCAGATTTCCATGGCACATTTGGAGAAAATAGAGATATACTATTATAAATTTATCATTACTACCAGTATCAATTATTACTTCAGAATTTTCAAATCAAAATATTCCGAAAATGGTACACAGAATCGAGTTTTACTAAGAGTAACTTTTTCGTGTAAAATTGAATGATGTTTAAGTTTACTTGAAATATTGATTAATAATTATACTCTTAAAAAAGTTATATTGACTAATACTTAGTACGATCCGTGTAACTAGCCCTCTCTATGAGAATGAGATATAAAAACAAATTCATGGGATGTATCAGCTTCCAAAACATATTCTTATAAAATTTTATTACAATGTTGCCAGTAGTTTCGGCAAAATCGTAAAAAATGCGTAAATGTTTTTTCTTTAACGCCCTGTATCTTGAAAATGCATGGCGTTACAAAAATTTTTTACTTAGCAAGCCCCAATTGTTTTTTATTTTTTACCTGCCCTAGAGACGGGGTTACCTTTTTTTAAAACACCCTGTATACATATACCTCTATCGCATAGTGTTTTACTACCAATTTGTCTAGGCGTTTTCATCTCTACTATTTCTAGCATTTTTTTTATTCTGTCATTGTCAACTCGTATTTTTGCCATTAGACTGATGACCGTTTTGTAAATTCTGCCTTTCGTTTGTTTCTTAAAATTTCTTTTCCTCCATATTGTTTTATTCATACATACTGTGGCTTTGTTTGTCCAATTAAATTTTCATTCTAGAGGATTTACTATTTTACCTATATTTTGCCTTTCATGGTTAAATTAATATGTTAAATTTCTGGTCGGTATATTAAATTTTTATATCATATTGGCACTAAAAGCGTAAGGTGTAAATCATCATTTTTTTTAAGTTGTTTTCTTAAGCATTGGGTATCCTTTTTTCGTTCTTAATTTTTTATTCATCTCAGATCTCTCTTAGAATAGATATCAAAGCTGTGGCATTAGTAAAAACTTTTTGGAGATGCTTAACATAAAATAGAACTAGATACAGCACCAGTATACTAAGACACGTTAGGACGAATGATTTAAAACTTTTGTTAAAGTGAAGATAGAAAATAAGTGAAGTGGTGTAAAATCACGCGTATAATAAAATTATAAACTTAAACAAACCATTTTAAAATACATTTTTTCTACTCTCTTACCAGTAAATTGTATATTACCTACTATTTGGATGCTAAGTTAATACATCAAAACAGATACTGACACGTAATGACGCAAGTAAAAATTACGCTTCAGTTCTATAAAAATGTGTAGTATTATCACATAAGCCTTGTAAGTCAGTTGGTCAAGTTACCATGGAAACGAATTAACAGATGTTATTTTGACAGATTAAAAATTATTAATCTGTCAGTGTAAATATAGTGGTAATTTAAATACAGATAAATAAAATGGGTTTATCGAATAATGAAAATGAATTTAGTAGCACACCACCCAATATTATGCAGTTAGTTGCGAACACTACCGAGAACCTATTACCAGAAAAATCTAGAGCAAGATATGAAAAGGTATATCAGCAATTTATGGATTGGCGTACAACAAATAATGTAAATCCATTTTCTGAAAACGTACTCTTGGCTTATTTTGGAGAAATTTATACCATCCTTATTATGGGCAATATATTATATGCTAGAAAGTGTTATAACTTTGAAAAATAAAGTTAATATTTGAAAATTACCCAAAATTGCGAGCTTATCTAAAAAGTCAATCGAAAGGTTTTAAAAACAAAAAATCCTAAATTTTGCATCCTGATGAAATAAAACTTTTTTTAAATGGAGCTCCTGATGTACAGTACTGGTTAATAAAGGTATGTTATTTAAAAGTATAACATAACTGTGCCTACTTTTAATACTTTTATTTTAAGATTATTGCAATTATTGGAATATGTGGAGCTTGTAGGAAACACGAGTTAAAAAATCATAAAATTTGTGACATTGATGATTAAAGTACCATGTTATTGGTTAAAATTCCTAATAAGAAAACCAAAATATCTAGATATTTGGTTATTTTCGAAAATTTCTATAAAATCTGCAAACAATATATAGAAATTCGACTACAGATTAGTAATCCGCAAATAAATCAATTCTTTCTTAATTATCAAAGAGGTAAATGTACGAAATAGGTGGTAGAAATATTTAAATATTTAAAGTTACTAGATCCCAAAATGTACACAGGTCACTGTTTAAGACGAACTTCTGCCACTATTTTGGTAGATGCCGGTGGTGATTTAATGGATCTTAAACGACATGGCGGATGGATCGGATAAGGGTATAGTTATAAATAATTGCCAAAATTTTACAATTCATTATTATAAATAAATGTTTAATTTAAATTGTTCCCGAATTTTGTTAAATAAATAAAAGTTACTTTTTTACTTTTTATTTTTATAAATGAAAATAATCGTAGAAAAAGTATAGTACATAACTTGTGTTGTATGCTTATTACATGCTTGTAAAATTACTGCGCTCGCCGCTACGCGGCTCACGCGCATTTTTTTTTACTTGCATGTAATAAGCTTCTTACAACTATCGTTATGTAATACACTATTATGTGTAATAGTATATTACATAACGAGAGTTGTAAGAAGCTTATTACATGCGAGTAAAAAAGTTGCGCGCGAGCCGCGTAGCGGCGAGCGCAGTAATTTTACAAGCATGTAATAAGCTTACAACTCAAGTTGTGTACTATACTTTTTCTACCATTATTTTTGTTTATAAAAATAAAAATTAAATTACCACTATATTTACACTGACAGATTAATAATTTTTAACCTGTCAAAACAACGCCTGTTAATTCGTTTCCATGGTAACTCGACCAACTGACTTACAAGGCTTATGTGATATTACACATTTTTATAGAACTGAAGCGTAATTTTTTTTATTACGTGCTAGTCATTACGTGTCAGTATCTGTTATGATGCATTTACTTAGCATCCAAATAGTAGGTAATATACAATTTACTAGTAAGAGAGTAGAAAAATATTATTACGTAGGTATGCATGTCGCTCGTATTACTAAAAGTTGATGCTGGAAATCCGGAAAATAAAAAACAATCTTAATATCTACGCTTAAGTTTTGATACTAACTACATTAAATTTAAAATCATTTACTATACCAAAATTCAAATTAAAAACAAACACACCACAAATAAAACTGATATATAAATAATTTACCGAATATAATAGAAACACGTGTTATTAATGTTTCTATTCCATTATTCTCCCCTTCTTAAAATTATTGATGACCTATTGTCTAAGAGTGCATTATTCTCTCTTTTCCGGAAAACATCTATTAATTTTCTTTGTATAAACCTCTGAGGATGGCCTGATGGTGTGAATCACATCGATTATTTGGTAATTGAGATGGATTCACCATATAATAGGCTCTGCTTGACATAATTGGAGGTAACTGGCAATTTATCTGTACCTGTATAGGCTGTGTATTAAACCTCTATTACCCTGTTTCGCTTCACCATGTTAATGATTTTGGGGAAAATTTAATATTAGAGAGTGTTATGGATATTAACTGTGATTTAGGGAATTAACTTGGAGTTCATTTTCACTGAAGGTAAAATAGAAATTTTGTTAAAAGTTTTGAAAATTAGCCATACAAAAGACAAAATAATAATAATTGTTAATTTTAACTTCTGTAATATTATATTATTTATAATTGACTATAATGTTTTAATTATTCGTAATATTTATGATACAAGAAAAACATTACATAAAACTAGGGACTTGGAAACACACTAAAGACTGCCAAGAAGATTGCTTGCAGACTCGTCCATATCATCCTCCCATTGCTTTTTCGGTATTTCAATCATTTTTTTTCCTCAGTTCTTGCATTTAATAAATTTAGTTTTTTGAAATGTTGGGTTTAGGTTTAGATTTTTTGTAATGTTCTGAAAGATTTTCGTGGTTAATACAATTAAAACAAAAGTTGAGATTATTACTATTACAAGAATTAATATTAAACTCCCCAACAGTTTTCCAGCTTAAACCACGACGATTACCATCGCGCCGTGCTTTCGACATCCTCTTTGATGACTTCTTTAAGGCTTCCGAGGTCTGTCTCCCAAGCTCTTAGATGCTGCTATACTGATCACTAACCGATGCATTACTGCTACTGGAAGTTGTCGTAAGGGTTAACGTGGTCATTGGCGCTGGGATTGGCGCTTGGGTTGAAGCAAACATATCTGACACTAGAATTTTGTTTGGCGGGTGGAACGTATATTTTCTTTATGAGACGTCTCCATATCGAAGGAAACCGTATGATGTCATCTCTTTTATTAAGACAATTTGGCATTTTTTTATTTTTATTGCTTCTAGGAAAATTTTTGGTTTATAAAAACTAATCTATCTCTAATATGCCTAACTAACAGTTTCTTAAAATTTCCTAGTATGACTGACATCGGCTTTGCTATGCAAGGTTGTCAGTCCTTTAGATTAAGCGCAACTGGTGCAAACGCTGACACTACTACATATCTCTTATAATTGTTTGGCGGCTATACCCAGATGCAGAAAATGTCTTATCGTTCTCTTAAACCTGACTAAACAATTGTCCAGGTCAGGTCGTTTTACATGAGTTACGATAAGATAACTCATCTGACACATGCTGTTTGTTAACAGTTCTGGCTATGTGTGTCGTGCTCAGTCCTCTATAATTCACTACGTATTGTTTTGATGTTACGAAATTTGGTTTATTTCCTACGTTTAGTATGTCTGAATCGTGTTATATAACATTTTAAGTTAGATGATGACATTATGAGATATTATCCTTCTCAACAAATTCCAAAAGCAAATCAAATAATTCCTAACCATAAATTTGGATTTAGAGCAAAACATGCTCCCATCGAACAAGTTTACTGATTTATAAAAAAATTATATAAATCCTTTAAAAATGTAGAATTCTACTATGCTACCTTTTAGGATATTGCCTAAGCTTTATACACAGTATATTGCTTATTACATCTTGCAGACTCGCTTTAATGTTATTTCCTTCTAACTAAAAACCTGGCGAATTAAAGCAAACTGAGTTAAATCTATCTATGTCACTTGCATCATAAGAAGAGGTTCCAACTTCGAAATTAAATTGAACAAAAAGAAGGTGCAGAATATCTGGAAATTCGTTTGAACTGACGATTAACTAACTTAGAGAACACATATATTTGCTAAGAAAACGCAACTGAGCTTAAACCTTAGAAAATTCTACTGGATAATAGATCTATAATCACAACTAACAGTAACCAACAAATTGCTAATTTACAAAGTCGTTTTTAAACACATATGGAGCACAGAGTTCAATTTTGGGGGATAGTATATCATTCAAATATCGAAATCATATAAAAATTCCAGTCCAAAGTACACTCCAAAGGATTATAATAAAAGCTCAATAGTACGTAAATAATAATGCTATTGCTCTTGTTGTTAAAATAAAATCTTTCAAAGAAGAATATATATCCTACTTCTCCCAGAAATATGAAGAATATATGGAACATCAGCCCAACGCATTGGCTCAATTCCCAATGAGACGTCTCATCTAGCCAAGATTAAAAAGACATCTTCCATGTGACTTGCCTATCAGATTTGTAGAACCTTAGTTTTGTTTCATAGTGTAGAGATGAGGAGTAGTTACTTTTTCTTAACACAGCCTTATATAGGTAAAATAAAACTTTTACTGGACAGTTTTTAGACTTGGACAGTTATTATAAAAAAATCTGGAAAAATTTATCCAGATTTAGCCATACAGCTCCTACTCCCTCTAAGGGGAAAACTCACTTATCTCAGATACCTACGGTATCAGAAAGATTGAGCTCTGATGAAACTCTTTCCGTGTTATCGAGCACTAGGTGACCTGGTATGCTGGAGTATCTCTCAAAAATGTTTAACACATCTGGACGTTGAGAGTAGTACAGCGTTCTGCATGGTTTTGTAGAGATGTTCGTTCAGACCTAGCTTTTTTATGTTGTCTAGGAGGTTTTTTGGAATGACTCCAGTAGTATAGAGAATAATAGGTATTGTCTGGGTACTTTCCATTCTCTGTAACCAAGTCTGTACTTGGCGTATTTTTGTTCTGTTTAGCACGAAGGTTGCTGTTGTTGGGTATAGCCACATCAGTTAATGTTGTTTTTTTCTTTAGTTTATTAACTAGTCTAACTACTAGTTAACTCTAAGATCTGGTCTAACTTAATTTGGTGCCACTGTTTGGTCTGTGAACACAGTGCGGTCCCAGTACAACTTGTAGTTGCCATTCTCAAGTATACTCTCAGGAACTTTTTAATTATATGGAAGATGGTATACTCCTAGGAACGTTTTAATCATATGGAAGATAGTTTGTTTGAAGAATACTTCTGAAGAAAGTTCCTGTTTGATGATATCAGTTGATGAAGGATCTTTCCTACTGACTCGTGTCATTTCTTATATTCAGTTGCATCAAATGCCTGACAGCCCCCGGTAAGATGTTGGATGGTTTCATAAGCTTGACATCCACATCGGCATTTGTCATTTTGGACCTGAGGGTCTTTGACGATATATTTCAGGTAGTTTTTTGTTGGTATAATCTGATCTTGAATGGCCAGGAGTGAACCTTCTGTTTCAGGGAACATCTTTTCTGATGGCAGCCAATAGTTCGACGCCATATTTTCGACATGGTCTTGACTGACCTCGTTGAGATGTCCCCCGTGCAGAGGTTTACCCATCCAGATGCGCATTTTTTTCATCCTGTCTAAAAAATTTTATTTTCATTTCCGTTTCCAAATCTGAAAAACTTTATGATTATAATAATCATTCGTTAATATAAATAGGGTTATTTCTTAAAACTTATGTTTTTGTAAGAGAATTTTAAATAATATTAATTACTCAGTTCATGAAAGTAACAATTGCAGATTGTCAAAGTTCTTGAAATGGCTGTTAAAGACAGCTTATACAATAAATTCTTTGTATAAAGTGATAGTATCTTTGGAATTAAATACCGATCACACGCCGAATGGGTAATAACCGAATGCAAGAAGCAACAATCGGACGGGATCTGCACCTAACTCCGACCATTCTCAGCTTTTGAGACAGACGGTGGCTTTTTACGGCACCTTAATTAAATCCCTTTCTGACATCTACCGCGCCGTTGTCACCGCTTCTAACGTACAGATTTCTACGTGATGTGGTTTTCCAAGTGCAAATTGCCCTCACCATCCTGCTCCACGAGACGACTCGACATTTCTACATTATTTATTTCGTTTAAAGCTACTTTGGTCTGCACCGAGCAAGATGCTTCACCGAAATTTAATTTTCGATCGTGACTGGCTTGCCACCTTTTTGAAAGATTTCGAATCTCGTCTTGCCAAGCCTTAATAACATGATTTAACGTTTTAAAATGCATAACAAAAGTGACAAAGGCGAAAAAAAACTACAAAACTTTTACCGTGGGTTTTTTCTGTTAAAGTTTCAAATATCTACTATAGTTTGTATCAATTTCTTACGCAAAAATTATTGCTATTCTCTCTAAAGATGTTCTAATTATATCAAAAATTCTCGCCCTTACTGCTGTTAGGTGATATTTTGCCGTACAGCATAACATAGTTTTTTCTCAACTTGTAACTACCTATACCTTTTTTATTTATAATTTCTGTCGCTTTATCTGCTCATGATTATTAGCGACATATCGATTTATGTTGTATTAATTACCATTTAGTTATAATTACTCGTATAATTATTGAAATATCTTATAGCTGGTGAAAAAAGTGAGTTCTGAGATAAGATAGAAATTAAAAAATATTTTTCATATTACAATTCTCGTACAATAATGATTTTAGGTTCTCGGAATGTATGAAGGAGATATAACAAATAAACTACATAAATGTCAAATAATGTGTCATACTCTACAAAGAATACTACAAAACAAGATAAGTAAAAAACAAAAATTAAATTCTATAAATTGATGGAAGCACCAATATTGGCATACCAAAAGTAAAATTGGGCATTCCGAAAATAGGGTAATAAACATGTAGAATTTGCTGAAATAAAAGTTTTAAGACGAAAAAAAAACAGCTGAATTCTGAGAAATCACATAAAAATGACATAAGGGCCGACTTAAACATCTTTTAAATAAACGACAAAGTAAATAAAACTTCTTTTAAATTAAGAGAAAATACAGAAAGAATGAACGAAGACGTATTAGTCAAACTAGTAGTTAACTACAGACAAGAAAGAAAAAGAGACGTGGATACAATATGGATGGAAAGAAAACGAAATAGGCTACAAGCTAAATCTATTTAGCTAAATCGATCATAAAAAAATTATTTTTTATGATCGATTTTTCCGTATCTATATTTTTCATAACCACTAAATACATACACAATATTCATATTATTATCTTCTATTTGTACTGGTAATAACCTTATTAAATCGGATAGACTATATGGAACGCAACATTAATATGGTATATTAGGAGCCACGCTCTTCCTGTAGGGATCCAGGGAGGAGTATCACCACAAGCCTTTACCTCTTGCCGTAGTGCTCCACTATTGACTGACCAGATACCAGCATATTCTAGTCTAAGCCGCACAGTCGTTTTAGAATTTAATACTGCTTTATTATTTTTCTGTACACCGAGCCAGGGCTTGAACGCACATCCACTTAACCATTCGACAGTGAAGCGAAGGAGAGTCGGGTGCCTGACCCGTTTGGCTATCTGACTGACGCAATATTAATACATTGTATTTTAAAATATTTGATAGTTTTATAATATTGCAAAACTGTAATTTTTGCTTTAGATAAATTCAGTAATTTACAAATTTTAAGGTATTTTTACTAATTTTTTTCAATATTGTGAATTTTTTCTCTTATGCTTAAGATTTTACCAAATTTAATATTTTCCTTCCAATAGGGAAGTTTATTCCTTTCAATAGGGAAAAAGTGACAGTAGGTAGATAGACCAAATGGTGTAAGGGTAAAAAAATAAAACAGGGGGACTTTAGTAAGCACTCTACCAAAATTATGACACCAGAGTTAAAGCTCGAGTTAGGAAAAAGTAAATAATAGCATAACTATTCTTCATAATAAATACAAGTGTAGTTAGACAATGTGTTCTTTTTAACACAGTTAAAAGAAAAACTTTAGAAAATATTTTAACAACTGAGAGACACTACAAAGAAGTATGGACTGTAATAAGTAAGACCCAATTGAAGTACATGGCGATATAAAAAACGATCTATATTACAACGTTTGGTGGTACCAATTACAAATTGTAATAAAAGCCATTAAAAAATGAACAAAAGAATCAAAAAAGTGCTAAGCAACAGCAGCAGCTATGTAGAGATCACTACCTACATGTACCGAGTCATACCGACTAATAAGCCTATCCTCATTCCTAGCAAAAATACTGACAATATTAGATACATAAGATATATACATTGGAGTCAAAGGGGTAAAAGATAAACCGCTTAGCCATTGTCAATATATGTATTAGCGAGGGAAGACAACAGATTTGGCGCTTAATGAGATCAGTAAACTGCTCCCAAAGTAGGTATACGACGAAGAAATACTGATAGCAACTTTCCTAGACGTAAACAAAGCTTTTAACAATATCTTCTTTGAGTCCTCATAAAAGTGCTTAAATAAAGAGGGATCCTTAGGTTCATGACCGAGTAAAATATGACGTCTCTGACGAATAGGATCATTGTATCTCTGTTAGATGGAGCCATAATTTTGACGCAGTTAGTTAGGGATAGGCGATAGGGAGGAGTACTATCTTCACTGATGTAGGTAATGAAGTAGTGTCTAGGTTACGCTGACGATCTGTCAGTTGTAGCTAAGTGACGTTTTGCTAACGTAATCTCGAAACGAAGGTAGCTCGCTCTAAAGAATGTGGACATGTGGTTTGAGGGTAATGGTCTAATGGTTAATCTACCAAAGACAGCAGTTGTCTTCTCAAAAAAAGGGCACTACAATAAGATGGTTTGAGATTCCATTTGTCCAGCAAAGTACTTTGGTGATGATCACAAATATTTAACCAGAACCTGCCTTGAAATCCCCATTTTCACAAAATCACAGAGAAGGCTGCAATTGCGTTTCGCATATGTAGACGACTGTGTAAAAAATATAGCTTAACGTAAAAATAAATCTTTGGTGAGACATAGGGCTAATATGGCCCAAGATAACTTACGGTTCAGTGGCTTGGCGAAACATCTCAATAGTCCGAAGCGATTCGAAAGCTCAGCGGTACCCAGAAGCTTTCATACTTGAGTGTCACGGAAGCGATGGGAACCTTCCCAACGGACGTATTAGATGTTCTTTTGAACTTGCCACCTATGTACATATGTATGAAAGGAGAGACCAGGTCAACCGTAAATGGGCTGCTACAAGGACAGACCCTCCTATAAGGTGGATTTCGTTCTAGGGATACCAGGTCATCGAAGGGTTTCGCGGTACAGCTTAAATTTGGTTTATAAATAAAATATTTTGATTATAACTTTAAACGTAAAATGTTTAATGTAAAATCCAATTATTCTGTTATTTTGTCAAATCCTACTTTTATGTAATATTTCGGTAACTATTAACTTTATTAAAGTCATTGTATACCAACATTTAGAAGTGTTACTGTTTTTGCCTAATTTTCTTTCGAAGCCTGGAGTGATTGGGCTAAATGAAAATTATGTAGTTGATTTGTAAACTGCGATTATCTCGAAAATTTTTAAGTTTTGAAGTTATTACCAATTATCTTTTTTTTTTGGTTAATATAATGTATCTTTAATATTTTTTACCAAAAACACTGGTAACTTAAAGAGCAAAAAAGTGTAAATGTTTACCACATATGTAGCATATGTGGCGCCGTCTATCAGCTATTTTTATACATAAATGTTTACAAACGTAAAAGTAATACTGAAAATTAAATTTTTAATTTTCACTTTAACATTCTGTATCCTTCTTAATATCAGTATTTTATTAAAGCAATTTGATTTAAATCGTAATATTTTTAAGTGTAGAATCTACGGTTTGTTTGTATGTGTATATAGATACACATATTTATCGAACACAGAGACTTTGATAGATCAAAGATACGCAAACATGCCTGGGATAATGAACACATAATACAATAGAAATATGCATCAATAATAAAGACAAAAACAGACTGCAAAAAAAAGCAAACAAGAGCATTCCTATATCAGCCATATATGCCTATATTTTATATCAGACTGATATTAACCCCCATCTTAATAATATAATGAAAAAACATATGTAACAAATTCATCAACAGAATGTAGCAGAGTCTAGTTACCAATACGAAACAAATAAGTCAGCAAACAAAAATATACCAAGATTCAAAAAACTTCTGGGACACAGTATTTACAATTAACTACATAAACACACAAAAAACAGAATTTGATATCAATCCGAGAGTATAACATCACCTGTTTTTATAATAACCTTTTTTGACAACGATTTCCGGATTGGAGATCGATACATGAAAACAAATGTAAAATGTACTTTTATTACAATTTTTATTACAGCATTTAATTAAATATTTTGTGGTTTTTACAATTTTATCTTAAAAATGTAAATAGTTAAAATTAGCTTAGATCTCTATTCGTAATATAATTAGAACAAAACAAATTGCCTCAAATTTTTCATTCACAAAAACCATAATAGTAGTCATATATATTTTACACACCCTACAAAAGTCCGAACATTAGCAAAACCCACGAAGACAAAACTTTGTAGTTTGTTATCCGCCAAATTCTCGCCCCCTATCACCTCAACCCCTTAGCTGGCCATCCGTCGTAGATTCTGGCGAAAGCGACAGGCCGTTCCAGCACGTACGGCTTCCGTTCCGGGTTCGTTGCGCCTTACCCCATTCCCTTTCAACTCACCCCTATCGCAATGTACTATCCCACACACCCCATACACTCACTTTCGCAACCCTTTAATGAACATCGGTTTGTACTATTCCATCTTTCAGCTTTAATTTCATTTTGCTAGGTTGTAGTATCCAGTTACGCTGTGGTGGGCAAAAATTAATAATAGTGAAGCTCTGGTTTCGACCCCGAAATTATCCTGCGAATTTTCAACAAAAAAATATACCAAATAATTTATTTTTTAGGTGTGATAAATTATAGAAAATTTGTAGCATCAAATAACAACTTTGTACAATTAGCAGACTACAATGTGAAACAGTTTTCTACTTATCGTCATTATCATGTATAAAGAATAAGCAATTTGTAATAATTATCGATTATTTTTATATTAGAATAAATAAATGTGGATAATATTATCTCGATCTACAGGGTAATTTATCTTTAAAAAAACTTATCAATAAAGTCTCCGAATGTTTGTTATGAATTTTAAATCACTTAAAAATTACAATAGTCAACAAGATATTTCTTAATAATTAAAATAAAAATATATAAAAAGAATAAAACTTAGTTCTTAGGTAAAAAAATGAAGTAGTCAATTTTTAAATTAAAAAGTTATTTTAGAGAGTTTTGTGCACTGGGTCAATCATTCGTTTTTTTGATATGCCATTTTTGGTAAGGATACAAATTATGCATCCGTACATGTTTCATTCCATTACTTATGTCTTGAAGCGAAGCTTCTATACTAGCGTTATATAACTTTTTTCTAAGCGTCTTCATTAAGCTATTTTATATAAAATTCTGAGACGACCGTCACGAACCTAACGCCACAAGATGGGTCGTCAAGGGTAGCGTCATAGAATAGCAGTTTTTGATATTAATTTACTACTTTTAATCAATTAATATATTTACTATAAGCAGGTCATCATATATTTACTATAAGCAGGTTTAATTTAAAAATTGCATAAAAAATAATTAAGCAAATTAGTCATTAAATGAGAAGTCAAAAATTAAAAGAATGTATGTAACTAAAAGATTTAATTAATAGGATTTTTGATCAGCAGCGAGTATTTTCATACAGACAGATTTGACAGTGACGTGAAAATATATATTATTATTATTAATTCATACGAACTGGTTTCAAAAAGCTATAAAGACATATATTATGGAATAAACAAATATTTATTAAATAAATATTTCTTATTTAATAAAGAAATACATATTACATAACAACACCACGTTGTTTCTTCGAGTACAGGTATCATAATAATAATCGATTAAAAAAATTAATTTGCAATTGTGGCACTTTATTTTTTTCAAAATTACTAGACTTTCTTTGATATTTTTTATATTAATTATTCATATTATTTATACCATTTTTTAAAGTAAAACACTTGCACGTCACGATTTATACAAAGTGACGTCACTTGTATTTAAAATTTCTAAAACATCAACCTTAGAGTTAAAGTTTTCCTAACACAGCTAATAATACGAAACCCATACGGAACTGCTCGATCTTTCATGGGCGTCAACATGGTATATTAGACAGAAAAATGTAATCATCATTATCTTGGAAATTTTAGAATTATATTGATTAAATATCCGAAAACATTTGTTATTATTAATAATATAAATTTTATGAAATAACTATTTAAGTCTAATATTCCACAAGCTAATAATTTTAGTTAAATATATTAGTCAATTGTATGCAAATGATATGGAAATACTTCAAATTTTATTGACAATTCAGCGGGTGGCAAAAGTGTATAAAGTGTTGCCGGTTTTTTAGAGTAGGAATTCTACTTATGTTTTGATTTCTTACGCAATTTGATCATTATATAATATGTATTAATAAATTGTATTTATAAATACATATTTAATTTAGATTAATAGCTTTAAAAACTAATCATTGTTGTGTATTGTGATTGTGATATGATAAACAAATAAATAGTCAGTAGAAAGCTGATAAGCTTTCATGTAAGATAGATTATTTTGAACAAAAAATAATGGCGGGACGTTATAACTATTAAAGCCCTAAAAGAGGTAAGTTTGAAATTTAGAATATAAAATTTTGTATTAAAATATTATCTTATGTATTTTAATGTGTTGCAGTAGTCTTAAAATTAGATGTATTTACTGTTTATATAATAGTTTGACAAATAGTTGACATTTTAAAAATTCCTCATGTAGCGTTTACGCTACTGATTAACCCCTTTAGAAATTTTTATTACCCGCCTACGATCGATTTTAAATCGACATTTCCCCACTCACGCGCTGTTATCGCTTTGAAAGGAAGATTGATTTTATGCGGAAGCGGAACGATTAGTTTTGGTCAGAACTCAACGCAGCCACGCCAACCGGTGAAATTTTTCACCTTCAAAGTGACGGAATTGGAACAGAAAAATAATTTGGGGAAGAATATAATTCATTAATAATAATATAAATAAGTAATTTGTATAATAAAATCAATATTCATTTTTTTTTGGCGTGCTGCAGCTCCATGTAAGTAAATCATTTCATACGTATTATCTCTTTATCATATAATCAAATTTATGATTGTGTTTAGTATTTCTTTAGAGATTTACTTTTGAGTTCCGAAATAATTTAAATATAAAATTTCCTTGATTTACTTGCAAAGAACAGAAGGTCATTTTTTTATATAGTCAAACTTAAATTCCGATCTATTTCATATCTTATCATTAAGTTTTTTTGGTTCCCTTTTATCTAACCTTTTTTGGTGGAATATAAAAAGGTTCTACAAATGTGGGACAGCCTTCTGTATTCTGCGCATGTTTATTTCATGGCGCAAGCTTGCCATACCTACGAAAGTAACTTTATAAATTTGACATGATGTTGACTTAACCTAATACCTAATGTTTTGATGTTTTGTTTTGGTGCAGTCAATCCATGCTGCTACACCTATTAAATTACATATTTATTAAATTAAATAATCATTTTAGATTCCGTCACTTCACTTGAGGATATTCTCTTCAGAATATTCCCTCAAGGTCTCAAGTAACTAAATTTCTTGAATAGTTAGCAAACCCGTGGATTTTGCTGTCACCCAGAGACCAGTGACTGGTTGTGGCTTTTGTGACCAGGATTCGTCTTTACAGCCATAAACTGATGTAGCCGTGCCAAGAGGAGTTTTTCCTATGGACTTATAGTACTGTAAAGATAAGTTGTTTAACTATTTGACTTTTTGTGTTACTATCTATTTTGTTACTATGTATTATTTGTTACTATATATCTAACTCATCATATGCATATGATAAGGTGAATACCTTTGTAATAATTTAATTTTCGATATAATATAATTTTGATATTATTGGGGAGAAGAAAATACATTACATGTTTTTATTGGGTTTTTTAAATAGGATTTCAAGAGTACTGACCAAACTCACTTTTGCTATAATATTTTTTTTAATAGAATACATTTTGATATAATACAATTTTGATTTTGGGAAGGGAAATAAATTTAATGTTTTTTTTTTTAAATATGATATAATGAGTATGGAACAACTCACTTTTTGGATGTAATATAATATAATTGTAATAGATTTATCAAGTTTGATATCTGTACAATATTGTAATTTGTATCTCATTTTAGTTGAATTAGTTAAATTTAAATTACTACCTTTTTGTGTTAAGACTTTGGCTACCATACGGACTATTCTTGTTGTTTACTAATATTTTACACTTTACTTGGCCAGTGGTAGTGACTATTGCTTATTGAGGGGCTATTAGGTCCCATTGTATCTTTACACCATCCACTACCACTGTTATTTGGCTTTGCATTATATGTAAATTGTTTATACACATATACCTATATACATTTTTTTATAAATATATTTATTGTTGCTATTTTGAGTTTTATTTCAGTTCTACTAACCAGTATATAACATAGCAAAACAAGATTATTATTTAGTATTTTTGTATTTCAGAGTATTATCTCCAGATTCATTTGTTACTTCAAAATCTCAACTATCGTTGAGTTGGCGCCCTTCTTTTCTCTTCTTATTGTTCTCTTTCTATAAATTTATTCCCAGTGACTTTCTTCAGTTGTATCACGTTTGATATTACCAGGTCTCATTTCTTTCTTGTCTCATTAGCTCATTATCTCTTGTTATTGTTGTTTATATCTTTAAAGCCACAATCCAGTGCATTGAAGCTAGCCCGAACACTCACTTGAGATTTAGTGGCACTCTCTTTGGCCATTTAAATTTGTTCCTCTGAGCTTAGCCCTATTTTTAGTATTTTTTTTATCACTTCTCTTTCGGTTATTCTGAAATTTGGAAGTTCTAAACTTCCAAAAACCCAATACTCCCGGAGTATTGAGCGTTTCACTCACTTATTAACTATTCTGATATTTTGGCAACGCTGTGGGATTCTGACGACGTAAATCTTGAATGACGTGCAAGCTTTTTTATATAAAAAATGCAAAAGATTTCTAACCTAACCTCTTTGCTTACAACATATCTGTTCGAAAAAAATGGCTGATAATATTTTTTGATAATAAGTCCAATACATAACATTCTCGTTTTAAAATAATTTTATATAAATCCAATTATTATTTTTAAATATATTATTTAGTTTATACAATAATTAAGTTTACTATCAATTGATATTTACTAATATTTAATGATTAATATTTTATGTGAATTTAACAGGTTTCTCATAAGTAAACAACGTAAGCTTTGTTGATACGTCAACAGGTGGGTCTAGGAGCAAACATATTAATTTATTGAATTATTTAAATATATTGTTATATGTTCAAAATATAAATAATAAATAAATAATAAATTACCTTATTCAATTTAAAAAATATTATTTTAATTTAAGAAATATAGAAAACATAATGTAGTATAAAGCTACTGTATCGCCCACTATAACATATTTTTCTCTTAATAATTGTTTTAAGCTTAGCAAATCTAAATTATTTATTAAACAAGTTTTTATTCTCCCTAATGTTGAAAAATAACTCGCGCTTGCGTAATTAGTCATAGGAACCATAAAAAAATTTCTAATAATTATAAATTATCTGAATAACAATTGCAGAAATTATTTCTTTCATTCTTTCTCCTCTTCCTGTTATCCTATCAGGGTGTCGGATTTGGGATAGCTATTTTAATTTCCATTTAGCCACCTCTTCTATTCTTTTCTGTTTGCTGTCGTTATTTTCAATTCCTCGAGTGATTTTTGTAAGTTTTCCCGCCTCTACTACTTGCTGTATCCATTTTTTGTCTGTCTGCCAGATCTAAATGCTATGCCGTTTGTTTTTCTCATAATACCATTTGTCCTTCGTCTTTTCTCTATTATTTTCTTATATATTTTAAAGCATACCGATGACAGACATATTGCTCTATAGTTGTCGCAGTTTACATGTTCTCCTTTTTTGTATATTAGCACGATGATATTGTTCTGCCAGTCTTTAGGGATTGTTTGTTTTTACCACGACTCTTTATATATTTTCCATAGCCAATTTATTCCTTCTTTTCCTATGTATTTTACCACTTCCGGTTCAATTTCATCATCTCCACCTGCCTTACCTATTTTTATATTTTATAATCCTTCTTTTACTTCCTTTCTACTTATTTGCTCTAGCTCTGTGTTTTCTTCGCCTTCATTGATTATATTGTCTTCCTTTATCACTTCTGTATAAAATGTATTTTTATAATATTCTTTCTATACCCTTACTACTTGTTCTGGGCTTATTTGTATTTGGTTTGAAGTATCTCTTACTGCGTTTATTTCCTTTCGTTTTCCTTACCTTATGTGTCGTATTGTCGTCCAAAAGCTTCTATTATTTGTTATATATTCTTTCTGAAGTTCTTCTCCAAATTCCTTCCGTGTTTTTGCTTTTGCTTGTGTGACTGTCTTTTTTACCAATCGTCTCTGCCTATAGTATTTTTCTTTATCTTCTTCTTATTTCCTTTTTTATTTATGTCTTCAATTCTTTATTCCACCATCTTGTCCTTTTCAACTGTTTATTATATTTTTTAAATTCACACACTTCAGTTGCTGTTGTCTTTAATACTTCACTGTAAGTATTCCATCTTTCTTCCATTGTCCATGTTTCTTTTTGGCGTAAAATGCTTGTACACTTATATATATATATATATATATTATATATATATATATATATATATACATATATATATATATATATATATATATATATATATATATATATATATGTATATATATATATATATATATGTATATATACATATATATATATATATATATATATTATATATATATATATCTTTCGTTTATTTACATTTGCTTTCTTGTACTCTTTTCTTTCCACTTTCTCCACTTTTTTTATCCTCCAGTTTTGCAGTGACCATCCTGTATTGTGTAGACAGTTCCGGTACCTTTTTTATTAAGATGTTTTTTATATTTTGTTCTAGGTTTCTCGTATAGACTGTATAGTCGATTAAGCATTTCGCATTTCTCTCTTCAGCCACAAATGTATATTTATCGTTAATGGTTTGTTAACAACAGGCAAGATAATTTGCCTGTTAAAAACAGGCAAATTATCAGTTAGTTTTTTAGTTACTTGATTATGGCTTCAAAGTTCTCTGAAGGTATTTGATTTGATTGATAATTTGTTTTGATAAACTGGTATTTTTTTTTATTTAAATATTTTAAGCTTGGCGAGTCACACAATGTACAAAAGAGTCTTGGATGAAAAAATTTTTGGTTCAAGAGGGTTTTTGTAGTTTTTTTTTCTTAAGCTCATATTATTTCATACAAAAATTGCTGCAACAATCCTCACTGCAACGTAATTTAATATATTTGTCGGTTTCGGCGAATTCTGTAAAATATTTCTCGCAAATGTAGGTCATGTTCGAAATTTGCAATATTTAGCTGGATCAGTGACAGTAAACAAAAAGCAAAAGTATGATTAAACACATCTGGTATAACTTTACAAAAAGTTTAGGCGTATGCACAACACTCCAAAACAATAACAATAATTTAATTATATTATAATTTAATTATAAAACATTCCTTTGGTTTTTAGATACATACAAAGAATCTACCGCATGATTCTCAGTCACATGATATCTGTACCACTTCCGTAATTCCCTTTTATATATCTGTTAGTCAATTTGTATTCCATAGCGCTGATAATTCTTCAGAAATATCTGTCCAACCTCTTTACTTCTCCTCATTGTACGTATTGCTTGAGCAAGCCTCTTGTTTATAATTTTGTCACTACCGCCTTGACTTTTTCCCGTGATTATACGGGATTTCTGTCAAACTTTTGATAAAATTTAATATATACTTAATATTATGTTTAATTTATATTTACCGTTCTATGGATTTAAAACAGAATTGTCAACCAAACTCCTATACTATAGATTATAACCACCCAACAAAACACAATATGTATACCTACCCCTAATGTGTTTTTAATCAAATCTCTCATTATGGGCCGATCTTAATTTTTAATGAACGGTCGGTGCGTAATGACCGTCAGGACGGAGGTTGACGTCGAATACGGCGTCGTTTTTGGATGTCGGACGTTCTCTTCCTTGCACCCTTATTACTCTCAAGGGTTGCTGGGAAATGCCGGGTAACGGTTAATTTTCTCGTACATGAAGGGTTGTGATTTTGGCGGGATTAGATTAATAAAGGAATTTTTTAGTGTTCTTTGGCCGTATGGGGGATACCACCCTTATATCCCTATTATCCTTGTTAGAAAAGGTTGCGGTCGAAGGGAAAATATTTCTGAGCGTAAATGAAATATTTTAAATAAGGCATTTAATTAGGTAATGCTGAAAGGGAGCATCTCTAATGAAGTTATTAAATACTTTTCGTTATATAAATGAATGAAACTTGAATACCCAGATTATATATATATATATATATATATATATATATATATATATATTAATAGATAATCAAGAACAAACCCTTTGTATTCCTTTTATGTATTTTGGATTTACTTTTAGTACATTGTCGAAAGCGTTTTAGCTACACAAAATACACTCGGAAAAATAAAACACGGGTAATAATTTGGATTCATACAAACATGGTCGCCCTCAGGTTCCTACTTCATCCTAGTCATTTTCTTAGATCTCGCTCAATATTCACTCATAGTCTTGCCTCTAATTTGCTTCCACGTTGCCTTTGAACATTTTTTTCCTACTTTCTCTTGGTTGACAGTTTTGTATAAAAAATATCGTTCTTATATCTTAATTGGTATTCGTTTTTGGGTTTCATGCAAAATAATACAAGCAGTACGTAAAGGTCATAGCTTCACAGATTATCACACATCTTCAATACAACAGCCATGAAATACAATATGATAATATCGGCAAAAAAAACGAAATGTATGATAACATCCAAATATATACTACGATGTAAAATTAAAATTATTTACAATTACTTACCGACGACGAGGAGATAAGCCATCAATGGAGAAAGTATTTTAAACAACTTTTAAATGCAGAAACTCTAACAACAACGGTACAACACAGACAATACCAGTTAGCCGAACCTGAAATAGTAGAGCCCACACTAGCTGAGGTAAAGTCCGCAATTTCGTCCCTAAAAAATTATAAAGCCCCAGGACCAGACGGCATACAGGCAGAACTACTAAAAACAGGGGGAGGAAAGATATATCTTGAGATATACCATCTTATAAGAGAAGTCTGGGAAAGAGAAGAAATACCGAAACACTGGCATGAAAGTCATATAAGTCCTATCCACAAGAAGGGAGACAAACAAATAGTTCTCAATTATAGAGGAATATCGTTAGTCAATACAACATACAACATTTTATCCACAATATTATTTAGAAGACTAACTCCATTCGCAGAGGAAATAATAGGTGACTATCAAAGTGGATTCAGACCGGGAAGGTCGACCAAAGACCAGATCTTCGTCCTACGCCAATTGTTGGAAAAAAACTGGGAATTCAATTGCGACGTACACCAAATATTCGTGGACTTTAAACAAGCCTACGATTCTGTTAGCAGAGGGGCATTGTGGAAGACCATGGTAGAATTGGGAATATCTGTAAATCTGGTATTTATGGATCAGAATTAGCCACACCACGTCGGAGGAATTCCTCATTGACACCAGGCTTAGACAAGGAGATCCTCTCACTCCCCTGCTGTTTAACTTCGCACTGAAACATGCAGTAAGAAAAGCTCAGCCACAATTGACAAACGGATTTGCCGCACAAGGATTAAAAATACTATTGGCCTTTGCGGATGACGTGGATACAATAGCACAATCCACCAGAGCTGCAAAATAAGTTTTCACCCTATTGCCAAGGAAATTGGTCTTAAGGTAAACGAGGATAAGACCAAGTACATGGTAGTTACGAAGAACCCAAGACCAAGGGTTAGGCAAAACGTAACAATTAACTAATTTAACTTCGAAGTCGTCAAAGAGTTTAAGTATCTGGGAACGATCATAACATCTGAAAACAAATATGAAAATGACATGGCAGCCAGGATAATAGCAGCAAACAGGACATATTACTCTTTAATGACCATCCTTAAATCAAAAATACTCTCAAGATCAGCAAAATAAGAGTATACATGACAATAATTCGACCCACAATAACGTATGGAAGCGAGACATGGACGCTGAACCAGCGGGAAACGACAAAATTACTGGTTCTTGAAAGAAAGATACTGCGGACTATCTATGGGCGTTGTAGAGAAGAAACAACAGGAGAGTGGAGAAGACACAATAATGAACTAAAGACAATATATGGAGATAAAAACATAGTCCGCTACATTAAAGCAAACCGAATAAGATGGGTGGGCCACGTCCTAAGGTCAAATAACGAAAGACTCGTGAACACCACATTCTGGGAAAGGCCCGATGGCAGAAGGTCAGTTGGCCGCCCAAGAAAGAGATGGAAGGCGCAGTGGCCAGTGATCTACGTAAAATGGGAGTGCAGCAGTGGGAAATAGCTGCTTACGACCGACAACAATGGAGAGAAATAGTAAACACGGCTAAGACTCACCTAGAGTTGTAAAGCCAAATGATGATGATGATGATGTAAAATTAAAATTGATACGAAAATAATAAAGCAGGAAGCAAGGTTTAGATCTCTGAGAATAGATATATCTAGTTACGGAGATGTTGAAGAAGAAGGACGATAATAAAGATTAAAATCAAGTGAAGCGACGGGATCTCTTAATGACACAATCTGAAAGAACAAACACTTAAGACAAGACACAAAAATAAGAATCTATAAAGCAGCAATTAGACCACGGCGAAATCAAGAACTGACATATCTAAAACGAGACGACTACTAGAAATAACAGAGATGAATACACTCCGACGAATATAAGGAAAAAGTTTGTTGGATAGGGAGAGAAGCAAAAACATAAGAAAAGGATGCAATAGCGAAGACATAAATTGAAACGGAAATAGGAAAATAGAAAAATAGCAAAATTTTGTAGAATAACTGAGGATAGGATAGTACGAATATTACGAGATAAGTCACCAAATAGACAAAGAAGAAAAAAATATTTTATATATTATAATTTAAATATAATTTAAACAATCTGGAAGGCTAATATTAAAGAATAAACAAGCTTACAAGCCTACGACAAAGAATGAACAAGAAAAAGGATTTTATGCTAATTTAAGGAACTTATTTTTGTTTCCCTAATTTTTTAATCTATCAGAAAGAAGAGACGCGAAAAAAGTGCGTAGGAGGAACAAAAAGGAGCATATAGTTAAAAAAACTCCAAGAGATTGAAGAACAATATACTAATAAAAATGCGAGAAACTTCTACCAGAAGGCGAAAAGGAGCATCAACCAAAGCGTAAGAAAACAGACTTAGTATATGAGTAAGGAAGGGCATCTAATAGTAGTTAGGTAGGGAAAGCTAGATAGATGGCAAAAGCATTTTAGAGATCAGCTTAATGAAAAACCAGAGGAACAAGTAGAAATGGTAGTAGTTAACGATACGGCAGAAACAACGGATACTCTTACCGTGGAAAAAATAAGAGAAATATAATGTATGAAAAACAATAACAGTGCAAGGAGCAATGGTATTTCTGCAGAACTATTCATATGTGGGAAAGAAGCGCTTAGAACGTGGATATGTAGCCTGCTAACAAAAATAATCCGGGAGCTAGAGGAAATGTAATTATGGAGAGAGGCAATAGTATGTCCAATTTATTAGAAGAGAGATAAAGTAGTGTGCTTAAACCATATGGGCATGGCCCTTTGGATGTAATATAAAAGGTACTTAACAGAGTCATAAAAAGTACACTGTAAAGGGACTTAAACAACCAGGTTGGTAAATATCGGGGGGATTTAAAAAAATCAGATCCACCATAGATAAAATAATTGTGTTCAAAATTATTAAAGCAGTACGTACCACCAACAGTTAAAGCTGAATCTTCTCTTATTTTAAAGTTTACAATTGTGATAAAAAGGCATCTGTACCATGTCCTAAAAGTACTTGGAATCCACTTGGAGATCTACTGTCCACAATACTCTTCACTTTCTTGCTAGAGGCAATAATAAGAGAGAGTAGAATCTGAACGAAATATATCATTTAATAACAACGGAAATAATTGTTCTAGTAATAAATTTTAAAAAAGTCTGACCAGATTATCATAGAGTTGAGCTTTAAATTTTATTATCTTGTCGGAGATGTTACATGGACTTGGCTTTTTGTGATTATTTAACCATTTACATAACTCTTAATTGTTATCCTATTTTTAGTTGTTGCGGATGTCATATGTTACGGATGTCATGCAAACCACGATCAAAGTCATAAACTTATTAAAGAAGTTAAATATTTAAATATTTGGGTTGAGAGTTTAAGACAAAACTTTAAGTTATTTAAACCGTAAATTAGAAGTTAAGACCTACAAAGAGAGCAGTTCAGAAATAGCTTAGAATTATACAAGGAAACTTTAAAGGATGTTTCAGACTTAAACACAAAAAACATGCAATTAAAGAGTCAAAACCAATCATTTTACCAGGTTGAATGTTCAAATAATTGAATGGTATACAAGGCAAATATCGAACACAGTAATTAATTAAATCTTGCCCAAGTACTTTCGATCAATAGATCACAAAATGCCCCTGAGGATGATCTATTGATCGAAAGTACTTGGGCAAGATTTAATTAATTACTGTGTTCGATATTTGCCTTGTTTAATCTTGTTCATCAAAGTTCAATCATTTTACGGCAGAAGTAGAGAAGGAAAAAAGAAGAATCAAAATTCAAGACATAACAAATAACCGCAATTATAAGTGGCATACCAAGGAAGACCCTAAAAGCAATGGGTGGGATGGGCATATATGTAATATTGGATAGGTGCAAAATATGGATTACAGGTAAATAACTTGATAAGGTGTAAATTAACTTTTCTCCGTATCTAAAAAAGAAGGATCACTAACCGGATGCAGAAATTACGGAACTATTGCCTTTATTCCTTATGCAAACAAAATCGTGCGACATAAAAAAACATCAACGAACGGCTTCGTATTAAAAATGCGAATACCAATGCTGCTTTGTTTCGTAGATAAGATAAAGACATTCTATTTTATAAAATTCCTTTTGACGTATACTGGTAATCTAGGTAATCTTATAAAAATTTATTTATGTATGATAAAAACTCAGCCAAAATTGCTATAGAAGGCAAAAAAGTCAATAACCTGCGATACTCAGATGATACACTTGCACTAGCAGCAAATGAAGTCAAACTGATGGTCATCGCCGAACGGGTTAGCCGGATAAGCAAAGAATTCGTACTCAAAATCAACACCGAAAAATAACAATAATGATTGTAGACCTAATAAATGATAATTTACCGTACATATACCTAGTGGAAAATTCCGAATTAATCTCTAATAACTTGAAATCCCTAATAACCAACAATGGGATAGCTCCTGATAAATCAAACGTAAACCAACAATGTCCTGTATCGTAACATCTTAATTAATTAAAATATATAAAGACCAAACAATAACAAGAAATACCAAGCTTAGGATGGTCAATGCCCTTATTTTTCCCATTCGAAGCCCTCGAGAAGTGGGTCTACAGAGGAATCCTACGCGTGTTCTGGACAGAACGCAAAACCAACCAGTAAAGCTTGGTTTGGTCTGGAAGTTACAGACAGGCTATTAACAAAATTAAACCAAGCATACCTAAATCACTTCGGCCGCATAGTCAGAAGAATGGGGACTATGGAACCTTTGATCGTAGAAGAAAAGGTAAAAGGCTAAAGACTGAGAGGTACATGTAGCCGTTTATCTGGCATATGGTCGCAGCTAATTAACAGCAAACTACTAATATTTAGAGAGTCACCACGCACTGACAAGACCTTAAGTAATGAGGAGGAGGAGAAGAATTTTTAGTTCATTATTTACAATGTCCTTAATTTGTATTAGACAACATAAGTAACTAATTACTCTTATAAAATGATTATACACTTGCATTGTATAATAAAATGGTGAAACCATTTATAGGTAAGAAAAAAGAAGAAAGATCTTTTCTTACAATCAGTTTATTTATAAAAATTATGAGCGTTTTTCATATTGGTATAGATATCTTTCTGTTTAATTATAACTGTGCCCAATACAAATCTGAATCTCTTCTTTGTCTCTATCTTGCGCCAATATAATCCAATGTTTGCCTGCCACTGCTCTTATGTTATCTACCCATCTGTTTTTAGGTCTTCCCATGCTTCTTGTTGTCGTCCTTGGTCTCCATGCTAGAATTCTCCGTGTCCACCTGTTGTCATTATATTGGGCTACGTGACCTGACCAGCGCCATTTCATTTTTGTAGTTTCTTCCACAATATCCCTAATCTTTGTTCTATGTCTTATCTCGGTGTTTCTAATCTTATCTCTCAGTGATATTTCAAGCATGATTCCTTCCATTGCTCTTTGCGTTGTTTCTAATTTTTAACAGATTTTTTGGTAAGGGCTACTGTCTTCAAGGCGTAGGTACAAATTGGTAGTATGGATGTGTTATACACCTTTTTCTTTAAGTTTTCAGGAATGGAGGTGTTTTTCAAGATATATGCTGTTTGCCGAAAGCGCCTCATGCCAGTTGTGTTCTTCTTTTAATTTCAGCATCTTAATTTGGATTTGATCAAGATGCAAATCTAAATACATTTTATTAAGTATTGCATTAGTATGTGATTAGTTCATTAAATGGAAATTGGCAACAATATAAAAATGACTTACTATAAAATTTTGTAGCTTATAAGTACTAGCAATTTTACGTAAAATATTTAAAAAATAAAATGTTTGTTAAAATTCTGAAAATAATACTTTTTTAAATAAAGTCATTATCAATATAAATAAAAAAATATTGCATAAATGAATATTTAAAAATTTAAAAATATATTGTATATACTTCTGTAATAAATAAAATTGCACATTCCAAAATTACTAGAGACCACGCCGCTGAGTTCAAGTGCAATAAACTGCGTTTTGTCTCAACGAAATTTCCTCAACCCTTAATTATTCCTTAATTCATCGGCACGCCACTGCGTCATGCGCATGCAAACACATAGAGAACGAACGCGGTCGCCCAAATAATAACTCGGCGACGACGTCGGCAGCAAAATCGGATGGTGGGGCAAGGAAGAAACCACCCCACTTCCCTCAACGACGACGTGATCAATATCCCTCCTTGGGCATCCCCAAACGGCCGCTCGCCTTCTCTCATTCTCCTCTCTACCCTACCCCCTAACAACCCCTCCCGCAACCCCGATCTTAATTAGGAACTGGAATCTGTGGCGGACACACATAAGGGACGTTAGACCAATATATAAGGCCTTACTTCTATCTTGCTCGCTCCTGGTCTGTATTCCATTCTGCGTTCTTGGTCTTTGCTCTGCTTATTCGTGCTGCGATGCTCATTTTCACTTGTCCGACTCTCAGCTTAACATATTTCGATGTTGTAATGTTGAATGGGGTTTGGGGTCCAAATTTTTAATAATTGTGACGGGGATGCTGTATATAATCTTGTACGTCTTTGATGTTTTGGAGATGATTACTTCGGGCAGACAAAATGAAGTTTCTGTATCAAAGTCGTCAAGTATTTTGTTATAATATTTATTTCAAACACAACTAAATCCAAGTTTAATTAGTCATGTCAAAGGTAGCACGAATCTAGAGTATAACTGCTTATAATAACATGTTCTGTAACAAGGTCATAATAAAAATTCGGTATCGACTGGAAGATTTCCAATGCATTCGAGATTGTGAGAAACGATGAGTAGATCTAATTTTCACTAAAATCGAGTAATAAAATATATTTTCTGCACGACCACAATAGAGAATTAAAAACAATTATATCTTAAGAAAATAAGTTATTTATTGAAACAAATATATTACTTTAAATTATTATTTATGCTTTTATTGTTTGAATAATTACTACAATTAAAACGCGGTGCGTTGAAAATATTCTTGTATTATTGATGGTAGAAACTGATTGATTTATACCGTCACACTTAATAGTGATGCATCAGAAAGAATTGGAAGTTGCGGTGTAGTTTACTGTCGAAATGGTTGGGCAATAAATATTTACTTAGGTTATATATACACTGCCCCGTTAAATTAAGCGTAAAACGGTGAAAATCCAAAATGTTGTCCTATTAGTTTTGTTGAACTGCCCTGTATAGCAATTAAACGTATTTATCAAAATATAAGTTGTATTGATCTATTTATTTTTATAAGTTTGTCATTTTTTTGTGGCCCAAAAGAAAGTTTTTGTTAAGATTTTCTAGTTAAATTGAATATTGCTTGTTAAATTGGTTGTATTTCTGCTGCTTTTTTTGGAAAAAAAGGGTTTTCAATAACAAAAAATAATTTACAATAAGGCTAGATCAATTAGTGCAAGCTGTTGCTCTAAGTAATGATGGGCGTTTTATTTGGTAAATCGAAGAAATGCTTGGCGTTTCACGAAATACGATATCAGTTAATTCACAAAGATTTGGAGAAACTGGTTCTTACTTAAAAAGACCAGGACAGGAAAGATCAAAGATAACAAACACCGTGAAAGATTGGTTTCTTGAATTTAAAGTGCTTTGATATGTGACATTTACTGCTACAGTGTAAAAGACTCAAAGATGTTCATGGTACTACAATTTCACCTGATACCGTACGCAGAAGATTATATAAATAAAATTTATCTTGTTTATCTGCTACCGGCCCTTTATTGGACGCAGCTTATCATAGACAGTGCTTGAAATTCTCTCGTGAAAACCTGGAGAATACTATGCCCAACGTTGCTTCTCTCTAGAGTATAGTTTCGTGGTAAAGGTATAATGGTATGGGGCGGCATTTTAAGGGGATTTGCTGATAGGTATCTATAATATAAAAGGTCTAGAAAAAAATTTGGTACCTTGTATGCATTTTGTAGGTGAAAATTGTCTACTAATGCAAACTAATTCTCGGATGCACATAGCCAGTATAACGATGCAATACTTTACTGATGTTGGTACTTGGGTAGTAGCCTGGCCTCCTAGAGGATCAAAACTTGAACCTACAGAGCATTTGGTAGACAACTTGAAAATAGTTTTTAATCAAAATTGCGGTGAGTTTAAAATTGTGTTAGTATTAGAATAGGTGCTGGTAAACGAATGGGGAGAAATAAGGCAACTTAATATAATAAGGAGATTGCTGCTTTAATCGACTCTATGCCAGAAATGATGGGAGCTGTTATTCGAGTTGAGGAAGAAATAATCTATTCTAATATACAAATTTTAAAATTATTGCGCATGCTTTGCGCATTTGTTAGTAAGATCTTTTTTACGTTTCTTGTACAAAAATTTCAGTACTAATTAATTAACATTACGACATCGCTGTATTTGGTATTACGGCTCACAGTAATAACGATTGAACATATCAGATGGAAGATATGTCAATGAGACTGTTTGGAGAATTCATTTTCCATACACCAACGTCATCCACTGCAGTTAATGTTACCTTTTGTTAAAGCGAGACTTGATAAAATAAATATAGTTAGTAGATTTACAGTTTAGAGATAAGTCAGAGTCATTGTTTATAAAATAAAATAGATTAAAGTAGAATAAAATATAATAAAATTAAATAAACTAGAATAAAATAGAAGAAAATAGAATAAGATAGAATAAAATAGAATAAAATAGATTAAAATAGAATATAATAAAATAAAATAGAATAAGATAAAATAAAATAGAATAGAATTAAATAGAATAAAATAGAATGAAATAATACAAAATGGTATCAAATAGAATAAAATACAATTAAATAGAATAAAATAGAATAAAATAAAATAAAGTAGCACATATTTTAATGTTAATTTTTATTATTATTTAGTTATTACTATTATTTATAATAGGATCCCTACGAAATGCCAATACATATAACATATTATGATAGAAAAGCTAATAACTATATTAACAAAAAAACCAAAGAAAGATATTATGTCTAGTGGCAAAACATAAAAAAAAATTTTACTATATACAGAAAAAGGAGGACGACTAATCAAATAAAATATTATACTTTAAAGCCCATAAAATTCTAAACGACTATAAAAATGACCACAAATTCGATGGTCATTGACAAAGAAAATAAAATGCTGTATCCATATGAATGCAAACATCCCATTACTTATAAAGATGCAGGAGAGGGGGATGGATGCTAGGTTCAAAGAATTATAAACTCTAATATTTTGAAGTGCTAACAGAAATAAAACATTAGCACCTTGAGTCTATCAGGCCCATGGCTTGCTGTTTGTTCTTCGCTTTTTCTTTCCAATTGCTTATATTGAAATATCTCAGGTCGTCATTAACTGCGTTACTATATCTAGTCCTAGGCATTCCTTTTACCTTTTTACCACCTCCAGTAGCGTGTAACAGGATTTTTGACATTCTAACTAAGGTCATTCGTTAAATATGCCCTAACCATATAATTATTTGTACTCTTACCTGTTCAAATGTACTACCTGTCAAATTCATACATTTTCCTTTATACGCTGTTACTATTGTATCTGCGGTACTAAGGCAAAACCCGTTATGTCAAAAATTATCTATTTTTCGTTTTTATTCCCAATATGTATATTGAACGATAAAGTATATGATGACAAAGATAGATCATGCTCGCATTAAAAAATCTAAAAAGACTACTTAGATCCCCAGTATGGTACCTCGAGGCTGGTTAAAATTTGTTTAAACTGTAAGGGGCAAAAAGCCGTTTCTGGTTTACGAAATGCCACAAGACCACACATTTTTATTGATAAATGTTGCTCAAGATCACTTAACATAAAGAAATACTAATACCGACAGCAAAAAGTCAACTGGTTTAGGTAAAAAAATACGTTTGAATTAATTCAATTCAAAAATGCACTGGACATATAAAACTTTAAAACACTGGATTTAAAAGTATTAAAAAGAGAAAAATGAGTGATTCCTACATTATATTGACCCAATGTTATATTGAGCCACTGACTGTTAACCCTTCTAACAAAGAGGATCTACTCAGTCTTCTTCCATTGATTCTTTTGAGTGTCACAGTTTTTATTTATCACTGGGAAAAAATGTGAATGCATCCGAATTAGCAGAAGACGATTGTGAGGAAAAAAACTAAGAAAAGTATTCCTATTAGTCCTTGTGTTATATTTTAATAAATGTTTTAGAAAGTACACACATTTTTTTTTGTAAAAAATATAGGTACCCAGTAAAATTTACATTGATAACTGTTAACAGTTATGGAGCTAATACCGATATGAAAAGTTAACAGACAAGTCGGTTTTATAAAATAAAATTGATGATGGCAACCCTCCAATCTGTCCTTAATATTTAAATACTTTTTTATCCTTAAAAATATGACAACCATATGTCACGAGAGATAAATGGTATTTGTTTACAAACATATTTTTTAAAAGTTCCTATAAATCAAAACTTAATTACAACAACACTGCGAACTTTTAAACTCCTCTGCTGCAAAATCAAGTTTTTTGACGTATTAGGTTTTGCCTTAGAACCACAAATATATTGTCCCTATTTAAATTCCTTCCGTCCATTTATTGTTCTTAGGATTTTATAGGGTGTTTCTCCTCGAACAACTTTCTCTAATTTTTTTTATTTTATCAAAGGCTGGCTTAAAATCTGTGAAGAGTGCCATTGTAGATTTATTATATTCATAAATCTCAGCTTGTATTTCTTTTAGAGTAAAGATGTTGTCTATAGTACTTCCTCCTTTTCTAAAGTCACATTGGTACTCTCCCATGTTATTTTTAAGACTTCTTGCTGACTTGTTTTTAATGTAGGATCCTAATATCTTACATACTGTATTTAATATTTTTACACCCCTAAGATTCTAATATTCTACTTTACCTCCTTTCTATAGAACACAGTATTGCTTGCTTCCATTCCATTGATAGTTCTTCCTTTTTATATGTTTTTTAGGATTTTGTGTATTTTGTCGGTCAGCTGTGCTCTTCGATTTTTTAACATTTTCGCTGTAATAGAATTGCTTTTAGGACATTTGTTGTTTTTTAGATTCTTCTTAATGATTGCAACTTTATTTAGAGATGGTGTTAGATATTTCTTGCAGTATTTTTGAGTATTCAGTGTCAAGTCTGCGTATTCGTTTTTATCGTGGTTTTTGTCTTGTTTATTTTCATTATCAATGCTTGCTTTATCTTCATTATTTTTAAACCCTATGGTGTTTGGTGTTTTCATCATCTTAATATTTTTTGATCATTAAATATCATTTTCTTTCTTTATCTGTGCAATAAGTAGAAAACGATATATATATATATATATATATATATATATATATATATATATATATATATATATATATATATAGAGAGAGTATGTATAACGACGCTACGAATACAATTAGCACAGGTAGGTAATCTATGCATGTCATGATAAGTGCCTACCTACCTGTGCTTTAGAGGCGACTTCATTTTCTTGCCGATTATGTTGCCTAGGGCTCTTTCTTTTCGTATCCATGTGGTTGTGAGGTTCAAAAGTGAAAATTATAACCTCGTTACATATGACACTCGGATGTTGACAGAAATATGTCATCAAAAAAGAAGATTAATTCTTCTTTTCTATTTGCGGTTTTTGTAGGTTGTAAATTTTAGACTTTTTGTTGTGTTTGTATTTGAAAAACTACCCTGTTGTGTTGTAATGTTTTTATTCAAAATTTTAAATGTATTTTTTAATATTTTTAACATGTTTGTGACAGTGTTCTTCACCACTAGGACCAACTGAACATTTTCAATGTAGGTTTTTAAATGTTGATTTCCACCACTGTACTATAATAGGTTTTCCATTTAGGTGCTGATGAAGGTGACAACATATCACCGAAAATTTCACATTTAGAATAAAGTTCTACACCAAACTGGCTTATACCATCTCTAGCTGATCCTTGTTTTGACGCTTTCCCGAAAGTTACCCTCCAAAGAATTATATATATATATATATATATATATATATATACAACGCAAAAGCCTAAGGATATTTTAATAATTTGACAATACCAATGACAGAAATTTCATGACCATATAAATTTGCTTGTACTATAATTGTTGATACAGAACACTCACTTCTTATCAAAAAAAAAATTTAAAACTGTACACACAATACGTGTTTTAGAATGTTTTTTTATAAGGGACAAAAAAATCGACATTTTTATGTTTTGTTTATTTTTAATTTTAGTCCCTTTATACCATTCTTGGTTAAAAAGTAAGTTAAAGATATTGTATTTTACCATGCAACGACAACATTTAATGTTGGACGAGACGAATAGAGCCATGGGCCTCCTTCAAGCTGGCATGCGACAAAATCAAGTTGCTGACCAGCTGGGTGTCTCGCAAAGCGTCGTAAGTCGTTTGTGGCGTAAGACCGATATTTAATTTTAAATGCCAGAAGGCAGCCAACAATCACAGCACCCGAGCTGGTTAATGAATTACAACTTGCACATAATGTAACAATTAGCAGCAGTACTGAAAGAAATCGTCTCCATGAAGGCAATCTTCGTAGTCGGCGACCACTGAGATGTCCACCTCTATCTAGAGGCAATCGCGCTGCAAGATTAACCTGGTGTCAAGAGTTTCTGAATTGGACTGATCATAACTGGGCCACAGTTTTGTTTAGTGACGAGTCTAGGTATGGATTTCGTCCAGATTGTCGTCGGACAAGAGTTTGGAGACGACCCGGAAATGGAGAACGATTACGACATCTTCAAGAAGTGTATGCATACAGAGGTGGTACATTAATGGTATGGGGCGGAATCATGATTAACGGAAGAACTGACCTCATTTTCCCACGTGGCTTTCTCACAAGTCAGCAATATTTGGACACTGTTCTTGAACCTGTTGTGCGCCCCTTTGCTGCTGCTGTTGGAGAAAATTATTACTTTATGCATGATAACGTTCGACCACACGTTGCGCATATTGTAACAAACTGGTTGGATAACGAGGGTATTGATGTATTGCCGTGGCCAGCACAATCACCGGACTTGAATCCCATTGAGCATGTATGGGACATGCTCCAACGAAGAGTTACTCCACATATGGGTAATATCTACAATGAGTTTCAATTAAAAGAGCTTCTGAGAGAACAATGGGCACAACTACCTCAAGCAGACATTAACAATGTGATTCGGAGCATGAACAGTAGATGTAGAGCTGTGATAAACTAACGTGGTGGCCATACTTTATTTTAAGTTTATATTTCGTATTTTTGACATTTTATGGTGGTATGTGAAACATGCGTGATTTGCAATTATTATTTTTTTGTTCCAATTTTCTGGTTTTTTGCAATTTATGGTTTTTGACATAATAAACAACAATTTAAACTACAAATTTTGTATTGCTTTTTTTAAGTTTATCACAGATAAAGAAAATACGTCTATTTATAAAAATATCCCTAGACTTTTTCGTTATATATATATATATATATATATATATATATATATTATATATATATATATATATTACCTCTTTTGATTTTTAATGCCTTGGTATAAATTTTTAATAAGATTATTTTTCGAGTTTTTTTCTATAATTTTCAACTTATTTTCATAAAATTTCCTCTTTTTATTTCGTAATGTTGTACTTTTATTCAATGTTCTATGTAACGTGTTTCTGCTTTTTTGTTTTTCGTTTTAATCTTACCAATTGTAGCTTGTTACGTATCTCTATTTTCAATTTACATTCATTGACAAACAATGGTTTTTGTTGATTCTTGATAGACTTGCTAGTCTTATTTGCTACTGCTTTAACTATATTTTTTAAAATATCCCACATTTGTTCTACTTTCTCGTTATTTGTGATCAAGTACACTACATTTATCTATAAAATACCTGCATTTATTATGTACATTTTATGTTATAATTTTTTTATGTATTTTAATTATTATGTCTTTTTTTATTATTAAAATTTTCATTGGTGTATATCACCTAATGATATTCCTTAATACTTAAATGGCATACAGACAAAATTACCCCAGTACCCCAGTCATAAGGAAATCAGCAGAACTGTGTGAGTGCCCCGTCAGTGTTTCCGACAAAGTCACGAAACTAATATCTGGAACACGCATCCAAAAACACAATGATTAGCAGGCAGTTCTACATTGTAACCATTCTACTAGTAAGCAATGGTGTGCAAGTAAAAAGGTCAAACGATTTCAGTAACACGTAAGGTTCTTCCTAGAATTTGTTATAGTGAGGAGGCAAGATAACTATTTTTAACTCGAGATTTTTCAATCGGGCGTCCTAACTTTATGTCTAGTTAGGAAATAACCAAGTTGACAATACTTTAACAAACGCTTAGAACCGATCCAGAAACCAGAAAGGGTACTGTGTGACCTAAAAATATAAAGTTTTATTTTTTTTCCGTCAAAATATATGGTCTTCAAAGTTTCGGGAGAGTTTTGAATAAAACCTTTTCTTGATGGGTCTCTTAATCTTCCCAGTTTATTTCTGTCTATTACGTTTTTTGTGTTGCTGCTGCAGACCTGTCCGATAGTCCATAGCGGTCACAGACTTTGGCCACGGTATGAAGTTAGAAATATTTTGGTGTACACTGCATTTCTGTAGTATTATTATTGGCATGCGAAGTGGAAGGCAATTCATGATCTATTTCTGTATCAGTTTCTAGCTTTTACTTTCTTGATAAGGTAATACTGCTTTCATGTTGAATGGATTGTTGTAGTTCTTTATTTTTCTTCTGGCCTTATTTGTTACTTTAAGGTTTTTTTTTTGAACATGTTTGTTTTGTTTTGTAAAGACCGGTAGAGGGCAGAAATTGTAATTTTATCAAAAAGTTCTAATATAACTTTTTTATTGTATTTACTAACCTTGGTCAATTTTTTTCAATTTTGCGATTATCGATCCACCCTAATATATATATATATATATATATATATATATATATATATATATATATATATATATATATAGATACACTATATATACGCTCGCTACTTGGACTCACTCTCACAAACAAGGTTAGAAACGAAGAAATAAAAAGGACAGAAGTCTCAGATAGAAGAGAATATGTTCTATCTATGACATCTGAATGTCTCTCTTACATGGCTGAAGTAGAACTGGGTTGGTCATGTGGTCAGAATAAATGACGGGCATTCCAAACAATTACAGTATAAAGTGTAGGAGCAGACAAAATCACCAGGGGTAGACCACATACACGATAGACAGAAGGCGTCATAGGAATCGCTTGTAACTGCCTGCAGGAAGCTCAAGACCAACAGAACTAAAAGAAATCAGGGAAGGCCTACATTTAACTTTGGACGCACAAGGCTAGATGATCATGTTGATGACCAGTCTCCAGTGATTTCACCATTTGTTAGATTGTGTGAACGCAACAGTGAGAGAAATGGGTTTAAAATGAATATCTCTAAGAAAAAATGTATGATATTTAGTTCACCCGCGTAACAACTCTGACAAATAAATTGATCAACAACACATTCTTTTTCTTCTTCACGTACCATTTCCTTTCAGAACGTTGGTTACCATCATAGCTATATTAATTTTATTCAGTACCACCCTAAATAGCATGCTTGTATCAACACCATACCAATCTCGCAAGTTATTCAACCACGAGTTTCTTCTTCGTCCTGTACTACGTTTGCCTGCTATTTTTCCTTGCATGATATTTTGTAGCAACTCGTATTTGGGATCTCTCATTACATGTCCGAAATACTTCAGCTTTGTCTACTTGATGCTTTTTATGATCTCAGTAGTCTTGCTGAGACGTTCTAGTATTGTGGAGTTTCGAATTTTCTCCATCCAGGAAACTTTTAAAATTCTTCTATAGCACCACATTTCGAAAGCTTCAAGGCGATTTAGATCGATTTATTCACAGTCTAGTCCAGTCCAGTCCATTTATATCCATTCTTTTTATCCAGAACAACACATTGAGAAAGCTATTAATTTTGAATATCTGGGATGCTACGTTACAGAACGACTAGACCCAAGTGCATAGATTCAATGCAAAATTAAATCAGCTCCCAAAATCTTTCTAAAAATAAAACCGTTCTTCTCTATCACAATATAAACTTAAAATTGCGCCAAAGAATGATTAAATGTTATAGGTCAGGGTACTTGATATCAAAACTGGGATTCGATCTAGGATCGAAGGCTGATACGATCAATCACCTAGAGGTGTTTAAGATGTGGTTACATAGAAGAATGCTCGGAATAAGTTAGACCTCAGTGCAGATAATAAAGCTGTCTTAAATAGAGCAAATGCCATTTGTAAGTTGTTTAACACTATTACGATAAAAAAAATATCATAATCATACCTAGGATATATTCTTAGAGGAGACCGATAAAGCATCACTGACCTTATCATGAAATGTAAAATCAGGAACCGCATAGGAATTGAAATAAAGCAAATGTTGAAGAACATGTGCTATTGGATAGGAATACGTAGTGCTAAACAAGTATTTTGGTTAGTTGAAGTTGAATAAATTACTCATGTAATTTTTATCGTTAGGGAGACCAAATAAGGCACCAAGTGAAGAAGAAGACCTTAAACAACGACGGAGGCAACATTTATTTTCGCCATTATTAACAATAGTAATTTACATAACAAGTTCCGAAAGTGATATTTTAACACAATCGCGGACAAAGCGGCATATGCCGCTCTACTTTCTGGGACAAGGCGCGATATCCCGTCTAATGTTGAGAACGGCCAAAACGCAAAGCAGCTTAAAACGCACATTTTTGTACATGAAATACTAGTCAAACACTTTAGGTGTCCCAGCAAATAACATAAAATGTTGTGAACTGTCAGTGTCGGTCAGATTGTCCGTGTTAGGCAGCGAGCACGTGGTAGTACATCCCTTAATTTTTGTTGTTTTTTGTTTGTGTTTTATTTATTTTGACTAGGTTTGTTGGAGAATAATAAAAGTAAGTAATTGTTTTATTACAATTGTGTTATTTAGTAATTTGTATGCTGCTCATCAGTAGTAGAGACAGTAATAAAATGTTGAGGTTATAAAGAGAAAATGGATTCTACAGAAGAAGCAAGGCTTCTTGGACTTATGGATGAAGTGAGCACAGATGAATTTGAAAGTTCTAAATCAGAACCTTATAGCTCTAATGATGATTTACAAGATCCATCATATCAACCCAGTAGTGGTGAAGATTTGTTGGTAAACGAGAATCTGTTTTCAAACGAAAATTACGAAGACGAGTTGAGCCAGAAAATGACGAAACAGGTAATAATATACAAAATTTACTAAAGGTGGACGATATTGGAACTAATAACGAGTGGGATGATATTGCCGCAGATATTCCAGATTTTTTGTTTGACGATTCCCAAAGTGGCTTTTATCTTAATTTTGACACAGATACTCAAATACATTGAAATATTGACTAATGTAAATAGGTCCAAGCAAAAATACAGCAGACAATCTTCCATTAGCCCATTTACTATGGAGGAACTTCAATTATTTTTAGCTATATGCATATTACAGGGTCAAATAAAATACCCTCCTGTAAGGAAATTGTTTTCAATGAATCCACTTTATTATGCACCAGTTTTTCATTACACCGTATCTGGAAGAAGATTTGAAGAAATGCTGCAGTGTTTTAGCTGTGCTTGTAAAGAGGAAACAACAGGAACTGATCCACTGAAAAAAGTCGATCCTCTGCTCGATAAACTATTACTCAATTTTCAAAAAGCTTATTACCCTGTAGAAGAAATGTCACTAGATGAATCATTGCTTCTCTTTCATGGTCGTCTAAGTCTTCGGGTGTATATCAAGGGAAAAAAAAGCGAAATATGGCATTAAGTTCGACGAGCTATGTACAGCAGACGGATACGTATTGAATATAAAAATTTATGAAGGAAAATCCGAAGATGTAAAAGGATTATCTAAAATTGAGTCGTTAGTACTGCAACCTATGGAACCTTATTTGGATAAAGGCCATCATTTATTCCTTGATAACTTCTACAGCAGCATTTTGCTGTCAAAATCCCGTTTGGAAAGAAAAACACATTCTACAGTAACTCTTAGACGAAACAGAAAAGTAAATTTAAAAGCTCTTGTAAACACCAATCTAAATAAAGGAGAACACAAATGGCGAAGAGACGGTAGCACCTATATTTCAAAGTGGAAGGATAAAAGGGAAGTACTCTGCATAACAACCAAATATCACCCAAAACTTATAAATGTTCAGAATAGGTTTGGAAAGACAGTAATAAAACCTGAAGAAGTTGCCAGGTACAATGAGTACATGTCAGGAATAGATAGGTGCGATCAAATGGTGAGTTATTATTCTTCTCCACGGAAAACTATCAGGTGGTACAAAAAAGTAATGTTTTACTTACTGGATGTAGCTATATGGAATTTCTACTATGCAATGAAGAAGCACAAAAATGTAAAACTGACTCTCTTGGAATACAGAGAAAATTTGGTAAGCAAATTATTAAACATTCCAGAAGATATGAATGATGGGAGAAAACTGATGCATAAGGGAGCTTTGCACGGTGGAAAACGACCTCGAATGGAAGCGAATATATTTGTCAACCCTAACAATAAACAATACTTCATGATATAATTCCACACCCTACAGACCCCCGCAAAACTCACCATGTGAGGTGCAAGTGGTGTTTACAAATAAAACGCAAGGAAACCAGATATTTGTGTAAAACGTCGGACGATAAACCACCTTGCATTGTACCGTATTTTGAACTGTACCACAAAAATTAAATTTTTTAATATAAGCGTATCTCTGTATTATATTTTCGTTATAAGGATAGTTCTTTATTATTTTTTACAGAAATAAAGATTTAGTTGCATTTACTAATCGAGAGCGGCATGTACCGCTTTGTCCAGTTGCACAACTTTTGTGACATATATCGACATAGCGGCATTTACCGCACCTTCTTTTTTTATAAAAAACAACCTACCCATTCTAAAATATTATAAAGCTACTTTTTTATGACAGAAAAATAACAAATTTTAAGATTTTTACAAGTGTGTTTTTTTTGCGACCCCCTATCAAAAAATTAGGTGTCCGCGAACGTGTTAAAAGACGAGTAGGAAGTTTTCAGGGCGAGCCGTAGGCGAGTCCTGGAATCTTGAGTCTCGTAAAATTACTTTTGAATCGTGTTACGTACAATATTTTTTTCTGTAGCCGTGTATGTTAAAAAGAATATATGGATAAACTTTACTTATGAACTTATATTAAACACTTTAAAGTTACTCTCGTAATTTCAACATTAAAAAATCTACTTATAAATATTAATAATACAATTATAACATTTGTTTACATTGATATTGTTAGGAAGTGACAAAAATTAGAAGTTTTAGTATTGAAATTAGCATTTTGCCTAATCTCATATGGAATCATTTCGGCTTCACTTTTACTGCTGATTGTCATTTCTTGGAATTGAAAAACAAAAAATTTAGCGAAAACACACGAATTTTAAATGACAAGCATTGTCATAATACAATACAAATGAGATGATATTGTCAAAGCTGTTACTGAGCTACCCAAACTCGCCCCGAAAGTGAAAAAACTAGTCTCGAAAATAGCTACTTTCGGTACGAGTTGTGTAAAATGGTACTTTCGATTTAATAAATTATACCGAAAGTTTTATTTTCGGGACGGCTGCGGGAAAACTCCCGCAGCCGTGATTTTGATATATTTTTTTTAATATTTCTAATATTGTTAAACATTTTTTAACATATAATGTTTAGATTTTTTATGATTACGCATAAATAAAACGAAAGTTTATTTAGTAGAAGCTTATGTAATAGAAAAGTTTTACTGGTCGTCAAATTGTTAATATGCATTATATAAAACTGCTACTTATAAAATGTGTTACCTTATGCACAAATGGCAGCATCAGCATTTAACCGTTCGATAATATATCTCATCGAAGTTCTTGGCGTCCAAACTCCGAAAACTAATTTTCCTGACTGCATAGAGTCCTTTCAAAAAGGCGCCATTGCCAATGCCTCTCACCGGTCTCTATTGGAATTGGAAAGTTTTCTCCGACACCCCCTCTTTCCTTCGCCTTCGACACGTGAGGGGAGTAATTACAGTCCCAGAAACCTATAGAATTACATCAATGAAATGCAAAGCTTTGATACACTTGACAGCGCGCTCTGGCAATTTGACATTCGCAATATCTCGTTATACGTCACTTGCATATTCAATACCGTCCAGCTACGGAGTATATAGGGGTTTCCATTGTATTGCATAAAGTTTGCAGGTGTTGCACAAAAGCGGCTACGGAATAAGTTGGGCAAGTGGTGGCGCGGAGGCGAGTCTCAGTTAGGGATCTCAATAGGACGGTGAAATGTCTTGATGAAATACCGCACCTTCGTTTATTGAAAGGTGTATACAACGTTTAGAACTGTTATGCACTGGTGACTTGCTTCAGGTTGTGCAACTGAGACTAAACAATTAAATAATGTAACAAAAGGTACAGTGTATCTAAATACAGAGTTAAGATTCAGTTATTCGCTAAAAATTGAGAACGTGAAATAAACTAATTAAGAGAACGAAGTGAAAAATGAATATTATAAGAGGATATTACTCTTAAAACATTAAGTTCTTCATATAAGCTTGCTTTTAAATGACACGCTTATTTTAGTTTATATTCAGGAAAATACTTTAATATAATATAATTAGTTAAAAATTTATGATCCCATACAAAACAATTTAACTATAAGTTTCATTGTTTAGAAAGTTTAATGTAGTAAAGTGAAATAATATTTGGGTTAATTAAATAAAATCAATAATTATTTAAGATTTTAACAATAAAACACGTTTTACAAACACCTATAATGGTGTTTGTATTCGAGAGCGTCGTGGTTTTAGTAGTTTTTCCCTTAGAATCATTTAATTTCGATTTTTTAATATTTAACACGGAGAAGAAAAAACATGTTCTCTTGATTTTTATTTACATTTATCCAAGATATTTGGAACATTGAGCACAAATTGGGAGGAGTTACATTTGTGTTGTATGCATCTTCCTGACGATTGATAGAGAATAATCGCATGCGCTTTTTTTATCCGAAATAAATTTTCTTGACGATGTTGGAACAAAATAATTATGTATAATACACCAAGAAACATAAATCATTACGATCATTTATACGATATCATAAGTTACATATTGTCATGATGATGTCATTTGGATGTTGGCATTTGCTAGAAATTGCCTATTGAATAATAAAGGACAGGTGTGTCAACCGTCAACTTAAAACGATGTCTTGTTTTATTTCATGTATAATAATTAATTATTTAATACAAAATAAAGTAAGTAAGCACACAAATATTATATGGCGCAGTCATATTTCGATATCTTCGCACCCTAAGGAGAATTGATAAGTAATATTTTGAAAATTGTTATGTAATTGTAATTTCACATAACCTCCAAAATGAACGAGCACGTTGTTGCAGTAACAGAACTTTGTTTTGATGGTAATATGGCAGATAATTGGAGCTTTTTCGAACAAAAATTTAAATCATTTTTGGAAGCCAGCACGCTTAATGAGGAGAACGACAGTTTGCAAGGCAGCGTGCTGTTGAATCGAATTGGAGACCGGGTTCTTCGTATTTATAACAATTTCGAGTGGTCTTCAGATGAAAGTAAAACTTCTTGTGAAGTTATTCTAACAAAGTTTAAAGAGTACTTTACACCTTCCAAAAATGTCACATATGAACGATACTTATTTTTCACTCGAGACAAGATAGGGCTAGAGACATACGACTCATATGTAACAGAACTGAGACAGCTTGCAAGTACCTGTGAATTCGACACTCTAACTGACAGTTTAATACGTGATCGTCTAATCCTTGGAATCTCAGATGTTTCAAAAAAGGATAGATTGTTACGAGAACAAGGTTTAACACTGAGCCGTGGATTAGAAATATGCAGAGCTGCTGAGGTGGCAGCAAGACAGTTGAGTGTTATTAGCGGAGCCAATAGTAGCCAATCGTTAGAAGTTCTAGAGATACAAAAGCAGAAAAAACATCAATCAAATAGAAGCCAGCAGCTTAAACCTGTTCCTCAATGTACATCTGATTGTGGTCAGTATTACCGAAATCATCCCCAGATGTCAGGAAATCAAAAGATAAGTAATAATTTTATAAAAAACTGTTATAAGTGTGGTTCTAAGCATAAATTAAACAAGTGTCCTGCTTATGGATTACGGTGTAAAATTTGTAATAAATTTAACCATTTTGCAAAAGTTTGTAATGCTAATGGTTATAAAAATAGAATCCATAATGTAAATGTCCATCAAAGTGATACTGATTCAGATTATGATTTTTCGCCAGATAAAATTTTTCTAAATAATATAAATAAAAATAATTGTATCCTTTAGATTAGATTCAGGAGCAGACTGTTGTGTTTTGCCACTTATTTTAAAAAATTAAATATTCAAACTTCTGAACTTTCTAGTAGCACCAATAAAATTACTGATTATAACGGAAAAATAGTAAATTCAATAGGAAGTGTATATTTAAAAGTCAGGCAATGCAAAAATAAAGAAAATATAGCTAAATTGAAATTTTATATTGTTAAAACACATAATGATGCAATACTTGGCCTTGATGCCTGTATAATGTTAAATTTAATTCAAAAAAATAATATCAATGTAATAAATGATAATTTACACAAGGATACTGATAGTATTAATCAAATAATTCATGAATATAATGATGCTTTTAGGGTGTAGGATGTTTGAAAGGTAAACATACCATAAAAATTAATGAGAAAGTAGCCCTCAGAGTACATCCACCTAGAAAGGTACCATTTGCCATGCATGACAAACTGATGGAGAAACTGAAGGAGCTGGAAAGACATAAAATAATTAGAAAAGTGACAGAACCAACAGATTGGGTAAATTCTCTTGTAATAGTTAATAAAAAAGGTAATAATGATATAAGAACTTGTATGGATAATAAGGATCTTAACAATGCTATTAAGCGAGAGCATTTTTATATTCCTACACTTGAAGATATTTCTAGTCGACTAAAAGGTTCTTGTTATTTTTCTGTTTTGGATCTTAGCAACGGATTTTGGCATATCCAGTTAGATGATAACAGCAGTAAACTATGTACATTTAATACTCCATTTGGTCGATACTGTTTTTTAAGAATGCCAAATGGCATAGCCTCAGCTCCTGAGGTTTTTCAAAAGAAAATGCAGCAATTATTTGAAAATGTAGAAATAGGGTTATATTTTAATGATTTATTAATATATTCTGATACTCTGGAGGGTCACAATAAAAAATTAAAACAGATTTTAGAGATTGCTAGAAAAATTAAAATAAAATTTAATAGAGATAAATGTAAGTTCGGGTTAGCTTCTGTAAATTATATGGGATATAATATTTCTAAAAAGGGTCTGGAACCTGATGGGAAAAAGGTTGAAGCTGTTACTAAAATGCAAAGGCCAAGATCTGCAAAAGATGTACAACGATTCTTAGGTGTTGTAAATTATTTATGTCGTTTCATACCTAACTTTTCTGAGCTTACAGAGCCATTAAGACTTCTGACAAGAAAAAATATTTCATTTCATTGGGAAAACCAACAGGAAACTGCTTTTCAGAAATTAAAAAATCTGTTAGTTGAAGCACCTATCCTACAGTTTTACTGAGTACAAAGTCCTGTAGTGATTTCAACAGATGCCAGTCAGTTTGGATGTGGTTCTGTGTTACTACAAAATAATAAACCTGTGGCATATGCCTCAAAGGCTTTTACACCAACTCAGAAGAATTATGCAGTAATTGAAAAAGAGATGCTGTCTATTGTTAATGCATGTTTAAAATTTCACCAGTATATTTTTGGTCGTGTTGATGTGATTATCGAAACGGATCACAAGCCTCTTGTTGGAGTTTTTAAACAAGCCTCTAGTAGATGCTCCAGCTAGACTTCAAAGAATGCTTGTCATGTTACAACCATATAGTTTAACTATTGTTTATAAGAAAGGTAGGGATATGTTTTTTGCTGATGCTTTAAGTAGGGCTTTTCAAAATCATATGATGAAATATTTGAAAATAAATTCAGAGAAATTGAATCACAACTTTTGAGCATTACAGAGAATTTCCCAATTTCAAATTGTAAAATTAGAGAGTTTCAAAAACAAACTGCAGAAGACCCTCATTTAATACAACTCATGAAATTAATTACAGAGGAATTCCCTGATAGTAAATACATAAAGAAAGAATTTCAAAAATATTTGCCATTTAAAGATGAACTAAGTATAGTTCAAGGTATAATTGTAAAAAATAATAAATTGTTTGTACCTAAACTACTAAGGAAAGAAACCCTGGATAAGTTACATATGTCACACCAAGGAATTCAGAAAACAAAATTATTAGCTAGGCAATATTATATATATGACAAAAATATAATAAAATTATTTCATAGATCAAATACAACTGACTAATTAAAAAGTAGCTTACTTTTACAGTACTATACTAAACAAATACTAATAAATAATATTAATAACAACAACAACAACAATAATAAAAGCACAAATTTTACATACAATATATTACAAGCGATATGAGATCTACTTACCTTTATTAGCTTCAATAAATTTCGGGCCATTATTATTGCGAGCTCTGTCACATACTGCACATTGACACTTGATGGCATCAAACAATCTCCTCCTTATTATTTGCTTAAAGTGACTATAATCTGGTGTGCTTAATTGATTTTTATTATTATAAAGCTTATTTAAGCAAATACTACAAATACCTGATAGAAATTCTTCTCGAGAAGAATCATAACAAATCAAAATAGTTTTTATCACTTTCTCGATTTTTCCACCTGTCATTACATAAACACGTTTTTTTTCAAAATTCCACACATGGGCTATTTAAATTTTAGCATGAAATATCTTCTTTTACTTTAAATAACATGTCCCAACTGTATATGTTGGTTATTTTGGCTTTTGATAAAACAGGCTTCAGAACTCACCTGGCTTACTCTTATTTTATCTATCAACTAATCCACTACAACTTATATGCAATAACATTACAGCACTATATTCTGCTTTTTACACTAAACTGTTGCACAATTACATTAACTCAAAACGGTTTTGTCATTATGAATCGTCTCTTTAGTTCAGTGTTGTCAGGAAGCTGAATTGCCTCGAGGTTGACATGACTATGCAGCCTCTACTCGTGACTTGATGTTATTCTCTTGATTACTTCGGTCACAGTTTTCGTACCCACGTCTTGGCGAAGGTTGCTGTTACGGATATACCAAGGAGATTAAACAATGTTTCTCAGTACTTTATTTTAAAATCTCTCTATATTAGCTTTGGTACAGCTCCAGATTTGGCACCGATATACCCATACTAGCCTTAGTACTTGCTTGTAAATGTATAATTTATTATGAATGGTTAATGTTAAATTTTTTCCAAACAGTCAATATAATTCTTTATATCTAATATCAAGCTCCCCTCTTTTCTTTTTGACATGAACTTTTCTGCGCAGCTTCACGACTAGTGCGATGCCTAAGTGTTTTGCTGCTGTTGCATAAGGAACTTGGTTATCATTTTCTATTTTTTTATTTGTAAAGCTAATATGTAAAGATTTAGTCTGATTTAATTGTATTCACCATTTTCTCGACCAGGCATGTATTTTATTTACTGATAGTTGCAACTTATCAGTCGCTTATTTACTGTAGTTACAGGACCGAACCTAATACACTCCCTTGTGGCACGCCAGCTTTGATCTCCCTTAAATCGATCTACATTTCTTCCTATTGTACTCTAAAATATCTATTCGTAATGTATGATTCTAAGATATCTGATTACTTTTTAGACATAAACGCTTTACTTTATAGTTTAAACCCTCATGCTAGACTTTACCAAACGCCTGTGATACGTCCAAGTAGATTGTAAAGCAGACTTTCTTTCCTTTTAATGTTTTTTCTTTTATATTTGCTATTCTGTGAACTCAATCTACGTGGCGACTTTCCAAAAACTTATATCGGTCGAACTAGTAGAACTTTTATCAAACGTAAAGCTGGAACATAAAAGGGATTACAATAATAGAAAAACAAACTCTACGTACGTACTTCACCTTTTAGACCATAATCATTTTTTTAGTGTCCCATTTCAAATTTACATTCAGAATAAAGGTCTCTAGTTTTAGTTATCTTTATTAGAATCTATGAAAATCAACGAAACAGAAAATACAAACATAATTCAGAATGACCAACTTTAGACACACAGTTCTCCCCCTCCTCAACTTATTCAATTAAAGATTATAAAGTGTAAACACATACCAAAATTATGTCACTTGGGAAAAGCACTGTGGCCGAAACAGCTGTAGTGATAATAATTTAAAATAAATTTTATGAAAATGTTGAAAACAAAAGTTTTTAGTGTTTTATTGTTAGATAAAATAAATTTCCATCAAGTAACGGTCGAATTAATTACTTATTTAAGATTCCTTGAAAATAATTTGAACATAGCTGTCATAAGGGGTGTTATTTGTCTTATAATACCTACTTCTTTTAAAATAACACTGGATAACACATATTTTCTAACAGGGAGATTTTTCGGCATTCTTAAATCAAAATTTAAAACAAAATATCTGTACCTCAGAGTTAGACGAACGTAAGTCCAAAAATTGTGATTTTCGGGTTTTTAAAGTTTTGTGTGTAAAATTTAATTCAATATCGAGCCATAATAACGTAACTTTCCATTAAAATTATACTTTCCAAATTAGCCAAGGTTGTAAAGGCTTACCCATATTAGAGCCAGACAAACTTAACTCCACTTACTACATTAAAGCTCTGAGGTTTTGCTTAAAACCTGTAAAACGTAAGTCCAAGCTGGACCTGAAGACAGAATAAAAATAAACTCTGGATATTGGAATACTAAAAGAAACTGGGAGTCAAAACGGTAGTTTGTATTGTCTTGTATCAGAACTAAGCTAGTTAATAGGCAACGTCAGAGAGACGGGACAAGAAAGAACTAATATGAAAGTCATTTTTTTTTAATTACATAAAAAAGAGGAAGTAATTTGCAAAATGTTCTTCATAAATAGACTTTTAATTTCAGAAACTTTTATGAGAGTAGTCATAAAAAGGCCAGCGCATCTGGATTGGTAACTACAGACCTTAAGGGAAAACGTATGCCAGTTAATAAAATACCTATAGATAGACTACAACGAATTAAAAATCATATTTCAAAGTTCCCTATATATAAAAGCCACTATAGCAGGGAAAGGGCTTAACGAAAATAGTTAGATAATCACTTGAACATTTTTACAATGTACGCATTGTATGAGAAAGAGTGTAAAAAAAACAAGTTAAACCAGAATAAATGTGGATTTATTCTAAACTTTTTAAAGAAGATTTCAACTTATCTTTACATTCACCATTCAACGATACATCTGATGTTTGTGAAATGAAATGACTAGATTGTAAAATGAAAAATGAAAAAAAATGATAAACTACTCAATGAACTGAAATTAAAAAAATAAACACCTCGAAGATGCCCCATTAAGATATGAGTTAAAGAAAAAAGAAAAACTTGAAAGAAGTGCTACAAACATAGGATCAAGAGTGATTATGTGAGATCTCCAAAAGTGGCTCCCAATACCAGACTTAACCCAATACCAAACCCAATACCAAACTCTGGACGTTAAATAGTACTATTTGTGATGCAACAATTGATAAAACTTGGTGCATGATCTTAAATTAAGTTAGGAGAGGCCTTGAACTAAGGCCGAGGAGGAAATGAAATAGCGTCTTTAGCTGATTTACATAGGCAAGTTATTAAATTACTAATAATCAACATACTGATGTACTGACTATTTGGACAGATAATTGCAGTGGACCAACAGAAATATGAATATGGTTTGTATGTATTTGTGGCTCTTGGAAAAAGTTCCTACTGTAACCAGTAGGAACACACAGTAGTAACAGTCAACCACAAGTTCTTATTGACCGGACACACTCACAAGGTTGATGGAAAACACAGCATAATAAAGAGAAATAAAAAACAAATAAAAACTAATACCATTTTCACTACAAATGATTGAACAAACTTTATTACTACATGCTTAAAAAAATCAATTTGTTGTCAGACACATGTGCATTAAAGACTTCTTTGATTTTCTTTTCTGTAGGAGCAAAGACGCCCCATTTTTATCAGGGAAGAAGAACATAAACAATGAACCATTTCTAATATCCAGTGCAGTGTGGTTATAGCTTTGAAACAGGGGAAGCAGTGTGGGGGCAGTAAGCTGTACTACAAAACCGGTTTTGAGGAAGATTTATTCTAATGTGTTGAACTAAAAGAAATCGGAGGCAAGAAAGGATTATTATTCCACAAATACGGGCACACCAAAGAAAATAAATGAAAAGTACAACAGCCTCATGAACCTGTTGCAATGGATCCCTGAAGAATACAAATCTGTCTTTAAAAACCTTCCACATGGTGAACAGGAACACAACTTTCCTGAGGACGACTAGACTGCTCTTGAATAATTTTTTTTCTCCTTACTTCTTTGAGAATAATGTTCGAAGTTAATTGAAAAACATTGACTAAATGCTAGATTTTCATCTATGTTTGTTTATAATAATTATATGTTTTTAATAGTAGCACATAAAGTTTATTTCTAAACACCTCTTCCTAGATAGGTAAGTCCCATGAGGGATTTTTGTATAGCCAAAATAACGCAAGTCCAGGAGTAAGTCCTACAGTAACGTTTTGTGTAGAGCCACAATAACGTAAGTCCACTTTTTACAAAATGGGATATATTTAGTAAAAATAAAAATTAAAGTAAATTAAAGTGATAGCTTTGCAATTAAACAATTTTATGCTATTTGCACATACACCGATTTTAGACGGCCAGTATAAAATAGGCCGATATTTTATTGGTAGCAGGTCCTTGCAGACTCACCGGATTTTTACCGTCAAACAATCAGTTGCTAGGTTGTAGTGACACGAGTTTATTAAATATTAACAAATCCTAAATGTGTTGTTGCTATAAGTTTATTGTATTGCCCTATTAAGTACCGTAGGATTAAGCGCAAGTGGCGTATTCAGCCTATCGATCAAAGCAAAGAATACACGGGAACATTCTACACTATTTTAGAAGGACTAAGGCGTGATTGTGTTTAGTTTTTCAACTTCTTCAGAATTATCTGATGAACTGTTGCATCATGTGATGAGCTTCATGAAAATCACCCATTGCAATCGTAATTAACAGTCACTACCAAAACTAGATTAAAACGTATGTGTTGATTTTCTTCGTATCTACAAAATCGATGTTTGTGCAAGTCTGTATTTAGTCACCTACGCCACTACTTTCCGGTATTACCAGTAATGCAGTGGTAGTGGCCGGCTGCTCATCAGCATTTTACCGCCACCGCTCAGCAATTGGCGTGTGTGCCAGGTCCCGTTCCCACATGTGGTTTAGTAATGAATTTGGACGACCGGTATAAAATCGGTCGTCCGAAATCGGTGTGTGTGCAATTCACCTTAGGTAACTTATTTAGTTTCTGCTCTCAGCTGAAAAGCTGGCTAAACTTGACTTATTTTTATCTGGTTCTGATATATTGATCACCCACCAATCTTAAGTAACCAGCAATTATATTATGAAAATAGGAAGATAAGTGAGATATCATAATTGTCTCGCACTGCTAGTGTGTATATTATCTTCTCAGGACAAATACCTTATTTTAGTAAAAGTTATATCTGTTTATTTCTATTATATGCATGATACACACAGTTTATCCGATGGTATACATTAATATCTATTTTATCGACGTATGAATTTCATACATTTCCTATTAACGTTACTTGAAACGTACCATTAAATTAAATGCACAGTTTACAATTAATATAATTAATACCAAGAAGCAAAAATAAATATCCACCGAGCACAATAACTCGCTACTAAAACACTTTTCAAAAGAAGACTAAATATGATATTTCCAGATTTCTTGAGTTAAATCCCAGAGAACTATGGGAAGATGGTATAGGCTTTAAGCCCTGTTGTTAAAAAATTATTAATACGTTTATATTTAAAAAAATTCAAAAATGCTTAAATAAACAAATTGTTGCTAACTTTTAACTTTATGAATTTATATTAATTTTATAGCACCCACTCGTTTTTTTTTTAATTAAAGTATGTTTTTTTTTCTATTGATGAATACTGGTAAACATTGCAAGTTTATAAATTCCGAAAATCTAAATAAAAACAAAGTAAAGCCTTCCATCACGAAACTGCTATATGCGACATCATCAGACAGCTCTAAAAGGCCATAAAATACCCCATAAAACCTCATAGCGATGAAACATAAGCTCTCTGAAAACGTATATAAATTTAAAAAACAAGCTGCAAATGGTCTCGCCTTTACAACCCTGCTCCGCAATAAAAATATTCAAAGGTGATGACTCCCACTTTGCACACACGCTCAAAAAATGTGGCCCATAACATTTGCAAGTAAAATGGCATAACCGTCCCGCCGAAATAAATTCTTTTGTTTCGTCGTTTTTTCAGGCGTCGTGACGTTTGGCTGGCGTTTTCCCACGAGGAAGTGCTTATCGTTCTTATTGCGTCCTTTGAGCGTCTTATCTTGGGCCGGTTAAGCTTTCTCCACATATCACAAACGTGCATTAGCTTATCACATATGTATTCTGAGTATTTGAAGAGGAATTTTAGTTTTAGTTTTGTTTATGATGAAACTAAATAAATAAATCTGTTCGTGTGTTTTAGCAAATGGGTTTTTAAGCTTCTTGAACTTATATTAGATATTAACTTGTATGATGTTAAATTTTTGGTGGTTAAAAAAAGTTTGTTTTTATGCAATCGTTCTGAAGTGATGGCCATACAAACATTTAGGCGATTTATTTTTATTATATATATATATATATATATATATTATATATATATATATATATATATTATATATATATATATATATATATTAATGAATTTTTTTTGGGCTTAGGTTCATAAAAAAATTAATTTGGTACTAAGACATTTTTTATATATTTTTTTTCGACGTTTTCGGCAGGAAATCCGTGCCTTTTTCAAGAAGTAATATTGACAAGCATGTAAAAATTCGGTACTAACAAGTAGACGTCACAACTAAAATAACAATAAAAACATAGTACATACCCACTAAGTCATTTTACATGTAGTGTAACATGTGGTATATTATATTTGTAAAAGTAAAAAAACATTATATAAGAACATTCTTCAATCACTATATAATGTTTTTTTTTGTTACTTTTACAAGTATAATACACCACATGTTCTTTTGCTGTGCTACGTTTTAACAAATTGCTAATTGTTATTAGTTTAATTGATTGTCTATCGATATAATACATACAATATTACCATATAATATCCATTTACTTGAGCTTCTTTACACGTATAATATCTTTGACTGCTACATATCTTTTTAAGGTAACACATGTAACACATTTTCCATGCTTGTGTGGTTTTTTTTCATTTTGTTCTTTTTAGATGAACTGATAATGTTTTCTGAATACGAAAGCGAAACGTCTTCAATAAATAGATAAAGTAGTCATCAACTTTGTCTTTTTTCTCCACCTTTTGACCGATATAAAAACCCACCACTCCTCTGAGTGATCCTGAATTTATATATATATATATATATATATATATATATGTATATATATATATATATATATATATATATATATATATATCGGAAAAAGAGTAAGACCGTTAATCCAATATATATAAGGATCACTCAGACGAGTGGTGGGTTCTTATATCGGTCTCTAGGTGGAGAAATAAAAGACAAAGTTGATAGGCTACTTTATCTATTTTGAAGACGTTTCGCTTTCGAGTTTTGAAAGCATCATCAGTTCATCTAAAAAAGTACAATATGAGAACCACACAATCATGATCGTTTCCATGATTGTGTGGTTCTCATATTGTACTTTTTTAGATGAACTGATGATGCTTTCAAAACTCGAAAGGGAAACATCTTTTAAATAAATAAAGTAGCCTATCAACTTTGTCTTTTATTTCTCCACCTAGAGACCGATATAAGAACCCACCACTCGTCTGAGTGATCCTTATATATATATATATATATATATTATATATATATATTATATATATATATATATATATATATATATATATATATTTTATATATATATATATATATATATATATATATATATATATATCTATATATATATATATATATATATATATATATATATATATATATATATATTACTATGATCTGCTTTCTCTTTCGTTTATATTAACTTAAATCTAATGAATGAATTATCTAAGTTTCGCAAATCATATATCAAGAAAAAATCTCAGGGTTCCATTTTATAAAAAAATAAATCAGCTTAGGTTACACTTATATTTTCTCGTGACTTCCAGTATATCTTAATTGTTCCTTCTCGGGATTAAATAAAAATAACATACATAAACAAATACAAATATCTTTTATTATCAAAAGTAATAATATAAAAATTTATCAAAATTCCATGGGCTTAAATGTCCCAATGAAAATTGTACCACATAAATAATTTTAATTTTCCAAATATTTAGCTGTTTGTTTTTTATGACATTGGTAAAACAACAGAAACAAGAAATTTTGATATTTGTAAATCAATTACACTTCCTATGAAAATTTTGAACTATTGGAAACTTTGTTTATGTTTTTGTACAAAAAAATTCTGAATATTATAAAAAGAATTTTTTAAATTTATTAAGCAATATTAATAATTATCCTTTGACGTTAGAAAACACTTTTATAAACTTTATGGTATTTTAAAAAAGCGATAATTTTTGTTCTTCTGATGGTATACTCTTTTATTAGAAACATACAAAAAAAATTTTTTTACGAAAATTTGTTGACTGACCTTTTAATTCACACACGACGACGTCCCCTTTCGACCAAAACAGCTCCCCCTTGTTGATTATGTTAGGCTACCAATCAAACCCTACTCCGTTCTAAGTATCCACCTATCAGCATACCAGAAACTCTTTTTTTTTACCCAAAAACACGAGCAGGTCTCTTTTACCAGTAGTCGTTCAACAAACTCCAAAATTCTTTCCTCTCTTTCATATACTAACAATCTCCTGCGATCTAAGTAACAACTTTTTACTTGGTGCCACAAATATTTTGAATAGTTATAGTTCTTGCGACTTACTCTTTTGGACTTTATAGAATCAAGGACTTCTCAACTTTGACCTATCTCTCTTTCCACCTTCCAGCCACGCACTTCTAACTATGAATACCACTGACACTTGCTTCTTAACTAACTTCACAAAATTTCAACTGCCTTTTTCGGATGCCCATCACATAATAATCATTTCTACTCTTTCAAACTTTTAAAACATTTACTCTCTTTTTCCCATTTCAAACTCGATAACCAATCAGAAAATTCCTATATCCCGCTTCTTATTTAACATCAGAAGAACCCAGCATCGCTTTTAAATAACTTTCTTTAAAAATGATAACGGTTTTATTTTAAACTTTTAAAACACAATAACTACTTGGCGGTTTTGGCTTTTCTAGCGAAACAAAACCAAAGGCTTTTAAAATATAATCTACAAATAACGGGAAACAAATTGTCTATTAACGTTTAAATATTTACTAATGTTTTTCAGTCCTTCCGAGTAAAACTCATTATGAATAAACCACTGCTTAAAACTAACTTATAACAAATATTTACATATCGATGTACAGGGCGATGCAAATTTATGTGCCCGCGTTCTATAACAAAATTCTATCTTTGATTGATAAAATGAATCATAACAATATATATATATATATATATATATATATATTATATATATATATATATATACATATATATATATATATATATATATATATATATATATATATATATATATATATAGATACAGTTGCGGTCACGGAATAGTTTACACCTTACTTTTTATATTGTAATACTGTAAAATTGCAGTGTCGTACGGATTTGATAAATGTCAAAGTCAAAAAATTTCAAAACGTCAATGCTTTCGCGAGTGTTCAACAATAAAATAAAAGTATATTAAACTCTTCCAAAATGGTTAGAATACATTTGAATTATGCGCAAAAAGCAAGAGCAATTGCCAAACTCGAAGAAGGTTGGTCACTAAGGCAAGTTGCTGCTGATTTGAACGTGAGTCATATGTGCATATGGAAGATTAAACAAAGATGGGATAATTTTCACTCTATAGCACGGTTGGGCGGTTCAGGAGGGCAGAAGATTTCCACAGATCAACAGGATGAGATGTTAGTAGATTATTTGAGAGAATCTCCTTTTGCCACAGCTCAAAAGGCAAGAGAAGAGGCAGCGTTTCCAGGCAGTATTCGCACTGCACGTCGAAGAATTAAAGCAAGTGGACTGCTTAATTGTGTAGCTGCACGGAAACCTTTTTTGACTGAGGATCACAAGAGGAGACGAGTTGAATTTTGTAATGAAGTTATAAACCGCGATGAGAATTTTTGGTCTAGGGTTGTATTTTCCGATGAAAAAGTATTTCAGTCGTATAATAATGGTCGAATAAGAGTTTATAGGCCGAGAAATCATAGGTATGATGAACAGTATACGCATCATTTAAGAAATAGTGGAGGATTCTCTGTCAACGTATGGGGATGGATAAGTGCCGAAGGCCCGGGCGTTTGTTATCATGTAGAGGAGAAGTTAACAGGATTATATTACAAACATATTATTGAGCACACAATGTTGCCATCGGTGATCCAGAGATTCCCCAACAACGACTTTATCTTCCAACATGACAATTGCCCGGTGCATACGAGTAGAATTGTTCGAGAATGGCTAGACGAAACTGATGTTAATGTTCTTCCGTGGCCTTCCCGTAGTGCAGACTTTAACCCCGTCGAAAATGTGTGGGCAGAGTTAACAAAGAAACTAAATGAAAGAAACCTTAGACCACGGAATAGAATTGAATTATGGGAAGCAATTGAGCAGGCATGGGAAGAGCTTGTTAACTATAACATGAGGGGATTGGTGCTATCTATGAACAGAAGACTGCAAAATTGTATTGACAAGAATGGGGCTTCCACCAAATATTAATTATTATTTATCATTGTTTATCGTTATTTAATATAAAATAGATTTAAAATAAAATGCATATTAAAAAAAAAGACTTCTTTATTTTCGTTATTAAGATCATAATCCATTTTATTCAAAAAACTGTTTTCTATCTATATTTTTCATTTTGTAAAATATTTTGATATTTTAATTTTAATCTACCTATTCTAGCTAGTACACCACTGGCAACGTCACTTTGACGTAAAAGGTGCGTTTAAACGAAGTAAAAATTTAAAAAAATGGGCTCCTAGATACGTGAACCTGTAAACTATTCCGTGACCGCAACTGTACATATATATATATAGATATATATATATATATATATATATATATATATTATATATATATATGTATATATATATATATATATATATATATATATATATATGTATATATATATATATATTATATATTATATATATATGTATATATATATATATTATATATATATATATATATATATGTATATATATATATATATATATATATATATATATATATATATTATATATATATATTATATATATATATATATAGGATGCCTGGTAGCTTCAGCTGATAACTTACCAGCTGAAGTCCGTTTGAAGAGGTCTACTCTCCGGACGCTGGTACTCACGTAAGGCATGGGTGTATGTTACCTGAAGTAAAATATAATAAAATATTAAACATCAGTAATTTATAATAACAATATGTACAATCTTTGGTAACTTTATTTACTTTTAAAGGGTTTTTACGCTAATATTTTGGTGGCTCAGGCATGTTAACCTGCTGTTAACCTGATGATGGAATTATTATTCTGAAAAACGTTTGTTAATTTGACGTAGCCCTTTAAAGGGTTTTTTGAATATACCCACTTACAAAGATTTAACCTCTTTTTTGTGATACATGGTATACAGTCAGCTGCAGGAATTTATTTTTCGTGTGGATTTTATTAATGGTTGTGTTTAGAGAACAATTTCTGAAGTGGAAATTGAAACGTCAATAAACTTAATTTAACCTTCAATTGTGGCTTATTCCCATTAAAATAGTAATTACAAATATCAAAATTAGTAATAATTGTAGTAAGAGGTGGAAAAACTTAATTATCGCTCTTATATCAATGGATATTTTGTATGACGATTTATCATTTTATTCCTTTTTTTTATTTTGATATTGTGGCTAAATCTAATCTAAATAAGATTATGCGGTAATTTTATTTCTACTGTTTTGTAATCAGTACAGTTTGTAATAATTATAATTAAGTTATTAAGTAAGTTTTTTACTATTAATAAACCTTTTTCTACTAATTCAATATTATAGATGACTAGCAACATTTTCTGGTTTAAATAATCGGATGCTTTTGACAAAGATACACTTCTTGTATAATACTTGAATTTAATAACGGACTTCTTTGGTTCTCATGTCTTTTATAAGTCTACGTTATTTACTTCCTATTTTTTCCATATATTTTTCACATCAAATATTTTATATCCAATATTGTTCTGTATCTATTTTCTTGTTGCAGTTTAAAGTAATTACTATTTTAGTGGGAATAAGCAACAACTGAAGTTTACAATAAGTTTATTGACATTTCAATTTCCTCTTCGGAAACCGTTCTCAAAATAAAAACATTGCTAATTTTTAAATAAATTTTGTTCGTCTTTTGTTACTTGGTGAAAAATTCTTCATAAAGTTTTTTCCTATTTTTCCCCATGATTTACTATGAAATCACTAACAGTAGAATTTTACTGTCATGTGGTTGTATTTTTCAAGGTAAATCAGACGCTATGATTTATTTTGACAAATATTTTCGTTCTCGCAAGTTAAAGTTGATTTCACGTAAACGAATAAAGTCGTCCCAGGAATGCCACTCAGCAATATTGGCAACATCATTTTAAGCTTTAACTACGGGCGCCCCTCCATTAGTCATAACTACGTGCGCGGTGTATTCTGTACACCACCGACTAAAAACGCAAATAAAAGCCACAACTAGGTATTTTTAGTACATATATTGTATATAATAAATGTAGGCATATATTTAAGAGAATGTCTTAACATAAAAAATAATACATAACGAAAATATAAAGATTAGCAACAAATATAAGAACAAAAACTCAACCACTTCTTTTTCTCTAAAAATAACCTTCTTGAGATTCTTGTATATTAGCTTAACATTAAAAATATTATAAAACTAGTATATAAATCTAAAAACTAGGAGTAAATAATCATTCACAAATGAACATATTTGAGAATATGTGTGCTATTCACTTTCGTTTTCTTCCTCGTTTGCGTCTACTAAATTACAATTTGCACAAATTGTAACAGAGTGCTCTTTACAAACCATTCTATTACATTTGTTGCAAGATATTGTTGTAACTCTATTTTTGCTCCTTCCACAACAATGGCACCTCCCCCGTTTTTTTGCTGGTGGTTCTTCATCGTGGTCGTCTTGTACGTTTTTGTATTTCTTCAAGAATATTTTTAAATCCAGAGGTAAACTCTGTATTTCCGCCCTCTCAGAAAGATGAGGTCTTATCAATGCCAATGATAATTCTTTTAGAAAAACTCTTCTATATTTTTGAGGATTGTCGATGTTGGCAGCATTGTACAGGATCTGGCTGTTAATTCCGGCAATATTCAGGAGTTGAAAAAACAATGCCATTGGCCATCTTCGTGTTCTTCGGGATACCGAATAGGTACTGCACATTTTGTCTACAGTGTCTACGCCTCCTTTATGTGAATTATAGTCTAAAATTATCATTGGTTTTCCTGTTTCGGGATCTACTGTAGAATTACTGTGCATGGTAGATAGGAGAATGACAGCTTTATTTTTTTTTGGTGTGTAGGATACAATGGTAACTTCTTTTTGAAAACCAAAAGTGGATGATCCAATTGGTGTGTTTTTTCTTGGTAAAAACTCTGGAGGTAGTTCCCTTTTATTTCGTTTAAGTGTGCCAACCATCGTTATCTTTTCCTTCAAAAGGTCAATTGCCAACGGATAACTCGTATACCAATTGTCGCATGTTAAATTACGGTTTTTACCTTTCCAAGGTTGAAGCAGGCGATGGGTAATATCCGTTGGTGTGTTAGATTTTTTGTAGGGCCCTTCCGGTTGTTGACCACAATACACCTCAAAATTGGTGACATAAAAGGTCTGCGCGTCACATAACACAAACACTTTTAAGCCATACTTTGCAGGTTTACTTGGAATGTATTGCACAAAGTTGCATCTACCTCTAAAAGGTATCAACATTTCATCGATAGTCATTTCTTCTCCCAAGGAATAGTTGCTGCTACAGTTTTTCATAAACGTATCAAGAGTAAAGCGAATGGCAGCAAGTTTGTCAATTGATTTTCGGTCCTTTCGAGTATCTTTGTTGTCAAACCTAAGAGCAGCAAGCAAAAATAAAAATCGATCTGCGCTCATACAGGCTCGAAAGATTTCTGAGCCGGTACCATCTTTTGTCCACAATTCGAGGAAGTGTGTATGATTTTGTTTTTTAGTCCCTGCAAGAAATAATAATCCTAATAATGCCATGATTTCCTGTTTAGTCGTATCTTTAGCCCGTCTTGGCCGTTCATAATTTAATCGCATTTTTGCAATCTGCAAATTTGTACATTCAACTATATTTTCTATGATTTCATTTGTAAAGAGTTTTTCAAAAGCACTTAGTTCCGTAGTAACATCTCTCGCACAAACTGTTGGCCCAGGAAATATCTTGACAATATTTTTTGAAGGAGTTTTAGTAAATTTGCTAAGAAGAGATTTCTTATACCATTTAATTTTTCTGTCTTTTGCTATAAAATAATCATTGTCTTCATCAAGATCTGAACTGTTTTCAATGTTACTGTTTGTGTCCGAGTCAATCGTATATTGATTTTCGTCATTCAGATCAACTTCTGATTCAGTGTCGTGCTCCGTTTTTTCTATTAGCTCGTCGTCTGAAGTATCTGGGTCTCCACCAACATCTTCATCAGATTCTTCCTCAAATATAGCTTGAGCCATAGCTCTAAGTTCATCTTCTGAGAGTTTTTGGGGATTTCTTACTGGTACACGATCCCTGCAAAGTAAATATTTTGTAGTACCTCTCGATTTATAAACGTTACGAGAAATATATAGAGGCAACGTTTGTAATTTTTATTATTTATTTCTAATTAATATTTCAAAGAGACATGACCGTATTGCTATGGAAGAAAGAACATGAAAAAATAAGACCACAAAAACAACTAGAAGGTCGTTAAATAGTCCAATAATAGGTACTCACAAATATCCAAATAGATAACGGTATATTAAGTTATGAGAAAATGCTAAAATAAAATATTTGATCAAATGTATTATCATAAAACTAGTTTTATTATAATAAAATGAAAGTTTTATTAAAATTTTAATAACAAATTACAAATTCTTTTATTCAAAACGTTGCAAAATGTCTAGCTTTTGTTACATATAAGTCGCTATACATTAATAATGCTATTTTTTAGTAGATAAACGTAATATAAATCTCACAAAATTTACTTACATAACTAGGTGCTTGGTGTACTACATACACCACTGGTAAACTTCTCCTGAATTTTTCCAACCGTCAGTCTATCTCTGCAGCAATCAATTTTACAACTGTTGAGGTTTATAGCTGACACATCAGAGATAGGTTAGGTAGAGGGACACGTGCGCAACCAGTGCTTATCAGAAATAGCGGCCAATTTAGTGCGACTGGTGTACTGAGTACACCGTAGCCCGTAGTTAAAGGTTAAATTCGTGTACTTTTAAATATATGCTTGAATTGTCAATATAAATGAGTCATTTAAAATTAAAGTATTAGAAGAAGTAACAAAAAACAAAATTTGTTTAATTTATTTATGTTTTTATTTTGGGAAAGATTTTCGAAGTGGAAATTAGACGCTATTTTTTTTTTAATTCAACTGTTGCTTCTTCTTCTTTCAGTGCTTTATCCGATTATCGAGTTGGCGATCATATTGGCAGTAATAACCTTATTCACGGCGGCTCTAAATAAACTAAAGGTGGTTTCTTGATACCATTCTCGGAGATTTCGTAGCCAGGATGTTCTTCGTCGGCCTGGGCCTCTCCTTCCGTCGATCTTACCCTGTATTATGAAGTGTAGAAGGTTATACCTCTCCAGGTGTCTCATTACATGACCGAAATATTGTAACTTCCGAATTTTTATCATTTTTGTTATTTCTGTGCTCTTTTTCATTCAACTGTTGCTTAGTCCGATTTAAATAGTAATTATTTTATTTTCAAATTTAAAAAGCTGATTGGGGACCTTTGATATTGTATGAAAGAAAATTGTACATATAATATTTATCTGGGATTTGTGAATTTTTATTAGTTTTAGGATTTCTGTGTACATTTTCTCTGCTTAGATCAGTTTTTTAGTTTATAGCTCTTATGGTATATATTTTTAGCTCTTATGGTATTATTTCTTATATCTTCTTTCTTCTTCCTTTGCAAAATATTTTGAAGTAAAATAAAAAAAATTACATCCTAGGTGTAATTAATTTGTAAAAAAAAATTAATTAAATGTGTAAATAATTTCCGGACCTTCTTAAATTCAATAGAACAATATAATAGTGATTTATAACACATTTTTTACTTCAAAACGACTAGAATAAACAAAATTTATTTTCCACTATCATCCTTAACTATTTACTATCCACTTTGCCAAATAACTCAGTGATACACGTCATTAAACTAACCATTGTCATAAATATTTCTATTGAATTCTTCCTTCACCATTTGCAGTATATTCATCACGCTACTTGACCTCGAGACATTGCACGTCACTATTAAATTTTCATTCTCTGTCTAAAAAACACGAAAAGGACATTCACGAAGTCCTTCAAGCAGAACTTGTTCGAGGAGGAGATAAAACGGTGAGATCGTCACGATATATTAGTGTGTCCTTTAAGCCAGTTACTCGTACAAAAAAAATAAGTGTTAAAAATAAATAATACCGTTAAAAATTTTTTGTTTTATTTTTTTTTTATTTTAACATCCTTTTGCGACATTTAACGATACTTTTAAGGTGCGTATGTTGTAAAACAACCTACAAAATTCATATTGCATAGCAGTATATACGGTACAGGGAAATAAATTATCATAACACAAAAAACTTACAAAGATTAATTGAGGCAGTCTATGTGAGAAAGGCACATAGCTTAGTACGCATTAAAACTATCTATCTAGAAAGCCATTTTCTATGTATGTCATCGATAAAAATAAAGCTTATGTTTAAAAATAAGGAAATAAAAAAAGCTTTTAGGTGCCATTTTTAGATAGAAGAGGGAATTTTTAATTGAAATTAATTTGCATGTGAAGAAAGAGAAGCATTATAGAATTAAATACTTTTTTTAATACACTACATATTACATTTTTAATACATCATTAAACTATCCGTTCAACATTTCATATTTAATGAAGTTTACATCTTCTTCATTTAGGAATCTGAAAAGGCTTGTAACATCTTCAACTTTCTTCTGGGTCACCTCCGGTCTGGGGCATTTAGTTGTATTGACAGTGTGAAACTGTTGTACTCCTTATTTCCAAAATCTGTACAGTTCACAGTTGTCGGTATATCTTCGAGAACATGAAATGCCACCGCTACGATCATATTTTATAATAACGTACTTCACAATTTTGAAGGGAACTTTGTTTCTGGACACAGGTTTAGGCAAGAAAAAAGGTTTAATGAAAGAGTCCCAATCTTGAAGAAGGTCACTGTTCATTTTTACTTCAAATGGTGCAGGATTTTTTCTGCATGTTACCATAACAGTAAGGTATGACTTAGGACTTCCTATTACTTCAGTTTTGTTAATGGTCTTGTTGATCAAACCAAAACTTCTGTCACATTGGGAAAAACTGTGGCCTCTAACCGGAAACAGTTGTATGGTAGTTACTTGGAATACTCTTGTAAACCACGATGAAAATCTTATAACAGTTACATTTCTGTTTTTTCCTCCTGCGACATCAGATATTAACACAATAGTTTTAAATGGTAGAAAATTTACTTATCTGTATTTTAATACAATAAATTAAAAAAGATACCGCAAAATTAGAATTCTTCTTTCTATCACACTCAGTAAATGTATAGCAATAACTAGAGTCGTCGATAAAAACATTGATGTTAAAACAGTAGGTACAACCGAAACATTCTTTTGTAAAATTGGGTATTGACATCTAGTATTGGTATTGGGAAATTTTGAGAATAGTCGAACTCCAAAACTATATCACGCAGTTCTTTTCTTTTATTTGCTTTCCTTTTCTGGATTTAAAAAAAAAAAAGGTATACATGGGTCTTTATCATTGATATTTAGCTTGATCTTACATTCTTGGCAATAATCGCATACATCTGTTTTAGGTCTGCGAAGAGAATAGGAAACCTTAGTTTTAAAATACTGATAATATGTTTTATAAGACATCTTGAGAGTTTTCTTTTTCTTTCTTTAAAAAAGGTCTGGAGCAGCCCATACAATGATTTTATATTTAACAAAGTGTTGTCAGAATATTGCAAATTAATCTTGTTTCTACAGTAATGACTTTCATCATGGGGTATACTAGCTAAGTGATCCCCGTTAATACAACAACGTCATCTGAAATGTTTCTAGGCCTATTCAAATGTTTTCCTCTTTTTTCTTTAAATGAATTTCCCAAAAAGATCTTTTTTTGAATAATCCGTATGCGTTTTATTGAAATTTGAAACAAGTCTAAAATAAACTTACGGCACACTAAAACAGTGTTTCCTTTTACAGACATACGATAGGCCCAGGTGTGATCTTTTGGGTTTCTTGGGTTAAGAGATTTCCTTTTACTTTTGGGACATTTAGTCTTTATCTTTACTAGGTTCATACAGCTAGACAACTATCTATCTTGGAGACTTTTATTTTGGCAGTTGTAAAAGCAATCAAAAAGCTCTACTTGAAAATCAAGAGGCAGATTTTCGTGGTATTTGTTCTGGCAGCAGTCAGTAACTAAATTGAATGACTTGGAACTAACCTTATTCCTGACACAGATACGTATTCTTTACCATGAACACGCCGTAATTTGTTGGTTTCTTGTTTCTTATTTTTCTGTTTATGGTTCACTTTCCTTCTCTTCTTCCCATCAGAACTATCATAGTTCTTATCAGAATAAAACTCGATGTAATAATATAATAGTAGACACCGATACTTTAACCTCACTATAATATATTAATATTATATGATACATGACAAGTGATCGAAACAAATGAGAAGCGATTAATAGCCCTTCTATACAAAACACCTGCAGAAATCGTTTATAAACAATCACATATCTGAAAAAACTTCCTGCACACTAATATTCAAACAGTTCCACCAATCTCATTTTTAAAGATAAATAAATGAAGATTATACCATTGTAAAGGGGAAAACATGGCGGACCTAAATAGGTATTCTGCGTAAAAAGGTCACTTAAGCCTATGTGCCCTTCTCACGTCGACCGCCTCAATTTTACACAGCTACTTCTTTGGTTAGTTTTTGAGTCTTGATTTTCTCCTTATACATTTTTTTTCTTCTTACACCCACCTCTCTGTATTTGTGTTTTTGTTATTAAAGTTTGATATACTGCAAATTTAATAAATGTAACTTATTATTTCTGTTGTTTGATTATGACTATTGTATTTGTTTCTTAATAATATTCGTATAAAAATACATACAGATTGAAAAATACTTATACTAAAGTTACAAAATAAAATTGTGATAATTGATAAAACCAATAAACCTCAAACTTTAGTTTGTAGTTTTCCTAATGTTTTTTCCAAATCCAGGTTTCTAGGTATTTGTATTTATCAACCCTTTCTATCGGTACATTTTCCAAATGTATGTTTATTGGTATATTTGTTTTCTTTGTTATTATCATGTATTTGGTCTTTTTTATATTCATTTTTAGTCCACATTTTTCACAGAACTATTTGTTTTGTTTAGCAGTAATTGAAGTTGTTCAGCAAGGCTTGCCATAATCACGGTGTCACTGCATATCTTATGTTGTTAATAGATCTTTCGTTAATTTCCTCCATTAATTTGAGGCGTTTGCCATCTATTGCTTTAGGAATATTTGCTCTGTTTTTTTTCTGCGCTTACTCCCGCTTCTTTTTCTTGTATGTAGATGTGGTTTTCTGGTGTCATTGTATATTCTTCTCTTTTTTCTGACGTTAAGTTGCTATAGTGTTTGATCCATTTGTATGAATGTGTTGACATTTTCTCTTTTCTTTCAATTGTTTGACATTATAATTTTTCGTGCTTATCTGTTTCTTCATTTTTCTATAAAGGTATTGAATTCCTACCATTCTGTATTTCATAATTAATTTTTCTCAGAACAGTCACTGTTCTGCTAACATCGTTTTTTTTTATATATTGTGGTCTTTCTTTTTTTGATTTTAAGGTGGTCCAGTTCAAGTACTATGTCTTTTTTTACCTAGCTAATAAATATTGCCAGTACACCATTTAAGCATGTTTTTTTATTGAGTTAATGCCTCGACAACTATGATCATTGGCATGGTACAGTCAGGTACCTAGTGTAGTGTATGTGTGTGTATGTGTAGAGTAATTGTCTTGATATTTAGCGAGGTCGACGTCATTTTCTTTGCTAAGAGACGCTAATTGCATCCGAACGTCTGCGGTCCCTCTGATGAGTACCGATCGCACAAGGATAGAAATTATTTCCAATAATTTTTAGTAAACGAAAATTTCCACCCAGGTGAGATTCGAACTCACGATCTTTAGATTTAAAGGTAGGCGCTCTTACCACAGAGGGGGTTGCATGCTTTTTTATATTTGGTATTCAGTGCTTCTTTGGCTGCTTAGTGAATATTTGACTTTTCATTTATTGCAATATTAGTGTACTTGGAAAATAATGTTTTTTATTTACTGAGTAATATAATATTTATCTATTAATAAGTTTTTGCTTATTCTAGTGTTAGTTTTTAAAGTAATATTTGGTAATACCAAGGTTTTATACAAATGCAAAGATAAATCTTATTAAAGTATACATTTTTACGAATTCTTTCGATTTAAACTAGGAGTAAGAAATCATAACTCTAAAAAATTGTTAAATTTTATTGAATATAAATTAAATATAAATTTAAAAAAAAAAATGTTAATAATTTAATCGAAACCATCTTTTATGTCCTTTTAAAATATGAAGTAATGCTTGTTTAAGCGATTGGCCTACAAAATAGCAACATCTCCACGATGTACTATATATAGAGGTTATCTGACCAATATTACCCGAAATGGCCGTTGGTCTCCTGGGTACAAGACAAGCTAACTGGTCGCCGGTCCCTTGGATATTATTGTGTGTATCGAAAAAGAGGGTAAAATCGATGCCCTAAGATAAGGAATTTCCGAGAGACATCGGTGTAAGGGTGAAGATTAGGAACAATAAATATGTTTCGTATTCAAAACATAGTCATTTTACAGGGAGGCTAAAATAGTTGTAGCAAGAATAACAAAAATTCACATTATTTTAAATAAATATGTAATAAAATAACATAATAATAAAAAATAACATTATTTTAAATAAAACAAAAAAAATTGAGCAAGTATTTCGTTTCGCTAGTGTTGTGTCAATAACTATTTTTTTTATTTATCAATTTAAAGGGCTCCTGCATACTAACGATTTATGGCACGACGAAACAGTTTAGTCGAATCATAACAATATTAACATTTTAGGCGTAGACAAGGCAAGGCTGTATTTTGTCTCCTTTAGTCTTGAATCTGTACTCTGAAAGAATATTTATCGAAACTTTGCAAGAAACTGAAAAAGTTATTCTACTAAATGATTACCGGCTAAACAACATCAGATATGCAGATGACACCATAGTATTTGCGGACAACTTAGAAGACCTACAAGTTCTTATGAACAAAATCACGTATTATAGTCAACAATATGGACTCAATATAAACGTTAAGAAGACAAAGCTTATGGTAATTTGCAAGAAAATGATAACAGAAGGTCAACTCTACGTCAATCAATCTCCTGTAGAAAGAATAACGCACTACAACTAGCTCGGCACCATAATAAATGAAGAATGGACCAACAACCAGGAGATTAGAGCATGCATCGGAAAAGCTAGATTCACCTTCAATCAAATGAGGGCCTTCTTTAAAAATCACAACCTCTCTCTAGGTACAAAAGTAAGAATGCTGCGATGCTACGTCTTCTCTGTCCTTTTTTATGGTGTTGGATCGTGGGCCTTGAACGAAGATATGTGCAAAAAACTGGAAGCGTTTAAGATGTGGCCATATCGGAGAATACTTAAGATCCCGTGGACTGACTGAGTCTCAAATGAGGAGATCCTCAAAATAATGAATAAAAACCGAGACTTACTGACGACTGTTAAATCCCGAAAGTTACAATTCTTTGAACATATTATGCTAAATGAATCCAGGTATGCTCTCCTTCAAGACATACTGAAAGGAAAAATATCTAGAAAGCGAGGTGCAGGAAGAAGAAGAACATCTAGGTTAAAGAACCTTAGAATGTGGTTCAATTCAACATCTGTGCAGGTTTTCCGCGCTGCTACAGATAAGATAAAAATTTCCATAATGATCGCCAACATTCGCCACGGGTAGGCACATCAAGAAGAAGAGCAATGCATAGATTCTGATATTATGTACTGACTTATAGTGAATTATCAGTTGGCAAAATATTACAGTATTGCCAGGTTATTTCTAGGGGCTTTTTGATATTGTGTTATCACGTCAAAAAGACAATTTGAGAGGAAATAGAGAGGTTTTCGACAGATACAATAAAATCTGCATAAAAAGTGTAATAGCCTTAATTTACATAACAAAATCAAAGAAATGACAGTTTCTTAATATACCACAAGTACAACAAATATTCTTAAAAATTATAAAGAGTATATTTTAACTGATGTAAAGGAGACATGTGGAAAGAGACTGGACCAACTTCAACTGTCCAAGAACTATTAATTTAATGATGACAAAGAAGAACTGTAACATGCAGAAACCACAGAGAATACCTTCTGATTCTTTGAGTACCTCTCCTATCGGAGATTGGATATCATTATGGTGATTCTAATTTTGTTTACTGCTGTTTTAAATAATTCGTTAGTGGTACAGCCAAACCACTCTCTTAAATTTCTCAACCAGGACATTCTTCTTCGGCCTGGATTTCTGCGTCCTTGGATTTTTCCTTGCATTATATTTTATAGAAATGTGTACAGTCCGTCCCAAACCCTTCTTTCAGTGCGTCATAGTTGTTCGAATTCTCTCTAACGCATTAAGCTAGAAGTGACAGAAAAAAACGTGAGTCTTTGATTATTATATATAGAACTTAGAAAATTAGGTATCGGTCACGGGTATTCGCATATTAAAGCGAATTCTACTTACGAACGTATAATTGGTTGGAGTTTAGAATACGCTAAATAGATATCCAATCAATTATGCATATAAATATAATTTGACACAGATCATCTTGATAATGACAGTGACAGTACTTTCACAATGTCAACTGATAAAATGATAATTGCCGTTCCAGGTTAGTATTTTCAGACATTTTACCTACAGTGAAAATTAAATTTTGTATTTATTGTCATAAAAATATTTTAAATATTCCGAGATATACCTAGAATGAACAAAGACTAATATTAAAATTATTAAATTAGTTTCAATTAGAACAAGAGGCTGAGTTATCTTTATTATCAGTTTCTGTCGTTCGCGAATCAGATTGTGAATTCCAGAATGATATTGAGAAAATATCTTAAACTAATACCGTTATGGATATTTATATGTATTAAAACGGTTCTTTTTAGAACCACGACATTTTCTTGAAATATAAGATATAATAATTGATACCAGCCACATATCTAGTGTAATCATTGAATTTAAAGAATCAGATTCTGAATGGGATTATGGATTGTTTGAAATTTAATATTCATTTTTGTTATTCATAAAAAAGAAGGTAAACTTACATTCGGTATCTTGTTTTTTAACTAAACTCCATTAACACGATTTCATCTGGATACCGGAACTGGTAGATTAACTCAAAAATCAACTGCTTCACTATTTAAACTATTTATATTGTTTTTTTAACTAAACTTTATAACCTTCTTTCATTTGCACACCAAATCTGGTAGAATAACTCAAAAATCAACTGCTTCACTATTTAAACTATTTAATGACAAATCTTCACAAACTTAAACTATTGGCTGCCACAGAAACTTATCAGAAAATTACTTATCCAAATATGACTGATTTAAATCGATTATATTTTATCACAGGAATGTTTACTTTGATGCCTTGCAGTTGCAATTGTCATTGCAATATGCCTGTGTGTTTGTAATAAATAATAATAAATCCATAAACAAATCTTAGCTAATTAAGCACTTTCCTTGGAATGTATAAAATAGAACAGAATAGAACAGAATTATGACAAACTGCTATGCATTTAAAAAAAAATAACCTTTTCACATTTAGCCGATTACGATCCTGCAACTGTCAGATTTAACTAAAATGTCATGCAATAATTCTCAACATTCTTTAAATCCTATATGACGTCAAAATTAGTGACTCACTGAAAAAAGGGTTTGGGACAGACTGTACTTTTGTCCTCTCATCAGGTGTCCTAAGAATTCAAGTTTTTTCTTTTTTATATTCATAATTACTTCTGGATCGTTATTTATTCTGCGTATTACCTCTTCATTTGTAATTCTATCCACTCAACTTATTCTTAGTATACGGCGGTAGCATCACATCTCAAAGCTTTTAAGATTTTTAATATTCCTCTGGTTAAGAGTCCATGCCTCAACACCGTAAAGCAAAGTACTGAATACATAGCATTTTAACATTCTAATTCGTAGACGAATACTAATATCACGATAACAAAATATTTTTTTCATTTTTATAAAGAGAGAGAATACCGGAGAATACCAGATCGCCAATATTACGATAATAAGTCCTCTATACCATTACAAACACAATAGATGCTAAAGCAAATAGTTCAGATGAGGTGTTCATTGAATTATTAAAACTCGTTGATAGAGATGTAATTAAACTTCGGGTAGGCACGTTATTAGTCCTGTCTGCCCCTTTTTTTGTGATAAAAGGTAGTCTAAAATCCTAGAGGTAGTTGCAGTAACGTACTAATTGTAAGAAAAAAAATTCTAGGTTCCAAAAGTTGGTGGACGAGGTAATTTAATATATAATATATAATATTTAATATATTTACTTTAAATACATAATTAAAATTTCTCGACGAGGCTGTTGGACGGATGAAGATCCGAAAAGCATCTGGCATAGATGGAGTCATGCCGGAGACAGTAAGCAGTAAGACAGTAACAACAGCAGTTTCCTACAATGTTGAAAGAAGCTAAGGTTGTTGCCTAAAAGGTAGAGGTGAAGAGAAAGAGATACGATCTAGGCCAATTTGCCTTATTAGTTCGATACCTAAGTTGTACAATCAGCTTGTAAAAGGTCGGCTTAAGCGAGAGCTAGAAGAGAAGCAAGCGTTGGGCGACCGCCAATATGGTTTTAGGGTCAAAAGATCCACCATAGATGCGGTCACAGAAGTGACCTTTTAGTTACGCAGAATACAAAGAGATGGGTGGCTCTTATCCTGCTTGATATCAAGAATGCCTTTAATATGGCATCATGAAAAAAAATCATGTCCAGGCTGAGAGAATTTGACGTTAGTGAGTATTTGGTTGTAATTGACAAATACTTTACTTTGATGGTACACAAGGCAAATATCGAACACAGTAATTAATCAAATCTTGCCCAAGTACTTTCTATCAAAAGATCATCCTCAGGGGCATTTCGTCAGTTGTGGCCTATCCAGCAGTAACAGAATGTCATAAATGTAAATTGGGACATAACAAATACACTAAACAAAGACAAACAAACACTTTAAAATTTAAAAATTGGAGAAGCTACATTTTATATAGAAGCCGGAGACAGAATCTAATCTTCTATTATAAAATGTAGCTTCTCCAATTTTTAAATTTTAAAGTGTTTGTTTGTCTTTGTTTAGTGTATTTGTTATGTCCCAATTTACATTTATGACATTCTGTTACTGCTGGATAGGCCACAACTGACGAAATGCCCTGAGGATGATCTTTTGATCGAAAGTACTTGGGCAAGATTTGATTAATTACTGTGTTCGATATTTGTCTTGTGTACCATCAAAGTTCATTTATTCGAACATTCAACCTTATATTGAAATACTTTACTGACAGGTCCATAAGAGAAAAAGATACCATCATCCGTTTGTTACAAGGTGTTCCACAGGCTTCAGTTCTAGGTCCCATCCTGTGGAATGCCCTGTACGACGGGGTGTTGAGGCTACGGATGCCAGGGCGATGCACTCTTGTAGATTATGCCGATGATCTCGCACTGGTTGCGAAGGTAAGTAAGACAACGGACATGGCTAATGCAGCTTACACAGCCCTGCGTCGCATTAGTGGGTAAATCAGAGAGGACGATCTAGTGCTGCTTCTTATGGTACCCTATCCAATTAGTGGATATTGGCGAAAATTCTGGAATAATCCTCGCGATCTTGTGTGGCCCCAAAAAGTGCATGGACATCGTGATTTGTCCAATTCCTTATGTTTTTAAGCCATCAGTATTTCTTTTTTCCGATGCCACGTTTTCCTTCTATCTTCCCTTCCATAATAAGCTTTAAGAACTAGTACTAGGAATTTTGAAATATATGCCCAGATAAGCAGTTTTTCTTCTTTTTATTATTAACAGCAATTCTCGTTATCTGCCCATTCGATTTAATACTTCGACATTTGTTGTGTGATCTGTCCAGGGAATTTTAAGTGGTCTTCTAAATACCCATATTTCAAAGGCCTCCAATCGGTTCATCACATTGGCCTTTATGGCCAATCTAGAGCTAGCACCTAAGAAAACTGAGGTTTTAGTTCTCATAGTGGAAGGTGTGGAGGCTGCACCGGTTAAATTAATTTAGTATCTGGGAGTCTGGTTGTCTGAAGGACTAAGGTTCAGAGTACACATCTAAAAGAAAGTAAAGCAGGCGAATCGAAATCTGGAGGCGTTGATACGGCTGTTGCCAAACATTATAGGCCCATTAAAGATAAATATGTACCTTTTAAACTTAATCTCTACGTTTTTCTGCTTGCGGCATAAAGTGGCGCCGCGCGCCCATTCTTGTGATTTTTAAAAGCGTGTCCGCTCGAGGGTTAATGAATAAGTTTAACTTATTATTGAATTTTTTTTATACTGTCACAATTTCCAGACAATGACTGAAATCGACCATAGCAACTTTTCCCAAAAAGTCAATTGGTATAACCTGCTTGAACCCTTTTTAAAAATAATACACAGCAGAATTGTTAAAATTCTTAAATATGCAGTGACATAAAGTGACACAATTTGGCATTAGAAATGGTGTGGCTACAAAATATGCTTTGTTTTGCTTAAATGTACTGGCACAGGAATGTATCGACTTGAGTTAGGAAATGTATTTATATTTTGTAGACTTTAACTATATATGGTAAAGTTTAACATAAAAAACTTGTAGATATATTAGGAAACAAAATTACGGACAGTTGTTAGATGAAAATTATATCTAATTAATATTAGGTTGTTTTCAGCACTGTCTGATTTGTGACTCAATCCGTCCAGGAAACTCTAATAACGCTCGTGTAGACCCACATTTCAAAGGCCTCTATCTTTTTAAGGAGTTCCTTATTTACAGTCTAGCTTTTTATACTGTATAAGAGTATGAAAAAAACGTAACACTTAATTAATGTAATTCTTAGAAACGTAGAAAGATACGGTGCTATCAACAGTTTCTCCAGTTTGACGTAATTTGTGCTTGTTCAGTGCGTGAATGAATTTCTTCCGGTTAATCCCGACGACGATAGTTCCAAGGTACAAGAAGCGCAAAATCCCCTTAAGAAACCGTCCATTAAAAAATAATTATTTGCAGTTGCTTTTCATTTTTGTTGAGATGACCACAATTTTGGTTTTCCCGGTATTAATATGTAAACCTACGTTTTACTCACCATAGAAACTTTATTAAAGAATCTTTATATATCTCCCAAGCTACTGGCCATTATAGCTGTAGCATTAGCATAATCTAGTTGTTAGTGTTTTTTTTAATGACCATCATTTTGGTTTTGCTCTCTGGAGGTATTCTAAGTAGCTATATCGTCAGAATATCTAATGTTGTTGCCAAAAACTTCATTTTTTCCCATTCAAGTTTAATTATTACCGTTTGACCCCGGTATAATCTTGATATTATCCCAATTAGCACGCACATTATTTAGTAAGGAGCTTATTCACACTGTTTTGTGACTAGAATTTTACTTTTACATTTATACAGAGGTAATATCCGTGAATAAGTATTGTGTTGAATACAATTTTTAGTTAATTTTAAGTTATTTATTAAAACGTAGACCCAATCAAACATTACAATGAAAATTCTAAATTATGTTTTTAGCATCAGTTCGTCAATCTCAATCACGATTATTTTGATAACTTTATGAGGATATTCTCTTTTAATGTTTTAATATTACTACATAAGTCTCTCATTCAATTATAATTTCTTCAATACAAGTCAAATTTTTACCTAGATTTTAGTGCGAAGTGCGTTTTGTGTATTTACAAGGAAAGCACATCGTTTATTAATTACATCCAGAACAGTAATTTTGTTTTGCTGATAGAATTAACGTCAAAATAGCAAGTAAGCGTCCAATATTCGTTTTAGGTTACCCTCCAGAGACTAAAAAAGAGTGGCAGACTGGCAGGAGGAATCCAGTGAGGTTCTAGTTCGTTAGTCTTCTTGAGATCTGACAGTTCCTTATTGAAAAATTGGCCCGATCGAAAGTAATTAATTATTTTTGGCGTTATCGAGCCCTAGTACTTCCCCTACTCCTCCATCTGCCTTTCTTTCTGCTAATTCATGGACCGCGAACGAGTCATAAAACAGAGTGTGCTTTAGAGACTATCATTGACGTAGAACTTTATCGAAAAGGATAATTTAAAAAAAAATGTCAATAATTTTTTGTAACATTTTAAATTAAGGGCAATTTTATAATCTCATACCTTTATTACAGTAAATATGAACTACGTTATGGAAGATTAGAAATGACAATTTTATAATATAAAAAACTATAATGTCCTTTTGTACATATTTCGATTCATGTATTCTAAATCATGCAAGTGAAAGTTTTTGGTAACGATAAGAATAAAAAAAAACTATATAGAACTATGCAAACTCCAATGTTTGCAAAAATGGATAATGTGCTTTTAGGATTAGATCTTATACCACCTTCTTACAAAAGTAGAAACTACGGTTATTAAAAAATGGAAACAACTTTTTAAGGAGTGCTTGAAACATGAAGACGCACCTTAACACCCATAATTTCTGGTATTCTTTCGTTTTTATCTCTGTCCAATCTTGATTTTCAGCCGCTCTTCTCCAAAAGTCCATTTTTGTTGCTTCTTATGCTTTTAAGATTTTTTCTTTCAGTGGCCATACCGCACTTCCATATGTAACAATGCTTTTTATAATCCTATTATAGATTTTGTGTTTGTTTTTGCTGGAGATTTTTTTGTCCCACAGTACACTGTTAAATTGCCTAATGGCTTTTCTTCCCTATTTATTTTTATGTTTGATTTCTTCGTCTAATTTGCCATCGTTGGTTATTTGCATGCCCAAACATTTGTATTTTTAACAGCGATTTATTTTTCGCTGTATTTCTCCCAAGATTAAATTTTGTTGAATTTCCCAATACACATATATTCAGTTTTCTTCGTATTTACTTCTAGCCCCCATAGTTTGTATTTTTCGATAAGTTTACGGCTCATATATTGTAAAGAAATATTTTGCTTACCACATTGGGATCATTATAGGGGGTTGAAAGTTGGGGACAGAAATTTTTTGGGGTAGAGATAGTGCAAGCAAAATAAATGAAATTGTTGCAAGCGGCACTCAGGGCTTATTTGGAGTAGCTGAGTCCTGGATTAGTGAATGACAAGGGGATTGAATTGGGGTAACTACGAAAAGATAAAACAAAGGGATACTTACATTGGAAAAAAACAAAATAACAGGAAAGACCTCTAGCTATTTAAAATGGGACGCCGCTTCGAGGTGCAAATATATACCGATTACAACTAGTTGTAACTATTGAAATAACTGTTGAAAATGAAAAATATATCTTTTTATATGAAACTCAAAAAAAGGAGAGTTAGTTAAGAGAAATAAACAAAATGGTTTAGAAAAAAAATGTAACCTTTGTTGTGTTTCACCACAAACAGTAACAAAAATAGACAATACAAAAAATACTATCTTAATGGTCACAAAAGTAAATACAAAAATAACAAAGAGAAACACTTACTAAGTCCTAGCCACAAACTCTACGAGTTGGAGAAAAAACAAAACAAATTGTTACTGGGCTATAATTGTAGCAGAAATAAATTATTACAAATAAAAAATTATCTTTTAAAGTAAAACTGTTCATAGAGTTTAACCTTTTTTTAAAAACAAAACAAACATCTCAAAAAAATTAAACCAAGCTAGATGCCATATGTCAACATTCAATTTTAAAACAAAGAACAAATAAAATGACAGCAATGGCCATACCCTAAAATTTAAAAATTTAATTATTACAATATTGTTAAATTGTATGAAAGCAATTATTATTTTAATGCTTATTTTTTCTTTAAAAGTTTAAAACAAAAAAGTTACCTTGATTCCACTAAAATGCACTTAAGTTGTGAACTGGACTTACTGAAATTTCTGGGGGTAGGAACTGGAATTATGTTGTAGATTTACTGCTACGCACGAACAACAAGGACTGCATCTATGGTCTGGAACGACGATCAGGGACGAACAAAGGTTGAAGTGGCACTAAACGGAAACGTTGAACTTGACTCCTTAAAAAACTGGAACAGGTAAAATTGAACATAATGGCAAAATGTGGTTATCTTTCAAAACCTTACTTGAAACTGCAACTATTATTTGAACTGCTACTATACACTACATATTTTTCATGAAAAGGGACGAAAAACAAGAAAACATTACAAACTTGACATGTTTGGACTAACACTGAAACCAAGTGTTTTTGACAAACGCCTCAGTTAGAGTGATTCTTAAAAATCATTCGCTTTCCAACTTAGTATTAACAAAATATATAACCAGAATATTTATTTGAAATGCATAATATCCCAAAAGCGGCTTTTGATCAAAAGAATGCAGAGAAAATATGCATGTGTGAAATATAAATAAACTGTAAAAATGTGTCTATTAGCAACCTTTGCAACGCAGATAGGATCGAAATATTCCTCGGTGATTTTAACTTGTACGAATAGGAAACGGAAATTATTCTTCAGTGTTTTAATACATATACAAGGAGATTTCAATATATATCAAGGAATTTACAAATGCTACAATATTCGAAGTCTTTATAGTCTTGAGTTATCACTATCTGGTCGTTTGCAAAACCCATGTGTACAATATTTAGACGTCTTAATCACTTGCTCCGAGTAGATCTTAAACAAAACAGGAGACACGCAGCATCCTTGTTTGCAGAGTCATGGGCTATATAAATTTATATATATATATATATATATATATATATATATATTATATATATATATATATAAGAGTGTGAAAAAGTACAAAGAAAAAGTAAAAGAGAAGTACTTGTGACTCGTTTGGAAAAAATATAAAACTGTTTTGGATGGGTTAGAGTCAATAAATTTTATATTTTTTTTATTTATATATTTTATATATATATTATATATATACATATATATATATATATATATATATGTATATATATGTATATATATATATGTATATATATATATATATACATATATATATATATATATATATATATATATATATATATATATATATATATAAATAGCTAAATATCTATTTTTGCTTCTAAAAATTCAAACTTGGTTGTAATTGTCTGTAATTGCAATGCCATCTTTTAGATATTATTTGAATGCGATATTTACTACGAAATAATAAAATTGTTAGTATTTTTGTGCTGTTGATTTAAATTGGTAATTATTAGCGGTACCTTAACCAAAAGGCCAGTGTGTTAGAATTCTGAAAAATGATTTTTCCCTTTATTGTTATTTGTAGTATTTAATATACTTATTGGTTTTGTATCCTCGACAATCCGTGTAGTATAATAACATCATAATAGTATTTATATTATACTATTAGTCTTTAATCATTTTTCTACACCTGTGATGTGGTACTTGTGTTTGGCTTAAAAGACCGTCTTGTTTACATAATTGTTTTTCCTACAGTCTAATGTTGATAAAACAAATCATTTCATTTTTTATTCAAAACAAACTAATGTATGAACTAGAGATCTATACTAATAATTCGTTAATATCTCAACAGTAAAAACCAGTTACAACTAATGTTAAAAATAAAAATTTAGATGGTTTTTATTAGAAAAACGGATTTCTAATATTCTATTAGTAATAAATAATAATAAACTTTTAATTTCTATAAAAAATGATAAAACCTTTTATGAAAAAATTTCAGTCTAGTCACTGGTGGGAAGTAAGGAGAGAAAATCTGATAGAACTTCGTCAAGGCATACTCTGTTATTAAGGCGCTCGTGCATGGCCACCTATATACATTAAGACGGTGGCTTAAAGACTTTGAATGATTTATAAAGTACGAGGAAATTTTATTACCAGACGTCTAAGGGACTAAATGAGATTTTAAATTTAGGGATCAACCAAAAATATCGAAATATTTTAATATCAAAAATTAGTATGATAAAACTATTTGGTGATAACTAGTTTTTATACAAATAGTACGTCCATCATTATCGAACGTTTATCCTCTTTCCACTATAAAAACTTTTATTCATATTTATTCATATTATCTTATTTTCTAATTTATTTTTTTCTATTTATTTTATTCATTTTTTGAGGTCTATCCACTTTTCTTATTGTGTTCATTTACTCTATTTCATTTATTGTATTGTGTTTTTCTTCAAACTTATAAAATTTATGTAAATTAAAGTGCCTCGGCTGCGACGGCCATTGACACAAACAATATTGTGTACAATAATTACAACAAACACATATTACTAATTGCTACAGTTAATCTATAAGTCTTAAATAAAAACTTTAAATAAAAACTGACTAAATACAACTTTTTTCACCAAGTTATAAATTAAAGGTAAAGTAAATGATAACCAAAGGGTCGTATTCTGTCGCAACTGAATACCTTTCAAAAAAACAATAGGGTTAACGACTTGATCAGGTGAGTTTACAACGTCTTTGATCTAAGTCAAAAATATTTGACTTAGTTTATGTTGCATTCCATTTGTTCTTTCTGAACATACACACACTGTGTTTTGCGTATCTGGGCACTCGATAAGGATGTGTTTCACAGTTAATACACTCAAGCAGATTTGGCAATCAGGCTTCAGATCGGCTTCTTTAAGTAGCCATCCATGTGTGAATTGGGTACCTTCAATTCTTAATCTTCGAATGACGTTTTGTCTTTTCTAGATATTGTTGCAAGTTCAAATTTTTTAACAGTCTGTCGAAACTCATCTAATGTACTCTTGATTGTATTTTAGTTTGTTTGTCAGTTATGATACTGTTGTTGCTTAATAATTTGCTTTAGGTCATTAGGAATTTAAATATGTTGAGTTTTTGAGTATTGACTGTTTACGCAAGAAGCTTGTTTAGCAGCTTGGTACTTTGGTACTTGGTACTTAGTACATTAATTCTCAACCACATATACGTAGAGGGCAACATCCTGGAGGATGTTGGAGGAGATTCTCTTGAAAATTGTTCAAAACGGAATTTATAAGAAATGTGAGGAGCAGATAGATCAAACGCAGTTTGGCTTCAGAGGAGTCGTGGGTACAAGAGGGGCACTATTTGGGTTGACGGTACTCTTGCAGAAATGTCGGAAATATAACAAAAGTGCATATGTATGTTTTATAGACTTTAGGAAGGCATTTGACCGAGTTCAACATATGAAGTTGTTAGATGAACTAAAAAACATCAATTTAGACAAAAAAGACATTGAGTTTATTAAGGCTATATACTGAAACCAGAAAGGAGTAGTAAAAATGAACGATATAGAAACAAATAATATACCGATTGCAAGAGGGGTCAGGCAAGGATGCGTCTTGTCTCCAAAGCTTTTCAACGTATACTCACAGGTTATATTCAGAAAAGTCTTATGAGAAAGAAAAGAGGGAATAAGAATTGGTGGAGAAATCGTAAACACCATGAGATTTGCAGATGATACGGTAATTATGGCTGAGAGTATAGAAGAACTACAAACTTTACTAGACGCAATAAATAGTGAATTCATTCAAATGGGACTTGACATCAACACAGATTAGACCAAATTTATGATAGTATCAAGAAGTCCAATAAATAATAAACAAATAACCCTTGGTGGACAGCAAATAGAGAGAGTGACAAAATATAAATATCTGGGAGCTTACATCAACACAGAATTACATCCAGACCAAGAGATCAGAGTACGAATAGAAATGGCAAGGGCAGCGTTCTTAAAATTCAAGCAATTGTTCTGTTACAAAAATTTGATTACTGCGCTGAGGCTGAGGTTTGTTGAATGTTACCTCTGGTCCCAACTACTGTAAGGGGTAGAAAAATAGACGTTAACAGCGCAAATAGTTAAGAAGTTTAAAGCCTTTAAACTTTAAATATACCAGAGAATGTTGAGAATTCCATGGACTGCCAGGGTCACCAATGAGGAAGTGCTGAGAACGATGGGTCGAGACAAAAAATTGTTGAGTGCAATAGAAGTACGCAAGACTGCATACCTTGGACACATACTGAGGAATGATAAATATAATCTTCTGCATGTCATCATACAGGATAGAGTCGATGGCAAAAAGGGAATAGGTAAAAAGAGGAAGTCATGGCTGCGAAATATTCGAGACTGGACAAACATGACTGTAGATAAATTATTCCACGTTGCAAAAGACAGAGAAACTTGTGGTCGCCAACCTCCGGTAATGGGGTCGGCATATGAAGAAGAAGACTCGGTACATTACCAGGGATGCAAATATGGGATCTTGGCCAGATGATGGTAACATTTACACCTTGAGAACTGAGTATACCGTAAGTTCTATGGATTTCTTTAACTAAGGGATGCTGAGCGTATAGAAGTTTTATCGATCGTGGTGACGATAGGTAATCTGTGCATATTGCTTGGTTCTTGTCATCTGTTTTTAGATTTTAAAAGCTTTTAGTATCGCATAGAGTTCTCCAGAGTATATGCTGCATAAACTTTGCAATAATAATTTTTACCAATAATAATTATTGTTATTGTGTGAAATTAATAATTTCATCACATATGGTAACACCACATCCAATGCTTTGCTTTTAAGGTATCTGTATATAAATTCGTACGCCTTATAAGAAGGCATTATATTTTTCAAAGTGTTAATTTCTGGATGTTTATTATGGATTGGATCGATTACGAAATCTCAGGAGACAATAGTCAGGTAGTTAAGCAATAGACGGGATTAGATGAATTTGCGGATATGGAGGCAAAGAAAGACTGTAGAACATACGTCAAATCCAGAAATGTGGTTAATTAACCTCGCACTTAAGGCTTCTATGGGCCTAGATTTGAAAGCTTCTAAGCAAAGACGAATGAAGGTGTGAATGAACACAGAGTTCAGTAGCTTTAATTTAAATTTTTATACATACATGAATATTATGTGCCATAGTCTAGTTTTGACCTAATTAAAGCTCAATATACATTAAGAAAGATGTTTACATACGCATGCCATGTGTACTGTGATAGTCCTCTGATGATATTGTTTCTTTTTATTGCATTATACTTTACTACACTAATATGCTGTTTTAAAGTTAGTCTACTATCGTACATTAAACCTAGTATTTTGTAACGAGTAAGGGGCTGCAATGAGGTTCCGTTAAGGGTGGCAATTGGACTTTGGCTGCAGGATTTTCTGCTAAAACGAAATAATTTGGATTTGGTTTATTTAATTTTAGATTTATTTACAAGAAGACACATACTCTAACAAATATCATTTATTTGCAAAAAATGAAGAATGTTGTATCCATGAGACACAATGGTAACTTACGTGGTGACGTCTACGTACTATAAAAACCATAGTTTTTATTGTTTTTTATATAAATTCTACGCTTTACATTATTATTATATATAATGTTATACACCAATATTAATAAAATGCTCAGATTTTTGAGAATAATAATATTATAGAGAACAAACACCATTATATAATTATATTTTGTTTCAGATTTGACGGCTCCAGGAAGGCCTTCGGTGGTGAGGGCTATGCACAAGGTAAGGAAAATAAATATAAGTATATTAATTTTACGTAATGAAACATAATTTATTATTTATTTATAAATATAACCAAGATAGCAATATAAAGATTTTTTTTATTGAATACACTACTAGTAATAGCCATAAAAAATATTACTATAGATATATCGTCCTGTAAGTCTTTACCAAAAAATAAATGTGAATCAAAAGCAGACCTTCCAAATGAAAATTATTAGTACTTAATAGAAAATAAAAATAAATATTTTTATAAGTTTTAAGTGAATAATTAAAATTAGTCATAATAGAACATGCCACTGAACAGCTAAAAATCATACAAACAAGCCAAATTTTACAACTTTTACTCCCGGGCTTCCCCCTAAAACACCCGTCTCGTAGGGTGAGAAAAGCGAAAAAAATGTATTTATCAAGAATCTGTACATCTGAAGAAATATTTTAAACAAAACATTGTTAGCTGAAATAATTTTTAACAAAAATTTTGATTATCATTTTTTGTGTAAAATTAACTGTTTTCTAAGAAATACCGCTTGAAGCAACCAGCGATTTTGAATATCAATTACGCGTGCGAAATCAATGTTAAATAAAATTTGCATCAACTTTGATCAGAGTGTTCTATCGACAAAAATCGAAATGACTTAAAAAAAAAGTGGTTTTCGTATGTAATTTTTGTGTTTTGCCTCCAATGAACTCAGTTTTTATAATAAAGGTGTTTAATAAGTAAACGTGGTGCAATTTTTGCCATTTTTTATGATTTTTATGAGATCAATACAGTTTATTAGTTTTATTAACTGATCACTATAAGGTTTCCATTATTAGAACATAATTTTTAAAACCTGTAGCATTAAATTTTAGTTTTAAGATTAGGCAACCACTTGAGGCATTGGAAATATGTCTAAGAATCACTGAATTTAAAATTTTACATTACAAATGATCTTAATCATTTAAAATTGATTTTGTTAATAGTAATGTTTTTTAAAATACACAACTCTACCTACAAATTTTATACGACCCGTCCATCAAAGTGATAAAGTTTATTGATCTCATGAGAATTACAAAAGAAATTTGTTTGTGTTTAAATGACTGCGGACACTAAATCCATTCGCCACAAAAGAAATTTATACAAACTGACTTTATTTGTGACAAAACCCATAAATTGCATACAAAAACTAGAATTCTCACCTTTAAAACGTAATTTAATTTTTGTCGATAGGGCACTAATTAAAAGATATCGAAATTTAATCGTCAAGTAGATACAAATTTGATTTAAAATTGATTTCACGGACGTAACTGGCATTCAAAATCGCCGGTCGTCTCAAACGATGTTTCTGAGAGAACAGTCATTCTATGCAAAAAGTGTTAATAAACATTTTTGTTTAAAACTATCTCCGCTATACTTTTCATACAAAACTTTTTTTGTGACGTAGAGATTTTTGGCAAATCGATTTTCCACCTACGCGGGGGTTTTTAGAGAAAAGCCCGGCGGTAAAAGTGGTAAACGTTTTTGCATCTTTTTTGGGGTCCGAAAATTAACAACCTCTGACTAAACTAAGCAGATGATTTTATAATTAGATAAATATCTAATCAGGAATAGCTGTGGATATTGATTGTCTTCCTATTAATAATCAGTATCTACCTACACAAATTAAAACAATTATAATAAAAGATTCTGCTGCAAATACAACAATTTGAGTTATATCTTCTTTGAGGTATTTGTCTCCATAGTTTCTTTAAGTACGAATATGGATATCTAAATGATACAAGCCAATGATTCAAGACTCATTTATAAACAAAAAATCACAATACTGTGCCTCAGTCCAGTGCCGATGTTAAGAAGGCCAATATGTATGGCTATTACAGTTCGTCCTTCTGTTAATTCGTGATGAAATTGTTAATATTAGAAACATTTACGCAGTTGAAGCTTTATATTTTGCTCTAGATGTGTTTTTTTTTATTTTGACTAGATATGTAAATATCTATATATGTAAATTTAAGTTATATTATATATATATATATATATATATATATATATATATTATATATATATATATATATATATATATACATATATACATATAAAAAATTATTATAAACATGTGAGATATTTAACATTTTGGTGCTTACGCCTTTAATGTTAGGTTCTGTGGTATATAAGCCTCTTTGAAAGGCGGTTACCATATTTGGAAAAAAATATTTTGATCAGAAAATGTCGCTTAGGATCTTGTACGCCTTTTAATTTAACGGAATTATAACAAAAATGGAGAATAAATCTTTTCATTTTAAATCATAATAATTAAGTAAATATAATACAAAATAAACAATACACAATATATTTATGAGTTTCTTAGAGTTATATTGGTGTAAAAAAATATCATACAAAAATTAAATTAATATAATTATAACGTTATATTAAGTATAACAAGAAAATAAACTGAAAGAGTATACAACAAACAACAAAAAAAAACTATTAAAACGTACCATTTTTTATGTGAAACCTTTATCCTTTCTAGGTACAGGAATACCAATGACATTAACGAAACCATGTTAGAATAACAGAACAGAATATGCACTAACTCTGAAACATGAATTCAATTTCGATGATTCCTGTATTTTGGTACAAGAAAAGAACCATTCAAAACGTGTTTTTTTTGGAAATGTGTTTCATAAAATCTAGCACATCTTGCATTAATAAAAAGACTGACATAGACAAATTAAGCAACATTTATTGTTATTCACTAGAAAAACACCAAAAATAAAATAAATATTTACCTGTACATAAATTACACCTCTATGTATAATATGTTGCATACCATTAGGATAGGTTTAAAAAGTATAGTCACCTAAGAAGGGCCTCTAGTATTTCTTGAAAAGAAAGATAACATCAATTACACCTAATTACATGGTAATTACAGTGTTTTTACTTTCCATGCTCTGTATGAGTTAAAACACACCAGTAAAACATGCAAGTACAAGTCATTTCTCATGTACAGGTAGGTAATCTATGCATGTTATGATAAGTTCCCTACATTCTCCAGTTTGTTACTTCTTGTCAAGTCCTGTTGAAGTAGAAAGGAATAAATACAACTTAAGTTTTCAACATTTTTCTTACAGTTCATAGGAGAGCTGCAGTTATAGATGTAGCACATTTCTATGAAGTTTCTCTTAAATTGATTGTCAACCCTCTTTAGTACTTGCACATTTTCATAGTTAACAGTGTGTCCAGTATTCTTAATATGTTGGCTAAAGGCTGTGCTGGTGGGCTTCCTCACTACATCACTCTTGTGCAAAGCTATTCTTTTTGAGAGTTTCTGGCTGGTTTGACCGACATACACTTCTGAACAAGAACCACATGGAATAGAATACACTACATTGAAGTTATCCAGTTTTTTAACTCTTTCTGTCAGGTGAGTAAAGTATGTCCCTAATCTTTTGTACACAGAATTTGCTATCATTATGTTGAACTGTCTGAAAAGGTTTGTGATCTGTGGTGATAAACCTTTGATGTAAGGCAATCTCCCATAGAAAACTTCTACTGTTTCTCCTTCTAATGTTTGTCTTTGGTGTGTTCTAACTGTTGGCATATCTTGAAATAGCAGTTTATTAAGAAGCATCTTAGGGTAGTGATTTTTTCTAAGAATCTCATACAATAACTTGATGTTCTTATTGTAGTTAGAAGGGTGACAAATTCTTTTTATTCTGTTTTTCAGACCTTTGATTATGTTAATCTTCTGCTCGTCTGGATGATACGAGTGAAAAGGCACATATCTACCTGAGAATGTTTTTTTTCTGTACCAATCCAACCTTACTGTATTGTCCTCATGTCTGGTTACATAGGTGTCTAGGAATGGAACACTATTATTTTCTTCTGTTTCAACAGTGAATTGTAGGTGAGTGTTATATGAGTTGAAAATGTCAAGAGTGTAGTTGATTTTGTCTGCAGGGACTGCACATATGAGGTCGTCTACATATTGGTAAATGAAGGGGAACTGGAAATCAACTTCTTGAGTACAGTAGTGAAGTAGGGAGTTCATTACAATTTCTGCCAAAGTTGGGGATATAGCTCCACCCATGGGTGCTCCTTTTATTTGGACATAGAATTCATTTTGAAAAGTGAAATATGTATTGTTGTATAAAAAGGTAATCAGTTTCAGGAACAAAACTTTGGGAATTGTACAATTCTGTTCAATAAGATGGTAATTAGTTGTCAGAATAGAAACTACCAGTTCAAGAGGGATGTTGGTAAACAAGGAAGTAACATCAAAACTCACCAAGACATATCCTGAAGGTAGTAAAAACCCATTGATCTTATTTGCAAATTCAAAAGAATCTTTAATTTTGTAGGTATTATGAGAAGAAAAAGAAGTGTCAATAATACCTGCCAGATATTTAGCCAAGGATTGAGTGGGGGCATTCTTGCAAGCAATTATAGGACGTAGAGGGCACCCTTCTTTGTGAATTTTTGGAAGTCCATAGTATGTTGGGGTGGTACCGGTGTAGTTGGTTAATTCTTTTTTTGTTTTGGTGGTAATATATCCTTCTTCATGTAGTTGTTTTATTAGTAAGTTAGTGTTTCTTTCTACTGATGGAGTCAGATCTTTGGGGATTTTTTTATAGGAATGTGGGTCATTGAGAAGTTCAAATGATTTGGTGATGTACTCGTTTCTGTCCATTATGACTGTAGTGTTACCTTTGTCTGCTCTTGTTACTATAATATCAGGGTTGTCTTTCAGAAATTTTCTCGTTTTTGTTTCAATGGCCATGCATGGACTGATGTAATAACGGTTGGTTTTGATGTGGTTGGTAATGATATTCGTGATTTTTGAACGTTGCAAATTCTGTGAATCTGTAGGGAGTTTCTTAATACAGTACTCAATGTCTGCTAGGTATGTGTACATGTCAATATCTTTCACTGAGACTGGTAGTGAAAATTTTGGACCTAGTGATAGAAAAGATTTTATGTCTTGAGGCAAAGTCACTTTGGATTGATTTACCAACCATGCATTTTCATTTGTAGTTGTGAGTGAAGCTAAAGGATCTTCAAGTTGGTTAAGTTTTGAGATGTTGCTTCTTTTTATACAGTTGAATATTCTTTTATATCTTTTGTCCTATAGTCTCAGGAAATCAGACATCATGTTGTAAGAGAGTTTGTTATTAAGATACTCTATTGATTTATCTATGTTTATCTGTAAATTTCTGATTTTTGTATTAGTTTCATTAATAGTGATGTTTAGAATCCTCTTTGTTACAAGATTTCTTAAGTATGATATTTTTCTTGTATTTTTATTTTGTGTATTTTCAGGTATTGAGAGGATCCTTTCTGTACCCTGTTGTAAAAATCTAGGAATTATGTTGTTTCTCCTGCATTCGTACAGGAAGATGAGCCTGTTCTTTGCTGAAGCCATTTTTATTAGTGATGACATGTAAGTTTTCGCATGTTTAACTCCAGTGTTACCGTCAATGTTCTTTATCTGTTGTAGGAATCCAATTTTTGTACTCAGTTATTGTAAATAGAGTGTGTATAATGACGCTAAGAATACAATTCTTTGGAGGGTAACTTTCGGGAAAGCGTCAAAACAAGGATCAGCTAGAGATGGTATAAGCCAGTTTGGTGTAGAACTTTATTATAAATGTGAAATTTTCGGTAATATGTTTTCACCTTCATCAGCACCTAAATGAAAAACCTTTTATAGTACAAGTGGTGGAAATCAACATTTAAAAACCTACATTGAAAATGTTCAGTTGGTCCTAGTGGTAAAGAACACTGTCACAAACATGTTAAAAATATTAAAAAATACATTTAAAACTTTGAATAAAAACATTACAACACAACAGGGTATTTTTTCAAATACAAACACAACAAAAAAGTCTAAAATTTACAACCTACAAAAACTGCAACTTCATGTTAAAGGTAGAAAAGAAGAATTAATCTTCTTTTTTGATGACATATTTCTGTCAATATCCGGGTGTCATATGTAACGAGGTTATAATTTTTACTTTTGTACCTCACACCACATGGATATGAAAAGAAAGAGCCCTAGGAAACATAATCAGCAAGGAAATAAAGTCTTTTCTCAAGTACAGGTAGGTAATCTATGCATGTTATGATAAGTTCCCTACATTCTCCAGTTTGTTACTTCTTGTCAAGTCCTGTTGAAGTAGAAAGTAATAAATACAACTTAAGTTTTCAACATCTTTCTTACAGTTCATAGGAGAGCTGCAGTTATGGATGTAGCACATTTTTATGAAGTTTCTCTTAAATTGGTTGTCAACCTTCTTTAGTACTTGCACATTTTCATAGTTAGCAGTGTGTCCAGTATTCTTAATATGTTGGCTAAAGGCTGTGCTGGTGGGCTTCCTCACTACATCACTCTTGTGCAAAGCTATTCTTTTTGAGAGTTTCTGGCTGGTTTGACCGACATACACTTCTGAACAAGAACCACATGGAATAGAATTCACTACATTGAAGTTATCCAGTTTTTTAACTCTTTCTATCAGGTGAGTAAAATGTGTGAGGTACAAAAGTGAAAATTATAACCTCGTTACATATGACACCCGGATATTGACAGAAATATGTCATCAAAAAAGAAGATTAATTCTTCTTTTCTACCTTTAACATGAAGTTGCAGTTTTTGTAGGTTGTAAATTTTAGACTTTTTTGTTGTGTTTGTATTTGAAAAAATACCCTGTTGTGTTGTAATGTTTTTATTAAAAGTTTAAATGTATTTTTTAATATTTTTAACATGTTTGTGACAGAGTTCTTTACCACTAGGACCAACTGAACATTTTCAATGTAGGTTTTTAAATGTTGATTTCCACCACTTGTACTATAATAGGTTTTCCATTTAGGTGCTGATGAAGGTGAAAACACATCACCGAAAATTTCACATTTAGAATAAAGTTCTACACCAAACTGGCTTATACCATCTCTAGCTGATCCTTGTTTTGACGCTTTCCCGAAAGTTACCCTCCAAAGAAGTATATATATATATATATATATATATATATATATATATATTTTAATGGAAACTCTCACTGTCTTAATCTTAATACTCAAATTAGTTTAAATTGTACTAAATTTAAACCTATTTTTAAAAACGTTATTGCAACTTCACCTCGTAGTGGACCCGGCTCGGCTGTTTAGACTTCCTGTACTGAGTATACCCATTAAGAATTTATTAATTTTATACTTTGATCAACATTACTATTTTATTCTTCAATAATTTACAAAACTAGCTTGCTCAGATTCAATTGATCTATAGTTGTTCTTCTTCTCGTGCCATATCAGAACTATCCGACGTTGGTGATCACCATTGCGAAGGCTTCTCGATCTTCTGCAATATGGAATAATTGTCCTGCATTTGGTATCTGAGTCCATTCACGAATGTTTTTTAACCAAGAAACTTGTTTTCTTCCTACACCTCTACGGCCCTCTATTTTGCCTTTAAGGATCAGATGTAAAATTCTATATCGACTTCCCTTACTATATGTCCCAGATAAGATATTTTTCGATGTTTAACAGTCTTTAGCAGTTCTCTGTCTTTGTTGACGGTCCTTAGTACTTCTTGATTAGTTTTTCTTGCTGTCCAAGGTATCTTCAGCATTCGTCTATGAACCCACATTTCCAATGCTTCAATTTTGTTCATGATCGATACTTTTAGCGTCCACACTTCTGCACTCTTCATACCTCTGCATAATTTAGATATACCATCTCCACAGTTGTATATAACATCTCCTACTGTTGGTCAGTTAGTCTTGAGTAATGCTTTTACGTATTAATTTTAGTTCTCCCATTGATTGGGGGTTTAACTGAACTACTTGAATTATACCACACTGCTTTAAATTTTTGTTTTAATTTTTAGTATTTTAATTTCATATTCAGTTTTCTTTTGTTCTACAGTATTTCTTGCATTTATACTTTATGTCTACTTCTGTTATTCTCAAACTAACATCCTAAGTATTATAGACAGGCTTAAGTGTGAGATCTGAATTATGCAATATAGTTAAAATATTCTATATATCATATTTCATTAGTTGATTTACTATATTAGTGTTAGTTGGACCTTTGGTCAGTGCTTAGTTACGTAGAATTTTGAAATGACCGGAATTTTTGCCGACCAGAATGTAGCTTACACTCTGTTTTAAATAATTTTAAACTCTTTGTTCTTGTTTAGTGTAGTAGTATGTTCAATTGTATGTTTAAGTCTATGACATTCTGAAATTGTTGGATAGCCTAAAATTTGACGAAGTAAGTCTAATACCTTAATCACAAAAAACTTTTATCATCCATTAATTCTATAGAAATGTGGCTTTATCGTCGCATCCCGAAGATATCGTATACCGACCGCGTTACTAATGAGGGTGTTCTGTTGAGAATGGAAAAAATAAAAAGAGCTGTTAACCACAATAAAAACAGCCAAAATCAAATACGTCGGTCACATTATGAGGAACAGCGAAAGATATGGACTGCTGCAACTAATCTTGCAGGGAAAAGTAGAAGGAAAACGGGGACCAGGAAGGCGAAGGATTTCCTGGCTGAAAAATCAGCCAGGAAAAAACAACCACAAATATTTTTAGAGCAGCAGATATACAGATATCCATGATGGTCGCCAACATCCGAAACGGATAGGCACTACAACAAGAAACAAAAGAAGTAGGAACAATGCCTTCTGTCATATGGTGATGCCTTTGTCTATAGATTCTTATTCTATCCTCCATATTGTTATTGTGGTAGACATTTTCAATAAATTTTATGGTATTTAGTAGAACTTCTCTATTATACACAGTTAAATTACATATTTGAGTCTGACCCTATCGATTTCTTGCTTTAAGTTAATCATGCATTATAATCTATTTTATTATTATGTTTTATCGCTATAATAATAAATTAGTTATTATTATTCGGTAAAAATTATAATTAAATCTGCATGTATACACGATCTTCTAGTATGATAAACGTACTTTTCCTGCGGTTAGCAGTGCCAAGCTCTTCTGCTACAAATAAAAGTAACACAACACCTAAAAAAACTAGAGACGACCTAGGTGACAGCAAGAGTTGTCTGCTGTTAAAGAAAATTGTTTGAAAAAGTGGGTTAGAAATATATGAGTAAAAGTGGAGTTGTTAAAAACTAAAAAATTTTAGGACTACCATGCTAGGACTACCACATCAAGATGCTAACAGGCTGCCAGGCAAAAATCCAAAATAAAAAAAGCGACAAAGTCAGAAAGAAAACATTTTAACAGCTGTATTCGGTTTCTAGAAGGTGCTGGCGTGCCCACATGAAAAGGTCATTATCTTCTACTTTAAACGAAAGCTGTCTTGTTTAACATTATTGTTTTCGATATGGAAAAGGAAAAGGTCGTATGCGACATGTGGAATGCATTAGGGGCAAAAGGTGGGGCCAATGAAGTTAGCGTTTGTTTATTGTATATGTATATGTAGTAAAATGAACATTTTACATAAAATTTAGTTTATTAGGAACTTTGGTGATTATGTATTATGTGTTTATTTATCGTAATGCAGAATATTTTTAAAAGTGAAACTGGAACAAACCATGAAGTGGAAATATCCAGGAGTGGCTAGTATACCTGTTGAATACAAAGCACGTGGTGTTCGTGTGTATTAAGGTATAAAAACGCTTATTAAAAGCTTAAAATTTTTTATTATAAAGAAGATCTTTTCGGAATTGTATCATTCCATCATCAGTTTAATAAAAAAGGTTGTTAAAAAACATTGTGTGGCCACATAAAAAAACGTTCGGTTGACATCTGGATTTAAAAAATAATATTCTTCGTGTTATTTATTCAGGTAAATGCAATAGACTCTTGACTTATGTAATATAAAAAATGAAACTGGGGGCATCTTATATGACCCCCTGTAGTTGGTGAAGTTTTATTGACTTACATTACCTCTGATCTGTGTTGGAGTCTAGGGCTAACTAGTTAGCCCTAGACTCCAACACAGATCAGAGGTAATGTAAGTCAATAAAACTTCACCAACTACAGGGGGTCATATAAGATGCCCCCAGTTTCATTTTTTATATTACACAAGTCAAGAGTCTATTGCATTTACCTGAATAAATAACACGAAGAATATTATTTTTTAAATCCAGATGTCAACCGAACGTTTTTTTATGTGGCCACACAATGTTTTTTAACAACCTTTTTTATTAAACTGATGATGGAATGATACAATTCCGAAAAGATCTTCTTTATAATAAAAAATTTTAAGCTTTTAATAAGCGTTTTTATACCTTAATACACACGAACACCACGTGCTTTGTAATGCAGAATAGTTTCTCAGCTTACTGTGCAGTTAGAAGAACCTCATCCAGTGTTCCTTTCAATTTACATAAAATTATATTTGGTAGGTATACTGTACTTTTATTACAGCGGTTTCACTTTACTGCACAAGTATAATATTAAGGTTTTAAGTTATTATTTTTATTTAGTTAAATACTAAATTGAGTACGATTGCCAAAACATTAAATAAATATAATAAAGTTTTAAAAACCGAAGGGCCCCTATAATACTGGTTTTGAATGCCGACACCTTATACCTTATACCGGGAGTGCCTGCTAATGAAGAAATATTTGGAACGAATGAAATAATTATTAAAGCTCGGATTTATAGGCAACAAAAATTAAACAAAAAGGCGCCTATATAGGCAAAGATTTTTATTAAAAATGGCAGGAATATTAACATTTAGGCAGGTATATTTACACATCATAATCATAACATTAGTATAAATAAACTAGTAAATAACTGTAAATTAATAAATAAACATTGTAACCACTTAAAATTTTGTCATTAATAGAAACAACTAAATGTTTTTCAATATTTTCGGTCTTAAAACTATGTCTTCGATTACTTAAAATTAATTTATACATTGAGAACGAACGTTCGACATCGACAGATGTAATTGGAGCATATTTCAGAGCGGATAATAAATCTGGCATAATTTGAATTTCCACGGATAATTTTTCGACTGTTCTAACAACCATTCAAATTTCGTCATTTTGTGTCATGTGGAACAATTTCACCCAACCATGTCAACATTAGACTGATAATTGCATTCAGTGCAATTTTCAATCCCTATGACAACACGATCGAGTTTGACAACTTCATCCAAATAAATTTCAAAATGTCACGTTTCGGCAATGAGAATGTTCAAAGTATAAATGCGCTTATCAAAGAAAAAATTCCCAGAAATACAACCTACAGTCACAAATATATTTGGGGAATATTCATAGAATTTTTCTGCAGACGAGAATATGAGTTGAATGAACATAGAAGCTTAGAAGAATTGGCGTTGATACTAAAAGATTGAAAATATTATGCGAAGTAATAGATCTTCTATAGTAGAGAACAGCAACGAATCTAATGTTAACTTATGATTTTTTTTTTCGAAAAATTATGCGCCGAATATCCCTCGGACATTGATGAATGCCTCATAATTTCATGACAAACTTCTCAAGCTCGTTGCTTGGTAACAGCACTCAGCCTTCGGCTTCGTGCTGTTACCAAGGAACAAGCTTTCGATTGTCATGAAATTGTCTCGTCTGTTATCAATGTCACAGAATAATAAACAATCAGAAGGGCCACTCTTAGATGCCGCCTTTGAAGTTTTTCAGCACGCGCGCCATGTTTTAGGAGGACACAGGCATATGATTTGTGTGGTTATGTAATTGTTTATATTTATGTTTAATTATATTATATTTATGTTATTATATTTAACAATGTTAATATAATTGTATAGTATGTCTATGATTGCCGTAAGTCAAATAAACCTGGTTAATTTTTCCATGCACACCACATAAACAACACTAATTTCTTTAAAATCCTCCTAAAACATGGCGGAACGTCTGCGCGGAGGAGATGCGCGTACTTAATTTTCCGTGGAGAGTGGGTATTCTGTTTGTTTATTATTCTGTGTCAATGTCCTAGGGATATTGCTACTGCAAATGTCCCATTCAAAACTTTAGCAACATTAGATAAAAACGAAAATCCTTCATTCTTGTCGAAAACATATTTCATTTTTTTTTTTATTAATTGACCGTTACTTCCTAGGTGCTGGTTTAATTTTCGTCTTTAAATTATCTATTAATTTTACTGACTCACATAAATTTATCTCTTGTTTTTCTAAGAAGGTAATTGTGGTAACTATTAATTTATAATTGTCATTGATATAAGCGAGTTCCTGTTTCAACTTGGGATTTTTTAATATATTTTTTTTGCTTCTCGAATGGCTTCGAAAATATCATCATCAAATTCTGACATAACTAATTATATTTCATTGCAGTGTTCAAAGTAAAAAAAAACTGCTTCGAGCCAGGTTCCCCACCTTGTAATTACTGGTTTAGGTGGCAAAGGGACACCAGGAAGTCTTTCTTTATATATTTGCACCCTCAACGGAGCCTTTACAAAAACTTGTTTCATAAAATTTATAAAATTATTTACCAACGGAAACAGATTTTTTATTTCTTCAGCAATTCTATTTACCCCAAGGCTACACAAGTGCAATGAATTAAATTAGGATAAAAAATCTTTAAATTAACAGCAGCTTTTAACATATATGCCGCAGCATCTGAAAGCATTAAAACTATTTTATTCACTGGTATAGCGTTCGGTAAAAAGAAGTTTGTTAAACTATCTTATATAAATCGACTTATTGTTAAATTGTTTGTTTTTTCCAATTCTTTAACGGCAGGTAAATAAGGTTTTCTCTCAAAGTTTTCGTTCAAAATTCCAATCATTAAATTAGCTATATACCTGCAGCATACATCTGTCGTTTCATCCACGATAATATACAAAACATTTAAAACTAGAGTTATTAACTTTATATAGAGGAATGTTGGATGCAATCGTCTTCCAAATGCGTCTTCCTCCTTTTTTTTGAACTACTTAAACTATCCCGCAGATATATTTGGGCTAACTTAGAGGAATTTAATTTTTCCAAATTACGTTTATGAAGTGGGGTTCCATAATGCTGGTCAATAAAGTACTTTTTTCTACTTGAAATCTGAGAATTAAAAAAAAATAATTAGAATTCTAAAACCGCTTTAGAATTTATTTATGTGGTAGGACGAGAAAAAAAAGAGAAAAAATAAAACTTACCGATTTGACGCACGGTTTACAAAATGCTCCATCTCCTTCTAGAGAAAGTTCCGAATAAGGGGCGATCCATAGCCTTAATTTAGATGTCATCTTTTTACACAAATGTCTAAAACGTTTTAAACCGTGTTCTTTGCTTTTCGGTATACGCAACAAAACTAAACTAGGATATAGCAATTTGTGACTAAACTCTGGTACAGTAACCGACTGTACAACTGTAAATAAACTAATAAAGCTTTCTTCTTCTGGTTCCTATCCGTTTCGGATGTTGGAAATCATATTGGCAATCATAACCTTGCTCGCTGCGGCTCGAAACAGCTCCGTTGAGGTTTTCTTAAGCCAAGGTTTTCCGCAGCCATGATATTCTCCTTCTACCGGGTCCTCGCTTACCTTTGACTTTACCTTGCAATATAGACTGTAGCAGGGAGTAACGGTGCTGATTTCTCATAACGCGTTCCAGATATTGCAATTTTATGCGTTTGATCGTGAACACAATCTCTGGTTCCTTCTTCATTTTTCCTATAACTTCCTTGTTCATGATCCTTGCTGTCCATGATATTCTCAGCATTCTTCTATAAAGCCAATTAAGACCCTTAAATAGATACAAAGTTTACCACTTCTACGCCCTCTGGCTTCTCCCCTAAAACGGCCCACGTACTGGAGTAAAAACGTAAAAAATCGATTTACCAAGAATCTGTACGCCGTAGAAAAATATGTTTAAAATAAAACATGTAGCTGAGATAATTTTCAACAAAAATGTTTATTAGCACTTTTTGTGTCGAATGAACCGTTCTCTCAGAAATAACGCTTAAAGCGACCGTAGATTTTGAATATCACTCACATGCGAGAAATCAATGTTCAATAAAATTTGTATCAGCTCAGCGGTAAAAATTCAATATCTTTTGATCTAAACAAAACATTTTTTGTTTAAAAACATTGTGATTTAAAACATTTTTTTTTTCTACGGCGTACAGATTTTTGGTAAATCGATTTTTACCCCTATACGAGGATGGTTTTAGAGGGAAAGCCCGGGATAAACGTTTTTGCATTTTTTTCGGGTCACAAAATTAATGTTTTCGGCAAAATTCAGCTTGTTCGTATGATTTGTAGGGGTTCAGTGGCATTTTCTCTGGTTCCTTCTTCATTTTTCCTAGAACTTCCTTGTTCGTGATCCTTGCTGTCCATGATATTCTCATGATTCTTCTATAAAGCCACATCTCAAATGCTTCAAGTTTTTTAATAGTGGTGTCTGTAAGCATCCATGCCTCCGCCCCGTACAACAACACAGAGAAAACATAGCATCTCAAATGTCTTATTTTTGTATCAAGGGATATGTTGTGACTTTTGAAGATGGCGCTCATTTTGTTAAAGACCGTTCTTGCCTTTCCTATGGGGCACTTTATTTCCTGTAAATTGCTCCACTGTTCGTTAATAATAGTTTCCAGGTAACAATACTGTTTTACTCGCTCTATCTGCGTCCCATTAATGTATAGATGAGCCCCATTTATATTCTTCTTGCTGATAATCATTTGTTTCGTTTTGTGGGTATTAATTGTTTAGTCCGTACTGTTGACTGTACTCGTTTATTCTGTCCATTAGCCTCTGAAGTCCCTCTAAATTATCTGCTATCACCATGGTGTTGTCGGCATATCTAACATTGTTTACTCTTTCACCATTTAGAAGGATGCCTTCGTCTATTTCGTAAAGAGCCTCGTTAAAAATTTTCTCTGAGTACATATTAAATATCAACGGCGATAGGATACATCCCTGTCTAACTCCACGTAGTATTTTTATGTGATCTGTTTCTTCTTCGTTAATTTTCATGTATGCGGTCTGATTCCAGTAGAGTTCTGAAATTATTCTGAGGTCTTTGTCATCCAGGTATGCCTCTTTTAAAATGTTCATCATCTTTTGATGTTGAACTCTGTCAAATGCCTTTTAACGTCTCTGCATCTTTGAATTAGTACCTGTACTACAAAAAGTGCCTCTCTGGTACCCACTGCGTTAATGAAGCCGAACTGTCTGTCCGATATTTGTTCCTCGCACTTATTATAAATTCTTCCATGGATGATTCTAAGAAACAGTTTCAACATGTGGCTCATTAGTCTGATTGTTCGATATTCTTTGCACTTTTTAGCCCCCTGTTTTTTAGGTATCGCTATGAATTCTGATTCTAGCCATTTATCAGGGATGATTCCTCTATTGTATATTTTATTGGAGACAGCCGTGACCCAAATTATTCCTTCTTCCTCCAAGAGTTTTAAAAATTCAGCTTCGATATTATCAGGCCCTACAGCTTTCCTGTTTTTCGTCCGTTTTATTGCTTCTTCTACCTCGGATTTAAGTATGTCCGGACCCGTCATCCTCTCTGAAAATGGATGCCTATAATCCGTTCTTTGATCTTGAAAACGTGTCTCCAAATATATTCTCCATCTGTCTTTCATCTCTTGGGTGTCAATGATTAATTTTCCATTGGTGTCTATGAGTTTCATTTGTGTTCGCTTTTTAAAAGTACCTGTTATTTCTTTTACCTTTTTGTGTACATTAAAATTGTCATGCTTGGCTTGTAGTCTTTCTATTTCTTTACATTTCTCTACAGTTTCTTTTTCTTTAGCTTCTCTTATTTTTCTTCTGATGTAAGCCTGCATTTTTTTATACTAAAGCCTAAAGCTTAGGGATTTCCAAATAGTTAACCCTCAATTCTCTATCAGGTACATTTTCCTAGAAATCTGTTATATAAACAAACCATTGATATTTTATTATTTACCCAAAATTTTATTATACAATGGTTTAGTAATAGAATAATATCATGGGTAGTACCATAAAATTTTTAAAAAGGCACAAATAGGCGGAATTTGCGAAAAAAAAAACAAATAGTGCAAATAACAATTATAATAGGCAAAATAGGCAAAAAAAAGGCATTTTGCCTATAATCCGAGCTTTAATAATTACAGTGTATATATAAGTATTTTTTTTTTTGTGTGTGTTTTGGCTTGGACAAGTCATTCAGCCAGTCTCAATCAAGATAAGTTTATTAATGTAGTGTGTGTGTGTGTGTGTGTGTGTGTGTGTGTTTGTGTGTGTAGAGTAATTGTCTTGATACTTAGTAAAGTCGACGTCATTGTCTTTGCTAAGAGACGATAATTGTATCCGAACGTCTGCGGTCCCTCCGGTGAGTACCGATCACACAAAGATAGAAATTATTTTCATTTATTAATTTTTTTTTTTATAAACGAAAACTTCCACCCAGGTGAGATTCGAACTCACGACCTTTAGGTTTAAAGGTAGGCGCTCTTACCACTGAGCCACAGAGGGGGTTGATATAAGTATTTATTCCGCAGTCATATTTCCAGCCCCAAAAACACATACAAGCATTTGTTTAAATTTATATATGTACTATTTAGTTTTAGTTAATTTGACTGTACATAATATAAAATTAAAAAGAAAAAAATCTAAAGTAATCTTTTTAGGTAGTAATTGAATACTAAATGTATTCGAGTTGTAACGTTAATATTTCTTTTTTTATAAAGGGATTTAGCGCTCTTTAAATACTTTTGCTTAAGCTACATAATGTAAATATTTTTTTTTTGTACGTAGATTAAAAATGTTTTAAGATAAATAGAGCTCTCTTTAGAAAATTTTCAGTAATTCTGTTAAATACGTCATTTGCAAACGTAAAACCATTAAACTCAAACTTTCCGTCTTGAAATCTCAAACAATTAACAACTTCTCGACCTTCGAAGGATCGTTTATTTTTTCAGGATTTTCACAGACCCTCCCAAAAATATTCTCAATGGCAATCATTCCTTCCGGAGCGGACTTTTGTGTCCTCCTCGAAAACCACTCGAACGTCACGTCGTTGTTGAAAGGAACGTGCCCGAAATCAGATATAAAAATCAACGGAGATTCTCGAGAGACCACGGACACGGGCCAAAACTCTCATAAAGTTAATCTTCAGTGATAATAGTCGACTAGGTCTTAGAAAAGAGCAATCTGGAAAGTTGATTGACAGGTTCGAAGTTTATTAGAGCAATTTCGCAGCATTATTTTTTAAATTGGTGCAGTAAGTAAAATTATATAATCTAATGTACGGCAATATTAAAGAAAATATAATAATATATTTATATTCTCTTAATGAAAATAGACAAGCTGTATTTCTTAAACAATTAATTATCCAATCAACCTTTGTCAAGGAACGCACCTCAGCAATATTAAAAATATGATTTTAAAGTTATCGACTAATATATTACGTCCACTTTATCTTCTCACATACATGAAATTATTGGCAGATTACTTTTTCTACTAGGGCTTTTTTACTCACAGAAACTACGTAGTATTGCAAAATTAAGCCGCTTGTCCGTAGAAATCACAATAAGTTAAACAAGGATCAACAATATGGCATGTCTTTGATACCTTGTTTACAGTAAATTTTGACATTTATAATTATATTCATTCACAATTACATTAGCTTATTTGTTACTATTTGATGTTCTTTTAACCCCCTCTGTGGCTGTGATAAGAGCGCCTACCTTTAAACCTAAAGGTCGTGAGTTCGAATCCCACCTGGGTGGAAATTTTCGTTTATTAAAAAAAAAATTAATAAATGAAAAAAATTTCTATCCTTGTGTGATCGGTACTCACCGGAGGGACCGCAGACGTTCGGATACAATTAGCGTCTCTTAGCAAAGACAATGACGTCGACTTTGCTAAGTATCAAGACAATAATGACTCTATACACACAAACACAGACACACACACTACATTAATAAACTTATCTTGATTGAGACTTTCTGAATGACAACTGTCCAAGCCAAAACACACACAAAAAAAGATGCTCTTTTAATTTGATTACTTTTGGCACAGAATAATAAAAAATCATAATGTCCATTCTGCATGAAAAACTAAGTACGCGCATCTCGTTCGCGCAGACGGATTCAGCTATGTTTTAAACAGAACCAGTGCTATTCAGTGACATTTTATCTGGTGACCTGGTGTGCATAGACAAATTAACCCGGTTTAATTTCTTTACGGCAACTACAGAAATAATATGCACTATTTTATTCGTACTTTTAGTTGAAGAATAGATTAAATTATTTCAAATGTACTAAATTATTAATTGCTAAAAACTTAAATTACAGTTCTGTCATAGCTTGTCACAAATTTCTCAATTCGATTCTATGTATCCGTCTAATACATGGCGATCGCGTGCTGGAAATCCAAAGGTGGCATCTGAGAGTGAGCATTCTGATCTCTGTTTCTTATTCTGTGCTTTCGGTAAGTATCTATTTTTAAGCTAATGAGAAAAGTCATATTTTCTAATCTATAAATTGTTATTACACTACATGAGTCTGGCTATAGTTTCGTCGAACGATTTTCGAGATTACTTATTATTATTATTATTTTTAAGATATATCTGGAAAACGCTAAATTTTCAAGCGAAGCAACTTGTCTTGAATTTATATAAATACTAGCTGACCCGACAAACGCTGTTTTTCCTTATAAATTATTTCTAGTTTCTAGATAAATTCTAGTGTAGACAAAAAGTTTCTTACTTATTATAAGTGTGTAAGTATGTGGTATATAAGGAGCGCTATGAACGATAAGAGAATATAAAAATAACAAACGCCAAACAATATTATTTTCAATTTATTAAAGTTTATTACTTAAAATTACATATCACATATTAATTACGATAGTAACCCTTACAAACAAAGTCAATCTCTTAATTCTATAGCGTGAACAATATTTTTTGTTAGCCTATCTTTAGCGAGCACAAACAAACTGGATGGTTTACCCACTCGAGAGCATGCTACGTACAATTAGCCGTGTGAAAACATGGTGTACTCAAATCTAAGCCACAAATAGACAACAAATAAAAATGTAACGACTTCAACATTCGCAGACAACACTGCTATGTTGTCACATGTATTAAACCTATAGCTTCTGAATATCTTCAAAGACATATTAGGGACATTAACAAAGTTAACTCTTTGGACCGCACCTGGACAAAACTTTGACATGGAGAACCCATGTATGAAAAAAGCGCCAACAATTGAACTTAAAATATCATAATCGTTATTGAATAATGGGCAGAACATCGATGTTGTCTATTCGTAAGAGACTGTTGGTATACAAGACAATACTTAAACCGGTCTGAACCTATGGGATTCAATTATGGGCGCACAGTAGCAAAACCCAATTTATCCATAATGTAAAGATTTCCAAAGAAGTTCCAAAGCAGTTTTAAAAAATCCAAAATTTTACGCTCTGCAACAGAGGCTCCATGGTTCATTGTGATTTATAAATATCCACGATTAGTGAAGTGATAGTTCAGTGCAGTACTCGGTATCCAAGTGCCCTGGCAATAAACTTGCTTAATAACATTGAACCAAATTAAATACTAAAACAGCAGAAAGTTCATTACAGCAGAAAGTTTATTCCGCAATAACACAGTTAAAAGATGGCAAAGCGGCAGTCCCTGATAATGTACAAGCTGAACTACTCAAACTAATGGACAATGAATCAATAGCAATAATCGCAAAGATATTTAACAACATATACAATTCTGGAGAAATGCTATTAGAGTTTATTGCACTTCCAAAAAAACAGAGTCAAAAAATGCGAAGATTACCGTACTATAAGCCTCATGAGTCATCTTCTAAAATTGGCCCTAAAAATAATTCATAAGCGAATCTAGAAGCTCTGTGAAAGTCAAATTTCCCTCAACCAGTTCGAGTTCACAAATGCTGTTGGTACTAGAGAGGCTTTGCTCTCAGTACAAGTCTTATTCCAGAGATGCAGAGACGTCAACTGCGACGTATATGCATGTCTGGTTGATTACGAGAAAGCTTTTGATCGAGTACAGCACGTTAAGATGATGGAAATACTAAAAGAAGCAGAAATTAGCAAAATCTGAAAATTAGAAATCATTACTGGAATCATACAGCAAATCTCAGAGTTAAAGGTAAAAATTATGCGTGGAGTGAGGCAAGGCTGTATTTTGTCTCCTCTAATCTTCAATCTGTACTCTGAAAAAATATTTATCGAAGCTTTGCATAAAACTAAAAAAAGTATTTTACTGAATATTTACCGGCTAAACAACATCAGATATGCAGATGACACCATAGTATTTGCGGACAACTTAGAAGACCTACAAGTTCTTATGAACAAAATCACGTATAACAGTCAACAATATGGACTCAATATAAACGTCAAGAAGACAAAGCTTATGATAATTATCAAGAAAAGGATAACAGAAGGTTAACTCTACGTCAACCAATCTCCTGTAGGAAGAGTGACGCACTACAATGATGACTACCATGATAAATAAAGAATGGACCAATAACCAGGAGATTAGAGCACGCATCGCAAAAGCTAGATCCACCTTTAATCGGATGGGGGCCTTCTTCAAGAGTCGCAACCTCTCTCTCGTGGACCTTGAACGAAGATTTGTGCAAAAATCTTAAAGCATTTGAGATGTGGCAATATCGGAGACTTTGTCTTTGTCGTTTTTGGACCACACTCCACACGACAAAGAGTAACATAGGTTGCCTAATAAACAAGTCATTCTCTTAAACATGACCTTTAATACCATCGGTAACTTCACATCTTTTATATCCAAAATTAAATAATTAAATTTTTAAATCCCAATACCTGGACTGCTGTTATTTTTAACATCATCAAAGTTTTTGAATCTTTTGGCGGTAGTAATATTATGTATAATTAACATTTTTTCATGCTATATTGACATTTTGTTTTTGACACTGTTCATAGGTATCTTGTCAATCAGTTACCAGCTGAGGCCCGTTTAAAGAGGTTTACTCTCTGGCCACTTGAACTCATCTAAGACATGGGTGTATGTTACCTGAAGTCAAATTTAATTTAATATTAAACATCAAACGTGATTAACAACATTATGTACAATCTTTTGTAACTATGTCGCATGTGTAAACAAAAAGAATTACTAAAAATAATCAATGAGAGGAAAATGCAATACTTGGGTCATGTGCTGAGAGGCGAAAGATATGAATGACTTCAAGTTATACTGGAAGGAAAACTACCGGGCAAAAGATCAGTAGAAAGACGCCAGAACTCGTGGCTGAAAGATCTGAGGAGATGGTTCGACCACTCATCCGCAGAAATCTTTCGCGTAGCAGTTTTCAAAACCACAATTGCTATTTGGATCGCCAACCTTCGAAAGGAGACGGCACCATGAGAAGAAGAATTTGATTTTTAAGCAGTTGTTTGTTCATGAAGTTTATGTTATTTGTAACAATTTTATTGATTAAAATGATATTTTCCATTATTTTGTAAATGTTCTTGTTGTGATTTTTTACGATTTAGTAAAAAATAAAAAAATAAATTTAATTATTATTAATGTAAAAAAACTACTCCAGCTATGAACAGGCCTGCTTTCTTGCTTTAGCAGCATCTTCGGGATTCATGGCATCTAAGTATGTGTAGACATATTGAGACAATGTTATATTGACACTTTTTATTGTGGTTCGCCCTTAAATATAATCTATAATAATAACATGTGCATAAAAAGCAGTGTAAAATGTTCTGCGGTATTTTTTAATAATTCTGCTATTTTTTTAAATTTATTTTGTGACCATAATGTCGTCTATAAAACAATTATAAAAATTATTTAATCATAATCTAAATTCTTAAACTTACACTTAATTTCTTTTTGAAAAGCGAGTATTGTAACCTACTACCTAAATAATTCACAAAAAAAATCATTTTGTTAAAATATGTTAACTACTGATTTCTGATGCTGAAACTTATTATTTTTTTTTTCTTCAACGATCACAAATGTTCTTTTAATGTTTATGGTACTTGTCCTCTACATTGTTCTCTACAAAAAATAACATTAACATTTGTATTTTCACCTACAATTAGCAATAATTATTTTGGTAATTTCCTTCCATGCTGTGGTTATTTAGGCACTACCTTTAAAAATGAATTAAATTTTTAATTTTATTTTTTTTTCGTTTCATATACCTTGCAAAAAAATGAACAAAACAAAATTTAACAAAAATATGTACAAAGGTTTCTTATCTGTTTTAAAATTGTATAGTGAAAGTTCGAAGCTTACAAACTAAATGCAAATGCTTTGTATAAAAATCTTTCACAAATAATATTTCATCCAATAACGAGCCCGGCTTTACTCTTTCACCCTTATATCATTTTATCCTATCATTCTTCTTATTGCTACTGATTCCAGCCACACACTTTAAGACAGATGAGAGAAGGATGTCATCCGAGCTACCCGTGGAACAGATGACGATCAGTCAGATAAAACTGCGGATGTGTGCGACATTGAAAAATCGAGTCGCGGTTAGCAAAATCACGCATTCACTTGTCTCCTGTAATTGCACAGTCTTCTGGGGAAACTTTCTAGGCTCGCTTTGAATTAAATCAGCGATAGATCTGTACGATGTCGAGAGAAATTAGGATGTAAAAATGGCAAACATTTATAAAGGTGAATAAAATTGTATTGGAAAAACACTTCTTACATATCGTATAAAAAAAATTATTTTTCTGAAAAGTTATAAAATAAAAATTTGATCCTTAATTCTTTATTTATCTATATAGGATTTTTGTTAATAACTAGAATACCTATGAAATTATATGACCACTTATGTTTGTTTGTATTCAATATCTTTTTATTTTTTAATTTCGTAGCTGACCCGGCAAAGTTCGTATCGCCTTATTAAACCACCTTAATTATATAACGTGTTTAAAAAATTAACAGAAAATAACAAAAAATACTCTAACATAATATGCATTTAAAAAATATAAGCAATTTAATAATTTGCGATAAAAATATTTTTTTGTGTTAAGTAAATATACAACGATGACGGTTTTCCGACACGCGAATAATTGCCCATCTCAAGAGTATACATCATCAGCTAGTCTACAACAACAGTAAAGCCCAACACGGAAAAACACTAAAATCGGTAAAATGTTATCATCTCGTGAAAATAAATACGATGAGATAGAAAAGAGCGCACCAATTCTTTCAGGAAAATAGATCACCGACAATCACCTCTGATTTGGATATAGTAAACGCTACAAAACATTTTTCCAATGTGTCAAGAAGTACCATCGTTTGTTGTGTAATATAGAGTTTAGGTTTGAGAAATGCTAAAGAAAGTCAATTTTATTTGAGAAATAGAAGATAATTTCATGCCGTCATCATTACCTACGATGATTCATTCGTCGAAGCCCCAAAGAAGGCTACAGTATTGTCGTCTATTTAGATAATTCGTGGGTAAACATATGCTATAGCGTGTCAAAAATATGGGTAGACACGTCTATTAAATCGCATAGAGATGCATTTATCGGTTGTCGGACTACAGGCTTAAAAGCTCCTGCAGCTCTTGATCCTTGTTTTGTCTTCCCACATGCAGAATTTGAAGATATCTTTGAAGATAGTCTTTTAATAGCTGAAAAGTCTACACCACTGTCACAGAGTATTAAGGCAGAGGAACGTTTAAAACAATGCCCAGTGTAGAGATGCGAGTGCTCTAATTTTTAGAATTTAGTAATAACAGAAGGAATTTTGGAAAACGTATTTATGCCAACTGACTATGTGGAACATTTGTTATTTTTTATAAAAAATGGAAAATCGTTTATGTGTTCTATGTGTGCCGGTCTTAAAGGAATACATTTTTGATCGCATTGAAAATGGTAGTTGCTTCGTTTTCAACTATGGTAAATATTATATTTGTGTATGTTTCTGATACTTTTATTGTGACAAGAAACTTTGACCTCAAGTCTTGAACGTTATTTGTTTCTAATTTCAATAATTCGTTCTTTGTTAACGCACCAGCCACTCTGAAAATCAATGCATACAAAATGAAATGTTATAAAATACGAGTAATAAATATATAAACTCAATTTACTGGTTTATCTTTATCATTAGAAACACGTCATTAGGAGCATCAGAACCTTTTTCAAGTGTTTTTGATTTCGTTTGTACATAACCTGGTCTTTTGTTCTTAATAATCATAATTAACTTATTATATTTAGATATATCAATGTTTAATTTTAACCTTCAGGTTGATTTTAGCATCGAATATTTAGGTCACAAACTTGCTATTATTCCTTTTTCGGCAATGTTTGAAAAATATGTCAACAATACAGATTCTGAATATCATATAATTTTTCTTTCGTTACACCATGCAATAAATTCAGCGTATGTTTTTTCGTACAACACTGCTTTTTTCAGGCAGTAAACTTAAAGATATTTCATTTGAAGTTTCTGGCACTTCTAGTGAAGTTAAATTAAACTCTTCGTCAATATCCATCTTCTGATTTTTCAAATACACAAAATTTTAAACAATAAAGTAAATAATGACATACAATGACAGATAGTACTCAAAGCGCCTACTTCATTTTAATGTTTTTAGTATGAATATAAATAGGTATATGTTTGGTTGCCTACACCACAGTTCACTGCCGATCACAGAGCGTTTAATTAATTTATGCAAGCCATGTATGGTGTGTTGCCTATAATGGATTCGTTTATTTATAGAAAATCATTCATTAATAGGAGTCATTAATCAATGATTTTGAGGGTGTTAAAATTGATCATAAATGGACGGTCGACGGAAATGAATATTTAATAATATATAAACATGTAAAAAGGTATCAAATATGTAATAACCATTTCCGATTGTAAGATGTAAATAAATATGTCCAGTTAAATCTAAGTTACGTCATATAATAAATACAGTTTTTTTATATAACAACATAGTATTTTTGATTTTTCTAACAATCTTCTTTTCTATCGAATCACTTATAAATAATTGCTAACGAGTTTGCTAAACAAACATATAATATAAGTGTGCTTGTTATTTGGTTATATGTATGTGTCTTTTGATTTTTAGATTTTTGCTTATCTTTCACAGAAAACGTAATTCTTTATTCAGTCTTACTTCAGTATCATCGTTCCTATTAATCGATTTGTAGACCCACGTCCCAAAGCTTGCCGTTGTGTCCTTTAAAACACCTGAGTGTAGGTTTGAATAATGAACTTACTTCGCTCAACTGATATTCCAAGATCAAACTTCCCCTTGGGTTAATTTTATGTTACTCGCAATAGTACTCAACTTCTCGGCATATTTTCTTTTCCACCACGCCGCCGACCAACATAGGTGTTGATCTTCTTATGTTTGTACACTTTGGGCTATTTATCGTTACAATTTTATTTGATTTATTTAAAAAAAAATTACATTTTACAATTAATATTTTTATCTGAATTCTTATTTTCTAGTTGACCAAGCGTTAAAACTAAATACCTCTGGCGTCCAGACCATGATTTGGTCCGGTTTTGTTCGAAATGTTATCACACATTCCAAAGTATTTGCTAAGGTATTCTTCGGCATTTGTTAACGTTAATCTTTTAAAAATGCTGGTGGTGTTTTGTAGATGTTTCTTTTTTAAGAGATCACATAAAAAGAAATTCAGACAGCTACTTTTACTGAAGAGACGATTCGATTCTGCTTTTTCTTACAATCCAATGCCCTAGAAAATGTTGTTTTAAGTATTGAGCCAAAAAGTAAAGCATAATACGCAGAGGTGCCGTCCAATTAAAAAGTAAAATCTTTATCATATTCGCTTTCGGTTGATTCCAGATACAGCTGCTAGTTGCCTTGTACTTAATATGGAACTATGTGAACATTCAAACTAACCTAATACTGAAATGTTACTAGTGTCATTATCTACAGGCCCTGAGTGCTGTTGTAGAATAGAAATAATTTCTGATTTTTTGTGACAGAATTTCTGATCGCTTTGTTTCCAAATATTGTGTAGATATTTTTCTTTTATTTTTTCTAAGCGTTCCAACCATTGTTAAACGCTTTTCTAATAATTTTTCGATTTACACGACGACAGCAAGTTATCCATGGTGATATTGAGATTGGTACCATTAATTTTCTCAGTAGCTTTAAAACATACTGGGTGTGAATTGAACCTGTCTGCAGATCTCGATGCTCTTTATCAATATATGACACAGCATAACACATATAGTTTGCTTTTGCATCGCACATTATTACAAGTTTTAAACCATGGTTTGATGGGAATGTACATTTTAAAAGGGCATCTGCCTCTAAAGCCCAGCAGTTGCTCGTTTATTGTTAAATACTCTCACGAAGTATAATTGTTTTAACAACAGTGGTTTTATCGTCGAAGCGTAAACACATTATCAGAAATTCAAAACTGTTTTTGGATATAGTACATCTAAATATGGGAACACCAAATTTTTAAGACCACATATTTATTACTGAAAGATTGTCATCTTTTAAAACTCCAACAAAATATAATAAGCAACAGTCATAAGTGATAACAACTCTTGTTGCAATTCTGTCAAATCAAATATATCTTTAAAATGGTCGTCCGCTAATACCTAATATTCATCTTCACTTTTATCAAAAGAACATTCTTCTTTACCACTGGAATCATCCTCATAAAGGGCTTCTTACAATTCTTCTTGCGTAAAAGGACGTTTAATTGGATCCGTAGGGATGCTGTAATTAAAAAAAAATTATAAGACGCTATAAATATTAATACTTAAAAATAACTTACCGATAAAAACTTGTTACGTTAACCATAAGGTGGGGTCAAGAATCGGAAACACGCTGTAAATACGACTAAATGTGAACATACATAAAAACACACATCACCAGTTACAAGTCATGTGAAATACTGAAGGTAGATGGGCGGCCAACTTACAAGTTCATCGGAATGGAGAGCATGTCAAAAAAAAAATAGTGCGTTGGGATCACCGGTGACCCCACCTTGTGGAGCTAGGTTTAAAATATGATAAAAATAAAAATTTAAAGACTAATTTATAGGAAATTGCAAGTGCTTTAAAACGATATCTTCCTTACCTCCATTGCTAATAAAAAAATGTTGGGGTGATTATTATCCTGGCATGGAAGTCAAAATAAATTAATTGGAATTATGTGTCTCCCTTTAATCAAAAATCAACGTGTCACTTGGTTTTTTTAAAATGTTTTGTAGTTTCTAATAATGCTTTTATTTCGTTCTTGTCCGAACACTCTGAATACCATAAAATTTACTCCGTTCTTGTGTCGGATTTATGTTTAATTAAATATAAGCTTGTAACATAAAATCCAAACTAAATATTATTTTGTAATCTTTCATTTCAAAGAGATAACTTGCAAATATTTTAGAAATACCTCGTACGCTTTTTATAGACTATCCTACCACATGGGCCAATTCAAACTCGATGCTGTAGATTATAATTTACAAAAGGTTCATTCGGCACGTGCAAAACATCTAAAAACTTTTCGGGCTCTTTTGAATATTATCTTGTTCTGACTGTTGTTTGTTTCTCGCTTTTTGTGCCTTTTTAAAGAGGATTAGTACTGTTTTTAGTTGTTTTCTATCTTCTCGATGGTAGTTGGATCTTTTTTTGTTATTGTGAATGCCTGTCATAAGGCATGAACATCGGAGTTTTTAACTTAAAGCGTAAAATTTCGGTAAAATAGTGGTATCGTGTAAAATATGTCAAACACGCCTATATATACTAAGCTTTAAATGGATTAATTGGGTTAGTATTTTCTAGTATAAATTAAATTTTTAATTTTTATTATTATTTGCTGTACGCACCATTTAAAGGTATACTTATACATGTAAGATTTAAACCACGTCACATAAAAATTTCACTCTTATGTAAAATATTCAAAATTCAATTTTTGTTGAATAAGTGTTGAATACAAAAAAAAAGAAAAGTCAGTCTGTGGGAAAACGCCGAAATAATACTTTTACACAAGAAGATACTATAACCCGACAAGCGAGAGCTGGCGGGTTGCGCGTAGAACAAATTAAAATGTGGAAGGGATTGCTCAGTTCTATTGCAGTCGGCTAGAAGTTCATATCGTGTATAACCGTTGAAGTATATATACTATATACCTATAATCGCGATTAAGTACCTCTCCTATCTCTCTTAGAATAATTCCTTTTCTATTTTGGTGCAGCTCACCCGCCAGCTCTCGCTTGTCGGACTATACTAATATTAAAAACTGCAGACCTATAAGTTTGTTGTCACACTTATATAAATTATATATATATATATATATATATATATATAATATATATATATATATATATATATATAGTCCCAAGATTCCTAAGAGGAACATAGGGCTTCCACAAAGTGTCTCCAGCGAACTCTATTTCTGGCGAGTGCTTTGATTTCAAGCCAGGATTTTCCCATTGTTCTCCCTTCGTCCAGTACTGTCCTTCTCCAAGTTCCCGTAGGTCTGCCTACTTTCCGTCGGCCTTGGGGATTCCAATCCAGCGCTGTCCTGGCAATGTCAGGATAGCGCACTTATATAAATTGCTAACATGAATAATAACGAACCGTTAACGTAAGGTTTAGTACTAACGATCACTTACAAACCATCAGAATACTGGTAGAAAAAACCACAGAATATAATTTACTTCTACATATGGCATTTATTGACTTTCACCAGGATTTCGATAGTATTGAAACTTGGTCCTTTTTGTCAGCCCTGAGGGATGCTCAAATAGATTCACGGTACACTATACTTATTAAAATCATTTATGAGCAGGCCTCATTCCACATCAAAATCAATAAAGACTAAAAAACTGAACAAATATGTCTTGGTGAAAGTATTAGATAAGGTGATACTATTTCACCTAAGCTTTTTATCTTAGCATTGGAAAATGTATTCAAAAGCTCGACTTTGAGCAAAAAGGTCTAAACATTGATGGTGTACGTTTGAGTCATTTGAGGTCTGCGGACGACATATTATTTAGTACAAATATCAAGGAACTGGAGCAAATTTTCAAGTAATTAAATCAGCAGTCAAATAAAATAGGTCTTAAAATAAACCTTCAGAAAACAAAAATAATGAGTAATTTACAAACTAATATTGTTATTGACAACGTCAATCTTGAAAATGTAGACCACTATATATGTCTTGGACAATCCATTAAAATCAGCAGAGAAAACCAAATAGCCGAAATAAAAAGACGTATAAAATTGTTTTGGATAGCTTTCGGCAAGTTAAGCTTTATCTTGAAGAATAAAGATATGCCAATGTCTCTAAAACGAGTTTATAACAAATGTATCTTGCCTGTAACTACGTATGGACTGGAGACGATGGCATTTACAAAGAAAACCTAAGAGCAGCTCAGTACAACCTAAAGAGCGATGGAGAGAGCCATGCTAGGGATTAGTTTAAGAGACAGGATTCGAAAAATTGACATTCGGGAAAGAACGAAGAAGCAAATGGAGAGGCCCATGTCCAGCAGTGGACGAATACAGGCTGAAGAATAAGAAGATGTAAACTATAAAATTTTTATTTGTTGTACATTGTAGATCATATTACGCTTTAAAAGGATTAACTCCTTAAATATGTTGAAGGTATAGAACATCTATGTTGCATAGCTATTGGGCACATTTAAGGTGTAACTAATGGTACGTTCAGTTCTCAGTTCTCAGAGAGATCTTTTTTTGGTTTATCTTCTCCCGGGTTTGATGCAAACAGTCAAATCACACTGCGCTCAATCCACTATATCGTTTGAAAACGATAGTTTGGATTCTTTTAAGAATTATATTATTGGGTTGTTTTGGGATTAAGTTATTCGATTAAGCTATGGATAGGAATAGTATCAAATATTTGTGGCAGTCGTTTGTTTGCTAGAGTTTTTTATGGAGGAAAATAACCAAAGAACCAAAGGGACGGTCAAGGCAACCAGCTCTAGACGGAGATTTGCTGCACTTTCAAGATGGAGCACCTCCTCACTATGTAGCTCCAGTTAGGCTTCTGGTTGGATACTAATTATCTGATTAAATGGGTTGGAAGGACAGGTCCTAATGAGTGGCCACCAAGGTTGCCAGACTTACCGCCATCTGACTTTTTTTCTATTTGGTTACCTCAAGTAAATTGTTATAGAACTCAATTTACGTCACTTGAATAATTCGAGAAAGAACTACGCAAGCATGTCGTGGTATTACTGGAACAACATTAGCCAAAGCTTGTGAAGAATTTGAAAACAGGCTGTATTATTGTTAACAAAATAACGGAACCCATGTTGAACATTTACTTAATTGAGATTTTTAACAAATTTGTAGTTAAACAAAAACCTCATTAAATTCTCCATTTAAGTCAAAGTTATACAATTATTGCTTAACCCTGTATAATTATTATTTATACCATTGGATAGCATTTTTAATATCTTGATTCTAATGATTTATCAAAAGTAGGGGTTTGCAATTTAAACTTTTTCGTTTGTGGTATGTGGGGCGTAGGGGTTGATGGAGGTGAGTATTTCGTGTCATTTTAGTTCCCCCTTACTATCTTAGAAACGTTTTCAAGCATTTGTCTGTATTATCTTTTGTTCGTAAGATATAGCTTACTGTAAATTTTAAAATTGACACATTATATCGTGTGATGGTGTGATGTAGTTAAAATATAACATGCATTTAAAGTTCTTATTTTCTGATTATGTTTTAAAATAAATAGCTTGTCTGTACAGAATCTTTATTCGTTTGTGAGAAGTGTAAAACTTTTTTCTGATATATTTCTATGACCAATATCTCACTTAGTTTATCATTAATAGCTTTACTAATAGTCAGTTTATTTTATATACTATTTAACTCAAACCAAAGTTTTGTATTCTGATGAAATTAGTATTTATTAGCAGCAATTTTGCATAATTTATTTAACGTATCTGTTTATATTCTAGTTTATTAAAATAATAAAATTTTACTAATTCTACCTTTACAATACAGCTCATTACAATTGCTCATTAGTATCACTTCTTAATATTCTTTAACACGAACAAACAATACGTTTTAAAAAAGTACAGTTAAATAAAACATTATCGACCGTTGTAAAGTTCATAAATATTTCACCTTTAGCTCATTATTTTTCTAAATATTGTCGTTTGAAAGGCCCATTAAAAGTTTTTCTCCTACATCAACATCAGCGACGCCAAAGTCAGATGCAGAGAATTAAATGTAATTTTAACAAGCAAATTTTCCATCTTTTCGAATTTCAATCGTCATGATAATTAGGAAATCTCTCGTGCAAGTTGATCTGATTATTTTGCTCATTTTTCCGTTTTTGGGTATCAGTTTTAATGTTCCCTATTAATGGGGTTCGCGGATGTGTCTTAGTCCCAAAAATATAATTCTTACAATTTAAAATTTTATAACATTTGTAAAGATGATGGAGTTTATTACCATTGAACATAATGTTGTCAAGACAGACAGATATATGATCCAGGAAAAGATACATATAAAACGATGCGAAAAAGTTAATACACAAGAGTATAACTTAGTTTTTAAAAAGCAGAAAAAATATAAAAGGATAATATAAAGGACAGCAATTTAATATCACGGAATTTCTACCACTAGTGTTATTAATAGAGTATCTTAAAAAATAATAAACAATTATACTAGAAAAACATACCAACACAACGTTCTAGACAAATATTCACAATTTAAAGGGGGTATTTTTATAACGGGTTTAACGTATGACATTAAACACATATAATATGTGAACATTTATATTAAGTACATATATTAATAAGATAGATAGTTACAAACAAACATCCAAGTTATTAAGATACTCTATCGATTCTGCCATTGCTAACACGTGTTAGAAAGAAATATATCACTAAAAAGGACCTTGAAACGATTCGTAGTTGTAGTATTTTCTAGGGGTGCATACGATAGACGTATATATTAACATAGACTGAGAAGTCTGTAAAACTAAGTGACGACACCGTCTTTTTTTTCGTTATTCGTTGTGTCTCTGTCTTACATCAAGTAAGTATAGCAGCATCTCTTTTTGGTGTGGGAAAGAGAGAGAGAGAGAGAGAGAGAGAGAGAGTAACAAGTTTCAATGCACGTGAGAGACAGATGGAACAACCGTCAGTGCGTACGGCCGGTATGCTCGGTCCATGTTAATACATTGTTATTAAATAATTCAAATAGCTAATTACTGGCAGTGACGATTACCGGTTAATACCAGAACTACAGAAATGATGCGGCCGCGTCGGCATTACTGGAGCAGAGGACGGGACCGTGGCATGACGTCTTACTTTCTACTCAACATTAAATATTCTTGCCGACCCTTATATGAACGTTTAATACATTATTCAATAATATGGGCAATTATTTGTACTTTTTCATAATCGCTAAGTAGAAATGGCTGCTTAACCTATTTGTGTAATAAATGTGCGCACCTACTGTATTATATTTGGACTTTATTGAATATAGACAATATTTTACGTGGTTAGTCGAGACCCGGATTATATTTTGAGCTTTTTTGTATTAAAAGACTTGTTTCATTATTTTGTTATATGGCCAATTTTTGGGCCCAATCGGTTGTCAAGTTAAACATATTTTCCACGGACATCCTAAACGAAGTCGACTGTGATTGGCATTCTTTATGTCTTGATGAATTGCGAGGTTTATATTATGCATAATCTCTTTGTACTTATTGGCTAGATAATTTATTAGTCTAAGTTAAAGAGAAAAATATTCTTCTTTTTCTTTTTCTTTTAATGCCAACTCCACTAATGAAGGTTGGCTATAACCATTGCAAATACGTCTCTATCTTTTAATTTTCTTAAAAGCGTTTGTGTGTTTAACCCAATCAGTCCCGAATGTTTTTCATCCAGGATATTTGTCGTCTACTATTACCCCTTTTTTCTTTATAAACTCTTACAGTAATATCAATCAGCTCCAACAACTCTTACATTTCTACTACAACATTTTTAGGTATGTTCCCCAAATATGCTGTGTTTCTTTTTCAAAAATGGTTGTAAAACATAGTGGTCTAAAGTCTCTTCTCATTTTATGCAACACAATTTTGTTTGTAATATAATTGGTCCAGGATATTTTTAAAATTTTTCCAAACACCACATTTCAAAAGCTTCTAGCTTTCTTATTGTCAAAATTAATAGTCCAAGGTTTGGCACCATAAAGAATAATAGAATGGATGTAACATTTTATCATTTTACTGGTAAAATATAATATCCACTAAATGTGAAAGAAATGATATGTGACCTAAAATGAGTAGCTAATGTGTGGGGGTTAGTTTAATAAATGTGAAAGAGATAATATGTAACCTAAAATGAGTTGCTAATGTGTGGGGGTTAGTTTAATAATTGCAGCAATCATAATAGCATAGTTTTTTAATGATGTTTCTTGTTTTTTTTTCTTTTTTTTAATGACAATAGCAAAAGATCCGCTCAGATGTAAGTTAGTGGTTAAGAACAGTCCCATAAAACAGGTAATGTAATTCAGATATCTGAACATAGATACATCAAGCACACACAATCCAGTAAAGGACCTAAGGAGTCAGATTAACAAAGCATCCGCATTGTCAATATGTCTGCGGGAAATAGTCTGGTTAAATACGTATATGCGCACAGGTCGTAAAATTATTATCTACAAGACTAGCATACGGCAGATCATGAAATATGGCATAGAAGTGCGCGAAGATACCAACAAAACGAAACAGATGCTAAGGCAAATATAAACCCTAAGAACAATATTGTGGGCAAAACAAGAAGAGACAGGGTGAGAAATACAAACGTTACAGAGCAGTGCAAAATTGAAGATATTGTAAGATTGGAAGGCAGCGTAAGAGGATGTAGTACAATCATGTACGACGAATGGATGAGAATAGACTCCCAAAAATTGTGTTAGAAAACAAACCGCTCGGTTCGTGACCTCCTAGAAAACCACCTAAAAGATGGAGGGATAGTTGGCAATCTACCTCTCAGGAAATTAACCAGAGGCAGCTTCAAAATTAAACAAATCAAAGGATCTCCAAAACGTAGAAGAAAACGAAGAAGTTTTTGTTTTTAATTTGTCTGTAGTTTGTATGCTGAGATTTTGTTTGGCAAGTTTATTATTTAGGTAAAAGTAAGAGAGAAGGCTTTTGATTCTGTAGAGTTTGAAACAATACTGGAAGCCCTAAATCAAAGCCGAATAGATTACAGGTACACGACACTAATCAAAAACATCTATCAGAACGCTACATCAAGTATACGACTGCACGAAGACACAGAAAAATTCAGCTTAGGTCGAGGAGTTAGACAAGGAGACAATATTTGACCAAAATTGTTCACGGCAGCTCTAGAGTCAATATTTAAGAGTACCCAATGGCAAGATATGGGCATCAATATAGATGGAGAAAGATTAAATCACCTAAGGTTTGCAGATGATGTTGTATTAATCGCAGATAACTTACATGATACAGTTTCTATGATGCATTCGCTTAAAAGTCTGTCTGAAAGAGCAGGATTAAAGATAAACTTTGAGAAAACTAAAATTATAACAAATCTCGTAATGAGTGGAAATATAACTATTGACAATAATACCATACAACAAACAGACACTTACAAATATCTGGGACACGAAATCAAAATAAGCAGAGACAATCAAACACATGAAATACAGAGGCGAATAGGTCTAACATGGGCAGCATTTGGCAAATTAAGCCATATTCTAAAAAGTTCAATTCCCATGTGTCTCAAGCGAAAGGTTTATAACCAATGTGTTTTTACCTGTACAAACTTATGGAGCAGAGACTTTAACACTCACGCAAAAATCTGCGAATAAACTTAGAGTTACACAACGAGCCATGGAACGTGCAATGCTGAACGTGAGCCTTCGAGACCACATAACAAACCAACAAATCAGGCGAAGATCAGGAGTTCAAGACGTCATCGAAAGAACCACGACGCTTAAGTGGAACTGGGCAGGGCACTTAGCCAGAACACAAGATGGACGGTGGACAAGACGTATTATGGAATGGAGGCCCAGAAATTATAAAAGAAGCCGAGGACGACCACCGACTAGATGGACCGATGACATTAAACGTGTAGCGGGAAACTGGCTACAAGCGGCCCAGTGTAGAGAACACTGGAAAGAACTGAGGGAGGCCTATGTCCAGCAGTGGACGCGATTGGCTGATTGATGATGATGAAGAGACTTCTGTTTTGTTTGCATTTGCATTCTGCATCTATTTTTTCCAAGTTTTCTGTTAATATTTTTTCTGTCTCTTGGATAGAGTAACAGATTCTTGAAAAAATAAACAAAACAAGCTGCAGATAGACTGCATGCTAAGAAGCCGTGTAATACTCTTATAACTAGGGAATACAGTGTCAGCCCAGATAGATAGAGGTTATCGGCAGGTGGGATTTGTATGTCCTTCTTTGTGGAATCTGAGTATGATAGACCTGAGAACTTGACTCAGCAACGACTGATTTATATACTGAACTATTCAGATGATCTGGTCATCCTAATTCAAGGCACATTTTTAGGCATAGTCAAAGATCAAATGCTACAACTTTAATGGATTTCAATTTTAGGGCTTACCATAAGCTCCCAGAATTTCAATATCATAAAATTTTTCTTAAGGACAAACTTAGACAGAATAAATTCTCTTAAATTCTAAATGGAACAAATTTTAATCTGTTAAGTAGACTAAAGTACATGCTGGATCAATGTGGATGTAAATAGCGCAATATAGAACTCTGGAAAAGAGGGAAGAAGGGAAAAGATAGATGTTCTTGCCTTATTAAATGCATAAATAAAAGTAAACATACTTAAAGTAACATTAGACTTAAGGCTTACTTGAAATCAGTAAATATCACGAATAACCAAGAAAGCAGTGACCACGTTAATAATAACAGGCATAAACAAAATAAACCCTATTAAAAATAGAAATGTGATATTGTATATATAGCATGGTGGTAAAACCAAGAGTTACATATACGCATCGGTGGTTTGGTAGACAAATATGTAGTAAAAAACTTTATATTATAATCATAATCAAACTAGGAAGATGCAAAGAGTTGCTTGCCTTTACAGGTAATTAAAAAATCACAAATGGACTGAGAGGCACGCCAAGAGCAATTATCCAGACCCTACTGGACCTGCCTCCTTTCCACAGCGTCATAAGAGCTAAAGCAAACTATAGTAAGAAAACTGGAGTTGTTTTCACTTGTTTGTTACAAGACTTAGGATCATCATAAATAAAATCAGGGATACCAAATTAATAATGATTGCTGACTATATTATACTCAGAATCATAATCAAATGGGCGTCTATCCACCAGAAAGATGGGGCAAAAAAATTAAAACAACGTTTTTAAAGCTACAGAGGAATCGTTTCAGGATTATTTAGTATGAATTGAAATGTAAATATTTTTATTTTATTACAAGCATATACCTCTGTATTACAGGTAAACATTTATGCAATATTGTAGTTTGTTTAATTTATGATGGTATGGTATGGTATGGTATGGTATGTCGTATGTCTGGTAGTAAAAATAAACCATAAAATTTGACTGTCATATTTTACGAGACGGAGAAGTTAACTTTAATACTTGAGAAGTCATAGGAAGGCGGCATCCCTAGTTGGATTGCATTTCGAGCAGCGGGTGGGATTCGTAGCCCAGGAAACCCAATAAAACCTGTATCCCACATCCATCACGGAATCCTTGTAAACACAAATGAATAAAAAATATTTTCTTCCCGTTTGGTAAACACCGGGTACTCACGGTCGTTGACAGCCCAATACGCTAGAAAAATGCATCAATATAGTTAGTAGTAAATACAGTTAGATTACCTAGTATAGAATCCAGTTTAGTGTGAGAATGCCAAGAAGGATTTATTAGACTGGCAGAACATAAAAGTAACTTATTGTCAACGGTTTTGGGTCAGCAGACAATACACGAAAATAAAATAGCTAATGAACTTATCAGGAAAAGTTCTGCTACAAAATGCTACGGTCGAAAGTCAGCTGTAGAAGTTCAAAAAGCACCGCCCACGACCAGAAAACGGCCTAGATAAAAAAATTACGTGACAAAATGTATATTGGACAAACAAGTGCTAAACCAAACAACAATTATTTCAGAGTCATAGTAGACTTCCTGTTTGGACATGCATTAGACAAGAAATACTTGCACACAATGGAACTATTTCATAGGGACTTAAGCTATAGGCTTTGTGGCAGAGAACCTGAAACAGTTAACCATACCTTGTATAACTACGAAGCATTAAATTGCAGATTCAAACACTTTATGGAGACTATAACAGAGAGCTTTCAAAAAAAGTATGCTAATCTTCATATTCAAACTTATATCGTACCTACAAGAAATTCTTCTGTACTTTTGAAAAAAAATGTGTCTTGTTTATATAATGCGAAAACGAATTTTTGAAGATAACTCCTAATTGCTATTTATTTTAATGTCCATGTTGTATTGCTTATTCCTAAAAGTTGCTGATCGCTATCTTCTATGCACCGTGGATATTTTTATATTCAGATGTTACCATTTAATTAGATCAAGTATTGTTAACTTTGGCCTATATTTGTCGCTTACTGCCACTACTTGATCTAATAGATATTGCAAGTAATTATAGCTATTAGTTAGTATAACTATATCATTTTCTAGGTAGTTAAATTGATTTTTATATCAATTGAGTTGTCGTGTAGTGATTGTTAATTTTTTTTCCAAAGTTCGGATTAAGCATAGGCGCATATGATATACACACATGTCTGACTATTCTTCTTTAATTAACTGCTTCCAAACTTCGTGGTAATTAACTCTAATGAAAGACAATACCGTTTAGTGTGTTTTGTATAAAAAATTAGATTTCATGCTTAAACTGATAATTAAAACAGTAAAAAAATATATTTCAGAATATCGAACGTAACCTTTCTCCTATGCATCCATCTGTCATCAATCGAAATCCTTCAATCCGCATATTCATAAAAGAAAACCAAATTTCCTTAAATTTCCATCGCATTTCCAGTCTTGTAATCCGTCTTACAAGCAATACGGAAGAAGGAGGCAAGGCGGGTGTCATTTTTAAGATCTAAATTAGCTTTTCCAAACGCGTCAATCAAAATAATAAACAAGGGGGTGCATATTTCAATATTTGCCGGCTCAGGCCCGAGTACAAATCAATCTAGCAACCGCAAATGAAAGTCCAGGGGTGAACTGATTTAAACATTATAGGCATATTTTTTGTAGTTAACCGTTTAATATTTCAATTTATTTATCTTACAGAAATATTATTTATACACCTTTTATTTAATTTAAATTTTGTCTCATTGACAATTTCATTTTTTCTTCGACTATTCAACCTTTTTACCACCACCAATAATTTACGACCAATAATTTTTTTATAATATTATTTATAAGTATGTGTATATATACATATATATATATATATATATATATATATATATATATATATAATTTATTTTCTATATTCTATATATATATATATATATATATATATATATATATATATATATATTTATCAAATTATTCTCGACCGTACTGTGTTAAATATTTTTTGTAGTCTCAGCAATTGGTCTGTATGAAATAAAACTCTATTTGTTATTTCTCAATATTTCGTCACGATTTTGTGACTTCTTCAGGAGAAAACTGTAAATTTATTATAATTATTATATGTAAACAAAATGAATATTTCAATACTTACAACTTAAGATTAAAAATTTAAATTTTGACAACATATCCAATTTAAATAAATGATATTTTTTTTGATTTTAATTTATTTGGGAGTTATGGTAACCGCAATATTTTATAGAGTGAATTCCCATTGTACAATTTTTAGCGAATAAGTTTTAGTAAAAAATTACATATTGTGACAGTATTATCCATATAATAAGGTGCAAAAGTAGAAGATTGAGAAAGAATCAGGAAAATGGTAAATTGATCTATAAAATGTAATTGATGGTACGTAGTCAGTTATTGGTCTGATGTTATTAGATAGTGATATTAAGATCTATCATATCATATATTGTTTAGTATATTACAGTAGATATTACTTAAATGGTTGGTGTCTGTTTTATAATTGATAGATTCTGGTGTTTTATTAATGTGTACCATTTCAAGGAAAAGTCGATTTTTATAATTATCAACTTGTTCCAAGATTTTTACATTATTAAAGTCAAAGTTATGTCCTGTCTTTAAGTGATGGTCCACTAAGGCACGAGAGTTTTTTCGTAAGTTACAGTTACTTTTGTGTTGAGTGACACGTTGTTTAAGCCACTGTTGACTTTGTCCAATATAACAACTTTGACATTGACTGCAATTTATTCTATAAATTATATTACTCATTAGTGAATTTTGAGTTTTAACTTTTATTTTTGAGAACAACCTTGAATTTAGAAGTGGACTGTATTTAATTAATTTAATGTTCGAAAATGTTTTGAAAAGTGGGACAATTTGGTCTGTTAAATTTTTTATGTAAGGTATTTTTTTGTATAAAACTGGTTGTGGATTATTTATTAAAGCTCTATTGTGAAAGTGAGTGTTATAAATAAGTTTTTTTATTTATAATTAAAATTTTATTTTAGGGGCTGGTTCAGAATCTCCAAAATTGACTTTATTAGGTATCAGTGAAATAAAATAAATAAACAGTACTATAAGTGTATTGAAAACTAACAAATAACAAGAATGTTTGTTAAAGTTTTACTCTCTCGTAATTTTTATATACTACCTTCCTTTTGTCTTTAAATCATTTAACATCTTACAAACAAAAAAAGGGTTACAATACAAATGAATATGAATTCATGTTTATCAGAGAAATGTGCACATACTTATTCGGCCTTCTAAATTTTAATATTAACTTATATTAAGCACACGAGATATGGTTTCATTCGCGAATAGAGTGTGTGTACACAAATTTCCGTTTTAAATTGTGTCTCTGGACATGGAGGACTTCAATAATAGAAAATATTACCTTACAATAACTTTGCACATTACTTGACACCCATCAGAAGATGATTTTGACGGTAACTGGTAGCAGGAACACTTTTATCACTACTTTCCTTTCGTTGCACCTATGACTCCATCAAGTTCACGTTCTTATGATCGTTTTATAATTGTCAAAATCTTAAACAAAAATGACTAATGGCGAAGACACAACGCCGTATATATATTTTTTATGACACCGCCAACTTCTCTCCTTGCTGATTGTCGTCTTGCAGTTTTTTAAAACTGCCACTAGGTGGATAAGTCCCCTTTCACAATAAATTTATTTTAGAGTGAATATATAAGTTTACAATTATCTGAGAATGATTTCCTGCATTTATGTGTTTTTTATTTGATATTACATATTAGTAATATAATTTATAGAATAAATTGCAGTCAATGTCAAAGTTGTTATATTGGACAAAGTCAACAGTGGCTTAAACAACGTGTCACTCAACACAAAAGTGACTGTAACTTACGAAAAAACTCTCGTGCCTTAGTGGACCACCACTTAAAGACAGGACATAACTTTGACTTTAATAATGTAAAAATCTTGGAACAAGTTGATAATTATAAAAATCGACTTTTCCTTGAAATGGTACACATTAATAAAACACCAGAATCTATCAATTATAAAACAGACATTAACCATTTAAGTAATATCTACTGTAATATACTAAACAATATATGATATGATAGATCTTAATATCACTATCTAATAACATCAGACCAATAACTGACTACGTACCATCAATTACATTTTATAGATCAATTTACCATGTTCCTGATTCTTTCTCAATCTTCTACTTTTGCACCTTATTATATGGATAATACTATCACAATATGTAATTGTTTACTAAAACTTATTCGCTAAAAATTGTACAATGGGAATTCACTCTATAAAATATTGCGGTTACCATAACTCCCAAATAAATTAAAATCAAAAAAAAATGTCATTTATTTAAATTGGATATGTTGTCAAAATTTAAATTTTTAATCTTAAGTTGTAAGTATTGAAATATTCATTTTGTTTACATATAATAATTATAATAAATTTACAGTTTTCTCCTGAAGAAGTCACAAAATCGTGACGAAATATTGAGAAATAACAAATAGAGTTTTATTTTATACAGACCAATTGCTGAGACTACAATATATATATATATATATATATATATATATATATTCGCTCCGTGCGTGACTGATGCGACACCTACCGCCTTCATCTGACAATTTTGGAGTCCCAATTTTCAGGTTAAATATATGACATATGTTTGACATTGTTAAATACATGCGAAATTGACAATTATTAATAAATTAGTTTTTTAACTATATTTTTTCAGTTTATGTACAAAATAAATGTAGTATTAAAAACTGAGTTTCTCAAAATTCATCATAATATATCTTTTTAACTCCAAACGGAAAAGAAAGGGAAAAATCTAGTACTGACAAATTAAGTTTTTCACGCAAAAGAGCATATAATTAAAAACATAGTAAAAGTTATGATATAAGAGCTAAAGTCATCTGCAGTTAGATTGAAGCCTTATGAAATATCATTCAAGGTAAATTATTTAAATTTTTCCTATTTCAATTGCATAAAAATGAAATTATGTGATATTTACTTTTTCATATTAATAGCACGAATTCATCTTTTTCTTTTCCCTAATTTATATGTAATCTTTGGGAACCTATAAAAACTACACTCACTGTTTTTGCTATTATTAGCAGAATTAAATACGCAACATGTATTTGCACATATTTTTGATAAAACTTATGCGTAAAAATATTTTGTCCAATATTCCAATTTTGTCATATTTTACCGCTACGCACGCTGGCATCGTTTCAATGTACCCCTACCATGGTCACGCACGGAGCGAATATAATGAACCAGAAGTATTTGCTGACAACTTAAGGAAGTAAATTTTAAATATTGGGTTTGCAGCAATAAAAAATTAAACGTGTACTCTTCTAAATTTTTATTCCTAGCTTTCGGACATTGGTTATATCCTTCATCAGGATTTTCAAAGTCTGTCAATCAAAAATTTTTCACAGTCTGTCATATTTTTTACATAAAAACTATTCCTATATTTAAAGTTTTTAAAAAAATACTTCACAATCACAAACACCTAATTATTATACACACATTCATGACATTTTCATTCTTAATTTTATTGTATCGTCATTAGTCTTTTATCACGACAATCCAGTGGTTTTAATTATTGGCTTTTCGGAACTCTTCGTGCGTAAATTTAAAAATATTTGTTTTGACAAGTGAAAATCTCACATCCTTAATATCAAGCAATTGCTAGTACAACCGATTATATGCCTATCATTACGTGTATTGTGGCCATATACATTATTTTATATTTATTAATATCATAAAGAAGTTAAAGTTAAAATACAAGAACTTAACTTAAAAAATAATTTCCGTAATGATGCCAAAGTAAATTTCTTAATTTACACTTTGGTGCTTTAATATTTACTAGTGAAAGACTACTAACAATGATATGAATAAAGACTAAATTTCATTTATAGTCTACAATCTCATCTTACGTACAGTATTGCTACAGAGTCCTATATATCAACATAATAGGGATCATCATGTTTTATTACAGTCTACCTTGATGATTAGAATTAAATTCCATCTTTTCTGATATCTTTCTGTAATTTTGTAATCTTAAACCATATTTTTCTTGGTTGCTTTTTCTTTATTTTATGATTGAGCCCCGAATTAGACTCATTTTTGGCATCTTCTTCCTTTCCATTGTCATCACCTGCCCTTTAATTTTACTGTCTAAGCTTTTATGCAGTTCCTCTATCTCTCTGTATGTTCGTCGCAGTTAACTTTTTACCGTGTGTTTGCCTCCATATATAGCTCTGAGCTGATAAAGAACAAATTCTGCAAAATACTGAGACAGAGAAAAATGGTTATTAATAAAGATTAAAATAGATAAAAATCAAAAATAAATTCTAATACCAACCAGATATAAAAAGAAGCAATGGATGACGGAAGAAATTTTATATTAAATATAAGAACAAAGACGTCAATATAAGAACAAAGATAATCAGATGTGCAAATCAGTGGATAAACAAATAAAATACAGAATTATGAAAGAGAACGAACAATGGTTAAAAGAACAATGCGCAGAAATATAAGAATGCCAGAAAAGACATTAACATATAAGACATAATTAACTCACAACAATAGAACAAGAGAACCGGGAATACTGAAAGATGCAAATGGGAAACTTGTGTTGATTACTAACGACAACTTAAAGAGATGGACAGAATACATCAATAAACTGCTCAAAAACAATAGAACAGAACAGATAAAGATAGAATTAGAAGAAGATATGGTTTTAAGGATATTAAAAGAGGAAATTAAAATGGCATTAAAAACCAGCAAAAATGGTAAAGCATTATGTCCAGAACAAATCCCTATAGAAATCTTAAAATGCATAAATGATGAAACCATAGATATTATGGTAGACTTATTTATCTCAGTATACAAAACAGGACACATACCGAAACAATGGTTACTCTCCACCTTTTGTGCTATCCCTAAAAATACAAATGCTAAATATTGCAGTGAATACAGAACAATATTACTAATAAGTCACATTCTCAAACTATTCCTATAAATAATACATGGTCGTATAAATAAAAAACTGGAAGAAGAAATAGATAATAGTCAGTTTGGGTTCAGAAACGGAGTAGGAACCAAAGAAGCGTTGTTTGCTTTTAATCTGTTAGCTCAAAGATACATGGATATCAATGTTGATGTGCATGTATGTTACGTTGATTTTGAAAAAGAATTTGATAAAGTAAGACATGAAAAATTAGTCCAAATTCTAAAGATAAAAAACATAGACCATAGGGACTTACGAATAATAGCAAACCTCTACTAGAATCAAAGAGCACAAATCAGTAATAGATAACGAACCCAGTTCAGAAATTGAAATTAGGAGAGGAGTTAGGCAGGAGTTAGGATGTATTATGTCCCCATTATTATTTAATGTATATAGTGAAGCCATTTTTGAAGAAGCATTACTATTTTAAAGTAAAGGAATATTAATTAACGGAAGATCTATTAACAACATAATATATGCAGATGACACCGTGATTATGGAAAACTCTGCTGAACAACTCCAATTACTGCTAAACAAAACAAACAGTTTTTGTTAAAAATATGTATAGAAATGAATATAAAAAGACCAAATACATGATAATAACAAAAAAAACAAATATACCAACAAACATACATGTGAGAAATGTACGGATAGAAAGGGTTGATAAATACAAATATGTAGGAACCTAAATTTTAACAAATAATGATCAAACAGATATGAAAATATGAAATAGAGAGTAACATATGACTTTTGTAGATCTTGAGAACGCATACGACACAGTCCCGCTAAATAAACCATGGGAAGTCCTGGGCACTTCAAACATACATCAAACATTGGTTAGTGCTCTCAAAGATCTATATTATGGTTCAAACTCCCAAATGAAATTCGAAAACCTCTTAACAGCAAAATTTGCAGTTACTAAGGATCTCAGACAAGGATGTTGTATCTCTCCGACTCTATTTAAGATTTATATATCTGCAGCTCTGAAACAATGGAGAAGGAAAGTCAAAGGAATGGGTATACAATTGAACGATCAGGATTATATATATATATATATATATATATATATATATATATATATATATATATATATATATATACTTTACAGTTTGCAGATGATCAGGTGGTGATCTCAAATGACAAAGATAACATGGAATACATGCTTAGAAAACTAATTGAAGAATACCAGAAATGGGGATTAAATATCAATTTAGAAAAGACAAAATACCTCTCAAGTGGAGCTGAGTCAGAACAACTCGAAATCGATGACAATCAAAGAATAAATCCATGCAACGAATATAAATACCTGGACGTCATCTTCGACCGTAGTGGAAAAGACGAACCAGAAATATAACATCGAATTGTACAAGCACGAAGAGCTATAGCATGTTTGAACGGAGTTCTATGGAGTAAAGAAATATCAAAGAAAAGAAAATGGAACATTTATAAGACAATGGTTAAAACTAGCCTACTTTATGGAGCTGAGACATGGATAATAACCGAGAAATATAAGAAAAAGGTCGAAGCCGCAGAAATGGATGCCATCAGAAGATCGATGAGAATATGAAGAGTCGACAGAATACGGAATGAAGTGATAAAACAACAAATGGGTATAGAGGGCACTATAGTTGAGGATATTGAGAGAAAATAGCTCATATGGTATGGGCATGTGAGCTGGGGAGAAAATAAATGGGGACGAAAGACTGCCTAAAAAAACGATGATGTTACAACCCCCAGAGAAGAGGAAACGAGGAAGACTACCACAGAGCTGGAAACTGGGAGTTAGGAAAGCGATTAGCGCTCGAAATCTGGACGAAGATCTAACTCAAGACAGAATACAGTGGCGTTTGGGAGTCGGACAACGCCGTAAGACGTTATAAAACCGAATATATATATATATATATATATATATATATATATATATATATATATATATATATATATATATATATGTATTCGGTTTGATCATATATATATATATATATATATATATATATATATATATACAGTTAGTTTTTTGTTATCAACCATCAAATAATTAAACTAAATGTATATGATCAGGCTTTTTGGTCAGAAAATAAAACGATTTTTCTCTCGTAAACTCAATTTTTCGCCATTTGGTTTATGGCTTTTTCAAGAGCGCACTAAAAAATTATTTATTGATAGAATAAAAAAATAACATAACATAAAAAAACTTACAGATGTAATCGTGTAAACAGCGTAGCACAAATTCTTAATTGCTACATTGGTCAAACCGGACAATGGTTGAAACAACGGTCACTCAACACAGAAGTGATTGCAGAAGGGGAAAAAATACATGCGCTGTTGTCGAACATTCCATCAAGACAGGTCATGAATTTGATTTTGATAAGGTAAAAATAATACAATCAGTCTCAAATTACAAAAATAGGCTGTTTCTCTAAATGTGCAATATAAGCAGGACAGATAATGCTATTAACAACAAAACAGACACTAACGGACTTAGTTCCATTTATTGTAACATCTTAAAATCTTTTTAATTTATAAAATATATTAGTTTCTGCACGTCACTTCTGCACGATTAAATTGTAGGACAATTAAACAAAATCAGTTATTACAATATTTTAGTTGAATTTTAGTTTGTCACTCATGAAAATATCATTGTGTTTTATTATTTTTTAATCTGTCACTCAAGATGTTGTGTTTGTGATACGCTGTTTGAACGATTACATGTGTAAGTTCTTTTATGTTATGTTATTTTTTTATTCTATCAATAAATAATTTTTTAGTGCGCTCTTGAAAAAGCCATAAACCAAATGGCGAAATATTGAGTTTACGAGAAAAAAAAATCGTTTTATTTTCTGACCAAAAAGCCTGATAATATACATTTATTTTATTTTGTTATATATATATATATATATATATATATATATATATATATATATATATAAATGTAAAAATAAAAACAATACTTTTCAACAAAGATCTTAGATTAGAACTGAGAGCAGGAGCACTAAGATGCTACGTGTTTTCGGTACTGCAAGATGAACTTGAAAACTGGACAATATAGCAAGAACACATAAATAAATTACAGTCCTTTGAAATGCAGTGTTACAGGAAGATGCTTAGAATAGCATGGACACAGAAGAAAACTAACACAGGAGTATTGCGAGAAATGGGCAAATAATGCGAAATAATAAACACAATAAAAATAAGAAAGTTACAATATCTGGGACACGTAATGAGGGGACAGCGATATGAACTGCTAAGGCTGATAATACAGGGAAAGATAAGAGGAGAAAGGAGTATAGGAAGAAGAAGAGTGTCACTGTTGAAGAATTTTAAGTGACTGGTTTAAATGCAGTTATATAGAACTCTTTAGAGCAGCGGTAGATAAAGTAAAGATCGTGATGATGATATCAAACCTCCGATTGGGAGACGGCACTTAAAGCAGAAGATAGCTCTGAGCATTTTACTTTTCAATTTTTCCAATTTCTCTATATTTGCTGTTTTTATTTTCCATACCGAAGTATGAACAATCTACTTTCGCACAAAAACTGTTGTTACCTACGTTTGGGCGACATTATCTTGGTCTACATATTCTTAAGCGTTTTGTTTTGATAAAACGTAATATGTTAGGCCTACCACTGTAGCCACTGTTTATCTGAGACATTTATTAAGACCAATAATCTTTATTCTTTGCACATACGTTAACCTCAAATAAGTCATATTTTCCTTTTTGAAAGAGAAAGCTAGTTTATTTATATTTATTTTACAACTAAAACAAATAATTTATACCCCGCTCGGCAGTGATTTAATTATTTGAGTGGTTTGTTTATTTTTAATAAAAACCTTTATTCTTCCCAACAATGATAAGTTTTTTCAAAAGAATTAAATATCAGTTTGAAATAAATGGTGATACCTTATAACTTTAGTTGTGTATGTATATGTATACACATATATACCCTTAATAATTATTGTAGTCCACCTCTGTTATGTCATTTCCTAAATATAAAATATAAGTTCGCCCTTCTCGCATTCGTTTCTATACATACACCAGCCGGTCGCTTGATGCTGTCAATCAAGGTTTGGCAAGTTTTTTTTATTTGATGGGTAGATCGGTATGTACTTTATGCGGTCTGTTCGGTAAGCGAACTCAATTTTTAACGATGTTTTATGACCAAAGTTAGGCGTACGTTGTGTACAAGACAATAAACACTAAACAATTATCGATTAGTAATTAAAAAATATTGTCACCAAATATTAAAATGTTATGAAGATATTTTTCGAGTGTAAATAGACTTCTTCTTCTTCTAGTTCCATGAACTATCGATCGTTGGATTTTATGTTGGCTACCCGATTCTTTATCATGGATTTATTAACAGTTGCTTTAAATAATGATTTAGTCAATTTTACGTACCATTGTCTTGGTTTTTTTAACAGTGATCTTCTTCTACCAGGACTACGTTTACCTTGGTTCTTTACTTGAATGATTAGATGTAAATATTCATATTTTTTGGATTGTCTTTTAATTTGACCAAAGTATTTCAGCTTGCGTCTATTTATTATATTGACCAGTTGTGTTATTTGTTTCAGGCGTCTAAAGAACTCTTCATTTCTAACTCTGTAGACTCAGTTTATTCGTAGTAGTCATCTATACACCCACATATCAAAGGCTTCTAAGCGTTTAAGCATCGCCTCGCTAAGGTTTCATACATTTATTCTATACAGTAGCACTAAAAAAATATACCAATATGTCATTTAAACGCAAAGATTAGGGCTAAAATAGTAGCTGCAAAGTACGTTCTTTAGTTTTAGAAAGTTGGTCAGATAGCAAAACGGGCTAGGCGGCCGGTTCTCATTCGTTTTACTGCGAATGGATCAGTGGACGTGGGTTCGAGCCTTAGCTTGGTGTACAGAAAAATAAAAAGGCTAACGCAGAGGTTTAAAATTCTAGATGAACCTGCGGCTTAGACTGATGGGCCTATGCTGGAACAGTACGGCAAGAGATAAGGACTTGCGGCTCGGTAATACTCCTTCATAGATCCCAAGACCATTTTAGTAAACTGTAAATCATCAGCAGTTAAATGTCGTAAGGAAATAGAAACTAACAATTATTTGAAGCACAATATGTGTTGAAAGAGTTATAGAGATCATCTAAAGAATTTGGTTTAAACATAAATGTTTTAAAAACTCGGTTTATAACAAATCTAATAACTAGTGTTCTCTACAAATAAATTATTAGCATCACCCAAGTAACTAGGTATAAGTATTTAAAGTACAAAAGAGACAATTACATATTTATAATTCAAAGAAGAATAGGGCTTACCTGGACAGCATTTGAAAAATAAGAGTTTTTTAATCAATCATCAATCAATTTGTACTACATCTTATAACCTGGGATAGTGAAACGTTCACTATGAAAAAACAACATACAAATTTAGTATCATACAGAGAAAAATGTAAAAATAAGTGCTGGGAATATATTAAAATGACCGACTATTAAATTTAGTAATCAGAAACAAGACGTGGGTACACGACGATGATGAGGCTATTTTGCATCTAACATGAAATTGAAACGGATGTGTTAGTAGAATAATGATTAAACGGTGGACAAGACAATTTTAAAAAGCGCACAGAAGTAGAGGCAGGCCACCCAGAAGATGGACTGACAATATAGAGAGACACAACATAAAGAAAAGTGGTTAAAAGCTAGGGAAGCCCATCTTAAGCAGTGGTCTATTTAGTTATACAGATAACACAGTTTTTTTAAGAAAGCAGAAAATAATAATTATTTAATCACGGGTGTTTTTTGTTCTCCTTTTTTTCTTTTTTGTTTTATGTAGACATAACTCTGTCTATTTTTCAATGCTTCTTCAGTAAATTGTCGTTTAATCGCAGACGTGATGTTTCTACTGATCGACTTCTTATTGGGGAACCATCTGTTGCCGTCTTTACCAGTCTATTTGTTTTAATTCGGCTTATATGATCGTTTCGTTTTACTTTTCTATTTCCTACCCAGTTCTTAATGTTTCAATTTTTTTCCGAAAGTTCAGACATATTGTTTCATTCAGGCAGCCTGTTTGCTCGATTTACTTATCTTTTACTTTAGTTTCGAGTTTTCCGTATCTAGATAATGAGATACTTAGATATTTTAAACTCCTTACTTCTTCTATTATCTATGACCTTCCAGATCCAATTTACTATCTTAGTAAATTTGTTGTTGTAACCATGTATTTTGTCTGTTTTGTAAAAACTAACATTTTAAATTTACATTTTAATTTTAACATTTAAAATTTCTGAAAGTTATATTAAATTGGTGCAGCATACGTAAATCGTCTTCACTTTAAGAGAGTAGTATTGCATCGTCTGCATTGCAGATTAGTTTAAGTTGTTTTTCTTTCATTTGGTATCCTTTTTTAGTTCTCACGTTTTTATTATTATTTCATCCATTATCAGGTTGAAAAATAAATTACTCAGGAAATCTCCCTCTCTTATCTCATTGCCAGCATCAATAGAATCGGTGAGTTATTTTTCTATTTTTACTTTTATTGTTGTTTTGGTAGATATTTTCGATTGTTTTGATTATCTTATAGAGGTCTCTCTTGTGTTCAATAAATTTTTCTTTAATTTGACCCGGTCAAACGCCTTCTTAAGGTCCACGAAATATAGATAAGCCGGTTTGGTGTATTCTAATTATTTCTATTGCATTTGTCTTATTATAAATAAAGCGTCGTTGCATGATCTTTCCAACGTAAAACCTTGTTGTTTTTTTTTGATAATGTTATTATTGTATGAAGTTTATTTGTAGTTACTTTGGTTGTAACAAAAACGGATTCAGAGCGGGACGATCCACAATAGATAGTATTTTTTGCTTATCCCAAATACTCGAGAAAAGAACACTGAGATCTCGAGAAGTGCATTTACTTTTAGTCGATTTAACAAAAGCATATGACACCGTGCCTGTTGCGAAATTGTGGGAAGTATTGGAGAAAACCAGTATCAGCGTTTCACTAATCGACGCTATTAAAGATCTATATAACAACACAATATCAAAAGTTAAAATAGGAAATAAGGTTACTAATGGTTTTCAGGTAACAAAAGGACTGAAGCAAGGTTGTTGTTTATCTCCCATACTATTTAATATATATATATCGACGAAGCACTCAGGCAATGGAAAAAGAAGTGTAAAGGGATGGGTCTGTCTATTGGGGATGAAACGTTATACACGCTGCATTATGCAGATGACCAGGTAGTTATTGCCCAAGACAAGGAAGACCTAGAGTATATGGCTAGAAAACTAATGGAAGAGTACAAAAAATGGGGCCTCGAAGTAAATTTACAAAAAACGCAATATCTTTGCATAGGAGGAGAAAATACTGCAGATGACCTCGACTTAGAAGACGGGAAAATTAAGAAATGCGATCAATGTATATATTTGGGGGTAAAACTAACAAAGACAGGAAGAACTGATGAAGCCATAAAAGACAGAATAACCAAAGGAAACGAGTTATAGGTGCATTGAATTCAGTACTATGGCAGAAAAATATAAGACCGGAAACGAAAAAAAGAATATATAACACAATATTGAAACCAGTAATCGTGTATGGCTCAGAAGTATGAGTTATCACAAAAACTTAAAGGTAACCTCTTGGCAGTTGAAATGGATTTTTGGAGGAGAGCAGCGGGAAAGTCTCGATTAGAACATGTGAGAAATAAGGACATAAGAAATCAAATGAATGTACAAAGATCAATTATAGAAGAAATCGAAAAACAACAACTGACATGGTACGGACATGTTAGACGTATGGGGGAAAAAGACTACCAAAAAAAATATTAGAATGGGTACCACCAGAGAAAAGAAAACGAGGACGACCACCAACAACATGGATGCAAGGAATTTCAAAAGCCATGTCAGCAAGAAATCTATTTGAAGAAGACTGGCAGAATAGACAGGCTTGGCGAACGGGAACCCAAAGGCGGATTACGCTATAAACGGGATATATATATATATATATATACTTTGGTTGTTAATTTTAGTGTTGTATTAATTAAATTAATGTCTCTGTAATTTTCTGGGTCAGATCTGTCTCCCTCTTTGAAGGTATGTATTAGGATGTATAATCTCCATTCTTAAAGAATTCTGTTTTGTTTTATTATTTCTTGGATTACTTTTAATAGTTGTTTGGTCAGATCTGGTCTACCGCACTTTAGGAGTTTAGGATTTTTAATTTCCTTAATGTTTTCTTTACATCTTCCTCCTCAATATTAGTTTCTTCGTTCGTCATCACCTCTGGTGTTGGTGTGTCCTTTATCATCACCTTTAGCAAAAAATAGGGATCGAAAGTAGATTTCTCCTGAATTTGTTTCGTTTTTATTAATTCGTTGATCTCTTTTCTATATCCTCTATGATGCAGCTCAGATGTGAAAACTCCAAAAGTAGACCTTAGGATTTTAAACCTCCAGGCGCATTTGAAAATAAGATAAGTACCTAACCTAATTCAAGTTCACTAATGAAAAAAAAAAAGTATCTCGATCAGGTCACAACTGGTAAAATATTTGTTATTCGGAGTGTAATCTGTAGGTAGTTCTCACGATATAAGGAAACTATAAACAAAGGTATGCTTACTAGGTGGACTCGTTTTTGCACATCGCTGCGCCGACCAAAATCCACCATTTTTTCAATACGTCACATGCGTGACGTCTGCTTTGTTTACGTCCAGCTAAGTGTTTTGCATTTTAGAGTAAAGTCAGTTTTTCGATAATAATACCAAATTGTGCTGTTAAACAATGTTCCAGTTGGTATGGGAATACAAAAAATAGAAAAGTACGATATTTTTCTATTCCAAAAGATGAGAAAGCTCAACAGTGGATAGATTTTTGTGGTGACAAAATAAATCTCAAAAATGGTAAGTATTTATTAACGTTACTTTGCAATGTATTGGAATTTAAAAATAAATTTGTTTTTAAATTGTTTCGATTTTTAAAAAATTATTTTAGCAAGAGTCTGTTCAGATTATTTTAAATCTGAATTAAATGAATTAATGTATAATATTTATTTTATTTTATTTTATTTAACTACGATATTTTTAATCAATTTTGTACATATTTGAATTGCCAGCTTCAAAATGGCGGATTTTGGTCGTAAACGCGATTGGCAATTCAAAATAGATGCGTGTGAGCATACCTTGTTTCCTTATATCATGGTAGTTCCGTATTTACCTACCTATTTTTTAGTTTATCGTTTCCATAAAACACCTATTTTATATATAATAAGAGAACGCTCGGCTCTATAGTTTAGTGGTTTCGATTATCTCTTCCGGGAGTAGATATTATGTTCTTATACTAACCACATAAACATACTAATGAACACAAATATGTGAATGGTACGATATTTTTATTATTTAAAGCTAAAAGAATCGTCCTCGTTTTTATCATAACTCGCTTATTTGTGTCGCAAAATTGTCATCTTCAACTTATATTTTATCCACAGTTTATTCAATAAAAAGTAAACTATTTAAGGTCTTTATGACAAATCGATTGCAAACATAAGAAAAATTGAATGAATTGAAAATTGAAATTTGGATTACGAATTAGTCTAAAAGGATTGATTTATAGAAAAAATAATAATAAGTTTTAAATATAATATATTTTTGATCGATTTTTGAGCGATTTATAGAAATAGAACGATGTAATAATGACCCTCAATATTTAAGTCATATCGTTTTTTTAGATACTGCAATATTTTATTTAAATGTACATTCAATAAGCAAATTTTTGTTTATTTCTTCAAAGAATAAATTCAGATGGATGGAGTTTAAAAAGGTCATTCATCTAGAATTAAGACAAAAAAGAAGTAAAATGTATTCATAATAATTAGAGACTGAATATGCTCTAAAAATGGTTAAAATATGCATGCAACATGCTCTTAAAAAACAACAAAATATACCTTTATTATATACATTATGCATTTATATATTATGCACTTTAAAATTAAATTAAAAACGTTTTTTTAATTTTTAGGGCTTGAGATTTGGAGAGAAATAGAATTATTGTATAACTTAAAAAGTGTTTATTTATTACTACACTTAATAAAAAAATATAAATGAAAATTCACAAGAAAATGTGCTCGTTCTTGCTGTTACAGTATATAATCATAAAATGTTCAATATTTTGAGCCAAGAGTAATGTTATGCCTTCTATATGTTAATAGGTATTTATATGAGTAAAACGATCTTTCAACATCACAGGATGTAATTACACAAATCTAAAATTTGACACTAGCGAGGGATCCATATTAATAACTTTGTTAAAGCTTCCATTGATTATGTTATTTATTGATCGCAATACATAAAAGCCTTCATTTCGGTTTAAAACTTCACTAAATTTATTTTTTTTTTCAATGGTCCCTGAAAGGTATTCTTTCTTTGACGGAATCAACAATGCAAATAACCCCCTCTGTGGCTCAGTGGTAAGAGCGCCTACCTTTAAACCTAAAGGTCGTGAGTTCGAATCTCACCTAGGTGGAAATTTTCGTTTAAAACAAAAAATTAATAAATGAAAATAATTTCTATCCTTGTGTGATCGGTACTCACCGGAGGGACCGCAGACGTTCGGATACAATTAGCGTCTCTTAGCAAAGACAATGACGTCGACTTTGCTAAGTATCAAGACAATTACTCTACACACTACATTAATAAACTTACCTTGATTGAGACTGGCTGAATGACAATTGTCCAAGCCAAAACACAAAAAAAAACAATGCAAATACTATCATTTAAAGATAATTTTTGACTCTCTTGTTTTGTAATAAAGTTGACAATTGTGTCAAAATTTGCTTTTATATAGGATTCATTCTGAACAGAATTTTCACTAAAAATATTTTGACATTTCTGAACAGCAATACGGCAAAAAGGATCAAAATTTGATATAACATTTGTGATATCAATATAATTATTTGCAAGAAGTCTGGCACTATTCAACCACGTCCCCCATCTAGTCAACACTGGTTCCGGTGGCTAGGAATATCAGGAACATCTCCCTATATACTTGTACTCGCAATGGTGCGTTCAAAAATACTTTCTTTACATTGTTGATTAAAGTGTTTTCATTTAGAAAATCGAGTTTTCTAAATTTAAATTTTTAATGTTTTTTGCGCTAAGCACGTACAATGAATCAAATTTGGAAAAAAATCTTAAGACTAGTAACAGCTTTAACCATGTAGGAAGCAGCATCGCTAACTAGTTGCAAATTATTTTCAGAAGGTATTTGATTCGGTAAAAAGAAATTTGTCAAAGATTCATGAACGAATCGAGCAATTGTTGCATAGTTGTTTTTTTTTTTCTAAACATTTTACGGTGATTAAATATGACTTGTTTGAGTCATCAGCTAAACTGTTTAAAACTCCAATAATTAAATTCGCGATTTGTCGATCCTTGGCGTCAGTAGTCTCATCAACAGATATTCATCTCTTGCCAGGCTTTTAATATCTTTAATAACATCTTTGTAAGATACCCTCACATATTTCTTGCGAATAGTTAAAGAACTTGGTACCTATACTGACTTATTTTCAACTTTACAATATGTTTTCCAAAAATGTTGACACACCTTGCTATCTATTTTATACAGTCAGAATATAATCCAATCCAATTTATACAGTCAGATTATATATCCAATTTATACAGTCAGTATAACATTTCTTGCCCCGTAGATGTGTGACGATTTTGAATAATGTTGTTCTGCAGAAGCTGCTGGCGTAATTTCTTGAAGTCCTTAGATGGTTTATATTGGTGGAGAGCCGTTTCCATGTGTTGGGAATTTTGGAATTTTTTTTCACATGGAATCTGTAATAAAACGGTTTAGTAAATAGGAGTCTAATGCAATAATATAGACTTTAAATTTTAAGATAACTTATATTTTTTTTCTCGAAACTAAAACTACCGCCAATAGTCAAACTGTTACATGTTTAGTATAGGTTTACCGATTTTCTTTCAAAAATGAGATTTTAAATTAAATTTTTGAATCGTTAAAATATAAGTGGACTCACCTTTTTATCACAAATAGTACAGAAAACACTTTCATTGTCTATAATCTTCATTTCACTGTTGCTGCCACTAACCCAACTCCGCAATAAACTTGATTTTTGTTTCGCTACTTTCGGCATATTTTCAAAAAAGAAATTATTTTTATTTTATAAGCACAATATTCACAATCACAAGTTGCTTTGCCATCTGGTAAAGAGAATTTAAAAACGAATTTACTGTATAATACCTACATGCATGTTGGCCCTATTCTTCTAATAAATAATTCCCAGATGGGTTTTCCCAAACAATAAAACTTGTAAATTTAGTAGACATTTGTAATAAAATTATTTTGTAGTTACCTTACCTAGTACCTGCTATAAATAATTCCAAGAAACTATTATCTAAATATGTATAGAAAACCATTTTGCTTGTGTGATATTTTCAAATATGTGGCTTATATGCTCTTAATCAAGTAAATATGAATAGCATATGCATTTATGAAGAAACCCACAAATATGCTGCATATAATCCAGTTTTGCATTTAATCTAGATTTTTTTTATTGTTCCAGTTATTTTAATCTCTAGTAAATCTTTTTAAAAATTACTTTTTGGCATTTCCAAATTTAAGTTTTATTATATAATTTTAACTATCTCTACATAGAACAGGTTACTAAAATATGCGTTTTCATTCTTTTTTTATTATTGGTATGGTATATACCATACCATTTAACTATAATATTTAAAAAAAAAAACATTAAAAGAAAACTCATCCGTCTTCACAATAACAATGCTTAAAGTATTAGTAGTGTAAAAATTAAGTGTGAGCAGTGTATGTTGTATTTTTTTTTGTATGTAGAATTTAGTTTTTTTATATAAATACTTTTATTTTATATTTTTTTTTGTTCTTTTTTTTATATAGAATCTTCTTCGGCATTTTTCAAAATAACACAACAAAACTCACAACTAGTAAACAATAACAGAAATATTATAATTCATTTTAAATTATCAATTACCTTTTTAACTTTGCTCTGCCCTTAATTATTTAAAAATGACACATTAACTTTTCTATTTCACTGCATTACTTTCATTATATCCTTTTTCCTACTCCTAATGATATTTTGCGTTCATGCGATGTATTAAGTCTTGCATTATTATAAAAATATTAAAGGTATATTTTTTTGAATATAAACTCCATTAATGCGTTATATCTTGGTGTCGAAATGTCGTTAAGAAAATGATTTTATTTTGTATCAAGTCGTATTTCGTTGTGTGACTTATTATTTAGCAATCTGGATAATTTGTTGGCAGGTGGTGATCGAAAATCAATAAAAATAATACTCTTAGTATACCTTAATATATATTTGTGACCTAATACTAGATATATTACCACCTAATATTAGACACATGATACAACTTATATATGTTATTTTAAGTTTGAATTTAAAATATTTTTATATTTAATCGGTAATTGTTTCTATGGAAGTAATTAGTATGTGTATTTTACAAGCAAAATATTTTTATTTTATTAAATAAAACTTCCGTTAATAAAACTGTTTCATGCAAATTCTATTCTGGTCGAAATTTTCTCATCACTTCCAATCATGCGCTCAGTTCGGCTACCCAGGTATTCGAAGTGTTCCACCCTTGTCAGGATTTTGTTATCTAATTTTATTAAGTCTTCGATATTCATTTTTCCAACCACCATCCATTTTGTTCTCCTTGCGTTGACTGTTAAACCCTTTTCAATGAATGCGTTATTTACTGCGTTTAACAGGGTTTAAAGGGTCTTCAAGATTCTCTGCCACAATGGCGATGTCATGTGCGTATCTAATGTTATTAATTATTTAACTTAAAATTTTTATTTATTTCATTGTAAGTAGTAAACATCATTGTCTGATACTATGCTGCTTAATATCAACTTTCTCTTTTTGTTTTTTCGTCGTACAGAGGGCGGTCTAAAAATTTCATAAGACATCTACGTCCAGGACGCCGCCCGATTGACTTTAGTGCAGGGTTCGTTCTTCACACTCCCGGCAATAGTTTTCGGGTACTTTAAAAACAGCTTCTAGTCGCCGAGCGTACGAAAAATTTCTACCTGCTAAACCAGACCCTCCTCTGTCATTTAGTGATCTGGAAGTTGAATAGCCGCTGTAAGACTGGCATCACTTTCGAAGCACTACCTTTATTTATGACAGTCAGCAGGATACGCCTGTCCTCTTTCTCCTTCTTCTTTTTCTTCAAGTTCCACTCCTATTGGAGATTGGAAATCATTCTGGCAATTATAATTTTGTTGGTTACGCGCCTAAATAGTTCAATTTAAGCGAAAACCAAACCATTCACGGAGATTGCGTAGCCACGAGATTTTACGTCTTCCTACGCTTCTTCTGCCTTTGATTTTACCCTACATTATATTCCTTAGTAGTTTGTATTTAACCGCTCATGATGAGCTTCAAGTATTTCAATTTCCTAATTTTTATGGAATTTAAAACTTCGCATTGTTTTCCTAGCTGTTCGAGAACTTGTTCGTTTGTTTTGCGATCCATCCATGATATTTTCAAAATACGTCGGTAACATCACATTTCGAATGCTTCTCGGTTTCTAATGTTGGATTTTTTAAGCGTCCAAGCTTCAACTCCATACAAAAGGGTAGAGGAAATATAACATCGAAGCATTCTTATCCGGAGCGATATATTGATATCGCGATTACAAAAAAGTTTTCTCATTCTATTAAATGTTGACAGTGCAATTTCAATGCGACACCTTATTTCTTTTGTCTGATCAGTATCTTTTGTGATCCATACTCCAACGTATTTGTATGAAGATATTTGTTCAATTTCTGTATTATCTATTACTAGCTTAACTTTGATGTTTTGTGCTTTTGTAAATAGCATGAACTTGGTTTTCTTCAAATTTATTTTTAGTCCATAATCGTTGCAATATATATTTAGTTGTTCAGCAAGGTGTTGCAGTTCTTCTAGTGTTTCTGCCAAAAGGACGGTGTTATCAGCATATCTTAAGGTATTAAGTGGCTCACCGTTTATTATAAGGCCTTCACTGATCTCGGCAAACTGACAACCGACAAACGGCTAATTCTGAGATTGCTTCACTATATAACTTGAATAACAAGGGTGATAAAATACACCATTGGCGGACCCCATGGCGAATCTGGATATCCTTTGTCAGTTCATTTTCAACTTTCACTTTTGCTGCTTGGTTCCAATAGAGATTACATATAATTCTAATGTCTCTATTGTCTATGTTTATTTAATCAATTGTTTTAAGTCGATTATGCTGCACTCTGTCAAATGCCTTTTCAAAATCAATGAAACAGGCATATACTTCCTGATTAATATCGAAGCATCTCTGCGATTACTTCTTTCCCCGTGTCTATTTAATTGGTCAAAAAACCGATTTTTTTGGAGGAATGCTGTTCCTGGTAAAACGTGAACTTATTTACCTTATATTATTACCTTATTAGTAGACCAGGTAGACCTTATTACTGCTAGTACTGCATCACACTCAGACGGGCATTTCCTCCTTCCGCGCAGTCTGACTCACACAGTATAACTCATACAGTCTGACTCACTTCTCTACCTTTAACGCCCAATATCTTTCCCTCCTACCTTTGCCGTTGGTCCAGCTGTCTTTCTTCCTCTTCTTTTTTATCACTGCATAGATATAGTTGTTTACACTAGTCCAACATGCCTTAATTTCAATCGTTATATTCATCATTTCTCGTATTGTAACAAAATATCGCACCTATTTCTCTTTCCATTCTGCTCCTTTCTACTGTCCATCTCATTCACTTTAACACGGTATATCTTAGTGTCCGAGTGTCTGCAGTATAGGCATTAATCCGTGTTAGCCTTTCCGAACCTAAAAAGATAGGCCCTAAAACACCCGTATCCTGTGAGCATCTGCATTAGGAAATAAATCCAGTTGCCTGTGGCCATAGTCCATCCAATCTCTTATGTTTGGGATCATCATGTTTGTACATTGTGCTATATGCTCCGTGTTCTTTTATTTTTCTTAGCATATTTTATTTGATATTTTCCTTTTCTGTCTTTTTTTTTAGCCATAGTAAGGTTTAGATCACTTCTTTCATAGAGCTCTTTTCATTCCATTGTTAAAACATGCGGCAGAAAACATTCAGTGATGGTCCACAAGACTACCGCAGACACAGTCAGTCGTGCCACTTTTAATAGATTTCTTCTATCCGCTCGTGTCATGAGCTTCTTGTAGGCCGTTATTTCTACTGCCCTACCCCAGATTGATGCTGCGTATAGATCCATCGACTGCACAACACCTCCTTCTTTCAGATTTGGGTCTCCCAATGTTGGGCATTACCCTCCCTAATGCAGCCGCACCATTCGCAGCATGATGGGTCACCCCCACACGTTTGTCCCCTATTTTCCATTCTGGTGCATTGTCACTTTCAGGTACTTTACAGTTTTCTTGGGTGTTAGACATGCATCCGCACATTGCAGTTGCATACTTTGTTTGTTCCTTTTCCCCTTCAGAATAATGGCTTTGATTTTCTCTGTTGCAAGTTTCAGTCCGTGCTACGTCATATATTTCTTTACTACGTAATAAGCGGTCTGACTCTAGTAAAGATTTTTTAACAGTCTAATGTCATAAGTGTCACATAAACTAAGTTTAAGCGTTGAAATATTAATGTATGTGGCACTATATCAAAGGCATTTATAAAATCGATAAAATATACGTAATATTTTTTCTAAACTAATTGCTCTTTTAAAAGAGTATTAACATGAAAAAAAATCCTTCCAAATACCTATACCGTTTCGCAAGTCACACTGTCCATCATTAGTTATCCCCTTATAAAACATATAAACATATAAAACATCAATATTAGGTATTACCATCAGAGATAAAGTACCAAACCTAGAAATAAGAAGAAAAACGGGAGTCACAGATGCAGTTGAAAAAATATCCATGGCTAAATGGGCTTGAGCCGGACATATTGCCAGATTAACGGATGATAAATGGACCAGAAAGATTCTGAAATGACGACCAAGGCAAGATGCATATCGAAACAGAGGACGACCACCGACTAGATGAACGGATGATATTAAGGGCATCACCACAAACTGGATGCAAGAAGCTCAAAATAGAAAGAGGTGAAAAATTTTACGGGAGGCCTACGTTCAGCAGTGGAAAAATATAGGCTAATTGATGATGATGATGATGACAATTACTAGCATACGCTAATGACATCGACATTATTGCAAGAAGAAAGGCGGACGTGGTCGAATTATTCAAGGCGCTTAAAGCAGAAACAAAAAGAATGGGACTAGAGGTTAACACTAGTAAGGCAAAGTATATGAAAGTATCAAATTATATGCAAGCAGCACAACCCAAAGATCTAACGATCGGAATATATACTTTCGACGGAGTAAGGGAGTTTATATACCTAGGCTCATAAATTAATCAGAATAATACAGTAAGTGCAGAAATTAACAGACGGATATATCTGTCAAATAGAGCCTATTATAAATTAAGAAAATTTTTAAGAACAAACCTAGTTACAAAAAGAACGAAACTAGTGATATACAGAACTCTTATCAAGCCCATTCTCACCTAAGCGTCGGAAACATGGACGATGACAAAGAGCGATGAAGAACGTTTGAGATGCTTTGAACGTAAAATCCTCCAGCATATCTATGGAGGAGTACACGAGGGCGAATTATGACGTAGATGCTATAATTTCAAACTTTGCCGCCTGTATGACAAACCTTGTATTATTAGGTCCATCAAAATGAACCGTTTGCAGTGGTTAGGTCACATAGAGAGAATGAATGAGATGAAGCCGCCAAAACATATTTATAATCATAGAATAGAAGACTTAAGAATCTTGGAATTACGAAACTGGAAAGTTAAGGCGAAGAATAGGAGAGAATGGAGACTTATCCTTGAGCAGGTAAAGACCCACCATGGGTTGTGGAGCCAATGATGATGATAAAAATTTTGAGCGATAGTCACACTGTGTGGAATCCTTTTTTTTGGAATATTTATGAATATTGATTTTTACACAGTTGTCTGGTAATTTGCCGCTGCTATGTATCTTATCATAAAATGGGGTGATAATCGCAAAACTTTCATTATCCAACAGTTGTATCAATTTTGCCGGTATTTCGTCAAGACTAGGAGTCTCTCTTAGACAGCTGGTTTACGACCTTCTGAATTTCTGAGAGTAGAATCAGTGAGCATGTATCTCGGTTAGATATTATTTTTTGATAGATTTTTTAGTCATATTTAATTGATTCTGTTATGTAAGTTTCCCATTCGGTAAAATTCTGCCACCAGAGTTTGACACACTACTATCTATAGTCCTCCTACTTATTTTACCAATATACAAAATAGAACAAAAAACTATTTCGCAAAAAAATAGACATTTAATAAGTAATATATTTTAAAATGTCCAAGATAGCAATAAAAAAAGAGGAAATGTTTTTATATTTGTTTAGTACACTCAAAGAAATCAATTTAAAGCATATTTGCGGCTGCCATAAAAATAGTGAAAAACCGCGTTCTTATTTAGACCAAGGGGAGAGAAAATTTCCAAATCCGAGTGACCAACTACACCCCCGAGTATTCCGAACCGCCATTTGGAAATCAAAATCGATCATTCTTCATTCTGAAATTTTGTATCTCTGGCAAAAGTGTTTGAATATATATGTATATATAGATAGATAAAGTGTCACGTCCGGTTAGCTGAGTAGTGAAATATTGAATTTAAAAGTTAAGGGAGAGCGATAGGGTGTTTTTGGTATTGGGTTAAGAAGTTTTCAATATGGTTAATGGCCGGTGTTCGAACGGAAAAAAGTTCTGATATCTAATTAGGGAAAACAGCGACAGAAAAAAAGTTTGTTCGGTGTTTTATTGATTTTACGGCAATACTGGTTTGTAAGTTTTTACATTGCTCAACCGCCTATCGAATAGTTGAGTTCTATTTGACTAAAAAGCGTGTGGATTGGTCCATAACTTACCGTTATTTTGAATAAAAAAGAATGGCTTTATATTTAAATATAACAATATAAAATCAATGAAGATATTGAAATAAAATAACGTTTAGATTGATTTCTTTAAAAAAAGGGTCTATTACAAGCGACCCTAACATTACCTTTACCATAAAAGTTTGTATTAAATTACAATAATGTACAATATATGATATTTTTAATACAAAATGTACCCAAACTTCTTTATACCACATCATACACAATGATACCATAAATTAGTAGAACTCGGTAATTAGAAGAAGTTTATTGGACTAAGTGAGCTATAATTATTTGGGGAGGAACTAGAACAAGCCAATGAGGTCAGGTACCTAGGGTAACTCTGGATTCCAAACTCAGTTAGAGCACTCATTTTGACAATTTAACCAACACGCTATGTGACTGTACTAAAACTATAAGCAAGTTGTGTAAGTAAAACCTGAGGGTTAAAACCATAGGCAACCTATTGGTTATACACAACAGTAATACGACCGAAAACTACTTATGGTTCAGTACTTTGGTAAAAAAAGACGGCTTTGCAACTTGTGTGACTTCTCTCACCAATCTACAAGGACAAGTGCTTCTTAGTATAACACAAACCTTAAATACTACAGCGGGGTCATCTTTAGAGGGTCTCTCATCTCTCCATCCGCTGGAATTATATATCTCGTAGGTAGCTTCTACGACCATCCTGAGATTTAAAGCAAATAATCCTTGGTGGCCAAATTATGTATTGAATAACCACATTAATACTACTTGGAATATACTTGAGTTATCAATATTTATGATAAACTCAGATATGATTACACAACTTATTTCATTGACAAGATTAACACATCTTTACGATCTAGAGAACAAAAAGTGCCAAATAATAATGGCGCCATATGGTTCAGTAATGAAGCTAAGACTGCTTATGATACTAGATCAGTAGTTTATGACCAGACATGCTATTCTAATAAATCTTACATTCTTACTTACTCTGTAACGTTCGTGCGTTTTAGCCGACTTGACAACATACCCCCATTTGTCTCTAAGCATTGAGCTCTAAGGTACACCTATAGCTCTAAGGTCTCCTATTAAGAAATCTCTTGATGGAGTTGAGGTATCCACGTGGTGTTTTTTCAGTTCGGGTTTTCTTCCCATACCAGCTTTACTATTCTTTCGTAAAAATGCGTTCTGATGTGTCCCGACCATGGGACTTTTCTGGACTTTACTCATATTATTATGTTACCGTCTGGATATAGTTCTTTGAGCTATTTATTAGTTTTTATACTATAATATCCTTCTGCTTCATTAAGCACAGGCCCAAGGATGTTTCACAGTATTTTCTTTCTCAAACACGAAATCGTTTTTCATTTGCCTTTATTGTCGTTTACTTTACCTTACCATACATCACTACAGATCATCTAACTGTTTTATATAATTATATATTTATATGTCCTGTTATTTGTTTTCATTTTATTATAAAGACATCGTTTGCCGGCTTTTATCCTATTGTGTATTAGTTGTGAACCGTTGTTGTCTTTAATTACTGTTTTCCAAGATACTTAAATTCTCTGATACTCTCAAAGTTAAAGTCATCGATGTTGGTGTCCTGTTCGATTTCATCTCCATTTTGGTTATTGCGGGTCATATAAATACATTTAGGTTTTGTTTTTATTAATAAGAAACCCCATCTTCTCAGCTTACTTCCCGAACCTGATTAGAGTTTCATTTATCCTTAATCTGGTATTTCCTATTAGATTAATATTGTACGGAAATGCCAGCAGTAAGTTTTGTTCTTCTCTATCGAATTGTGTAGTGGGTTTTTCGTTTTTGGCACTACTGATTATGAGTTTCAGAGCTAAGATAAAGAGTTGTGGTGAAATTACATCCTCCTATTTTAAGCCGTTGTTAATTTCAAATGTCTAGTATTTTTTTTAACTCTCACTTTACATTGTATCCCTTTGATTTACATCTGTATTAAGTTACCTAGTTTTTTAGAAAGCTGGGTTACTTTTTCGTACGTTGGGTATTGGTCTTTAATTTCAGCCATATTTCCTTCAATGTGTGGTGTATTTCTGCTAGATTGGCCATATAACAGTTAATAAAAGTATTTCTTTAAGTTTTGTAGTATTTCTTGGTTATCAGTAATAAGCTATCAGCTATCATTTTAAAGTAAGTTTCCTTTTCTTTGTTGTTGTTCTTTTGATTTTCTTCTATACATCTAATTATGTATTCCTGGTACTCCTTCTCTTTGCTTTTTATCAATTTATATAATAAATATTACAGCCTAGGTCAATATATAAGTATTCCAAGCTAAAGTTTTTGCTTTGATGGCCTGCGTTAATAAAATCATGGATGTTTACCCAAATGCAAAGGAAATGAACTAAAAATATTTTGCTCTAATGGTCTGCATTGATTCAATTATGAGTAAAGACTCCACTGCAAAGGCAAGCAATATTTATACAGATAGCCAAGTCGCTATTCAGCCTAGCAAAAGTTAATTTGTTCTTTAGTATGGGTGGCGGGTAATGAAGGAGTGCATGGGAAAGCCAATTTTTTTGCAAAACAAAGCTCGAGAAAAACGTTTGTAGGCCGAGAAAATTCTGTGGTATGATCAAAGATGCTACAAAAAACGAGGTTAATATGTGACTGATACTAATATTAAAAAAAATGAAGAGCCTTCAAAGGCAGATCCAGATTAAAAAAATAATCCAGAACCGAAAATCAATGTATCGTTAAGTTTAAATTTAAAGGATCAAACAAATTATGCAATATTGAACTGAACCTTATCTTGAACCATTGGTACAAAGACTATTTTAAAATATTTACCGATGCATCAAAAATCAAATAGACAGTTATTACATCAAACGATCCCTAAAAATTTGACTTTCCGACTTATTTTACCATGTAATCATCAGAACTTCTTTTTTTGTTTAAGGTCCTACAATATGTTAATATCAAAAACATCTCCAATAGTGTCATTCTTTTCGACTGCCTCAAAATAATTAAAGCCATAAAAAATCTTTACTTAAAACATCCCGAAACATAGAAAAATATAAAACATAGAGAAAATGATAAAATTAAAACATTAGATATCCAAAGAAAAAAACTCAAAACAGTAAACTTCTTCTGAATACCTTCCCAAATTGATATGAAGAAAATAAATTAGCAGATGTAAGTGTAAGCAGATAAAGTGTTAAGTGCGTGAAACCAGGGGTAGTAAAATTTGGTTTCAAAACAAAAACAGATAAAGAGTCGCATTTTACTGTGGCAACCAACAGCCATAAGCAGAAGATTTTAAGTAATCCTAGCCCGTCTCAGACTGCGCCATAGTAGATACATACAACCACAACTATTCTCAAACAGCCAAGCTCCAAAGTATTAAATTTGTGACGTAGTAGACAGTATAGACCATTTCATACTTGACTGTCGTTAAATATCACATGAGAAGTATATGGTATTCCGAATAGCTTGCAGCCGATACGTCGAAATAATTTTGAATACAGAAAACTAATAGGGTATCTATCAAGTATAAATATGTTGAATAAAACTTAATCATGTAAGTATTTTAAATCGCATTTAATTATACTGTATTCGTTCTGTTGCTAATATCATTTGGGCTGATCGATGCAGTTGTTTGTTTAATAAAAAAACAAAAGAAAAATTACAGCTACCGAAATTATATTTCTACAAAAGATTGAAGTAATCACAATTGTAACGTTTAAAACGTTACATTTTTGTGCTTATTAATTTCAAAGTACTTTCCACTATTTTCTGCTCATACTATTTGATTTTCATTGATAATAAGTTCTTTTTCCTTTGTTTGTATTATTTATATTTTCTATATTTTATTTCAATATTTTCCTATTACAAAAAAATCCGCTGATTAATTTCTTCTTTATTTTTTAGAGAATAATTAATCTCTAAGTCCCCTCGTAGTCCTACCTTCACTTACTTTATCGTACAAAAAACAGAAACCCCACTCCTAAATAATTTACTTCTATCAATCCGATCCGATTTAATTTCTTTTTAAAATAAACCAGCAAACGAGAAGGTATTATTAAAAAAATAAGTCCTCGTGGTTAGAAACTTCCAACGGTCTGGGTAAGTTAATACTTTCTCTTTTTACAACAACATATTTTCATACTTTAATCAAGAATACTTTTAGTTTTTCGTATAATTTTGTGTAAGCTAGTGCTTAAAAACTGTTTACAATTTTTATTTTCTTTTTACCTTTGCTGTAATAATAATAATTCAATATAAATATTGAATTATGTAATAAATATGTAATAATAATAGTTCAATACCGCACAACTTTGTCTTTTTCATTTTTCATTTAATAATTTATCTATTAATTACAATTATTAATTTGTGAGTTTTGGCAACATCAGAGAATTCTGGATCGGTATACAGGTCTCAGAGAGAAGAGCTTTCCGCTTGCCAGAATTCTTCTGTTGTTGGACAAAACTCGTGCCATGACGAATTTTATAGCGGTTTTTGTTTTTCTAGCCATCTTGGTTTTTATTCAAGAGAATCCACCTTGGTTTTTATTCAAGAGAATCCACCTTGATTATGATATAAGAAAATTTACGTTGACATGGATTTTTTGGGTCGAAGAATATGAAAATGGAATTTTTTTTTTTTTTGGAATAAGAAATCCATCTCGATTTTGAAAATCCGCATGGCTTTGGATTGGAGAGGGATCCACATGGTTTCGACTTAGCGGCATGGTTTTTGCAGACATTGTATGGTCCGAGTTGAGAAGAAAACAGCAGGAGATTTCTCATAGAGTAGAGCTAAGTTTCTTTATTTCTTGAGATTTTGTATATAGATGCTTAATTCCCTGTTGTTAGAACCTTAATTTAATTGTTATTACATTTTGATTTATTAAAATATGAATAAAGATATGTGTTAAAGAAATTATTTTATTAATAATTCCCGATTTCTCAAATTAAGTTAGTTTATGCCAAACATCACCCCTGAGGGGTTTCAATGTGCAATGGGTGAGCTAGCCGTTACACAATAAGGGATTCAAATTGAAATATCATTTTTTTGACTCTCGACCTGCAAACATCGCATCGATACAAATTAGGCGAAAGTTTACAGTGGTGATTAAAAACGGGCTCCGGCCGCGTTTTTACCGTCATTATCGTGTATCAAGTAGATATACTATTTATAAACTATTTAAAAATTAAAATATACAGTTTTAACAATTAAAATGAGTGTTCCACCAGATTTATCGGTGAGTGTTCCTTTTTATACTGCTACTGTTAATGGTCAACCTATAAATACTCAATATCAGCAACAGCAAATTCAACCAGAATGCCCTAATCTCCTTTTTCCACAAAATTCACAACCAAATTCAGCACAAATTTTAAACAATCCACCAACAACAATATATTATGTTCCTAACCAAGTACTTTTACAATCTTCCTCAAACTGTCAATACAATCCTACAATAAATCCCACATTATCTACACCTCAAAATGAAGCTTATGATTCTATTGAGATGACACATACATTACAAAGTGAAGAATCTTCAGAGGAAAACAGCGACATTGAGTCATCAGATATCCACGAATGGCAAACTATACAACATAGTAACAAAAAACGTAAAATTAATCCTCCGACACCAACAGAAAACGAAGACACGGTAGTAACCAGCAATAAATTTCAGATTCTACAAAATGAAAACGAAAACGACAACAATAACAGTACAGGAAATTTCAACAAAACTCCAGCAACCAATAAACCCCCACCAATTTTTATATATGGTGTTACTGAATACAATAAAATGGTTAATAATCTATCGGAAGTAGCAAAAACAGAGACGTTTTATTGTACAGCATTAAAAAACAACACAATAAAAATAAATTCCCGGGACTCTGAAACATACCGAAAACTAGTAAGACATTTAAACAGCAAAAAAATTGTGCATCATACGTACCAGATGAAAGAGGATAGAGCATACAGAGTTGTAATTCGTAATCTACATCATACAGTGCCCATTAATATAATAAAAAGTGAAATAGAAAAACATGGGCATTTAGTACGCAATATTGTAAATATAAAACACAGAGTAAGTAAGGACCCTCTAATGATGTTCTACGTCGATATAGAACCTAATCAAAATAATAAAAAAATATATGAAATTCAATTTATAAACAACGCGAAAATAGTTATTGAGCCACCGCATAAAAAGAATAATATTGTCCAGTGTACCAGATGCCAATTGTATGGACACTCTAAGACATACTGTAATAGACCTTATCACTGTGTCAAATGTGGAGGCAACCATATGTCAGCCGATTGTAAAAAACCTAGGGAAACACCTGCCATATGCGCTCTCTGCAATGGAGCACACACTGCAAATTACAAAGGATGCATAGTATATAAAGAGTTAATTAGCAGTAGAAACAGAGCAAGAGGACTATCATCGCACACTCCAGCGAACAATCAACTGCCATATAACAGAAATACAGTACAAAATAATCTTAACTTAAGCAATCAAAATCACGCGACTTACACACAAGCAACAGGTGGAACAAATGTAAATAATGTCCATAATAATACGAACTCATACAACCAAAATCATGCAACTTACGCTCAAGTAACAAGTGGAACACATGGAAGCAATACACACAATGACATTGGAGAGATGATGAAGAGTTTCCTTAACGAATTCAAATCTATGTTTTCACAACTAATAAATCAAAATAGCGTGATCTTAAACATGCTTTCCACAGTAATAAATAAACTCAGTAATGGAACTTAAGTCACTACGAATTGCACAATGGAATGCCAACGGTCTAGGCAACCATAACACAGAAGTTACTAACTTTCTTGAACATAACAAAATTGATGTTCTACTCATATCGGAAACCCATTTCACTGATAGAACGATGTTCAAGATCCCTTATTACTCTATTTACAACACCAACCATCCTGATGGAACAGCACACGGTGGCGCTGCTATTATTATACGTAACACCATACCACACTATGAGGAAACAATGTATCAAACGGAAAAAATACAAGCTGCAGTAATCTGTATCAGTTCTCAACCACAGTCTTTTAACATCGCGGCAATGTACAGCCCTCCAAGGCACAATATCTCCACAGCAGAATATGAAGACTTCTTTAAACATCTATCAAATAAATTCTTGATTGGAGGTGACTGGAATGCCAAGCATACAGACTGGGGGTCAAGACTATGTACGACAAAGGGAAGAAATCTTAGACAAGCCATAGCCAATACAAACAGCTCTTACTTATCTACAGGGCAACCCACCTACTGGCCATCAGATCCAAACAAAATCCCAGATCTACTCGACTTTTTTATCCTTCATAACATGGCCTTAAATTATTTTGACATACAACCATCCTGGGATCTGTCCACCGACCATACTCCCATAATTGTAACACTATCTACGCAAATTATAAAACGTCCGAATATCCCTAAGTTAACAACATCAAAGACCAACTGGAATGTATTCGAGTCTTACATAAATGAAAATCTAAATTTAAATATAAGATTAAAGCAAATAGACGATATCGATAACGCTGTTCTTATTCTCACCCAAACTATACATGCAGCCGCAGAAGTAGCTACACCCCCTCAGAATGACAAAGAACCAAGTGACACCAATATACCCGTATATATAAAACGTCTTGTTGCACAAAAAAGAAGAGCCAGGCGCATATGGCAAAGAAGTCGCAATCCTATAGACAAAAATGAATACAATAGATTAACACGGCAACTTAAAACTGCTCTACAAGACGCGAGGAATGATACATTTGAACTATTCATCGACAGCCTGTCAAAAGAAGACCACAGCATCTGGAAAGCAACGAAATCATTCAAGAGGCCTACACAGCACATACCACCTCTAAGGAAAGACGATGGAAGCTGGGGAAAAACTGAACAAGAAAAGGCATCAATCTTTGCTGCACATCTCTCACACGTTTTTGGTGCACCTGAACTTAATAACCATAATGACGAAGAACAAGTTAAAAACTTCTTAGACACTGCATGCCCAATGATGCTACCAATCAAATGCTTTACTCCTAATAATGTAAAAGAACAAATTTCTAGATGCAATAACTACAAAGCACCAGGCTTCGACATGATCACCGGGCTAATATTAAAAAAATTACCGAGAAAAGCAATTGTCCTACTAACAATGATATATAATAGTATCATAAGATTAGCCTACTACCCGATTAATTGGAAGTTTGCACAAATAATTATGATAAGTAAACCAAATAAACCACCAAATACTATTACTTCATATAGACCAATCAGCTTACTTCCAATAATGTCAAAAATCTTTGAAAGACTTCTGCTCCAAAGAATCTCAGAAGACATCGAAATTAATTCAATGATTCCAAACCACCAGTTTGGTTTCCGCGAAGCCCATTCAACTCTACAACAGTGCCATAGGATTGTAAAAAACATTAATGTATGCCTCGAAGAGAAAAAAATTTGCACTGCTGCCTTCCTGGATGTAGAACAAGCCTTCGACCGTGTTTGGCATGACGGCCTCCTATATAAACTTAAGTCATCCTTTCCCACCCCTCACTATTTTCTTTTAAAATCATACCTCACAGAACGATACTTTCAAGTCAAATTTCTTACAGAAACCTCTCATTACTATCCCATAAAATCCGGTGTCCCTCAAGGAAGTGTCCTGGGTCCCCTCCTGTACCTCATATACACTGCTGATATCCCAACAACAAATACGACCACAGTAGCCATGTTCGCAGATGACACCGCCATAATATCCATCGACGATGACCCCCAAGTAGCATCAGAAAACCTTCAAATACACCTGAACCTAGTACAAGACTGGATGAATAGATGGAAAATCAAAGTTAACCATAATAAGTCTAATCAAATTACATTCACCAATAGGAACATCATATGTCCGAGAATCAGACTGAACAATATACTACTACCAGTAAAAACAGAAGTCAAATACCTGGGAATGACACTTGATCAAAAACTCACCTGGAAAGCACACATCTTGGCCAAAAAGATCCAAATCAACATGAAAATGCGTCAAATGAATTGGCTAATAGGCCGAAAATCACAGTTATCAACAGATAATAAACTTCTATTGTATAAGTGCATAATAAAGCCTATATGGACATATGGAGTGCAACTATGGGGCTGTGCAAAGCCTTCTAACACCAAAATCATTCAGAGAATCCAATCCAAAATACTCAGAATGATCTTCAACGCGCCGTGGTACGTTAGTAACAAAACTCTGCATGATGACTCTGGTATACCGTTCGTTGAAGACGAAATCAGCAGACTAACAAGAAATTATTTAGAACATTTGCCAACCCACCCCAACGAGGAAGCAAGACAACTACACCTCCAACCAGAAGTCAGACGAAGATTGAAGAGACAGTGGCCAACAGACTTTATACACTAATTTCAATTTTAATTTTACTTTTCATTTCAATTTTAGTTTTAAATTATAATCATACATTAATTTGATTTGTTAGTGTTAGTATTGGGAGTGTTATCAATGGATAATTTCTCCTCTCATGTATTTGCAATAATCACATTTACTAATAGCTTGTAATAGCAGATTGTAAATTTGCAAACATAATAAAAAAAAAAAAAAAAAATTGAAATATGGCGCAGTTATAACAAGTAAAAGGTAACAAGAATGGCTCACTCATATAGACAGAATGAATTGTCAAATCAGTAGCAAAAAAATTAGAGTAAGCCAGGGCACCGAAAGAAAAACAAGGCAGATCTAGATTAGGATGAGATTAGTACATTAGACAAGAACAAAAAATGCGAAATAAAATAAAACAAGAAAAATTAGAGCAACGGCACATTAATAATATTAGTAGGAAACTTTGAAATTATGAGTTAAATAAATACAATTAATAAATTATTATTTTTTTTTATATTATCTTCTTATTAACGTGACATTAGAATTATCTGACGTTGGCGATTACCATTGCGAGGGCTTTTAGATCTTTTGCTACGTGGTATAATTATCCTGTATTTTATATCTAAGTATATTTACATATGATTTTTAGCCCAGAAATCTGTTTTCTACCTACACCTTTCCGACATTTTATTTTGCCTTTTAGAATCAGTTGTAAAATTCTATATCGATTTTCTCTTGATATATGTCTCAAGTATGACATTTTTTGATGCTTAGCAGTCTTATATTTGATATTCATTAAAATTTATTTAATTATGATTATAAGTATTTTCTAATGCCTTTCAAATCTTGGTTTTATATATGCGAGCTCTTAAGAGTTAAAGATGTGTATAGCTTATTATATTTTTTACGTATACATGGATTGCGCGCCACTGCTTAACAAATACATATAAAACATCGACATAGGTGAACGGTTGTATACCCGCAGGCAGTCGTATTGTGTACACAAATTTGCAAAAATTGCCATTTTTTGTCGAAAACTGTCTCTTTAAAATACAGAACCAGCATTTTCCTAGTTCCTTTTTTTCTGTGTCGGTTATTCAAGATTTCAATTTTAATGTGATTTGATGAATATTATTTATTTTATAACAATAAATGTATATTATTTCGAAAATACCTTAAAATGTAACTTTAACATTTATTTAAAACAAAAATAAATAAAGCAAAGAAATAATATTTTACCAACCTCTATCATTATAAAATACCTAAAAGTCTATTATATAAAGACAACATGACCTGGTTTAATAATATATAATAATATGATCTAATAATAGTCCAAGAAGTGTCAGACTTTCTATCCCTGTCTCCGAAATTTATATTAGCGTGTCTCTATAATGATTCATTCGAGGTGTGGGTATACAGAAGAATACTGAAAATATCTTGGACAGAACACGTCACAACCAAAGAGGTACTGGGAAGGATGAATAAAGAAATAGAAATGTTAAATACAATTAAAACAAGAAAACTGGAATATCTCGGACATATTACAAGTGAAGAGAAATACACCTTGCTCCAACTGATCATGCAGGGAAAGATTCAAGGAAATAGAAGCATAGGGAGGCGTAGAATGTCATGGCTGCGCAACCTGAGGGAGTGGTATTTAAGGCTAGAATAAGGTTTTCTAATGTAGAGATCATTATTGCTTATATTTCGACCAACTCAAGAGACCTTGTAAGAGCAAGAGCTACTAATGTAGTAACCAATTTTATTCATCATTGGAAGCATTAGAAGCCGTCGTACCTAAATATAACATATAAAAAAGCAAACACTTTACTTCGGTTACATTCAAGCTTCAAGCCTAGCAACCCAATATCAGCTCATGACGGAAAAGACAAAAGGTTTAGTTATATATACTGCATCCTTTCCAAAATTATATTGCTTATCAAAGAGCATACAGTCAATTACCCTCCTTCTTCTGTAACAAGTTCTATTATTAATTTTGTCACCTACAATATATCAAAATTGCTATCTAATATACAACGAAATGCTTTTACAGATAAAATAGATTTCAATATTACAAACACTTTCTCCTTCGTAACTAATGTGAGAGATTTAGTCCTACCTGATAACTATGTACTGATTTCTCTGGATGTAGTTTCACTGTTCACTAATATTCCAGAAAATTTGGTACACTCGATAATACGGTCTAAGTAAAAATGTATTGAAGATCAGACAAGGTTGTCCAAAGAAAATTTCTTGAATTTAATAAAATTTATGTTCCAAAACACTAACTTTTTTTTTACTAATATGTCTTACTGTCAAATTTTTGGAACGCTCATGGGTAATCCTATCAGTCCGAAATTAGCTGATTGGTTTAGATCATTTAATAGCAGAAGTTGTTCCTAGTTTGCCTTTCCAGCTACCTTTCCTATACAAATATGTTGATAATATAATTTGCGTTGTCCCACAAAGTCATACAGAGGCAACGTTAAAAGTTTTTAATTCATGCAATAAAAACATAGAATTTATTGTTAAAATGAAAAATGACAATAGTGTACCATTTTAGATACCAAAGTCATCCGTAAATCCAATAGCCATAGTATACTAGACTGGTATTAAAAGGATCAACATCAGGAATGTTTCTATACTATTCTTCTTATCACCTTAAGAGTAAAAAATTTAATACTGTTATTGCGATTAAAAATATAATAGAAGATATCAGCGACGACCAATTTTTATACCAGAACAAAAACAAACTATTTCAATTGTTTCTAACTAACGATTATTCTAAGGATATGCTTAAACAACTAATATTCAACACACGGTTTTATGATGGAGAATAAGATCGACATCTACAACACCTTCAATATAAAAAACTATCATATATTTCGATTTTATCAAATAAACTTACTTACCCGTTTAATGACTACACATATATAAAAATTAGTAAATACAGCAACCTTAAGAGCGTAGGCGCAAAATTTCGGGCCAATGCTTTTTAAATGCATTCATTTTTTGTCGAATCCTGAGAAAACTAATAAATATTTTTGAACAATTTAAACGCAGAATGAATTTGCGCCTACGCTCTTAAATGCAAAATCATTGTCTCTAAAATTAAAGATCGGACACCAGTGATATATAATAGCAATGCCATATATCAATTATAGTGTTTAGGTCGACAGGAATGTTATATTGGACAAACCGGACAGAGTCTGAAACAGCGGATCTCACAACACAAAGGTGACTGCAACAGGAGAAGTAAAACATGCGCTGTTTGATTGGTTTGTTTGATTATAATAACGTAAAAATGTTGCAATCATTAAGCAATTACAAAAGTAGATTGTTTCTCGAGACGTGTCATATCAATAGAATTACGAATGCCATTAATAATAAAACAGATGCTAGTAATCTTATTAATATATATTTTTTATACTTCGTAGTTACGTAAAAATACCTCTATATAATTTTTATTTATTATTTAAATGTTATGTAATTTAAAATTGGTATTGGTATTTAGTATAATTTTTAAAATCATGTAATATACTGCTTATTTAAATGATTCCACTCTGTGACTTTTGTTTGTTTGTTTGTATGTTTTATGTAATAATTGTTTTAATAATAATTTTAGTGCTCTCCTGATGAAGCAAGTAAACATTAACGAAATATCGATTTAGACGAGATAATAGAATCGTTTTTTTTTGACCGAAAAACCTGATATCCCTCTCACTAGTAATATAGATATAGGTGTATATATATATATATATATATATATATATATATATATATATATATATATATATATATATATATATTATATATATATATATATATATTTATATATATATATATATATATATATATATATTATATATATTATATATATATTTATATATATATATATATATTATATATATATATATATATATATATATATATATATATATATTATATATCACTTCCTTACTTGGTTTTATTTTTGTTCTATTCGAATATCTTTATTGGCGTGATTTGAGCATGAGAACAATGTTTTCCGAAAGAAAGACCAATTTTCCCCACATTACATGCTCTCACGTATTTTCTATCAGAGAAAACGATCTTTTAGATAACAGTGACGTTCCTTATATGGACGTAAAAGAAAAGATGTGTTGTTGTAAGAAAGTTATTTTTTTTGTGGCATTTTAATATTACATATTTACTATATTTAATCAAAATTAACCAAAATTACAGATCACACTACGTTAATTTTGACTTTTTGATTTCTACTTAGGAACTAGTTCTTGGAATATTGTTTAGTTTGTTCTACGATTTTACAAACATTGCAAATATCATGTTGAGTTTATAGTATCTTTCAGAATACTGTCTGTTGATAAGACGATATTTTATTTGATTATATAAAATAAACTTTTACCATATCCTTTTATGAGGTTAAACATCTTATGGTTAATAACTTTATTATAGGTCACAAATAAAAATATTTTTTTACTAAAATTGATGTTAATTAATTTTCCTTTCACCAAATGCTATGTTTATTTTATTGAAATAATGTGGGCTGTATCAGAAAAAATTAATAATGTAATAATAATTAATAATTTTTATATTTATGTTGTATTTTTATTTTTTTTACCTGGGCTCCATCGAATCAAAAAGGTTTAGTCTAGAATTTTTTTACCTTTGGAAGTTTGTGCAGGTCTATTTCTTAGTCTGTCCTAAAAATATTCTGGACGTAAAAGACAAGATATTGATTTTGTCTTTTACGATCTCGCGCCTTGCAATCGCATAATACATGTTTTACAGTTTTTAGTTCCTCATCATAAAGTCTGCAGTTAAGGTCTTATTGTAATTGCCTATTTTATTCAGGAATTGTCTTATATGTGCACGACCGGTCTACATTTGATGCCATGAAATATTTCGCCTACCTGGTCTACGCATAACCACGCCTAACCCATATCTTTCGCCCAACCATATTTCATGTCCTAAGTACTTATGCGATGCAGTTTGCACCATATCGTCCGACCTTTAAGAAAGCGTGATATAATTTTTCAAAAATTATTATTGCATCATCCAAACGATCGGCTATAAGGACGATGTCATCTGCAAATCTCAAATAACTTTGGTGAGACGGTGTCCTTGCTGTATACAAAATTTATTTGTTTTTTGTTCAGATAGTTTTCGCTATCTGTGGCATTTTTGTAGCTTGTTGATTATGTTAGTATAACGATGATGTATTCGGTATTCTATCGATATTTTTGTTAACATTTTCCAATGGCTTATGGTATGGAATGCTTTCTAGTAGTCCATGAATATCATTGCCAATGGTTTGTTGTATTCTTCAGACTTCTCCATCAAGTTCTTTATCACTAGTAAGTTGTAGTCAGTGTTGTATCCCGATCTACATCCAGTTTGTTCTCTAAGCTGATAGTAGTAGGCATATAGCGGATATAGCATATGAATGGGAAAAACCTACCGGTTTTAACCGAATACTGGTTTTTTTACTTCGCAATAACCGGTTTTATAGGTTTTTTTTTGTCCCGGTTATAACCGATTTTTTATTTTTAAAGTAAAAACCAATTATTAGGTTTTTACGGTTCTTAGGGTAGGTTAGGTATTATTTTGGATCCCAATCTTAATAATTATTTTCAAGTAATTATTCCAAACAAAATCATAATTCAAATTTTATTTTATTTTATAAACACAGAAGAAAACTGAAAGTGCAAACTCAGATCAGCCAGAAACAATTAAGTTCTATTATAATATTTTGTTGAAAAGGTATTTTTAATCATATTACATAAGGAGTGACCTGGTACATCATCTATTTTTCACACTTGACTCTTGACATTGAAAGTGGGTGAATGGCTTTTGCTGATTACCAAATATAATGTTCTGACTATGAATATCAAATTACCGATTACGTTTCCCTTCGTTCCCTACGTAAAGATTTCCCTACGTTTTCAAAACTACACCCATACAGGAAGTATTAAATGAGTTAAAATGTACATATTATACAAATATATAAACTTGTTAAAAGTTATACCAGAGAACATACGAACACAGAGAAGCGACACGAGGCCCGGAATTCGTGTATCTTTTCTGTATACGCATGACCCAAATAAGGTGCTTTACTGTCAAAAACACGTGCGTTTTCTTCAATTTTAAGTTGCTTACGATAGTCCGTAGGCATCTGTGGTAAACTCTCGACTATACAAGTGCATTTGACCATTTATCTAATTATTTAGTAGTTAAAAGTTTATAGTTATAGTTTATAGTTATAGTTAAAATATATAAGTTAAATATATAAGTTTATAGTTATAGTTTATAGTTAAAAGTTTAATTTATAAGTATTTAAAATGTCTTCTGGTTATTGTTGTGCGTTTCGCGGATGTTCATCTGTGACAGGAAAAGGAATAAGTTTATTTAGATTTCCTAAGAATAATAACAGGTAATTACTATTGCTTTGTAATTATTATTAGTTATTACATAATAGTATTAATTTGACTTTGAGTAAGCCGACACCGACGTGTCCGCCCGAGCTCTCGTTAAGTGAAGCAATAAAAAATAAATTTTGGTTTGCCAAGGGATAGTTCAGAATAAAAACCAGAGAACTACGAACACACATTAAATTTATTGTCTCCGAAGGCTCAGGTCAAAAAATCAACAAAGATGTTGGCCTACTGGTGTGAAAGCGCTCGCAGACAACAATACGAATATAGTATTTTTAGGAAATAAAAATATATAGAGGGTTTTATACACGAGAATATTTGATTTAAACGAAACAAAGAAATTCCTAAAATGCTCAAACTAAAAATTGTTGGAAACATAATTAGATCGAAAATTGGGAAAATCTAAAAATTATAACAGAATAAGACTTCAAAATAAAAAACATGATTGCAAATAAACAAACTTACATTAACATAACTTCAAATATTTGCTGTCTTTTTCACCAAACAGACTTACATTAAATTATGAAAAAACTAAATGCTCATCTACTTTTTGCTATATACAAAAGTTGTCTGTCAATATTTAATTCGTTAAATATAAAGAACAAAGATCAAATATATGGATCGGAGTACACAACATATTTAGGAAATAAATATTTAAATGGGAATTACAAATAAAAAATATTAAAACTTTATTTATTGTATATCTCAATATTTAGTGACAATTTTGAGACTTAATTAGGAGAAAACTGTAAATTTATTAAGATGAGATATTGACAAAAGTTAAATACTTCATTACTTACAATACACTTAGAATATACTAATACTCTTATAGTTGTAAGTAATGAAGTATTATTTATAAATACAAAAAACTCTTTTCTACTAGTCAAACCCTTTCATTTGATACCCATATTGAAGTAGTTGTAAAAAAATAAGTAATCCGCTATTGTGTAGCGGCGTCCATCTTGAATATACAATGATACTGAATGTATGTAGTGTATGTATAGTCGATTCGCTAATCTCAGACACAACTGCGTTCGTAGTTCTCTGGTTATACATGATAAATTTTTTTTATGGTGGTAAAAATAAAAGATGAATTACTTTATCCAATTTATTTTTAAGTAGAATATGTGTTGATATTATTTTTTTTTTAATCCCATTTGAAAGAGTCTGGGAAATTTTTTATAAGTTGAAACGGTTGGGAATTTTTTTGGGTTTGGGGGGAGAGGAAAATTGGTGGATATTTTAGAGGATTATATTTTTAAATGGTAAATTAAATTTACATCACTAATTGAATACAGTAATTGCATATTATATTCTGCTCTCATAATATATTCAATGACAATAGAACCTGAATTATTTCAGCGCTCTCTGTTGAGCACTAGTATAATATTATATTTATTAATATTCAATAAATATATAATAATAATAATAATAATAAAAGAATTAATAAATATATTAATTATTAGAATAAAACGGTTTTATTAAAAATTATGTTTTATTTATATTGATATTGATGTTCTTTTGATATTACTAATTTTGATCATATTGATATCGAGTCTAATGAAGTATCACAAACTAAAGTGCATTGTAAATGTAACTTTGTAACCTATTGGATTAAATAAAACCGAAAATGACTTTTTGGAAAAACCGGTTTTTTTAGCCGGTTAACCGGTTTAGCCGGGTTAAACCCTAAGCAAAAAAAAACGGTATAACCGAAAACCGGTGTTTTGTCAAAAACCGTTATCCCTAGTAGCGTCCAGTCTTTTTTTTAAATTTTTGTGAAAAGTTTATATATGCGTGGGAGTAAACTGATAAGACCGTAGTTTTTTCAGATCTGTTGTGTGTCCTTATTACTTGAAAGTTATTAAGTTGGTGAAAAGAAACTGAAAAGAAACATTTAATAAAGTGATCCTGGAAGAGAAGCAATCAGAGACTTTTACAGTTAGGAAAGTATAGAAACAACGAGAGTGGTGTAGCAACGGATAGTATAATTTACTACAAGAAACAATAAGTAATCGGTTTTGAAAACGATCATCAAGATTGGATACAGTTTTTTAAAGATAAATCACAATTTCTAATTATTTTTCTGACAGATGTCAAGTTAATTTCATTAAATGAAATCAACTACACTTCAATAAAGCCATCCCAGAATTTACCTTAAAAATTTTGAAAATATTGATTTAAATTAATTTACTTTAAAGTTAATAAAGAGAGCAGGGATACAAAAATAGAAATTAAAATAAAGATACATATTCTTATTTTCAGGTAACAAATGAATATAATTTAATAACTTAAATTTTAAGAAGAATTTCAGACGTGGAAATAGAAAACACAAAGATAAACTGTTTTTAATTATAGTCGTATTTCGTTTTTGTCAAAGATAGTTTTAATACAAAAATTACATAAAAACAGAGTTTTTAACCAGGTGATACAATTAGTTTCTTAATTTTTACTGCTGTTTAAGGCTGTTTTCGCAGTTATAGCATACTGCGATTTGAAGTGGGCGTATCACTTACTTTTCTACACGGCTATGTCAGACCCTACGTGACTTAGTAATAGTTTGGATGTTTATTCAGTGGCGCCGGCCCACAGGTTGTTTAAAATAAATGCATTATTCTCCATTCAAATTAGTTTTGTCGGAATACTTTTTTTTAGATTAATTATCGTAGATAATGTTTTAAAAAGAACTAATCACATTTTTAATTTATATGTCTTAGCTAAACATAGTATTAAATAAAAATTTGTGAAACGTGACTGCAATAAACACCATGGTGTTTATTTATAATAAATTTAAATTTTGTTATATTAATATTAATATATAATTAATATTTTGTTAATATTTGTTAGAGAAAACTGATATTAGCGTAGTAAAAATTAAACAAAAAATATTTTTATTTATCTATAAAAAAATGGTACCTGCGAAACCATCATAATAGTAAATGTATTTATCTGGCAAGTATTTCGAGGCGACGCACTGCGAGGAAAAAGTTCTCTGAATAGAATATACATTATTTTAATATATTTATAGGTTGCAGTTACATAAGAAAAGTATCCAATTGATGAATAAAACACAAATCGTGGATAGTTATTTCATCATATCAGTGGCATTTCAGCTCGTCATAAGCCAAAGGCTTCTTCAGAACAATCTTCCATTCGCCCCTGCCTCTGGCAACTTTCTCCATGCTTTAACTCCGATGGATTTTAGATCATCCTCTATGTTATCTTGATACCTAAGTTTTGGTCTTCCTCTAGATCGTCTTCCCACTGGTCCTCTTCGGTCGAAAATTTTTCTGATCGTTTCATCTTCATCTCGCCTAATACATGTCCTATCCATCAAAGGCGTACTAATTTAATAAATTTTACAACGTCAGGTACTACACCTGAAGAAGCATCGTAGTTTACTTTATACGATCTTTTTGACCAAGCACCATCAGCTATAACGGTTATTAACTCATTTCCGTCGGAATCTACTTCACCAATTTCTTTGGCTAAAGCTAATTCCTCCCGTCCAGCCTCTTCTAAGGAATAACAAAGTGTTTGGCCGATGATATCTGCAACTGTTTCCGTATGTTTTGTATACTGCCTGTAGGAAATCACACGTATATTTAATGCAGCGTGCTGCTGCTGTATGTCTGAATAACCAGAACCATTCAAGTTCAGTGAATTGTTACCAGAATCCTATGTTGCTATCTCCTTTTCAATATTCCACATTTGACATTTAAAAGTCAATGTACTTATCAATCCGTCCATTTTTTCTTTGATAATCTCCATATTAGAAAAGTTGTATGAAAATGGAGAATGATTATTCAAACCTTGAGTAGATATATATATATATATATATATATATATATACATATATATATATATATATACATATATATATATATATATATATATATATATATATATATATATATATATATATATATGACATTTAAAAGTCAATGTACTTATCAATCCGTCCATTTTTTCTTTGATAATCTCCATATTAGAAAAGTTGCATGAAAATGGAGAATGATTATTCAAACCTTGAATAGATATATATATATATATATATATATATATATATATATATACATATATATATATATATATATATATATATATATATATATACATATACATATATATATATATATATATATATATATATATATACATATACATATATATATATATATATATATATAAGTTAAATAAAAGCTTTTAAAAACGGTTGTAATATATATATAATAAATACTAAAGCAGTGCAATTGCTCTCCTTTTCCTTGACATAGGACGTTTACTGGGACTCATTTTTTATCTTGTCTCTTATAACTTATATCACTAACCTAATGTAATACTTAAAAATACGCGTAAACTAAAGAACTTTTAACGTATACCACTAAACTAATAATATATTACTTAACATACACGTAAACTAAATAATTTCAATGTTTTCAAAATAAATAAGAATACTGTAAACTGTAAAAACTAAGCAAGTTGATAAAGAAAACACAAGAATGAAAGAACTAAAATGGATTCTAATTCAAGCGAACTAACTGACCGTACCCATAGAGAAATAAAAATAAGACCGTACCGTACGCTCATGTGATTTGACGTCACTAATGCGATAACGATCAAGCTCAGCGACAATGATGAGGAACCCGTTTCACTATTAGATTTCAGTATTTTTTAGCAATTTTCTTCAAAGTTTGAATACGCTTTTCTCGATTATTACTGGACACAGAAAGGTGAAAAAAGAATCAACGATTACAGAAAAAAAAACTCTTTCAACTGATGGGCGTGAAAAGTTTGGTTATAATAGAACGTTAAACAGTATAATCCAATTTTTCAACAGAAAATTCAAAAAAATAAAAAAAGTAAAACCATCAGTTTAAAGGCAACATAATTTCGTATAACATGTCCAAATTTCGAGACATTTCGTCGGTAAATAACAGAGAAAAGATTTTGGTGGACCGATAAAACAGCCTTAATAATGGAAGGCAAATTTGAAATAAACGTGATAGCGGTAGAAGGATCTCAGAAATATACGTCAGTGATATTTATTTTGCACCACATTCCTAATTAGAACAGCAGCAACTAAAATAAAAACCATGTAATTGATGGTCAACATTATATGAGGACGGCACTTCGAAAAATAAAATAAATTTCATTTCAAGGTTTGGTGAAGCCACAATTCGTATCACGCCAAAATTTTAAAAAAGTCCTTCATACGTTAATACACATCGTGCGCTACTGATTCTAACAGTTGTTTTCAGCGGTCTTGTCAAATTGTGTTCACCAATTCAGTCCATTGGCTTTAAGATTGATGGGGACTTCGAGTCGTAACCGTTTAACGCTACATTCGTCATTGGATACCCAAATTTCACCGTTCGTTGCCCTTAGGGCTTCAACCTGAATATTGATGATAATTTCACAAGTAATCATTTACTCTATTCACAAAATAAGGTGATTAACCCTACCTTGTCAAAGACAGTCAACTATTTTTAGCATTATTGTTTTATTTTAAATCATTGCGCATAATATAATAATTTACTTAAATGTTTGTGGATTGTGAAAAGAAAATTTTTGTATATTGCTGTATAAGGGTATTATGCTGAATGCCTAATATATATTGAATTTTAAAAATACCTTTATCTGCATGGAAGGGTTGTTGCATACAAGCAAAGTGTAAAAACCAACAAATTAAACACTACTGCAGTGATTGTTAACCTATGGGGCGCGCCATTACTTAGAGGGGGGCAGCATATCCAAAAAAAACACCAACAATATTGACTAATTTACTCAAATCAAAGAAAAACAAAATTCTGATAAAATACAACATAAAAATACATAAACACTGATACAATAGGTATTTAGTATATCGGTGCATATTCCGACGCAATTCTTCCACTCTATTTTTGCTTTGTTTATATGGTCATTTAAGTTACAAAATAATGCGAGCAATGTTGCTTTTAGTTTTATTGGTTTACGAAAAAGAGTTCTACTACTGATGTACCATCACAAAATCGAACGTAGGCGATAGAATGAGCATCTTTATTGCTATCTGTTGCCTCATCAAGCTGACTCGAAACCAGCTTGTTGCGCAATTTCTCGAGTAGCTGATTCTCTACATTTTTAGCTATATCACCGAATTGTCGGATAACAGTATCATTTGATTAAGGTATAGACTGCAATTTTTTGGCAAAATTATCTCTAAACATAAATTCTACAATTTTATTTGCATCTGGCAAAATAAGCTCTCCACCAATAGTATAAGGCTTTTTGCATCGGGATATTTGATGTGAGACCCTATAAAAACCAAGCAAAGCTTTTGCATTCACAGTCAAAATTTTTTTAAATGATTTTTGCTTTCATGTGATTTAAATATTAACTCGGGGTGTTAATCGTTAAAATCGAAATTTTAACTCGGGGTTTGTCACTACGAAGCGGTTTCCAAATATTTTTTTAAGTTTATAAGGTCTCATACTGTCGGTTGCTAATTTGCTTTTGAGCAAATAGTATACAAAAACCGATTTTCTTCAGTTACTTCTATACAGATAAACCCCAAAATTTAAGTCTTTTTGAGAATATTTCCTTGATTTTATCTTTGGAATTACTCTCGCTTATGCACTTGTTGATGCTTCCGTGAATACCGTGACTGGTAATTAACACGTAAACTACAACGTCCTCTTTAATATTTGCTTCTTCGTAAGGATGTAGTGCCGTCATGTAATTTGTTTAACTATTTTTGTCCAATTATCTCCCTCCTGTGCGTGTTGTTTTGCTTCAGAGAATGAGTAACCAGTCATCTCCTTTATTTGGTCCGACCATCGTACTGGAGATTTTCCTCTGGATCTTTTACCTGCAACGTTACCTTCAACTATCATTCGCTCCACGCCTTCTCTTCTTCTAGTTATATGTCCAAAATATCTTGGTATATTTTGGTTGATAGTTGTGATGAGTCTAGTTTTTATAATCCACAAGGAAACTAACTTCCTGTAGCTGGCAGTATACCATGTATCACAAAAAATTTATTTAAAATCCTTTATAAAAGTATATAGTTATATAACCTTTTTTATAAAGGTTGGGTAATATAACCCAATAGAGTCATATCACAAAACGTTGAATAATATATATTCAATCAGTATTTTCTAGGTGGTCAGCAAACCTGTTGGCGTTTTGTATATTGCTTCTTACCCAGCTACCATTAGTATTTCTAATTGGTGGATTCTGTAAGATTTGTCTTTTTAATTGTTTGGTAGCCTTCCACAATGAGTAATCGGTAGCGATATCAATTGATAGTTCACTTAGGTAGATGCTAACCGATTCGTTTTTAATTTTGTGAATTGCTCTTTTTAATTTTTGTGTGGCATTATTTAATCTAGTTTTATCAACTAGTACTCTAGGTCTGTTTTCGGTTATTATTTCTCTGATTTCTTTCGGGTAGTTATTTTCCTTTATTCCTTTGACACTGTTGGTGTTGTTGTTCCAAGCAGCTTGTTGTACATTTTTATTTAGTAATTCTACTTTTGCCACGGATCAACGGTTCTTAATGAAACTGAGAGGTTAATCTTCTCTTTAAGGTCTATCTAGAAACTTTTCCAGTTAGTATTTTTGTTAACAAGTCTAGGGTGGCTTTTTTGATAACAGTGTAACTCAGTGTGATAATAATTAGAGAATGGTCCGAGTTTATATCCAATGCCTCTTTTATATCTATGTAATTTGTTGAAATATTTCTGACTACAGAGAAGTCGATAAGGTCTGGGATTTGATTTGTGTCAGTAGGTCAGTATGTTGGCTTTCCCGTTGATATTGCGTCGCATTTTATTTATTTCATTGCTACTAAAAATTCTCTCCCTCTGATGTTGGTCAGTGGTTAGATAGATAGATAGATAGATAGTTTATTTGACTGTAAGTTACAACTAGGTTTACACCAAGTCAAAACTAAAATTATAAATATTAAATATTACAAAAACTGAAAACAATACATTAAATATATTTAAGACATTAAAATACTTAAAAAACGTACAATATAGACATATAATTAAAATATTAATAAATTTGGTTATGTTGCAGCTTAGGCATTCACAGATACACCCTCGTAATATTCACCTAATGTATAAGGACACATGGTCACTAGGTACTCTTTGGCTTGGTTTTTAAAAGCTGTAGTTGAATTAATGTTTTTAAAATTTTGAGGAAGTTGATTATACAGTTGTAAACCACAGATAGTAGATGACTTCCTGCTTATTTCTAAATGTCGATAGGGTACTACAAACTGTCTCTTATTTCTTGTGTTGTGTGAGTGAATATCACTGTTACATAAAAAAGTTCTTTTATTTTTATGAATTAGTATCAATAATTCCAAAATGTAAATTCCATACACTGTTAATATATTTAAATCTCTAAATAGGTTTTTACAAGACCAACCATACGGAACACCTGCTATACATCTGACAATACGTTTTTGGGCCTTGAAAACGTCCTTTACACTAGAAGAACCACCCCAGACAGTTATACCGTAAATTATTGTCGATTGTACCTCAGCAAAATAAAAAAGACGAAGGTGTTGCAGACTAAGTATTCTACCCAAATTTCTCAATTGATAACATTTAGAATTGAGTTTTTTACATACATTCCAACAATGAGTCTTAAAAGATAAATGAGAGTCGAAAGTCACTCCTAAAAACTTCACATCACTACAACTCAAAATATCCTCACCATTGATGGAAATACTTAAATCAGGTTTGGTTGAATTTGAACGTGATGTAAATGATAAAAATTTAGTTTTGTGAACATTGAACAGGAGCGACTGATTACTGGACCAATCAGAGAAGGTCTTCAGAGAGTTTGTTATTTAATCTTGTAAAAAATTTATGTCTTTATCGCGATATAGCATTGTTGAGTCATCCGCATAAACTGATACAAATGCATCAGGCATTACATGTGGTAGTTCATTAATATACAAAATAAATAATATAGGGCCCAATATTGAGCCCTGTGGTACTCCATTCTTATTAATAATCGGATCAGACATTGAAATCTTGAAGTTATTTTTCACTTTAACTATTTGGTGCCGGTCTTTCAGATAGGAAACAAACCAACTATGGGCAACTCCCCTAACACCATATCTGTACAATCTATCGAGGAGCACATCGTGTTGCAAACAATCAAATGCACGACTGAGATCACAAAAAATGGCAGTTGGATTTTCACTGTTCTCAATTGAGAGTAAGACTTCATCATAAAAACTGTTAATGGCTGTGGAAGTAGAAAATTGATTTCGAAATCCATGTTGATGCTTTGTGATAATTTGGTTGGTATCTAAAAATAATAAAAGTTGTTTTAGCATTGCATATTCAATAATCTTAGATATCACAGATGGAACAGACAATGGTCGAAAATTTGACATTAATTCAGGATCACCTTTTAATACCGGTGAAATGATAGAAGTTTTCAGCATGTTGGGAAAAACACCAGTATTGAAAGAAGCATTTATAATGTGAGTCAGTGGTGTCAAAATTTGAGACGCAATTTTCTTAATTACTATACCTGATATTTCATCAAAACCACACGATGCTTTGTTTTTAATTTTATATTTTATTATATCTAAGACATCTTCTCCTGTTACATAAGATAGGAACAAACTAGTTTGAACAAAATCATTGGAATGCTAAAAATTTAAATTTGGTTTAATTATTTTACTAATTATATCTACTGGTGCATCTATAAAGTAATCATTAAATTTGTTTGATATTATATCTGAATCTGTAATCCTAGTATCATCTATTTTTAGACAGATATTTTTGTGATTTTTTTGTTTTCCATTAAGTTCATTTATAACAGCCCATGTGGTTTTGTTTTTGTTAGAGGATTTAGAGATTTTGTTAAAATAAAATTGACTCTTTGTGGCCTCAACAAGAACTTTGTGCTGATATTTTTTTGTCTATGTAGAGTGGTGACCCCCAATGCGTATGTTTTGCATTGAAGTCTATTTCAAGGATAAATCTATGTCCTTGACTCGTCAGGAAATCTACACATTGGTTTTTCTATGGCATGTCTTGACAAAGTGTAAACCGCTGTGTAAACGAATTGAACTAGAGTAGTAAATCGATGTCAAAAACTGTTATTCTATGACGCTACCTCTGACGAGGCCTCATCGTGACGCTCGTTTCGTGATGCTCGCCTCAGCAATTTACTAATACTAGTAAATATCTTTTAGTAAATATCTTTTAAATACCTCAGGAAAAATAAAATAGAATGTAAAAATTAAATGGAATGTGAAAATAATATCAAAATAAGTGAAAAAAATCAGACATCATTGCTATAAACAATAAAACCAAGTAAATGAAGAACATATGAAAGACATTAAACAAGCGCTAAAAGAAATGAAAAATAGTAAAACACCTAAACAATATAATAAGACTCTTAAATTGCTAAAAACAAAAGAAATATATCATAAAACCTCTTCTTCACTAACGGGTAGTTAAATTTATTTAAACTTTACTCTATAAAACACTTCGTATACTTTTATTTCAAATTAAAATAATTTTTGGCGATACATTTCTGCTTTATAAAATATCCTAAGAGGCATACACATTTTCGTCATATCTTAAAATTTAGGGACGTATTTCGGTAACGAGGACAAACTAATCTGGCAGTCCGGATCGAAATTGTTCTTAAATCCATCGGACCGTGTATCCAGGTTGTCTTTCAGGAACAACTCATCTACATATGTTCGGACGTCAGCTGCGCATTGTTTCACCAAAAGGACTGATTACGGATGCAAAATTTCCCATTCATATTCAAAATTTTATATTCCGCTTTATCATTAATTTATTCGCTGGCGTCACTCCCTCGGGCTCTCTCCACTCTCTCCTTTCTTTTTCATTTTATCTCCTTGAGGATGAGGAGAAGCTAATTCCTCTCTTGTACATTTTAATGACTAAATCCAAATCAAAATGCGATTTTGGGGGATAAGGCTGGGATAAGGAGATATGAAATGCACGTTTTCTGAAATTAGATCTTAGCGAAATATAAATAAACAAATTGTCTTAATTTTCATACAAATACAACTAGATAATTCGTTATTTGTTTAAATAGTATAAGCAGTAATTGGCTATTTATTGGATAAAATAAATTTAAGCTAGTCTGTAGTAACTTTTTTTATTTTTTTTTTTAAATACATTTATAAAATATTCTAAAACGTTTAACATTTCAAATAAAATATGTGAAATATACTTATTTTCAAAAAAAGCTTAAAAATAAATAAAACAACATTAAGTTAGAATCAATATGGTCTTAGACTAGATTGATCATCACAGGTATTTATACGGGACTAATTAGCAAAAAATATTTGTAACATAAAAAAGTTTTATTTGTGTGATATGTTATACAAATTAATGTTCTTTGACTTATATCACTCTTGGAAAGAATTTGTTCCTTATATGATTAGGAAGACGAAGAGTCATTATCGTGTATGGATGGTATTACAATATTAAAACTTAATAATTAAATGTTAAAGAATTACTTCCTTTTAAATGTAGTTACATTGGGTTTTTCGATTAACCTTGGGTAAACCTTTGCGTTTTAGGTTCAAAGCTACCATACATTTCCAACGTTAAAAAAAACTTTTTTGCACATAGTAACACAAAACACCACTATGTTGTTACTAGCTAAGTTTTTTTACATATTAACTCGACATTTCTAAAAATTGCGGTAAGATAAATGTTTTTTATTAGATAATATATGGTAGCTAATTATAATTTATTCTCTTTCAGATAAGTCAAACAATAAACTACAAACATTTCGAAGAATGAAAGTCTTTTAATTTTGGATTACCTGTATTTAACACAACGTAAGATATGCATAAATTATTTTCTTTGTTAAAATATATTTGTATAACGTGAATAAGCTTAAGTGAAATAAAAGACAATTGAACCGGGTTTTCCAAATAGATTAGTGCAGTGATTAGGACAATAGAATAGATTTTAGAAAGATAGGTTTTTGTTAGTTTTTAAGAATTGGTAGGAAAATATTATTTTGTAAACAATGTTCGGAAAATTTATAATTGTAGGTAAAAATTTGTGTGTTATCAAATGGGAGATAAATGACGCGTTTTGATTGGATGAAATTGAAAAAGGTGGGATGATTGGTTTGAGAATGAGACGTTAGTTAGTTTCGGAAGAAAGAAAAGATCGTCAGTTGGTTTCCAAGGGTAGAAGGCGAACGGCCGTTGTTCTCGGGTAGTTTCCCAGAGGTAGTAAGCGGTAGCAGTGAAAGTTTGTGAGTTTTCGTGTAGTTAGTGTATCTGACAGAAGCTGATCCAGTAAAAGATTGTAAAGTATATTTTCTACTTATATTCCAAGAGTCACTGTTCAGGCCAACGAGAGATTCAGTTTATCGTAAAGAAAAGATATTCCAAGAGTCAGTTTTCACTCGGGCCAACGAGAGATTCAGTTTATTGAGAGAAGAAGAAGCTAGCATAATTTGAACGATTCGTGCATTTGAAGGAGATCATTAAGGATGATAAACTTGCAATAATTTCTTGTAAGATTGCTGATTACCTAGGGAGCGGCTACGAGTAAATAGTATAGTCTACAAGGAACAAGGATTTGGACCACTCATCATCAGATAGAGATAGTATGTTTTCTGCAGTTTTTCTTTTATTGATAACACAATTTTTACACTTAATTAAAAAGGATATAAATATTTTGATTAGGAGATTTAGAATAATATTGGATTTTGAGATTTCAACTAATATTGTTTGTACCATTAATTTTGAAGGTTCACGTACGTAGAACAAAATTTTGAGAATCATTATATGAGATTTTGTTTATTGAAAACATTTGACTGTGAATTTTGTTTCATTATTTTATTTCAATATATAACGTTAGATCCTATATGTTTTTTTTATTATTCCGGTATTCTTTGGACCTTACCTTTCACATGTAATAGCATAGATATTGAAACACGAATTTAACCCTGAGATAAGAGAATTAAAAAGTGTGATAGGGTCATAATCATATCATTTAAATAATTTTAATTAATTAATTAATTAATTAGCTAATTAATTGCTTGGCGCACCAAGACTTTAAATATCACAATAATATATATATATATATATATATATATATATATTATATATATATATATATATATATATATATATATATATATATATATATATGTGTGTGTGTGTGTGTGTGTGTGTGTGTGTGTGTGTGTGTGTGAGTACCTTTATATTACACATCTATAACCAACCTTGCAACATATACACAAGTTAACATCAGACTGAAGCTGGTTGTTTGAAACTCACTTTATGTTATATTGCTAACTAAGACTGTATGGACTTTGCTAACATACTTTGTTAGATTTTCATACCATACTTTTGTTGCCCCTGATAATATATTGCTAACCATGTTTTATATTTTATATATTTTTTTTTATGTAACTGACTGTTGACTAAGTTCTATTTATATTCTTAGCACTACTGGATACTATATTGGCTTACATATCTTGTCTATTTTATCCTTTAGTTTCTTGAGTGCCTGATGATGCTGTCTAACTTGTAATAAAACTATACAAAATAATAAAACACTGAAAACTTTGTTTTCAAACTTAGACAAAATTTATTTTAAATCTTATCACTACAGCTGTTTGATTGCCTTTCTTAAGTTTCTCACTTGGGAAAGGCAATCAGCCGACACAGCTGTAGTGATAAGATTTAAAATAAATTTTGTGGAAGTTTGAAAACAAAATTTTCAATGTTTTATTGTTACATAAAATGAATTTTCATCAAGTAACGGTCGAATCTATCAATTATATACAAAATAACACGGATTGTGAGTATTAGACCGTAGTCCGTAACACTCATATATATTTTTTCCCTTTTTTTATTTGTTGGTGCCATCAACAGATGCTGGCTAAAAAGAAGTAAGCAATGAATTCCAAAATATTTTGCAATTCACTTATTGTTTAGGCGCAATCGACGAAAAACTTGCCGAAACATAACGAAGTTGCCGGCAGTAAATAATATTTCTATAATTATAGAAATACTAGTATTAGAGGAATACGTAGTGAAGTACTGTTTGCTTTGGTTAATATAAATAACATAGTATTGGTATATGTTTACATTGGAACAAATGGCTGAGTTGTCTCCGATGGGCGAATATGGTTGGTCGCAAACAAGAGTATGCAAGCGTCTTCTGGCAATAAAGCTTAACATAACAAGCTCCACTGAACTGCCACAAGCAAAAGATAAGGTGCCTTATGTTTTCATTGGAGACGAAGCATTTTCACTAGTGGAAAGTTTAATGAAATCGTATTCTCAAAAAAACATAACCTTTCCAGAAAAATATATTCAATTATCATTTATGTCAAGTAGAGTTGTGGAAACTATTTTTATGATATTGGCTTCGAGGTTTTAAATAGTTTTAGAGTCAATTGATATTAATATGGACAAAATTGAAATTGTAAGATTAGCATGCTGTGCTTTGAATAATCATTTGCGGATAACGTCTAAAAGTCATTATATTACTGAACCATGCATCGGTCATGAAGATAGTAACAATGGCAGTGTCATGCATAGTCAATGGAGATTACAAACCGGGAGCAGTATGGCCAATTTGAGAAACACTGTAACAAATATGTACTAGTAATTTAACAAAGAGTATTTTGTAACAAACTACAATAGAGCGCCAATGTAACAAATGATTTAAGGAAGGTTGTTTTCGTGCACCACTAAGGGTCAGCTATAAAATGTACCCTGATACACTAAAGAATCTACTAATCCATAAAAAGAAAGAGATTAGATTTGTATGATAAACATAGGCAAATGTAAGATATCAATTTAAAATAAAACAAATGTAGGAAATGTAGGAAAAATGTAACTAAATTGGAATATAAAAATATAACTAAATTAAAGGCTGGCTAGCGGACTGTGCCGGAAAGTAATTATTTAACATTCAAAAGAGGATTCGGCCAATTGTTATAGAATAGGGCAATGTGATGAATATCAAAGGTATTCTAAGATTTGAGTGGGCGCCAGGAAAGTATTAACATATACTTTCCAAGGTATCTTGTAATGGCGTATACCCTTTTTGCTGAAGTGAAAAAAAAGACAGGTATTAATTGAAATATTAATCTTAACATCCAATTTAATACCTAACTAAATATATACAGTACTAGATTTTTGTTTCAATACACAGCAAACAACAATACAGTACAGCAAACAGAACCAACAGAACAAACAAAAAAAAACACAAAAAACAATACAATGTTTCAAACAACATTATTCTGCTTTTGATTGAACAACAAAAGTAGACGACTTCAACAAACACGACTGTTGATAGAATATTTTATACAAGCTTTGTGTTAGAGGACCAAAATGTAAAAGGGACCACCATATGATTATTGCAAAAGTAATGGTGACATTTAAGAGAGAACAGTCAAGTTACAAAAATTATGAAGTAACAGACATAGGAACAACTATAGAAAACATAAAATATAAGCTGGAAAGCTTTAAACAAGATTTGACAAAGTGCTTAAATAAAATTAGAATAGCTCAAAAAATAAAAAATATAGAAATAAAGGACTTAGGTCCTGAAAGTCTGTATGAAGTAATTAAAAAATATATGCACGAAGCGGCAAATAAAGCACTGGGAAAAGTTGAAAATCGGAACAAAGGAAAACCTGAATGGTTGTCAACGGAACTAGAAGAGAAAGTTCTCAAGAAAAAACAAGCATATCACATATGGCTTCAATCCAAAGATTTTCAAGACAGAGATATATGAGCCAAATGGAATAGAGAAGTTAAAAAAAACTGGATAAGGCAAAAAATGTAAACTGGGAGGCTAAGTGTGATGAACTGGACAGATTTATGGGTAGAACAAAAGTGTCACAAGTTTGGAAAACATTAAAGCAGTTGAGGAAAAATGAGAAAAATGAAGAGAACATTCCTCTCATAAAGTTAAATTAATGGGAAGAATATTATACAAAACTGCTGAAAGACGATAGAGTGAAGCACAGATTGGACAAGTTAAGGAAAGTAATAGATAACAGAGACGAAAGACAGGAAATCCCTATAATAACATTATCTGAATTGACGGAAACCTTAAAAGAGGTTAAAAACGGAAAAGCCGCAGGGCCTGGAGACGTTCCCATAGAGTTGGTTAAATATGGACCGACTGCACTTTTAGAATTAAAAGTAGACCTTTTTAATAAATATATATGTGGAGACCAGGAAATTCCGAAAGATTGGAATAAATCTTATATCTTAAATATAAGAGAGGGAATAAAAGAGACTGTTCTAATTATAGAGGTATTAGTGTGACGAGCTCTGTGGGCCGGTTGTACGGCAGAATATTAAAGAAGAGGGTTGAAAGACAGATACAAGATATTGAAGAACAAAGCGGCTTTCGTACCGGGAGATCCTGAATTGATAATACATTTATCCTACAACAAATAATTGAAAAGCGTGTCGAAAGAAGTAGAGAGACCCATTTGGTATTTATAGACCTTGAGAAAGCATATGATAGTGTCCCGTTAAAGAAAATGTTTGAGGTTCGATTCGACGTATATCCGAGCGATATATAAATTGTACGAGAATGAAGTTAGTTGTGTAAAAAATTGGGACCAGAAATTCAAATGAATTTAAAGTCACTAAAGGCCTAAAGCAAGGATGCTGTTTGTCACCGACACTCTTTAAAATATACGTCCAAGAAGCATTGAGGAATTGAAGAAATAAATGTAGATTTATGGGCATCGAAGTGGGACAAGAAACTCTGTATACATTGTTGTTTGCAGATGATCAGGTGGTGGTTGCAACCGATGAGGAAGATATAAATTATATAAATCGAAAATTATTTGAGGAATATGCCAAATGGGGGCTTACTGTAAACATAAGCAAAACAGAATATTTAAAAATTGGAGGAAATACCACAGATCTGAGGCTTGAAAACGCAGTCATAAAAGGTTGCAACCAGTACAAATATCTAGGAAGCATCATATCAGCAGATGGCAGAGTTAAGATAGATGTACAAAACCGATTAACCCAAGTGAAAAAATGCATCCGAATACTGAATTCATTATTGTGGTCTAATAAAATTAAGATTCATACTAAGCTTCGTGTATACAGAACAATTGTAGAACTGATTACCACATATGGTGCCGAAAGTTGGACGATGACAAGGAATGAACGAGATAAAGTAGACGTTGTGGAAATGGATTATCTTAGAAGGTCATGTCGAGTATCGAGAATGGAAAGAATCAGCAATAAGGAAATACGAAACCGTATAGGAATTAGAGATTCTCTTTCAGATAGAATACAAGGAAGGCAATTACAATGGTATGGTCACGTGATCAGAATGGAGGAGGAGCGGTGGCCAAAGAAAGCCTTAATGTATGTTTCGCCAGAAATAAGGAAAATGGGAAGAACACCAAATTCCTGGAGAAGAGAAATTACAAAAACAATGCAATCTAGATGCTTAGAAGAGGGAGATTGGAGAGATAGGAAAAGATGGAGGCTGAAATGTGGGAAGCGGCAATCGCCGTAGGACCCCCGTTATATGATGATAAAGCTTTGTTCTGCAAACGATTCAACTACTACGTACTGCGAAGCATCTATAAATGCCTACACACGTCACGATTTATTTTTACTGCAGCAGTTTGGACTACTGTTCTGTTCTACTACATGCAGTACGATAAATACTTTCGTATGTAGACCAGTTAAACCAGTTCTTCGGTAGTGCAGAATTTATTCAATTCAATATTTTTAGTAGCTCTGCATAAGTTTTAATAATTGTGTAAGATCATTCTTGTCTACTTTTTACTATTACTGTACAAATCGGATTTGGTGTCTGATTTGTCAAAACCTGAAGATTTTAGCATTTATTTTAAAATAAGAAAATATGTTTTTATGACAAATATTTTATCTAGAGTTCTAGTAATATCTTTAACCTTTTATGAGCACTTTAGTTTGATATAAAGTGTATTTGCAAAACAAATATTCCACACTGCCAATTTGTGTAGTTTGTTTTTAAAATTTTGTATTAACTTCTTTTTAAACTATATATTTTTAACAAAAAAAGCTATGCAAACAAAAAACCGGATTCAGATTCGTAAATTAACAAGGAAGCGAGAGCCAGTCATCAGCCAAGAAGGAGCCGAGGGGCCTGCCTGCTTTAAATACATTACATTGAATTGTTAATTGAAAAGCCACTTTAAAGTTTAGGAAAACCGTCGGCAAGCCGTCGTTGGACTGGCGGTTTGCAATCAACGATACAATTTCCACATTTTTAAATCTAATTTTAATGTAATGAGCGAAACGAGTAGCCAGAAAGAAAGTCACGAGAGTGCGAGGGGCGCGGAGGGGTTGTTACCCGCCGATGAAAAAAGAAGCACGTAAAATATAGAAAGAATGCTAATTAATTATTCTGAGGAGCCGTGATTAGCATTCTGGAGTTAGCCGCGACAAAATTACAAATCCCAAAAGTCAATGGCGTAGTTATTGTAAGAGCATATTAAACTTTAACGTTTAAAAGTTTAAGTCACACATTATGTATAATAAAAGTGTAATAATACCATGTACAGATTTTTTCTAAATATACTTTAAAAATGCAAACTTCAAGCATAAGTAATCCATTGTAATTTGTTTATATAAAGTAAAGTTTAAGAGGATCCTCTCTGTCGTGCGATCCAATTTTACCTCCGAGCTTTTTGATTATGTACATTTCTCTAATAGCTCTCCTGGCCATGTTATTCTTAGCATTTTTCTTGACGGTTGTTCAAGTGATAGATGCATCTCCGAGCTTAAAAAAGTATACAAAACAGTAAAAAATAAACTCAATAAAAAAATAAAAAAGAATGTTGGCAAAACCTAATACATTAATAAAAATGCTTTTTAGCATAGACGACATATGATGCGACGCATATAAAATAACAATGAAGTCACTAAGCATGCTCACTCCATAAGTTAGACGAGGACCAGCGACGAAAATCGGCACCATCAAGGAGGAACAAATCTTCTTGAAGATTTCCCCTGCGCTCGTGGAGGAAGTCACAGAGGATAAAATAAAATCCGCTGGTCAAGAAATCAGAGCATGGAAAGCTCCCGGAGTCACCGGAGGCACTAAAGATAGCAAGAACAGAGAAACCAGGTTTAATCAAAAGAATATATAACGATCTACTGCGGAAGCAAGAGTTTTCCAGGGAACTAAAATAAGCAATTTTGATTTTGCTTCTACAGCCCGGAAAACTCTTCGATTGAGCATCTTCTTATAGGCTAATATGCCTTCTGGACTGTCTTGGTAAGTTATATGAGAATCTTGCGTATTGGCAGATTCTTCTTCTTCTTCAAGTGCCGTCTTCGTTCCGAAGTTTGGCTATCATCAAAGCTATGCGTATTTTTGATGCTGCAGATCTAAACAGTTGGTAATTGGTGCAATTGTACCATTCTCTCAAGTTTTTCAACCATGAATGCCTTCTTCTTCCTATAGATCTCTTTCCCATTATCTTTCCCTGTATAATCAACTGCAGCAACTGGTATTTATCTCCCCTCATAACATGTCCCAATAGAGCTCTATTCAGCCAACAATATGGATTTAGAATGTCGATCTGTGCCCTGAGTGTGGAGCGATGGATGACGCCCATCATGAGATATTCATATGTTCTGTATACAATGTGGGAAAAACCTTGCTACAGCTGACCCTGGCATCACCTCTAAGCGAGACATAAACCATAAAACACAAGGAAAAGAAAAAGAGGAGACTGTAATAAAGGTAAACTGTTTATTTGATTATGTCATATCTGCCGGCGTCAGTAGGAAGAGCCACTATTTAGCTTCTACTATTGACGCTGAAATATTAAAAAACTTTAAGAGTTTTAAATTCTAAATAATAATCTTACATTTTACCTGTATAATTATTGTAAATATCTTAACTTAACTCTTAACTAAAGTTCTCACATAAAAATTTTAGACGGTATTGAAACAGTATAAAGTATTTTATATATATATAGTTCAGCTCAACAGGCCTCAAAGGCCCAAGGCTTCAACGGTTTTCTTCCATTTCTTTCTATCTTGTGCTAAGTTTTTCCAATCTTGTACCCGCAGCGACTTCAGATCTTCTTTTGCCGACTCCAGCCATTTTCTTCGGGGGCGGCCTCTTTTTCTTTTTGTACCAGCCTCCGTGTTTATTAATTCATTGGGAACTCTTCCTTCCTTCATTCTTGCTATATGCCCGAGCCATCTTAATCTTTGAATTTTCGCGAGTCTTGTTATTTTTGGTTGTCCATATATTTGCATTATTTCTTCATTCGTTCTTCTTCGCCAGATGTTCCCCTCTTTTACACCTCCGTATATCCTTCTAAGAATTTTTCGTTCCCATCTATCTAATTTTACTTCCATATCTTTATTTAGTGTCCAGGTCTCGCTAGCATAGAGTACTGTAGGTCGGATAACTGTTGTATATATTCGTTTTTTTGCTGTTCTGGATATTATCTTCGACCTCAGTATCTTAGTCAGGCTCCCAGCACTCTTACTACCTTTGGCCATTCTTTTTATGATTTCTTGGTTCTCTTCGTTCCTATTTGTTAGTGTCACTCCCAAGTAGTCGAATTGGCTAACAACTTCAAAGTTATATTCTTTACTTGGGCTTTGTACCTTAAAGGACTCTCCTAGATGATTTTCGTTTCCCCTCATCACCATATATTTTGTTTTTTCTTCGTTTATTTCTAAACCATATTCTCTGGCTATTCTCTCTATTCTAATAAAGATTTCTCTTAATTCTGCAGGTCTCCTTGTTATTAAGGTAACATCATCTGCATATGCTACACATTGATGTCTGTGATGATATATTGTGCCTCTAGTGTAGATGTTACATTCTCGTAAAATCTTCTCTAAGATCAAATTGAAAAAATCTGTTGATAACGGATCACCTTGTCGCAGACCTCTATTGGTGATAAAACTATCCGAAACCCGTCCTTCTAACATGACTTTACTTTTAGTATCATTGAGTATGCATTTAGTCAGTCTTACTATTTTTGGTGGAAATTCAAAATATTCTAGTGCTTCATATACTTTATTTCTTTTTATAGTATCATATGCCATTCTAAAATCAATAAACAGCATGTGTACTGTTAGGTTGAATTCATATGAGCTAGCTAAAATTTGTTTCATTGTAAAAATTTGGTCAGTTACCGATCTGTTTGCTCTGAAACCTGCTTGATATTCACCTAGACAATTTTCAACTTTTGTTTTAATTTTATTTCTAATTGATATGGCCAAAATCTTATACACTGTATCTTGTAGAGCTATTCCCCTGTAATTTTTACATTCTGTAACGTCTCCTTTTTTATGCACTGGACATAAGACTGCTTCTTTCCACTGATTGGGTATTTTTTCTTTGATCCACACTTCGCGTATTAACTCAGCGATTTCTTCTTGTACCATTTCGCCACCTTCTTTTAAAAACTCAGCAATGATACCATTTTCACCAGGTGCTTTGTTGTTTTTTAAGTTTTTTATGATCTCTATAATTTCTTCCTTGGTAGGTACTTCTTCATTTACATATGTGTCCCTTACTTCTTCATGTTGTAGTTGCGTTTGTTCTCTTTCATCTTGGTCGTCCGTACATAATAATATGTTCTCAAAATAACTGGCCCACCTTCTTAATTTTTCATCTGTTCCACCTAACAGATTCCCCTCTTCATCTTTATAATATCTTGATGTGGTTTTGTACTGGGTTCGGTCTCGTTTTATTTCTTGGTAGAAATTCCTGACTTGTTTATGTAAAAAATCTTCTTCAATACGAACTAGTTTCTGCTCTAAACTTGAACGCTTCTTCCTTCTACAGATCTTCTTTGCTTCCCGTCTTTTTTCGGCATAAGCTTTTTTACTCTCTTCATTATTTCTTATTATGCTATTTATTCTAGCTTTATTTCTGTCACTAATGGCTTTCTTACAATCCTCATCATACCAATCCGTTTGTTTACATTGTCTGTTTCTTGATAATACTGAGTCGGCTGCTTCTTGAATTTTTTCTTCTAGTTGTACCCATCTGCTTTCTATATCATTTACTGTTGTCTGGCTTTTCAGTTTCTCTTCAATTTGCTGCCTGAATTTTTTCCTAACTTCTCCCTCCTGAAGTAGTGCACCGTTATATATTTTTATTTTTTTACAACTAGCTTTATTAATTGTGGGTATTATTTGCTCCATTTTAATTTTGACCAAAAAGTGGTCCGAATTTGCATCAGCACCTCTGTAACTTCGGCTATCTTTTATGGCTCTCATATGTTTGGCTTCTATTAGGAAATGATCTATTTGGTTTACTGTTTGTCCATCTGGTGATATCCAGGTACCTTTATGAATTTCTTTGTGATCAAAATAAGTGCTCATAATTCGCATATTGTGTTCGAAAGCAAATTCTATTACTCTTTTTCCATTCAGATTACTATCTCTATGTTTACTTTTTCCCCCTGTTATTTGTTTGTATACATCCTCCCTGCCAATCTTGGCATTCAAATCTCCTACAACTATTTTTATGTCATATGATGGTATTTTGTAAAACATATGTTCTAATTGTTCATAAAAGCTATCTTTAACGTCTTCATCTGTATTTTCTGTTGGTGCATGCACATTTATAAAGGTTATTTTTCTATATTTTCCTCTTATTCTTATTTTACATAATCTGCTTGTGACTGCCTCAAAATCTATCATCAGATTGGCAAATGTTTTCTTTATAAAAAATCCCACCCCAAATACACGTTCATTGTCTCCACTGTTGAAAAACACGTAGTTCCCCACATCCATGGTGAAATTTCCTTTTTGTTTAGTTTCTTGTATAGCTGCAATATCTATCTCATATTTCTCTAACGTATCTGATAAGTTCTTTAGTGCCCCTACTTCAAAAGTTCCTCTAACATTCCATTGTCCTATCATCATCCTATTCCGCGCTTTATTCGTTTCCATATTTTCCTGACCACTGTGCCTGTGTAGACTCAGTTTTTTTTCATTTTCTCTAGTTTTTCGGTACTATGGTTCCATTTCCACCATTCATCGTTTATACATATTTTCTGATAGCCGACTTTTGTTTCATTACCTTTTCCTTTTTCTTCTCTCGCCATATCTCTTAGCTCTTTCTGTAGTTTGGCTTCGACTTGGGTTAGATCGTTTTCAATGAAATACCGCGTTCCTCTTAATTTGCTCTTATTCTTCATAATAAGCTCTTTATCCTTCATTGTATCTACTTTTACTATCGCCACTGGTGGTTTCCCTTGAGAGGTTCTTATTTTCTGCACATCTTTTATTTTCACATTCACATTCAATTGACTTGCTATAAAGTTGGTGGCATCTTCCAGTTCCTCATTTTCTTTGAAATCGCGTCCTTTGATCACAATGTTTTGTTTCCGGATTTGTTTATCCATCTTTTCGATCCTGCTTTCCAGGAAATTTACCTTTCCGTTCAACTCGCGATTTTCTTTTTTTAAATTGCTAATTTCTTCTTGAAAAATCTGCTGGTCTTTTCGTATTCCTTTAACTTCGTTCATAAGAGCGATCATCATTTCTTTCAATTCGGTATTATCGCAATCTTTCTTAGGTGGAGACCTAGTTAACTTTCTGCTTTTCATGAAAGGGTTTTCATCTTGGTCGTTTTCTTTTTTTTCATCTCTCTTTCTCTTACCATCGTCAGATTCTTCACTATCTCATTGATTTAATCCTCTTCTCGCGGCCATATTGTTAAAAATATTATAAATCTCTTACCTTATTCTGGACAGTGTTTAGACGTTAAAATTCTCACTTACACGCCTATGTATTGTTTTGTAAATAATCACTAATTATTGTCCTTATCGTGAAGGTTCCCCGTACCGCACTACTTGCCTCTTCAACAGATCGGAGCTAGCAGCGCTGATTGTTTATTTAGGTTACTCGTTATGATTTTTAAAAAACTCGATTTAGTTCACAATTTTCTAATGACACTCGATTCACACATACACTATTTCGCAAGAACAACACTTTGTGGATAAATAAACTCGATATTACCCGAATTTTCGAATTAAATATCGGAGCCGTTTTAAACCACGTCTTTCTCGTTCGTATACCAGTAACGGAGTCCCAAAATAATATAATAAAATAATAAAAATTTTATACTTATTTATTTTAATATTTACACTTTTGTAACCACTTTAATATTTAGACCTTACATGTCTTTATGTAAACCTGGAGAGCATTCTTACAGCCCCCATAGTACATGACTACACTTCTTCTTCTTACGGTGCCTATCCGTTCCGGATGTTGGCGATCAACATGGCTATCCTAACTTTGCTTGCTGCTATTCTGAATAGTCCGGTTGTGGATGTATTAAAATACTTTCTAAGGTTTTGAAGCCAAGATATTCTTCTTCTCCCCGATCCTCTCTTTCCAAATACCTTGCCCTGAATAATGAGTTGCAACAAGCCGTATCTCTGTTCATTCCTCATAACATGGCCAAGATATTCTAGTTTGTGCTCTTTGATGGTGTTAATAATCTCGCATTGACTACACTGCAAAAATCAATTTACATGTATGTTGTTTTGTTTCTACTTGTTTTCTAGTTGTTTATACTTGTATCTAGTGTACGGTGTATGTCTTATTTGGAGCAGCCCATTACTAAGTAATGGGCTGGTGTGGATGGAGAGATGAATGGACCATCGCCCGGGGGGTGAAGTATGCTTGTCTAGAGTTGCTTGTAGCAGTTATCTGGTCATTCTCGGTATGTTCAACTTTTTTTTTCATGAACCTTTTTTTTTCTTGCTTCTATTCAGGAGCTATTGCTTTATCTACCTCAAGTATTTAAAAATCAACGGTTGATTTAGTTAAAGTGGAAAATTTTATATAATTTCTGTAAGAAAGTTTAAAATTTTTATATTTAAAACAACCGTGACTACGTTTCTTGATTGTTATAAATAAATTAATTAATTTGGTAAAAAGTTATATTAAAAAAAAACTTTTTTTTAAATTATCGTAAAACATGTTTTTTAAATTCGTGTATGAATTGTAGAAGTATCAAGTTGTTAAATGATATTTTTTCTCCGTCACTGGATGTTTCTTTAGAGAATCTCCAAAGGCCTAAATTGTAGCTTTACTAGATTATTAATTCGGAATACGTTGGGAATATTTTAAATTGGTATTTAATCTCTATTCAAAATGAAATCGGCACTGAACCAATATCAGCTCAACTCAACGCCACCAGTTCCGACGGTGGTTAAGAGTATTTCTACTTTGTCTCGACTGGTTTTATGAATAATTTCCAAATCTCAAATCTGTGGCATCGATTAGGGAAAGTTTGTAGTCACTAGTGGAATTAAAATTAGGGTTCACTGATCCCTAGCTTCATTGAAACAGACTAACAATTATTTGGTATGGAGGATTACAAAGAAAATTTACCGTCACTTTGATTGTTCACTATAAATATATTTCCTTTTTGTTTGTATTGGTAAAAGGGAAATACAAATAAAAAGATAAGTAAGCGAAAATTGATTTACAATAATAAGATAAAATAAACTTATTTATTTCTTCCCAAAGATTCTCGAAAATATAAGAAGGTAGTTGGCAATTTAAACTTACCTAAGAATTACAATTCTATAGCAATGCTACAAGAAGTACCAATAAAATCTTAGTTAAGAGATCCATATATCAGAAAAAAGATAAAGGAGCAAAAAAATATTCTTAGAACATTTTATTAATTATAAAAACTACTGGACTAAATTCTCAAGGTCGAGACACTCCATTTCAGACTTCTATATCTGTACGTGTCGTCTGCATTTCTCTCATTTCTCGTGTTTAACTTCATAATTTTTAAATAAATATTAAGTGCTTACTTAGAGATGTGTTTAGTTACATGCTTGGTCTTCCTTCTTAAAGGTATTGTAGTTTTTTTATTGCGTTTATGTTTTGTTTAGTTCCATTTGTCACTTAAATATCGCTAAAGTTGGATGTTCTCCTATTTTCATGTTTTTGTGGAAAAGAGTATATATTCTCGTGTATCGATAATCGCAGAATTTTAAAAAGTTGAGAAATTGAATTGACAAATTGATTTGGAATACTCACCAAAAGTTACCTTTAGTAACGACAATAAAAAAGTGTTAATACGAGTTTTTGATAAAATTACATCTACTGCCCTTTACCGGCCTTTGAAAGCCCAAAAAACATATCTTAGAGCAATAATCACAAAATTGAAAAAAAAAACATTACAAATTGAAGTGAAATACCCACCAAAAGTTAGCTTTAGTAAGGGTAATAAGAAAGTATTATTAGACTATTGACGATAACTATGAGATGAAAACAAAAATAAGTAGAAACTGGAATCTAGTAGATAGAAACAAACTAGGGCAATATAAAGGGATATACATAGACCTATTAAAAGAACAACTTACCCAAAGATTAGACAGTGACGATAAAGATATAGACGAAATAGACAACATACTTACAGCAACAATGATTACATCAGGAAAAGAAATAGCAAAGAAGGATCTAAAGAAGAACAACTATATATCAACATAAACAAAGAAGCTTATGGATAAAAGAAGGAAGCTGAACGAAGAAGGCAAAAGGAAATCTATAGAATATGTAGAAATTAATAAAACAATAAGCAGAATGATAAAAGAAAATAAGAGAAAAGAACAAGAAATAAAAATAGAAGAAGTAATACAAAACAACAAAAATATGAAATGCGTAAGGCCGAAATTAGGTAAGTTTGAAATAAACAAAATAAAAGATGTAAATGGAATAGAAACAAACGTTAAAGATTACATCATAAATATAATCCACCATTTCTACTCAGAATTATATAAACAAAAAAGGAACCACCAGAAGAAATTAAAAACCAAACTAATGTCAACTCAGAGCTGCAGCCCGAAATAAGCAAATCAGAAATAAAGAAGGCATTGAAAGAAATGAAAAACAACAAATCGCCTGGAAAAGGTGGAATAACTGCAGAGATGCTGAAATATGGTGGAAAAGTGGTAATTAATACTCTACATTCCCTTTTTAACAAGATATTAAAAGAAAAAAGAATCCCAAACAACTGGAAGGAATCGGTAACCATTATCCTACACAAGAAAGGGGATAAAGCAGATATAAAAAACTACCATCCTATAACACTCCTCAATGTAATGTATAAACTCCTAACAAAAATTTTAACCAATAGATTGACGACAAAATTCGATGGATACCAGTCGAAAGAACAAGCTGGTTTTAGAAAGGAATTCAGCACAAGTGACCATTTACTAAGTATGAAAATACTTATAGAACGAGCAAATGAATACCACATTCCTATATATATGGCATTCATAGATTTTCAAAAGGCTTTCGACAGTGTCGAACATTGGGCAGTGAAAAGTTCTTTGATTAACAGCCGAATTGACCACAGATATACGGAACTAATAACCAATATATATATATATATATATATATATATATATATATATTATATATATATACGAAAGCCAAAACAACAATTAAAGTATATGAAAGAACAAAATCATTACAAATAAGTAGAGGCGTGAGACAGGGTGATACAATATCACCGAAACTTTTCAATCAGGCTTTTGAAGATACTTTTAAAAGATTAGAATGGGAAAACAAAGGTATAAAAATTTGTGGACAACGCTTGAACCATCTAAGGTACGCTGATGACATCGTATTGATAACCGATAAAAAAGAAGAATTATTTGAAATAATGAAAGAACTGGACGTAGAAGCTGGAAAGATAGGCCTTAATATGAATTACAGCAAGACCAAAACTATAACAAATACAGATGAAGACATCACAATGAGAATCGGACAAGATGAAATAGAACAAGTTAAGGATTATATGTATCTTGGTCAAACTATAAAACTTAACAAAGAGAACCAAACAGCAGAGATCAATAGACGAGTTAGACTGGCATGGGCGGCATTTGGCAAACTAAGCTACATTCTTAAAAACAAAAGATATCCACAGCATCTTAAGACCAAAGTATAGAATCAATGCGTACTCCCTGTTCTTACTTATGGTTCCCAAACGTGGACATCTACAAAAGCAAACATGGACAAAATCATAAAAACCCAAAGAGCAATGGAAAGACAAATGTTGCACATAAGACTAATGGATAAGAAGAGAAACGAGTGGATAAGAGAGAAAACAAAAGTGATGTAGGGATGTTAGACAAGAAGTTGCAAAATTGAAATGGAGATTTGTCGGACACAATATAAGACAAAAAGAAGACCGATGGAACAAAATTCTTATAAGTTGGAGACCGTGGGAATATAAACGAAGCAGAGGAAGGCCCCAAATGAGATGGGCAGATGATATCAAGAAGCACGTGGGCTCTAGATAGATGGCTGTAGCGACAGACAGAGAAGAATGGAAAAGGTTTTTTCCGTTCTTCTAGGAAAGGAAAAAAAAGAAGGCTAATTAGATAGATAGATAGATAGATTAGACTTTTTGTGTAGAATTACATTATGTCCCTCTACGGGCATTTGAGAAATGAAAAAAAGTTGTCATTATTAAAAAAGCCTGTTTCTGGCAGTTTTGGTTTGTCTAGTCTAGTCCCATCTGTGGAGGTGCTGCTAATTTTTCAGTACGGCTTGTAAGTCCGCACATCACGCATGTATATTAGTTTGCAGTTGGTCGTGAAAATTAAACACTTTCGTGGATTTCGTAGGAAACGTAGTTTCTTTGAACGCTGATGTTTTACAGTGTTATTTAGGGAAAAGCTATAATTTAAAGTCTCCAAACTCAGGAAAGAAACCAACGATTTTTGAGATATCTAACATACTCGCTGACAAAATTTTAAGTGTATAACTTGGCCAAAGGCTGTGTCCGCTATGGACTATCGGAAAGATTTGCTGCAGCTGTGGCAACGGCAGTGCTACACGACCTTAAAATTATTAACAACGCTAACAGGAGAAACGTAATAGACTGAAATAAACTGAAAAGAACAAGAGACCAATCAAAAAAGTTTTATGCGAAACTCCCCTGAAACTTTAAAGGACATATATTTAAAAAAAAAGAAAATATGAAACATTCGTTGTCGAAAATATTGAAGGCCAGCCCTACAGACGAACCACACTTGAACGGCACTTTTTATTAGTTTAAGGAACAGGCTTTATATTTTTAGGTCAGGCAGTACTCCTTTCTGGATCGGCTTCAAGCTTTTGTCAAAGAATTGTCACTTTTTAGAGAGTCGTAGGTATAATCTAGAAGAACGTGTAGTAGTAAGCTGTGAAGAAACTGTGGTTAATACTGAAAAAAAAATGGTGTAAATTATCAACTAGAGTTTAAGTTAAAACGCTCTTTATACAGATTTATCTGTCAGCTTCACGCTAATAATAGGTCCAATATTTCGTTGCATTCTCAATGTAAAAACTAGAGGCAATAATAATTTATCTATAATCCGACCTTTTATTATTTTATAAATTAAATCTTACGCATATGACTATATTAATCTAATTGATGGACAAAACAAAAAAAAATTTCAAGGCAAAAATTGATTCGCGCAAAGATATTTTGGCATATTTGCCAAAGTCTGCTACTAAACACCTAAGTCTGCTAGTCGCCATATCACAACAGCGCTTCTTGACATGAGCTTTCCATCGCTTTATAGAGAACGGTACATACTCACGTCGATTTGGTTCAAGTTGTAAAAGAGTTACCTCGCAAAGAGATGATCGATTGTGATGGAACTTTAAAAAAATCGCCATTACACAGCAAGAAACCATCTGCAGGAGGTTCTAAATGTGAATGTAAGTGAAAGATTGGTTAGAAGACGCCTCAATTGAAGAGGACTATTTGCAAGTAGGCCGGATATTGTTATCGAATTACAATGCAGATATTGTATATGATTAATTGTTGCTCGACAACATTAACACTGGAGGAACCTAACAAAGGATTGGAACCGAATTCTCTTTACTTATGAATCGCTGTTCTGTTTGAAACCTGTCGATGGCCGAGAGAGGGTTTGGAGATTGGGAAATAAAAGATATGAGCAAGCCTATATGTCCTAAAGAAGAAAGTTTAGCGGTGGTGGTTTCATGGTTTGAGCTGGAATTTCATTTGAAGCTTGAACTAAACTTATTTTCATCAATGGACCCCTAAATGCTCACCGGTATATGGAGAATATATTGGCAGAAGCAGTAGTTTCATTTGGTCTATTAATTGAAGACAATTTCGTCTTTATGCATGCATCGCCGCATACTGCAAGAAACGTGAAAAATTACTTGGGGAAAGTAAGAATTAACACACTGGAATGGCCAGCCAGCAGTCCTGATTTGAATATGGTGTGGTTATAAGCCAACCAGGCCATCCGAAAAGTCTTAAAGAACTTCAAAACATGCTTCGTAAAGAATATGAACGTATTCCTTAAGTTTTGAGGAATACGTTCTGAACATTGTGAACGTTCAATGAATTTTTATTTTCGGAAATTTATAGGGTGGCCACTTTGTTTGCCGATCAGTGTATATGTATTTTCGGATAAATTTCCGCGGTCAGGTAAATGAAGCAGGGTAAAATCAAAGGCAGAAGAAGCGTAGGAGGACTTAAAATCTCGTGGCAACGCAATCTCCGTGAATGGTTTGGATGCAGTTAAATTGAACTATTCAGGCGCGTAACCAACAAAATTATAATTGCCAGATTGATTTCCAATCTCCGGTAGAAGTGTAACTTTAAAAAAAAGAATAATAGAGTAAATGAAAATTTTTGTTGAGAATTTTATGCTCGACGTTTTGGCACCCATTTTGGAGCCATTTGCAAGAGGGATATGGGTCCATTTGAGTTCGGGGTGTCAATCTGCTTACTCCCGTCACCCGTGATGTACCAGTGTCTTGTTCTGTATAAGTACAAAAACCTGTTTCGTATCGTATATACATAATATACGACTTCGTTAAAAGCTACAAGACGATACTAAAGATATCTTTATTTCGACAATACATTCGCATTATATGAACGCAAATCAGCATCATTTGCACTGTTTCCGTAATATGAATCGAGCATAAACGGTAACATAAATATTTATATTAACGTTTTTACTCTACGTTTTTACTGTTGTGAGTGTTGTAGTACGTTAGGGATAAAAATTTGCAGCAAAAATCAAATGTTTACTGTAGAGATATATAGTTAGTTTACAGTGTAATAATTAGTGATTCTGAGAAAAAAAGAACAATGTACAGTGTACCAAAATATAAGGTTTTTTTCTTGTGCGATTTAAAAGTTTCCCAGCAAGGTTCGATTTAGTAATCGTATCCTTTGTCAATGAGAGAAAATTGAAGAATTGAAAGATTGAAGAAAAAAGATTTACTGCTAGGAATTATTTTGGAAGGAGAGAAAAGAATAGACAAACTAACGAAACCTGGAAAGGAAAATCATTTTGTTATCAATTTTTAAAGAATTCGGTTGTCTGAAATACTGAATTTTTCAAGTAAATTGGACAGAATTTCAAAATTAGTTAGAAAACAATCTGCAAAACCTAAATGACAATGTAGATATAGACAAAAAAATATACTCTTTGACAAACGTAATCACAGAATCAGCAAAAAAAATACGTTGGAATAATTAAGTACGATCACAAACATCAGTCGGTACCTTGGTGGAATCATGACTGCAAAGAAGCATTAAAGCAATCGAAATAAGCTTTTAATAAATTCAAACGACACAAAACTCAAGAAAATTCAATAGAATTTAAAAAATTAAGAGCAGTCGCTAGGTATACTATTAAAAAAGCCACACGTGAATCTTGGAGACAATATGTCACCACAATGCATAGTTCAACTCCTATAACAACTATATCGAAAAAAGTCAAAAAAATGTCTAATTCTAAACCCTATAAATCAATCAACTTTATAACTCAAAATAACACTATTTATAAAAGCCCAGAAAAAATATCCAATATACTAGCATCTACTTATGAATATAACTCAAGTAATTTAAATTATACTTCTACAACTAATTTCTTAAAAATCAAAATAAAAGAAGAAAAAAATCCTATAGAATATTACGATCAAAATAATAACGATCTAAATATTGCAATAACAGAGGAAGAATTAAAAAATGTATTTTAGAATTGTAAGAATACTTGTCGTGAATCCGACAATATACCGTTTATATTTCTAAAAAATTTAGGCTCTCAATCTAAAAAATATCTACTCAAAATTAACAATATAATCCTATCCAGAAACGTATTTCCTAAATCATGGAAAAATTCAATCATAATACCTTTTCCAAAACCAACTAAACCAAAATCAGATCCACAATCATATCGACCGATATCACTCACATGTAGCATAGGTAAAATATTAGAAAAGGTAATAAACAATAGGCTTATGTGGTATTTAGAATCAAACAACTTAATAATTCCAGAACAATGTGGTTTCCGAAAACATCGCTCAACTTTAGACAACCTCGTTGACTTCATCCAGAATTCAGAATCAAAAATCCACGAAGCATTTGAAATAAAACAATATTGTGTTGGAATGTTTTTTAATATAAACAAAGCATATGATACAGTTTGAAAATATTCAATAATTAAAATACTCAGCAACTGGTTAATAAGGGGCAACATATTAAAATACATTTCAAATTTTCTAGAAAACAGACAATTTCAAGTTCGAGTTGACGGAACATATTCTCAAACAAAATTTCAACAGAATGGTATACCACAAGGACCACAAACTTAAGCACAACTTTAAGCACAACTCTTGTTGTACTTAAAGTTCTTGCTAGTAGCAATAAATTCAATATTAACAGAAATTAAAAACCCCGTCAAAGCTAGAGTATACGCTGACGACCTAGTTATTTTCTGTAGAGGAAAAAACATAGCAACGATTTACAATCACATTCAAAACGCGTTAACACACATTAAGAAATGGTCAGCTACGAGTGGACTTCAGTTTAACACTTCAAAAATGAAAGCAATCTGTTTCTTAAAGAAAAATCGAATCCAAACAAAAAAATTTTATCTACACGAACAAAAACTAGATTATGTAGAAGAAATCCGATTCTTGGGTAGGATGTTTGATAAAAAATTAACTTGGAAGACACATACTAAACAGCTGAAAAAATCCTGTCTACCTGGTATAAATTTACTACGATCACTTGCCTTTAAAAACTGGGGTGTCGATTATTCAAGTTTAATACTTATTTACAAATCCATAATTCGATCAAAACTTGACTACGAAGCCATCGTCTTTAACTCCTCCAAAAAAACACATTTGAAGTCACTGGATATTATCCTAAATAGATGTCTACGTATTTCGTTAGGTGCTCACTATACAAGTCTTATTTAAAGTCTCTATTGGGAAAGTGGAGAACTTCCTCTTTCTTTCAGAAGACAATATCTAAGCCTAACATATGCAGCGGTAGTGTCATCAAACCGAAATAATCCAGTACTGCATAACGTTTTTGCTGATCGATTTACAAATAAATTTCAACAAACACATCAAATTGATCATCCTCTTTACTTTCGTATACAATCATACTTATCCAAATTAAATTTCCAATTTCCAAAAACCTATGATACCTCATTAATCCACAAGTCTGCACCATGGACAATACCTATTCCTGCTATCGACATCAGTCTAACAAACCTAAGAAAATCAGAGATATCATCAACCATCATTAAACAAAAGTTTCATACACTATTAAACAGATATGGCAATACATACAAGGTATACAGCGATGCGTCAAAAAATGAAGACAGAATAGAAGAAAGAGAAGACAGAGCAATTTATTCGGAAGACACCTCAGTTAGTTTCAAATTGTCATCAACGACAACCATCTTTTCGGCTGAATTATTCGCACTTTTAAAAGCACTATCGTTAATATTTAACAAAAACAAAGAAAGATGTATAATAATCACAGATTCTCTAAGTTCATTATCCTCACTGACTCAATTATATTGTGACAACCCCCTTCTACTTCTTATTAAAAAAGAACTTAACAACAGTTCAAATTAGAACATCCAAGTGCACTTATTATGGGTGCCTTCTCATGTAGGAATTGAAGGTAACGAAGCTGTAGATAAACTAGCTAAAAACACACCAACTAACCCGATGTCCGAAGAAAGTAACATATTGGTACAAAACGATTTAAAACCATACTTAAAACAAAAAATAATTTAAAAATGGCAACAAACTTGGAACAACACTCCATCAAGGCTATAAGAAGTCAACAAAAACTCACATTTTTGGAAACCAACAATAAAAGACAGAAGAGAGCAAGTGATACTTACCCGTCTCCGTATTGGCCATACACGACTTACTCATGACTATTTATTACAGCGCAAAAACAAACCAGTGTGTGAAGTGTGCAACAGTGTTTTAAACGGTAAAACATTTTTTAATACAGTGTCCCAAATATAACAGTCAACGACTCAAATATAGCATACCCATTTCCCTAAGAGATGCCCTAGAAGAAAATACAGATAACCGAAAAATATTTTTCTATCTTAAAGACTGTCAACTTCTTCAAAAGATCTAAAACGTACATTTTAACACACATACATATTATTATTATTATTTTTGTAAACTAATGTATATTCACATATTGTATCAACTGTCACATATGTTACATAATGTAAATACGCTAATGACCCTGCGTGGTTGATGCGTTAATAAAAAAAAATAAATAAAAAAAAATCAAGCAAATTGAAACTTCTTCATTATTTTAATTGATTAAGCGATAACTCTACAAAACACACAATTATTTTTCCAAGTTGTTGTTCGTTATGGAGAAGTTTTACTATAATATGTATTAAAATACACTTTTTTATAGCATAGTGACATGACAATGGTCATGTCCGTTGTTGAGAGTGTCTATTAAAGTGATATTTTTTCCACTGTTCTAACAACCATTCAAATTTCGTCATTTTGTGTCATGTGGAACATTTTCACCCAATCATGTCAACATTAGACTGATAATTGCATTCAGTGCAATTTTCAATCTCTATGACAACACGATCGAGTTTGACAACTTCATCCAAATAAATTTCAAGATGTCAATTTGACAACTTAAATTTTAATAATTGTACTTTCACTAACTGTTCTTTTAATAAATAAATGTTTCGTTATGTTGAGTTATGATTTTTTTTTTTTCGAAAAATTATCCGCCGAATATCCCTCGGACATTGATGAATGCCTTATAATTTCATGACAAATTTTTCAAGCTCGTTGCTTGGTAACAGCACGAAGCCGAAGGCTGAGTACTGTTACCAAGGAACGAGCTTTCGATTGTCATGAAATTATCTCGCCTGTTATCAATGTTCTAGGGATATTACTACTGATAATTTAACACACCCGCTTCAATATACTGAAGCTCTTTGTTTTGAAAAAATTCTGAATAGAGAAAACTTCATATATATATTTTTAAAAAGGAAATTAATAATTTTTTGTGATACTATGTGCGACACTACTGTAAATATTTATATGTTGGCTGCTAAATTATAAATACAATTATAAAAAATAAATACGTACCGTGCACTTTTAATTGAAATTTATTTATACCAATAAAAACCTACATAAATCATATACAAAGACCTTTCTCCAACACCGTCTAGTTTATACAGCCCCTTAAGGTCCTTTCACAGCAACTACATGAACTCCAAGAGAAAACAAACAAATCATATTTTCAAAAACAAAAGCCAAACCACTAGCTATTCCTCCTCTTCTTTTCATTAGCGGCCTCGGAATTACCGAACGCTGCCACCCCTTCCCTATACATTCGATGAAAGACTCTCCAGCCTAAAATATTTATGTTCAGCGGTTAAATTCATTGATTGTGGCACTGTTCACTGTTCTACACTATAAAAATTGTTTTATAAATCAAACTCATTAAATTTCACAGATTTGTACAAGTTCAGATTGTCTAATCTGATTTACAAATTTAGGAAGTGACAAAGTTGCATTTTCTTCGACGTTCATGTGTTAAAATAGATAAATTTACTTCTAGATCAAAAATCATAATTTACAAAACTATCATAATACTAATAGTGTACTATGAATCCGAGAAACAGGTAATTACAGAAAATACAAAAAGAAAACTGGTAATCTTGGAAAGAAAAATTCTAAGAAAGATATTTGGAAAATGGAGTATCTAGATTGGTACAATCATAAATTATTTTCCGAAAAAAAAAACGCTTGATAGTTAAATGCAAAGAGCAATATAATAGGGAGGCCACTAAAAAGGTGAGAGGATGAATTGGCAATGGGCGCGTTAAATTTGCTAGACGTGAGAACGGAAAAATGGACAAATGAACAAGCAATGTTAAGGAAATAAAACTAGCGAAATAGGAGCGGGACGAGGAACGAGACAGCCAAAAATATCCAGGGCGGGTTGCGGGACGGGACAAATGTAAAAAAATGCGATACACGGGACGGGACAAGAGCCCGTCCCACGTAAAACCCTATACCTGAAGAAGCCACAAAACGTCAAGTACGTCTAGACAAACTACTGCAAAACATGGGCATCAAGTATTACGATTATCTCCATATCACTGTCAGTACAATCCAATAAAGTTGGTGTAAGAAAGTTGTAAACAGTACTGTGATCGCCACGTTGAAAAAAATGGACGTGCACATATAAAAGTAAAAAAAGTATAGAAAGATTATATTAGTGAAGCAACAAAGTTTGGAGTAATTATGTAAAGCACACAGCAAAAGGTACCTTGTAATTTTGGCCCAAGATTGCTAGTGTTTTATTCAACTAGTTAGTCAGACCTGAATGTTACCACTGGATTAAATACAAAATTATTAGAAATTAAATTGACTTTATACTAACTAATCTAAGATAAGCATGAATACTTACCCTGGAGCAGATGTTCCATTAGACCATAACTTCCTTGCCTCAAAAATTAAACTGGGGGTAAAGAAGATAATAAAAATTCTAAGGTGAATACTCAGTTGGCCAAAATTTATAAAATAAGTGCTGATATTTTAACCTTGAAACTCTTGCAGGACTCAAGATATACAATCATAGAACAAAGAAAAAAATATATAAAAAAATCGAAAAATATAATTTGATAAGGAACAAAAGAAGAGAGGCTAAGAAAAAGTGGATGACGGAAACATGCCTTAAAATGGAGGAATTACAGAAAAAGCGTGATCGCTATAATTTACACAAAAAAAGTCTATGTTCTGGAAAGTCACGAATAACCACACCAAACCGATTAATTGACAAAAACAATAAATCTCTTAAAACCCCAATTGAAATAAAATAAGAACGGACTAAATATATTGAGATCTTTTGCATTTCCCTGGCTTCTAAGAACTCACTTGATTATTTCCCTCCCTTGGTTATCTTTTTTGGTCCCTTGCTTTCTCATGACTATTTCTAATAAGTTTTGATTTACTCCTTCCAATCATTTCTTCTTTGGACGTCCTCTTATTTTTTTTTCCCATTTCTCCCTCTTTCATTATTGTTAACATTTCCATCCTCTGGCATTCGTATAATGCGACCAAGAATCTAGCTTTTTGGGCTCGTATTGTTGCCGTAAATTCTGGTTTTCCGTACATCTTTATTATTTCTATATTTGATCGTCTTCTCCAAATATTCTCTGCCATCTTTATTCCTTCGAAGATTTTATGAGCACCTTTATTTTACTAATCACTGTGGGTCTGATTATTGTCTCGTAGACTTGCAGTGTAGCTGTTCTTGACACATATTTTGCTTTGAGTAATGAATTTAGTGACCCTATCGCTCTTGTTTCCTTCCTTAATCGTTTGTTTATCTCTTTTTCTATATTCGTTATGATTACTCCTAGGTATCTCACACTTTTTAAAAGCTATAGACAGTCTCTGTTCCTTTCATTTTGATATATTTGTTATTATTTGTAACGTCTCCTATTATTTCCATACATTTCATTTTTGATCGGTTTATGATTAATTATAAAGCATCATTCGATTTAAAGAGTCATATGCTTGTTGAAAATCGATAAATCGCATATGTAATTTATTATTTTGTATTAATTTATACCCATTATATTTGTATCATTTTACCCATCGGTTTAATTTTTCTGTTGTTTTACCTAGAAGTAAGCCTTCTTTGTTTCGGCAATACTGGGGATAATTTTTTTTGTAAATTTTCTGGATTTCTTAATTTTTGGTGGAAATGTTTGAACTTTTTTATGTAGGCTTCTTTTATTTTTTTCAATTGCTTTTCTAGCTGTTCTCCTTTTTTCTGCAATTTTTTTTACTTCCCTTCTTCTTGTTACACAGTTTTTGATTGCATTTTGGGTATTTTCTTTATCTCTCTGTAGTTTCGCCCTGTTTCTGCTTGTCAAAACATTTCTACATTCTTCATCGAACTAGTCTTCTTGTCTTGCTATATGCTCTCTTCCTATACACTTTTTCGGTGCTTCCAACATGGCTATTTGTATGGTTCACTACTCCTCATCTATATCCTGTTTGACTGTATTTTCTAGTTTTTTATTTATTTCTTTCTCTAGTCTGTTTACAACCTGCATCTCTTCAAGGTGCTTTAATTTTTAACAGGTTTTGGTATTATTGGTAGTTCTTGTTTTAGTTTTGCTATTATTAATGTATTGTCACTATTGGTATTTGCCCCTATGCAACTACAGCAATCGATTATTGCCTTATTATGTTTGCTTTCAATTAGGACATGATCTATCTGATTTTTTATTTTTCCATCGGAAGAAGTCTATGTTACCTTATAAATGTCTTTGTGATCAAACCTTGTGCTAGTTACATTTTATTCTTTGTAGCAAATAAAAAAATACCAATAACCCCAAACACTGTAATGACTACAGATTAGATCACCTTAATATCACAATTATTATTGAACATTTTTATATACATGCAAGAATATTCAGAAAGTATGAAGCGGAGTAACAGACAATTTGGCTATTGTAATGGCTTCGGAACAGTACAAGCTACAGTTTGAGAACCGTTGCTCAAAAATGTCGAGACTAACAAAAAGATATTTTTGTCGCATTTATAGACTTTTAGAAAGATTTCGATAAAGGTAAACATAAAAAGGTAAAACAAGCAGCTGGTCTTCAGAAATCCAACACAGCTAACAAACTGCGAGACCAATAGGGGAATATCATCACAGACAAAAATAAAAAAATCCGCATATGGACAAAATACATACAAGAACTCTTTGATGATACTAGATCCGAACAACCTCCATCCTACATATGTTATGACCACTTACCAATCACATCAGATGAAGTTCGAAAAGCCATATTACAACTAAAAGATTGCAAAGCTCCTGGACCTGACAATGCATATGCTGAGCTCATAAAACTATTTAACACCGACGGTATTCAACACCTAATAAAAGTATTTAATGACATTTATTTAAGCGGAGTAATACCAAGAACATGAATGAAGTCGACCTTTATTGCTTTACCAAAGAAAACAAAATCCGTATCCTGCAATGATTTCCTAACCATCAGCTTAATGAGTCATATTTTAAAATTATTTTTAAAAATCATACATCAAAGGATATATAGACTGTGTAAAGAAAAAATCAGCCGTACACAGTTTGGTTGTCGGAGTGCAGTGGGTACGAGAGAGGCTCTCTTTAGTATACAAGTGCTATTTCAACGATGTAGAGACGTGAACTGCGACATTTATGCATGCTTCATTGACTACCACAAAGCGTTCGATACAGTAAATCACGACAAGCTGATGGAGATATTAGCCAATATTGGAATAAACACCTGTGATTTAAGAATTGTCAGCAATCTGTACTGGAATCAAACATCATCTATCCGGACAGAGGCAGGAGAATCCGACGATATCAAAATCAAACGTGGCGTCCGTCAGGAATGTATACTATCACCACTGCTGTATAACATATACTCTAAGGAAATCTTTCCAGAAGCAGTGGGTGATGTTGAAGCCGGAATTCGAATCAACGGAGAATCTATCAATAACATTAGATACGCGGACGACAGTTGGTATTCGCTGACAGTTCTGAAACCCTCCAGGAGTTAATGAACAGAATCACAGAGGTCAGTCAGAGATACGGACTTTCACCAAACACTAAGAAAATAAAATGCATGATGATCTCCAAGAAGGAACAGCAATTTGGACAAATTAATGTAAACGGTCAACAAATAGAAAGAGTAAAAACATACACCTACCTTAGTACGAACGTCAATGAAAATTGGGACCATTTCATAGAAATCAAATGTAGAATAGAGAAAGCAAGATCTGCATTTCAAAAAATGGCTAAGTTATTCAAATGTCATGATTTATCAATGTCAATAAAAATCAGGTTACTACGATGTTACATCTTTCCTATACTGATGTACGGAGTTGAGTCATGGACTCTCACAGATGCCACCTGCAAGAAAATTGAGGCTTTTGAAATGTGGCTTTATCGTCGCATCCCGAAGATATCGTATACCGATCACGTTACTAATGAGGGTGTTCTGTTGAGAATGAAAAACGAAAAAGAGCTGTTAACCACAATAAAAATAGCCAAAATCGAATACCTCGGCCACATCATGAGGAACAGCGAAAGATATGGACTGCTGCAACTAATCTTGCAGGGAAAAGTAGAAGGAAAACGGGGACCAGGAAGGCGAAGGATTTCCTGGCTGAAAAATCTATGAACGTGGTTCAACACAATAACCACAAATCTTTTTAGAGCAGCAGTGTGCAAAGTGCAGATTGCCATGATGGTAGCCAACATCCGAAACGGATAGGCACTATAAGAAGAAGATAACTAAGGTTTTTGTAAGTATTCATATTTCAATTGCGATTTTTGTTAATTGTTATTTGGAAAATATATTTTTCTCTGCCATTGGTAACTTCAATGGCAATTTTATCTTATTTCTGCTGTTTTCAATAATAAATCGGATAAGGTAGGTAAACAGACTATACAAAAATTCCTGTTGTGTGAGATTTAGATTCCTTCAGAAAGAAAATCTAACTGATGCTATATGTGACAGACTGGAAATTTTATGGTCTCTGGAAATTTCCTTGAAATACAAAACTTGGATCCAATAGTAAACGATAGCCACAGTTAGCAATATTCAGTTTAGTCTAGAAGATAAATGTGAATACTATTAAAGAATTTTTATTAGTGTAGCAAAGTCGCGGTGTGTCGTATTAAAAGGATCTCGCAAATGAATGTGTTGACTGTGAAAATAATCGAATGCTATTAATTTCGACGTCAATAGCTATCTGGTTTCACGTCACCGGAATAATGAGCAAGTCGCGTGCTACAGGTGTCGCCCGATGTAATGATGAGCTTTTACAATTCTGTTTTTATTTCGCTCTCGAATCAATAGGACTTTTATAAAAAGACTGGTCATTAAGCGAGGGTGTGATTTGATCAGTGTATTTTCTGTGGTTTTTTTAATTGACCCTTCAAAAAAATATTTTCTTTCGCTTTTATTTATTTCAGATTAAAAAGCTTGGTAACACCTTTATTTATGTAAAACCATTTTGCAGTTTATCAGAATGTTTTTGTTTAATGAATTTTTTGTTTTTGGAAAACAGTTTTTTAATATCATTTTAAAATCATCTAAATTAAAACACAATGACAGTATTAGATTTTGATTCGATACAGAGCAGCTACAAGCCGCATATACGTATTTCGTCCTCTTTAGGCCCCCTCAGTACGGTATAGCAACTACTCCGTATCGAACCAAAATATTTTCCCGTCGTAGACCATAGTTATTAAAAATAACTATGTACAGACGTAACTACGCCATCTAAAAACAAAAAGAGAAGTCATACGGTTTCTACCTGGCGAAATCGAATTCAAATATAAGCCACCGTGCTTCCTAAAACTTGCGAAGCAAACAGCTTGATGAATAATTTGGCAAGGGAATCTAAAATTGCACTCCAAATGCCGTTCATCATGGCCAATATTTGTAGTGAATTCGATTTCTGGTACTCCAAACGAAGTAAAGAAATAAAACACAATGACGGTATTAGATTTTGATTCGATACAGAGCAACTACAAGCCACATATACGTATTTCGACCTCTTTAGGTTTCCTTATCTAAATTAGTTATTTGTCCAATCTGGATTCAATATTTATCTCTTTTACGACTAACATAAATAAGGGAACTATATTATTAGTTGTCTATTTGAGCCATTCATATTTTTATTTAATACCTACTTTATTATGTCTACCTGCATTATGTAACAATCGCATATATTCTACGTCCTTATCATAAATTGCTTGTGCCTAATATAGGAAAGTACAAAGAAAATTGAAGTAAAATAAAACCAAAATATTGAAGCGCATTACAAAAAATCAAACAGTAAATTAAGCTTATTAAAGTAAAGTATAGTAAAAAACATGAACTGAACAAAGGAAGGTAGTTTTAATACAATTTGATGATATGTTATGTGACTATGTTTTGTTTTTTAACTAGGAGAAGTAATTCAAATTTACCGCGCCGTAATGCTTGTTTATAATTGGTATAACCACAGGGAAGCTTACTGCAATAAATTATGACTTTTGATACTAATGACATTAATGAAATTTTAAAATTCAAAATTTATACCGACGAATTTTTGTATTTTCTGTGGTATTACTTAATTTTTAGATTTTTCGTTTGCATTTATATAAAAAGCAGTTCTTTTCATAACTATTCATCGATATACTGCGAAGTACTAGTGTTAGTTTTCCTTCTCCACCCAAGAAACTCCAAGTAGAATTGGGTCATTTATCATCAAATGAAAAGTTTAGTTTCAGTTTAGTATCAAGATTAGTTTTGCAGAATAGTTATTGTTATAATCAACACTTACTAAAGTAATGTGCTAATTTTAGGTGTTGCGAATTCAACTATTTACAGAACAATTAAGGAATATAAGCAGACTTGAACAGTAAAATGTCCTAAGAATATTGGCGGTCGACCTTCTATCCTTGCAACATACGATGAAAGAGTTAAAACATATTTGGTTATATTTCTATAAAGTAGCATACAACATTTGTTGTTTAAGTTATTGCGCTGATAAAATATTGTTAAATATCCATTGGATTTTAGATATAATTTTATCACGAATGTATCGCTTTCATTTCTTCTAAAATGTGATAAATAAACTCTAAAAATTTATCAAAATCTTCATAACAATTCATCATTTTTTAATTTTAATTAAAAAAACAAAATATATATTGAAAGTGAATTAAAAAAATTATTATTCAAACATAAAAAAACGAAGTTAGATTAGAATCAACGTGTGAGGTTGTCCGATACTGATTACTGGATTACCGCAAGGCCTAAGCAACCCAAAAAGAAGTCAATCAAAAAATATAAACCAAACAGTCATTTTTTCTAAATAAAATAGTTTCTCAACATACATTTAAGGATTATCTTAACTCCAAATGGGGCAGTTTTGTTTATTGACGTACAATTTAACCAAAAATTAAGTTCCTTCCAAACAAAATTCGCTTAGGAAAATCGGAATCAACTGCAATCTCGTTTTGAAGCAATCACCAACTCTACGAATCTACGGCTTGCTGATTATTGATATACTTTCAATTCTTGCGTAATTAAATGAGTTGTGTTTTGTAAGCACGCAAAGCAAGATCTTTTCGCAAAATCTTCCATAAGGTAATGGACACGTATCCAACTGCTGTGCACGATGGTAGATAGATTGATTCGGGTCTTCCTGTATGGTATGCTCTACAGCAGCAACAACTTCTTCTGTACGCACTGTACGACATGTCCGTGGCTGCATATTATCAGTAAGAGTAAACGTGGCATAAAAACGTTTCATAGTTAATTGAAGTACTTGATCTGATGGACTATTATGGTGACGACAAAATGGACGTAGTGCGCGATACGTATTTTGAACAGAACCACAATTTTCTAAATAAATTTGTACAATTAGAAAGCGTTTTTGGGCATCAAGTCTATTTATGCTAAAATGCCAAACCTAATTCAACATAAATGACTTGGCAGCTGTCAAAATGGCTGACAATTAAAAAAGCGTTACCAACTTACATTTCTATCCACTAGAGAAACACCTTTTATATAATAAAATAACATTAAACCAGAACAGTAATAAAAAGTTGGACGTATACAATTTTAACTAGCCGCAAAGCTGCAAAAAATGATTAAATTGACCTGCCAGAAACTTGATATACTATTAAAACTCTGATCATCATTTGCAAATCTTCCTATTGCATTACGTAAAGGTTAATTCAGTTAAATTGATTAAAGCTTTGCAGATATGTGACTTTATTAATACTGATTAAAAGTTATTATTGCCCCAAGACTCAGAATTCAATTATTCCTGAGTTGTAAAGCTTCATCATGTAGGTTTTTAGTTCAGTTTTTAAAATCATGAATTAGGAAAGTACTATCTCTCACATATTCTATTTGTTCTTTTTTAATCTCAATATACACGAATATGATATCAAAATGATATTTCTTAATGTTTTCCTGTCAAAAAAAAAAACGGGATATCCTGAGTAGGTTTGTATAGGATTGATATACCCCAAATTCATGATTTTGACAAATAGTCCAAAAACCTACAATTTGAAGCTCTATAACTAAAAAAAAGTTTTTGAGTCATATGGAAATTGGAACTTTTGATTATTATGATCAAAGTTACCTCTCTGTAAAGTTTCAGTCCATTTAACTGAAACCACTTTTTCAACACCCAGTAACTTGGAAAATTGGAAAACGAAGCATTTGTGAACATACTTTTATATTATAAATTGTCAATAATCTTGGATAAGGAATTTTGTATAAGGAATAAGGAAGGCATATAAAACCCTCTCAAACATCGTTTTTAGTAGACTAATCCCTTTCGCTGAAAATGTCCAAGGCGAATATCAAGCCGGGTTTAGGGTAAACAGATCAACAATAATAGTAATGGTGATCCAAAGAAAACAGAATATTCTCTTACCTATAAAAATAAATGGGAATATTTTAGAACAGGTAAACCAATACAAATACCTTGGCTGTTGGATTAATTGCAAGCTGGACCCAGAACAAGAAATTAAAGCGAGAATTGCTCAAGCTAGGGATAGTTTCTTTAAGATGCGCGTTCTATTCTGCGATACACATATAAATATTAAATTGAGATTAAAACTTGTAAAATGTTTTATCTGGTCTGTTCTTCTCTACGGAGCCGAAACGTGGACTTTAAAAATAAAGAGCCTGAATAGAATCGAGGCATTTGAAATGTGGGTGTACCGTAGAATTTTAAAAATTCCTTGGACAGCACGAAAAACAAATGAAGAAGTACTAGCTAGACTCAATTTAGAAAAAGAACTATTTAGAACAGTCAAAAGAAGAAAAACCAGATATTTAGGGCATTTGTTGCGCAACGAGAAATACTACATCCCTCAGTTGATAATAAAAGGCAAAATAGAAGGAAAGCGAGGAATTGGAAGAAAAAAATTGTCCTGGTTACGTAATATCAGAAACTGGACAGGACTTGGATTTAAGGAACTATTAAGAGCAGCTGAAGATAGACAAACGTTTGCCACCATAACCGCTAACCTCCATTGATGGAGACGGCACTTGAAGAAGAAAGAATATCAACAATAGATCAACTATTTACGCTGAGACAACTTCTAGAAAAGGGATGGGAGTATAACAGACCCATACACAATCTTTTCATAGACTTTAGACAGGCATATGATAGCGTAGAAAGAATCCAAGTATGGAATGCCATGGCGGAGTTCTCAATACCAAAGAAACTCATTCGGATGACCAAACTCTGCATGGCGGGTGGAATATCTGAAGTACATGTAAATAATAAACTGTCTGGTAGCTTTGAAATCAACAGTGGGCTTAAACAGGGTGATGCGCTATTTTCCACTACTTTTTAACCTTGCATTAGAGAAAGCCATGAGGTCGGCCAAAATAAAAACAGAATTGCTATAGGTTCAAGGTCCCAAGCTGTTACTCACATATGCAGATGACATAGATCTCGTTGGAGACTTCCTTCTATCCACGAAAGACATTTTTAACATGGTGGAAGGAGCAACAAGTGAAGTAGGGCTGAAGATTAATGAAGAGAAGACGAAAGATATGTGTATAAATAGAACGACACGAAGAGACAGAAAGAGACAAAATATCACGGTCAACACCTTTAATTTCGAAAGAGTACAACGTTTTAAGTATTTAGGGGCCGTAATCACAGCTGACAACAATGTCACTCAAAAAATAAAAGACAGAATCCATTCTGCAAACCGCTGTCTATTTGCACTGGATAAGCTCATAAAATCAAAAAATCTCACAAGAAGTTCAAAGATCAAAATCTATAAATCCATCGTCAGACCTGTAATAACATACGGATGCGAAACGTGGACTATGACCAAAGCAAACTAAGAAAAGCTCAGACGCTTTGAACGAAAAATACTTAGAAAAATTTTCGGACCTCACCATGACATCACCACAAACCAGTATAAGCTCAGAATAAATATCGAATTAAAAGCACTCTACAACGACGCCGATATTGTACAAGAAATTAAATCACAGCGACTAAGATGGGCAGGCCACGTGCTCAGACTGCATAACGAAAGACTTGTAAACCTGGTATGGGAGGAGATTCCCACAGGCAAAAGACCACTCGGACGTCCCAGAATGCGATGGAGAGATAACATCCAAGCAGATCTCCGGAAAATGAACATTCTATTTGACCCTAGGTTGATGGAAGACCGAACAAATTGGAAAAAAGTTGTACAGTCAGCCAAAACCCACCTAGGGTTGTAGCGCTACGTGATGATGATGATGATGATGAATAATTGCCTTAGTTTGTTACACTTATTTACTAACACCCTGTAAGTTATGCTAATATGTTTTATTTAAATTAACTAAACTTTGAACAACTGTAACTCTGTGCCTAGGTCTCAAAACAATATGACTAAAAAGCGAATGATGTTCAATAAAATTAATTGAAAACATTTTTATATTAAGATTTGTTTTCTATATTTCGTGTAATATAAAAGGACACTGGTACAATGACACTAAAAAACTGGTTAAATAAAACGCAAAAAAGTTAAAACTAATCAATTTAATTTTATACAATAATTTTTTAAATATCTTGTTTTAACCATTATGTAAATTCCCAAATCATAAAAATTTTAAGGATATCTTGAACTACATCAAATATGCTGACACAAACATGATTTGCCACTTAATTTGGGGCTGATTTTAGTGAAAAATTCATTTTCTGAAAAATTACCCTCCATAAATAATGCAAATTTACACATGTCATCAAAGAGCACGATAACCAAAGAGCTTCCGCCTAAAACCACCTAACCACGTGCTTATACGGGGTGAAAATGGTAATTACACATTCTATAAAGGGTTTAAATTTAGATTGGCTTAAAAAATTCGATATGTTTTTTGTATTCAATTTCAGTGTTCTATACCTACTTTTTCTTCATTTATTTTTTAAGACTGACTTTTATTGACATTATATTAATCATAATTAACTAGTATTGTTACATTTTCTCTCAGAACTTTACCATATATTTAATTTTTTATAGATTTTTTTTTTTTCAATTTTATTTCTCTTATCTACTTACTTCCCTCTTATTTTCGAAATAAAGTTTTTCAATACTAAAGTACTTACTTTTTAGACAATTTCGAGTGTAAGGCTATGGTCTACTGGCAGGGATCAATCCCACCGTAAATCGATAATCTTAACGGAAATCAGGGCTCATGCGATAATAGTAGCTAATTACGATTGTCCAGTCAAGTAACATCAATTTGAACCTTTAGACTATAGGTACTCCAAGAGATATCGTTGCCACCTTTGACTAAAAGGGATACGGCCTTAGAGGCGTTCAGTAATAATCTTACGGATGGTAGCTTCGACCATTAAACGCTCGACTAAGTGCGTCAATTACATGTCCGAACCTGCGGTTCCACTCGTACTGAGCAAGATTATTATCGCAACGACGAGTCATCAGTAGGATAAGACTAACCTGTCTTAAGAAGGTCTACAATCTTCTTATGTGTCCTATCCAATTAGTGGATGTTGGCGACAATTCTGTCATACTCCTCTCGATCTTGTGTGGCTCTAAAGAGTGCATGGGCATCGAGGTTTTTTCCAATCCCTTATGTTTTTAAGCCATGAGTATTTCTTTTAGCAATTCTCGTTCTCTGCCCATTCGATTTAATACTTTGACATTTGTTGTGTGATCTGCCCAGGGAATTTTAAGTAGTCTTGTAAATACCTACATTTCAGAGGCCTCCAATCGGTTTATTACATTGGTCTTTATGGTCCGGCTTTCTACACCATATAACAGTATGGAGTAAATGTAACATTTTACAAAGCGATATCGAAGCGTTAAGTTAAGGCTGCTGTTGCTTAGCAACGTTCTCATATTAGTCAATGCTGTTCTGGCTTGCTCAATCCTGCTACGTATCTCTATGTCTGGATCTAGATCTTCAGTTATCCAACTACCGAGATATCTGAACTTGGGGACCTTTTGGATGTTCTTATCGTTTACTCTTATATTTAATTGCATATTTCGTGTTCTACTAACCACCATTACCTTCGTCTTGTCTATATTAATCTTTAAGACCAGTCCTTCTCCTTCAGTGTTTATCAGCTATTATGACTATATCATCAGCATAGCGAAGATTACTAATAGTCTATCCGTTGATTTTGATTACATCTTCAGTGTCACTTAAGGCTCTATCGAAAATTGTTTCAGAGTAAAGATTAAAAAGAAAGGGTGACAGAACATAACCCTGTCGTACATTTTTTTCGATTGAGAAATATGGTGCAGATTTTAGTCTTACTCTCACAGATGCCACTTAATTCGTGTAAAGGTTTTTTATGATTTTAAGGTCATTCTCATCTATCGAACGTTCCTGGAGGAATCTTACTAATTCTGAATCTATAAAGCGTAGGAAAACATATTTTTGCTACTCACTATATTTCTATTAAGTAAAACAGTCAAGCTACAAAGTGCTTCTCTTGTGCCAAATCCTTGTCTGAAACTGAACTGTGTGGGGCTAATCTTTCCTTCATATCTGTTGTATGTTCTTGTGTGAATTATCTTAAAAGAAGAGTTTTAGGACCTGGCTCAATAAGCTGGTCATTCGGAATTGGTGGCAATTATAGGCTTTAGGCTTTTTTGGGATTGGTATAAAGTTTGATTGAAGAGAATCCTGTGGTATTTGACCGGAACCATAAATATCACTAAAAAGATCTACCAAGACGTCTATATTGTTTTCACTCAACATTGTTAGAATCTCTATGTATATGCCGTCTGGCTCTGGTGCTTTTCCACATTTGCTCTGTTTGATTGCCTTTATAATTTCTTACTTCAATATTTTATATTCACTTTCAGAGTTTCTTCTAGTGTTGTCTGAATATAGTTGCTGTCTGTAGTTTCTCCAATGTTGAAGTAGATCCTTGAGATCAGTAATTAATTTATTGTTACAATACTGTTAAAACTGCAAGGTTTTGTATGACCTGTCACTTCTTTAACGAGTTTATGTATGGTAAAGTGGCCATGGTTTTCTTCCAATTCCTCCATTTCTGCACACCTGTCTAGCAGCCACTGTTCTTTAGCTTTGCGACACTCTTTTCGTATTTGTCGGTTAAGGTCTAATAGGTGTTCTTTATAACTATACATCAAAACTATTTTTTTTAATGTTTTAGTTCACTGTGCATAATTAAGTTTTTTGCACCTACAGTATAAATGTACTATCTACTACTACTAGCACCTACACTAGCTTTACAGGAGCAAATCACACATCTATAATTTTCTTTACCACTTTGAATCCTTATTTTTTGTTAATTTCTGAGATTCTACTATTACTACAGGTTTTCCATATTTACTAAAACTTTTAGAGCTATCCATATTGTTTTCCTTGCAAGTAGTTGTTACAAAATAAAAGTAAAAATAAATTAAAACTCTTTTAAACTAAAGTTGGTTTTGCTAGGAATTATAATCCATCGTTTGGGGATTAGTACCGTAACGATGTTGTTGACTGTTCTGTATTTTGAATACTGGCTATTCTTCAAAATTTTAATTTAAAAAAAAAAACGAATTTGAGTTTTTTTTTTCATTTTCTAAAAAAAATTTGCCTTAGTAATTATTATATTTTTTACACACATTTTTTACAGAAAGCAGAATTTTTTTAAACAAAAAGCGAATTGACTTTTTTATGGAGGCAGATATTTTGACGTGAGAATTTTCGATCGAAAATTAAATCTAAAGAGGAAGAAAAATAAATATTTTAAAATAAAAAAAGTGCAGTGTATTTGACACAAAAAACGTACTTTTAAAAAACTTTTAACTGCTTATGTACAAATATGTTTAAATAACAATTTGTTATTGCCCGGTAGCATCACACATACTTATGTACATACATGATGTGAGCCTGCTGTCAACAGGTGGCCATTTTAACCGACAGGAAGGGCCTACTAGACCGACTGACTGCATCAATCACCTCGCTCACCATAGAGGCAGTCTATTTCCACGTAACAAGTTGCCAAATTTAACAGGGTGCAGAATCATTAGTCAATGTCGAATTCAAAATTAGAATTTTTTAGTGGTTGGATGACTATGGGTGTTATAAGGATTTATTTGATTTTAATTGTGTTCGTTTATTTGCTTTCAAGAAAGATATAAAAAGTTGACTGAATGGGATTTTTAGCAAAACAGTAAAAATAAATAAAACCATCAATTATATACAAAATACTGAATAGTGGTCAAATGCCTCAATATCTTAGAAATAGCCAAATTTTTCTTATCAAAATATCAAACTTAAAATTAAAACTATTTTTATTTTTATAAAATTAATCATTAGACTAAAAAATATTTATTATATATTTTTTCTTTTTTTTTCTTATAATTTATTATTATCTGACGAATAAAAAGTTTGTTAAATTTGAGGCATTCAAGAATATAAGAAGAACTTATCCAGGTGCTGATATTGGGTCCGATCACAATCCCATAGTAGCTGTAACCCAATTAAAATTAAAAAAGGTGATCAAAAAGAAGTCTCGCAAAAAGATTGATACAGCCCAACTACAAGACGAGAAAGTTAAGGAATCAGTTCAAAGTCAACTGAACGAAAATTTAATTTGGGAAAATATTGGTGAAAACGTCGATGAGGGCTTAAATAAAATCGTAACGACAGTAAAAGAAATCTGTGTGAGAAATTTACAAGGCAGGTCAAAGCCAAAAAAGCAGGCTTGGATGACAGATGATATACTGGATTTGATGGAACAACGGCGACTAGCAAAAACCAACGAAACACTTTACAATAGCATACAAAAAGAAATTCGACGTAAAACACGAGAAGCAAAGAGTCAACATCTAGCCAAACAGTGTCATGACATTGAAGAACTCGAAAAAAGATACGACACGTTTAACATGTATAAAAAAGTAAAAGAAGCGGCTGGTATCTTCAATAAAAAACAAAATGCATTGCTACAGGATGAAAATGGTAAAGTAATATTCGAAGTAGAGGACAAACTTAAAGAATGGGAAAATTACGTCACGAACCTATTCGAAGACGATAGGAGTAGTTCACCTCCCGATATTACTAACTGCGACGGACCCCTAATAACACGCTGTGAGGTTATAAAGGCCATACAATCATCAAAAGATGGCAGAGCGTTTGGTCTTGATGAAATTCCAACTGAAATATATAAGCTTATAAAGGATAGCAATGTTTTAGAGGCTATAACTTCGTTTTTCAATACCATTTATACCAGCGGACAACTACCTAATGGTTGGTCTAACTCACTGTTTATAGCTCTACCTAAGAAGACAACAGCAAAAACCTGTGCTGATTATAGAACCATCAGTTTGTTAAACCACTTATTGAAAATTTTTCTTACAATAAATATGAGGAATACCTGGATGACACTCAGTTTGGTTTCCGTAACGGATTTGGAACGAGAGAGGCACTGTTTGGAATGAACGTACTTGCTCAAAGATGTCGTGATATATCTGTAGACATATACTGTTGTTTTATTGACTTTCAAAAGGCATTTGATCGCGTTAAGCACTCTATATTGATCGAAGCTATAAAAGACACTGGCTTGGGCGGCAGAGATGTTCGAATAATTGCAAATTTATATTGGAATCAAACAACATCAGTTTTAGTAGATGGTGTGGAATCACAAGCTCTCAATATTAAAAGAGGAGTACGGCAGCGATGCCTCTTGTCACCCCTGCTTTTTAACGTTTACTCCGAAAGAATTTTCAGAAAAGCACTTTCTGAAAAACAAGAAGGAATACTTGTGAACAGCGAAGTCATCAATAATTTGCGATATGCGGACGATACAGTACTCCTAGCTTCTAGTCAAGAAGATCTGCAAACACTACTTGATAGTGTCATTAAGAGTTGTAGGGAGGCAGGTCTGGATCTTAACATAAGGAAAACCAAAATACTTGTAATAAGTAAACAACAGAATATAAAACCGTCTATATATGTAAATAATACCAAACTTGAGCAAGTTGATAAAATCGTCTACCTTGGACAGCAATTAAATTGTAATGCAGAAAATCACGGCGAAATTAGATCCAGAATAGAGCAGGCTAGAGCAGCTTTTAGAAGGATGTCCAAGGTGTTATGTAACAGAGACCTAAAATTGGCATTAAGAATCCGCCTACTTCGCTGCTACGTGTTCTCGGTCTTACTTTATGCTGTCGAGTCCTGGACTGTGAATAAAATCGATCTAAATCGCCTTGAGGCTTTCGAAATGTTGTGCTATAGAAGAATTTTAAAAGTTTTCTGGGTGGAGAAGACTGGAATATTTCGGACATGTAATGAGAGGTCCCAAATATAGATTGCTACAAAATATCATGCAAGGAAAAATAGCAGGCAAACGCAGTCCAGGACGAAGAAGAACCTCATGGTTGAAGAACTTGCGAGATTGGTATGGTGTAGATACAAGCATGCTATTTAGGGTGGCAGTGAATAAAATTAAAATAGCTATGATGGTAACCAACGTTCTGAAAGGACATGGTACATGAAGAAGAAGGAGAATATAAGAATTGTAAGGACTATATAGTATTAAGGAATACGAAAACAAAAGTTCAGGAAGAAGAAAAATATTGTGACTTCAAACTTAAGAGTGGTGTACACAAACGAACGAATCTCTTTTGCCGGTGGAGGTTAATAGTGATTATTACCAATAAGTTTCTTGGAGTACTTGCTGTACCTGCTTAGCGGAAGAAGAAGCCAGCAATAGTGCAGTTAGTTATATTTTTAGTAAATAATTTACTCTGGATTAACTCTAGTATTATCAATGATTTTTATGTACATTCATCGAAATATGCAGTGTTAGATTAATAAGGAAACTATTTAAAAATAAAAAGGATCCATTTTTGAACATCTTCCATAATGCGGCTGTTTGGTATACTAGAGAAGCGTCCAGTAAAAAGAGTATTAGTTCATTTTTAATAATACTTACAGCATTTTTTGTATATCATGGCATCGATCACCAAGTTACCTAGGTATGAATCACCAAATGCATAATGAACATGTGACAATTTGAGCATTAGAAAATACCCATAAATATTTATATCTGCATCTTGGAATTCAATGGTTAAAGTTTCCTACAAATTATTGAAGTAAATGCGTACATTTCGGTACATTCATTAACAGGTTATTCACCGTTCGAATTATTGTTCAAAAAATATTTAGTTAAAACAGAACTAAGTAACATCATGTACGAAAAAGCTGATGTTTCCAGGAATATTAAAAGCTCAGACTGTTTAAATAAAAAGTTATAAGAAATAAGGATCTATTGAAAAAATAAGTAATTTAGAATATTGTGAGATGAATGCAAACACGATGTCAAATATAAAATAACCAGAAGAAATAAAGCCAGTTAGCATAAGAGGATACAACCCCACAACAACCCAACAGCTGCCAGTTTTAACCTGTAAACGAAATTATAAAAAATTTTACTTCTTGGAATTAATAATGTAACGAAAAAAGATTATGTAGTTATAAGAACACCTAAAAATTATTGTTTTATTATTTTTTGTTAAAAATTACAGTCTAAGCCCTGCCAAGTCTTTCCAAGGCAACCCCTATCCTTTTTAACCCTCAATGAAGTAATTCAAAACCCTAAAAGTCGAATCAAAAGCCGATCCGCAGTGGACTATGAGTTTCTTTACTGAAAATTGCTGAAACTCAGTGAAAATCTCTGAAAACGCTGGAACACAATCCCGTCCGCTCTTGCCGACTCTTTTAAAACGTCTCAGAAACGTCGCAAAGAACAATGGAGTCGTTAATTAAGAGTTCTTTCCGGAGGAGATTTTAGATGCCGACAACCCCCTTAACACCCCTTGTAGGGCTCTAATTCAGACTGGTGTCGGGGTATTACCAAATATAAAGTATTTGAATTTGGAAAGAAATGGTAGCTTTTCAGCCACTCAACATAGAGTTATTGCATATAATATTTTTAATGTAGTAGTCCCAAAAAGCAGCAAATAATATGTTTATACAATATATTAATTAACTATTAAGATATAATTGGTAATCAGGCTTAATGGTAATACATACTTTCAAAATCGTGAATTAATTCTTTGTACTCTAATTAGTTTCAATATATTTACGACTATGTTCCATATTTAGGATTATATGACTATATTTCCTTGATTGAAAAACAATTATACATAATCAAACATCTTGACAAATATCCTCACATAATAAGTAAAAAAACGAATAATTTATCATATGTAAGACATACCTAATGACCCTCATTGTAACTTTCCAGCTTTCCTCCTTGGTGGTGCCTATGAAAATAAGCGAAATATATTGGATATATTAAAAAAAGAGTATACAATCTGTCCATCGGCTGTTAACCCAATTATTTCCCCCTTTTGTCCTATTTATAAATTTATCCGAATTAATTTATAATCTCAGGGCTATTTTTTATCGCTAATTTTTCTACGTGACTTCAAAGTAATATCTACAAAACATACTATTGACTTTGAAGGAAAGATGGACAAGGGAAAATAAATGGAAATAAATAAATTTTTAAGCCACAATTAAAGATAAAAATACGTTTATTGACGTTTTAATTTCTACTTCGGAAATCGTTGTCAAAATACAAACAGTAAATTAAACAAATTTTGTTTTTTTTTTTTATAAGGCACAAGAGTTTTTTTCTTATGATACCGTCACTTTTGTGTTGAGTGACACGTTGTTAAAGCCACTGTTGACTTTGACCAATATAACAACTTTGACATTGTGTAGCGTTATAACTGCTACATTGCCTGCTTTCTTTCTTATGTTAATATATTTCGTTAATTCTATTCTCCAATTTCCGTATCTTCTGTCATAATTCATATTCTTCTATATCCTCCATTGTATCTCTTATTTTTCTATATATTTTCTAGGATATAGATTGTATCAGAATTATGTCGTTACTTAATTAATTCATTATTCTCTTTTCATTTTTACTGGTATTTGGTATAAAAACCAGTTGGCGTCCAAATCTATCTTCTTTATATATATATATATATATATATATATATATATATATATATATATATATATATATATATATATATATATATATATTTTAGTATCTACCTTTCCTATTTTCTTAATAATCATCATTTTTATCTTTTACTCAAGTTTCTAAAGAGTGAATTTTATTTTCATCTCTATTTCCGTTACTTTGGAACGAGAGGTCCCATCTTTATTCTTTCGACATTTCTCCTTCCCATTCGATACAAAAGTCGATATAAAGACTTCTATTTTCTAAAAATGTCGATTTTCTTCATGACTTCTCTAAGAGTAGAATAACCAATTGTTGTGTCGTCTCCAGATTTGGAGGTAAGTGTATAATATATTTTATCGATTTCCTAATTCCACCTGTTGTATAAAAATCTTTTTATAATTTTAACTTTAAAAGTTCTAAGCTCATTATTTATGATCATGGTATGACATGTAAGTAGGTACATATTTTGTGGATTTTTTACGTTTTTTATTTAATATAAAAAACTAGCTACTACCTTTCACAAGTTTGATTGTTATTTACTTTTCTTTATCTTCGTTTAATAACACATTATCTATTATCTTTGCAAGTTAGCTACTTGTATTACCTTTATAGTGTTATTAAACGAAGATAAAGAAAAGTAAATAACAATCAAACTTGTGAAAGGTAGTAGTGGTGCCCCGGGTGAGGACACTATAAAGGTAATACAAGTAGCTAACTTGCAAAGATAATAGATAATGTGTTATTAAACGAAGATAAAGAAAAGTAAATAACAATCAAACTTGTGAAAGGTAGTAGCTAGTTTTTTATATTAAATAAAAAACGTAAAAAATCCACAAAATATGTACCTACTTACATGTCATACCATGATCATAAATAATGAGCTTAGAACTTTTAAAGTTAAAATTATAAAAAGATTTTTATACAACAGGTGGAATTAGGAAATCGATAAAATATATTATACACTTACCTCCAAATCTGGAGACGACACAACAATTGGTTATTCTACTCTTAGAGAAGTCATGAAGAAAATCGACATTTTTAGAAAATAGAAGTCTTTATATCGACTTTTGTATCGAATGGGAAGGAGAAATGTCGAAAGAATAAAGATGGGACCTCTCGTTCCAAAGTAACGGAAATAGAGATGAAAATAAAATTCACTCTTTAGAAACTTGAGTAAAAGATAAAAATGATGATTATTAAGAAAATAGGAAAGGTAGATACTAAAATATATATATAAAGAAGATAGATTTGGACGCCAACTGGTTTTTATACCAAATACCAGTAAAAATGAAAAGAGAATAATGAATTAATTAAGTAACGACATAATTCTGATACAATCTATATCCTAGAAAATATATAGAAAAATAAGAGATACAATGGAGGATATAGAAGAATATGAATTATGACAGAAGATACGGAAATTGGAGAATAGAATTAACGAAATATATTAACATAAGAAAGAAAGCAGGCAATGTAGCAGTTATAACGCTACAATTGACTTGAATGTTAGCTTTTATTTTTGAGAATAACCTTAAATTTAGAAGTGGATTGTATTTAATTAATTTAATGTTTGAAAATGTTTTGAAACGTGGGACAATTTGATCTGTTAAATTTTGTATGAAAGGTATATTTTAAAGCTCTATTATAGAAGTGAGTGTTATAAATAAGTTTTTTAATATATGTTTTGGGTAGTCATTGTTTACAACCATTTTAAAAAGTTTCTTTAAATTGACATCTAAGAAACTCCGATCACAGATTGTCGTTACTCGATTTTATATAGATATAATAAGTGTTAATTTTTTTTTAATTTTAAAATTATTTATTAAGTGAAAAAATCAAAGAATAATTACAAAATAACATTACTTTTTTGTTATAGGTGGATGAACGGAAATTTGGAACTAGGAGACAAGAACATAGGTGAGAAATTAATACAGTGGTTCGTTATGCAGTAAACATTGCTAAAAATTGTTTCGTTTAAATAAAGTTGAGCAAAATAGGAAAAAATAACATTCCTGATTTAAAAAAATATTGATATTTTTAGAAAACTATTTAACTTAATAAAAAATTACTAAATTAACTTCTTGTATTTAGGAATATTGCCTGATTTTCTTTAAAGTTGTCTCTTATGTTGTTTAAATAATCTGGTTACTCCTTATTTGGCCCATAAATATTTTTCTGTCATTCTGCTACTGATTCTTATGCTATTTGTTTTTGGCAATTATCGGTTTGTTTTAATTTCAGTATAATAAGAGATTCATTTTCCAACTTTTTGACAGTATATAGTATTTAAAATACCAATAAAACTATGTTAAAACACTTAATATACATGCAATATGATGATCTTGTGAAGACACGGATCATGGAAGATATGTAATCTAGTTTTAACCACTTGAAATACATATACTCACTAGGACTCAAATAGAAGTATGAAAAATAATAAAATGTGAATTAGAAACAGAAAATACAACATAAATTTCCATCAAAATGGTCAGAATATATAATTATACCAATTTTAAAACCAAACAATCTAAAAAGTAATCCAAATTCATGTAGACCAATATCTTTGACATGCGCTATGGGTAAATTAATGGAAAAAATTGTAAATAAAAGGCTTTTATAGACTCTTGAGAATCGAAACCTAATAATTCCAAATCAAAGTGGTTTTCGTAGAAATCGGTCAACAATGGACAATATTTTAGCATTAGAAAATGACGTACTTGAAGCTTTTGCTGCCAATCAAAAATGCCTCGCAATATTTTGCGACATCAAGGGATTACTTGGAAACACCTAATAGTTAAAAAACTACGTAATTTAAATATCAAAGGACACTGCCTAGCTTTCATTAATAATTTCTTAACCAATCGATCATTACACCTTAAATCTAATGGTATGCTATCACCAAAAACAAAACTAGAGAATGGTATTCCTCAAGGATAAGTTTTAAGCCCTACATTTTTTTAGTAGCAATAAATGATGTCCTAGCCAATATGAACTCACCACTGAAAGATCTCTTATACGCAGACGAGCTTGTTATCTATGCGAGAAGCCAAAATATGGAAAACATCACGAGTATGCTACAAACGTTTTTACATCAACTAGGGGAATGGTCGCAAAATTGTGGATTTCAATTTTCTACAGAAAAAACACAATTCATATTATTCACAAAGAAAAGCTACCCTAATCACTCCCCACTCTCACTATTTAACAAGACTCTAGTTCGAAAAAATAATGTAAAATTTTTAGGAATGACATTCGACCAACATCTAAATTGGAAAGAACATATTAAAAAATTTACAATCGAATGTCAACCTTTAAATCACTATCTAAAAAAGACTGGGGGGCAGATAGACAAACTATGCTCTCTCTCTACAGAACTCTAATCAGATCTAAATTAGACTATGGCACGATAGTGTATTCATCGGCTACATCGGGAGTCTTCTCTTAAAATTCTAGATTCAATACACAATACTGCACTCCGCATTGTCTTGGGAGCTTACAGAACCACACCAATAGAAAGCCTGTATTGTGAAGCAGCTTAACCATCACTATATCACAGAAGAATGTTAACTTACGCAATTAAATCAAATGCAAATCCTAACAACCACACCTTCAAATATGATCACCTTAACCGATTATCAACATGTTTCTCCAATAAACCACATCTACATAAACCTTTCTACCACCGCATCAAAATGGATCTCTCATCTCTGAACATCACCTTACCTCCTTGCTTTCCCGTTAGTTTTGAACCTGCTGCACCATGGACTTTAGGAGTACCTAAAATAATAACTACCCTAACATCATTGGACAAACACACTACTAACCATAGTATAATACATCCAAATCTGCAAAACTTATTATCAAAGTATACAAATTTCTTTCAAATTTATACAGATGCTTTAAAATCAACAGATGGCGTGGGAGCAGCAGTTATATTCTCTAATATGTGTCAAAAATATAAGTTGCCAATACACTATAGTACTCTTAATGCAGAATTGTCTACCATATACTAGGCACTCACGTATATTATATTCTCACCAAATCAGAAATATATAATTTTGACTGATTCACTAAACTCACTACAATCTATAGGAAGAATATACCCAGAGAATCATATTCTTGAAAAAATAAAACAAAATCTGATAGAGATAGAAAATTGTAATAAGGAGGTAATCTTTATTTGAATCCCATCACATAATGGTATTAGAGGTAATGAAGAAGCAGATAAGTGTGCGCGTGAAGCCGTCAATTCAGCTGACTCTATTATTGTGAAATACCTGATAGCTAGTGATGTTTCAAGTGTTACCAAATCGCGGATCCTAAGTGAGTGGCAAAACCGGTGGGAATTTTCAGTGTCCAATCTTCGGAATATTAAACCGGATATTAAACCATGGAGATGTTTCTCCACTGAAAAAAGGGATCAAGTGATAATAACTCGTCTTAGATTGGATCATACCAGTGCCACGCATAAGTTCTTAATTACTAAAGAATCCGAACCAAAATGTGAGCAGTGTAACGTTAAACTCTTGGTGAAACATGTTGTTGTAGACTGTCTAGTTTTCTCCACAGCAAGAATTAATTATGGTATCTCAATAAACTTAGAGAAAGCACTTGGTGCAAATTGTTAATTCCCAAATATGTTAAACTACTTAAAAGCTATTAATTTTGTTAATATATAATATATTTAATATTGTAAATCTGATTCTCGCTAATAACCTTCGGGTTGATGCAAATTTGTAAATAAAAAAAAACAGAAAATATAAAAATTACTCTAGTGCGAAAGAACAGATGAAATTGAAATGTTTTTTTTTTTAATTTATTTAATGTCGTCCGAACAACTGAGGTTATAGACGACAACAATAGAAAATACATCTTAAAACAAAGAAAGGTTATAATAATTACACACTAACATAAAAGAGTATTGATGTATGTAATTTGTGATACAAACTAGATGCCTCTGTCTCAAATGGTATTTTAAGGACGATTTACAAATGTCCAAAAAGTTTATTTATTTATATGTTCATACAGTCTGGTTTCTAAAATGAATAACGCTTATTGTAAGATATATCTACAGACACACAATATTATAAATGTTACGTTGCAAATTGAAAGCTATTTTCTAAAATTGTTTTTAAAATCACTATTAAAATATTACATAAGAAAACAAAGAAGTTGGCCTTTCCGAAATTCGACTGATTTCATTATAGTTTTTTGTTATTATCTTGGCAATTATTTATTATAAAAATTGAATGATAGACCAAAATTAATCCCCTAACTTAAGGTTTTTAATTTTCAAAATTATATAAAATTTGTTAATTTTACACTATAAGTGTACTATTATAATTCGTTTCCGAAAAATGAAAATGAAGTAAAAGGTTTATTTTTTAATTATATTTTATTCTTAACCAGAAATTTAATAAAAAACGGGCTTTAAAGATATAGATAAATTAGAATTGCCAAAATATTTAAATGAAAATATTTAAATCTTATCTAAAACCCCAAATGTCTCAATCTCTCTACCAAAATTTCATCCCTAAGCCGTTATAATCTCAATTATTTAGACAAGCAACAGCAACATTGGCTCGTTACCGGCACCCCGGCAATACGTCACGTAGGCAGCCAACAGCCAACGCTTGCAAAACGAAGCTGAAGGTGGAATGCTGGCAAGGAGATAGCAGAAAACGAGTGTTATTGCTATTCCGACGTACCTGACTATTCAAACCAATACGAGGTGAAATCCTTTTATATATGTATATATATATATATATATATATATATATATATATATATATATATATATATATATATATATATATATTTATATATATATATATATATATATATATATATATATATATATATTTATATATATATATAATATATATATATATATATATATATATATATATAATAACTCACATATATAACTCACTGGTCGTGTTTATTATCATACTTTGTTTTCTTTTTCTTTATTTGGGCTCGACATAAGTAAACATAAGTATATTAACAGTAATTAGTAACAGTAGTATTGTTACTACAGTAACAGTAACGATAGAATTGGTGCATTCCTCTCTGAATGATCTTAGCTCTCTTTTATTGAGACCCATTAAACCAGATAAAATTGTATTCTTTAAGATATGGATCTGTGGGATTCCCTACCTGTTATTATGTTAATCCAGCTACTTTTGAGTTTCATTTGGTTTAGTATCTTTGATGATAACGGTTCTGGTCCTTCGAAGAGATAAGTCCAAAAGTATATTGGACAATGAAAAGTTGTAGCTGTTATAAAACATTATCAATAAGAAACCGTTTTGCAAATTTATCAATATTATTTGGCAGGACCCCAAAACTGCAAGAACTTTTTAGTTATCTAAAGAAACAACTTAATGAACAAACTGTGAATGGAGAAATATTAAAAACTATTTTCTTCAATCGTATTTTCAACATTGTTCCTTTAAACTAACAAATACACCCAGTCATAATAACTACTTAACCTTCAACTGTTATTATCAGAATGTAACTGGACTTAATTCAAAAACGCAGAATTTTAAAAATTATGTTTCCGATTGATGAATTTGACATCATACATAACGTAAAAAAACGTCATCAGGGCATCTGATAAACTTAAAGACAATTATCCTTCTGATGTTATCATATTCTTCGCTTTCTAGTTTAGGACCGTATAAGCGTAGTGTCTTATTGTTTTAAATTACTCTACGTATTTGCATTATACAAAAATAGCTGTGTTATTTGCAAAATTTATTAACTGACGTCTACTATTCAATCTGAATAGAGAATTTATGTAGTTATTGAAGAGAATTGGTTCCTTGTGGGATTCCATAGGATATAATTCTTTCTTTACTAATTTCTCCATCTATATAAACGTTTTTGCTGCCTGTTTAGGGATAACTTTGTACTAAATTATATGCAACCTCTTTATTACCATATTAATACCTTTCATAAATCTACATGTATACAAAGAGCTGGCCTTGAATTATTGAAAGCTTTGTAGATGTTAGCTGTTAGAGCACAGATATTTCATTTTCATGGTTTTATATGGCCAAATTTCTTCCAGCAATCAACAAAGCAAGTAAATTTTTTTTTGCAATTCCAATTATATTTTCGCCAACAATGTTAAGCCAGGAATTGCTTCCCTAGTGCCTATTTCCTTTCGAAAATCACACTGGGATCGACTAAGATATGAGTCACATTTATTATGAATTCTGTTATGAATGATCTGCATACAGATTTTTGCAGCGTCATTCATCAGACTCATCATTCTATTGTAATCACAGTATGGTGTGTGGTCTATGGTAGGAGTAGTCTTTACATTTTTTTGTCCTATTTCTTTTGGAGAGGGCTATGTATGTGAAAGTTAGCCAGTTCTGTAAGACCTTATTCTTTTTAATATTAATAGATGATCTTTTACATAAATTTAACGTTGAATCATTGTTGATTAAAAACTCTAGTGTAAAATATTTATTATACAAGACTGCGACAACTAACATTCGTTAGTCAAGTGGTGTACTAAAAACATAACTGATCTGCATATTGCTATATGCAAATTTTGTTTTGTAAGAAAAGGGAGGTAATTAAATTTAAATATATTTTAGACATTAGTTTACTAGAAAAACGTAACATGATGTATTTTAAATAAGGTAATACTGTTGATATTTTTTTTGGAGATCATTATCTGTGATTCCATGAGATTGTAATTGTTTCTTACATGAATTGCGGACAATAAAGCAGGATATGTTTAACGAATATTAATTACGCAAAAAATGAAGGGTTAATAATGAACGGGTGTCCATGCCTTTCCAGTCCCTTATATTCGTCATCCATGAGCATTTTCTTCTTTCGTTACCTCTTTTTGCTTTCATTTACCATTATGAGTCATAGGAAGCTATATTTTTCTTCTCTGTAAATATGTCCTAGATACCTTGTTTTTCTGTTTTTTTACAATATTTAACAGTTCACTCTTAGTCCTTATTATTCTTCCCAGCACCTTATTGGTGGCACATCCTTCAAAAAACTTACATTTCAAAGATTTTATTTATGCTTCATACTTGTAATTCCAAATTAGAAATTAGTAATTTACCAAATATAAACATAATTTATATAGCGATGTTAATTATTACAATTGTACCTCCCCTGGTGATAACTGTAACAAATTTTGGGACAATTGAAACAATTTGATATATATGTCACAAAAACTGAAAACAAACTGGTACAAAATAATATTTATTTTTTCAAAACAACTAGCTATATAATATTGAATCAAAACTAGCATTTTTAAAAATGTAAGACCTGAGGATTACCTTTTCTGCAACAAATGCATTAAAAAATAGATCATCATCATCTCTGCAATGGGAATGAGCCCAACCTCTGCAGAGTTGCTATTTCAACCATTCGTTACTATACTTGTCATTGGAGTATGAGTGGAAACAATATAAGCACTGAGCATCATCACCATCCGGCGAGCTCAAATTTGTTTCCTTGTCTATTTTCAAAAGCGTTCTTTTCGCTTTATTGGCATTCTTTTTTTTTACTTTAGCTGTATGTATTTTCTTCTAGTAAGGTCTTTTCTGGTGTTTCTGTTAATATAGTTATTTTTTTTCTTTCTTCTATTTGTTGTATTATTCTTAGTAGTAGTAGAAGCTTTGGAAAAGAGGCGAATACTTTCCAATATAATTATTTAACTTTTTGGTTTCTCTAGATGTTATTGCAATCATCTCGGACGCTGTTATGTTCTCGCGAGTTTCATTGAAGCAGTTGGTTAAAAGTAGATAGTAGTGACTTGTCAGTATGTAAAGATGGTGCAAACTCGTACTCTTCAAATATACTGCTATTCAAGGGGAATATCCAAGACACTTTAAAAAACCTCTTAGGATATTGGCAGGAGAAATAGTTTTGGATAGTGCTTAATCGACAAGTCGACGTAAGTCATAACTGGTCATAGTTTGACCGGGATTTTTTTTATCCAAGCTTTCATAGAATAATTCAGCTAGGATTTTAGTAGTCTCTAGACCATCGAGCAATAAGACAAAAGAGGGAATCTAATCCTTATGAAAAGGAGACCAAAAAAGTGGCCTCTGATGGCGGACATATCCGGAAATGCGAATGCGCGAAATTTAAATTTTCCGACACTTATCACCAGTAGCTATATAATATTTTTCAGAATGTGTCTTAGACGAGAAAGTTTTAATTAATTATTAATGATAAGAGTCTAAAAATGCGACACAATTGTTAAAAAACTTCAATATAAATAAGATTTCATGTGACATTTGGGACAAACAATAACATAACCCAACTAAATTTGATGTCAAACAAGGAGAGAGACTCTCTTTCCTTGTTTAATGTGGCCTCTGAAGATTGCACTTCCTGTCTAACAATATGTTTGCCCCCACTACCTTTACATTCCCTCTATTGTCTTTTTGCTCGATGCTCTAGACACTGAGGTCTAAGAGATGTAATTTGTGCGGTGTCTTGAGAAATAAATACAGAAGAACAATATCAGTTTGTCGACATAAGTCAATATTTTGAAGACTTAGGTACAATCTATAGTTGTCCAATACGAGTTGTACTTTATTTTCAGGGGATAGCTTAGTATATCTTGCAAAATGTATCATGATGATAAAAAAAGTGTTAGTGTTCATCCAATTAAACCATTAGATTCTTTGACTGAACCTACTTGAGCTCTAGTCATTAAGTATAGTTTGAGCCGCTTCCTTGGAAATAGGAACATTGGCCCAACCATATTTCCTCTTGCATTTACAGCCAGGCAAAGAGTTACCAACGTACCTCTTTCTACAAAGGTAGGGATCTTACTTGTTTTGTCTCCTTTGTTGACACAATTTTGCTTGGTTTTTAGTTAGTTGTAACCCCTGTCTCATATAAATTGTATATATTTGTAATCTCAAATTTGTCCCTCTTCATTGCTCTGACCAAATTGTCCAAAAATTTATTATTACATTTACCCTGTTTAAATTTACAGCCCTTGCGTGACTTCTCCCTTCTGGTACTCTTATTGATAAGGTGGAGTTTCTCTTTGTGAAATTGGAAAACTAATATCTTGACTCTATTTTAGTAAATTTTTCTTCGTCACCTTCAAGTTTTTCTTTTGTATAAGCCCATTATACAGGTCCGCCGAATTTCATATATACCTATTAGCACAACAATAATTCATCTTCTACTGGTAATACTTTGTGAATATGTGAATCGTAACCAGCGTTGAGTATTTGTAGGACTTCTTTCCGTTTTTTTTTATTCTGAATGGTGGCTTATTTCTACAAACCTAAATATGCAAATTAGCAAATTTATTTTGTGTATCTTTTTGCAGCGGGAACAAATTGTAACATGATACAAACCTCACCCATCAGATTATTACAAATGTCCCCGTTCTTAATTCATTCAGAAAATAATTCTACAACAATGCATTTAATTTTGTAACTTTTATATTGAATAGTGGAACAGTCACGGAACGTACAGTGATATTTTTAAACCCTTGCAGCACGTTTACTTTCTTTTTTAACAAAATAATTATAGTAACCAGATATTAAATACATAGCGAACTTTTGACAATTTCATGTGCACACAATTGTACCACAACTGGCGTGCTGAATTTGCAGCACTACAGGAACCTCAAAGCGGCGCCAAATTTGAATCATCCCAACAACGAATATAGACTATTACAATTGTACCATATTGCAACTACCCCCGGTCTGCGCTACCAAGTAACAACAAAATATTTTTTTAATGTGTATTTTAAGAACGATTTTAAGAACTAAGTTGAAGTCGAAACGTCAAAATAAACGTATTTTCAACTGAAATTGTAGTTCATTCATATTAAAGATAGTAAGTAATTTTAAAGTAGTACAAGAAATAACGTAAGAAAATATCTTTATATATTGATAAAACCTGGTATATTCAAAACAAACGGGACCGCCTCAACCATCTGCGATTACTCTGTTTCTAATAAACATTCATTTGTCTACGTGTTATTTTGCTACAACAGATTTGCCTCTCTGGAGGTGTTTTATTTTCCAGGTTTATTTTATTATTACTTCGTGATGTAGATAATGTAAAGTACTACGTAAATAATGATGATTTGATATCTCTTTGTAGGCTCTTTTGCAGTGAAATATAATAACTAGCTAGATATTTTGGTTTCAAGGTTTGAATATATCGTATTATGCAATTTCTGTTTAAATCTAACAACTACATCAATAGTTGTAAACTTTTTCATTGAAAAATGGCCATTTCCTTTTTAGATATTCATTTAATATTTTCGATATTTCAATATTTTAGATATAAATATTTATTTTAAATATTTTTAAATTCTTATTTTTAATGTAAAAGTAGAAAATCTTTAGGGTTTGGAATGTTTTTAGTATTGAAGTTTTTCATCTTAACCGTATGGATTATAAATTATGTCATTTCACTGTACTTAATACTCTTTTGACTGTATTTAATACTCTTAATACTCTTTTTGTAAGTTCTTACGCTCTTCGGTTTTTCCTAGACCATTAGCCTCTTCATGGTGTCATCTTCTTTTTCCTTTATATAATCAATTTTGCTTGTTTATTTTTGTTTATTTGCGGGTTGTTGTCTCTATGGAAGATTGCCACTCCATCTCACAGGCGATGGGCCGATACTACTTATACCACTTGGTGATTTACTCCTTGCTATCTTAAGGACTTAACGATAAATCACAATTGGCTTATCTCTCAAGAAGTAGATGTCAAAAACTAATACCGCAATCAACTAAAAATTAAAAAAAAGTTTATAACACAAAAACCAAACATGCGGGGAACTACTATATCTGACCATACATTTAATTTTTGTGGTCTTTGAGTATGGTTTTCACTCATTCAGTCTTCAGTGTGAATTTACGTCACACCAGTACCTTAAATTGTGTCGATTTACATTTCGACACAGTGTAAAAGTTGCTTCATCGGAAAAACATATTCTGTTAACGAAATTTTAATAGTTTTCAATTTTATCCATCATTACCTCAGTAAACTCTAATCTACGACCAAAGTCATCTTCACTTAATTACCGTCGTCTTATGAATAGAAGAACGGTTTAGAGAACGGCATTTTAGAGAAGCAATTTAAATTTCATAATTTAAATGGTAAACAAATGTCAAAATCACAGCATTCTCCATTTAAATATTTAGATTTATTAAAATCTACATATTTTGCACTGTTTTATGTATTTAAGATCTTTCAGACTACATAAAATCAAGTGAATATATGGTTGAACTCGTATTGAATAGCTGAACTCATGTGAAATTCACACTGAATGAATTGGGCCATTTTTTATCGAAAGACATTTAACGTCAGATAGTTGGTGTAAATGGTGTAAATTGAATGGCCTCCACGTTCACCCGATCTCAATCCTAAAGATTATTTTTATTAGAAATACTTGAAAAATTCAGTTTACAAAACTTAACCAGCAAGTCTTGCATAGCTAAGGCAATGAATTATCGATGAATCTCGAATAATTTATAGACAATCATGGATAAATGTGGTAGACGCCTTCTACCATCGATTAGAGTGCTGTCAACTCACAAACTGAGCACATTTTGAACACTTAATAACGTAACTATTATGTTAAAAAATATTCTAAACTATCAAGTGTTACGTTTTAATGTGTTGGAAAATAGTTAGTATTAAAAAATGTATTGAAACAATTTAGGCGTTGCCGGACTTCTGTTTTATGTATTTAAGACCTTCCAGACTACATAAAATCATAAGTGTTACATATGGTTGAACTCGAATTTAATAGGAGATTCCAATAATATATAGGGTGATGCATTTGAAAAACCAAAGTTACTAGTAATATAAGAGAAACTGAAAAACTGGCAACATTGCAAATATCAAATATGGAATTTCCGTATCCCAAAATAGGCGTATCTCAAATTTTGTATAATTATGTCTAGTAATTTACGAAATAATTAGCCGTTTTCAGACTTTTAGGTCACTCTGTATATTATTTTATTGACAGTTGTGACTTGATTTTGGAAATAAGTCGATCATGCTAAACCTTGTCAAATACCTGCAAGACATTTAAGAAGGCAGCTGTATTATACTTGTTTTTCAGGGCATCTCTAGCTGTTCTGACTACTCTATGTATTTGCTTAATGGTATTATATTTTTTCCTGAAGCCAAATTGGTAGTTTGGTATTTAGTTATTTTCTAATGTAATAGGTTCGATTCAATCGTAAGGATCTTTTCAAAAATGTTTGCTAAGTTAAAAGAAGACTGCTTGGATGGTGTGATGAGGCCTCACTTGGGTCATTGCTAGGTTTTGGCGTCATAATTATGTGTTTGATATGACACGAAAGTAACCAATTTTTATATAACAATTTTTAAGTAAAGTTTTTAGTATTAGATCCTGATAAAATCATAACTTGGTGCTTTTATTTGTTTAATTTTCAATAACTTAGGTGATTTCGCAATTTTTTATTCTTTTGAAGGAGAGACTCATCTGATATAGAGCGTCCAGTATGTCTAAAATAGGTTTTTCCTCATCCACGTGAGCTTCTTTCTGATGAGGTTGTAATACAGACATATTATGTTTCGGTGCAGACCTTAGTTAAATAATTTCTTTTATTCTCTAAAAGTCTATCCCCTCCGGTCTTTGCAACTTTTATAAAAATATTATCTTCTTCTTAGCTTTATTTATTTCCATTTTCTTCAGTGCATTCCTTATTCCGTCTGTTGATATATCAGGCATTCATTCTTATCCTTAGATGACTAATGTTCTTCCTAAAAATATCCTAGCTATACAGAGTATCAAAAGAATTATGTTCTGAAAAAAATTTTCATATTATCGATGTTTAGGTAAATTGTTGTGACGTCGCTGGCTTTACTGCCATTTACATGGTTACATTAACGAAGACCAAGATATATTTGAGAATTTCTAGGATGTTTTCAGGATATTAGGTATCAGTTTTTCAAATAAGTACTGAAAGAAAGAAAGAAAGTTCAAATTTCTATAACTGACTTGTATTTAACACGTAGATTGTATTGGTATTTGTTGATCCATTAATAGTCACGTCAACGACTGCTTTATTTATGTAGAATATTTGGATTTTTTATAATTTTAGTGTCCATGTATATAAAATGTGTAAAAGATTTTAAAGTGATCAATAAAAGTAACTAGTGCTAGTAACTAGTAGGAAAAAGAATCAACATAATTGTTTTTTGATCTTACACGTTTGAAATAACATGAGCATATTCATTTTATAGTAAAATCAGATTTAGCAGGATATTGTATAATCCTTACCGGTAGAATTTGACTAATAGGATTTTAAAAAAAGGTTTAACCATTTTGAAAGGGGTACCACTAATGAAAATTGAAACTTTGGGCATTCAGACTTTCAGATATATTTAGCGATGGCAGGAATCACAAGATATTTTCAAATAATGGAAACATTTGCAATTTAAAAATGTTTCAGAACCCTCTCGTCTGTCTCGAGGGTTGCTCGATAGATCCAATAAACGATGTCCCTATCGGTCATATCTGATTCGAAAACGCAATTAACGGAATTCGAAGAGTCAATCGTGTCTAAGTAGTTAATCAGTTTCCGTGAGTCCCTTTATTGACCATTCGTTATATTTTTTGCAAAGTTAAAGTAAAATTTGACTTTCCTTTTAACTAACTTTTGCAGAGGCGTCGAGAAAGGGTGTAAAATCCAAGAAATAAATATAATAAACCATATATAGTAGACTGAGAATTAGTAGAAAATGTCTAATCTTGAAATACCAAAATTTTATAATATAATTTTTTTGTTAAAAATGTATTTTAGAGGCCATATAATATTTTAATTTAGAATTTAACGAAGTAAAAATAATTAAACCAGATAATTTCCTCAAGTTAAAAATTTGATCAAGTGGCAGGTACTAAAAACAAATTTTCTTAATTTTGAAAATTGAGAACCTTGCTGCAAGATGGAAGAACCTCCATTTGTGTTAACTTTTTGGATAATAGAAAAAATGGTTTATAAACAATGATTATTATTTTAATAACAATAAAACAATTTATTTAAAAGTGGCTATTGTAACCATTATAAAACAAAAAAATGTTACTCCAATTTGTTTTATTATTAAAAATTAACAAAAAAAAACCTTGGGTCTTTTATACTCAAATCAAAATTAAGACTATTCGTCAGCTTTATCGTCATCAACCGTAATAGATATCTGAGAAATACAGTGATCATTACCAATATCATAACTAGACTTCGGCAAATATGCAAATAAAAATGTAGAAAATATGCGCATAAATATGCACGTGTTTACCCGAAAATATGCAAATATTTTACAAAATATGCATACAAATAAATAAAAAAATTGTAAAATAGTAGCAATTTTATTTAAAAAAAAAGTGTACATAACTAAATATTTCCTACTATTCATTAAGATTTATATTTATTTTAAGTAACTACATCATTTTTAAGTATGAATAAACTTATTTAGAATTATGGTAACAATAAATGACCAAGTGGTGTTTCAAAATTTTCTAACAAAAACTTGTGGCTTCTGTCTGAGTACATATATTTATATATGGAAAAACTTCGTTCAACATCAACTGATGTAACGGGAGCATTTTTCAAACTAACCAAAACATTTGGTTCTAAATTAATTGTTTCGGAAATATTTCCAGCTAGAACACTGACTACTTCAGAAAGAATATGGTAACCTTTATTTTTTTCCATAGTAGCTTCAAATTTTTTTAAAATATCTTTTCCAATATTACCTCTAACGTTCCGACAACATGACGCAAATTCTTTTATTAATGCTGTACTTTCGAACAATGACAGTTTTGGTGATTCTAACTGAGTAATTGTTTTTTGAACAAAACTAAAATTTCATTTTATAAATGAAAGTTCTTGTTGAAGCAAGTTACTCTGAAAAGTTTGTTTAGAATCCAAAAGAGATTGGGAACTTTCATCTGTTAACGTATCAATTATGTTCTTTATTTTAACAAAATGATCTGCATAAAAATTAGCTGCTTCTAACCATGTTCCCCATCGCGTTAAAATAGGTTGTGGTGGAAGAGGAATGTTAGGTAGCATTTCTTTATAAAGTTGAATTCTTACAGGAGATTTAAGAAATACTTTTTTGACACTGGATATCATGGTATTTACAAGAGGAAACTTTTTTCGTATTTCCTCTGCAACTCTGTTTAATCCATGCGCTACACAAGTAACATGTATTAAATCTGGGAAAAATATTTTTAAATTTTGTCCTGCTTTCACCATATAAGGAGCAGCATCCGATAAAATAAGCAGTAATTTATTAGAAGGAATAGTTGTCGGAAGAAAAAAAGTTGCTAATGTTTCTTGTATAAAACGCGAAATTGTTAAAGCATTTGTTTTCTCAAGTTGCTGGCATGAAATAAGATGAGATTTTGGTAAGGTATCTTCTTTAAGAATACCAATCAATAAATGAGCAATATACTTTTCTGAGGAATCAGTGGTTTCGTCTACAGATATGTAAAAATAATTATCTGCAATTTCTTCCTTAATATTAATTAACACCGACGAGTATAGCCCGTTCACATTATTTCTTCTTAGAGACCGATCACTTGGAACATTAAGTTTGCAATATTTTTTTAGAAACGAACTAAAATTTACATTTGCTAATTTTGAAAGCGGTATGTTTGCAGACACTAATGCGCGACACAAGTGTTCATTAAAAGTTTCTTGCTCATCTAATTTTTTTGAAGTAGATTGGAAACATTTAGCCATTGAAGTTTGATGTTTTCCTCCTATTTTTCCTTTTTTTGCAATGTGTGAAGCAGTTCTCACATGTTGGTCTATCTGAAATTTCTTCTGACATGCTATCTATAAATAAAAATAAAAACCTTTATTTTAACCCAACCTTTAAAATATAAAAATATACAAGGTGTTTTTGGTTAATCAAATAACTGTTTTGGAAAAAAAAACACTCGCTAAGTGTTTTAAATGCAGTATTAATCCACAAATTAGTTTTTTTACTAACCATTAGTACATCATATAACTTATTTTAAAATTCAACAAAAGTTTTTTTTTTGTTAATTCAATTACAATAAAAATAATTGTGTTTTAGAATAGCTGACTTCATAAAAAAAAGTAAAGGTGAAAAATTTTTCTAAATACACACCATTGTATTGTACCATGGACAATTTTTTCTCACTAAAGGAAGCTATTTTTTATTTAAAAACAACCTACGAGTACTAAATTTCAAGTAAATACGTTTATTGGTTTTAAAGTTATTGTTGTTATTAACTAAAAAAATTTATTTTTTTTTAATTTTAACACCCTGTATCTCGAAAAGTAAATAAGTTTGACCCCTCATTAACTATATCGTTTTGTTCAATTTTTTCGAGAAGTATCTACAGTCAAACGTTGTAAGTGTCATTTGGAAACACCCTGTATGTATGAAATATTAGATATTTAATAGAAAATATTAGATACTTACAATTTTGCCACAGACTGAACAGTCGATTTTTCCCATATCCATAGACAGCTCTTTATAAGGTTTAATCCAAGTTGAAGCACTGGTTGTTTTAGGCATTATAAAATCACAATCTTCCTTTTTGTTACGCACAACGAGTGTTTACGCTTTGAATATCAAAACAAAAATGATTTACAAATCTGAGCATCAAATTAGAAATGTTTAGGTACCTAATTCAATAAAATGGGAGATTTTGGAAAATCCCTAAATTAGGAACAAAACTATTAGCCGTTTACCTGCTGTTAAGATACAATAAATTGTAGATAAATTTGGGGATTAGATCATAAAATGCAAATGAGTGAACCCTTAGCGATTATCCAATAACTGAATGCCTCAGTGACCGAGACTTTCTAAGAATGTTGAGGGCTACTTAAATTGATCTTCTTTGAAATTGTAAATGTTTTGTACCTGTAGAGATTACGTACTTAGATCATTTGTTGATTAAAATGACTACAAAATTTTAAACAAGAATTGAAATAAATTGGTATGTTTAAAAATTTTCAAATACAGTATAAAAATCTGAACTTTTATGCACTTTATGCAAACTTTTATACAAATATGCCAAAATATGAAATATTTGCATAAAATATGCACAATATGCAAAATATGCAATATGCATATTTGCCGAAGTATTATCATAACATTGAAGAGGTTGGTAAAGTTTCATGTTGTTGGCTCGACTGTAGTTGGTAGTTAACTGCATTATGTCCTTGTAGTTTACTTTTTTACAGATATTTATAAATCAGAAAACCATTAAGTTGCTTTCAACTGAAAGATTATTTTTAATGTGCCTAAAAATTTTAAATAATTTAAAAACAGGAATGCCAGTCAAAACACTCACATTAACAGTATTCTTGGTCCTATATTCAACAATCCGATTTTGAGAAATCTTAAACCTCTTAAATGGTTCTGAACATGAATACTAAATTTGAAAATCATAATTTGATGAACCGTAATGAATAAAAATATATAGATTCCTGTTAAATAAATTGGTAGTATTGTGTAGAAGAAAAAGCATAATCTTTTTTTGGTAGAAACTTCTCTATCCCTTCCAAAACAACTGTTACACAGCGGAAAACTATGTCCCAAATATTAAAAATATTCTTCAAATACATATATCTCACAAGAAGATGCAAAAACTGTACTAAAGTTGCATTTTGATTTTAAGCTGCAGCATTTTCCAAAAAACAGGTAGTGCTGTTTCAAATTTTTTAGAAGGATTTTTTTATATAGTGATAAAGAAAATAAATAACTACATTTGACGATTTGGTCTTAGTCAATGTATGCAAAAATTATAGTTCCATAGTTGACGTTTATCGGATACTTCGTCAGCGCCGGCTGGAATTCATGGTAAACAGATGGTAAACAGAGGAAGATTCTGCTGAAATTCAAACGTTAAATTTTCTAGTCATTATTTTGTTGACTTTAATTTTATTTCAAACTGTAAATTTTTCTTTTCGGTATCATCAAGGGCTGAAGTTTTTAGGTTATTCTGTAATATATCACAGTTGTCTTAACAGCGCTTTAACTTCTAAAATAAATTATAATAAAATAAATAAATTATTAGCCCAACATCCTTTCCCTTAAAAACGATGAAAATGCTATAAGAGAGGTACATAAGGGATGAAGTTCTGGTTCATAACCCACTTCACCCAAATAAACATGCATATACTTCGGGAAGATCTACCGATTCTACACTGCATCAAGTAGTGGGAAGAATTGAAAGATTGCAGGATAATAAAGAATCCACCCTAGGTACATTCATAGACATTGAGGGAGCGGTTGATAAAACCACATTTCCAACCATCACCTAATAGCTCAATATCAGAAATGTTCTCATTAGAATATTCAGTATGATCTCTAATACAGCAATAAGCATAACTGTAGAAGACGGTTTTGTTAAAAGAATGCTTACGACTAATGTCCACAGGGAGGGATACTATCACCACTCCTCTGTAACATACTTCTAGATACCTTCGTTGACCAACTCAGCAGCAAGGAGTTCTACACCATAGCCTATGCAGACGATATTGCTGTTCTGCAAAGCGGTAAGTTTGAGAACACACTATGTGAGAAATTACAAATTGCTCTCCGACTAATAGAAGCATGGTGCAAGGAACACTTACTTACTATCTTTAAATCCTTAGAAGACAGAGATGGTCCACTTTACCAGAAAAAGAAAAATCACGGGCTTACAACCCCTTAATAATTCTAAACTATAATCTAAACTTCTCTGACGATGTGAACTACCTTGGTATTACCCTTGACAGAAAGTTAACATAGAACCCACACTTAGGTGGTAGAGTTAAAAGAGCGTCTATAGCCTATAAGCAATGTCGACGTATAGTCGGACGCACCTGGGGCCTTTCGCCCAGGGTAATCGCCTGGGCCTATACTGCTGTCATTAGGCCAATGCTAACTTACGGAGATATTGCTTGAGTACTAAAAGCGCTATAGGCAAAAGCGATTAACAAACTAAACTATATTTAGCAGGTAGCTTGCATAAATATAACAAAAGCCATGAAAATAACACCAACTGCTGCAATGTAGTTAATCATTGGCATCACGTCTCTGGGTATATATGTCAAAGAGGTAGCGCTGGTGACAATGATGCGACTGCGCTCGGCTGGAGCAAACTTTGATGTAGGAATGGACAATTAAGAACTTGTTTCTGGCAAGGAGAGCTAGATGCACTACACCTTAATTAAACCAAAGTTTGTCTTTGACCAACACTACATAATCGAAACAAGAGAGTATAGGGGGATACACGTTAGAAATACCTATTGCATAAACACCGGCGGCTCCAAAATGAAAGAAGGCTCAGAATGCGGAATATATTCTAGGTAAGAGTATATTCCGCGTCATCCCAATGACCACGAAAAACCTACGCTTGACAGTTGGTTTTTTAACTGGTCATTGTCAACTAAGCAAATACCTCCATACACTAGGGCTAGTAGACACACTTCTATGCAGAAAGTGTAAACGAGAAGACGCAACTGTAGTACATGTCTTATGTGAATGCTCAATGTTATCGTATATAATACGAAAGTACGCGTTCGGCGAGTCCTGGCCCTCGCCTGCCAACATAATGGAGATGTCTCCTGGTGACTTGTCTACCTTTCTAGAAATGCACAATGAGCTAAGGACGACAGCTTCCTGGGAGGATACACAATAAGTCAATTGTGGCCTAAGTAGCACCATACCTTCTGATTCATTCTCTTGCAAATAAAGTTTAGACATTTTTTAACATTGAGATCAGACAAATAAAAGCGGGTTGTTCTACCTCGGCTGTGGTGTGACTCACAGCATGAAAAATTTTAATGTGATCATCTGTTTTCTGTTTTAAATCATTTGAAATGCCGTTATTCTATTTTTGTGTTGTGAATGTGTAATAGTTTTATTGTGAAAAGTCTTAGCAATGTTATCCACTCGTTTTATGATATCCCGTGTATGGCTACGGATGCAGCCTAACAAACTCCAATTAATTATTTTTCTACATAGCTTAAGAATAGTACTTCTGAGCAACATAAAGCCATTTTAGCTTACCAGTTTTAGCTCGGATTCTGGTAACATTGGTTGTTGCAATTAAATCTTTGAAGTAGATGGTTTGGATATACGTGTCGTTGACCTTTTAAAAAAAATTTAAACTTGCATTGACAATTAGATCCAGTTTTCCTAGGTCCCACACTATCATTTTTCTAGATAATACATTTTTTTTCCTTCTATCATAAACTTTTTTATAATGTTTCCTTTTCAGTTAGCCGGATCAACACTTTTTCTATTCTTCTGAAGCGAATTCGGTCGAATCTAGTTTTGGGTAGTATTGACTGAAAGCTTGCGTTTTTCTCTTTACACATTCTCTTCACTGAAGGACCTGCTTCGTTTATAGCTCTAGTTCAAAAGATCTTACTACAATAACGCACTGCAGACAATTAAATGTTTTGAGTAATGACAGTTTTGTTCGTAGATTAACGTCACCAAATGAGTGGGTCAGCTGCATAAAATTTTACACGAACAATATTTTTGAGTACATTTTTATATGCTATAAAACCTGCTTCCACAGTTTTGCGTGCCCCCTGTCAGCACAATATTGAAAAGGTAAAGAAGTATTAAGTGACAGAAAATTTAATTATTTCTGGGTTTATCCATTTATTCCTGTAACCTTTCTATATTTCAAATGCAGTTCATTTTTATTATTTCATCGATTTTTTTTATTTCACTGTTATCGTTTAGATCTTTGTTATTTATACTGCTCTCTTCTTCTTTATACCAAAGTACCTTTAGTGGTTTATTTATTGATCGTTCTTGATTATGTTTAGTTTTACTAGATCTTCCTCTGTATTTCTTATTGTTTTATATATCTATCTTCCATGTATAATATTTATGCTTATTATCAGAAATAAATTTGTCTCGGGATTCTTGAGGAGTTTATGTCAACTACCTAACACCATTTTATTTTTGGTTTCTGTAGGGGCTTTGTGCAGTTATTATGATTCTATTCTATAGAAATTTGTAGCTCTTCGTTTTACAATCGCAGTTTATTTTTTTGCCTTTTTTCCCTATTACTTTCTTTGTGACAGAGTTGGAACTCTTGATAGCGGTTTATTAATATAATCTGTAGTAAAAATCATACCCACGTCTTTTAGAATAAATTTTCCTATTCATACTTATGTTAAATTATATAAATTATGTAATATGTAATTTACCTGTCTATTAGGTTTTAGTAAATTATATTTTGATGGTTTGTAATAATCTTACAAAACGTTGTTGTCAGAATAATTTAAACTTGAACGGCAATATTTTTTTAATAATTTATCACCATTGGAAATACTTCTCTAGGTTTGTAAATAATCTTAATAGATATTTTCATTTTCTATAAAAGTGTATCTATTAATCTTTTACTTTGACCGTGTTATGTACTAATACTTTTTATAAACACACCTACCTTTTAACAACGGCTTTTAACGTAATATCCCCTAGTTAATAAATCGTTATTCCCATCAAAGAACAACAATAAAAATGGTATAAAATATCATCCAGTAGGAAATCGTTCAAGCGTTACACCACCCTTTCTTATAGAATCTGATAGAAAAAGCTTACATCCAATAAAAGTTTCGGCCAGTTATCTGACTTTCCAAATCAAATGTAAACGTATGGATTTCGTGATATTTTATAGCTTTGACGTCTTCTTTTGAAAGCAATCGACAAGGGAAACTTTGATGTCTTTTTACTCACAGACCGCTTAAAAATGTAGGGGTTAAGGGCTGTATTTACAATACTTGTTTTTGCAACAATTTGATAGCTCTTTTCTGTTGTTGTGGCCTTTTCAACATGATTAGATGCCTCACTTTTGAATGCAACATCCATAAATTTTAGTTATCTATAAATGCCGCAGTATATATTTCATATTTATGATTATCTATTTATTTGTAAAAATCCAACAGATAATTGTGATACCGAACAGTTATGATTAACACAGATTATTTTAAGTTCGAATTTAATTTGTTTCAAATTAGTTTTTGTTTACCATTATAACTAAAAATCTTGCAAAAATTAGTAAACTTGATTAAAATTTTCTTAAACTATAACGAAAATAAAGTAACATTTACGGAAGGCAGTTCAAGGCGTTCAATATCAGATGAGGTCTTTGTCAAGATAATTATCCTAACCTGCATCTTATTTATTATAACTCTTAAAACAAAACTATGCAATCCCCCAGCAACTCTACAATAGGACAACATTATGTAACGTAGGTTAGGTTGAAATAAGATCAATATTTTTCGATCTAACAGTATTTTATAAAAATTCTTTCACACTTAAATTTGTATTTTTAAATGTCCATCTTACGCTACAATTGAATACACTAACGACGTCACCGCTCTTTCGTGCAAATGTTTTTTTTTTTAATAAAACAACATATTTTTTTGTCGTCCTTGTTACATTTCACAACAATAGACGATTACAAAAAGGAATTATACTTATAGTCTATAATAATTGGTTTGTGAATTATAGAGAAATGTTATATCAGAAATTTTAAATGTATAATGTTATTGAAAGAACTGGACTAATCCATTTTTAAATTTCTATTAGCTGGAATAATTAAGACAATACATTTAAAAATTAAATTAAATGTTCAAAGTACATGCTGTTAACTTTCTGGCAATAACTAGAATGGTTTCTAAATTCCTCCAACATCCAGTTAATATTTCTGGGTGAATTAGTTCTCTCATGAATAATTCTTACCTCATCGTTATTGAGAATTCTTTCTTTCAAATGTTCGACATTATTAGGCCTATTGAAGTATACTCTAGATTTAAAATATTCACAAAATTAAATAAAATTAAGGGGTATTGGATCAGGAGATCTTGTTGGCCATTCTATAAATTCCCTCGTAGCAATATATCTGTTGTGAAATATTATCTAAATAAGCACGTGGCTTATTCTCTTCTAATAAGCTTCTGGCTCATAATGTGGTTGTGTGCCGTCTTGTTGAAATTATATTAAATTACTAGGCACGTGTGGATAGCTAAGAGAGTGCAATTTTGTAGTATATCTGAATTTTTTAAGCTTCAACGTTTTTTTAATAAAAATGAACCCACACTATTGTTGCCAAAAATTCCTGTCTAAACATTAACTTTTTCAGGATACTGAGTATGGGTCTCTGTCATATAATGAGGATTGGTATCTGACCAGTGTCTAGCATCGCTCCGTTATCATCTCACCAAATTTAATTCTTCTCACTGAGCTCCTAAAGTAAATTAGCGTTATACCGATGAAATTGTTTTTCACCTACTTTAAAATTGAAAATTTACTTAACGAATTTTCTGTTAAGATTTTTCTACTGGATATGCATGAATTTTTTTGCACAGTTAGTAACAAATTCAATTTTTCGTCATCACCAATTGCAAAACGACATTTATAATTATCTCTCACGTGACGGTTTTTTCTAATTTTTTTTCTATATTCGATACAGTGGATCGACAAATGGGACGATCTGTATACTTGTCATGCCATAAATCATAAACCTCTTTTTGTCTTGTTGGGTTCGATACTTCTTGTTACCAAAGGCAAACATCAATAAAACTTCAATTATTTCTTTTTATATAATCTTACCATTATTTATGAAAGGAAACAAAACCAATACATGCCCAAAAAACGATATTAATAAAAATCATATTTCTCTAAAAAAACCTACCATGTTTACCATTACCATTAGTCCAGTCCTTTCCATAAAATTTAAGATTTAAAATTTCTGATTTAAAGTTTCTGATAACATTTGTTATTAAATATTATTAAAATTTAAATGCCTATTATTTGGACTATAAGTGTTATACATTTTTGTAATAGTTGATTCTTGTGAAATGTATAAATGAAGAGAAAAATATATTGTTCCATTTAAAAAACCGATGACGTCATTTACGCGAAACTGGTGACGTGATTAGTACATTGAATTGTAGAATAAGATGCGCATTTGAAATTAAAAATTAAAGTGTAGAGGAATTTTGTTAAAATACCCCTAGAAACAAAAATATTAAAAATCCACTAGAAAACTAAGTTCCTGTAGCTAGCTGTATACCATATATCACAAAAAATTTATTTAAAATCCTTTATAAAAGGTATATAATAAAATGCTATTCAAATGCTATCACAAAGATATTGCAAAACGTTTTCGGATTAATAAATCCATCATCAGTGCAAACGAGGTATACATGCTATGAGCCACCAAAATATATGGGTCCAAACCCTTTAAATTATATAAATTTACATTCGATTTACGTTATGTGTGGTTACAAATTATGATGTTTAAGTTACCGTTGGAATTGGTAACATGGCTACGTATGACCGTACATAGGTAAAATGGTCCTGAGACGAAGTGTCTTCGAGGACCTGTTCATAACAACTTTTGTATATTTGCCATGGTGGATCGACAGGTCGTGGAATACAAATTTTAGATTCCCCTTGTTGACTAATTCATCAATATGTCTGCTTTGTATATTGTAGAAAGCGCAGTTGACAAATATATCAATTTTAGTTTTATCAAGTAAAAAATCTTCTGATTTCTAATATAATCTATTATTGAGTTAATGAATTCTAATTTTCTAGTCTTCCAAATTGAAATAAGAAACAGAACAACAAAGAAGTTATTGTTATGTCATCTACCTTTAAATAGAGTCTAAATAAATGACCTGATAAATTTACTATTATTCTAACTATTGATTGTTTGTATATTCTTAATTTACACCAAGAGATACTACTTTAAATATATGTTACTAGAACTTTAAATTGAACTAAACATAGCGGTATGTTTGTGTGTTGTAATAAAGTGACCGCTCTCGGCAAGAGTCTCTCAGATTTTATGGGTGGGTTGAGGAACAATCTTACCGACTCGACGACACTATACACTTAATTCAATTTCGGTGATTTGGAATTGCTGAGATGCTCGAAAATGAGCGGTTGCCACGGAATTGTCTCGAGATGGAGGTCTGTTCATTCTCCTTGGTTTGACGTGGTTATATTAACGGGTTTCAGCAGGACGTAGCCGATCAGATTTGACCTTAGGGAAACTGAATATTGCCGGGTTCACGTAATTTCTGTTGCACAATAAAAAATAAATTAGAGAAGCTTATGAATAACATAACTACTTTTAAAATATAATTGTTAAATACCAAAAGAAAGAAAGAAAATATTAAATTTAATTATAAGAATAAGAAAATTAAATATCCAATGTAATATCAATAAAAAATTAAATATCCAAAGAGACTAATGAGAGAACATATACCTGATATGGCAGCGAGACCAGATGGCCTAGATCTGGTCTCTATACTATATTGGCGTCGCGATAGTGGTTGATTGTAGTTTTTTTCCAGGCTCTAACTGGTTTTGTTTCTATATCGGATAGTGTTAATAATCACAGCCCAAATAGCGCATAGAACTTTTAATATCATACAGGTGTACGCCCCCACTGCAGATAAAGATGAAAATTAAATAGAAGAGCTCTACAATAATATTAAAAAAGCAGTAGACAGCACTAATAATAGAGATATAACAATAAAGGTAAATTCCAAGACATTATTGGTGAGTTCGGACTAGGAACGAAAAAGGGGAAAGACTGATGGAATTCTGTCAGGAGTTTAACATGATAGCGTCAAATACATTCTTTCAGTTACCACCACGTAGATTATATACCTGAAAATCACCTGCGGGTAGCAAAGAAAAAATTATCAGAAATCAGATAGATTATATCTTTATCAGTAAGAGTTACCGTAACTTTATCAAATCGGCAAAGACATATCCAGGAACAGATGTGTCATCAGAACACAATCCAGTAATCTTATAATTCGAAATCCACTGAAAGAAAATAAAAAATCAACAAAAGACACAACAAATATACACTCTGCTAAATAGCCAAATATAAAAGGAGAACTAACGTTGAAAATTAACGAAGAGCTAAGCAACAAATAATCATTGATAATGAAGATTCCAACGAAAAGTGGGAAACATTTAAGAATACATTAATGATGCCAATTAAAGATACGCTGAGTAGTCACAAAATCGATGAAGCAAAGACTCCATGAATGATAGATGAAATAAGGCAACTAATGGACAAAAGAACATCATACAAAAACAAAAATGTAAACGAATACAAAGCCACACACAAGAAGATCAGAATAAAAATACGGGCAGCTAAAGAGAAATGGTACAACGACAAATGTTTAGAGATAGAAGAACTCCAGAGAAATTATGATAGTTTTGAATTGCACAAAAAAATTAAAGAATAGCAGGTATAAGACGGTCCAATAATAGTAACACCCTGGTTGATACGAATGGTAAAATAATAGCTGATATCAAAGGCAAATTAAACAGATGAAACGAATACGTTCAAGAATTATTTGAGGACGACAGGACACAACAAGATAGCATGACCATCGCGAGAAACATGATATAGGTACAAATATAACTAAGGTTGAAATAATACATGCAATAAATCTGGCAAAATCTAATAAAACTGCGAGGTCTGATACAATTCCAACTGAAATAATTAAATTAATATCAAAAGATCAGATCAATGTATTAATAGACTTATATAATACGGGTATTATTCCGAGAGACTGGCTCAAATCAACATTTATTACATTACCAAAAAAACTTAATGGAAGGGAATGTAATGACCACCGTATAACTAGTCTAATGAGTCAGACACTAACAATATTCTTAAAAATTATTCATTTAGGAATTCTCAGAAAAGTGGAACAAGACATCACTGAAACCCAATTTGGATTTAGGAATGCCATGAGTACACGAGAGGCATTATTTGGATTTAACGTCCTCATGCAAAGATGTATGGATATAAACCAACCACTCCATGTTTCTTTTATTGATTACAATAAGTCATTCGATGAGGTCCAACACAACCATCTTATACAGTTACTTAAAGATAAACACATAGACAAAAACGACTTAAGAATAATAACTCATTTCTACTTTAACCAAACAGCAAAACTCTCCCCCTTATTGTTTAATCTATATTTGGAAGAAATAATTAAAAAATCACTCGAAAATATAACAATTGGAATAAAAGTCAACGGCAGACCCATCAACAATATCAGATATGCCGATGATACTATAATAATTGCAGAAAATATACAAGATCTACGGACACTTTTAGATAATGTAGTAAATGCTAGTGAGGAAAGCGGACTAACGCTTAATGCTAATAAAACAAAATTTATGACAATTTCCAAAACACAACAAGACATTTAAAACATAAGAGGGGTTCCAATACAAAAAGTAAAAAAATACTGATATCTTGGTACAATTATTAATGAAAATAACGAGTATACAGAAGAAATAAAAATGAGAATTGGACAAGCAACAGAGACTTTAGTTTGCAACTCAAAATAAGAATATTATGTTCATATGTGTTTTCAGTGCTCCTATATGGAGTGGAGGCCTGGACCTTAAAGAAAGAGGTGAGCGATCGACTTAAAGCATTCGAGATGTGGACCTACCGAAGAATATTAAAAATGAGTTGGGTAGACCGAATAACAAATGTTGAGGTCCTCAGAAAGACGAAAAAGGAAATGGAAATCATGAATACGATTAAGATAAGAAAGTTACAATATCTCATCCAAGGTATGAGAGGGGATAAATATGTGTTGCTACAAACCATAATGCAGGGAAATATACAGTGAAAACGAAGTATTGGAATAAGACGGATCTCCTGGCTAAACAATCTGAGAAAGTGGTATAATTGCAGTTCCATCGACTTGATCAGAGCTGCAATCTCAAAAGTGAAAAAAGCTGTGATGATTACCAACCTCCTTAAAGGAGACGGTATCTAAAGAAAAAAAGAAGAAGAAGAAGAAGAAGATATACCTGATAGTAGTTAACACTACAAAGACAAGAACGTACTTGAGATCGCTGTTTCAAACAAAATATTTAATTATTCTTTTGTTATTAAAAATTTCTTACTATAACTTTGTGACTTTTTAATTATGCTTTTATTATTATATAGTCCAGTCGTCTCAAATTTGGTTTTTAAAAACGAGACGAATAAGCTGAATTTTGCTGTAAATATCAATTTTGGAACCCCAAAATATGCAAAAAAGTTTGCCACTAGTACTCCCGAGCTTCCTCCTTAAAATTGTCCTTCGTAGGAGAAGAAAATGGAAAATATCGATTTACCATGAATCTGTCGGCCATATAAAAAATTCTAAACAAGATATGTAGCTCAGATTATTTTTTAACACAAATGTTTGTTAGCAATTTTTGTGTGGAATAAACCGTTTCCTCAGAAACAATGCATGAAGTAACCAGTGATTTTGAATGTCAGATACGCGCGCGTAATCAATTTTTTACATAAAATTTATATCAACTCGACGGTAAAAATTCCATACATCTTGATCAAAGTGTTCTATCGACAATCGTCAAAATGCCTTTTAAAGGTGGTAGATTTCGTACGTAATTGCTGCATTTTTTAGAAGTGATCAGTTGCTATAAAGTTGTTAAATAAATAAACGTTTTTTTAAACGTAAACATAATTTAAAGTAAACGTAATTTTTGCTATTTTTTATGATTTTCATGAGATTAATAAAATTTATTACTTTAATTTACCATATCAAGTGAATAGAGCCAACAGAGCCGCAGGCTGCCTAAATGAAACAATATGGAGAAATAAAAATATTGGCAAAGAAACGAAAGGCAGAATTTACAAAACAGTTTTCAGACCAATAATGACATACGCGGCAAAAACAAGACCTAATACAGAGAGACCAAGAAGGATGTTAGAACCAGCAGAGATGAAAATACTTAGAAAAATAATTCTAAGACACTATGGGACAGACGTAGAAGCAAATATATACGACGTAGATGCAAGGTGAACATCAAGAACTGGGTAAGAAATAGAAGAGTAGAATAGAACAATCATATAAGCCGAATGACAACAAATAGAGTAGTAAAGACGGCAAGAGACGGTTACTCAATAGGAAGACCATCAGTAGGAAGACCACGAAAACGATAAAACTACAACTTACTGGAGGCATATTGAAAACAGACAGTGTCATGTCTATATAAAAAGGAGAAGAAGAAGACATTTATTTACCAGTCTCTGTGAATTGTCTATTGCTTGGGGCTAATCTTTAAGACCTATGAACGTGTAATTTGAATTTTAAGTTTGGAAACAAATAAAGTTGTGTTGTTTCGGAAAACGTACATGTGCCATTGAAAAAAAGCAGTTTTAAAGCATAATTAGATGTTTAATATCTAATGTGACTTCTTCGATGGTAATCGTGACTCCTGTTTAACATTTTGTATCTTCAATAGTATTCTGCATTTCATCTGCAAAAGTTACTTCCACATATTTCTTCCATGTGTCTTCTTTTCTCCTTCACACTAAATAGTGGTTTGCGTTGGGTATCTCCCTAACTTTTATTTTTCTCTAGGCTTGTATAAGTCCGCACTTTTATAACTTTTTTGTGCATATTGGATGGATTGTGTTTATGTTTCAATAGTTTTAGCCTGAACCTAATTTTGCCAATCAGTGGGTTAGGACTTTTACTAGCTGTGATAGGACTATTTAAATGTGAGCAAGCCGCCAGGGTTTAAATTAATATGCCTATTATATAGAGACACAAAAAGAAAACAACAAAAAAATGGTTCGATGATGATTGCCTGAACTCCATATTAGCAAGAAATATGGCTAGAAGGAACATGCTACAAAGCCCCTCGCACAACAACAATGAAATGTATAGACAAAGAAGAACAGAGACAAGAAAACTAATGAAAAGGAAGAAGAGAGAGTATCAGGAACAAATAATCAGAGAAATAGAAGAAAAAAGAAAGAACAAACAAGCGAGGCAGTTCTTTAAAGGAGTTTCAGATATCAAGACCGGGTACCAAGCAAGAACAGGAAACTTTCTTCAAAACGACAGTGGACAGCTTATCACTGATGACAAGGAAATCTTAAAAACCTGGAAGGAATACTTCTATCAACTATTGAATGACCAATCTAGCAGAAGTACATCAAACATAGAGGTACATACAGCTGAAATAGAAGACCAATACCCGACATACGAAGAAGTAATACAGGCAATTAAAAAACTCAAAATAATAAGACACCAGGTAGCGATGGTATACCCGCAGAGTGCTTAAAACATGGAGGAGAAGCATTGTACAGTTCGATATACAAGCTAATTCAAGGCATTTGGCAAGAAGAAACAATGCCAGATGAATGGAAAGAAGGGGTTATTGTACCAATACACAAAAAGGAAACAAAAAGCAATGTATTAACTACAGGGAATAACACTCCTAAACACCACCTACAAAATCCTTGCAAACATCCTGCTAGAAAGAACCAAAACATACACAGAAGAAATTGTTGGAGATTATCAATGCGGATTTAGACCGGGCCGCTCTACAATTGACCAGATATTCATAATAAAACAGATAATGGAAAAATGCTGGGAGTTTGATCGTGAGCTTCATCAGATGTTCATAGATTTTAAACAAGCATTTGATAGAGTATGTAGGGACAGACTGTGGACAGCGATGCAGGAACTTGGCTTTCCAAAAAAACTAGTCCGGTTGATACGGATGTGTATGGAACGGTTACGATGTAAGGTGAGAGTTGGACAACAATACTCGGAGACATTTGAAATAAACAATGGACTAAAACAGGGAGATGCACTTTCACCACAACTCTTCAACTTAGCTCTGGAGCACATAATCAGAAGTGCAAGAATCGAAAAACCGAATACAGTATTTCATCGAGAAGGACCAAACTTACTACTGGCATTTGCAGACGATATAGATCTAATAGGAAACACGCGATTAAGGATGAAGGAGACTTTCGTAAGGTTTGAGAAGGAAGCAGAGAAGATGGGGCTCCAAATCAACGAAAACAAGACGAAATATATGTATATGAGCCGCAATAACCAAAGCAGAGACAGAATCGGTCAGAACATTACCATCGATGACTTTAACTTTGAGCGCGTTAGGGAATTCAAGTATCTTGGAACAACAATAACTGAAGACAATAACGGATCACAAGAAATAAACAACAGGATTCAGGCCGGCAACAGATGTATTTTTGCCCTCCAAAACCTTATAAAATCAAAACAACTAACACGACGTACGAAGATACAGGTCTATAAAACAATCATACGACCCGTTGTGATGTATGGAAGCGAAACGTGGACGATGACAAAGGCAAATGAAGAGAGACTACGTGTTTGGGAAAGAAAAATCCTAAGGAAGATCTTTGGTCCGGTGCTTGATGAAGCATCAGGACAATATAGGATAAGAACTAATAAAGAGCTTGAAGAACTTTACCCAGACGCCAACATCATAAAAGAAATAAAGTCCAGAAGACTCCAATGGGCAGGACACCTCAGAAGACATTCTGACGAACGAACAGTAAGACTGGTGTGGCAGGAAGTCCCAACTGGAAGGAGACCACGCGGACGCCCTCGTCTCCGGTGGCGAGATAATATAGCAGCAGACCTAAGCACTATGGGCGTGGAGAATTGGATGGAGGTTGCTCAAGACAGAAAACAGTGGAGGCATGTTGTCGAGTCGGCTAAAACCCACGAAGGGTTGTAACGCCACGGAGTAAGTAAGTAAGTATTATATAGAGAATACTTCCACATCTTGAAGTTCGACATCCTAACTAGAAGGATTAATTGGTATTTTTTCACGTAGAGAAAGCTTACAATAAAATTGATAAAATTAACGTACGAAATTCGAGATAATTAAATAGAGAAGATGAATTAATAACGTTTATAAAATGTGACTTTTACAACTTTACAAAAGTTAGGGATTTGCGTAACTGGGTTTGGGTCTTCGAACTTAAGTGTATTATTTTAGTTGCCTAAAAAATCTTTATTGACATAATGTGTAAGAAAGATTCAAAACTATGGTTTAAACGTTAAGCTTAGCTTATAAATGGATTAATCTAGTAAGTATATCTAGATAACTTAAGCAAAGAAGGTTATTAGCTTATTTAACCTTCTGATAGACGAAATTTAAAAAGGAAGAGGAAAGTGAACGCTAATCAATACAAAAAGTGTAACTTATAACGTAGTATATTGTAGCAGTCAGTCTATCTTCATTTATATTTCTATTAGTGTAGGTGGTGGGGTTCAAATAAGGTAGTGATGCGCATCATAAGGTGTTGTTTCCAAATAGCACCAGACGCCTCTCCTACCCAACTCCTATCTTTACCTCCAAGGAGTACGATCATGGTCACACGGGTAAACCCTGATGACCTGAGCAACTCTACTGGAGATCTACTAAGGTCTTCTTCTTAGGGTGCCTGTCCGTGTCCAACGTTGGCGATCATTCTTGCTCTGATGACTTTGTTAGTGGCTATACGGAATAGCTGTGTTGATGTCTTTCTAAACCATGCTCTCAGGTTAGCAAGCCAGGATATCCTTCTTCGTCCTGGAGCCCCTTTTCCTTTAATTTTACCTTGCAAAATGCATTGGAGTAGCTCGTATCTGCCTTGATTTCTTAGTATATGTCCCAAATACTGCAGCTTACGGCCCTTTATGATGTTGATCAAATCCGCGATTGTGTTCATCCTCCGTAGTACTTCTTCATTGGTGACTTTGTTTGTCCACGGTATCTTCAGGATCCTTCTATATAACCCTAGCTCAAAATTCTTAAAGATTAGGTAACCAAGCCTAATGGACTGTAGGGTCGAGGCTAATGAGGAAGTAAAATAAAACTAAATTTGTCAAAGGCGAAAAATGTCAACAACAAATAAATTAAGCAATTACATCAACATTCACAGAAGCTTTAAAAAAAGATATTAACAGTGCCTGCAACGATATAAAGGCAGTACTTAACGCTGGCCAAACGTTTGTGGGTAGAAAAGAACCAATTGCCAAAAAATTGGATGACACCAGATATTATAGAGCCAATAGAAAAAAAAAACGAAAATACACAAATAAAAATAAATAAAAAAATAAGTAAACGAAGAAACTAGTAAAAACGCAGATCAAAGAAGCTAAAAAACACTGGATGAAGGAAAACTGCAAAGAAATACAAGAATTTAATATAAAACACGACACACATTACCTACATAAGAAAAAACGAAGTTACTGGTAATACACGGAAGAGAATACTATAAGTCATAAGAAACTCAGATAAAGAAGTAAAAAAAGCTTGGGAGGAATACATCAAGAACTTATTTACAGATAACAGGGGAGAAGTAAATAAAACATTACCAACTAATGAAAATATACAAATTTTATTTTTAGAGGTGAAACAGGCAATTAAAAATTCAAAAAATGGTAAAGCGCCAGTTTCTGATGAAATTCCATTAGATATATTAAAAATCCTGAATTAGGAAAATATATGAGTAACACTTTCAACACCCATAAGAAGGTTAAAGAAATGATTTCAGGAAATCGTAACAAACCAATCGGGATATTAAAAAATGCAGATGGTACCACTATAACTGAAACGCAAGACAAACTACGTAGATGGAAAGAATACATTGAACAACTATTTTATGATCAAAAAGTAGAACAATTATTAGAAGTTAACGGAGAAACCACGGGACCAGAAATAATGAAAGAGGAAGTTATGTATGCTATAAAACACACAAAAGGCAGAAAAGCTCCAGGACCCGATGAAATACCAATTGAACTATTGAAGATAATTAATGAAGATAATATTGATGTTTGGTAGACCTTTTTAACTCCATATACAAGACGGGACACATACCCAAAGAGTGGCTTCTCTCAACTTTTGTGACGATTCCAAAAATCACAAATGCTAAAGATTGCAATGACTATCGAACAATTGCGTTAATGAGCCACACATTGAAAACCTCCCTTAAAATCATACATAACAGTATCCACATGAAATTAGAACAAGAAATAAGTGATTCACAGATGGGTTTCAGAAAGGGTCTAGGAACTAGAGAAGCATTATTTGCAGTCCATGTTCTGACACAACGATGCCTGGATATGAATCAGGACATATATGCTTGCTTTATAGATTTCAAGAAAGCTTTTGATAGAGTTCAACATGAGAAGCTTTTAAGTATTCTTAAGACTAAAAACATTGATAGTAGAGATCTACAAATTATATCGAATCTGTATCAAAACCAGAAAGCAAGAGTAAGAGTCGAAGGAGAACTGACAGAGGAAGTAAGTATACTTAGAGGAGTTCGACAAGGGTGTATCCTTTCACCACTCTTATTCAACGTCTACAGTGAAGTGATTTTTCAAGAGGCTTTATTGGATATCGTAGAAGGTATTTATGTCAACGGAAATAGCATTAATAATATTAGATATGCCGACGATACTGTCATATTTGCAAGTGACATGGAAGATCTACAGTACATAATACAACATGTATACAATGCATGTGAAAGTTACGGACTGCAAATGAATCTCAAGAAAACGAAATCAATGATATTCTCAAAAAAACCACAAAATGTAAATAACCTGATCATCAATAATACAACGATAGAAAGAGTAAAAACATATAAATATTTAGGAACGTGGCTAACCTAAGATGGAGATCAAGTAAAGGAGATCAGATCTAGAATAGAAATGGCAAGAAACACGTTCATAAAATTGAAGAAATTACTTTGCAACCGTAACCTTAATTTAGAGATTCGCACAAGAATGCTACGTTGTTACGTCTTCTCTACTTTACTATATGGCATGGAAGCGTGGACAATAAAGCAGTCTGAAATCAAAAAATTAAACTCCTTTGAGATGTGGTACTACAGGAGAATGCATAAAATATCTTGGATTGAAAAAGTAACTAATATAGAGGTGTTACAAAGAATGAAGAAAGAATGTGAAGTCATAAAAACTGTTAAAATTAGAAAGATTCAATATCTGGGACATTTAATGAGGGGTGAGAAGTACGTATTACTGAGGTTGATTATGCAAGGGAAGATACAAGGGAAGAGAAACCCAGGACGACGCAAAATGTCCTGGCTAAGAAATTTGAGAGAGTGGTTCGGCTGCAGCTCATTAGAATTATTCAGAAATGCGGCCAACAAAGTTAAAATAGCGATGATGATTTCCAACCTCCGCTAGGAGAAGGAACCCGAAGAAGAAGATGAGTAACTAACTAAATTATTTAATAAAATATACAACAGCGGTCAAATTCCTGAAAAATAGTTAAAATCTATTTTTTTACCATTATCCAAGAAAAATAATCCTAAATCGTGCAATGAATACCGATTAATTAGCTTTATGAGCCACACTTTAAAAATACTATAAAAAAGTATTCATATGTTATATAGATTTTCAAAAAGCGTTTGACAGAGTTCAATATGGAAAACTCATACATGCATTGAAACACATACACCTAGATCAGAAGAATATCAGAGATTGGTCTTACCTCAGTGTCGAACAGATATTTCATGTTAAAAAAGATTATAAAGCGTTAAAAAAAGTGATCGCCAACATTCTTTAGAAGACGGCACAATAAGAAAAAGAAAGAAGATGTGTATACTACATATCTAGCGTTTTTAATGACTGCTATATACATGCAACTAAGAAATGAAGCAAACTTAACAATCATCTAGAGACAAAATCGACTCTCTGGAAAATAAAGACTAATTTTATTTTATATTTATTATATTAGGACATTACCTCTATATTTAAGGATATAGTCAAATAACGTAAGGAAATATCTAGCTTAAAGAAATATTGTGAAAAATGCGTATTAATTGATTCTAATTAATCATAAAAACTAAACATATTTATATCCCTTAAGAAACTCGAATCCTAAGATATTCTTAAAACATTCTAAAAACATAATCTTTATTAACAATTTTCTTTAAAAAAAAATTCCAACTAATGTTTTTTTTTGTTTTTCTAAAAAGTAGTTTTTGATAATGTATCATTAAAAATGTTTTCGTTTTTCATCCTTTACGTTAATACCGAAAAAAATCTGTTGAAAAAACCTCTTCAAATTCATATCTCACATCCTGAGCGGAGAAAAGGCCGCTAAGATCTAAAAAGCGATTCTATATCGTGAAATCATAGCAGGCTGGCAGTGCCGCGGACGAGCTTCGAACGTTCGAGGACGCACTGGTCTAAGGAGGCGGTGGCGTGATTTATCGCCCAGACGTGATATACCGAGTGAAATATAGCAACGGAACAGTCTAAAGAAATCCACCGTATATAGGCGATATCACGGGCCGATCTATGAACCTGTCGGTGAATATTCACCAGATTTATGCTCAGAGGGGCAGGTTCATTTCAGATATAAAGAAAATTGTTCTAGCATAAGTCGAAATCTTTATTTCTTAAAGGGCAAAAATAAACGACTGCTAAAGTTATATTAAATACAGTTAAATGCAAATATATTAACGGCTTATATATTAATGGCTTAAATTGAAACTATATTTATATATTTCATACGTTCGATATTTCCTTAACTTTATTTTTTCAACTTCATCTGGAACATACTACCTACATAATTAACTAACAATTAGATCTAAACCTAAAATTCACAAGTTTATATTTCGATATGTTTTAAACATGTGTGTCTTTAGGGTCAACTGGTTTTATTATCGAATCATATTATCCAACCAAATGTTTGCTATTTTTGGTCTCCTAGAATTTTAAAATACTGCAATACATATCGCTTAGCTTGCAGGTGTTTGTAATATACAGTACTCTCTCTCTATAACGATATGCAAGGGACCGGGAATTTTCATCGTTATAAGGAGAGATCGTTATACAGAGAGAGACAAAATTCGGTACTGTAATATTAATAATACTGTACTAAATAACCTATTTTAATTTAAAAAAATTATCAAAACGAATATAAATGACTTAACATTGTATTCCACATATATTTATTAACGAATAATATAAGCAATACAGTATAAAAAATGACTGTGCAATTAAAACATGTGTACTGTACAATAAAAAAATAAAATGCTACTGTAAAATATATTTAGCCTACATTATGAAAAAAATCTGTCAGCTTGGTCTGTCTTCTTTTCCCTTTCCACAGAACTGACCTGACCTTGTCCTGAAGACGCATCGAATCTTCTACAGCACTCATATCGTCTTCCTGGTGGATGAAAAATCGATGCAGTACTTTTGCCGCATCTAATCCCTGTTGAGGGGTCGGAGCTGGTTCTGACTCTGCTTCCACTTCAGAGTCACTGTTTTCTTCTTCTTCTACACGAACTGCTTGCAGGATGTCCTCGTCAGAAAGTCCAGATGTTGTAGCTACATTTTTATCAACTTCTTCAAAATCTGTTAGCTCTTCCGGTCCGTAGATGATAGTAAATTCAAACTGTCTGGCCCAAACATCTAATGGCAGGTCATCTTCATCATAAGCCAATCCTTGATCTTCCAGCCATCCTGCGTGTTTGAAGGAATGTTGTATTGTATTACTCGTCACCTCGTCCCAGGATTTACTAATCATTAGGATGGCGTCAAGAATGTTTAGTTTAAGATCGCCATTATTCTCAACCAATTCCATCAAAAGTCTTCTCCTGTAATGGTTTTTTAAACTCTTGATGACACTTTGGTCCATGGGCTGAAGGACACTCGTTGTGTTTGCTGGCAGAAAACAGAGTTCGATGTTTTGGAGGTCGTGCAATACAGGATGAGCAGGACAATTGTCTACAAGCAAAAGAATTTTTTTCCCTTTAAGCTCGATATCCCACTTTCTTATCGCTTCTTCAAAAATTTCCGAGGTCATCCACGCACTCTTGTTTGCTTTATATGTCACCGGTAGATTTTTTATGTTTTTAAAGCAACGCGGGTTTTTCGACTTCCCTATCACTAACAATTTTCGCTTCACCGAACCTGTCATGTTAGCGGCTACTAAAACTGTAATGCGTTCCTTAGAGAGCTTTCCACCAACGCACTTTTCCAATTTAAATTTAAGTTCTGTTGGGTGTCATTTTAAAAAACAATCCAGTCTCATCCGCATTGAAAATGTCGTCTGACGCATATCGTGCCTTCAGTCCAGGCCACACGTTTTCTAGCCAATGATCCGTTACGTTTTTGTTAACATCGCGAGCCTCTCCGCTGATTTGGCCGTAGTTGATCTTGTGCCGCATCTTCCACTTGCTCAGCCAACCCTCAGATGCCTTAAAATTCTCAATTCCAAGTTCAGTTGCAAAAAATTCAGCTTTTGTCCTGACCACAGGCCCAGAAAGTGGAATATGGTTCATACGCTGCTGCTGGAACCACTAAAGCATAGCACGATCTAAATCTTCGTGCTGAGGTTTCCGCAACTTCTTCCTGCTACCGCCCTCCATCTCCGCTTTAAGCCACTTTTTTCTGTCCTTCCATATCGTAGCCACAGTTGACTGAGACAGCCCCGTCCGGCGAACGACATCCGATTGCTTTTCACCTTTCTCTATTGCTCGAGTTATCGATAGTTTTTCCTCCACCGAGAGCACTTTACGCTTTTTTGAAAACATGTTGACTGTTGGCACAGTAAGACGCAACTCAAACTGGAAATTAAAAGTCGTCAATAGATAACAACATCTGTGTGATAACAGTTAATTACGCCGCCCGAACAATAAACGTTACTTAACCCTCTGATAAGAAAGAGTGTATGCCGCATTCCTTAAACGCAAAACAAAACAACCGCTGAACAATGACCTTTTCATTCGTGACTCAGGTAGTCTGAACTTTAAATACAATAACACATTTGTCATCAACTATTGAACGCTAAAAAAGTTATCGCTATAAAGAGAGAACGATATCGGTATAGAGAAAGAATTAATACATTGTTCTTATGACGAACCAACCAATGTTTACTATTTTCATCGTTATAGAGGAATTATCGTTATATAGGGAATCGTTATAGAGAGAGACTACTGTAATTAATTGATTTAATTGATATTTTGTTTATATATGACAGATTTCGAGAAATAATCCTTTTTTTATAGTTTGTTTCTATATCCAATATCTTAACAACTGACAAATTGAGTGTGTGACCTGTTGGAATGGTGTACTGCTGCACTAGAATATTTCTCTGTTTTGCAATTACTTTGGTGCTGCGTTATTCTTTGTTTTAACCACTGTGATGTTTTCCCTATATACTGCCTATCACATTCGAGAGAAAAAAGTTGGTAAATAAGATTTAGAAGCGGCGTCTGGTCGTTTAGCTTTGAGAATAAGCTGTAATTAGATATGCTGTTATATTTAGCTATTTTGGTTTTAGGAATTCCACTCAGCTATTTTGTTATGCTTTATACGTAAAATAACGTTTTTTTTTTTTAATAACGGGATCTGTTGGTCTGTTATCACGTTGTTTTGTTCTTGCTTATCTTTAACGGTAAATTGTAGGTGTTTGTAAAATCCATTGAAGATATCTAGTAGAGTTTGAATACTCTCTTTGGGAATTACACCTTTTATACATTTACTTATTTGTTTATAAATGATTATTTGAACGGTAGTCGCGGAATTACTATATTGAATAGATAGATGATCGAAAACTATATTTGCTATATAGTATAGCTATTCGCTAGTATATAGGGCTGATCGCATGAATTTTCCAAAGATTTTTTAGAAAAAATTTGACCAAAGAATGAATACATATTAGAAAAAAAAGTTAATTAGCTTAAAGAAATTATTCTTACTTAGTGTGGTATTTGGTTTTAAGAGGAATGTTCGTAAAAAATAATACTGCATCTTGATACAAAAAAAATCTTGTATAGTAGCACAACATTCCAACACAACATGCTCCATATTTAAGTCGTCAGATGTTAAGATCTTGGAGATATAATATATCTCAAATATATATATATATATATATATATATATATATATAAATATATAGATATATATAAATATTATATATATATAATATATATAATATAATATATAAATATATATTTATATATATACATATATATATACACATATATATATATACATATATATATATATATATATATATAATATATATATATATATATATATATATATTCCTATGAACTTTACACATTGCTCTTTTACATTAAAAAAATGATGATAATAACAATAATAAATAAGAAGACACAAACATATAAAATTAAAATTAATAAAGTCAAAAGGTACGGCCTCAAAGCCAATCTCTTGTCTTGGGAGTGAGTTGGTGGATTTCTTGAAGACTGCCAAAGAACTTGGTGGTTGGACACTTGAAGACGATTTTTTAAAATAAACCAGCAAACGAGAAGGTATTAAAAAAAAATAAGTCCTCGTGGTCAGAAACTTCCAACGGTCTGGGTAAGTTAATACTTTGCTCTTTTTACAACAACATATTTTCATACTTTAATCAAGAGCACTTTTAGTTTTTCGTATAATTTTGTGTACGCTAGTACTTAAAAACTTCTTACAATTTTTATTTTCTTTTTACCTTTGCTGTAATAATAATAATTCAATATCAATCGTATTTATCGCACAACTTTGTCTTTTTCATTTTTCATTTAATAATTTATCTATTAATTACAATTATTAATTTGTGAGTTTTGGCAACATCAGAGAATTCTGGATCGGTATACAGGTCTCAGAGAGAAGAGCTTTCCGCTTGCCAGAATTCTTCTGTTGTTGGACAAAACTCGTGCCATGACGAATTTTGTAGCGGTTTTTGTTTTTCTAGCCACCTTGGTTTTTATTCAAGAGAATTCACCTTGATTTTTATTCAAGAAAATCCAACTTGATTATGATATAAGAAAATTTACGTTGACATGGATTTTTGGTCGAAGAATACGAAAATGGAATTGTTTTTTTTTTGGAATAAGAAATCCATCTCGATTTTAAAAATCCGCATGGCTTTGGATTGGAGAGGGATCCACATGGTTTCGGCTTAGCGGCATGGTTTTTGCAGACATTGTATGGTCCGAGTTGAGAAGAAAACAGCAGGAGGATTTCTCATAGAGTAGAGCTAAGTTTCTTTATTTCTTGAGATTTTGTATATAGATGCTTAATTCCCTGTTGTTAGAACCTCAATTTAATTGTTATTACATTTTGATTTATTAAAATACAAATAAATAAAGATATGAGTTAAAGAAATTATTTTATTAATAATTCCCGATTTCTCCAATTAAATTAGTTTATGCCGAACATCACTCCTGAGGGGTTTCAATGTGCAATGGGTGAGCTAGCCGTTTTAATTGATTGTTCAACAGCGCTGTATTTGTCACATTCCGGACTGGCATTTATACACCACTGGTTCATAAATTTGTTACAAACTCCATGGCCAACTCGTATTCTATTAAGGTTGCACCATTCACGACGAGCAAGAGAAAAGCCGTCTGGTGTAATTGTAGGGTTTTCTATGAGATTAGCATTTTTGATATCTGGATTCCATTCGCCAATCCAGTGCTCCTCAATAGTGAAATCAGCCAATCTTGTAGCAGTTCTAGTAGGTGAATGTCTGGATTTCAGTCTTAACTCTCTTTGGTCTAGCTCAGTGATGTCTGTATTTATCGGTAGTGCTGGGTTTTGTTGGCATTTCTGAACTAGAGTGTTGAGTGCCGCTAGTCGTCTTGTTGCTGGTGGAGCGATGTTGCTTAAAACTGAAAGCCATTGGGTTGGTGTGGGCTTTATAGTTCCAGTTATGTTCCCCATTGTTTGTTTTAACTGGGTATCTATGATTTTTGTACGATCACCAGACTAAAACTAATTGGCGCTAACGATACACATTTGCAAAAAATATCCAAATCGGTGCTGCCTTGTTCGTCGTAGAATATGTGCCGCTCTGACATAATTTGCTTTATAAAATAAGACATAATAATTCGTACGTTAAAAAATTGTAATTGTTTGTTAGTATCTAATTGTTAGTTAATTTTGTAGTATGTTCCTGATGAAGTTGAGAAAATAAAGTCAACGAAATATCGATTAATGTCATGAAATAAATGTAGTTAAAAGGACCAAAAGAAATAATAAAAATATACATAAATATCAAATGTAAATTTTATTAATATATTATATATCAAATAATATCAAAAAAAAATATATTAAATATAAAATAAATCAATATGCTTGATCAATATACAACTCATATACCTGCTACATAAAATGAACAAAATATTCTAACAGATCAAAATTATGACATCTCAATAATTGTAAATATGCAAAAAAAATATACAGTTCATAATATTTTCCTTATGTGGTTTCCAAAGCAAAATCGTTTGTATTCACAAACTGATAACTTTTCAAAACATTTCTATCTGCCTATGACTGTCTTTTGAAAATTTTAAATCAAAATTTAATCTGTAAATTTACAGAGCTTTCTCTTCTGAATCCCCTAGTCCAACTTTCTTTCTTCCTTGTTCGATCTTTGTCCAAAGAAAATTATTTCTTCTCTTAACAAAATATTGGCAAACCTTTTTTCACTTTTCACGTTTTACCGGCAAATATCAAAATTTATTTTACTTTAGGTAATAATTTTACAAAAAAAAATGAGAACAAACTTTCCCCTTCAAAACTTGTATCGAACTTCTTTTTTAAATAATTCCTTCCTTCCAAAACCAAACCTCTCTGTTTCTTTCATATAATTTCTCTAGGTACAAATAATGTTTAATATGATAAAAAAATCCAAAATCGTATTTTAATTTGTAGTATTCTACCGATTTTGTCCTTTTAAATCGATTGATAACTGATTATTCTTAAAATCACTTTTAATTATTAAAAACACACTTTCACCGAAATACATTAAATGCTTTCTGTTAGCCTTAATATTGGTCGGACTTCTTTGGCTTAGGATCATAAAAAAAATTCTCTATGATACTAAGACATTTTTATTAACTTTTTTCGACGTTTTGGCATGCCTTTCTCAAGAAATTCTTTCTCAGTTGTTTTAATATCATAGGTGTTCTGAGAATATCTGTTTGTGTATTTTTTACTCAACTAACTCTGTGATACTAATAAGGCTAATAAAATTAGAAGTTGATGATAATATTGTGAAAATAGATGACTTCATGTATTTTTTAATGTCACATCATAAAAAAATAAAATAAAAAATTTTCTACATCAAAAAATGTTTTTGGGCTAAGCTACCCTTACCCCATAAGGATATAAAAACTAGATTACAGGTACTGTAAAGCTACGAAATTAATCATCAATCAGCCAATCGCGTCCACTGCTGGACATAGGCCTCCCTCAATTCTTTCCAGTGTTCTCTACACTGGGCCGCTTGTAGCCAGTTTCCCGCTACACGTTTTATATCATCGGTCCATTTAGTCGGTGGTCGTCATCGGCTTCTTTTATAGTTTCTGGGCCTCCATTCCGTAATACGTCTTGTCCACCGTCCATCTTGTGTTCTGGCTAAGTGCCCGGCCCAGTTCCACTTAAGCATCGTGGTTCTTTCGATGACGTCTTGAACTCCTGCTCTTTCAGACAGACTTTTAAGCGAATGCATTATAGAAACTGTATCATGTAAGTTATCTGCGATTAATACAACATCATCTGCAAATCTTAGGTGATATAATCTTTCTTCATCTATATTGATGCCCATATCTTGCCATTAAGTGCTCTTAAATATTGACTCTAGAGCTGCCGTGAACAGTTTTGGTAAAATATTGTCTCCTTGTCTAACTCCTCGACCTAAGCTGAATTTTTCTGTATCTTCGTGTAGTAGTATACTTGATGTAGCGTTCTCGTAGATGTTTTTGATTAGTGTGGTGTACCTGTAATCTATTCGGCTTTGATTTAGGGCTTGCAGTATTGTTTTAAAGTCTACAGAATCAAAAGCCTTCTCGTAATCGACAAATGCAAGAACCAGTGGTATGTTATACTCGATGCACTTTTCTATTAAGATCTTTATGGTATGCAAATGGTCATTTGTGTCATATCCTGCTCTGAAGCCTGCCTGTTATTTGGGCTGATAGAAATCAAGTTTAGGTGTAAGAAAATCAAACCTACGGAATATACATATAAAATTTCATAAAAATCGGTCCAGCCATTTCAGACGAGTATAGCAAGTAACTGTAACAGTTATAAGGCTATTAAAAAAGGTAACGGTAAACGAGGGGTGAAAATTAAGGGATGTATGTATTTTTTAATGCCACATTATAAAAACAAGAATAATAAATTTGCTGAAAAATAAAAATGTTTGGGGTGAACCATCTTTACCCCTTAGGAGTATAAAATATAGATAACAAACGATTTCTCAGACCTGCAGCCCTAAACTGTATCGAAAAATATTGATTATTATTGAAAATATTGATTTTAACCCATTGGTCATAAAGCGTCGTTTACAGTCGACGACTTCCCTCATGTTGACCTCACAATTACAACATATGACCCCTCTTTTCAGTATTTTTTTTAGGATACTGGTGATGCTAATAGCCTCTTTTACTTTATCTGTAGCAATTCTAAAATTAACTATACCACTTTATTTACGAATGTATCATAAAAGCTAGTAAAAAATTATATTTAAAAAGACAATAGCGAAAAATTGAAATACACCAAATAACTTCTAATGTGCACTCATGCTCCTACCACCTGTCGTATACCGACCTAATAAAGAATGCTCCGGACCCCATTCTCTACGAGGTAGTTTATAGATAATCCTGATACATATAAAAAATTTCGATAAAAATCGGTAAAACTGTTTCCGAGGAGTATGGCGACTAACACGAAAATTATATATTTTTTGGTATTTCTGACCGTGATTTTTTAAATAGAAACTCTTTTAATTCCTGAGTTTACACTTAATTATTGCTTAAACGTTTCGGCAATCTGCCATTTTCAATATGCATGTTAAATATTTAAACAATTAATTTAATTATTTAAACTTGAAGTTAATAATTTTAACATGTTACTAATTTTTAACATATCGTCTCTAACTTTTTAGTTCTTCATATGTAAGTATTAAAATCTCAAAGAAAACTGGATAGATGGCGCCACCAGCTCAAAATCCATGTCCTCAAATGACTTCAGGATATATTTGGCTCTACTGGATCTCAGTTCGATTTTTATTGTCATAATTCACGGTCAAGTCATAATTTGACAATTCTATTTATTTAGGTAGGTACATATTCATCCAAAATGGTCCTCGTCGCTGAAGATGATTTTATTTTATGAAAATTAGGGTCAGCTTTCAACTGCGCCAATGCCCATAAAATGAACACACGGCGTTGTTTATGGTCATGTAACTTCGGCTTCTGGGTCAGTTGAATATATGTATGGGTCTAGGTTCTAATTTCGATGAAAAATTCTGCGTTCTTTAAAATTTGAATTTTTGTAAGCGACGTGAAATCATCTGCCTCGAAATCTCCTGAACACTTACACGGAGTGTTTAACTAAAACACCACACTACCTTTCTACATGCAGTTAAGCAGTCTGTCTACGGTAGAGTCGCCTTTCTTTTTATTCTGTTCTCTATAGTGTATTCTTGACATATCTGTGGACCGCTCGCTAACGATTCGGCGATGTTAGCATTTATTTTACCAATTAACTGATTCCTGTAACCTGTCTCATAGTTCTCTCGTAAGTAGGCTCCCCTCGAAAACCCATTTAATACATACCAACAAAATGTCTAGCCAAATAAAATTACTACATTACTACAATTTCTGGCTTATTCATAAGATTGCGTCACTAATAACAAATCTGTATTATGTATAAAGATAAACTGTTAAACGATATCTGTTAAAAATTTGAGCCCAATAGAATCATTAATTAATCAATTATATTGTTTTACGTGACAGTGTTTAATTATTAAAATCTAAATTTTTTATCTTAACAAGTCATTTTTTTTCCTGATGGGCAAATTATTTAAGCAAAATACTGACCTGATAAGAAATATTCGTAATATATAAAATTGTGTGTAAAAGTTCTATTTTCATTGGTTAAGGCAAGCATTTGTTGTGTTAAGTTGTATTTCACATCTCGAATAAAACTTTACACTATCTTAATATTATATCAAACTGTTGTTTCATTTTCTTTTTGAAAATTTGTGATTGAAGAGAATCTCAAATAAGTATAAATGGTTATATTACTTTGAAAGTCTGGCAAATTAAAAGTTAAAACGGGTTAACCATGACTAAGCAGTTAAAAACTTTTTCATAAATAATCACTGCGAAGGTCATGAATATGAAAAAATTCGAAAGTAAAGTTTGTCTTCAACAAACTGAAATTTGGAAAGTAGTCCAAAACTTCGTACCTACTTCCAGACGGCCATCAGCACCGTCGCAGACTAGAAGTTGGGAGTTGCACCACATCCCCAGGACAAAAAAAGTTCCCACCCAAACTTCCGCTAATTCAAACTTCCAAAATTCGACCTACCTCACCAAAAACTTGGGACTAGTTCACGCAAGTTAGAAAGAGAAAGTAACATCAGGCGTAAGTGTACTTCGAGTCGTTGGCGGGAAAGTTTGTGGACTAAGTTAAGTTAACCGGCAGTTGGGAAATTAAACCTAACTTTTTATGGGGCCCGGCATGAATTTTGTGAAATCGATGTTGTTTACGTTTCCAGTCTCTCCTACTCGGACTTGCCTGGAAAATCGATAGAGGAAAAGTTTTCCTTGATGGCGGCCATGTTGGTTTTTCCTTTGGAAGTGGGTAAAAGTTTGAGCTGGCAGCGTTTGTGTCGAAAAACTTTTCTTCGGAGATATATAATGAGCGAGAGAACGACGAACTTTGGAACTTCAGTCATCTTCGGCTTACACCTGAAAATCAATGTTGTATCATGCCATCGTACCCCAGAATACATAAACGTTATTTCTTTTTAAAACAAAATCAAACATTTTAAATTTATTCTCCATATAAAATCTCAATACTAAGCGTTAAATTGCATTCAACAAATTTAAATTTATGTAGCTTTATATACATATAAAGTGGAATAAACATAGAAGTATTCAGATATTTGTGCCAATATGGGGGTTAGTCAAAAAATAGTGTGTTTATTTAAACTTTTATTAATAACATCAAATATACAATGTTTTTTATTCAAATCTATTTTTTTCTTGTATAAAATTTATAAATAGATGTATCGGTTGCAATCATTTTTAAGAGTTTTTTTTATGTTGATTTTATAAGGTGATTAGATTCAGAGGGGATAAATAAATTGATAATTAAGAATTTTGCTGTGTTTTAAATATTTTTGAAGCGAAGCCTCTATACTGGCGTTGTATTACTTTTTTCTTTATGGTGCAATGCTGAGGCGAGCGTCATCGAACTAGCGCCACAATGTATCATCGTCACGGATAGCGTCACAAAATAGCGATGCTTCACATCGATTCACTACTCTCGACCAATCCATTTCTAGTCATCATATATTTACTCTAAGCAGGTGTTTAATTAAAATCAGCATAACAAATAACGAACAAAATACAGACATTAAATCAAAAGTAAAAAAGTATATACACACATGGACAACAATATCGAGTATTTTGGGATTTTCTAATTTGTTTTTGAAAATGAATTCTGGTCAATCAAGTCATTTATTGTAAAAGAATGTTTATTTTAACAATGTTTAATAAACAATTTTAAATTTTTATGTCTAGAAAATTGCGAAAAAAATGCCTTATGCTAGGTAAATAAGGTTTTTTTACTCTAAGCTTAAATGTTAACTTAAATTGCTTAAATAAGTCTTTTTAATTAAAACAAGTGCATGTTCAGTAACGAGTATTCCCCTCTCTAGCTTTTATTACCGCTTGCATCATTCTTGGCATGCTTGCAAATTAATTTTGGACATACTTTTGGAGAATAGCATTCCATTCATCCTGTGCAGCAAGCCGAAGCTTCTATATTGTATTTGGAATGGGATTTCTTTGTCGTATGCGGCGTTTTAGCTGATCCTACATGTGCTCTATTGGATTTAACTCCAGACTAAATGGTGACCCATCCAATCTTTGAACTTAAATCTCATCAAGATAATTACTTACTATGCCAGCAGCATGTGGTTAAGCAGTATCGTGCAATAACATGAATCTGCCATACCCAATGTAACCAACAGATGGCAAAACATGATCTTGCAGGATATTTTGAACGTAAATGTCACCAGTCATTTGTCCAATCACTTCCACAAATGCGGTACGTCCCTTCCAACTAATACCTTCCCAAAGCTTTATGCCACCAACTCCAAAACTAACGCTATAGGTAAGATTGCAGGTGGCGAATCGTTCTCCAACTCTTCTGTAGACGTGGTTTCGACCATCTGGCTTATATAATAGGTTTCTGGATTAATCAGTGAAAAGAACATTTTTCCAGTTGTCGATATTCCAATGAATATGTCTTCTTGCAAATTCTAAACGACGAGCTTTATGATTTTGGAAAAACGTAGAACTTTTGCTGGACGTCTAGGCTTTAAGTCTGTTTCTTTTAAACCTAAATCTAACTGTATTTAAGCTTACATTAACTTGTCTGACATTAAGTAGCTCATTTTTTAAGTGCATTGATATCAATGAGTGATTTCTTGTAGAATTAAAAACCACAAAATGATCATCAATTGCGGTTGTGCACCTTGGACGTCCTTTACCAAGCCTTTGTACAAAATTGACCGTCTGATTTGGAGGGCATCTCCAGAATCTTGATAAATCGATTCATCATAGTGAAAAGATGATAACAGCGTCACGACTTTTTTTTTCTTTGGGACATATCACATCAAAGTAATGGATTTGGAAAATGCAAACAGACGAGTATTGTGGTCTGCTTGGATCAAGAAGTTTCTTTGAAATCTCCCTTTTATTTTTTCGAATTGTTTTAACAATTGTAATTTTTTGCTATTTCAGCATGCGTTTTAAAATTTCGTAACTTGTAAACCAATTATCCATGGTTATATTTCTAGACGATTTAAACACAAGCTCGTATTATATAAAAACATTTAGCGTCCACTAAGGAAAATTCTTTTATGCAATATTTGGCTAGCTTATTCGGGATGTAAATGCGCAACGTCCACGGAATGCAAAAAGCATCTCGTCTGTTACGTAAGGAACGTAATTAAGTTTGCATTTGTAATCAAATTGGTCAAAAACGTTTCTTATTGGTGCAATTTTGTCTATAGTTTCTTCTTTCTTCTCTAGTAGTTATACCATCAAAACGCAAGCAATGTAGCAAGAATACAAATCGCCTAAGAGCCATAGTAGCTCGAAACACCTCTTCGCCTGTTCCATCAATAGCAAAAAAATTCTTTGCAATTTTAGCGGCTTGCTTAGAAAACCCCAGCTAGATATAACAGACCAATTAATACCTTTATTTACACAGTATCTGTAGATATGTCTTTAGTATAGCTGATTTAAATCACATATTCTTCAACTGCCCGCTACATCGTAATACAAGCACGTGGCTGATAAAAGAATTGATAAAAGAGGGAGTAAGTACACCATTAATCGTGAATCTCCTATTAAGTAAAGACAATATAAAAATTTTTAAAATAATTATATTTCTTTTAAAAATTAAATTAAAGGTATGATTGTAAAATTGATCGTATGCTTGAACATTTCCTTTGTATGTTTACCATATATGTTGCCCACCTACCTAACCGTGGTTTATGTGTTGTTTGTTACAATAAAGCCGCTCTGATGAATCCCTCATCAGAGGTGAAAAGTGTCCTCCTTGTACAATCCTGTATGAATGAATACTAATATTTATATGTAATTACGTGGCTAAAGGTTTCAAGCCAAAGCCAATAAAATAAAAAAAGGTATTACTTTATTTGGATCTGCATAATTGTTTTTTAGTTTAGAAATAAATATGATTGTAAATTGATATAAGGTTGAATGCTCGAATAAATGAACTTTAATAAAATGAAAGGCAAATGAATAGATTGTCTCTCCTGTTGTCGACAAGAATGTAGCTTCGACCAATTTTTAAATAATTTTAAACTTTTTTTTATTTGGTGTAGTGGTATGTACAATTTTATGTTAATTTATTACATACAGTTTATTACATTTTGCGCTTGTTGGATAGCCTAAAATTGATAAAATGCTTCTGATGATGCTTTAGAAAGCGAAAGTACTTGGGCAAGATTTAATTAATAAAATTGTGCTCGATATCTGCCTTCCATTTTATCAAAAAAAATATGATTTTCTTCTGTACAATGGTTTCGAGAATATTATCATAAATAAAATATTTCGAACATTCTAAAGGTTCAACTGTTTGACGAGCATTTTTTTTTTAACCTGGTAAGTATGAAATTAAATTAGAACTTCTTGTCCAAACATTTTTTGGAGGTACTTGTTTTCACCAGGATACCCCTCTTTTGGGGTATCTTTTGCATAATAAAAGAGCCTCCGGTTTTCTGTATTTATTTCGAAATGTTTTGAAGTTGCAGGTTTCTCCTCCAATTCGTCTTCTAATTCTGTTTCCAATTCTTTCTCCCATTCTTCTTCTGTGTCTGTATTTTGATGACTTTCTTCACACCTGTCTGATCCTATTTTTTATAGTTGGTCAGTGTGGTTAAAGTAAAGAAGCAGATCTTTATAATAAACCATTCATAAGCAAGACCATTCAAAGTTGAACATGCCTTCGATAACCATAAAATCACGTACCGCTACCAAATTTAACTGGATATGAATTAAACTAAACTAATCCTAGAAACGGTTTTAATGAATAAGATAGTAATAGTAATCACAAGAACAGCTATGTCAGCAACTGTTTTTACACTTTTTTGGTTTCTTGGTATAGACAAAAGTCAACTGACTTTTCAAGTAAGTCAGTTGAATTTGAATTTAAATCAAAACAAATACAATAAAATTAGTTATTTTACAGGGATGCAAAAAATAGTATCATCTATCAAGCCTACGTCTAACATAATCACAGTATAGCACAAACCAGTAAAACCAGAATGTATAATCCAAAACAATACACTTTTATGTGGACAATAACATCATTCATATAGCCTTACCAGTTAATAGCGTTTTGATATTATCAGAACTATCTAACCTTGGCGATTACCATTGCATTTGACATCTTATTTACGAATGTTTTTTTTAACCAAAAAACCTGTTTTGTTTTTACACATCTACGGCTTTCTATTTCTCCTTTAAGGATCAGTTGAAGTATTCTATATCGATTTTCCCTCGCCATATCTGCATAGTATAAGACATTTTCCGGTGTTTAACAGTCTTTAGTAGATCTTTATCTTTGTTGACCCCCTTATACTTCCTCATTAGTTTTTCTTTTGCTGTCCAAGGTATCTTCAGCATCTGTCAATGAATGCACTTTTCTAATGCTTTAACTTTGTTAAAGATTGACACTTTAAGTTTCCATACTTCTGCTCCATACAAGAATACAGATTAAATATAGCACGGAACCATGTTTTTGTCCTAGTTCTAAACTGAGATGATTGTTGGACTATTGGACTGGTTATGGACTTCTGGATACGTCGTATATTAGCCGTCTGAAAGAACCGATATAGTATAGCAAAAATTTTAAGTAGTTCCCTTAATAAGTCACTCAATTATGATATATTTTAATCGAAAATACAGTTTATCTAAACATGTTTAAAATTTAAAGTGCAGTATATAGATACACAGTAACAATATCTGTACTTTTACCAAGAATTTACAACTAGACAATTGTATATTAGCATTTTATTAAAAGCGTTATATTAAATCAAAAATACACTTGACATTCTCACCAATATTTCAGTAGGCTTCGCTTATTTTTTAAATCATCACATCCCGTCTAACGCATCCACAATCCCCAAATTCGTCTCAATTTCAACCCCTATCGAAATAAAAATTAACCCCTTGAAAGGCTTAACCCCGTAACAGCCCCATTCAACGAGAATAAATGAATATTTGACATAATAACATTTCAAGGTATGAAAATTGAATGTTTCGGTTCAACACGGTCTCTTTTTTTGGCCGCAAGTCACCCTCGTCGAGTACGAGCAAGCAGGAGATGTTAAGTTCCTGATTTTTCATATTTTTTAAATTCTTTTCAAGGTAACGTTAATTTTTTGTACAAATATTTATTCTTTTACAACATAATTTATAAAAAGTTGGATCCTTTTTATTTTTTTGTTAATAAATATTGTTTAATAAAATTTTAAACAATATAGGGACAATCATAACGGTAAAAGACAAGGTAACAATTACATTAGTACTAAAAAAATTATGAAAAATCATAAAAATGAAATTGGATATTTTCATATTAGAAAAAATGATAGTTTTTGCCCACTATAGATGTTTAAGATTAATTAAAGGTGTTAAATATATCTAGTCTGTAGTTTATTTTTGGTATATATAAAGTATAAAAAACTTAACAAACTAATTATATGTCTCCTATAGAAGTTTTCTAAACCAATACTATAGATTATGAGATTTGGAAAAAATCAGGTTTCAAGATTTTTCATCCTTTCTATTAGAAGTTAACTATAACTTTTAAACAAATTGACTTTAAATTCACTAGTGTTTTTGGTTCTACTTGGACCAAGGGCCACTATCTACTGGTTTTAAGACTTTTTCTTTCTTTTTTTTTTTTCTTCAAGAATTATTTCACCGGCGAACAGACCACATGGTGATTTAAAAAAGAACCATCTTGCTCCATTGGTTCTTACTTGTCTTTTCTAATAACGAGTTCTGCCAATTCAAATTGCATTGTATATTTATAGTGTTATAATTACCTTTGCGGTCCGTTAATTGGAGTAACACGAGAATTTTAATCCTTGGTATTACTTATTCCATCGTATTCTAAATTGGGCCAGTTTTATTACTCTATCACTCGTCTTGAAAAAATTATCGCATAGACGGACAAAGATGGACGGAGAGATAACTATAGAACTTCAAAAAGTACCTGTTGAGTCATTATTAAATTATCCAATATATCGTTCCCATAGATTGTAGCAATTTGTATTTTCTTATATGGGATGGAAAGGGGGGACTGAACAATTACTGGGCTTGGAGATAAGGTTAGCAAATAAATTGAAACGTTGGCGAACGGCTTCTCGTGTTTTGGTGGGAGAGCCAAGTCGTGGATAAGGATTCTTTTATTTGGGAAGGACTGGCAGGATTAACTTTAAAGAAAAAAAATTAAAAAATGCCTACATAGATGTCCTGGGCAACACTACACAAGAAGATTCCTAAACTATTTAAAAATGGATGCCGTTTAAAAAAATCCTCTTGCTACTTGGAAAGTTATAAAGGTTTTTATCTCCTAAAAAATTTCAAGGGTGAATATATTTTCAAAAGAAATAATTTTAAACTTCTGATTTAAAGAGAAACATTACACATTTATTTTTATTTCACGTAAACAAGTATTACAAATAAAAATATCAAAATTTATTAACAAACCTTAAATTGAGTTGAACCTTCTAACAAAATAAACTTTATAATTATAGTTATGTACCAAATGACAGAAAAAGATATACAGACTGTCATATTTCAGAATGAAATACCAAAATTTTCTGAATTAATAATTAATTATCAAGGTTTACTTTCTTTAAAAGAAAACTAAAATATGACAATTAGCTGATTCATAAAACAAATCCATCTAACAAAACTAATCGCTTTACTGGCTAATTATTTCTTTTAAAATTATAAAATTATAAAAAAAACGTTTGTTACCTTAGATTTGAATACAAAAAATATTATTCCACACAAACTTCAAACGATCTAGATCCGACCCATGAGACACATAAAATGAAAGCTGGACAAATCTTGCGAGAGGTCAAACATCAAACTGGGTTTTAGGTTAACTGGAGGATTCCTGTCGTGTGATGGATAAGTAGTACGAAAAAAGATAAAAACTTACGCCTTGGTGTTCCTTATTTTAGTGATCCCTGTCGGAAGTCGTTAGGACTCTATAAATCTGAAAATAAACAAAAATAGTAATATCGAAAATACAAACAAAACTAGAGAAAAAACAGACCTAAACATATGAAGACGAATATAATATGCTCAAAAATCATCAATTTTTTTTTTATAATTATGTTTATTTACAATCTACATCAAAAAGAGTATTAAGTAAATGTGATACAGGTTTTGCGCGTGAAGGGGAGACATCCAATGATGTCCCACCTTATTCTACTTTGGTTTAGTTCTGAAGAAGGTCTTGGGGCCAGGTTCTATGTAATCTTCTTGTGGCTGGTCCATTGTTGTATAGTTCCCTTACTAGCTCATTTTCGTACGTTAATTTTGTGACTCCGTGGCTCGATGAATTTCTTCTCTGATGAAAGGAACCTTTAAGTCATAATGAAGTGTTTGGTTACTTACGTACCATGGTGCATCCACTATCGATCTTAGTACTTTAGACTGGAATCTTTGGATAATATTCAGCGACGTTGGCTTTGCACAGCCCATAGGTGTAGTCCGTAGAACCAGATAGGTTTGAGTATGGCTTTGTATAGAAGAATTTTGTTTTGGATGTTAAGTTTTGATTTACGTCCAAGAAGCCAATATATTTGCCGGAATTTTAAGTCGAGCTGCCTTCTTTTGGTCTGGATATGTTTCTTCCAAGTGAGTCGTTGGTCAAGATGGAGGCCAAGGTATTTAGCGTCTGTTACTGTTGGTATTCTTATATTTTCCATCCTTACAGGTGGGCATATATTGTGTCGGTTGGTAAATGTTATTTGAGTTGAAAAAATCATCAATGATAACAATAATTTGTACCTAAACTTGAAAGAAAAGGTATTGTTGCGTCCCGCCATATATTCAAACTTTCTTTTTGAACCTTGAACGACGCTGTGTTAATCCTATGCGAGTGTGCTGCTGGTGCCATGACCGAGGAGGCGTGCGCCGACCCATTTTTTATGACAAGTGACATCATGACAATCGACAAGAAACAACCTTACTTTTATAATTGTATTTTTAATAGTCATAAAATAAAGCTTTTAAAACAAGAATTTTCCTTCTGATTATCGCAGAAGAACGTATATTTGTTATAGTAAAAAATATGAAAATATTTTTAGGTATATTTCATATTATTTCAAAAAATAAAACTTAATATTGTTCCAAAGATATTTTCTTGTAACATCTTAATAAAATGTACTATTTTTGTTTGAAATAAACACAATTCTACTTTAAAATTAAGTTTATCGATTTCCATTTTAGAAATCGCACTCAAAATACAAAATATTAATAAAATAAACAAATTTTTGTTTAATAAAAAATTCGTCTGATTTTTTAGGTTTACCTGACTCATTCATATTCAGATATATATTATACATTTTAAAGTAGATAACTTTAAAATGATATTTTTAAGTGAAAAATTTACATAAAATCAACTTAAACTTATAAGAATATCTGTCATAAAAGTCATAACATGTGATTTGTCTTTAATAGGACAAACACATGCAATGATGACAGTAAAATTTTACTCTTAGTTATCCAATACTAAATCATGAGAGAAAATCCAGAAAAAATACCTCAATTATCTTCATTCCAAAAGCTTAACATGTCCACCTCATGTCGGCGAGCGTATAGATTTATCCTAACAACTTCCATTTCGTGTTTCACTATACAATTATACATATTAACATCGATGACTCCAGTCCTTTGAGTAGTTTCTTGTTTGGTATTTTACATCTGAGAGTTAACCCTAAAATCTATCTTTCTTCATTAATCTTTATAAATATACCCCCATATGGTGGCTCCAGCTATCCATTAATAGTTAACTCTAAACTTCTTAGGTCTTCTAGTCGCAGCATTTTTTATTCTTCTTTTTACTGATTTGTTGAAAAGTTTTCTTATCAGATGGTTGTTATCATGATTTCTAATACTATTTTAGTATTTGCTGCTACTGGATCACATGACTTCCATTACATAACATTCCATTAGAATTATTAGGTAAGTTCTAGTTTTAAACCAATTATAATTATTATAAACAGCCCATGGATTACAGGAATCATTCTGAGCATTTTGGTTTGCAATGTGTGTAGTACCTTTTTTTAATTATTTACTGCATCCTTATAGTTCTGCTTAATTTCTTTTGTGCGAATAGTTGCGATTTTTGAAATATTAACTAACTCATCCTTTAAATTTTGAATTCGAATTAACGTATCTCGGCTTTTATTAATTGGCTCCAATATCAATAAATGTCTCTTCTGTCTGTAGACATTATAATGTGTTGACCTCAATGTACTAAAAAAACTTCAGAGTATTATTTTATTGACAGCATAAATATCGTTTAAATTTATAAAATATGGTATTTGGCAAACTCAGTATATAATTTATAAAATTAATTTTGATCGAAATTTAGACACAATGTTTTCTTGCGCAACCCAGAATATTACAATTGAAGAAACCAGCTAGATGTAGACTGGTGCGGTCGTAGGAGGTATGGGCAAAAGGGGCAGTAGGCCGCCCCCGGCTCGTGTCACTCAACTGGCATTTACGTCGTTTCACAAACATACGGTTTAATCTTTTTTAAAGAGGGTACGGTTTAGTTTGCTAATTAAGAACCGTTTAAAACGTCATTTTTCAGTTCTGGAAATGCCCGTGTTTAGGTTTTTTTATTTCCTGAATGGCTGTTGGAAAATCGTGAAGTTCAGTTTTATTTTATATATTCTACTGGTTTCGTTTGACGAATTTATGTACTTATTTTTTAGATGTGATGACAACAGATGAACTAGTGGTTTGCTTTTTGGATAATTTTAAAATGTTGAAAAATTATACTATACGATAAAATAAAAATAATATTTTTCTATGTTCTGGTTTTTTAAGCAGACATCTTGTTCGGTAGAGATCTATGGCGTGAATAGCAGATGCAAGCACCCATTTCTTGACATACTGCTCATCCATATGTGAATTTGATATACTATCGTATTCTGATCTAAGCAGCAGATCTATTTAGATCTTATATATACTTTTACGTTAGCCTTTTTGGTTTTAGTCAGAGTTTAAACCATAAAATCATTCACAGTGAAGTAAACGCAATTCATCCGCCTGGCCCGCTTGGCTATATGACCGTCAAAAAATAATGTTAAATATAAAATACATTAAAAAAGCAATCTAACGACAAACAAACAAAGAAAAATAAAGCAGAAATAATAACACATTTCAATATAAAAAGGATAAAATACTTGAAAAAAGTTTACAGTTTTAACGTGGTGCGTTTAAGTCACTTTTTATAATAGAGGTTAGTACTTAGCATCTCATGAAAATATTAACTATCGAATCAATCTCTTGGTTATGATTCTACTCATAACTTATAACTACTCTCAAATCGTGAGTTATAAAAATAGATATTTAAATAAGAGACTCGTCTTATAGTTGAATATTGTAAATGGCTTATTAAGTAGTTTGTAAAATTGTATTTTACACAAGGATATAGGACTTGCTGTCTTATATTACTCACTATACCTTTTTATTAAGAGTAATTTTTCGAACAAGTTTTTTTTTTCATCAAAATACATATGCATAGGAGGAGAACAACAAAATCTAATTTTGAAAAAACAACACCAACAAATAAATCACTGTAAAATCTGTAAATATATAGGCATAGACAGAACCAATGACGGTAATTTGGATGAAGAGATTAAACGCAGAAATAGCTAGGAAAGAAAAGCTATTTGTGAATTAAACAGGAACATACTATGGGATAAAACAATTTTGAGAAAAAATAAACACAGAATCTATATAGGCATTGTTAAAAGCATTGTTACGTATGGAAGTAAAAATGGCCACTGAAGGAGAAAACCGTAAAGACTTAGGAAGCAACGCAAATGGATTATTGGAGAAGAGTAACAGGTAAGTCAAAATTAGTCAGAGTAAGAAACAAGATAGAAGTGGGGCAAGCACCTTAACCTTCTATCTATTTTCAAAAATCAGTTTACTATACTGGCGCCGCATGCGAGGCGTATCGGATATTAAGCTGATAAGAAGAGATACTGGACTTTGATCTTAGCCAGAGGCTGAGAAGAAATCAGGTTACTACGATGCTTCTATACTGTTGTACGGAGTTCGGACTCTCACAGATCCTACATGCAAAAAAATTGAGGCTTTCGAAATGTGACTTTATCGTAGAATCATAATGATATCCTATACCGACTACGTTACTAACCAGGACGTTTTATTAAGAATTCAAAAAGGAAAAGAGTTGTTAACCACAATAAAAACAGCCAAAATAAATACCTTGGTCACATCATGGGGAACAGCGTAAGATATGTATTCCAGCAATTTATTCTTTAAGAAAAAGTAGCAGGAAAATGAGGACCAAGAAGGCGAAGAGTTTTCTGGCTGAAAAATCTATGTAAGTGGTTCAACACAACAAACACCAATTTTTTCAAGTTTGCAAAATATAGATTGCCATAATGGTCGCCAACATACGAAACGGATAGGCATTAAAAGAAGAAGAAAAAACGAGAGAATTCAAGATCTTAGATCTCATCTTGGGCCATCAAGATCTTCTTTTTAGGGTGCCGTGTCCGTATTCAGACGTTAGCCGTCATCATGTTTACAATTCCCTGAAACCTTTCTCTGTCGGCTACTGCGCGAAATAATTCTTCTACTGTGGAACCACACCATTGTCTAATATTACGCAGCTATGAAAGTTTCTTTCGACCAATCCATCTCTTTCCTTCCACTTTTACTTGTATTATAATACGAAGTAGATGGTATTTAGGTCCTCTAATTATATGGCCGAAGTAGTGTGTTTTTCTCCTCTGTATGGTGTTTATGAGCAGATGTTCTGAATTGATCATTTGAAGAACATCTTCATTGGAAGTGTGCGAAACCCACGATATCTTTAGGATTCGTCTATAGCACCACAATTCGAATGCTTCTAACTTGTTTAGCATTGTGGTTTTTAACGTCCATGTCTCACAACCATACAATAGGATGGACCACACATAACATTTCAGGACCTTCTTACGAATATTCATCGACAGGTTTCTGTTGCATAAAACTGGTTTCCACGTCATAAAAGCCTTACGTGATATTTCGATCCTGGTTATTATCTGTTCATCAGAGTCACAATTTACATTTAACCAGCTGCCAAGCTATTTGGAATGATTTACCCTTTCGATCTCCTCTCCATTAAGAGAAATCAGACCTTGATCTATATTGATCTTTCCAACTGCCATCCACTTTGAAACGTCTTTGAAATGTTGATTTTAAGGCCTCTCCGATAACTTGCTTCATCAAGATCTATTCACTTTAACGACATGTCCTGCCTAACGTTACCCTCAGGTCTTCCTTGGACTTTCTCTCTATCATCCTTCAGGAACCTAAAAATGACCAATTCTTCCTATTAGGTAATTATCTCCTTGACGTTAATCATGCGTATGCTTTCTCATTTTGGCATAATTGGTGCCACGTCTAGACTTTCCCTAATATACTTCTTAATTGTGTCCTTGTTTTACTTTTCTTAACTGCCAAATCTGCAATGCCGTATATAATAGCTGGTGTAATAGAATGGTCTAGTGGCAGTTTTATATAATGTTTCTTTTAGTTTCAGTAGAATCTTTCTTTTACACAAAATACCACTTCCTTCCACTTAAAATATACCGCCCTAACTCCAATGCATTTCCATTTATTTCATCCTTACTTTGTAATGTATCTGTAATACCGTTTTAAAACTTTTTCTATAATTACTTGTCTCCCTGTTTCAGATTTTGTTCTAAATCGCTTTCAGTATTTCCTAGTAGCAATACATTATCAGCATACAATAACCACTAGGAAATATTTACTTGCATTTCCTTTGAATGCAATGAGAATAAATAAGGACTATATCCTGAACATTCTAATATTTTTCAAATATTCATATTTGCCCTAATTTTTTTTATTAATAAGTAGCTGTAAGATGATTATTTGAATTACAATCTAGTCATAAATCACCAAGAAGCAATTTTGTTATAAATTACTAAATTACTAAATTGCTAAATTACTAATAATTACCTTAATGTTCTTGTGTCTATGTAGGCATTGCTGCTATCTTCCTGATAATTGTAGCCACAGTTTTCCTTTCTAGGTTCTTGTGAAAGTTACTGTTTGTCACTTACCAAGCAGTATCTAAAAAGTTTTTTAGTACTTTGTTCTGAAATATTTGGAATATTGCTTTATTTCTTGCACAACCCCAAATTGGGTCTTTTCATTGAGATCCCAATATATCTACAAATAATTACCGCTACAATAATTAATGCACATAACATATTGTCATCCACCGATGTGTATTATGCTTAAAGAATTCTTGTGACTGCTGCTTGAAGACTTCTTTTTTGTTATTTTGTAGTTTTTTTGTCCGACTGAAAATGATTAAATTTAAACGCCTTTTTAAGTAGTCCATAGCTATCAAACTCGCAAGGCGATTAATCAAGACTATAGTGTGGATGCTCTCATATCCTGCATTTTTTTGTTGTAGATTTTCTACACTGTAGAAGTTCGAGTTTTTCGAGAAGATTATTATGCAGAAGAGTGACACTACGTTAGAGCTTCTTTGGTGTTTTTGTCTTATAGCTTGATGTAGTTTTATTACACAGGTTTGCGCTTTTGTACTTCAGGTTCTGTAATGTCTATGAGTAAGGCTCCTTCATTGTTGAAAAAAATGGTTTTTACCGTACGCAGCTGAAAAGGTATACGTGTAGCTATTGCCATTTATTTTCTTCTTATTTGGTCTTAAAAAAAGATCCCTGTGAAAAATAGGGTACACAAAATTAGAGTAAATAATATTTTTTAGACTTTTTCAATTTGTCCCAAGTGGTAAAAAACTTGATATTTTTGAGTGCCCTGAATTACTGAAAAGGTACAGGTATACCTATAAGGATATATCGCATTGTATATACATATATATTATAGGTACATAATTCATTGCAATCAAACAAATTTATGTGAACTATTATTTTTTTATAAAAAAAAATTCCAATACACAAATATTTATACATTTGTTGCATGTTGGTCTAGTTATTGAATGTTTATTACACACCGACTTTGAACAGATTTTGCAAATTTTTTTGTCTTTCGCTGTTTAGGATTTTGTTGGCGGCGTACAAGGTCTGGCTATTAAATAACGAGACATTGCACGCAAAAGGCGTCCTGGAGGGGAAGAGTCGGAAGCGAATGCAGTATTGGATAGCTGGAAGTATCGACTCTTCCAGTACGAAAACACGTTTTTGTCGCTATAGTAGTATTTTTTCTGTAGAGGTTTTTTTCTCGTGCCGATAACAATGTGTGATGACAAACATGAGCAACGGATTAATGTGAAAGTTCTCGTTAAGGCTGTTTTCGCAGTTATAGCATACTGCGATTTGAAGTGGGCGTATCACTTACTTTTCTACACTGCTATGTCAGACCCTACGTGACTTCCTAATAGTTTGGATGTTTATTCAGTGGCGCCGGCCCACGGGTTGTTTAAAATAAATGCATTATTCTCCATTCAAATTAGTTTTGTCGGAATACTTTTTTTTTAGATTAATTATCGTAGATAATGTTTTAAAAAGAATTAATCACATTTTTAATTTATATGTCTTAGCTAAACATAGTATTAAATACAAATTTGTGAAACGTGACGGCAAAAAACACCATGGTGTTTATTTATAATAAATTTAAATTTTGTTATATTAATATTAATATATAATTAATATTTTGTTAATATTTGTTAGAGAAAACTGATATTAGCGTAGTAAAAATTAAACAAAACATATTTTTATTTATCTATAAAAAATTGGTACCTGCGAAACCATCATAATAGTAAATGTATTTATCTGGCAAATATTTCGAGGCGACGCACTGCGAGGAAAAAGTTCTCTGAATGGAATATACATTATTTTAATATAGTATAGGTTGCAGTTACATAAGAAAAGTATCCAATTGATGAATAAAACACAAATCGTGGATAGTTATTTCATCATATCAGTGGCATTTCAGCTCGTCATGAGCCAAAGGCTTCTTCAGAACAATCTTCCATTCGCCCCTGCCTCTGGCAACTTTCTCCATGCTTTAACTCCGATGGATTTTAGATCATCCTCTATGTTATCTTGATACCTAAGTTTTGGTCTTCCTCTGGATCGTCTTCCCACTGGTCCTCTTCGGTTGAAATTTTTTCTGATCGTTTCATCTTCATCTCGCCTAATTACATGTCCTATCAATCAAAGGCGTACTAATTTAATAAATTTTACAACGTCAGGTACTACACCTGAAGAAGCATCGTAGTTTACTTTATACGATCTTTTTGACCAAGCACCATCAACTATAACTGTTATTAACCCATTTCCGTCGGAATCTACTTCACCAATTTCTTTGGCTAAAGCTAATTCCTCCCGTCCAGCCTCTTCTAAGGAATCACAAAGTGTTTGGCCGATGATATCTGCAACTGTTTCCGTATGTTTTGCATACTGCCTGTAGGAAATCACAGGTATATTTAATGCCACGTGCTGCTGCTGTATGTCTGAATAACCAGAACCATTCAAGTTCAGTGAATTGTTACCAGAATGCTATGTTGCAATCTCCTTTTCAATATTCCACATTTGACATTTAAAAGTCAATGTCCTTATCAATAATTAAAAGCTTTTATAAACGGTTGTAACATAAATAATAAATACTAAAGCAGTGCATTTGCTCTCCTTTTCCTTGACATAGGAAGTTTACTGGGACTCATTTTTTATCTTGTCTCTTATAACTTATATCACTAACCTAATGTAATACTTAAAAATACGCGTAAACTAAAGAACTTTTAACTTATACTACTAAACTAATAATATATTACTTAACATACACGTAAACTAAATAATTTCAATATTTTCAAAATAAATAAGAATACTGTAAACTGTAAAAACTAAGCAAGTTGATAAAGAAAATACAAGAATGAAAGAAATAAAATGGATTCTAATTCAAGCGAACTAACTGACCGTACCCATAGAGAAATAAAAATAAGACCGTACCGTACGCTCATGTGATTTGACGTCACTAATGCGATAACGATCAAGCTCAGCGACAATGATGAGGAACACGTTTCACTATTAGATTTCAGTATTTTTTAGCAATTTTCTTCAAAGTTTGAATACGCTTTTCTCGATTATTACTGGACACAGAAAGGTGAAAAAAGAATCAACGATTACAGAAAAAAAAACTCTTTCAACTGATGGGCGTGAAAAGTTTGGTTATAATAGAACGTTAAACAGTATAATCCAATTTTTCAACAGAAAATTCAAAAAAATAAAAAAAGTAAAACCATCAGTTTAAAGGCAACATAATTTCGTATAACATGTCCAAATTTCGAGACATTTCGTCGGTAAATAACAGAGAAAAAATTTTGGTGCACCGATAAAACAGCCTTAAATTAAAAAAAACTCCGACTAAGTGCTATAATTTGACGAAAAGGGCCTACGATGAGAATTCTCTATCTCGTGCGCGTGTTTTCCAATGGTATAAACGGTTTTCTCAAGGCAGAGAGAGAGCGCCGAAGATGATCAACGTCCAGGTCGACCTGTCTCTGTTTCAACTCTGCAAACAGTACCCAAAATAAATGAAATTATGCGCGGATGTCGCTGTATGAGCATTCGGATGATTATCTAAGCTCTATGGCTTACGCGAGAAAACCTACTTCTCTCCTATGCTGCTGCAATTTCTTCCAATCCGTCCAATCCCGAATATCATTCAATTATATCATTACACCAACCCCATAACAACCCTCCATGTAACTTAATTATACATCCTATTCCAAGTATTCTACAACCGTTACTAAAATATATAAATTTGTCTGAAACCAGAACTCTACCATTCTCCAATAATCCCTATTGGACCAACATACTCCCACATCATGATATTTCTGTCACCAAATTTAACAAGGAAGATAGCAGTATTAGTACATTAAGAATTATATTTTAAAAACTTATAAACAAAAATAAATATAACATAGTTCTTTACACTGACGCGTGAAAGACTTAAAGTGGTGTTGGATATTTTGTAACCACTGTACAATAGACTATCGAACTCTCTAAAATTTCTTCTTGGTGTAGTATCCACACTGGTGAACTACAAGCTATCTCACATGTTTTTAAATATGCCCAATAATATCTAAATACACACATAGCCATATGCTCTTACTAACTTTTCTCCAAACACTCCATTAATGCTATATCCCCAAACCATCCTATCGTCCAAGATATTCATGACACATATCAGCTTCTTATAAAGCAAATTACAACTATCACTCTGATATGGGGTCTATCCCATGTTGGTATTAGAGGTAACAAAAAAGCTGATTGCCTAGCCAAAATAGTCGCATCATCCATGGGCACCATTATCAATATACAAATTTGCAACAATGTCAAAACTAGACTGAAGAAGCTTAATCTATCCACCTGGCAACTTCACTGGAATAATGTTAATTCAGCGCTGCATGAAATTAAACCCTCAGTAAACCTTCTATGACGATGATGCAGTACTAATTGCTGATATCGAAGATAACCTACAAAGGCAGCTCCACACCTTTAATATCACAGAAAACAAACTTAATATGAGAATATCAGTAGAAAAACACTAAATGTTTTAGTGATCAGTAAAGAGCCGCGTAGATGCAAACTAGAAATAGACGGCAAAATTGCAGAAAAAGTAATAAAATTTAATTAGCTAGGAGTAGAGATTACTAGTGACAGGTATATAAAAACAAAGACCACAAGGCAAGCATCAAAAGCAGCAAGAGTAAGTGGTTGCCTCCGAGAAACCATATGGAAAAACAAATATCTGACCACGGAAAGGAAAATGAAAGTATACAAGACAACAGTGAGACCAATCCTACCATATGCAGCGGAGACAAGGACTGATACAAAAAAGACGAAACAATAAATCAACAATATCGAAATGAAAGTATTAAGATCAATAGCGGCCGTATCATTAAGAGACAGACAAACCAACAGAAGTATACGCGAACAATGCAAAATTCAAAAAAAACAGGTGGATAAAATAAGAAAAAAACTGGAACGAACATGTAAACCGAATGGCACCAGATAGATTAGCGAACATCTGTAAAAACAATAAACCGTATAACAGAAGACCCGTTTGAAGGCCGCCAAAAAGGTAGAAAGATAATGTACAGTCAACGACGACTGAAAGAGAATAAGAGGCAGACAAAGAGGAGTAAGCATAGAAAGATAATGTACAGTCAACGACGACTGAAACAGAATAAGAGGCAGACAAACAGGAGTAAGCATAGTTGCATGAAGAAGAAGTAAACCTTCTTACCTATACCATTTTATCTCAAAAAAATATGGCAATTATCTCATGGCTACCTGATAACATCATCTCCACAACCAAAATGTCAGCACTACAATACGACTTTCCCAATCAGGCTTACACTTTTCGACTGTTCTTTTTCAAAGGCTAAAATACACCAACAGCTCTATAACAGTACTAACTTCAAACAGGTCCTAAACAACACAGACCAAATCAACAAGGTTATCAATTTCCTCGAGAAAGGTCAACCGCTCAACAAAATATAAATGTTATGTTATAAGTTTTCATTATTTTTTCTTTATGCTAAATGTTAACTACATTATATTGTAATTTATATGATATTACCATGTAAATCGTAACTCGTGCTAATGACCATAGATGTCATATAAACGTTAATTTAAATTAAAAAAAAAATAACTGAATTTAAATAAATGCCCAACAGCTATTTAAGTTTCAAATTTAGAAGACATATACCTATCCACGGTTATCAATACATAATGGATGCAATGTATTGGAGTACAAGTAAAATTAAAATTAAAATTTTAAATAAATGTCGAAAACATACCACAATATTCCGTTTATAAAAAACGAGACATCATCGATAGGTAAAATAAGTAATAAATCAGTTGCTTTAATGTCAAACAATATATTAGGAAATTACCAAAAAGATTTTTAAAATTTATTAACTTATTCGGAAGTATAAAAATGGTTTAATAAAAAACAATTATTCCTTATAGTCAGCTTTTTTTGTTTCCAAACAGGAGATATCGTCGATCAGGGTCATGTAAGACACAGTGCTTCCCCAGTAACCCAGTTTTAATCAGAAAAGTCTTAAGACGCAATTTACCTATCGAAACTCAGCGGCCCGCGTCCAGTTCCTCACCTCAACTCCAAATAAGTATCAGTCACTTCAAACACACGTTCCTCTGTCCTGTCCTTTCCATCTCCTGCTCTTACGGACCGGACCCTATCCTAAGGGGTGGGCAAGGCTTCGCTGTTACGTAGACCCGTAGAGACTCCTGCATTCGTGCGCTTTTGATCGTGCGCAACCTCTTTCCTACTTCCTTCTGTGAACCTGTCTTTCTCGCTCCGCGCTGTCCGTTCTTGACGCTCCTGCTGTAAACGAGTGCCTCCTGCAGTTGCAGTCTAGTGCGTGGGGTATACGCACGCACCCGAACAAAGTTATACACTTGCGAATTCTGCCGAGCGGAAACGCGAGAGAAATTTTCATCCTGTTGACTCATACGTTTATTTCTGCAGTTGCAACACGCACTTTGGGGTATACGCACGTTTACCAGGCAAGATTTTTTCACGTGGTAACGTTAAGTTTGTGGTGTCGTTATACGCGTAGATATTGTTGAATTTTTTAGTGGCGTTCTTTATTTTTTGGGGGGCAGTTTTTTTTATTTTGGACTATGTTAAAAAGTTTTCGAGGTGCAGGGGATGATTGAGTTTTGGTTTTTTGACAAAGGCGTGAGCCAAAGGGGGCGTGAAAATGATAGAGGCAGTTTGTAATAATACAAGGTTTGTAGTAATTTTTGTTTTTTTTTTTTAGTTAAAAGAATTTAAAAGTTTATATTTATTAAAATATATCACTATTAGCATAGGACTATTGTAAACATAATACAAACAACCAAATAATTAATGATTCAAAATTTTTACAGAAATTTACCAGATAAAAAAATAAAAAGTACAAATAAATTATTTGTTTGAAAGAATAGATTTGGAATCTATAACAATATATGCTCAAAAATATTTTGAAATATTTATGGCATAAATATCACATGGTATAGTGTTTTTTTTAATAAATTACAAAATATAGTAAAAATTGTGAAAAAGCATAATTTATTTTTTTTATATCTTAAATATATTTATTATTATTTGCTTGAATCACAGATATAATATTTAAAAAATTAAAAATAAAAAAACAAGAGCACTATTAAAATAAATAAAAGTTATTTTTACCAAGCACCATTCCTTAAGTGGTATATATATTTTTTTTAATTAATATTTTTTTTATTTAGAATCAAATATTTTTACTAGTACATGCGTGTAAATGTTTATAAAATTTAGGGTAAAGATAGGGACAGGACCTTTTTGGCAGGAATTTGGAAACAAGATTTTTACTGGCAAGAAATGTAACGTTTACTTTGTTTCTCTTTGAGGGACCGTTTTCTATCAAAAGTTTTTGTTTTTAATTCCGTTCACTGTATTTGTTTAATTTTCATGTATTAATAATAAATAGAAATAATTATTTAATATATTTAATATTTTAATTTATTTTTTATTATACATTCATGTGATGATAATTTAAATAAAAGTCAGGTATAAGATCTGCAGTCAAGAGAAAGCTCAAAAAAGCTTAGTTAAATGCCCATAGATTTGTGTACATTTATGATACATTTTAAATTATTTTACTTTATCCTCCGTTGCCATTACCCCTCCTATAAAAAATATGTAAGTTTTGTTTATGTTTTTATTAAAGAAACCTTAAAATTAGTGAGAAAATATGTTTTAATTCTTGCTAGATGATATGTCACGTTTGATTCTCTTACTATAAATTGTATAGAATTTGTTCTGGGTGCCCCCCTGTGAAACCCAAAGTTACAAATACATAGTAATTAGGGCTTTTTGAGATTTTTGAATTAAATCAATATAGTTCATATAACAATGGTGTAACGTAATACTTTCTTTAAAAGCAAATTATGTTTTTTCTAATTCCGGATGTATCGTCCAATTGATGTCATAATCTAGTTATCTGGGGGGACTGTCCAAATATATATGTAGATATTCGGACAGGTGACTCTAGGTATTCGTTAATCCACTTTTTCCACGTATTCTTTAGGGATCTAGGTCGTTACGTAATTCCCCTAAGTCATTTTAATATAATTCGATAAGAGTAATAGATTAGTATTAGAGTAGGGTATCTAGTATTAGTATATTATGTACGATATTCCTACATATATATTTATAGTATTTTTTGTCTAAGTTTGGTGTGTTCGTGTCTCGATACATAACAAATATTAATGTCAAAAGTGTCCTGTTTTTATATTTCTAGCTTGACATTTTCTACTTTTGCAATTTTTCAGATATTTTACAATTGACTTTGTTTTTGACACAAAAAAATTTGTCTCCTGTAATTAGTGCAATTGACAAATATATAATAAAGTATTTAACTTGATTTAGCCCGATAAAACAGTCGATTTTAGCTTGAACTATTAATTGCAGTATTTTCTCTGTGTGCTTTGCTATCGCGTGGCAAATTTATTTCTTTGTTATGTCTCATATAGAGCTCCTGCTAGCTAATTTGCTCACTTCAACCACGCAATAGATATTACTGGAGACGATAAGATTACCTGTTTTGTTACTAGTATTTATTTTAATTTCAAAGTCAGTCTCTGAATAATTAAACTAAGTGAAACAAATCCATAATCACATAAAATACTTTTTACTTTTTTACACTAGAGTGATTTTAATTCATGAAATTAAACTTTAAGAATAAACAACAGGAATCAAAATCTTCAAGATTACCTTTTATAAATATAGACGTAAAAAAAGACGATATGACAAAATGTTAAATACACAATATACTAAGTAAATAAATAATAAACTAAAACCAAGGAATTGTCTCCATCTTGGCCAATATCTGGGATTACTAAGTAGTATTTTTTTTCTAATAGTGCCGTAGAAATTTGCACCTAGGCTGCTACTCCAAATAGTTGGTTAGATTAGATTAGTAGTAGTTAAAATTCTCAATTAATACATCCTTCTACTCCCAGTGCAAGGCATTTCTCGAATTTATCATTTTATAATCCACTGTAACAATGGCCATTTACTTGTACATATTATGTATCCAATGCTTTTTCATCTTTTGGATAACTTCCTGGTTAATTATTATATTCTTATAGGAGTTTTCCAGGATCCTTTAATATATATCTTAAATGTGTTAATGCATTGGTTGTTTAGCATCCAGGTTGCTACAACATGCACACAGATATCAAGTAAACATAAAATTCTTTAAGTGCCATATTTCAATCTGAGGTTGGTTATTATCACCACTATCTTCACTTTATGTACCGCTGCTCTGAAGAGTTCTATTTAGCCGCGTCTAAACCAGTCTTTTAAATTTTTTTAAGCATAACTTTCTCCTTCTTCCTATACTACTTCTTTCCCTTTTATTCCTTGTATAATCAATCTTAGCATTTCGTATCATTGTCATCTCATTACGTGTCCCAGATATTATAACTTTCTTATCTTTATAGTATTCATTAGTTCGTATTCTTTCCTCGTTTCTATCATCATTCTTTCGTGTTTGTTTTCTTTTCTTTTGGGTCCATGCTCTTCTAAACATTATTCTGCTAAACCACATTTTTAATGACTGTAGCTTATTTATGCATTATTTCTTCTATGTCCAGCTTTTAAGTCCATGATGTGGTATTAAAGTCCATACTTTACCAAAACAAGCAACATCTAAGAGCTCTTACCCTCAGTTCTAATCTAAAGATTTTACACAGTAATTGTCTTTATTTTTACAAACTTATTTTTTGCTATTTCTATCCTTACCCTTATTTCTGTTGTTTGATCATTATTTTCTGAAATCCAGGTACACAGGTATTTGTATTTTTCACTCTTTCTATCGGTACATGTCCCAAATGTTTATTTGTTTGTATATTTGTTTTTTCTGTTATTATAATGTATTTAGTATTTTTATATTCATTTTTTGTCCGTATTTTTCACAATAACTGTTTGTCTTGTTTAGTAGTGGTTGGAGTTGTTCAGCAGAGCTTACCATAATCACGGTGTAATCTGAACTTTTTATATTGTCAATAATTCTTTCGTTAATTATATTACTCCTTCACTTTCAGGTAGTAATGCTTCTTCAAAAATGGATTTACTATATACATTGAATAGTAATGGAGACATAATGCATCCATGCCTAACTGCTCTCCTGATTTTAATTTCTGAAATAGCTTCCTTATCTATCACAATTACTGCTCTTTGATTTTATTTGAGGTTTGTTATTATTCTTAAGTCCCTTTAATCCTATGTTTTTTGTCTTTATAATTTGGACTTATTTTTCATGTCTTATTTTTTCAAATGCTTTTTCAAAATCAACGTACCACACATACATTTATGTACATTAACATGTTTGTAACATACAAACATGATTAAATTTGTAAATTTGAAACAAATTTTGTTTTTTTTTTTGTTACTTGGTAAAAAATTTTACGAATAATTTAATTTTATCTCACTCTTTAAATGGGAATAAGCCACAATTAAAGGTTAAAGTTTCAATTTCGACTTCGGAAATCTTTCTAAAAATGAACGATTTTGAGAACCATTTCCGAAGTGTAAATTGAAACATCAAAAAACTAACTTTTGCCTTTAATTGTAGCTTATTCCGGTTTAAATAGTAATTACTTTCAAATGACACAAGAAAATAGCTTGGAAACAATATTTATCTGACTCATTTATATTGGCAATTTAGATACACATTATATATTTTAAAGTAAACTATTTTAAAATGATATTACCAATGTTAAGTTGGGACGACTTTACTTGTAAGATAGCTCATTCAATTCGATGAAATCAACTTTGATAATATCCTTCTCAAAGTAGATCTAAGCCACGATAAGGATCCTTTCCAATTTAGTATATGTTATTGAAGAGCAAGTCTTTTAATTGCGTCTTTGTCCATAATTTTCAATAATTCTGTGTAGAAGTAGTTTTGCGGCTTTTTCCCTCTTAATTTTTATAGCAGCATCAACTCTCCGAGAATAGTTGATCCAGTATCGTCATTTTTATTTAGTGTAATAGTGACACTTCCATTGTCTTACAATGGTTGTTGTCAGAGTTTATCCAGGTTGTTTTCATGCCTTCTAGTATCTCGATTTCTTCACACTGTACTTTTAAAATTTTGTTTTTAGCTTCTATGCTAGCTGTCTGTCTGGACCCTAATATTCCAAGTAGTCTTTTCCTTTAGATCTTCTTTGTTCATCATTTTGTTGGCAGGTATTGGTTTACGTTTTTTAAATGTTTTTTTTTTTTTTGTTTCTTTTAACATTATTATCTGCGATTAAAGTATAGTGATCCTAAGATATTCACGTAATTTTTAATGTCATTATCTCTTAGTGGTTTGAGAGCATATCTTTTTTCGTCATATTTTAGTGTTGTATTTATTGTTAACATTTTGTTTTTTATGGTTTATGTTTAGACTTGACTATTTACTAAAATTAAAATGATGCTTTTATCGGTTGTTGTTTGGAATCAAACACAATTTCGAAATTAAAACTACTTTTATTGAATTTTTTTAAAAACGTCTACCGATCTGATATTTACTTATTAAAAAAAAGATTCTACCAAACGCCACATTTCACATCCTTATGTGGTGATACTTTCTATTATGGTATAACTTATTCGCTTGTTTTCTTTGTTGCGTTGTTTAGTGTTCCATTATCTGTAATCTTTTATTCCAGGTATTTAAATGTTTTAAAGGATTTTATTTCTAAATGTCTTTCCAATCTAAGTTCTATTATTATCGTAAAGTACTTTGTTATTTCCTATATTTATTTTTAGATCCCAATCCTAAAATTATTTTAAAAGTTTTCGCATCATATAATTAAGGTCTTCGTACTTCTGTGCAATGATCACCTGGTCACACAGACTAAAGTATATAATATTGGACCAGTTAGCATTAGATGTTACCAGTAGTAACATTAGAGCTCTGAAGGGTACTAGTACACAAATTACCTTTCTTATATATCATAATTTTTTAGATCTCAAGGAAATGCTACAAAATGATATCTTAATAATTATTTTTTACTTTAACTTTTTTATAATTTTTTTTTACTTGAAGTGTTAGATCTATTTATGAACTCTTAATAGTGTCTTAAAACAGTTAAGAAAATTTATCGTGAATGTGTATTTTTGATTTTTTTCTTTTCATAAAGCTAACAGCAACTTTTTTTCTTTATCCCTTACATTATCTTGTCCAGCCTTTCCTTCTTTAACATAAGATAGCTTATGTATTTGCTTGTATTTGCTTTTTACATGATATATTTTTGTATTGCTATTTATGTTTTTGTATACCAATTTTGGCTAATCTAAGCGTATTTTTAATTATAGTAATATCTTCTCTCCGATTTATTCGTTGTTCATGCTGTATCCCAATTTTACAGCGGTTTAACCTTCTGTTATTTTATATGTTATATAATTTAAAATAAATTAACTTACAACTTAAAATGACAGTCTTCTTGTTAAATATCTCTCGGTATGGGTACATTTTTTGTTGATCGCATTTCTACTTTTATGTATGTTATTTGTTGGAAGCTTGTGATCAGGCCCTACCAGGTGTTGTAGGTTGTTAATTCACTGACGTAAAGGTAATTAGCTGAGGTACTGTGTCTTAAAAGATTTAAATGTATCTCAATCACAATATGAACGACAGGATTCATTTTAATACATGTGTTCTAAACGAAAACTTAAAAAAAGGATATATATAAAAAAGAAAATATATATGATAGTAAAATAATAATGATAAATACTACTAATACCAAAACTAATGTAAATTTTCTGCTAAAACTACGAAATTTTTAATAATGTTTCGCGCATTACGTTAATCTGATATTTTCTCTCTTCAGGCCTTTACCAGAAAATAATATTATGAGCTCATAAGACATATGCACTTACCTAATTTGCAGCGAAACCAGTAGCTCATTCTCTTTGTTCAACTTTAATAAAGCCTATTATGGATTGTGAGTAAAAGACTTTCCCTAACATTCAGTATTATTAATATTTAAACCCTGATTTGTTCAGCGGGCATTTTTTTATTTTAGTCTATATCTTTTCGTAAATGGCAATGCCTATTCCTTGTTTTGTAATATTATGTGTTCAATAATCGATACTAAATCAAAACATACCCGTTTAAAACTATCTGTATTGATAATATTTTAATCTCTTGTTTTGTAATATTGTCTTGTTGTCTGCTGTTAATTTCCCAGAAGATATATATTCTAATCCAGTTTCGAAACAAAAACAAAATCAAAGCAATCACAAAGGGTCCAATCGTATACCGTCTCGCCTCTATCCCTGGGGTGTACTCTTCGTTGACCGCATATCTCCATCTAGGTAGCTTAGGTTATTAGCTGCCCACTAATATTCGCTGTCGGCAGAAACAGCTACCTTTTAAGCGTTCAAGAATGCTTTGATTAAATGATACTATACATTTCTGTAATACTTTATGCGCTTATTATGAGATAATTCTGAAATAATTTTAAGCGAAATATAAAATAATTTTGAATTTACATTTAGACCCATATAACAGAGAAAAGTGAGGCTATATTTATATTTATTTATTTATTCCACAAAAAACACATTTTACAGAATAAAATGTAATAACAAGTAGGGATTTTGACATTAGATATACCTACATGCTAAGATAATGTGATCGAAGCGGATAGAAAGCTAGATTTCATTGCTTTGATGTTGGTGTTGAAGATATCTATGTCGCTATTTTTTAGTATTATATTGCACTGCCTCATTATGTTGTTTATGGGCAAGCAGTCTGTCTCACAAATAAAAAAGCAACCCCTTTATGACTTAACCTTATGTTAGCCTTAGGTACGAAGAAGTTTATATTGTTGAACAAGAATAAGTCTTTATATCTTTAGTAAGTTATTCACATATCTTTAGATATTCATAATATAATATACAAGTAGCGTTGCTTTTCAATTAAATTTATATTTACTTCTGCACGGAGTGCCCAAACTACAGAAGCATACTCAATATGTGGTCCTACCAACAAATTATATAAAAATCCTTATTAGTAGCAATGTGATATTGATCATTGAAGTGCAAGCTTTGCTGAAAATTCATACCAAGATCTTTACACACGGATTTTTTGAGCAATACCCTATTATTGATATAATTAACCATTTTAATAAAGTTTCTGTTACGTGTGGAGGTCATCACTAAACACTTGTCAATATTTAGATCCATTCTATTTATCTGAAACCAATTAGATACCGCATTCAAATCTAGTTGTAATATTTGCCAATCACATTGATCTTCTGCAACTCTAAACGTTTTAAAATCATCCGCAAACATTAAACAAGTGCAAAATTTGAACCAACTAGAAATATCATTTATAAAGCAGGCTAATAAGAGTGGTCCCAGGTTGGTGCCCTTAGGAACTTCAGAAGTTACGGAATATTCTTCTAAGAAAAAATTACCAACTCTAACTTGCTGACTTCTATCTGCTAGGTACGAATTCAAAAATGTTAATGCATTAATGGAGAGGCCAAAGGTACCCAATTTTGCTAGTAATAAACTATGATCAACCCTATTAAATGTTTTTGCACAATGAGTAAAGATTACAAACATTTGTCTTTTAGTATTTATGGCATCTGCAGCAGATTGTGTAAAAATACATAAATTTGTAAGTGTTGATCTATCTGGTAGAAATCCGTGTTATGTTTCTTGGTGTACTTTCATATATTAAGCATCAGAGTTTAATTAAAATTTGTTATTGTTTTACGCATATTAAATGCAGACACTTAAATTATAATAAAATAATGCAAACTAATGTTCAGAGCATCGAACAATTGTCCTGATAAATGGAAATTTACTATTTCTATTGGAAATTATTTGACGTCTCAATTTCCGATTCGGAATAAATTTCATACGCAACTTTTTATTTCAAAAAATTCCATGTTCGTATTTCCGGTACAATATCTTCCACCAAAAAACAATTAAATAACACACACAGGGATTCATTTTGAGCACAGAGTTATTTTTAATTGCTATGAACGGCATCTTAAAAGACTTAAAAATAAACCTGTTGTAACTAGACTTTACGCAGATAACATGATCGTGTTTATAAAAGAAAATATCTTTAGCACTATGGCTCAAAGTCTTCAGCAATGCATAACATCCTTTGAACGTTGGTCTATAATGTGTAGACATAATGTTTTCCCAAACAAAACAAACTGCATATTAGACAAAAAATATATATAACAGAACTGAAATAACCGTTAATATTATTATTCAACCAGAAACCAAACTATACTTCACATATAAATTTTCTGGGCATGATATTCGACGAACGTCGAGCTCTTTGTATCTTTCTGAATACAATCAAATTATTGTTATTGAAAAGGTCCAGTGGCTATTTTCAAATACAGCACCTCATCTGGGTGGCGATATTTTAATCCAGTATATCTGTATCATCGATATGATGATTATATTTTTTAATTAAATGCGTTCTTGAAAATTGAATGTACCTTTCTTCATACTTGCTATATTTTGGTTACATAACCGAATGGATTTTTGCAATGACAGATCGAATATCCTTGACTAAATTATTATGGTGGTTATTATAATGTTTCACAAAATTTTCTGATGGAACTATCTTGATGGATTAGAAAATATTATTTTTACTTTATTATAGATAAAAAATTTATCTTTGATCAAAGCTGTTTGGCATTTTATTGTCTTGAGGCTACATTAACTCCATTACTTTTCCTTTAATCCATACAACCAGAAAAAATAACAAACCGAAGGCTGTTAGGAAGAAAAGTGATTAAATTAGAACGGGATGTGTAATAGAGAAATAATTTAGTGGACCAAAAATGGGAAAATGGGATGGAATAAACATTTAGAGTGACCGAAAATAAATAATGGGAGACTATTTTCATTAAGCTTTTGTTTCTATACAAAACTGATTTTGAACTAAAATATGTTGTTCTTACAATTATTATTCTTCTTGGAATTGCATTGAAAATTGTTGAGATCGTTGAGAAAATCGTTGAACTTAAATTATTAAAAAGTAGCTTTTCAATGATTCAGTTTAAAATGGAAATTCGGGCTTTATTGGGGGCCAAATTGGATTTTATGGGTTATGTTGGCTTTGAGGGTCGCTAGTTTGTAGTTTATTCGCATAGACATATGACTTAAGAAAACTCCACAAAAAAACCTAACCGTGTCAAATCGCACGATTTCGATGGCTAGTTCACATTACCTTCACGTAATCTGACTGTACAATAACACATGTGTATATGTGAAATTATTAATATACCTTCATAATTTTAAAACTCTATCCATAGGGCTAGTTCAAAATAGTTAGAAGAGAGTAATTAAGGTTCTACAGACAATAACCAAATCAAGTTTATAAAAACTTACCAATATCACTGTTACCAGACACTCGTGGTATTCAGATAAGCAGGTTTCGGGTATCGCATAGCAGGTTTTATTTCGCGGTATTCATTACGCGGTTGTTTCTCATACGAGGAGAGCTGTCTTTAGGCAAATTATTAGTTTTTATTCACTGCGTTATGGTACTATTTTTTGGTAACTAGTCGACAAAGTGATCTAAATAATATCACATGTATTTGGCTGGAACACTAAGATCAGAGAGATGAGCACAATGTGTCTGTCGTGTATGCAAGTCAACAGAGAGTGTCCAAACAGGCACTTCTATCCGGTAAGAATGCCAAGAGCAGAGAACTGAGCACAATGCGTCTGTTATGTATGCGAGTCAACAGCAAAGATATTCGCGGTATTTTAGCGCCTGGCTACTAGTGGGTACCACTAAGAGAGACCTTGTGAGTAACTAGTGCGTACCCCTAACGGGTTCCCGATAAATAAAATTCGTTACGCCGACGACTCCGCGATAATAACAGACAACGAACATGATATGCAGTTGATGTTAAACTCCGTAGGAAAAATATATGACTTGAAGATAAATGCTGGAAAAACTAAATGCATGGCAGTAAGAAAAAACGCACTTTTAGGAATACAACTGCAAGAAGATAATGCTCCAATCGATCAAGTGAAAACATTTAAATACTTGAGAATGATGATGAATGATCAATGGGATCCTCAACAAGAAATAAAATGCCGTACCGAATAAGCAAGACAAGCTTGTATTAAATTTAAACCGCTACTATTAACCACAATCTTTCCTTAAATCCCCGCTACAGGACGGTTAAATGCTATGTATGATCCATATTGTTATACGACATGGAAACATGGACGTTAAAAGTACCTTCCATTAATAAGTTGGAGGCCTTCGAAATGTGGACGTTGCGAAGAATGTTCCGCATACCATGAACAGTTAGGATGAAAAACGAGGATGTCTTAAGAAAGGCAAATACTGAGAGAGAATTACTCAATTTGATCAAGGTACGAAGAATTGGGTACTTCGGCCATATTCTGAGAGGAAAAAAAATGCGCAATCCCTCAGCTAAGCATCCAGCGCAATATTGAAGGCAAGAGAGGAGTAGGTCACAAACAAATGTCGTGTCTACAGAATATAAAGAACTGGATAGGTATAAATAATACTGGCGATCTTTTACATGCCGCAAAATGCAGACGTCTAATTCCCCAACGCACTATAGGTGCACGGCAGTATAAGAAAAAGAAGACTAAGAGAGAATAAACCGTCTGTTCTGTTTTCGGAACCAATATCAAAGAGAGATATGTAAAACGTCCGTCTTCGATGGCCACACCAATAACTTACAGTAGTGTGGTTAAAATCAGGTAGAAGGAATTAAGTTATGTACTAAGGGTCGGATTAAGTTAATGAATTTTAATTTTGAGGTTGACAATATAATATGACGTTATACAGCAAAGGATATTACATTGTTTTTTGTATGTAAACAATTGTGTAGCTATGCCCAATGTGACCCGGTTTTTTGGCGCCAAACATGTGGGTCGTATCCATATCATAAAATTCAGGCCAAAAGAAGTTGGTAATCATCGACCTTAAGTGCTCGCCGTTGACATTGATTGACTGACCAACATAGTTCTGAAATAAATATGGACCTATGACGTCGTCAGCGTAAAATCCACACCAAATGGTAACTTTTTCGAGATGCATTGAATGCTATTAGATATCATCCCGATAAGTATCTTACCAGATTCTATAATTATGCACTTCACAAATTAGGTTCAGTTACCGACTGCTCCAAGAAACTTGGCAAACTTAGCAAACCCACGCACACACCAAACTAACTTAGAAAGCTCAACAAACATACACAGTTGTTTATGGTAAATTAGTTGTAGCTCCTGCGTCAGTTGAAAATTCGGCAAATTGTAGCCTGTGATAGGACAAGTTCTTATGAGCGAGGTGAAATGGACTACCTTACATTCTTCATTTTCCGACTTTGTATTCTAAGTAATTGCAAGTATAAATAGTAGCCAATCTGAGGAAATAACTCGGGAGCTATATGGAGTTGCTTTGCTACGGCGAGTAACTTTCATTTCTTGTTACTGATAATTACGACAAATGGAAGTTTTCTTTTAAATATACCGATTATCTCTGTTACTCTTTTATGTATGTTAAATAAATCATGTTTAACAAAATCCACAAGGAAAACAATTCCTGTAGCTGGCTGTATACCACGTATCACAAAAAAAGGAGGTTAGTCTTCGTAGTGGGTAAATTTATTTAAAAATCCTTAAAAGGGCTACATCAAAAAAACAAACGTTTTCGGACTAAACAGTCCATCTTCAGGTTTAAAATCGCCTAAAATAAGTATAAACCATTTAGTTAAAACAAACGTGGTTATGAAATTTTGACTATGGTTAAAAAGCAAAAATGGCTATACTTACTTACACTTCATCTAATTTATATAACGATGCACGTCATCGGCGTCATAGCCTTTGACGTTACATGATACCAACACAAAATATTTAGGGTGTAGGTGTGTTCTTTTTAGAATCACTTTACCGAGTACAATGGCATTACAGCCACTAGACATATTTTATTATAAACGCGTAGAAATAATATTTAAAAATTTCTATTAATGTTAACTTAAAGAAATACACAATAATATGTTTCATTTAATTTGTATAAATGCATTATAAAGCGTTTTTATCAAGAACATTTGTTCGGAACACACTGTAACTGTAATCGAACAAAGCTAAAATTTTGGCATAAATTGGTAACACTTATTTGACAGTTGCGGTGTTGACACTTTTTGTACTTCATTATTTTGAATTTTAAAGTGAATATCTCTTGTTTTAATATTTTTAACTATTTAATAAAATCTGTTCTTTTTAGAACAAAATTAGTGTGTTTTATTTCAAAAATGTCACGTAAGAATTTAAATAGTCGTTGTAAAGAGATGGTAATACTTTTGCAATAATTATGTAATCTATTTGATTTAAAATGGAGTCAGGATTTTTTTTATACTTTGGCAACTATGTCAACGTCGATCTCTGACGTAGATAATGACGTAAGTCGTTATCTAAATTAGATGAAGTATAGGTTAAAATGCCTGAGCCACCAAAATACATGGGTAAAAACCCTTTAAATTACATAAAGTTATAAAAGATTATACATCTTGATGTTAAAAAACTGTGATGTTCAGTATTAAATTAAGTATGACTTCAGGTAACATACATTGTAAAAATTGAGTTCCAGAGCCGGAGAGAAAACCTCTACGCACGGAGAACAGCTGGAAACTGATTTACAATATACCTATGAACGGTGTCAAAAACAAAATGTCAATGTAACATGGAACTATATTAGTTATACCTAGTATTACTACAGCCAAAAGATGCAAAAATTATTTTGATGATTTTAAAAAATAATAACAGCAATCTAGGTGTTGAGATTTAAAATTTGGGTTATAATCGATGTGAAATCACCAATGGTGTTAAAGTCATGTTTAAGAGGATGACCTGTGTATTAGGCAACCTATGTTACTTTTTGTCGTATGGAATATGGTCTAAGAGTGTATTTTATGTTAGATTAGCTTATATATATATATATATAATATATATATATATATATATATTTATATATATGAAAATTATTCTTTTATGTTTATTACATCTAGGACAGGTAAAAATTTTAATAGCAAATATTCAAAGCTAATATAAGACCTCGTATTTAAATGACTGTATTTAAGACTGTAGGTATGGTGAAAAAATTAATAAAAATAAGTTTGGTAAATTGAAAATCTACAGGCTGAAGAAATCAGAGTTATAACCTATGTGATTAATTTAAAATTGAAGAGGCTGAGCTCCTCGGAGACTTGATGAGAATAAAAGTAGAGGAAATGACTGAAGAAGAAGGGGATGGTTAAAGGAGAAAAGGAGATAATCTACAATTAGAGATAATAGGGGTCCTTTATGCTTACAGCATCTAGCACCCTGAACAAAATGTATTTTAATAGTAATAAATTCGGTTTGTAAAAACCTAAAATTTGATGTATGAGTGTGCTACTAAGTTGTTTACCAAGAGAAGGTGAGCAAAGTTGGATAGGGATTTTTTTAATAGGGGAAAAATTTAGGAATTTTGAAAAACAGTTAGATAATGTTTGAATGATTATTGACTTTAAAACTATTGAGTGCATGTTTGATATATGAGTTGACCAAGAAATAATGAAAGAAAAGAATGGACAGGAATGTTATGTAGATGTGAAGAGTGAAGAAAATGATAAAATATTATGATATGATAGATGTGGGTGGTTATGAAGTTAACACTAGGGTCGAAAAGTAATGAGGGGAAGGAGTGGCAAAAGTTTAGAGACTAGTTGTTTGAAGAAGCAAAAATAATATGAATTTTGATAAAATGTTAGATAATGTTTAAGAGAATAGCTCATTATTCGTTTCTTTTTTTTTTAAATCATGTTTATCTTATATAGTTTTTACTTGCTCGCATTTTGATGTGAAATATATAATGCGCAGGCAAACTCGACATTAACCAGGACTTTCTCTTTCTTTCCGTGCAAATCTCATATAAGTAACCTATAACATACGCAGTAATTTTCACATACGTTAGCTATCATCGACTAATAGTCTCAGTAGTACTACTACTAGTAGTACTAGTATCAAAATCAAATATTGCTATAATGGAAGTAATTGACGAAACAGCCCACAATATTTAAAAATATTAACATTAAATATTATTATTTTTAAATCAGGAATATGTTAATTTAAAAAAATCTAAATTTTTATTTTTTATTATTCCATATTTATTTCTTTTAATAAATCAGCCCTCCATTAATATTTTCTATACAATATACATATTTTCGATATTGTATATCTGCCAAAAATTCTGCGGTGGCTTATTTTCTTTTTATTCATCCATTGTCTTATCTTCATCTCTTGCTTCATTTTAATAACCCATTTGATTATTGGTAAAAACCTTTTTGAATTTCATTTGAAATTTCTTTTAAAGTTCTTCAGAATCTGCTAGTTGTTGGTTAATGCTTTGTAGTTTGTAGTTAAGTTTTTATTCAATTTTATTTTTGACTCTGTACTTTCAATGTTGAGTAATTTGGTTCTTTGATTTTATAGCTGGTGTTTTTTAAACTTAATTTGGATTGAATTTACTGTTATTTACTTTGTTTTAAATGTTTAAATATTTTGAGATTTGAAGTTTAACAAAGATGAGTGGTGTTGGTCGTTAATAACTCGAATAACTCTCTTCACCTCGTGACCCCTCACCCAGTCCACCTCAAAACTCAAAACTTCGCGCGAGCCTCCAAACTCCCCTAAACCCTTAAATCCGTCGATTCGAAAGCCACTTCTTAGGATGTTGCAATGTTTCAAAGTGTACAGGCACCGTCTTTAAACTAAAATCGTAGGATTAAGCCTCTTTATCCAGATAGGATACTCCTTACTTTAGCTATCAGTATTAAACAGCACCGAGTAGGGATTTCAGGAAGTTAGTGTTCAGCTAATAATCTAAAGCTACCTAGATAGCGACTTGTGGTCAATGACGTAATGGCCCGCGCTGTTCGAGTACGCCCAAAGGAGAAAGGCGAGATTACACGTTGTCTGCCTGCTTTGCGTCGTCGATTTTGTTTTGGTTTTGGATTTAGATTACAATATAAACCTTTGGGAAATCAGTGATTCGATTATTAGTCCAGTTCATGACACAACATATGGAAAGTCAATTAATAACTTTGTTATTCCTCAAGGAACTTAATATTCAGTGGTTTTCTAATTATATTCCTGCTTTATTTAAGTTTTTATATTAAAAATGTTCATTCGCTTTAAAGTATATGCTAACTGCGTAATTATTGCGTGTTTAGTCCACACAAAATGTTATAAAACATATATGATAAAGTAGTTTTTTGTAAAAGTAATTAATATAATAATCAAAAGACTGATATGTTTTTTGTACACACTTATGACAAGTCAAAAGAAAAGGCAAAAAAGTATTTTTGAAGTGTGTATTTTTAATAATTCCTAGCTGAACGCTTTCGGCTTTACAAAGCCATCATCGGAGCTATGCTACAATAAAATGTTTTTATAAGGAACTAATTGGTGGAGATTTTAATTTTATACTTACGTCAATTTATAAATACCACTACAATGGAGAGATCTCATTTCCTTATTTGTTGAAATTTTGATTTTTTTAATTACTTAGTTGTTAAAAATTCTTAACAAACATACAAAAAACCGACACTGGACTTCACAGACACATTAAAAAAATTTTTTGTCATGGTACGGGTGTAAGAACCCGACCATTGTTTGCTATGAGGAGGTAGACGGAATAGAACTAATGAAAACAAATGTCGGTCCCTTTAAACGATTTTTCAAAAGTGACAGTTGACAAATGTCATGTATAGGAAATAGAGATTGTTCTAAAATCTTACAAAATTATTTAATAGTTTGGAATTACTAATGGTCATCAAAGACTTTCTAAAAATTAAGTTTTTAAGCTTTTAAATTAAATCTTATGTGTTCATCACATCATACAGAATGATATTAGTTTGTAAATTGACTCAAGTCATTGATAAAGGTCAATGTATGTTCAATCTGACAGTCATCCCTAAGAAACAAGGGTTCAAATCGTTCAATAATAGTATAAAAAAGAAACATGGTATTAATGTTACATGATCTGATATTTAAGTGTATTAAAAATTGTATCTCTTGATGGAAATTTGCTTCCTCCTCTTCTTCTTTGCCTACACTAGAATTTTCAATTTTCAGAAAACCTACTCAAACTGACCATATGATACCAACATCCTCAAATCACCCTTTTCAACACAAGATGGCAGCTATTCAATGTTATGTCCACAGACTTCTCAATATCCCTATGTCTCAAGAAAATTACAATAAAGAAATCTCCATCATTAACCAGATAGCAAACAACAATGGTTTTCCTTCTACTACTGTTGATAAAGTCATTAGAAAATCTATACTCAAAAAGAGACTAAACCAAGCTTTTAATGTTGATAAAAAATCCAACACTACTTCCATATATAGATCCTTATCTTACTTAGGAAAAATTTCAGAAAAAATTTTCAAGAGTACTTGTTAATAAAATCAGTGACTTAAACATCTGCTTTAAAACCAAATATAACATCAAGTCCATCTTCAGTAAGACCAAAGACAAAGTTGACAAACTAAACAGAAGTGGTATTTACAAGCTGTCCTGTGGTGACTGTAATATGACTTATGTAGGTAGAACAATGAGAACTCTGAATCAAAGAATCAAAGAACACCTCAATAACCCAGAAAAATCAAACTTTGGATATCACATTAAATTTAATAATCATTCCCTTTCTCCTTCTGAAAACAGTAAAATTTTACACAACATTCCCAATAAAAACTTTAGACTCATAAATCTCTTGGAAGATCTTGAGATATCCAAAGAAATGAAACTAAACCCTGATTGTTGCTTAAACACACAAATCAACCTCAATTGCAATTATAAACCTCTCTTTAAATCATTATGGGAGACTTTAGAGGAAGAAGGGTGACCTCATGTAATCTTATTACATTTTTTCATAATTTTATATTTTTAAACAAAAATTCTAAACTTTATTATAAATTTACAACATTTTGTAATTCATTTGACAAGTTATTCTTAATTGAGACATGAAAATATATTTTTTATGCAAATTTACAAATTTCCGTCAAGAGATACAATTCTCAATACACTTAAATATCAGATCATGTAACATTAATACCATCTTTCTTCTTTATACTATTATTGAACGATTTGAACCCTTGTTTCTTAGGATGACTGTCAGATTGAACATACATTGACCTTGATCAATGACTTGAAGTCAATTTACAAACTAATATCATTCTGTATGATGTGATGAACACATAAGATTTAATTTAAAAGCATAAAAACTTAATTTTTAGAAAGTCTTTGATGACTATTAGTAATTCCAAACTATTAAATAATTTTGTAAGATTTTAAAACAATCTCTATTTTCTCTACATGACATTTGTCAACTGTCACTTTTGAAAAATCGTTTAAAGGGACCGACATTTGATTTCATTAGTTCTATTCTGTCTACCTCCTCATAGCAAACAATGGTCGGGTTCTTACACCCGTACCATGACAAAAATTTTTTAATGTGTCTGTGAAGTCAAGTGTCGATTTTTTGTATGTTTTTTAAAAATTTTTAACAACTACGTAATTAAAAAAATCAAAATTTCAACAAATAAGGAAATGAGATATCTCCATTGTAGTGGTATTTATAAATTGAAGTAAGTATAAAATTAAAATCTCCACCAATTAGTTACTTATAAAAACATTTTATTGTAGCATAGCTCCGATGATGGCTTTGTAAAGCCGAAAGCGCTCAGCTAGGAATTATTAAAAAATATACACACTTCAAAAATACTTTTTTGCCTTTTCTTTTGAATTAATATAATAACCTGTAGCTTATTTTATACAACAGACGGCAAGGGTAATTTTTGTAATTAAAGTCATACAATGAAAGTCTTTGACTTCTGTCTTTTAGTGCAAAGGTTTACTGACATAAAATTTAAATTATATAGATTACAGCAAGAAACTAAAGTTACACATGAAATGACAGAAACAGTCGACCCCTTTGTATATCTAAGAAAGGGTGTAAAAGCTGATGAAGAGGCTCTAGATGAGAGGCGAGTACTTCATTTGTTCTACTCTATCTTGATGTTGTACACTTAAGAGACTTGGAGGTTAGATAGAATAATTACATCATGGTGTTTATAGATCGTAGTTTTTGGATAATATGAATATTTGGTATCCTGAGCATCTTAAACGAGGAGGTATGAAAGGACACAGTACAAATGAATGTTAAATGCAGATACGAGAATGGAAGTAAAAGCCAGACTTTTAGGAAATCAGATGCTGCTATTGAAAAAAAGCTATAAGTTTGAATCCTTGAGAAGCAAGCAAGGACCATTAACAAAGAGAAGCGTAAATGATTGGAAAGACTTGAAATCAGCTCAAAAATCTGCCTAGATATGGATACAGATAGCGGAATCTCCTGGGGGCCTATGTTCCTCGAGAAATTAAAGGAAATAAGTTAACTTTGACTTTGGACTTTGAAATTTAGAATTTAATCTACATTATAATTTAAGAATAGGTTCTTTTTGAAATATAGATATGTACACGATGATTTAAAACATGTACCTTTGTAACAATTCGGGACGTCAGTATTTTTTTGTTTTGCTTAAATCTACGTAAACATCCTCTGTTCATAGCTATATTAAATCTAAGTCGCAGGACTTGCTTGGTCCTCCCTTTTTCCTTTTTCTTTTAGGGTCCATTCCTAGATTTCAAAAGATTGTTCTTTTATTGTCGCTTTATGGTTCATTCTTCTCATGGGGCCGTACGAATAAATTTGTTTTGTATAGTTTATGTGTTGTTTCTTTCCTCATTGTTTTTTTAATTATATCTTTATAAAATCATCATGTAGCATAAGATTTCAGCATGTTTGCCAAAATTGTTTTTTAACTAATTTATACCGTGTTGTATTTTATTCATAGACCAGACATCTGAACCATATGTAACTGTACTGTCCAAAAGTGTAAAATAGTTTTTTATCGTACCAAAACATAACTTAAAATGTTTTAAGTTTACGTAAACAATGACAGGCAAACTAAGGTTGGTAATCTAAGGTGAAATATTTAGAACACGAATATCTGGCGGAAGTAAATTTACACTGAATGTTTCATTTTGAAACATTCTAAGACGACACAACTGTTCATTTATCCGTCTCAGTCCCAACAACAGAGTTTTTATTAGTTTAACAATATTTTCTGGTTTCTCTTATTTGTGAAAACAATAAACGAAAATCTACAAAAAAAAAATGATTTGACAGACATAATATGACAGGTCCAGCAGAATGGACATTAGAAATGAACTTTTATATAATTTAAGTATACATTTAAAAAACATTCTCGTTCAAGAAAAACACATAAGTACATTTTGCATTTTGTACACAAGAATCTGGTCTTCTTGGTGCATTCAGGGTTTCGGTAACTCATTTAAGAATTTCTATTGCCAACAGAGCATATTGGCAAATTGACATTACTGGGTTTCCTTACATCTTACATCTTAACTATACAACTAAGATCTTTTTACAACAATTATGGCCTCTTCATCTTCAGATACCTCCGATTCTCTTGAAATAGACGCACTAATTATGATAGAGTTAATAATCTTCCATGATGACTACCAATATATATTTATTAATAAATGTAGATCACATTTTAATCTTATACATGTACTCCTATACTATACTTCTATACTATATTATACTATTATACTATCAATAATATTTTCCACGTATATTTATAAATATATCTATTACATATCTTTGGTATTTACAAATCAGCGAGTAAACTGTTTAAGGCCCTTAAAGAACTGTCGGTAAAGGGAAAACGCTAAAGTAACAAAATCCGATGATGTCAAATTCCCTTTATCTGTTTTTATCTGTTCTTTATTGAATTCTGAACGATTTTGACGGTGATATCATAACATTTTTACGTCTATTCGACACACATACAAAAAGAAAAAAATAATCGGATCCGGAATCGAGTGGAGCGGAATGAAAATCCTGAAAGGGAATCCCCGATTCTGACAAGGTCGAAGCCCAATCCCCCAAAAATCTCACCCTCTATAAATACCGGAGGGAAACTACCACCGTCTGAGCCTTTAGCGGGACTCCTGTTGCCTTTCTTTCAAATCATATCATAGACGTGCAGGCATTCATTTCTACAGAAACCTATGTATAAACTCTCATGCACCAATATAAAAACAAATTTTCGCTAATTCTTAACGAAGTTTTTCGATCATTCTGCGCAATTTGATTGACAGTTTAAGATATTAATCTAGATCTTACGAGTACTATATTTATAAATATAATAATTGGAGGGTAAACTAGCTCGCGTCCGCAGAAGAATTCTGAACGTGCCCTCTGGTTAACACTAAATGAGCTAGAACGAACAGGCGGCCAAACTATCCAACGATCTCCTGGCCAATACACAACTGCAAACATAACATTTTACAAAGCGACATCGAAGCGTTAAGTTAAGGCTGCTGTTGCTTAGCAAGGTTCTCATATTAGTAAATGCTGTTCTGGCTTTCTCAATCCTGCTACGTATCTTTATGTCTGGATCTCAATCTTTAGTTATCCAACTACCCAAATATCTGAACTTGGGGACCTTTGAATGTTTTTATTGTTAACTCTTATATTTAATAGCATATTTCGTTCTACTAACCAACATTACCTTCGTGTTGTCTATATTAATCTTCAAGCCCAGTCGTTCTCCTTCAGTGTTTATTTTATCTATTAGTCGTTGTAGCGCTTCTTAGCTATCAGCTATTATGATTATATCATAGCATATCAGCATATATCAACATAGCGAAGATTACTAATAGTCTGTACGTTGATTTTGATATCGTCTTCAGTATCACTTAAGGCTCTATCGAAAATCGTTTCAGAGTAAAGATTAAAAAGGAGGGGTGACAGAACACAACCCTGTCGTACACCTTTTTCGATTGAGAAATATAATGTAGATTCCAGTCCTACTCCCACAGAGGCCATTTAATTCATATATAGGTTCTTTATGATTTTAAGGTCATTCTCATGTATCGAGCTTTGCGACACTCTTTTCGTATTTGTCGGTTAATCTTCTGATGTTTGGTTCGGTCTTTGTTTTTAATAATCTGTGGTCGTCCATCGTTGATACCAATTATTCTTCTTACACTTTTGGGAAGAGATCAGAGACGTGGTGGCGGTTACGATAGCTTTTTTTAATAATAACTTTTTTAATAATAATAACTGATAATCAACTTTAAGATAAACATTTGAGAACTTTGTTGCTGGAATATATTCCAGCATTTGACAAAACTGAAAAAACATCTTAACAGATCTGTCACCTCCGGATATTTGTCACCTCGTCAATATTATTGATATTGTTATAAAAATAGAGTAGTTACAAAATAACTTAGCGTGAAGTAAAGTTTTATTATATTATAACACTGACATTTTATCACTTGACACCATTTTACTTCAATTTTGATACCTTTCGTTTTTAACAGCCTCCAAAACTAATTTGTAACCATTTTTCTCAGGTAACCTTATATCATTATATTAAACAAAATTGCGTGGGTATAACAAAATAAATGAACGACATTTTTGTTCAAAAATTAATTACCAATAATTGGATTTAAAACTATTTTTTGGTAAATCCGTAAAATAGTTTTCGAAACCAATTCAGATTTCTGCTTTAATCTGAACCTTCTAAAAATTGCAAGGTAAACAGACGTTGATAAAGATGTTAAAAGAGACAGGGGAATCTAAAATTTGCATTTCACGACATGTCTCCTCAACTAAGCAGAAATCCTTAGCGAATTGATTTCTTGTACTATACAGAGTAGATCCGATTAAAATGAAAAAGACAATAAAGATTAGATTAAACGTACAAAGCGTCTAGGTATGTGTTTATACGCATATCGGCCTAATAGGCCTCATCAGAACAGCTATTCATAGGCGTTCTCAACGTGAAAAATAAATATTTTCTGTCTTTAAGAAGCACCATTAAAATGGCTTCGATATGGGCGCAATAGCGACATCTGATAATAAATCCGTAAAATAGTTTTCGAAACCAATTCAGATTTCTGCTTTAATCTGAGCCTTCTAAAAATTGCAATCAACGTCTGTTTACCTTATTAGTATGTTTATCCTGACTGGCCAATGTTAGGAAATGGACTGGTCTCACATCAACTAATCTATTTTGAGATGCATTGAATACATAAAATAAGTCAAGATGCTAGCCAACATTATCATAATATAGACACCTTTAGAAGAAGTGATGTAAAATATTTCTAATAATAATTTTGAAAATAAGTTTTAAGTATTTTTTCTTATCAATTTGGTTTTTTGAATATTTTTATTTAAGTGTTTGCTATTAAAGAGAATAATTATGCGAAAATTATTATACTAGATCCTACTTGTATATGCTACAATAGTTTCCAATTATGTTTTTCTTTTTCAAATAATTTTAGTTATTGTGGTGTGCAATACATCCATCTATTACTGCATAAAAATATATACCTTCCAGCGGTCTTAATCTAAGGACATTAGTCGTTTTAATCTAAGAACATTAATCGATCCTATTTTTGTTTGCTATTACAGATTTTGTATTGTTTACTTTCTAGTTAAATCTATTTCGTCTTTGTTCTATTTCTATTTTTAGGTATATCTTAAGATTTAGCATATCAGAGTTTCATTTTTAACTGTCTGCTTAAGGAATCTTATCACTTCGGTGGTTTTATTAAGAAATTTTTAACATATTCCGTCTCTGTTTTTCTGTACAGAAGTTGTATTAACTTCTACCAGTATTGCTTCCACATATTGAGTTTTACTATACCAATTAGTATATTAAAATACACTCTAAAATCTTAAAATAAAAAAAATATTTCTAATGTCTTTTTAAGATTATTTGCGTTGACCATTTTGATAATTTGTTGCAAAATCCTTACGCGTACGCTACTGAACCCGTTCTTTCATAGCCATCTAAGCATACTCCTCACATCGTGCATTGGGGTAGCTAGAGCCGAATTTTTCTGTTCAGGTTCCGGCAGAGTTATAACAAACGGGGGTGAACATATTAGGGTTGCACAAAACAACGCACTCAGAAATCAGGAGGGAGAAATATTAATACTGTCTCTTAAAATATGCGGCGAATACTAAAATCCAATGAATATAATCGTGTTTTCCGAAAGGGTTGCCATACCTGAGAGCTTTGGATAAATAAAATTAAATCAAAATAAAAGAAGAGTGACTCGACAGTTTTTTCGCGTAGAGTTTTTCGGGTCCCTCGGCCGGAAACGGGATTACTTTACGCCCTAGAGACTTTCCAAAATTAAGTGCCAAGGAAACATTTTTTATTCACTGGATTTAAAATTGTATGAGTTCAAAAACCGTACTGTCGAAAAATATGTAATTTTTAGGGAAAACACCTCGCCGAAATGAATTTGTTTGTATATTTATTAGGTCAAACAAAAGAGAAGGGAAATACGGATCAGAAACGACCAACGAAGAAATGATTTACATACTTAAGAAATCTTCTTCTTCCTACTTTATAAATAGGCTTAATGCCTGTTTTACTTTGGTTTTTAGCCTCAATTGACGTTTTTCTGACCATATTTTCCGCGGTCGTCCTAATGATCTTCTTCTATTTGACTATTTGTCTGTTGTTATTCGTACTATTCTATTTTCTGTCATTTTTTTCGATGTGTTGATTCCATTCCACTTTTCTTCTTTTGGTCCACGCGTTTATTTCCTCTATACCACATATCGCTCATATTTCTCCACTTCTTACTCTGTCTCTTAGAGTTTGGTTTGTTATTTTTCGTAAGACTTGTATTTCTGTTGTTTCCAGCAGTCTTTGTGTTTTCGCCGTATCTGCTCTTGTTTTCGCTGTGTACGTCATTATCGGTCTTATTGTAAATTTATATATCCTGGTTTTCGTTTCCGTTGTGAGGTATTTGTTTCTCCAGATTGTGTTGTTGAGACATCCTGCTGCTCTGTTTGCCATGTTCACTTGTTTTTGTACTTCTTCTACCACTTTTCCTTGCCTTGACAGTTTTATTCCTAAGTATTTAGTTTCCATCACTTGTTCTATTATTTTGTTATTTACGACTAGTTTACATCGTCTCGGTTCCGCTGATAGCACTATCGCTTTAGTTTTCTTTGTTGAGATCACCATGTTGTATATGAGCGCCGTATCTTCGAATTTTTAATTAATCTTTGTATGTCATCTTCATTTTCGGCTGTTATTATGGCGTCGTCGGCATAACATATTATCCTTATTTCCTTTTCTTCATTTTACATCCTCTTCTTTTTTTAACTGTCTTTATGATTTCATCCATTATTAGATTAAATATTAATGGGCTCAGCGAATCTCCTTGTCTAATGCCAGTTTCATATTTGATAGGTTGCGATAGTTTTCCTTTACATTTTACCATAGCTATGTTATCTTTATATATATTCTCAATGGTTTTTACTAAAGCCAGTGATATTCCCTTTTTATTAAATAAATGTATCGCGTCCCGAATTTTCACTCTATCAAACGCTTTCTTCAAATCTATCAGACACATATATGCTGGTTTGTTGTATTCTAGCGACTTTTTTTTTATTTGTCTTATTACAAAAACTGCATCCGTGCATGATCTTCCTGTCCGAAATCCTTGCTGTTCCTGTTGCAGAGATATTCGTTCGTTTATTTTTGTCGCTATTATTCTTTTTGTCAATTTAAGTATTGTATTTAAAAGATGTATTGCTTTATTTATTATATTTATTTAAAAGAATTATTGGGGTCTTTTTTATCTCCTTTTTTGAAGAACATCACCATGATCGCTCCTTTCCCTTCATCTGGTATTCTGTTCGTGGTGATTATTTTATTAATAAGACGTTGCAGTTGTTGTACAAGGTAATCACCTCCATATTTTAAGAGTTCATTCCGTATTTGATCTTGTCCTGGTGACTTTCTGTTTTTTAATTTGTTTATTCCTTCTTTCACATCGATTTGAGAGAATACTTAAGAAATGACAAACGAAAACGATTAAAAGGAGATGTCGGCCAAATTCTTAAACTAATTAATAAAGATCTGAACGAAATAATGATGAAATTTTAATTCAACCTAGACAACTAGAAAATTTCTGATGTATCGTTGATTTTAATATTTCAGCTAATGATTGTTTGTTTTCAAACAAGGGTTTCGCTTAAAAACTAAGTTGTAAATAATCTAAAAACTAAAAAAATAAGGAACTTATGAAACATTTTATCACACAGTCAAATGAAGGAGATAAAATCAAAATGTTGTCATGGTGGATATTTCTACATCTAGGTATAACAACGTCCTAAAGAAAGAAAGCATTTGTAAGGGTCCAATTGCATAATATGTATAACTTTCTCATGAAAAGTTAAACTTTCATCTATAAAATTTCCACTTCATCCTTTCAAACCTCTACCTATTTCTACCTCTACCTTTTTCTTCTTTACGTATTTCCTAACTTATCTACTACCTATTTGATGTTTCACCTATGTATAAATATTTTATTGAATCTTTTAAGACGCGATTACATGCTTCCATCGCTCCAATTATTACTAACCTCCATTATAAAGAATCTTCCATAACGTATGGTAGTGGCATACGTAAAAACGGTACATAAGCAGAAACCGGCTAATATTGGTATAGTATATTTTAATTATGTTTATCTGTCCGGTTTCGAGGCAAAGTTGCAGTTTTCATAACTAGTTTCTTTTTCCGAGGGTGGGTAGTTAACCCTCCGCTCAACCCTCCTCTTTTATCCGGGCTTGGGACCGGCTACAGAAAGGTGATTTCTGAGCTACTCAATTCACCCGTTTCTCACCCTACTTCAGGCAGAGTTACGCTGAGACGTTTTAAACGAAAAATACTTAGGAAAAATTTTCGGACCTAACCATGACATCACCACAAACCAGTATAAGATCAGAACCAACACGTTCTGTGCAGGCCACATGCACAAACTGCATAACGAGACACTTGAAAAACTGGTATGGGAGACGATTCCCACAGCCAAAAGACCACTCGGACGTCCAAGAATAAGATAAGAGATAACATCCAAGCAGATCTCTGGAAAATAAACATTCCATTTGACCCTAGGTTGATGGAAGACCGAACAAATTGGAAAAAAGTTGTACAGTCAGCCCACCCAGGGTTGTAGCGCTACGTTATGATAATATTTGAATCGGTTGCACATTGTTTCATTTATTGGTTAAGCCTGTAAGTCTATTCATTAAAAAAGTTAGGTACCCTTTTCAGGTAGATCAGTTTAAAACCATCTATCCAGTCAGGAGTATTAGTCAAAATCTTAAGCAGTTTAATAACATTTTTATTTTTGACAAAATAAGATGATGGATAAAATATATTTTTATAGTAAATGCTCACATTAATACATATTTTACTAATAAAGTCTCCATTTCCATTATACATAGTGTTCATATTTTCTGATGATCATGTTCAATGAAGACGATGTCCTCTTCATGTCAAAATTTGTATAAATCTCGACTATCTTTAAATTTAGCAGATTTACATGTATAAACAGCAATTCTCAGTTATTCAGTTTCGAAAGTTTTCTATTTCTACCAGAGGGTGTAATAGGTAAATACATTATAGGTAATGGGTAAAATATGACTTCGAGTAAAACATTACATTGCTTTTCAGTGTTTTGATGGGGATATAGTTCATAAATATGAAGAGTATTTTGTTTCTTGATACAGGCATTTTCTGGAACAGATTTATCAGGAATGGCTCTGGGTTTTAAAAATCACGGACAAAAGTGTTCTTTCTGAGAGATCGGTTCATTCTACACAAAAAATTGCTATTAACCATTTTTTTAATATACATTTATAATACGTTTCTTATTTAAAATATTTTTTTCTACGACGTGCATATTTTGGTAAATCCATTTTTTGCGTTTTTACCCCCCTGCCTGGAGGTATTAGGGGAAACCCCGAGGATTAAAAGGGACACACCTTTTTTAGGGCCCAAAATTAATATTCTTGTCAAAATTTAGCTGTTTCTTACTGTTTTTAGGAGTCAAACCTCTGACGACTGGACTAGTTAAAATTTTTCTAGGCATCTTTGTCTTCCTTCAGCGGGATCTATATTTCATGACCATAAGTCATAATTGATATAATTTTGATTACAGGAACTAAGTTTTATTACTAATAAATATAAGTACTTAGTGATGTTTTTACCTTTTAGAAAATTATAAAAATTTCCAGTTGCTCAGATAATCAAGCAACCAGGCAATCGAATTGCATTCGGTTCATTGTGACTGACTTCCTGAAAGGACTATAGATAAGAGCCTGGCTAGAAAACAAAAAGGTAATTGAAGTGGTTAAACTGAAATACGCTAGTGTATCGGATCAACCTATGGTTGTGCAGTACGGCAACATATGAGGACTTGCGGCTCGGAGTTACTCCTTTATAGCTCCCTGTATGAAGAGCGGGTACCATTACAAACCGAAAGAAGATAAAAATGTCCATATTGTGGACATATAAAATTAAAAATGAGGTTAAAAATTAATATAAGCACAAACTATTGGAAATAGGTCTTCATATTACAAGATCCCACTGCATGATCACTACGTTCATAGCGTAGTTAGTTAAACTAACATTCTTACATACATTTAAGAATAGGAGAATACATTAGTAACAGGTTACCACTCAAAAACTGACTGCAAATAGTTTTAATTCAACTAATGGTGATAATTTTTAAACAAATATTTTGTTTATTTATTATTTAAATAAAATACGCTACTCATGACGCATGTGCATGTTTTTTTTTATCAAATTTTGTTATTTTTTTTAATATGATGATTAAAAGGTTGCCTGAGAAAAATTTATAGAAAATTAGGGTTGCCAGCTGTTAAAAACGCGAGGTATTAAAGATAAAGTAAAAGAGAGCTAGCGCGCAACGTCTCCGGTTTGACATGGCTAGTGTCAGTTGTATAAGTGTTTAAAACATGCTTTGATAGATATTGTTAATAATATACATATTATCATTTGTCAGACCAGTGTCGTTGCGCGATAACTCTACTTTATTTTTGATAACTCGCGTGTTTACCAGCTAACAACCGTAATTTGCAACCATTTTTTCTCATGCAAACTTGTATCATCATATTAAAAAATAGCTTGAATTTGATATAAAGAACATTTAAGTACGTCATAACCAAAGTATTTTATATAAAAAATGAATGAGCGAAATAGAATTTTTGTTCAAAAATTATTTACCATTAATTGATTTAAAATTATTTGCAACCACTTCTTGACTGGTCATCTGGTATCAATCGTTTCTCCTATTCTGAAATGTATGTACAAATGTGAGTTTGATTAACTATGGTATAAACGTAATGTTCTTGCAATGGGATCTTAAACTATTATGTTGAAATAATAATTTAATATTTAGTTATTAATCGAAATACAGTAGTCTCTCTCTATAACGATTCCCTATATAACGATAATTCCTCTATAACGATGAAAATAGTAAACATTGGTTGGTTCGTCATAAGAACAATGTATTAATTCTTTCTCTATACCGATATCGTTCTCTCTTTATAGCGATAACTTTTTTAGCGTTCAATAGTTGATGACAAATGTGTTATTGTATTTAAAGTTCAGACTACCTGAGTCACGAATGAAAAGGTCATTGTTCAGCGGTTGTTTTGTTTTGCGTTTAAGGAATGCGGCATACACTCTTTCTTATCAGAGGGTTAAGTAACGTTTATTGTTCGGGCGGCGTAATTAAACTGTTATCACACAGATGTTGTTATCTATTGACGACTTTTAATTTCCAGTTTGAGTTGCGTCTTACTGTGCCAACAGTCAACATGTTTTCAAAAAAGCGTAAAGTGCTCTCGGTGGAGGAAAAACTATCGATAACTCGAGCAATAGAGAAAGGTGAAAAGCAATCGGATGTCGTTCGCCGGACGGGGCTGTCTCAGTCAACTGTGGCTACGATATGGAAGGACAGAAAAAAGTGGCTTAAAGCGGAGATGGAGGGCGGTAGCAGGAAGAAGTTGCGGAAACCTCAGCACGAAGATTTAGATCGTGCTATGCTTTAGTGGTTCCAGCAGCAGCGTATGAACCATATTCCACTTTCTGGGCCTGTGGTCAGGACAAAAGCTGAATTTTTTGCAACTGAACTTGGAATTGAGAATTTTAAGGCATCTGAGGGTTGGCTGAGCAAGTGGAAGATGCGGCACAAGATCAACTACGGCCAAATCAGCGGAGAGGCTCGCGATGTTAACAAAAACGTAACGGATCATTGGCTAGAAAACGTGTGGCCTGGACTGAAGACACGATATGCGTCAGACGACATTTTCAATGCGGATGAGACTGGATTGTTTTTTAAAATGACACCCAACAGAACTTAAATTTAAATTGGAAAAGTGCGTTGGTGGAAAGCTCTCTAAGGAACGCATTACAGTTTTAGTAGCCGCTAACATGACAGGTTCGGTGAAGCGAAAATTGTTAGTGATAGGGAAGTCGAAAAACCCGCGTTGCTTTAAAAACATAAAAAATCTACCGGTGACATATAAAGCAAACAAGAGTGCGTGGATGACCTCGGAAATTTTTGAAGAAGCGATAAGAAAGTGGGATATCGAGCTTAAAGGGAAAAAAATTCTTTTGCTTGTAGACAATTGTCCTGCTCATCCTGTATTGCACGACCTCCAAAACATCGAACTCTGTTTTCTGCCAGCAAACACAACGAGTGTCCTTCAGCCCATGGACCAAAGTGTCATCAAGAGTTTAAAAAACCATTACAGGAGGAGACTTTTGATGGAATTGGTTGAGAATAATGGCGATCTTAAACTAAACATTCTTGACGCCATCCTCATGATTAGTAAATCCTGGGACGAGGTGACGAGTAATACAATACAACATTCCTTCAAACACGCAGGATGGCTGGAAGATCAAGGATTGGCTTATGATGAAGATGACCTGCCATTAGATGTTTGGGCCAGACAGTTTGAATTTACTATCATCTACGTACCGGAAGAGCTAACAGATTTTGAAGAAGTTGATAAAAATGTAGCTACAACATCTGGACTTTCTGACGAGGACATCCTGCAAGCAGTTCGTGTAGAAGAAGAAGAAAACAGTGACTCTGAAGTGGAAGCAGAGTCAGAACCAGCTCCGACCCCTCAACAGGGATTAGATGCGGCAAAAGTACTGCATCGATTTTTCATCCACCAGGAAGACGATATGAGTGCTGTAGAAGATTCGATGCGTCTTCAGGACAAGGTCAGGTCAGTTCTGTGGAAAGGGAAAAGAAGACAGACCAAGCTGACAGATTTTTTTCATAATGTAGGCTAAATATATTTTACAGTAGCATTTTATTTTTTTATTGTACAGTACACATGTTTTAATTGCACAGTCATTTTTTATACTGTATTGCTTATATTATTCGTTAATAAATATATGTGGAATACAATGTTAAGTCATTTATATTCGTTTTGATAATTTTTTTAAATTAAAATAGGTTATGTAGTACAGTATTATTAATATTACAGTACCGAATTTTGTCTCTCTCTGTATAACGATCTCTCCTTATAACGATGAAAATTCCTGGTCCCTTGCATATCGTTATAGAGAGAGAGTACTGTATCATTAAATCTCTATAAATATTTTTATTATTCTAGATAAGACAAAACAGGGATCTTAATATTCATGTACAATGTCGACATATTGCAGGACGATGGATTTTTAATCAATGGATTGGAAGTTTCGCGAATAAACGGTTATGCTTTTTGCCACCCTTGCCTGTTTTGTTATCGACACTATTAAATTTAAAATTTATTTCACAAAAACTAACTGATTCATCTTGTAATTCAAATGTTGATTTCAATTTGCCTATTTGCTCTTTAAGCCCTCTAGTTTTTAACTAAATTGACAATCAATTTTTCTTTCTATTCTAGGTCCAATCGTCCGTTTGGCTTACCGCAACTGAAAAAAAGAAAAATTGAAACACCCAGCATGGCAACGGTGGCAAAAAGCTTCTCGAAAACCTTAGAAACTCTAGAAGATAAGCGCCGAAAAAAGACAGAAGAAACAAAACCATTGCTTCTTCCACAGAAGAAGCGTGTTTTGCCTTCTGCTAATTCACCTACTAGATTAAAGAAAAGTCCAAAATTAGACGAAAACGCTGCAGAAGAAACAATAATTAGAGAAACCGAGGCTGCTTTAAAAAATTTGTCAGGTAGTTGGCCTGGACCAAGGGGAGGATACCCGCATCAAGAGGATACGCCGACATTTGAAAATCTTTTTGATGAAAAAAAGGCCTCTGTTAAAATGTCACCAACTTCAAGTTCAAATAGCAGTAGCGACAATGCTTTGTCTGTTAAAGATGTTATAACATTAAGAGAACAACACGAGCATGAAGAAACTTTCGACGAAAAGTCAGGTAGTACGAATGGCAAAAGTAGTCCGAGATCGACTGATAGTAAACCAAAAAGTAGTAAAATGCAATATTCGTCGCCAGACTTTAACGAATTGGTCGATGATTCTTCTAATGAATTAGAAATTGATATGTCAGAAGCTGCTGCAGAGAAAAACGAATCTAGCGGCAAACAAGAACCAGAAAAGAGAAAAGATCCCAAATATCCCTCCACTAATTCTTCGTTTCATGCTTTTTCTCGCTCATCTCCATTTTCCACAACATCTGCATTTAGGCCTCCACAATCTAAAAACCCTCCACTTGGTCCATTTCCTGCAGAAGCTACTTTTGTTGGTTATCCAGAAGGAGCACCAGTTGAAGAGAAGAAAATAATAGTTCCGTTAAAACCAACAGATAGCCAAACCGAAATACAAAAGAGCCCCGAAGGTGTCAACAAACAATACACTATTTTACAACCAGCAGGAGTTGGATCTAGAGCAGCTACTACAATGCAAGAAGTGGCTAGAGAAGGAGTTCCGAGCGTATCGGCGGTTAGTGGGACCCCAGGAACTGAAAATACGGGGAAAATAACAACCACCACTGTTGCACCTGGAACACTGTCACCAAATAGTATTGGTAGGGGTAAGTAAATTTTGAAATGAAAAACAACTAAAAATGTATTATTTTCAATTTTTTATTCACTTCTTTAATATAGAAGTTAGGCATCTGCGCCTTACATGGTTTTAAGTATTACCTAAATATAGCTAGCATCAGCTCTTATACGTTGGTATGAGTAAGCCCGAAGTTAATATAAAACAATATACCATATTTCGGAAATAGTGTATATTTTTGCGTTTTTACACTAAACCTCAACATATAAAAAACGAACGAAAAAAATCGTAATTAAGTAGGTTGTGAATTTTACACTTAAATGCCGATGGTTGGCATTTCAGCGATTTTCTAAATCACAAACGTCAGTACGTGGCATAAATCTCATTTGCGTTTCTGTGGTTTTTAAAGTTTATATAGCTTCGGAATAACATTGTATTAATTTTTTTTTATAAAAAATAGATATGCAATACCATAGTGTGTGTATAATACCATGTACAGATAATACAAAATAGACCGATCCTTGCAATACCAGCCCGTTTCCCTAGCGCGACAGACAAAACTGACGCAAAGCAGTCCCTGCTTCTCTTTTTAATGGGCCGAGTTTATCGACCACGTGATATGTCCGAACTTACGCGATAGGTGGGACAGAGCGATAATCGCAAGTCGAATTATATCAAATAATTATGTCGAATAAGTCGAAGTATTTCGTATATGTATGTAAATATATAAATTATTTTAATTGGGACGGGAAGATAAGAAAAAAATAGCAATTTACACAAAAAATTTTTTATTAAAAGTTTAGGATATATAAATATAAAATTGGCAACTCAGTTTATTTTGATGTAGAAGGCTTTATATAATCTAAGAAAGACGTTTGACTACTCAAAGATTTTTTCCCGCAAAATTTCTGCATAGCAGGCTAATAATTTTTTTATCCCTTGTTTGGTAGAAGAATTGCGCTCTTCGTTGTGTTCTATATTTTTTTAAATTTTAATACCTTTTCAATTTAACAGCCTTCAGTCATGTTTCAAATCGTCATTTGATCCTCAGATTGAACTGAATCCAAACACTCAAGCTCTTTAATGTCTTGTTTTTCCTCGTGCATTTCTATGTATATCGCATATTTCTATGAGGTCATCTATTGTCAGCTCCTAATTGTAGGAATTCAACATTTCTTCAACGTCATCACCATTAACTTCTAAATTTAATTGCTGGGCAATATTAACATCTTCTTTATTAACATTACTACCTTTATCATGCGCTGACATCAATTCAGTGTCAGTGATAAAAAATAAGAGTTTTTTCCAGACGCCATTTAACGTTTTTTGTGAAACTTCATTCCAAGATTGTCCAATGATTGTTACTGTATCTAACACGTTGAATTGCTTTCAAAAAAGTTTTTTACAGAGAGCTTGTAATTTTTTCTTATAACTTTATAGAGTGCAAATGATCGTCTGGTGTAATAAGCCTTGAATGTTTTAATGACTCACTGATCCATCGGCTGAAATAAACTGGTTGTATTAACTGGCAAAAATTCAACTTTCATACGTTGGTCAAAACTAGTTAAAGTTGCAGGAGAATGACCTGGAACGTTGTCGATAATTAGCATCACTTTAAATGAAATTTGTTTAAATTGACAATAACGTTCGAATTCAGGTATGAAACGATGACCAAACCAATCCTCAAAAAGGGAAGTTGTCGCCCAAGCTTTACGATTAGACGTCCAAATTACAGGCAAGCCAGATTTATATTTATTTTTTAGTGCTCTTAGATTTTCTGAGCGATTAATTAAGAGTAGTTTTAACTTAAAATCACCAGCTGCATTTTCCCCACCATCACTGTCAATCGATATTTTTCAGCCTTAAAACCTGAAAAGGTTTTCTCTTCACGTGCAATGAAAATTCTGTTAAATATCTTCTTTCAAAACAGGATAGTCTCATCTACATTGGTTTGTTTGGTGAAGCAACACGATGCAGCCTTTTATCAGCACTTGCCGTTTTTCAGCTTTTTGCAATGCTATGCCAATTTAAACTGTTCATCCTTAGCGATTTCTCCAGCATCCTCTTCAATCTCTCAAAAATTAGTTCAGCTTAGGAGCATACTGTATTCTGATCAATGGGATAATTTTTCACATTTACCTCATTATCATACTATAATTTTACAGATTCTGCACTTTTCACAGCTTCGACAATTTTTTCCTTACACTTTATAATTGTTCTGACCGTTAATTCCGATAGATTAAACTTCGTTGATAATTCACAAAATTTCATTTTTGATTCAAAATCTGTAATTACATTCCAAAATAACGTTTTTCTTTTTTTATTTGCTACAGAAGGATCAGTTTTACTTCGTTTGGATGACTCATTGCTCTTTCAATTCTTCAGTAGATATAAAATAAAAATCCCGCTATAAAAGTAACAAACACCCACTCCATAGACAAAACTGTAGATAAGAAATACCTAATACGAAATAAATGTGTTGATTTCGTGCGAAAAGTCAAAACATGTAGGTACTTTCGATGAGAAATAATGCGTGGGCGGTAATTGTATCTAATCGACAATCGAATGATTATTTGGCACGTATAACGTATAACGTATAACGTTAGATTAGCGTAAGTCGGGGTAGCGTAAGTCGAGGTATTCCTGTATATAAACTTACATAGTTAGGTCACAGAATAATAAACAAACAGAATACCCACTCTCCACGGAAAATTAAGTACGCGCATCTCCTCCGCGCAGACGTTCCGCCATGTTTTAGGAGGATTTTAAAGAAATTAGTGTTGTTTATGTGGTGTGCATGGAAAAATTAACCAGGTTTATTTGACTTACGGCAATCATAGACATACTATACAATTATATTAACATTGTTAAATAGAATAACATAAATATAATATAATTAAACATAAATATAAACAATTACATAACCACACAAATCATATGTCTGTGTCCTCCTAAAACATGGCGCGCGTGCTGAAAAACTTCAAAGGCGACATCTGAGAGTGGCCCTTCTGATTGTTTATTATAATTCTGTGGTTAGGTACCATACTTGATGTTAGGTACCCTTATATTTCGACAATTTGACGGTTATGAGAGTGACTTTTTAAATGTGAATTTTTAAATATAATAAATTTTAAATAAAATTCTTTGTAAACTCTCTGCTTATTTACGTTAGGTGCATATATCTTATGAGATATTCGACACAATTTCAGAATAAAATTTGAAATACGTATTTATTAAAAAAATCTTTAAATTGTGTAAACATTTTTTCCTATTAATTATGCAACCAATAATACATTGCAAAGACTGGTGCACAGCATCTGTTGATATAGTACATAATAATGTTTATCTATTTTAATTATTTTATGTTATATACTGGGTTTGCTTCCAGCTTCCACTGTCTAGTAAATTTACACAATATTTAAACAAAAAATATTCACATTCAGTTGATTAACAAAATAAAATTGTATCCATTAAAACGAAAGTTAATTTGTGAAATTTTTTAGTCGTGTATAGATTGGTATTGGTACAGAGAAATAGGAACCTCATGTAATTGTCGAAATATCTAAACATTGGCAAAAGAGATGTAAAATCTGCAAAAATGTTGACTGTTGGGGATTTAAAAACCAAATACGATGCTCACATTCCGTTAAATCCAAAAGAACTCTAATACATGATTGCATGATTTAATTCATGGCATACCTTTTTAAAACACCATGTATTTTATTTTGTTTAGTTTACAATTTACTATTATAGTTCGTCTAGCAGCTGTCTTATTATTCTTTATGTTATTTTAATTACGTTATGATTAAATTTATAATTGTATTATTTTTTATTATTTTTGTGTAGGTAGTTATTGAATTTTTATACACTCAAAGACGTTATTTTCATGTGATCATATATATGATACAATCAACAAAATTTCTATCTTAACTTATCATTATTACGAATTGACACAATATCTTTTACTTAGTTTTTGAAGACAAATAGGAAATAATGATAACGCAGCTATGTAGAAAATAACTTTATAAGATTCAATTTTAGTTAAATTGCAATTGTTCATTATTAATATTTAGTTTCCATTATCTAGGTCCATATTTCATCCTTCAAGATTCCTAAAATACGTAAATCACCCAAGCTCAAAACCTATTCCTTTCTCAACATATTTACTTCACCTCGCTAATTCTTAACTTTCCGACAAACTTTCTAATTGCGGTCTGTAATCCACCTCGCACGTACCTGTCACCTGGCGCCATCTTAAAGACGTTCGCCGTATTATAGGTTTACTTGAAACAAGTTATAAGCCCCACTGACGTGACTAGCTTCTGTACGATGTCCTTATTCCTATTCAAGTCTCTCCGACACCCCCGCAAAACAACCCTTTTTTTCCGTACTAATGGTTATCGCGCTTAATGTGTACTTCCTTGCATGTTAATTATTTTGGGGATCGGATGTGTTTAAATGCTGATTACGCGTGATGAATTTTAGCGATAGCCACGATGTCCAAAGAAAATATTTGCTAAAAATTATTTACGCATTAAAAGTATATCAAATATAGAAAGGCGACAAAGAATTATGAAAAAAAGAGAATTATATACCAAAATTTGTAAGCAAAACATTAGTGTTTTTAAAGAGCCAAATGGGGACATTATTAGTTCTCAATTCTGATGTACAATTAATTGTAATGAAAATTATATTTTTAACTAACCGATTTGTTTTTCGTTTTGATTTTCACCTAGGAAATCGTTTTCAAAAAAAGCTGGAAAAATTAACTTCTGACTATTTTGAGTGTTTATTTGTATTATATGTTTGTGTAATGTGTATTGTAGTTGTGTTTGTGTAACGTAGGTTGTCTAACCTAGATTATATGTTTGTGTATTGTGTGTTGCCTATATATTGTATTTAAATTGTAGACGATATGTCTTCGACTTCCTATTAGTCCGCTATTATTGGTATAATAATATTATTGACTTCTTCGTTTAGTTTTGTCAACCAAAGCCTTTAATATTCTGCTGATGGGTTTGATACATGTTTCTTCAATAAGTAGAATAAGATCTGCTTCTTTGACTTTTCTTTCATTCAAGTATGTTTCTTTCATTATGTTTGATGCATCTTTCCATTATTATACTCTACTTCATTGTACTTCATTGGCATCACGGACCTAAAGAATTGAATAAATTTCTAATGGAAATCAACAATAACGAAGAATTTATCAAATTCATCATGAAAAAAAACAACAATTCACTTTTTTTTCTCAATGAGTTAATCACAAAAAAAGACATATGATATGCAACCAAAGTTCACAGAAAACCAACTCACACCAACATAATATATTTAAGTTACCCCTTCAACCACAACGTAAAAATAAAAAAGCATTATCAAACGTTATATCATAGAGGTCGAAGCACCTGCTCTAATTAAAATGCATTTCAGAAATAAAAAACCTGCTAACAAAGGTTTTGGCAAATCATGACTACCCATTCTCATGTCTAAACAAAGAATTCCACGAGATTTAAGAACGAAAATGACGAAATATCACAAGCAATTCAGAACAACTCACAAAAAGGGATTCCAATGTAGCAAATATGCCAGAATTTTTAAAATATTCTCTTTTGATAACGTTTTCCGGAATGGAAATCGAAACGATAAACAGAGTTCATTGCAATCAGAGAATATTGATACTACGACTTAATTTATTTAAAATATTAAAGTTTAGACGTGAGAGCCATAACACGTGAAATAATCAAAGGATATACAATAAAAGCCACAAGATGTATTAACATCATTGCATCTGGATCAACTTAAGCGACACCTTCTTTGGTTTCTGACAACAGTACCTATCGACGAAAACGTTCGAGGTCACGTTTTAAAGGATATTGATCCCTAGTCCTTCTTTTGCCCTAATACGTTAAGATCACACAGAAGTGATACTTAATATCCTAATAATTTTTCTACTTTAATTATTCCTGTTTTATGTTTTCATTGTCAGTGCCGTCTTTATCGACAACTAATGAATATGCTAATGATGAGTGCAAATAATGATTGAATTCTACTAAATATTCAAGTGAGAAACCGTTCACCAAATAAGTATGTCATAGCTAATAAATTGTATTATTTCATTATCAAAGTTCTTAATGTAACATATGGAGGAAAAAATGGGAAACAGTTATTGAAATGACGTAGAAATAAAGCAATTTGTATTTTTTCTCTATAACTCCACATGGGCAAAAAAACAACTAATGAAATCACAAATGTAATCAAACGCCATTAAATAAAATAATTTATAAGCGGCATGGAATTCTATAATCAAGTATTTCTTCCTATTCCTATAGCAGGAGGTCACAGAAAGTAACGATGTAACATTAATATGCATTGATATGATGACGATAACGTTTATCAGGTATATAAGCCATGGTCTATAATTCTTTCATTTTGACTTTTTGACAATTGCCATAATGGTTTTCCGCCTACTTAGTGTAGACAAGCATTAGATGCAGAGAAATGAAGAGAAATTTAAAGGATAAATGTTTCATGACAAAACAATCTTAATGTCTCCATTATAACTGGTATATTGTTTTGTTATGGTTGTCAATATATGGTTCTTCTCTAGTTTATTTGTTATTGCTTCTCTTCTTCTTCGAGTGCCCTTCCTATCGGAGATTGGATATCATTATGGCGATTCTAATTTTATTCGCTGCTGTTTTGAATAATTCGTTAATTCGTAATTTTTGTTGATAATTTGAATAGGTTACTAAAAAGAAAATAGGTACTACTGCCAATTTGGTCTAAAACTTGGTTCTAGTAGGATAATCCCATAGTTTGGCATATAGTCCGTTTGATGTATTGATGATATGATTAGTTCTCGTATTTTATTGAGATATTGAGATGTGTTCGTCATAACAGTTTCATTGCCTAGTCTGCAGGTATAAATATTATATCAATCGCTTTTAATTTTTCTTTGCTCACATTTTGTTTCAATTTTATAGATTTTTTAAGTATTATTTTGCTTCTTTTTACATGATCGTAAATGCTACCAAGCTTTTTCAGTAGAGCTTATTGTATTTCTCCTACTCCTCCCAAGGATTTGACACTCAGCGGTACTTCTCATCATTTTGGTATCAAATGTACCATAAACGTCTTAACCTATGCTTTCTCGTCTTGAAATTAATTGATAGCTCCCGTATACTTCCTCTAATAAATTTATTCTTAATTTTACTTCATGTAAATGCATTTAGTCCTGAATTTATTTTTCTGTAACATGCATTCGTTTTCTTTATATGTATCCAATATTTAGTGCCACACGTTATTATAATTTTATTCTTCACAGTTTTCCGTTACATTTCCTTCTATTTTCCTATTGTTTGTAATATTTAAAGCTATTTTAACTTGGTCCATTAATTTTCTGTTGATTTGCATTGTTTAAGTAACGTCATTTTAATTACTAATAGAATTTTTCATCAATTTTTATACCCGAAAATCTACTTTATTGAGAGATAAGACCAAATGTAAGACCAAATACTTACCATGTCGGGATAGTGTTATGAGGTTGTTTTCCTGGGTTTTCCCTCAATATATAATATGGAATCACTAACAAGAGCATATGGTTGTTCTTTTTAAATACAAATCACATGCTATAATTTTTTTCTGACGGATATTCTCAAGCTAAAGTTGATTTCATATAATCGAATGAACTATCTTACATCAAAGTCGTCCCAGGAATGCAACTCTACTTTAAAAATGTATAATATATGTCTAAATTGTAAATATAAATGAGTCAGATAAAATTAAATTATTAGAAGAATTTTTCACCAAGTAACAAAAAAATAATATTTGTTTAATTTATTAATATTTGTAGTTTGAGAACGATTTCCGAAGTGAAAATTCAAACGTCAATATTAAAACTTATTTAAAAATTCAAGTGTATCTTATTACCATTAAAATAATACTTACTTTAAGATGCCACGGGAACATAGCTTCAGAACAGTACTGAAAATCTACAAAAGATCAATATTCTATAGCTTTAAACATGCGATTTAGGGAGTATGAGAAACTTGTATTGTCTTTCTTTTTGTAATAATCTAAAACATTTTGTAAAATAATGGATTTACTCCAGTCGTTACTGGAGACGAAAATATCACTGATTATACACTAATATGACTAAAAATTATACTAAGCAGCTGAATTTTGCTGATAATGTCAATTTTGGGACTCCAAAAAAAATCCAAGAACTTTTCCACTCTTAGTGCAAAGTTATTGCAATAAATATGAGGCAATTGAAATATGCCTGGGAACCGCTAAATTTAAACTTTCATGTTACAAACGATCTTTTCAAACGAACATTTAAAACTTTTTTCTTTCGTTTTCCCAAGTACATTTTTCAAAACTACACAACTTCAGTTATACAACCTAATAACATCTTTATTAAAGCATTTACCTTGACGTGATATAATTGTAATGTAAAAGTTTAAATTCAGCGTTTTTTTCGGCATCTTATAAATGCCTCTTATTTGTTATCAAAACTTAAAATCAAAATTTCACGTTATAGGTTTTGAAGATTAAACTCTAATAAAAAAATCTATAACGATCTGTCAATAAAAGTGATAAATTTAGTAAAAAGGATAAAAATTGCGCAAAGTTTATTTATTTAACAGCTTTATAGAAACTAACTTCATTTGAAACAAAATGCAAAAATTTTGCGCTCTTCACAATTAAAAGCATAATAATATTTCTCAATAGAACACTTTGATCAGAAGATATCAAGTTTTTACCATCGAGTTGATACAAATTTTATTTAAAAAAAATCATTTCGCGCGCGTAACTAATCCTTAAAATTGCTGATCACTCAAGCGTTGTTCATTCGGTTTATTCTACACAAAAAGTGCTAACATTTTTGTACAAAATGATTGCAGTTATGAGATATTCTTGTTTGAAATATTTTTTTCTACCAAGCACAGATTCATGGTAAATAGATGTTTGCCGTTCCTCTTACCTACGAGGGGGATTTAAGGGGGAAACCCGGGGAAGAAGTGTCATACTTGTTGCACCTTAGTTTGTGCCAAAATTGACATTCTCAGCAAAATTTAGCTTGTTCGTATTATTTTCAGAGATCAACAGAGATTTTCAGACATCATTATTTTTAAGCAATATACTGTGTCATGACTAATTATTATTAAACTTAAACAATTTACTTATTCTACAAATGAACAACGAAGTAGCAAACAAGCTGTAAACAAATGTATAGGTGCTAGTATATAAGCTGAGACACGTTATATATTTTATTTTCTGACAGAAAAACTTTTAAAATGCAGGTACTAAAATATCATTAAATATTAAAAAAATAAATTCAGTCTTAAGTCAGTAATATAGAAACAATCACGTAAAATATCACTTTCATAATCACAGCACATTTTATATTTTACAATAATTTAATTAATATATAATATTTAATTTTACAATAGAATATTTCATTACTTAAAAAACTGTAATCAAAATGATATCCTTAAATCCTCCTTGGTTGACACTCCCGTACATCGACAGAACCCTTTTTCAAGCTTTAATCACCCCTAATATGTTCTTTCGCGAAGGTTAATGTTTGCAAGGCAATATGTGAGGGTGGCTAAGGAATTTAACAGGGGTTGTTAACGTGTAGTTTCTACGTTCGAAAACGCCGTGAGATGCAACTCGAGGGGTTGAAAGTTGGGGAATTGGGAGGTGATAGTTTGGAGCAAGAAGCTAGAACGCTGTGAAGATGATAAATGGGTTTGGCGAGTAATTCGAGTTTAAATAGATAAATCAGCAATATATGATTTTACATTACAATAAATTCGACATATTATTAGATAATGTCTTTCTCTATACCATTATTATTTATATTTAAAAGTGAAAATATGTTTAATCTTTTTATCAGATAATTACAATGTCAGGACAATTTATTGTAACAAACTCTAAAATGATTTAGTTGGTATCAAATTTAGCCATAAAGTATAAAACTTACTCATCAATATACTTAAACTAAAAATCTTAATATTTCTAAAATAAAATAGTTAAGTAATAAAAATGAATATGAACCAAATTCATGTGACTAAAGATAATTGTCGTCATGAAGAACTGACTCTAGTTATTTTTGTGGTTTTTGGGTTTGACTCCGCGTTAAATAATTTTAGTTCTGATCAAAACCATTCATTTGACGACGTTTCGGCAAGGTCGCTATTGCCATTGTGAAGTCAGGTAGTACCGCTTCTTGCTGATGCTTGAAGTAAACTTTAAGTTTACTTTCCGAATCTGGTTTCTCCGAAGTGAATATCTCTCCGAATCTGGTGTCTTTTCAAACAAGACATAGACAGCCTAGCTCCAAATAATTTGTATTTAAAAAAACTTACAATTGTGAGCTTTCGAGATCTCTGCTTGATCAGTGCACTGCTTGGATGCTATCACAAAACTAAATAAACGTTTTTTCACTACTCACTTTCTATCACTAGCAACAAACAACAATATTTATTTTACTTTTGGGATTGGATGAAGAAATTAAACACACCTTTTCTCCTACAAATCTTGTAAGGAACCTTTTGACTTCTGTTTCTTTTTTCAAATCCAAACCTTGCTTTCCTTTCCTCCACCTCCTTAACCTCAAGCAATCACAACACTTTAAGAAAAGTCATATATCCTTTCTTTGGCCAATCCTATTGTTCTGTCTCCTTATTTCGTTTTATTATACAAACCAAATATCTTCTGGTTTCTTGTTGACACAAACTCTACGTCATCCTGTCCTAGACCATTATAATAATAATAACTAAAATCGAAATCTATTGTTTTCAGCTGCCTACGAACAATGTTCTCAACTTTATTCAACTGTAAATCTTCTTCTTTTTCTAGTAACGTCGCCACCAATGAAGGTTGACCATAACCATTGCAAATTCATCTCTATCTTCTGGTTTTCTTAGTGTCTGTGTATTTAACCCGGTCCAGTCGCGAACGTTTTTCAGCTAGGATATTTGTCGTCTACCATGACCACTTTTTCCTTGGATTTTACCCTCCATAATCAGCTGCAGCAACTTGTACTTATTATTTTTAAGTACCTATGTGTTCTAAATATGCTGTCTTACACCTTTTAATTGTGGTCAAAAGTTCCCTGTCTCTTCCCATTCTGTGCAACACCATTTCGTTCGTAATATGATCGGTCCAGGGTATCTTCAAAATTCTTCTAAAAAGCCACACCTCAAAAGCTCAAAAGCAGTTAACTATTTAATAAATTTGGTCAACACTCTACATGAACAAATAATAAATATATTGGATGGACTCAGTCCATCTACTTACCTACGAAACTTAATCATCCTGATCTTTCTACTGGTCAAAGCTATAGTAATATTTAAAGGTAAAAAGCAAATATTCAGAGTTATTGTTATATGAGGAAACTTTAGGAGTCGACAAATAAAATGCATACATAAAACAAAAACAATATATTCAACAACACGATGACGCTGCTGAAAGCAATACAAGTAATAAATATACACCCTCAATTACTAAATGGTGGTGAACATATAAAAATAAGCAGTCATTTAAATAATAAGTTCCTTTACAAATACAACAATATAATAATGCACAGGTTCAATTATCAGCGAAGAGAGTCTAATGCTGAGTAAGAAAAAAATTCAATCAAAGTTGATTAAAGAAAGGCTCTCGTTGCTGTTTAATGTGACTACCTCGAGATACTGGGTTAAAAATGTATAACAATTATAGCAAATAACAAAAATTAATCAAATCTAAATTTACAATAATACAAAAAGATTACAGAAATAAAAATTTAACCAAACCGCACTTGGTCGTAGTTAATTATCTATCTCGCACTGTTAATTAATGATCGAGAACTAAATGTTCATAATTATTATTTATTGAAATTTCTTAGTAGCTGATGGAAAGTTCGTAAGAAAATATTGAATGTTCTTTAAATTGAATTAAAAATCAGTAGTTACTCTCAACTACAGGTGAAAATATGGATGAACTTTGATTCGCCAAGATAATTGCAGATAATATGATACCATACCATATTATTTGTACTTTACTATAATACTTTACTTGTATCCAGCACTGAAGTTAATAAAAATTAAAGGTACTCTATAACTATATTTAATCTAATATAGTATTAGATTTCAAAACTCAAACTATATAAGTGTAAACACACTAAAAAGAAAGAGTACAGAGACGAGAAGTACCTCTTTACTTAACGAGTGCCCACTCAGAAGAAAGTCCTTTCTGCTGCCAAAATTTACCAACCTACCCACAAAAAGGTGAGGGTATCTCCCAACTAAAAATTATAGGACAGTATCCATTTCCAAGAAGGTAAAAAAATTCCAACGAACATCGAAAAGTTTAAGGCTTTTACGGTACTAGTAATTGGACGTGAGAAACACAGAATCCTTTGGATTAGTTTATTATAAAAAAACGTTACAACGCGAAACCGGAAAGAGATTTGCCAAGGAATAAAAAACTTTCGTAATTTGAGAAGTCGGTTTATTCAATAAAATTTTGAAGATGATAAACCGACCATGAGCGTATCAACACCGGGGTAAAAGAATTAACAATAATTTAATATTTTAATCATAAAAAAAAGGTTACAGTGGAGTAAATGATTTTATAATTGCTTAAAAATAGTGTACTTAACATTACTTTAAAATGACCAAACGTATTGACCAACCTATATAGTCTACTGAAATACGTACTTAAAAGAGATTTACCGCAATGTATAAGCTCACAATATAAAACAACAATTTATCAGAAACGCAAATAACTTGTACCCTTGGCCAGAGATACTTACATACATATAATATACGCAATATGAACCTAATATTACAGTATTTTGCAAATGATCTAGTTTACCGGAAATTAAACAACCTCATAAATTTATTAAAATATAGATATATCTTACAAATCGAAAGGTAAAATTGGAAAGTTACAACTAATGTGAGATTACAAATTGAGGGTTATACTTTGTGATTAAACAGGCAATGTTGAAATTTTTTAAATTAATTTTAAATTATTAAGATATTAGTCAAAACATTACCTATACTTTATTTCTAAATTTCGTTTTTCATTATTGTCATTTTTTAAATTTAAATACAAATGAAAAATCATACCCTTGTGGTTAAAGGCTCCACATTAACATGCATTCTTATTTTCCTTATTCTTGCGACTTAGCAGACGTTTTACGGTTTCACCCCCTTAAATATGACTAATCATCGTCTTCTCTAATAATATCGAACGTACTAAAGCACGAAGGGAAGGAAGTCGTGCTTTAATATTTTGTAGGTCAGTCGCTTGAGGGTGTATAAAGTTACAAATTACGTCAATAAAGATTTTAAAGAAAACTTAAACGAGTTTAAAGTGTTACATTTAATCAATAAAAATAGGAAATTACACATATTATGTATTGCACAATAACAGTTACACATGCTGAACGATATAAGCAGAAATTTTAGAATCAGAACAATCTTATGTGGAGGTTTTAATATAATCAAAACTCAGAATCTCAACAGATTTCTAAAAGATAAGTAGGTCATTTGCATCTATTAAAGAAATACTGCATATATTTCCGACACGTAGAATGAGTGTCTTGTATGGTTAGTTTTGTTTTTGGACTTCAGTTTTTTATATATACGTGTTTCCTTAATCTAAAGTAACATCTATTTAAAATTAGTTTAATCCACAAGAAAAACAATTCCTGTAGCTGGCAGTATACCACGTATCACAAAAAAAGAGGTTAGTCTTCGTAAGTGGGTATATTTATTTAAAAAACCCTTAAAAGGGCTACATCAAAAAAACAAACGTTTTCGGACTAAACAGTCCATCATCAGGTTTAAAATCGTCTAAAATAAGTACAAACCATTTATGGTACCATGGTATAAACCATGTTTTAACTAAATGGTTTATACTTATTTTAGGCGATTTTAAACCTGATGATGGACTGTTTAGTCCGAAAACGTTTGTTTTTTTGATGTAGCCCTTTTAAGTGTTTTTAAATAAATATACCCACTTACGAAGACTAACCTCTTTTTTTTTAATTAGTTTGTTTTTTATTCTATATCGAGGTATAACTGATCATTAAAGATATTTACTTGTTCTCGACCTCAAAATTGTTGTTTTCCACGCTATAGTTTTGATCAGTGTTTGTTATTTTGGCTCTGCTTTTTAATAATTTTACGTTTTTTCTTCGTTTATTGTAAATGCCAAATTTTTGCAACAAGAGTTAAATATTTCTTTCGGTTTTTCACTTATAACAGTGATAAGATCCAGATCATCAGCGTATGCTAAAATTTACATTGATTTTTTAAAAATATTTCTTCCACCCTCGGTTTTTCTTACAATTTTTACTACTAGGATATTGAAAAGCTGACATGATAAAGTACCTTCTTAACGTTACATACACATGTTTAAAAGGTTTGATAAAGATCTTTTAGACGATTTTATAAAATGTTGCAGAATATGTATATGTGGCACATATTTGCCCGGAGATAAATGGTACAGGTAAAGCAATACTCTGTTACCTTAAGCAATACTCTAAAGTGCTGGCGAACTCTAGGTAATTATTTCCTAAGGAAGGTGAAGGAGAGCTGGCTGCTGTTCCTAAAACTAATTTACCTCAAATCGTCGAAAGAAATGGCCAGAGAGATTAGAATAAACAGAGGGCTTCTGAGCTTACAAACATAAACAACGGGAACGATCAGATATCCAACTTCAGTAACTTCTATCTCTGCTTTAAATATTGAGCCTGAAGGTATCCAAAGAGGAATAGAACCTGTGGTAGTTATTAAAAAACGCCTCTCTTGAGCTCAATATAAAAGTATGAAGAATGAGTCAAATATAGCTTCTAGGACATGAATTATAGCAAATCCACATAAAACCATTATGGAAGTACCGGAAAAACTAAAGAGTAAAAAGAGCTACCCAATAGAATCACTAAAAACCCAAGGAACTCTAATGAGAAAACTAGGTCATATAGCAATATCACATAAGTGTACTAAATCAAGGTCAGAGAAACTTTAATCGTCAACAAAAAGCATTTAGGGTTAGATCATAATGGTCCTGCTGGTAACTAATATATAAAAAACGACTACTGATGCGGTGGGGACTACAGAAAGCCTGAGGAAGGATGTAGAATGTAGTTGATTCTAATAATATGCCCAAATGCACAAATGTCCTTAATCGCGTCCCCAATTAAGAGGCTAATGAAGTATCTATGAGAACCTATCTAAGAAAATAACAGACCGTAAAACCTTAACAAATCGAATGATCGTGGGGACGCGCAAATAATTACAGAACTATACAGAATTACAGTACTATACAGAAACAACGAGGTCTCCTACAAAAATTAAAGACTTCTCATTTGCAGGTGCATTACATACTTAAATACGTATCCTTTAAATGCATCAAAGGATTCGATAGATCCAATCAGATACCTGTAGGAAAACCTCCAGCATAGTGAGGATGCTTCGGCAAAACTATGTGTGACTGTGCGAAGGTTCGATATAGCTTTGATACCAGAATCTTAAGTTTACAAGGCAAGAGGTGTACTGAACATTGCAGGACAACTTATAAAATACAGCCGATCTGCCAAAGTTCGTAGGAAATGTATAATAGTCGAACCACAGATCAAAACATTGCCTTTTATGATATGTTATCTACTTAAGATATACATTGACAATGGTCAACAAGATTGATGCCAACAATAGACTATATCCAAATATCAAGGATTCAACGGATGAAATCTGCCCCGGTCTACCTGGGTGAGGCTTAATCTCATACGTACGGAACTAGGTAAATATGCTGATTCCCTGTTCAAATGGGGACGAGCGGTAGGACCACACGACTGCGGATCACTTACTCAGACCATAAACCATTGTGTTTCAGATTGCCCAAACCGTGCTCACCGTGGAAAACTTCAGGACTTTGTGCAATGTTCCCAGAAGCAATTGAATGGATGTGTAAATTAGACATTAATATTTAGTTTCAACTAATATAAAAAGTCAACTGTATTTGTATATACAGTTGTAGTAGTCTGAAAAATACATACAGAAACCTAATTTCAAGAAAACTGGTACTAGTGCTTGAACTGTACGAAATATTTTAAAAAGAAGCAAGTACCATTGCTACAATCTGCAAAAATCTTTTGGAAGTTTTCGCTGCTGATTATGAACAATTGGTGGTGTTTTGTGAGGACATGATGGAATACACTAAGAATATTTCAAGATAAATCTTGTTTACAGATGAGTCTTCTTTTTATTTAGCTATCCATCACAATCCATCTGTTACCGTAAGGTACTCTACAGAAAATGAGCACATAAGTGTTCGTTACAAAACACAATACCGTCAAAACGTCACCGTTCAGGGTTGGTTTTTTAGGTGACAACGTAATTGGCCTTTTTTTGTAGTGGATACTTTGTGTAGTTGTAAATACTACCAAGATCTCCTGAAAAATAGATAATTCCAGCAGTTTAAGCAGTAATCATGTATATGGATGAAATTTGGTTGCAGCAAGACGGCTATCCAGCTCACAATACACGAGAAGTGTTAGATTATTTAAACATTACGTTTCCAGAGAGAGTTATTAGTACAAAAGGTACCATAAAAACGGCACCTCGCTTTCCTGATTGTGCACCTTTGGTATTTTTTGTATGGGGTTATTGGAGGCAACAAATTTACCGACATAAGCATTAACGTGGCGGAAAATTTAGACTAATTACGTCAAAAAATCATTTTTAATTCATTGTAAGATTTTCAATATATTTCTACAAATAAACAAACAATTGTTGGTAACTAATTCTTTACTATTTGTATAATTATGAGCTCAAATTTAAAAAATAGCGTATATTCTTATTTATTATAAAATAAACTTCTGTGTTTTTCAATATATAGACCAACGAAAAATAGACGAAGATCGAAATATGTTTCAGAACCGGCCTACTAGCTTTAGTTTGTAAATCCCCTTTCCGTACATTAAGGTTGGTAAACATTAACATTATTACCGATATTTCGGGCAAATATACCAAATATCAGCCGTTATCGTAATTCCTTGCTAATGTGTAATACGTCTGCCGATTTCACTTGACAGTCACATGTCTAATTTGTCTCTTATTGGTATTAGACTAGAAAAGTTAACGATACTTGATTTCGCTACAATATTTACTTCTAGTAAACTGTAATATTTGTTTGAATTATAGATCTATTAAAGTTGGATGGTAATTAATTTTAAATCATTTAAACATACAATAAAGGATAAATAAAATTATTTACATACGATAACTTTGTTTTAATAGAGGTTTAGTACAAAATTCTAAATAAGACAATAATTTATTAAATACAACAGGATAAAAGTAAACGCTTTTAAAAACCGCAAACAGTCCAACAAGATTCCAATAGATCCATATTCCAGCTGGCTAGATGAATTTCATAACAAAATATCTCCTCAGTGGGTACCTTCACAACATTTTCCAGAGTACAGCGAAACAGTGTCAAGAGATAGGTTTGGCTTAGAAGAACCATTTAAAATGTGGGAGTTAGAGCGAGAACTTAGTCAACAAAATAGCAGTCCTCCAGGTAAAGACAATATTTGAATACTCCATGATATACCATATTTCTCACCACTATAAAATATCATTATTATATATTTTTAATGACATTTGGAATGATACGTCACAAATTTCAGACAGCTGGAAGGAATATATTCTAATACCTATTAAAAAACCTAGGAAACCAGAAAATTGCAGTAGATCATATAGACCAATATCCTTAGCCTCTTGCTTCCTAAAGACGTTAGAAAGATTAATAAAAAATAGAATTGAACATTGGTTAGAGCAAGAACATATCCTCCCAAAATCTTAGTATGGATTTCGAAAATTAAAATCAACCCAAGATGCCATAACTGCCTTAGTCTCATCCATACTAATAAACTTTACTGATAATATGTATACTATGGCTGCTTTTCTTGATGTCTCCTCTGCATTCGATACCGTTAACTTGGACATTATGCATAAAAAGCTATTAGACATCGGCTTCCCCATCACCATAGCTAGCTTTCTAAGGACATTGTACACTGATAGATCAACTTTTTTTAAAATCAACCATTCCATCTCTCCACCACGTCTTACAAATATAGGACTTCCACAGGGTAGCATATTTAGCCCAATACTATTTATTTTATTTAATATGGATATAGAAAATTGTATTAATAGCCCAACAAAAATTATTGCATATGCTGATGATGTAGTAGTTTACACAGCCCACAAATCATTGGATATATGTAAAAATAATTTTGATCTCTCAATTAAAGCTGTTCTTAATCACTATGAAAATATTGGTTTAGAAATATCAGAATCTAAAACAGAAATTTGTATTTTGTCTAGAAAACATCAAATTCCACAAGGTCATCTGGAAGTAGGTCAAATTCAATTCCCTATTAAAAATTGTATAAAATATCTCGGTACTTATTTAGACAGAAAACTTCTATGGAAGGATCAAATTCATCAAGTCATAAAAAAGTCTGAAAATGCAATGAACATTCTAAGAGCCTTTTGTAGAACTAACTGGGGCGCTGATCCAAATGTAGCACTTTTATTTTACCGTACTATGATTCGTCCCATTTTCGATTACAGTTGTCATTTGTAAGGAACTGCCGCAAACACACATTTAAATAAATTAGAAATACAAAAAAATAAATGCCTTCGGCTTTGTCTTGGATATTTGAATTCTACACCTGTTAATATAATGGAAGTTGAGGCGATAGAACCACCTCTGAAATTTCGACGGGAGTTTTTAAGTGATAAATTCATTACTAGAGCCATAGGGAAAAATACTAACTATCTACAGGATATTCATATTTTATCAATTTTAGATCTAACTCATAAATATTGGACAAAGAAAAAATGTTCTCTTCTGGTAAATAGTTACTTGAGGATATCTCAATACCGACATACTTTCTATTCGTATGAAAATCAAGTTTCACCTATGTATTCCCATATATTAGAAGAGCTTTTCTCAAAACATATTAATACCTTTTTTATGGAGAGTAATTTAGATCCAGTCGCTTTTCAATCATTTACACGGCATAAATGGCCAAATTATCAGTTTTACTTTACAGACGGATCTAAAGTACAAAACAAAGTAGGATGTGCATTAATTAATATTCAAAGTGGATTTAAAAAATTATTGAAATTGCCAGCTGAATCATCGATATACACTGCTGAAATGACAGCGATTCTTCTTGCATTAAGGCATATACATAGTAACGAACCCTACAGCTGCATAATATTTACAGACAGTAAGAGTGTCGTCGACAGACTAACAAACGTACATAGGTCCAAACAACTAAATCATATAGAACTAGAAATTATGACTATTTACAATAAAATTACAAATTTAGGGAAAAACATTATTATATCATGGATAAAGGGACACGCGGGCATTAAGGGCAATGAAATAGCAGATAGCCTAGCCAAATCTGCCCTAGACATAGGCGGAGAAGCTCCCTTGAACTTACTCCCCTTTTCAGACATTGATATAATTAGTAAACGCATCAAAAAGAAAAACATATTATCGAAACACGAGAACTGGAAATAATTACAAACAAATGCAGCCTGAAATACCCATAAAAAGATGGTTTCATACTCTATCAAATCGCCATTTCATAAGGGTTATAAACAGATTAAGATCTAATCATGCTCTTACCCCCCTTCATATGTACAAGTTGGGTCTCGCGGAGTCACCTAATTGCAAGTGCGGAAAAGAAGGTAACCTATTACATATTTTCCTTGAATGTTCCCACGAATCAGTAAACATAAACAAATTTTATGATAATCTTATTATATTAAAAATTCCACTTCCCGTCTACCTGAACAATTTGATTTTCTCTAGAGATATCAATATATTAAAAACGATTTACGAACATATCAAAAACTGTAAATATAAATTGTAGCTTAAAACTAACCCTTATATTTAAGTAAATATTGTATTATAGCAGAAAAAAAAATAATATTTATTTAAAAAAATATATATATAAATAGATTAAAAAAAATTAAATAAAAAATATATATATATATATATATATATATATATTATATATATATATTATATATATATAAAGAATTAAAAAATAAAAAGGAAGATGTAAACCTCCGAGATGTTGAATCGGGTTATGTCCTAGCGCAGGAAAAAAAAAGAATTAAAAAATAAGTTGTAATTTATTAAAAATTGCACGTTAGATTGTACGGATGATTGTATGTTTATTCCTCTAACTGTAAAAAATTCCTCTGATTGTTAAAATTGTTTGTCTTTAAATTTGTCTGGCTAATTGGCTCAGCCAAGGCCATCAAACTAAAATAAAAAAAAAGGATAAGAGGAAAACTGAATCTATCCATTCGTACTCAGGGAAAACTAGAAGAAAAATCTGTTCACTTTGACAGTTTGCTAGTTTTTATCAGGGAGTATAAACCTTTGTACCAGCAAAATAAAGTTATCCTGTCGTTTTGCAGGTGGCTGTGGCAAAATCAATTGCGATATAGCAACGCTCGATATTAACTTCCAAACTGCAAGGGATCGTTTACTAATTAATTAGCGGTACACAACAAGATAAGTCCTTCGAGGCAAAGTATTCAGAAAGCAAGGAACTGGGAGAAGAAGAATATCATGGTTACAAAAACCTGAGAAAATGCTTCTCCACAACAATAGCTAATATATTTAAAGCAACAGTTAATAAAATAAATATAGCCAGAATAGTCGCCAATATTCGTAACGAATAGGCACCAAAAGAAGAAGAAGACACAACAAGACATATCAACCAATAAGGTATTTTATATCTAATCATATTTACATATATAGAACTCGATAATCTAAAAAACAGTAAAAGTTCTACTCGGAAAGGAAGAAGAAGAAGATATTTTGAATAAGGTGCTTTTATGTGGCATTTGGAAATTTAATGTAGATATAAACATAAAGTCCATTATTATTCAGGTATCATAGGGTATTAAAAGTGGAACCTTCTACAGAATCTGTACTATTCAATTGTGCTGAAATAACCTTCAGGGTATAGATAGGAAAAACCAAATTATCAAATTAATTTCAAGATCAAAATTATGTTCATTCTAATATTAAAAAACGAATGTAAAAAATCATTCAAACCAGATACTATCGTAGACGTATATAACTTTTATCGGGTATATAACTTTTTTAACATGTATATAGCTTTTGTAGTAACATTACTACGTTACAACATTTCTTACGCAAGATTAAAAAATAGGTTAAAATAACGGAATCCTTTAAATTGTGTTATTGCTGTATTACATAAAACTGGAAATTCGACTAATTTTTTGTGATAAATATGATTTTTTTAATATAAAGCACAATTTTAATCAATCATATACTTTGTTGTTAAATGGACAACCCATTTTGAATAAACCAACAAATTCAACTAGATTGGTAGAATCTGGTAGCATATGTAGATGACATAAATATCTTAAGCAGAACCAAAGCAACAGGCCAGAATACGTATATGGAACTTAAATCACAACTAAACAAACAGGTCTGTCAATATTTACTAAAAAGGTTAAAATCCCAACACAAAAATAAAAAGCAAAAGTAGATAACTGTATCTATTTGGGAGTCAACACAAAGTCACGATTTAGAGACACAGAGTCACAAAGGACAAAATTCACCATTTAGAGCTTAGCAGTGTAATCACCCTAGCCAATACAGCGGCATATTTTCGTATAAACCAGATATTTAAATCACGAGACGTGCATCAATGATCGAAAGTAAGTTATGGATGTAAAACTTAAGTATTGACTCAAAATCTGTAAACTGCATGGATATATTTAAAAGAAAACTACTTAGACAAATAGGCCCTAAAAATGTGTACAACAGGTGGCGAATCAGATACAATTATGAAATATACCTATGTCTGCCTACAGCTTCTTCAATGGGCAGGCCATGTATTAAGGATGGAAGAAAACAGACTTCCCAACAACTGTTGAATTTAAGAATGCAAGAAGATAACTATGTGGATGAGGATGCAAGAAATCTCCTTGGCAGACGATCGTAAAAGATAATATCTACAGACTGTGATGAATGAGAGGTTTGATGAGATAGACCAAATCTCGAATTGGGATGTACCTACAGCCATAGGATGGATATTAGAATCTTTTATCTCCCTTTCCACACGAGATACTGAAGCACTGTGGTTGATATACAATTTGATCTCGTCTATTCCACATACAATGGTGCTATTTTATGGAGACTTAAGCTTTATACTTTTATCATCATCCAGACTTTATTTATTACGTTCACTGCTAGACATACGCCTTCCTTAAACTCCTCAATTTCTTTGTCATTTTGTGCTCTTTGTTGTCAATTTTTCGTGATACACCTGATGTTGTTAGCCCAACGTGTAGGTGGTCTTCCTCTACTACGTTTGTATGCTCTTGGTCTCCAATGTGTAATTTTGCTCGTCCATCGTGAGTCATGGACAATATCAGATCTTCCATTCTTATTCGATACCGCAATGTCACTCCCAGCATAGACCGTTTCATTCGTCTCTATGCCGCTCTTAATTTCAAAGCCGTAGCACAGAATAATAAACAAACAGAATACCCACTCTCCACGGAAAATTAAGTACGCTCATCTCCTCCGCGCAGACGTTCCGCCATGTTTTAGGAGGATATTTAAAGAAATTAGTGTTGTTTATGTGGTGTGCATGGAAAAATTAACCAGGTTTATTTGACTTACGGCAATCATAAACATACTATACAATTATATTAACATTGTTAAATATAATTAAACATAAATATAAACCAGATATCTCTGATATAAACAATTACATAACCACACAAATCATATGTCTGTGTCCTCCTAAAACATGGCGCGCGTGCTGAAAAACTTCAAAGGCGGCATCTGAGAGTGGCCCTTCTGATTGTTTATTATTCTGTGGCCGTAGTCTTGGTTAGATTCATAGTTTCCGCCCCATAGGTCATGACCGGTAATACGCATTGGTCAATTACTTTTCTTTTAAGGCTTATTGGAATGTTGACCTTTATACTGTATATTAGAGAATTTGCAAGAGTCAAACATATCTTCTATGACTGTGAGGCATTAGATCCTAGACAACACTTTTTGAAGACTACCAATGGATTCCAGAAATATATGGTAGCTATCTACTACACTTGCATACTTTGGTACATTGTTTCAAAATCCTGTAATAGGTATTACGAATAAATGTTAGACGTATAACCAGCATGTAATAATTATAATAGACTTCCAAGTCTTTATAAGACTAAACGAAAAATCATCATATCTAGAACTTTTCCAAATTAACTCACTTTACGTTTTTGTTTTTTTTTTACATGTGCTGTGTTACCTATAGTTAAACTGACTCTACTAATCCAAGCAACAGCTTATAATGATATCTAGTTTTACTGTTACACTATACGTCAAAATTAAATCATAAAACAAAAGCATAAAACAGTTACAAGAATATACCAAAATTACTAACAAAATAATGTTTTAATAATATAAGTGTGTTCTCTGTCCTTTTTTATGGATTTGAATCAGATATCTTGAATGAAAATATGTGCAGAATATATCCGAGAATACTTAAAATTTTGTGGACTGACCGAGTTACAAATGAATAAGTCCTCCAAGGAATAAAAAAACTGAGAGGTACTAACCACCATATAATATCAAAAGCTTCAATACTTCGGGCACGTTATCCAGATATTTTCTCCTACAAGTCATCCTGCAAGGAAAAATATTTGGAAAGCGAGGTCCAGGAAGAGGAAGAATATCCCGGTTAAAGAACCTCAGAACGTCGTTTTACATAACATCTCAGCAGTAATAAATAAACCTCTGCACAAAATAAGTATTGCCATGACGAACGCCAACATTCGTTAGGTACAGATAGACACATTAAGGAGAAGAATAAGAACAAACTGTCAGTACAAGATTATTAATTTAACAGTAGTTTTATATCATTTAAAAAAATATAGAAAACTAGAACTGATCGTGTTACACATCCACAGCAGTGTTTGGACCATATGAAGAGCAATCAGCCAAACTGTTGGCGTCCATTGGTAACCGTTGATGAAACCTAGATATAATACTACACACTGACAGTAGACTGAAGCCGGCAAAAGTGCTCCGAAGCGACCAAGAGTCAATCAATGGGTCGAAAAGACCATGGCCACCATATTTTCGGAGTGCAAAAGCATAGTATTATTTGACTATCTTAAAAAAGGTAAAACTATCAATTGCCAATATTAATTGTGCATTATTGGACAAACTGAAGCAGGATCTCAGTGAAAAACGGCGCCCTATGCAGAAGAAGAAGTGTTGTTTTTCCAAGATAATGCACTGTATGACAAGAGCGTTCTGACAATGGCAGAAATTTATGAGTTGGACTTCGAATTTCTTTTTCTATAGCTTATTTTCCTGATTTGGCCCGCAGTGATAATTGGCCCCATATGCAGAAGAAGAAGTGTTGTTTTTCCAAGACAATGCACCGACTGACAAAAACTTATGACAATGGTAAACATTTCTAAGTTCTAACTTCGAATTGCTTTTTAATATGGCTTATTTTGCCGAAGAAAAATGTGTTGTTTCTTTAATGTAATGCACCAACTCACAAGGGCGTTATGACAATAGCAAAAATTCATGAGTTGAGCTTCGAATTGCTTTCTCATGCGGCTTATCCTCCTAAATTCGTCCACTCCGATTATTGTGTGTCCCCAAATCTGAAGAGATGGCTCGTAAATAAAAAATTTAGCTCAAGAGACGAGATAATTGTCAAAACAAATACTTTTTTACAGATATTTCAGAATCGTATTATTAGAACGGTGTAGAGAAGTTGGAAAATTGCTGGAATCCTTATATTGAGCTAAAAGTAGATTATATCGAATCAAATAAAAGAATTTTCTGGAAAAACATGTTTTTCATTTCCAAGGATTTACCTATCAGACCAACTAGTATATAGAAAGACATTACAATAATTATATTTCTTTAATTATACCATCGGTTTAGGATATATAATTATATTTTTATTACTATTTCGAGTTTGAGATTAACTTTTGTATTTAATAATACTTATGTATTTCGAACAAATGAATAGCTTTTTTCTACTTATCTTTGATACAAAATAAACCCGTTACGGTTCCAGCTCCGAGCAAAAAACTTGCGCCGCCAGCTCTATTTACATCCTCGGTGGTATTTTTTCCAACACCTCCTCCCGATTCGCTCCTCCTTGGCCCCGATTCTCCTCCAAAGTGGGAGTAATCCCAAAGAACTCCCAAAAAGAAAAAATAACCTCCTCGCGGCGCCTCCTGACCAAGAGAAAGCGTCGGCGTCGATTCTCAGGGAAGCGCATCGACGCAGGTGCTGTGACCGACCCAGCCTGCCACTCTCCGATGCGGTTACTTTTTTCCAAAAAAAGATTTTTCTTGTGAGTCTCCACCCGACGATACCGATAGGCTAATCGACCATCTGGGCGGAGTTTGGAGTTGCGCAAAACTCTTTTTCGAAAGTTTGGAAGTTGTGGGTAGAGATGAAGAGAAAACATAAAAAAACACGATGAGAGGTTCTTTTTGTGATGTGTCGTATGTATATGCCCGGTTCGACGATTACTAATGAAGCTGCGGAATATAAGGACGTGTATAATATATAACAGGAGATTTGATATTTTGTTGGTTTATTTTTTGCATCTACTTTCTATTACTGACGCTTTGCGAATATTGATGAAAGCTTTCAAATAACATTACATAAGTTTAGAGTATTTGCTATATTAAACTTTCAGCAAAGCTTTTCGGTATTGCAAACATTTTCCGTTATTACATTTACAGCATATTTTACATCTACGTTTATTCGCATATTGTAGGAATAAAGAACTTTTAAATAAGGCAAGTATTAAGGTAAGGCAAGGCAATAAGATAAAATACATTTTTTAAGTTTTGATTTACCTATTTATTTTTAATTTGTCTGGATAAAACACCATCATTCCAAACGGACCATTTAATTTCCTCATAGTGTTTCTTATATACATATTTAACCCAAAAGATAATAGCTGTTTCGTTGTTTTGTATAATTTGCATGCTTTAGGATTACACTTTTATTACGATATTAAACCATAACCAGCTCAAGTATTTATCTTAAATACGAGGGTTACATAATAACTAGATAGTCTTAGTAAGAAAGTCAAAATTATTTAAAACATAACAACTGTTTCACTCTTTACTATGACTTTAATATACAGGGTTAGCCAGTCAAGAAAATGCACCCTGATATTTGGCAATATACATTGGATTTTGTAAAATGCTAAAACAGGTTGATTTTTATTCCAAAGGGGACAACTTTTACCGATAGAGATATATGTCATTTGTCAACCCCCTCCATTTAAGTACCACAAACTTTCTTGTTCTTCTTTTAGCTAGTTATACCTTAGCCTCCCTGAAAGGCGTTGATAAACCACAAACCTATTCAGTAAAAAATATATTGCCTATTTAAAATTATTTAATTTTAAATAGGGAATATACCATGTGTGGCAATCATTAGGTAGGTATTTCGTTGGAGAATTGGGGAATCCATGATTTTTTACATATTAACTCTATTCTTGTGAAAAAGCATAAATTTATTAAAAGTGTTATACCTCTTAAAAACTAAAACAAAATTTGCAACGTTAATAGGAATCTTTTTTAAATGTACCACTACTACTACTACTACTACTAGTTGTCGGTTTATAACGTTCTCCGCCATTTTCCGACTTCCAAACGCCACTTAGTTCAGTTGTTTATCTTTCTCTTAGTTCTTTATTTATTCCTTCGCTTCAACTTTTTCCCGATCTACCCCGTTTTTATTTTCCTTCTGGTCGCCATGTTAATATTTCTTTTGGTATTCGTTGTTGATCCATTCTTTGTATGTGTCCGAACCAGATAAGTTTTGTTTTGTTGTTAGGTCATCTGTGATTGTTCGTTTGATTCCCAATATTTCGTTGATACGTTGAATGCGTATCTGCGGCTCTTCTCCAAAAATCTATTTCCGCCGCTTTCAGCGTTGCCAGTAATCTTTCTTTCAATGGATATACCTCACAGCTATATAAAGTACTTTTTACTGTAGTTTCATATATTTAATGTTCCATCTTGTGAAATAGTGATACCTAGATATTTGTAGATTCAGCAGTGCTTTATCGTGGTGTTATTATCTAATATGAGATCTTTTTGTTCTACTCCAATACACAGGTATTCGGTTTTCTTTTTATTTACTTCTAGACCCCATACATCATACTCTTCAATTAATTTTCGTGTCATATAATTTAAATCGTCATAATCTTAAGCCATTATTACTTGATCGTCTGCAAAGTAGAGCGTATATACCATAGTGTTGATGAGCGGTATCCACATTATCCTGTATTTTTGTTTCCATCTTTTTAAAGCACTTTCGAGGTATATTTTAAGTAAAGTGGGGGGACAAACAACATCCTTTCTTTAATCCTTTTGATGTTATATATCCTGTTGTTATTTGTGTCCCTGCTTTTTTGGTATTAATTATTGGTTGGTTGTATAGCACTTTGACGGCTTTTATTAATTTTGTATTAATATTCGTGATATTCATTGATTGCCACAGGTTCTTCAGTGGAACGTTGTCGTAGGCTTTTCGTAGGTCGACAAACATTAATCTCTTGATTGCGTGCCATCTGTTTTTTTAAATTATCTGGGTTAAGGAGAAAATTTAGTCAATAGTGCTTTGTTCCTCTTCAGCTGTTTACATGCATTTTTAATTTCCTCTGTTGTCAATCTTATTTTCGAGCCGACTATTGAAACTCTATCTTGGTTTTGATTTCTATGTTCTTGAAATTCCACTATTCCACCTCTATTCTTTACCAAAAGTTCTTTGAAATACTCTTCCCAGTCTTCAGGTTTTATGGTCTGTATTACTTTTTTATTCTGTTCTTTTCTCAATTTTTCTCAATCAGTTTCCAGCTTTCTGTGCTTCTGGTTCCTCCTAGATAAGTATTTATTCGTTGGCAGTTTCTTTCCCAAGACTCGTTCTTCTTCTTAGAGATTTTTCTTTGTACTTTTCCTTGTTTTTCTTTATATTTTATTGTGTCTTGTAATGATTTGGTATCAAATCTTTCCTTCATTGGTATGTTATTTTTCTATATGTCTGTAGTCATTCGTTCTTATTAATAATTACTTATAGAAATATTTTATTAAATATAACCTTACTTAAATTATTTACCTTTTATATGTATCTTGTTTTATCAAGCATACATATATGTTTATTGCCTCGTCTAGTTCACTTGATTAATTCAACTATCTACAAATCAATAAGTAATGTTTAAGTAAAAAAACCACCATCAATTAGACCACCACATTTCTACAATGTTTAAGTCAGCTGGAGGAATGTTGTCGTGGTAACAACAATATTGTAAATACCAACATTTTGTTTTTATCAGTTCTATCGTTATATCTTATTGTGTTAATTGTATTTACTGTGTAGTTATTATTAACGGTTTGGTGAAGTTTGTAACGCACGAAACTTTTAAATATTTTTAAACTTTTCATTATGAGACGAAGTTTTTAGTATATTTCACTAATTATTTGAATGTTTTAGTTTATTCTTAAAGGTAAGAATATGTTTATTACTTTTGATGTCATGACGACTGTCTTACAGTAATTTCTTCATTCAAATATTTCTATATTATATTAGACTGTGTATTTTTTTTTAACTTTATTTTTAATAAATTTTATACCATGTTATACAAAAAAATTATTTTTCATTCTAATATTTTTAAAACTACGGTATACAGCCAACCATTGGGATTTTCTCTTTTAAATTTTTGTTTTGTTTTCTTTTGTTCTAGTTACGTCATCGACCATTTTAAGTTATGTACTAAAGTTTTAGATTTCAGTTCACATTATTTTAATTATATATACTATCTATCTTCTACTATATAAATTCATTTTACAACCTCTTTTGTAGTTATCTTTTATATAATATTCTTAATCCTAATCTTCTTTATATTAGCTAGCATAAGAAATATTACCAGAAATATTAATATTAAACTTCGACTCTCTCTGGAGTATTTATCAGGATTTTCGGAGCCTTAGACATGGGCTGGGTTGTTAGAAAAAACGGACAGTAAAAATGTGTCTTTATTTGAATATAACTAAGTATTAGCATCTCTTTTATAAGACAGCCTCAGTGTCTTTATCAGTTTTTATGAGACAGTTTTCGATCTCAGTGGCTTTTCATGTCATCCTTGATTTAAAAAGTGAGTTAGAAGGGGCTCTAGTTCTGAAATTAGCAAAATCTATTTAATTTTTAATACTAAAATCTAGCCTGTAACATTTCTTCTGTACGCACATGCCATGCTCAACAGATCCTTTCCATCTGCCTGAATAAGGTACCCTCTATATTACTTTCTTTGACATACTGAAAGTCAAAGCTATGACGCGTAAAAAGCAATTGATTGCACAACAGAATGAAGGACCCTCCTCCTCTAGATGTTGGATCCTCCAAATATCTCACCCATTTGTTTGCAACTCTACTCATTTATGCACACGCAATTATTATTGCTCCTTTTCCTTGATCGCTTGGGATCTCTATCCTCAGTGTAATCTGGAGCCAGTTCTAGCTCATACGTTTTTATTTAATCCTCTACTTGGCCATATATAGACTACATTTCGAAAAAAAGATTCCTTACTATACCACTATTATAGGGAGACCAAACACAACTGCAAAGGTGGTTACACTCTCTTCAACACATAATATGTAACCGCACATATCAAGTAAGATGAATATATTCTCTTTCATAAACAAACAACATTTCTTTCCATTTTAAGGTATTAGAGGCATTTCGGACGATAAACATCAGCCTTCATTCTGGGCAACTTCTTAAAGATTTTCATCATCGCATCAACCGTAAATGTACCAATTCGTCCTATTAGCATATTTTCGTGTATTCTACCTATGTGTGACAAAATGCAAACAGGTCAATATTTATTTTTCCCTTTGAGGAGTAGCACTAACCTCGAGATTTTCCAATTGTCAGTAATCACTGTATCCCAAGCAGTAGATTTATATGTTACAAAAGCCACGCAGATTCAAGACAGCCGATGACAACCGCTTCTAGCGCTATCTCATCGAGTCTAGTAGCCCTTCCTCCTCGCCTTTATTGCGTTTTTCAGTTATAAGGGGTACAGACTTCTATACTTTACTTTTAGTTTACTTTGAATAATAGTAAAAGTAAACTTATAGGTCTATAATCTAAATATTACTGTACTATTTAAAAAAATATATTGATAAATTACAGCGTTACATAATGTCTCATACTACTTTAATTGTAATGAAAAGAGATCGTAGTGTTAATGCACACTTTGTATTTATATTTTGTATATTATTATAGCACTACCAAAAATATTATTTTTATAAATGTTTTTGTAATAATTTCTATTGAATAATGTTTAGGTAATCGCTGCACTCTTATTGTGATGGGATCTTAAAATGGACATTTAAAAATAGTAATTTTTGTTAGTAACACAGACTTCCGAACTTTGACAGTTGTTAGTGGCAATATTGTTAAAGCTATAAGCGTCATTTATCATTTGTCATTCGCTGTTATTTATTTAGTCTGTTTGGCCAAATCACTAGAGATGGATATAGCATACAAAAACATGTGCAAATGACCAAATTAATATATCAAAATTAAATCAACATAACCGTCTTACCGGAAGGACTATTCGCATTGTGGTAGATAAATTTAAGATCACCGCTGTTCCTAAGAGTGGAGTGCTGGAGAAGCCTAGACAGTCAATTTCAAATCTCGCACAAAAATCGGCCTTTCACAGGCCATAATTTGCGAATATGTTACGTCGTAACTTAGGCCTGAACCCGTACAAAATTCAACTGACTTGGGAGCTTAAGCCAAAGGAGTACAAGCAACTACATTTCTTCGATGAATGGATGAATGACTGAGTCAATGAATAAGTTCATGAATGAGTGAATTATCTTTAGCGATAAGCCCCATTTTTGCTGAAAGAATACCTCAACAAAAAGAATTGTTGAGTTTGGAACGATAAATTGAGAATGTCATTAGCCAGGTCGTTACCACGAACAACGAGCGCTGTAAATCGATAATAACTACTTTTTGGATTAAATTGAATGATAGGAACACCAAGGACATGTGTTTTCAATAGGACGACGCTACGTGCCATACTGCTACATTGGACCTTCTGCACGAGAAATTTGAGAGTATGGCCGTACTCGTGGAGTGGATATAAACTGGCCGTTGAAATTGCATGATTTCGGCGGATTTTCGAAAAAACTCTTTCTTGTAAAGTTTTCTTAAATAATAGGTATATCCAAAACAAGCCACAAACCACAGTGGTCCTCGAAGCCCAAATGACTTATGCCATAGGTAAAATTCAGCATGATTTTCGCGCCAGAGTCATGGAAATGTGGATATTTTTAATGCGCTCTACCTACCGAAGCTATGGTGGGTATTTGAACTCTACATAATGGCATATTGTATACATAATGACATTCACGGGCCATTTAAAAGAATAACAAATTTTGATGATATTCCTCATACTTACTGTTTAAGTTCATTTAAAAATAGGAAGCACCTAATTACAGACTCCGTATAGATAGATATACCCCTGTATAGAAAACTTAAAAAGATTTCTTTAATCCTAACAAATACATTCGTTTATTGAACGTCGTATTTTTGAGTGTACACATCTAAGTTGGCACTAACAATTACCTTTTAAATAATTGGCTATATTTCCAAAAAAACATAACCCATTGTATTGCACCTTAAACTTCTTAATTTTATGTTTTTTTTTTATTGAGTTAATACCTCGACAACTATGATCATTGACATGGTACAGTCAGGTATCTAGTGTAGTGTGTGTGTATGTGTGTAGAGTAATTGTCTTGATACTTAGCAAAGTCGACGTCATTGTCTTTGCTAAGAGACGCTAATTGGAATTTTATGTTTAAAAGTATTGAAAACGTAGTTTTGACTTCTCTTTTGACCAGAATAAGAGTATTAGTTTATATCCCACTAAAGTCCATTTGCAAATCAACGTTTCTGAAATATTCAGAAGCTTTAAGTACAATTTATAACTTCAACCGTACTAACAATGTCAATGTATGCTTTGAGTCAATCGCAATAAAAACTTACAACATTTAAAATTCCAAAGCCCCTATCGATAAAATAAAATGCGAATACCTTCCATCTAAAGTATCCAATCTGACAAATATTTCGAAATCCCCTCGTAAAGATTTATCCCTGGAAAAAGACTTTCCGTCTCGTTCTAATTCGTAACCAAACTGTTTCTCTATCTCTATTTGTCTCATTCAGTCATGAACTAAACGATTTTCCAAAAGTTTTCGGTAACGTTCGAAACTTTTTAACGATTTTCTCGCTTGTTTCAGAGGGAAGCAAATGCCCCACCCCGGGTTGTACGGGTCAAGGACACGTCACGGGACTTTATTCACACCACAGAAGGTAAGTTGAAAAATCCTTAAATAAAAAAAATCATAATTTTTTAAAGCAATCAAGATGTCTAAAACATACAGTATTCTGGCCAATTAAATGTATGTTCTTTTTAACTAAACAGTAATAAAACTATGTATTAGTTTTTTTATCAATAAAATTGTTATAATTCATTATGTCCGTCGTCTAGTTTATTTTTTTATGTTGACATTTTCACTCATTTATGTGACATTAAGGTCATATTTACAAAGGTTACTAAAATAGCGATGGTTTAAAAGTTGTCATTGAGTATTTAAAGCGTTCTTAATTTGTTTAGTAAAGTTATTGTTGTAAATAAAACGAGAAAACGATAATACGATTATGATGTCAATGAAACATAAAGGGCCAATTTGTCATGCGAATTTTTAAAACTTCATCCTGATAACTTTTTATGTACAAGATACATTTCGATCCGATGGTATGCAATTTGATAGCCTATTATGAATTTACAACCTACATGCCAAAGATGTATTCATAGATATCTCGAACTTCGAGATTATTTTGCTAAATAAGTTAAATATCTCATATTTTTTTCTATTACTTGTCTCATATAAGAGAACAGAAAGAAACACCTATGACCTCTCCGACTTGCAGAAAGCATACGATAGCGTGTCCAGGAAAAACTATGGGAAGAAATAATAATAACAATATAATTACTATAAGTCCCTTATAATCGAAATACACCAGCGAACCCTTACCAACCCGTACTGAGGCAGCCCAGTATGGTACGCCTCTTCACCCCTAACAAAAAAAACACATTTAAATCTTGGCTCTTATTCTTTGTAGGCCCAAATAGCCCTAAATTGGGTAGCTTTAGAGATCAAGATAGGAGGGCAGAGGATGTTAGAATCTACGAATTCTAAACCGCTACCCAAATAAAACAACAACGCTTTATATAGCGACATATAACTGCTGCTTACGTAAGACGTAAAGTTAAAGAGCTAATGGAGTTAGCGTCACGAAACACATTTTAATAATGAGGAACATCAACGGGCAGAACAGGTGGCATAGGATTCCTTATGAACAAGAAATGGAAATGAAGAGTAGTAAAAATATTTAGAATTTCAGATAGAGTAGCCAGCTTAACCTTACAACTATCAAACAGATACAATAAATAAAGATACGCTTCAACGATTATTCACAATGACGAAGAAATAGAACTCTACAATAAGATATCTAAAGCATTAAATAACAATTAAAGTCACTTCAAGTATTTAATTGATGACTATTGGAATGCATTCTTTGAAAAAATCCAACAGAAAATGTACGTTGGTAGCAACATGAGACCACTAAGAACGAAATTAACTTTATTCTAACTAATAAGTTTGCTACAATTAAAGATGTCAGTGTAAAAGATAGATTTCAAAGAAGCAGCGACCATAGATTAATCAGAGCAAAAATTGTTTTATATCTTAAACTAGAAAGAATTAAATTCATCACAAAACCAGCAATAAAAATGTATGAAAACAATCCAGAATTTCTCACTACTAGAGATGTTCGAAAAAACCTTAACCATTTATGATTTGCACACGACGTTCTAATTTCTAATAATCCTGCAGAAATACAAGAACTTATAAGTGACCTTAATGCAGCTTGAATAAAGTGGGTCTAAAAATTAACTTGACAAAAACAAAAACCATGTACATCGATTAAGGGGATATCCGTGAAAAATTAAACTGGCTTGGACATCTTTTGGTAAAAGTGCAGTTATATTCAAATCCACGATGCAACTGCACCCAAATAAAAAAGCATTATGAAATACCTACGGCTGCGAAACTTGCACACTTGGAAAGAAAGCTGTAATAGTGAAACAAAGGCACTTAAAGCTCAATGGAGCAATGCATTCTATGTACAAAAAAAAAATATCTAAAAATGATAGAATGGATAGAAAAACAAGGTGACTGATGTAGTCCACAGGATTAAATCTGTAAAATGACAGTAGGCGGGACATTTACCAAAAAAAAAACTGACAAGAGATGGTCCATTAAAATAACACTGTGGTTTAAAAGAGGCGGCAAGAGACCAAGAACGACTATGTAAGGATGGACAGCACAATAAGCTGAGAATAATCATGATAAGTATGATTGGATACTTATGTTTTGGATCCGTGATTGTAGATTTGACCTTAAGTTTAGAAGAAGAGATTATTATGAGTTATAAGACTTTTACGTACTTAGGATCCATGATAAGCAAAGGTAGTATTTGTTAAAAGATATATAAATAAAAATAGCACTGGAAACACTCCATGGAATGATATGGAACAACTCTCTAACCAAGGAAAACAAAAAAGATTTTTTCAGAGTATAGTAATGAATATTACTTTATATGGGGCGGAAGTATGACCAATGACAACAACAATACAAAATAAAATAATAAAAATAAAAATAAGAACAGTTGAATTGGAATTTTTAAGAAGATGTCTACTAATCACCAGAGAGAATAGAATAAGAATAGGAATTACAAATTACTCAATTTAAAAAAAAATGGAAATCAGAGCCCTGCAGTGATACGGGCATGTGCAAAGAATGCTAGAGCACAGGTATCTGAAAAGAATATTGGATTGAGATCTGCCGTAAAGAAGACAGAGAGACAGACCTGCTATAAGATGGAAAATGTATATAGGAAATACTATGATAGATAGAAAACTCATAGAAGGTGACTGGGAGAATAGAATGCTGTGGAGAACGAAAACAGTGAACTCATAATGGGAAAACGCGGAAGAAGAAGAAATAGGTTAATTCTTAATCGTGGTTCCACGCATAGTCGAAACTACATCTGGTAATAATATTGATAATAAAACAACTCCAAAGAATTTTTGAACGAAACCAACATAATTAAACCTGCGTCTTACACGTCTGTGAATTTAATGGAATCTGGCGATATGAGCCAGATCTGGCGATATGAAATGCTTAAAGCCACAAAAGAAACCGGCGTAAAGTTACTTCATCTACTCTGTAACCAAATATGGCATTCCAAACAATGGCCTGAAGACTGGACAAAATCTACAATAACGACCATACACAAAAAAGGCAGCTTCCATAAATGCGACAATTATAGAACTATCTCTCTTATATCCCATGCCAGCAAGATAATGCTACATATAATCAATGAGAGACTGAAAACCTTCCTTCAAAGAGAAATTCCACAAGAGCAAACTGGATTTACCAAAGGTAGAGGCACTCGAGAACACCTGCTGAATATAAGACAGATAATCGAGAAATCTAGGAAATTCAACATCCCACTATACATCTGTTTTATAGATTACCGTAAAGCGTTCGATAGGGTCAAGTGGAGACACTTATGGCGAATACTAAAAGAAGTAGGCGTACCACAACATCTAATTACGCTTATAACCGAACTATATGAACACACTACTGGATCAGTTAAAGTACTTGACACACTTTCGAACGAATTTCATCCAGAACGGGGTGTCAGACAAGGATGTATACTATCTCCACAATTATTCAACATATATGGGGAGCATATTATGCGAAGAGCACTTGACGGATGGAAAAAGGGCATCTCAATAAATGGTCATAAACTAAACAACCTACGTTTCGCAGATGACACAGCCCTTCTTGCAAATAGTCAAGCAGAGCTGATAGAACTTATACGACTTATCGAAAACGAAAGTCAAATATTTGGTCTGCAATTAAACATATCAACGACAAAGATCATGATAGTGGATAGACTACACAACAATCATCCACATATAACCACGATTGACCGGTTCGAGGTTGTGAGCTCATACTTATATCTGGGATCATTAATCACAAACACAGGGTCATTACAAGAAGAGATTAAACGTAGATGTGATCTAGCAAAAGTTGCCACAGCAAAAATGACGAAAATATGGAAGGACTGTCAAATTTCAAGAGCGATAAAGATGAGGTTGATCAACTGCTTAATATTCCCAATACTGACCTACGGATGTGAATCTTGGACTCTGAGACAATCGGAGAGAAGAAAGATAGACGCCACTGAAATGTTCTGTTGGAGACGAATGTTACGAATTCCTTGGACCGACCGTAAAACAAATAATTCAATTTTAAGAGAGCTAAAAGTTAGCCAACGACTCTCTAGTAAAGTCCATCTCCAACAATTAAAATATTTTGGGCATGTTATGAGAGCAAACACAGAAAACATGGAAAGACTCATAATATAAGGAAAGGTAGAAGGCCGAAGATCACGAGGAAGATCCCCAACAAGATGGATAGATCAAATTACAGGAATATGCCAAAGACCTATGCATGAATTAAAAGAAATGACCAGAGACAGAGATCTCTGGAGACGGACAATACACGACATCACGTCGACCACTACACTCCTCCTGGGGGGTCAGGATTGAAGAGAGAGAGAGGCGATATGAGACGTGAATATTTTCATATTACGTTTACACCTTTTGACCACACATTTGTTGCATCATGTTATGTTGTACATTTCAATGAAATCGTTTGTCCTTATCAACCTGTCTACACTCTAACAAGACCTGAAAGATGTTTTATATATTATCTGCATCTATTTCTTATTTTAAAAGCTCTAGGCTTATAAGAAAACCTATTATCTGTTTTAAAGATATTGTTATCATATCAGATTCTTTATTGATCTGTTCCATGAATTTATGGCGAACAGTACAAATGCAAACAATATTCGGCTATTTCCTCTGCCTGTTCTCAGAATCTTCGTGTTGTCTCTCTGGTTGTTTCAGTCATTTTGTAGAGTTAATATCTAAGTGAAATGTGTAAACTTAGAATGCCTGTGATTATTTTGAGTTAAGTATTCTGAAGCTCTAAGGATCGGCAAGCACTTTTTTAATGGCTTTCGCCCTAAATTATTTTTTTAGTAAGCGGTGGCACCTAGTTGCTCTTGTTAAGTTTCACCCGTTGCTTATGTGACTGTTTGCAGTTTCAAACTAGTAAGTACTTACAAATTTTAAAGCTCTTTTGTTAATATCGTGGAAACTTACCGATGGCTACTGATAGTTTGCTCTTCGTGTGTTTTTGATCCATTAGTATAAGTGATGGCACGTTTCTAAATTCGAGCGAATATGACAGTATTAAATGACAATATTTTAGGATTACATTTAGAAAGAGTGCGAAATCTTAGTTTGTCGCCAATAATATTTTAAGAGTATGGTTTATTTATTATTTTTAAATATTACTGAGCTGGATTAAACGTCTTTTAATTTCAATTTTATGACCCTTGAGTGAATATTGCTAGCTTTGGTTATATGACACTAGTTTAATTTTGCGATTCAACTAAAATCTGAGTAAAATACTTTTATTTGCATTATTGTATATTTTTGCATCTGGGTTGCTTTTATTTAATTTAAAATATATTTTTGTCCCAACATTTTATTAACATCCTTCTAAACTTAGTCTTTCTGGATGTCCGAGAAAGGACAAAGTTACACCAGAAAGTAAGTATGAAAGAAATAGAAAATGTAACTGTAGTTAATGGTATTATATCTGTTAAATGAATAATCATATATTATGAGTAATAGATACAATCTATATTGCGTAGACTGCTAAATGATTATTTATTTAGAATGTTCTGCACGTCCTGCAAAAATGTTTACAAAGTATACTGAATTTTACATTTTATTTCAATAAATTTTGTACTCAACTTTGGTTTTATGAACATATAACAAAACTGTTTCAAATTAAATGAGATTTTGGTGCTAAAGATAAAGAGTAAAATGAAAATTCACATATAAAGGTCCTTAATCGAAGCCCTAAGAATATGCAACTTTAATATGGATCTAAATATGGTGTACCCTAGCCAATATTACGTAACAACCAAAGTACTGTTATACGAGGGTGGATTGATATAAAACTAAACAAATTTTTTGGAATTAAATCGATTTATTTCTCAACATAGTCCCCTCTTAGCTCAATACATTTAGTAAGATGATGTTCCAATTTTTTTATCCCATCTGCATAGTACTTTTGCTCAAGTTTTTCAAAATATGCCGAAGTTTCAGCGACGACTTTATTATTTGTTGCGAAACGGCGTCCTCCGAGCCATTTTTTTAGGTTTGGAAACAGAAAAAATCGCTGGCGGCTAGATCTGGGGAATACGGTATGTGTTTAACCAATTCATAGCCCAATTCGTGTAATTTTACCATGGCGACGGCCTATCGGTGTGCCGGTGCATTGTCTTGGTGAAAGAGCACTTTTTTGCGTTCCAAACCGGGGCATTTTCGACGCAATTCGGCATCGAATCGATCCAATAATGCTGCGTAGTACTCACCATTGATTGTTTTTCCTTTTTCCAAGTAGTCGATGTCGATAATGCCCTTTGTATCCCAGAAAACAGTCTCCATCACTTTGCCGGCCGAATGTGCACTCTTTGTCTTCTTCGGCGGCCGTTCGCCGTGTTTGTACCACTGTTTCGACTGTTCTTTTTTTGGTTTCCGGTGTGTAATAATGCCCCAGGTTTCATCAACGGTATAAATCGGTGAAAAAAATTCTTTGGATCGCGCCGTATCATCGCCAAAAGCGTCTCTGAAGTGGTCACACGTTTTTGCATTTGATCAATTATCAGCAAACGCGGCACCCAACGAGCGGATAGCTTTTTTATGTCCAAATGATAGTGAATAATGTGTACGTGTTCAGAAATGTTTAGGAGCTCTTTTAACTCGCGGAGCTTAATTCGACGATCTGCCATAATCATGTCATGGACTTTGTTGATCATTTCCGGCGTGGTGTCATCATCAAAAACGCTTGTACGACCACGAACAAATTCAGCTTAACAAAATTTTACTGTTGCTAACGAAGGTGCAACGTCACCATAAACTTCATCCAGGTCGGCTTTAATTTTTATATTCATTTTACCCTTTTTGTGGTGGAACTTCGAACGATACTCGACTTTTTCAATTTCTCCGAAAACACAAAATTTTCTTGCTTTTGACGGCTGTAAAAACCAAACTAATTGTTTTTAAAACTTGGAATTTTGACAGACATCGACGTCGACGTGAAGTAGCGCCATCTATCAAAGCTAGTTTAATATCAATCTATCCTCATAGTAATAAAACAAGGCACAATGTTGCTTTCAAGCAATAAAAAATAATATTGATAATAACAAATATTGAAGCTTTTTTTCAACAATGCAGCTTGGAAATAATTCATTTTTTGGCTTCACTTGTTACTGATTTAAAATTGATTCAATTCTAAAAAATAGACAACGTTTTTAAATATGTCACAGTAACATTTTAAAGGATATTTAAAAAAAAACTTTGGAAATCTTAACAAAATGCGTAAAAGGAGATGTCAATACCGATTGAAATTGTGAGAAATATTTACGGAAAGTTTTAAATATCGTAAGGATAAAATAAATATATATATATTGTTATGCTATTTAAATTGTATTCTATTGCTTATTTAGAAAAGATCCTGTCTATATTTATTAAATGATCTAATCTCCAATTAATCACAATAAATCAGCATTAATTAATTACAATCTCAGGCTATTTAACTTGTACTATTTACCTTTGATCGTGGATTCAAAATATTTTCCAATTGGCTTCCTAATTGGGATAGGTAATATGACCTGATAAAATACACAGAATTTCAACTGAACTATATGTGAGATGTCCTTTATTTTATTGAAATTTTATATAACAATCAATCCTGTAATATTTGCAATATAATACTTTAAATATATATGAGAAGTTGTTTTCTATCATGGACCCAAATGTTATTTTACATTGATTTTTAATATGTGTTATAACTAAGCTCTCTTTATAATTTTTTTCTTTAAATGATCGCAAAATTAACTGTCTCTATTATTTATTCAATTTATTTAATTAATAAATGAAAACCACACTCCTGCTCTAATGAAAATTGACTGACCTTTCGTTCTCTGCCGTTGTAATTCTATGGCCACGCCATAAAAAAAAAACCTTTCTCTGCTTCTGTTCCTATTGTGGTCCAGATTAGGGATGGGAAAAACCTACCGGTTTTAACCGAAAACCGGTTTTTTTACTTCGCAATAACCGGTTTTATCGGTTGTTTTTGTGTCCCGGTTATAACCGGTTTTTTATTTTTAAAGTAAAAACCGGTTATTAGGGTATTAGGTTTGTTACGATTCGGAAATCTACTGTTTAAATTTGTTATCATCACACAAAATTTGATATTATTTTCAATACGTTTGTATTGATACTTCCCTGTATTGTTTAAAAACTAAATACAAAGAATGAGAAATCCCGGAAATTCGTAATTGTAATTTGATCCCTAAACCATAACAATTAACATCATTGGGTATCGGCACGTATTGGTAACCATAAATCATTCACCACTCTTAAAATTTTATGTATATATGGTAAATATTATGACCTAAATTAAATTCTGATCTGATGTGAGCCGCCTTTGGTCCCATAAAATTTGAATTATGGGTCTTTGGAATAATACGACCTAATTATTTAAGGTCTTTAACTTTTAAACAGCGTTTTCTGCGATTTCCATACCAATAATCACTCTAAATAGTTTCATTTTCATTCTTTCGTTAGTAAACATTTTAACATTTAAACCGCATATTTATAATAGAAGGCGATACTATTGGTTCTTACGTCACATATCTAAAGCATAAACGTGTTTTATTTATATACGTAATAATGTTCTTTCGATAGTACTAATTTTGATCATATTGAAATCGAGTCGAATGAAGTATCGCAAGCTAAAGTTCATTGTTAATGTAACTTTGTAACCTATTGGATTAAAAAAACCGAAAACCGGTTTTTGGAAAAACCGGTTTTTTTTGGCCGGTTATAACCGCCAGGTTAAACCGTAAGCAAAAAAAACCGGTATAACCGAAAACCGGTGTTTTGTCAAAAACCGCCATCCCTAGTCCAGATGACGTACACCTTTCTCCTATCTGTCCTTGTATCTGCAACCCAATAACTCGTGTAATTCTATGCAGCCTCCTTTTGAGCGAATCTCCGCGCCTGTTTATAACTTCAAATGTTTCCGGCTTCGTCTGATATTAATATTCTTTTACCCTTTGGTTTTTCTATCTCTCTGTACCCCGTTCCTTACACTGATCAGCTTTTACACAGCAAATAAACACACCCGGTAAATTACGTCTTCGGGACTTCAAACAAACACAAACCACAAAGCTCCTTCCTTCTTGGGCGACGAAAACTGACTAACTAACGTTTTTCCTCTCTCCTATCTCATAGCCAAAACCACTACCTCCTGCATTCAAAAATTGACCAATAAAAATCATCCACCTCTGTGACGTATATCGTTACCAGCCAACTCTCTCTATAAAACGTCATTCGGGTAATTCCAGAAAACAACATTCTTTAATTATTCTAACTAAATCTATCTGCTTTACAAATATTTCTTACTAATAGCTACAAACGATACCTGTTTCTCAATTCAATGTCTTTTGTTAATAAACTTTTACCGATATAAGCTTTCGGGGAGAAAAACTACCGCAAATCCCGGTCTATTGTTTAAACACTATATACACTTTTATTCTGGGTAAATCCATTTCACAATAACCGACTTATTTAAATTTCTTATCGATAATATTTGAAAGTCTTGTCTCTGAGGCCTAATGAACAATTCTTCGAACAACTTAAAATACATATTTTGTCTTATACAGGATGTTTGAAAATTTATATGCCCGTGTCTTTATGAAATATCAATAATTTTTATTTAAGTAATAAAATTTGTATATCAATTTTTTATTGCTAATGGACATTCAAAAGTACAACAATATATATATATATATATTATATATATATATATATATATATATATTAATATTATTAAATTTTTAAAGTTCAAAAGTTCATATTATTTATTATTGATTTATATGTTTTATTTTAACGTTTTATCGTGGGAATCATTAAATGAGCGTCGCCATCTCACCGTACTGCACGTGCTTGTACTGCACAAAAATTGAAAAAAAAGTATTTAAAAAATTTGTGGCTCTAACCATGAGCCTACTTATATCGAAATGAGTTCGACAGTCTGCTCAGCAATTTTCGCGACCTTCAACTTTTCGAGAAGAATGGATATTAACTTAACTAGACTGGCTGAATGACGAAAGTCTATGCCACAAAAAAAAATCTCATCTATCACAGACAAAAAGTCTACATTTCTTCCAGATATTATCAAGGGAGAAATAAAACATAACTAAAACATTACATGTAATTGTAATGTGTTTATGTGAATGTGTTATGTGAATTACAATCACATTACATGTGATTGTAATTCAAATAACAATTGGCAGATTTAATAACTTATTGTCAATGATATACGAGATTTACTTACCTTTTGTGAATGCGACCGATATCTAGAAATCTAGCGACTGATGCATCAGTCAGACCTAAGGGTATGCTGGATGCACACCCTTGTCGATGGTCCGGATCTTGGCTGGTCTTGAGAAGCTTTCGCGAGGACGAGTTGGTTTAGAGAGCCGCACATACGGAAGAAATACGCATCTAGGAAAGTCAACTACAGTGGTTCCTTTGTTGTTAGGACCTCCGTAGCAATAAATTCAGCTTAAAATGTCATTTTAAACTTTCTGCACAAAGGACGGGTATGTTTTTTTAAAGAATCTGAAGTGTTTTGGATTGATAAGTAGTTTCCCAAAAACACGTTGTTTTCAGACAAGTGAATTCTCAAAACTTGACAATAATGAATCAGCCAATTTGAGAGTGAGAATTTAAAAGATATAGAACTAAAGCCATATTATAATTAGCTAATATATTACAGTATTGTGTGAATTAATGGAATCACTGTGAATTTTTTTTCATTTTTTTAATATTCACAAGAAAATGTTTTGGGGATGTTTTTCATACATGGGGGTTGAATCTTTGGTGCCAATTGAAGGCATGATGAACAACCAAAAATACAAATCCATGTTGGAAAAGTATTTGGACAGACAACTCCAAAAATGTCAACCCCAAGGAGGAGCGATTCTTCAACAGGACTCTGCTCCCTGTCACAAATCAAAGGAAATGATGGCATTTTTCAAAAATAAAAAGATTAATGTTTTAGATTGGCCCGGTAATTCGCTCAACCTCAACCCCATTGAAAATTTAAGGGCCATTTGCAAAGCTAGACTGCGAAAAATCGACTGTACCACTAAAACAAAAATGATAGAAGCAGCCATTCAGGTTTGGTATCGAGATGAAAGGATATCTGACAACTGCCAGAAACTCATAGAATCTATGCCAAAATGGGTAAAAGCAGCAATTGCTGCAAAAGGGGGACATATTTCCTACTGAATGATGTAAGTTAACCTTTATAGTTTTGTCAAATTATAATTTTTTACTAAATAAACTGATTTTTCATTAAAACAGCCTATGATTCCATTAATTCGCACAATACTGTATAATTAAATAAAAGATTTAAAACTTAATAAAGTCATATTCTGAATAATAAAAATAAAATATTTAAATTTAAATAAGTCTTGAACACTTTTCCAAACACCTATTATACGAAAGAGTTACGACTTACATATTTTTAAAATATCAATATGTAGGCTCATGTCCATATGCTCAAACAAATATAAAAACACTTGTCTTCGCTCGCACACTTGTTTACCTAAATGAGCAATACAAACCAAATAACGTCGCTAACCAGTCATAAATAATCGTATTGTTTATTAATTCATTACACTTTTCATTTTATACATGGTGCCCAAAAACATTTAAAACCAAAAGTGCAAATCGCTGAACTAGTTATAGGTCAATGTGTCCTAATTCAAGCTGCAGCTTTAATTTAGTAGCTTAATATCACCTACGAGAATTTTTCCAAACAAAAACACCCAGAAATTAGTTATCAAAATAATGATATTTGTGAAGATAAGTAACAATTACTAATAATCTTCACAAACGGGTTGCTTATAACTACAAGTTTTAAAATGTACAGTTGTGTATAAAAATTAGTTTTTCAAACCCAGTACCAACATTATAAATATCAAACGAAATACTTTGTAAATAATTTTAAACCAATTAGACACATCATTTCCACTTGCCCACCACAAAGCTTTGTTATACATATATTTTTTTTTTATTTTTTGTTGCTTTTTGCGGGGTAGAGAGCATTTTTACTTTCATTCATTCTGTAATTGCATCCTCACAGCATCCTTCACACGTCAACGTTTTTAAAAAATAATTCAAGCGAATTATTTTTTGAAACATTATTCCTTGCTCACTCCTACTTTTTTTTGTACATCAGAATCAGTCGTTGAGTATAATAATTTTTTGTGTGGATAAGGTAAATAAGGACCATGAATTTCTTTTTGCTTTTGTGTTTTTTTATATCTCTCTACCCGCTAGTTTTTATGTTTTGGTCTTCCACACTATTATTATACTCAATAGTGATTGGCCAAACTAAAAAATGGTCAATCCAAAAGTGTAGGTGTATCTTGGATACGTATATTTGGATCATTACTATCAATATCTCTAGAAATAATGAATAAGCTAATAGAAAGAGGTATATTATTTTGTTTTAGAATTTTTAATATGGATCGAAATAAGCTCGCACAATCTATACATATTTTATAAAGATTGTTAATGATTTTCTTCACCTGAAATAAATTATTACATATTACTTCATTCATGATATTAAAACTATTTCTATCATAGTGTTTATTTTTTGTATAAAAAAACAAAAATAGCATTTTCTGTACTAAATTTCAACCTAGGTAGAGTCCAATTGATGTCAAATTTATCTCCTTAATCATTTGAGTTGAATTGGTTAAAACATTATGTGGTTATCATAGTTGACGAGTAAGTGTGCTTTTTATAGTTATCTTGGAACCACAGTAAAGATTTACGATTTTGTAATTCTACTAATCAATTTTTAATAATAAATCCGAATGCCCCATTAGGTTTATTATATATGTTACAGTTTTTACTGCATTCCTCCGCGAAAGAACAGACAAGCAGCACAAAACTAAAACACTAGCTAAAATTTTAACACAATCAATTTTTAACTTACAACCATTCCTTGTTCCTGTCTTCAACTTTGGTTGTAGAACTTTTAGGTTTTTTTTATTGTATTAGTTGTTTCTTTACGGTGTTTACTAAAGTTCCTATCGGCTTTTGAAGTGTTCTTAGCTCTGCAATGTTCATTGTGTGCTTATTTTTGTTTTTCTTTCAATATGTTTCTTGTTTCTTCTGTGAGTTTTTCATTTTTCTTTGTTTGTTTGGCTTGGCAATTCTTAATTGCATTCTTTAGGGCGCCCACCAATGTTGCGTTAAGCTGTTTAATATTGGTTTTATCTTACACGTCTTTCTGTAGTTACTTTCTTTTTCTTCCTGGTATGTGCTTGTTTTAATAATCGCAGTGAATGTGATACTTCTAGTCCTCGTTACCTATATTTTTTCTTTCCTTCTTTACGTTCAAGACTATCTTCACTTTAACCGTCCTATGTTTATTTCTGGTTAAAAATTGATTTTATACAATTACGTCTTGAACAGCGTCTTTTTTGTTAATAATATAAAGACAATTTTGTTCTTGTTTAAAGCCATTTTCGTATCTATTTCCGTATCCGAGAGGTACAAGTACAAACTCCGAATCATCCTGCTTATGGTCTATTTTAGCGTTTGGGTCCCCCATCAGTATAGTATAGTTAGTATCTCTTGTATCGCAGGGTTAGTGCAGCACCATTCAACTTCGTCTTCTAAATTTCGATATATAAATCTAAAATGGAGGTAGTACACTAGTGCTACACTAGTGCTACTACTACGGACTTCAAAAGCCTTTACTGTATTTTTTTGAATAATTGTTCTGTTCTACCCTTTTTATCTTTCACAAACGATCTTTAAGGTCTTGCTTTTTTCTATTCTACTGCATCTTGTAGTTCTGTTGAGCCAGTGTCTTTAGTCTTTTTTTTTCGTCTTTACAGAGGGGGGATCTGGAATCTACGGAAGACATCTTAGTCCAGGACGCCGCCCGACTGACCTTAGTGCAGGATTCGTTCTTCGTACTCCCGGCGATAGTTCCCAAGGTACTATAGAATGAATAAAGCACTACCTTTATTATTCATTCTCCATTCATACACATGCACGCCCCATTCATCAGCAGCGAGGCTACCTGTCTTGTTCCAGGTAGCACGTAGAAGACTCTCATTGCTCATAGTACGGTATCATTCCCAGACGGGCATTTCCTCCTTCACCACTGGACTCACGCATTCTAACTCATACAGTTTGACCCACTCTTCTAGCTTTACCTTTTTGCTTCTTCCACTCCTACCTTTACTGTTGGTCCAGCTGTCTTTCGTCCTCTTCGTTTTTTTACCACTGCACGAATATAGCTGTGTATGTTAGTCCAACCTGATTTATTTACAATCATCCTCTCAATTATTTCTCTCACTGTTACAAAATTCACACCTGTCACTCGTTCCATTCTGTTTCTTTCTACTATAGTATTTTCAGTGTCTTTAGTCTTCTTTTCTGATATAACTGTACCAAATGGGTTATTTTTTCCGTATGTAATCTATTACATATTAGTGCATTTCCATACATTTCTTAATGGCTGCGTTGTTTATTCTATCTTGTCTAATGTTAATGAAACTTCTTTATAGAAACTTCATTTCAATTATTGCCTTATTTTGTTTTTTTTTTCTAGTCTGCTTATAGATAATATTGTGGCAGCCATAACTCATTGGCAGCCAAGTCGGACGGTCTGGGTTCGATTTCGGTACAGCTTCATTATTCAAAAGTTCATAATTTTCAGGGTGCCTAAACATGTTGCTGTTAAATTCATCCTTTTGATGACCTCTTTATTTCTAACTTTATCCATCCAGTTTATATTTAGAAGTCAAAGGCTTTCAGACATTTAAATAGAGCCTTACTTAGCAATTAAGTTTCTTTTTTATATAGTAGCACTGAAAATATGTAGTAAGCTGTCATTCTAACTCGAGGATTAAAACTGAGGACGTTTCTTATTTTTGCAAACGTTGCTCGAGTTTATTTAATTCAGAAGTTAATTTCTACGATTGCATCTTATCTGTATAGCATTCTTATATTAATGTTACTGTCAAGATTTACTAATTTCTCCATTCTAGCCAGATCTGGTGCTCGATTTCCTACTCTAATCCTCCTGTATGAAATTATGTTTGCTGACCATCTACTAACTATTTTCTAGTTGATGCTAGTATAGATTTGTAATTATAGTCAACTACAATGTCAAAATATAAATAATAATAATTTAAAAGGCAGCTTTCGTGTTGTGGGCTTAGTGAAAAATATTAAGGATTTTAGAGACAGATCATCGATATATCTTAACACTATGTTTTTATCATGAAAGGACAAAACGTACACAATATGTATAAATGTATGTTGTTTACGTGGGTGTTATTTTTGATCCAATATAGTTGTGGGATATAGCAACAATTTTTTTCTACATGAAAACACTTTTTTAATTTATTTAACAAAATAATTCGAAGCTGTAAGTTGTCCCTAACAAATTTATTAAGATCCACAAATTGTATCTTTATGTTTATCTTTGTTTAGTAATTATATTCAAAGATTCTATAGTATTCAAATTCGTACACCCATATTATATGTTTAATATGCGTATTGCAACTACAAAAACAGATTAGTAATGATCCAAAAATAAGATCCAAATATATCTACTCTTTAAAACCGATTCTGTTGTACCGCAGTCCTGGCAATGCACGAGACCATCCTTAAGTGCCCGACACCTGGATGCAACGGTAGAGGACACGTTAGTTCGAATAGAAATACACATAGAAGCTTATCGGGTTGTCCCACAGCCGCAGCTAATAAACAAGCTGCAAGGGAACAAAAGTATCAATCGAATATGCAGAGAGTTAAAACTCCTACGGGCTCACCTCAATTTAGCGGTAAGATCGTTTGCATAAATCATTGTTGTTTCTTGTTTTTGGTTCTTCATTGTGTTTTTCATAAATGCTTTGAGGAGTAGTAGTAGCAAATAAATAATATGTATTTTAAATTGGTTTATCAATATATTTTGATTTTGCTAACATGTATGTTAAATAGCGACATTACACAGCTTATGGAAGACTGCTCCTTAGATCTACCAGCACAAATATTTACTCTTTAAATGCCCATAACTTGCTTATTTATATGACTGACTTTCTTACTTATCTTTTTATAAGAATTATTTATAGAAGAATTTATAAGAAATGTGAAGAAGATTTGTGAATTAAATTTCATATTAGGCATGGCAACACGAGAAATGTTGTTCAGTTTATGTTATGTCTATACAGGAGTGTCGGAATCTAAAAAATATACCTACTTTTTTGTAGACTATAAAATCATATTTTGATAAAATCAAATAAGAAAAACTAATATGATGTTTGTAAAGAAAGTAACTATACTTAAACGACGCGTCGAGACATGAACATAGAAGCATAATTTCTAGTGAAGCCACAACGACTTTATTAAGACGTGAACACAAATTACTGTAAATGTAAATATCGAAAGAAAAGTATGACAAAACTTATCTGGATCTGGTTAAGTCAGAAAAAGGTATAAAACTAAATAAAAAATTTGCAACAGCGTTCGGTATACCAACAATATAATCAATATAAAGATTAAAAACTGCAAACTCAGATAAATAAAGTACTAAAAGAATTTAATAATCGATTATATATATAAATCCATTTCTAACAGGAAGAATGGGAAGAAAAAGAAAGACATTCATAATTTTTTTCATAGTAAATTATACGATCGGTTTCAAACACTATAATTTACTACTTATTATCCACCCTTACTTCTTTTTCTTCTTCTTTTTGTGTAGACATGACTCTGTTTGTTTTCCAATGTGCCTCCAGTAAGTTGTCATTCCATCGTTTTCGTGGTCACCCTACTGATCGTGTTCCTATTGGGGAACCATCTCTTACCGTCTTTAATTCTGTATTTTTTGTCATTCGGCTTGGATGATCGTTCCATTCTACTCTTCTCTTTATTACTCAGTGTTTAATGTTACTGTACTTCTAGCTCTATCTCATAGTGTCTTACCATCAATTCTAAGTGTTTTCATCTCCGCTCTTTCCAATATCCTTTTTCTCCTCTCTGTGTCATTTCTGTCCCGATAATTTTATTTCTCCATATTATTTCATTCAGACAACCTGTGGCTCTGTTTGCTCTATTTACTTGATCTTCCACTTCAGTTTCGAGCTTTTCGTAGATAGATAATGTGATGCATAGATATTTAAACTCCATCACTTGTTATATTATCTAACCTTCCAGCTTTAATTTGAATCTCAGTTAATTTGTTTTTTTAACCCCCGTACTTAGCAGCTAAAAATAATTACAGGTGCTGGTATAAATTATACTAAGATTAGGTATATTTATACACAAAAATCAAATACACTTAATGTTGGCATAATTTACACCAACAACTGTAATTTTCTTTATGCTCTTAAGTAGCATTATCGGTTACCTGATGATGAGCAACAATTTGTTGTGCCCGAAAGAGGTCGTCAAAGTTACTATTAAATAGATTGTGAGTACATATTTCATTTTCGTTCTATATAATAATTAATTCTTGGTGTAAATATGGTGGTTCTTGTGTGAAGAAAATAAAAACGGAGAAAATTTTAAATAAGAATACTGCAATTGTAAATATCTGATGACCAAAAAAATGCAAGATTTTCTATACGATTATTAATTAAATCAAATACTGAAGTTTTTTCTTTTTTTTTTTTGTTGCAAAACCCAGAAAGATAAGAAAGTTTCTTTTAGGTATTTAACTTTAGTTTATTTGTAATTCTTAGTCATTTTCGATTGTTTTTGATTTTTTTCAAAAAATTTATATTGCCAAGAGTTTGTGGTCGTTGACAATTTCGTCATTTAAGCGACTTCGAAAAAGGACATATATTGTAGGCATGAAAGATGCCGGTTTTGGTTTATGGCAAATTTCACGGTGAGTTGAAGCTAATCTATTAACGAGTTTGGAGAAGGTAGTCCAGTGATGAGATATATCAGCATCGTGGAGGATCTGGGCGTCCTAGAATATTGTAAGGCTTGATTTGCGCCATCTTAGACTTCTTGCACTCAGAAATAGATGGAACAGTATACATCAAGTGAGAGATGATTTAGTTGCAGCTGCAGGAAGGGTAGTCTCAGAAAAACAGTTAATTAAAGATTACTTGGAATGGAACTGAGAGCTTACCGTCCACATTTGGTGTTACCTTTAAAACCACAGCATAAATCTGGACAATAAAAATGGTGCAGCGATCGGTAAAACTTGAATGGCAATTGGAATTTCATCTGCTCTAGTGATAAATCTAGGTTTTGTTTGGGTGGTTCTGATAAACGCATAAGGATATTACATTTCCAAGCTCAGAGACGAAATATAAACTTCATTGTTTAACGTCATACAGAGAGACAAAACAACCAAGCATTCTGGTATGGGGTGCTATATGTTTGGTAAGCAGATCTCCTCTAGTTCTTATTAACGGCACTTTGACAGCTCGACGATATGTTTGTAAAGTTTTTTAATTGGTTTTACACACCTACCTACAAACCATTCCAAATGGATTTTTCAACAGGATAACGTTCATGGTAGGTCGAAACCTAAATCGATTGCCACGTCCTCCAGCAAACTTACAAGATCTGGTCTGAAGTATTTTTCAATGGGGTATAGACCACTTAGTTTGATCAATGCCCCATAGACTAACTGCGTGTATAGAAAATAAAAAAGGAGCCACTCATGATTAGTTTTTTAAAGAAAATGACATTCTAAATTTATTTATAATTTTATCAAATAATAAGAATATTATAATGTAAACTTCCACAACTAAATATTTAAAAACAAATTGTCCTTCTAGGTGTTGCGTTTTTTTGGCTATTGGTATATATTTGTTAAAAATAAAAGGAATTGGTGTCTTCTTAAAAACCGGCCAATTTCTTACGAATTTTCTTACGAAATCTTAATCTGACACTATGATACGGCTTGATAAAATATTAGTGATACAGTCTCCTACTGTAAGTATAGTAGCATGAACGTTGACAATCATCTTATGACATTAAGAATACTACTAGATGTAGCAACTTGCCATGGTTTATAAAAAAAAAACAAAAAAATTGTTCTACGCAGAATAAAATACACTGAAGTAAAGGAAGACAGAAATAGTCGAAAACAAAAACAAAAATTAATATTAAGCCTAAGTATAACACGATCATTAAACATTTATAAATTAACAAAAATCTTCCATAAACGCGTCAAATAAATTAACACTTTCAGCTAAAAAAGTCGTTTATTACTCGTGAGCAATAAAAATGGATTTTTGGAGAAGTACGGTAAAAATACGTTGAGAACAATCATTCAGTGACCGAATTATAGAGGTTATAAAACAGCAGCACACAATTAGATGACATTCGAATCCAACAAATGATTTAATATTGTCACATCATATGGCAAGGGTAATCTTGAATAAATCTTAATGCAAATAACGAAATGGCAAATGTCAATGCCAAAAACCGCAAGAAGACAAAACTATTGAAAGAAAGATAAAAAATACAGAGTATGATTATTAACTCTTAAAATATTTTAAATATTTATTTACTTATTTATTATTGCTTATTTTAAGTTTAATCAAAGTATTTACCATTTTTAGGTGGTTGTCAAACTGAGTTTTCTCCCAGCTACGAAGGAAAAAGGACACCGACGTCAGAGGACGTTAAACCTAACTACTTAGTAAACTACGGAAATCCACCCCCGCCCACTTCTTCATCGGAAGAGATAAAATCAAACTACGACCAATACTACACAAAAACTACACCAGTAAAACCCGATCCTATGAAAATTCCCAAAACTGAAGTTACGACTACCAGTTGTTGTAGTGTCAGTGCTCAAGGGGAATTATTAGTACCAAAAACAGAAATGCCCAGTTCTTGCAGGTACGTAAAAATAAAATAACCAAATTCCGATAGGTAGTTTCTGGATTTAAATTCTATAATCATTGTAGCTTATGTTTCGTTCTTGTTCTTGAAAAATTTATTTAAATTATAATGGATTAGCTTGTGAAGTCGTTTTGAAGAAACTTATGAATATAGTCATTACATCAGGATATTGCAGCGATAACAGTAAAACTGTCATTTATAACAACCTAGTATATCTACTTATTTCTTCTACTTAATCGTAAGATAGCCTTGATTAGTATTACGATTTCAATATCCCCATTTACATGAGGGCAATTATTAAAATCCACTTCGAAAGATGCATCAGTCCCAGAACACAAAAAACAACAACACAAAAAACATGCAATCAGAGGGGCAAAACCAATCATTTTACGAGTAGAACTAAAGAAGGCTCTCATTCAACTAAAAAACAAAAAACCCACAGGCATTGAGGGCATACCAGTGGAGACAACAATTACAGAACCATGACCTAACTCATGCAAGCAAAATTCTGCTACATATAATCACTGACGGATAAAGAACTTTTTACTTTCAGAGATAGCCGAAGAACACTGCGGATTTGTACCAGGCAAAGGAATGCGGGAACAGATACTGAACACTAGACAGATAATAAAAAAAAGTAAAGGAACATAACATACCATTTCTGCTGTTTCGAAGATGGGGCAAAGGTTCTTGATTCTACAAAATCACTAAAGGAGCCAAAAATTGGTAACCTGTATAATGCAGATGACACACTTATACTAACAAATAATAAAGTCGTAATGTTTATCATCACCGAAGGGCTAAACCGAATAAGCAAAAAACAAAAATAATGATCGTAAATAGAGAAAATAATAATATACAGCGTATACACCAAGTAGCAAATTTCGAAGTGGTAGATAAATTTGTATACTTGGACTCCCTGATAACTAACAATGGACTTGCTCCTCATAAATCAAGCATAGACTAGCAGTGGCCTGAACCGCAACTGCTAAATTAATTAAAAAATGGAAAGACCGAACAATAACACGGAATACTAAACTCAGGTTGGTCAATGTCCTTATTTTTCCCATTGCTATATACGCAGCTGAAACATGAACTCTCAATAAAATCGATAAGAATAAGATCGAAGCCTTCGAAATGTGGTGGGTGTATAGAAGAATTCTATGCGTGTCCTGGACAGAACATAGAACCAACCTGTTAATTCTAGAAGAGCTTCATATAAAAGACAAGCTATTAAAAGAAAATAACCCGAGCATATCGAATTTACTTCGGCCATATAGCTAAAAGAAAAGGTAAAAGATCGAAGAACAAGAAAAATATATCTAACACTATGGGCAGACCAAACGAAGATTGTGGTGGGAAAATCTATGGACCTAATGGAGCCGTCCAATAATCGCAGCCAATGGTGACAGCATGCTAACAATATTTTAGAGTATCACCATGCCCTGACAAAGGCACAAAGAATGAGGAGGAATTACTAAAAGGATAGAGCAGTTTTACATTATGTATATGATGTGTTGCGTTTGTAGTGACGAGAATTAAACTTGTGTGGATGTACCGAAAACATTAAGAAGCGCATTTCTTCTATAATTTGTTGGTTTACAGTTTTAAACTTTTAAGGCATTGCAAGTTCAACTACTGAATTTTTACTTCTAAACATTTATTTGCATTATCTTTTTAAACTGTAACAGTAAATATATACTCTAGAAAGAATGACTATGATTCACACTTTGCATTAATATTAGATGATTTTTATTTAGATATTAAATTTATGATTTAATTATTTAAATAATTAATTAAATAATTTAATTAAATTTATTATTAATTTTTTTTTCTTGTAGGTCGCCTCCTTCAGGAATAAGGTCAGCATACGAACCGTACATGAATCAAGACTCAAATTCATCATCTATGTCCAGTATGGACGCCATGAACTCAAGGAATCAGCATCAACTACATCATAATACATCTCATATGGGACCTCATCATAATCCACAACAACCAGGGTATGTATTTATTATAAATATTTTCATAGTAAAGAGCAATTTACACAACAGTTCCTGTTCATATAAAATGTTTATAAAATATATACAATTTTAATATGTAACATATTTTACGTTTAGGTACAGTATGGAACACCAAATGCCTCATAGATCTCCATACCACCAGTCACCTATGTCAGAGGAAATGTATACCAGGGAACGATCGTACGCAGACATGAACGAACCCATAGGTCCAAATAGTATTGCGAGACCGGTAGTCACATATTCTAATGAAATAGCTAGGCCTTACGAATCCGGTTTAATAAATTCTGCAGGACACCGACCATATGATCCTGGTACCAACAGTTTTGAAAGGTATTTCAACAATTTCACTATTATTAATATTATTACACATCTAAAATTTGAGAAACGATTTCTTATCTGAGATGAAAATCTTATAAAATACAATAAAACAAGAGATTTTAACTATAGGTCGTATAAATGTTTAAAATTATTTACAAAACGAGCAATTTCATCAGGTAGGTTTTCGGGATAGAAGCTTCAGGATATTGCCTCTTAATCTCCCATCAGTATTTAATACGTCCAGGTCCGTGATAGTTGGTAACTGTTATTAGTTTTTAATTCTTTTGTCCGTATTATTTAAAAATATTCCGATAATATCGCATTGATGATAGAGAGCGAAACTTGATATCTCTCGTGAGATTAACATATCACAAAGGATTAGCCAACTCTAGGATTGGATGTATATATATATATATATATATATATATATATATATATATATATATATATATATATATATATATATTGAACAACAGTTTGAATATCGCACTTAGTTAATACTTTTTATTATAAATATATGATTGACTATTTTTGCTTTTTTCTCCTGCAAAGTTTGTTCACTCCTTAATAGTCTGTAATTAAGTATAATACTGAGATGAAAATGTAAGTGCATTTAATTTAGAGCATGGATATTTGGATGGTGTTCTGTAATAATTGTCTAAACCACACATATATAGTTATCTACCTACCTACTTTAAAAAATTCACTGATAGAAAACAACGCTTTATTTTCACATTTTTATATTTTAATAATTACAGGCTCATCTTAAAAAAGCAAAATAAGTAAAATCAGTTAATTGAAAAAATATTTAAAGCAGCTTAGACGGTTTTTGCAAGATCGAAATTGGCATCTTGGGGAATTAACTGTGAAGGTCCTTTATTTTTTCAACGGACAGTGGTTTGCCACTTGGCTACAAGGGTGGCAACTCTACATTCTTTAAAACGGGTTTTCGACCTTTCGATTTTTCAACCGAAAATTGTTGATCTCTCACATGTTTTTTCATGTACAAAACTATAGGACTTTCCTTCGTAATATGTATTACATGTGTTTTTAGCCAATTAATAACATCCTTATTTATATCTGTTTTGCGATTTGTTATAGATTGTAGCAGGAGACTAACTGAAACCATTTCTTCTTTTTTTAGACGGTTTACAATAAATTTATTTTTTACTCGGCAAGATCTTATTATTTCTATGTAATCGTTGTCAGTGTACAGTCTTTGATGGGTTTTAAGAGCACATTCGATATCTCTGAAATGTTAAATATTAGGCAGGAAACTGAGCCCAGAAAATAAAAATTTTAACGAAATAGATTCAAGGGACGTATGTTTTTGAAGTATGTGAATAAGCATTAATACTAGCTTAATACTTTTATTCTGTCCCACACAAGAATAAAACCATAGAATTAATTTCTTTATGGGTGCCTTTCGACTTCTTGTGTTCCCCTGCCTGCCTTTTGCTCTGTCCATACATGGAAAATACCTCTTTTTGTACTGCTGACATAAATACCTAAATTAAGTAAATTTAACTGTCTTTTGATATGTGCGACTCCAGTCGATATATTTGATAAAGAATGAGTTCTTTGGACATCAAAGTCAGGATCTACAGTGTTTCATCCTCTTGCGCGCATACTAGATCAGCCTTCATTTCACTCCTTAACTTATTTGCAATTTCAAAATGTTCCCTTTGATTTCTTTCTAGATTCTCCTTCTGTGTAGTTTGTGCAGAACTAATTTTAGCTTTGTATGTATGACACATTCGTGGTGTATTCGTGGATACTATATCATTATGTGGTGTTTTAAACTTTAAATTAAAATTTAAATAAAAGACGCTTTTATACTTCGGAAGACTCACTGTTTTCTGTAGTATCTGTGTAGAATTGATACATTTTTGATAAATTTATGTCAGGATTTAAAAATTTAGAGTCCGTCGTGTGCAGCTATGTGCATCTTAATATTTTCAATTCTTTCTTCATTAATTGCATTTTTTACTCCACTATGTATACCTCTTTTATCTTTAATAAAATTACTTTTTATTTGATCTAAGGCTACGTGGATTCTATAATGGTTGATCTGAAGTGTATTTAAAAAGGTTTCTTTGCAAACGAGATTGCCATCTATAAAGTATTTTCTTGACTTCTTGATGTTTGGTTTTTTGTGTAACATCTTTTCTTGTCGCCCTCTTCAACATATTTGCTAAGTAAAGAAGAGCACCCTTCAAATGTCCCTATAATTCAAAACTGGCCGAAAAATGTTTTAAAATCAAAATTTATAATATCGTGACATTTCCTTGAACATGGACAAGAGTAATATTTATTAAACTTTTTAGGTAATACAGTTTTGTTTCGTGTCAAAACATATTTTTGGTTACAATTTGCAAACTTTTTTCTGTCTGGTTCTGATTGATTTAGTTTTTTTTTATCTTCCTCGTTTCTTTCTGTCATCAATTTTGTTATGTTTAAGTAGATTTCCATATCCTCTTGGCCCCTCCTTTCTTCTGCAGAATCAGTTTCCTCGGATTCAGGAAAATATTCACTACCAGAGGACTGGTATGGCTCATCAAAATCCATTTCAGCAGATATGTTTTTCTGAGTACTACAAGAACTACTTGTTTTTTGTTCTCGAGGATCAGTGGCCAAAGTTTGTTGACATTGTTTGAATCCCCAAGTTCGCTACTAGCTTTCCTCTTGAAATATCGATCCTCTAAAATAAAATAAGAGTATTAGGTACTCACTTCAAACATCCACTTTTAATATATTATTACGAAGTAAAAATGTTACATTTACAAAACGTTTTTTACAACTGCTATAACAAATAATTTTTTTGTTATAGCGAACTTAGCACAAAAAATCTAACACCACTATTCCAAAAACGTAGCTAATTTTAAACTTGATATATTTATATTTCTGTATGTGCAAGTATTATAATATAGGTAAAATCCAAAGCTAGGGGTAAAGGTTTTAGCTATCATAAATCCAAATTAGTTTGCCGTTTGCTGTTAGTATTAAATAAAAGGTTTATTAAATAAAAAATTATATTTACTGTAAACAGTCTAAATAACAACTTGTCGCACTAGTTTAAAGTTTAAAACAATATGTTGAAATATCAAACTCCTTTGTTAAAAAGGCGTACAATATTTTGCTGACCAGAATTTTGACTATCAAGCAACAGTTCCAATATTTTATATAATGAACAATAGGTTTCGTTATTTGATAATGCAATTTTTTATCGGCATTTATGACACCAACCTACGAGTAATCACAAAACATATTATGTTACCTTTTCGGTACACTATCTGTGATAAAAAGAATTTAAAAATTTCTTTAATCAATTGCCGAGCTGAAAACACAGAAAATTCAGAGCTTTAAATAATATATTTTCGTATTTTACCATTAAAGATAAAGCCTCTAGTTTGGCGCAATTGTATTTATTTAAATAAAATTTGTAATATTAGTGTAATATTAAATTTCTCGTTTTTTAATAAGTCAAAATAAAGATTTTTTTAATTTAATATTTTGAATCTGGTGCACACAATGAAAAGACCCTTACAAAGATTGGCAACAAGCGTCTAACTCACATATAATGAAAACATGGGTTAGACTCATCATCATCATCATCATCCAGCCCTATTTTCACATCTATGATTGGACATAGGCCTCGTCCAAACGTCTACAGTTCTCTCTATCTCTAGCTGCTGTAATCCAGATTGTTTCTATTCTCCTTAGGTCGTCGGTCCATCGGGTGGGTGGTCTGCCTCGACTTCGCTTGTCGACTCTTGGTCTCCACTCCAATAATCTCTTCGTCCATCTTCCGTCTTCCATTCTAACAACATGTGCAGCCCACCTCCTTTTTTGTTTAGTGATTCGCAGTATAATATCGTCTACGCCAGTTCGCCGGCGTATCTCCTCATTTCTCACGCGATCTTTCAAGGTCAGGCCCAGCATTGATCTCTCCATTCGCCTTTGTGTTACCCTTAGTTTTTCGGCAGTAGCTTTCGTTAAAGTTAGGTTCTCTGCTCCGTAGGTCAAGACTGATAAGATGCATTGGTTAAATGCCTTCCTTTTCAGATGAATTGGGATATTTGTTTTAAAAATGTCTCTCATCCTCCCATATGCCGCCTATCCCAACGTGATTCGTCTATTTAGCTCGCAGGTTTGGTTGTCTCTGGTTATTCTAATTTCATGACCCAAGTATATGTATTTATCGATTAATTCTACCTTGTTGTTATTGATCTGTATCTCTTCGCTGGGAACTATATTGTTCATCATTTTGGTTTTCTCGAAATTTATCTCCAGCCTAGTTTCTTGTAGTATGTCATTCAGTTCTTAGACCATGTCTTTGATCTCTCCCAGATTATGTGACAGAATCACGATATCGTCCGCAAAACACTCCATCGATGGATATTCCTTTCTATTGCCATGTTAGTCTTTTAAATGATACTCAAGAACGGTAATGAACAGCGTTGGTGACATGGTATCACCTTGCCTGACTCCACTTAATGTCAAGGGACAGTTATATTCGTTAGTTTTTTCTCAGGGTTTTTAGGCACTGCAGGTGATCGTTTGTGCCGTAAGTAGGGCAGAAACCGGCTTGTTCCCGAAGTTAGTAAAAATCCAGCTTTGTCTCTAATCTGTTCGTTATTATTCGGGTGTATAATTTATAAAGATGGTTAAGGAGACTGATTGGTCAGATCTTTCCAGGTCTGCTATATATCCCTTCTTGTGCAAGAGTACATTTATTAAATTATTCCACTTTTTTGGGATATTTTGATTCCATAGGTATAGATTAAAGAGCTTTTGAATTTTGGCTATCAGTACTGAGCCTCCTATCTTTATCGCTTCCGTGACGACACCGTCCTCCCCCGGAGCTTTGTTATTCTTCTTGTTTTTTAGAGCCTTGTAAATTTCGTTCAAGGAGATTTCTGGGATATCTTCGGAACCCTGATTTTGAACCTTCGTCTGCTGATATTCAACTTAGAGTCGATTCGTTGCTATATAATGTCTCATAAAATGATTCCATAATTTGTAACAAATGTTTTCTGTTTGATGTGATGTTGCCATTTCTATCCTTGAGTTTGACTATTTGTTTATTTCTATTTGTGAGTTTGCGTCTCATTATTTTTTTTGGGTTAGACTATTTTTACAAATTTCTGTATTCATATTATTTGACGAATGTGGTTTAGAACTTAGTTCACAAACGCCTCCATGAGTATGGATATGGCTTATATCATTTTTATTTGATGTAGTATTCATTATGATGGACAGTTTGGCACATCTAATCTCATTTGTAAACAAATGTGGTAGTGTTGTTGCAAAACACCGTCCATTTTGGGATGTAAATATTTAGCAGTAAAAGCCACGTAGTGCTCCACACACATATGATTTAAATATTTTTGATAGCGGTACTGTTTTCTGCGAAATTATATTTTAGTGAAAAAGTATATTGTGTTAAATAAGATAGGTTCGAACATCTATCCCGAGGTAACTCCACTTATTACTTCTTTCTCGTCACTAAAAGTAGCATTGATGATTACTCGAAAATGTCGATCAGTAAGAAATGCTGAAATCTATTTCAATAGCCTTGTACTTATTCCACAATAATTCAACTTAGCAAACAACTTATCGAAATGTCTCTTCAGGATTTTTTCAGACACATATCTTTTGATTTATTAAGTTATTATTCTGTATTGTGGTACACCTAGAAACTATGTATTAAAAGCTACAAAGTGGTATTAAATACGAGAAATTAAGTTTTTTATTTCAAATTGGCGCTAAAATTGACCGGTTTAAAATAGAGGAAAAAGGCGTACTCTTAAGCGGCGTGTACTTTTAGTCAGTGTTATAAAAATTTATCTAATTTTATTTGTAAGCTTACTTAATTTTTTTCATTTCAGATACGATTCCAGCCAATGTGTGTCCCTTCAACAACCCTTGGGTCCTTCAAGGGTTCCACCGCAGGGTATGTACGGGTATATCGACGATCAACAGGAACAGAGGTACCAACAAGAGGCTGCAGCTGCGCAACAGCATCAAATTGCAGTTGCTAATGCCCAAAGTATGATGAAGACAGAAGAACCTGAATCAACTGGACCATTATATCCAAGGTAAATTAGGCTTGTGTTTTTGTATACAATAGAAAGTAACTCAAGTATTCTTGTTTTTTTATTTGTATAAATATGAATGCAGCAGTATAGACTATTAAAAAAACAAATAATGCCTTATCTGGTTAAATTAAGATTTATGTAAAAACTATAGCTCTATGATTAACTAAAGATTTTGTGAAAATAGAGTCAACAGTGGAATATACTTATTTAACAAATATAAATTAATTTAAAAGATAAGAGTAATATATATCGTTAGACAAGTAAAACGACCAAAAAGTTAACGCTGTCCTAATAATAAAAAAATATAAAGTTAAAAAGTAAAATAAACATAAGGTTTTCAATAACTCAGTACTATCGAAACAGCTGATCGTTCCAAGTAAAGGTCGATTCAGACACATCAGTCACGTCTCGTCATAGTGATTGCGCCGAACCGAACAATCCGTCATACAAAATATTCTTTAATACAAATATGTTGCCGGCATTCACACTCATCAGTTGACAAACAGTTTCCCAGCTGTCAGATAGTTGATAGTTCTGTGAAAAAACAGGACCGGTTCGGCGCCGAGACTATGACGGGACTGATGGGTCTGAATCGACCTTAAGAATAAATCAGCCAAACATCTCCATACTCAACAAAAGCATAAACAATAACTACAATAACCAATAGGTTCTTACATTGACAAGGTGTTTCTAAAGATTAATATTTTTAATAAAATAATTTAAAAGGTTATATATTTGATACGGTCTACTTTTTAACTATGGTATTTGGTGTTTTTTTTTGGATTTAAATTATCTTTTTTATACTTTTTACATGATTGTTTTTATATATTAAAAAATAGTTTATATATTATAATATATACCTATTATATATGGTAAATTCAAAATATTCGTATGAAATCATATTTTTTTGTTGATACCTTGCAATCCCTTAGTTCTACGCCACTAAAGTTCAATTTTCTTGACAAACGATGATACATTTTTGGCCGGTTTTAATTTTCCAGACCAATGTATCAGTATGATGCCTCCAGCGGAGCTCCCCTTCCAGTTGGCTTTTCAGCAATTAACTTATCTGTGAAATGTGTGACAACGGCTCACGCTGCTCAAATGAAGGGTCCGCACACGTCCCCAGGGGGCACTGTTATCGATTTGTCGACGTCCAGTGTCACCACTACTAGTCCACAGGTAAGTTCGAATATAAACAGAGATAAACCGTCTCATTGACGATTGTGGCAATTTTAATGGGGACGAATGACATTAATTAAGACGATTTCTGATTTTGGTATCTCATTTAAGAATGCGGTAGAACACGAACACAAATACGACAGAGACTCGGCTGCATTATGTCTATATATATATATATATATATATATATATATATATATATATATATATATATATATATATATATATATATATATATTTCCTAATGACGTTTACATTAAGAGATTAAGTAAATATATGGTATGACATAAATATCAAAGTGATTTCATTAAATTCATTTTATTTGTAAATGAAAGCTGATTGCATTTTTTTATTTCAACTTGAGTTCCATCAGTCTCCTATACGGGTTTCGAAGTTAACCTCTCGTCTGGGAGACCTGTAAAACCTCGAGTTAAATTAAAATGCTATTGTCTAAATGGCTATTATAGTAACAGAATATGCCTGTGTTGAAAAAACAAGAAGTCAGGACACTTGTCATCGATGGGGATTTAGTTGAACTATAAATCCAAGCTTCTTCTTCAAGTTCCGCTCCTATTGGAGATTGGAAATCATTCTGGCAATTATAATTTTGTTGGTTACGCGCCTGAATAGTTTAATTAAACCATTCATGGAGATTGCGTAACCACGAGATTTTTTGTATTCCTACGCTTCTTCTGCCTTTGATTTTACTCTGCATTATATTCCTTAGTAGTTCCTATTTTTCACCTCTTATGATGTGCCCCAAGTATTCAATTTCCTGATTTTTATGAAATTTAAAACTTCGCATTGTTTTCCTAGTTGTTCGAGAACTTGTTCGTTTATTTTACGATTCATCCATGATATTTTCAAAATACATCGATAATATCACATTTTGAATGCTTCTAAGTTTTACTTGTTGGATTTTTTAAGTGTCCAAGCTTCAACCCCATCTAAAAGAGTAGAGAAAATATAACATCGAAGCATTTTTATCCGAAGCGATATATTGATATCGCGATTACAAAAAAGTTTTCTCATTCTATTAAAAGTTTACCGTGAAATTTCAATGCGGCATCTTTTTTCTTTTGTCTGATCAGTATCTTCTGTGAACCATGTTCCAAGGTATTTGTACGGAGATATTTGTTCAATTTTTGTATTATCTAGTACTAGCTTAACTTCGATGTTTTGAACTTTTGTAAATACCATGACCTTGGTTTTCTTCAAATTTATTTATAGTCCATAATCGTTACAATATATATTTAGTTGTTCAGCAAGGTGTTGCAGTTCTTCTAGTGTTCCTGCCAGAAGGACGGTGTCGTCAGCATCATCATCATCATCATCCAGCCTCTATTTATCACGTCCACTGCTGGACATAGGCCTCCCTTAAACTCCTCCATTCCTCACGATTTTGTGCTCTTTGTTGCCAATTTTTAGTGATACGCCTGATGTCGTCGGCCCAACGTGTAGGTGGTCTTCCTCTACTGCGTTTGTCTGCTCTTGGCCTCCAATTTGTAATTTTGTTCGTCCATCGTGAATCGTGCATTCTCGCTACATGGCCTGCCCAGTTCCATTTTAGTTCCGCTATGCGTTCCACAACATCAGTAATACTCGTCCTTCTTCGCAGATCTTCTTTTCTTATTCGGTCCCTCAACGTCACTCCCAGCATAGACCGTTCCATTCGTCTCTGTGCCACTCTCAGTTTCGAAGCCGTGGTCTTGGTTAAAGTCATAGTTTCCGCCCCATAGGTCATGACCGGTAATACGCATTGGTCAAACACTTTTCTTTTGAGGCTGATTGGTATGTTGGCCCTAAGTGTGTCTCGCAGTTTTCCAAAGGCTGCCCATGTTAAAGTAATTCGTCAGCATATACTATGTTATTAAATGTCTCACCATTTATTATAAGACCCTCACTGACCTCGTCAAGCTCTAATTCTGAGATAGCTTCACTGTATAAATTGAATAACAAGGGTGATAAAATACACCCTTTTCGGACCCTACGGCGAATCTGAATATCCTCGGTCAGTTCATTTTCAACTTTCTTTTTGCTGTTTGGTTCTAATAGAAGTTACATATGGTTCTAATGTCTCCACTGTTTTATGTTTTTATTTAATAAAGCCGATTTGTTTGCCGATGTATTTATTTTTTAAGCCGATTATGCTGCACTCTATCAAATGCCTTCTCAAAATCAATGAAACAGGCATATACTTCCTAATTTATATCTTAGTATCTCTGAGAAAGAATACTTACTGCAAACAGTGCATCTTCTGTTCTAAGTCCTTTCCTAAATCCCATTTGTGTATTACTTATGCCTTCATCTAATTTCTTATGTATTCTATTGTGAATTACTTTTAAAAACAATTTCAAGATATGACTCATTAAGGCTATGGTGCGATGTTCATTGCACTCCTTTGTATCGGCTTTTTTGGGAAGCAGTATGAATGTCGATTGGAGTCATTCTTTAGGCATTATACCTGTTCTATATATGGTTCAGAAAGAAGAAATCCTGGCTGAGAAACTTGAGAGAATGGTTTCAAATACCAGAAGCTGCGAACATAATTCATGCGGCAAAAACAGAGAAACCTATCGTATGATGATCGCCAACCTTCGGTAGAAGACGGCACATAAAGAAATATATATGGTATTGAATGGATCCAAAAGAAGATCAATAGATTCAGAATTCACAATTTTGAGTAATTCTATAGGAACGTCATCAGGCCCGGGAGATTTACCACTTTTAGCTTGTTTCATTGCAATCCAAGCATACCGGAAGCTATTGGACGATATTAGGAATAACCTTTTATTTCGACAATACATCGAGAGTTTACGAAAGGTAAACCTTAAAAGACGTCTAGGGGAATAATGGAACTCGAGTTGAAAAGAAATTCAATTTTTTACCTTTGTTTCAAATTCATTACTCTACATAAAGAATGAAAATGATAGTGTTTTGCAAGGGTAAACTGTAGATATATTGTTCAGATAAAAATTTTTTTCTAAAATTGTCCAGTAGCTTCCAGTAAGCTTGATTTCGCCGTTCACCTAACTCGCCATCGATGAGAAGTGTTCTGACTTTTTGTTTGTTCATATAGCGGTCGCTACTAGCTATTTTATGTTACTATAACGGTCATGTAGTCAAGATAGTCCACATTGTTTTAGTTCAACTTGTGTTCTTACAAGTTTCCCTAATGAGAAGTAAACCGCGAAAGATGTGTAGGAAAATGGTGAAAATAGAGTTAAAAAGAAATGCAATCGTTTACTTTATATATAGATAGATACAGATACATTGACAGAGTACTTTACATAGTTAATTTACCACATACTAGTTAAATAGTATGAAATAATATCCAAAATTATTTCATTAAATTCACTTTATTTATAAAAATAAATATTCTATGTTTAATTTATCTTTCATTGCAAAGTTTTAAAAAATTAAAATTATAATTAAAAAAGTCATTAAGTTCCGTCTATTTATATATTTTCCAGGTAGCGTACAGCTCACCGCATTATGGAGGAGCAGGCCAAAGGGTCGGAGGCAGCCCCCAAGCGGCTGCAAGTCCGCACCTTTCGGCAAGTCCGCAAGTTCCGAGTCCTCAGGGACAGACGCTGGACCTCAGCATTAGTAGGTTGTCCCACAGGTGAGTACTTATTCTAACACTTTGTTTATTTAGAACAAATTAGTTTCTGTATTGTCAATACTCGGTTATAAATATATTTTGTATTTCTTTTGCTTGTACATTATTACATGGCGGTAATTGATGTTATTAACGCGAATTTAAAAAAAAATTTTGTTCACTTCATGGTTGCCAAAACATTGACAATCAAAACGTATGAATAGTTCTCTATTTGTATGTTCATTCAAACGCTGAACTAAAAATATACGATTATATGAGTGGACGTTAGACGAGCACTGTAAATCCATACACCGAGTAGACCGGTCTAAATATAATGAACTGCCTTTCAAAATATTTGAAGTAATTTTTCAGGATATAATGATAATAACTTAATAAATATGAGGTATATTGTTAAACTTTTTGGAAGTATAAATGTTCATAGAGATGACTAACAACATTTAAATTCACGGTTCTATGAGGACCGTAACGATATTTAATATGTCAAACAGCCAGGCGATGAGATAAAATGAGATATGATAAAAAATGCTTTTGCAGATATTATTTTTTATGTTTATAGAAAATGTATATATATATATATATATATATATATATATATATATATATATACATATCTGTGATAATGAACAAACATTTTTAAATTGCAGTGGAGTACGACCTGTAGCGTCATTTGCATCAACGCCTGGAGGAGGACCAGTACTAGCTCCTGGCGCAGGATATAGCAGAGAATCAACTCCTGACAGTGGCGGAAGTCATTATATGGATGCTTACCGGGATCCTGCAGGTATGTTTAAATTCAATTGCAATATATATTTTTTTTAAGTAATGTGCAAAGATATTAAATAATAATTGTTGTAGGTTATGGTCCTATGAGTCCCCATCCTGGTTATGGTATGACGACAGTAGCCAGTGATTATGCCTCAAACCCCTACTCACCCTATCCACCAAGTGGATACTCATGTGCCGGTGGATATCCTGGACCTGTTACAACAGGTTACCCAGTTCCACCAGGCGGTTATTCACCAAGTACTTGTTATTCCATGCCACCGCCCCAACACTCATTATCGCAACATGATAAGTCACCCAACAAAGACAGGTAATATATGTATATATTTTGTAGCATATACCCTAACATACATAACTAACAAATAGAAACATAAGCAATGTACTAATATAGAACAGTTTATTTTTCCGAATATGAAGTTTGTTCCAAAATAAAATATATAAAGAAATTTACCATAAAATAAAAGAATTCTAACTTGCATAGACTGATCCAGCATTTAATTTTAAAACGTCTAATACCTGAAACTTACCAATATATTGCTACTGCAAATAAACCGTAGCATCCCTGTACATTGAAGATAAATGGGTACTTGGGCTTCTTTGACTTTTCTACACTGCGACCTTCTGTAAATACCCTACTTATATTTTTAAGACATTCCTCTAGGTATAAACCATTATATTCATCTTTAGAAGTACAGTCATTAATAGGATCAAGTTTCATACTTTTGAGATAGATAAAGCTCAGTTATTCCTCTTTCATATTTGCTTCATCTGTTTTATTAGTTTTGTCACACCTAAAATGGATGGTCACTATCGACAGAGCCTCAACTGGATAAGCCTAATAAATCCTGGGTCTGGTTCTTAATTTCCTCTCTATCTAATGCTTATCTCACAGAAATAGCGGCTATAATCGTGTATTATATTAGAGAGGAAATAATTTATTAAATACAACACTAAAATTAACAACCAAAGTGATAACAAATTAAACTGAATGAAATTATAACACTAGCAGAAGAACAACAAGGTTCTAGGTCGGGAAGATCATGCACCGAAGCATTACAACGAAGCAAGTGCAAAAGAAATCATTAGAATGCAACAAACCAACGTCCATGTTTCGTGGACCGTAAAAAACATTTCACTGAACTCTAATTAAAAGACGTTATCCACGTATTGTACGCAAGATGGATGCCTCTAGGTGTAAAATATCTACCTTTTGGTAGATATTTTTAATCAAAACTATTGAAGATATCTACCAAAACAACACATTAAAAGTTATAGTAGAAGAAGAACTAACTGGCCTTATTAAATCTGACAATGGGATAATCAAAAATGGGAGAAAAACAATTTAAAATAATCTGCTATACAGACGACGCAATAATGCTCTATCGAAGTGAAGATGATTTACAGAAAATGTAACATGTTTATTTCCCAAAAAAGACAAAATGCATGGTTATACCAGCAAATTTACTCAGATGTAAGTTGGAGCTGGAAGGTCAGATAATAGAACAAGTGATGGAGTTTAAATATCTAGACATTATATTATCTAACTACGCAATGCTTTAAACAGAAGTGGAAGATCAAGTGAATAACGCAAACAGAGCCGTAGGATGTTTGAACGAAACAATGTGGAGAAATTAAAATATCTCAAAAGAAATGAAAGGCAGACCTTACAAAACATTCATCAGATCAATAATGATATACGTGGTAGAAACACGACCTGAGAGAGGACAAAAAAGTTATTAGAAACAGCAGAGATGAGAACACTTAGAACAATTGTTGGTAAAAAACAATGGGACAGAGCTAAAAGTACAGATATACGACGTACATGCAAGTTGGAGAACATCAAGAACTGGGTAAGAAATAGAAGAGTAGAATTGAACTATCGTATAAGCCGAATGACAATAAATAAAGTAGAAAAGACGGTAAGAGACGGTTCCCCGATAGGAAGACGGATTAGTAGGAAGACCACGAAAACGATGGAACGACAACTTGCTGGAGACATTGGGCACATTGAAAAACATACGGTCATGTTTACATAAAAAGAAGAAAAAAAACAGAAGAGGATATCAAATTTGAACTTTGACATATATTTAATACTTCTCCCAGACTAATCTAAGGGAGAGCGCCCACCAAAGTGGCGTGGCAGTGGCAAGTAGCAAGTAGCACGCGTCTAGCATAATGTAACCAATCCTAACGAATGATTAGAATGAATGACGTTACTGTCATTTTGGTGTAAACTGAATCATTCGTTTTCATTGGTTACATTATGCTAGACGCGTGCTACTTGCTACTTGCCACTGCCACGCCACTTTGGTGGGCGCTCTCCCTAAAAGGTTTATTCTATACTTTTTTCTTTTTTATTGGGATAAAATTTCTATATAATATCAAGAGCCCTTTCCAAGCTATGTAGAATATCATTCGTTGTAAATAACCTTCAATCAAATTTCTCTTTTATTTCGTATGTATTTATTTGGATTTTGTATTGATAAACTAAGAAACTAAAAATAAGAATAGGTAACCAAAATTGTCTAAATCTGGTCAAATAAGACCAACTCCTTTTGTAAGTTTTAGAGCAAGGTTAGAAATTGATTACAAATGTAGTCTAGCAATGATCAAATCATGATTAACTATGAATTTAATGCTGTCTTGCTCTTTTATTGCATTATTTGAAGATGTCGTACTACTTATACTGGTAATTAGTTAGGAAAGAAACACAAACAATCCATAATATATCATGCAGGTCATATGAAACATTAAAATGAAACTAAGTAAGGCACTGACTGATAATACAAGATATATGTATTCCACAATATAATATAGAATGAAGACTCGAATCTAAAAAAGAAATCAAGATTTACCAACAACCCAGTAAATTCGTATAACTGAAAAAGTGACAAATGGAGTCCTATGTTCAGTAATGATATAGACCGGATGAGTGATGACGTTAAGAGGAAAAAGGTTAAAAATCGAAAACAACATTTCACCTAATTTGTATAACACCTCTGTTTGATATTAAAAAATAAGTATATCATTATATGAGACTGGTTTTCAGCAACCTTTTTTCTTGCAATCGAATTATTTGACATAGAAAAAGATCAAGTGTTTGTGCTTTGAAACTAGTATTACAATTTAACATGTTTATACTTTTAAAACATTTGGGCGTCCCCTGGTATCTAAATAAATTGTCAGCGGCATCCGTTTTGGTAACGTACCTGTGGCAATGGCAATGACGTTTATACATTAAACATTAAAATGTTTACAATGAATTATCGCTTTTAATGCAGCTTGTAATCAGGTGTGTTCGTAGTTATCAGACTTATTTTTAATAGTTTAGTTTGTGAACCCTCAAAAACCGAACATTAGTCGAAATATTTTTAGAACTATCACAAGGATGAATCATCCATAAATATTTTAAAATTACCGACTTGAAAAGTTTTAATTTAGAAGATAATGGAAGAATTAGAGAATGGGTATGTTTTATTTGATTACTTTGGAATTATGATTATGTTGCATTAATTATAGTTAATAACATTTTTATTCATAATTTTACTAAATGTGCCTACGTTGTTTATAATATATATATATATATATATATATATATATATATATATATATATATATATATATATATATATATATATATATGTTGACTATAAAAATAAATAGAAACTAAAAAAGAAAGGTGTATATTTACAAACAACATATTTCTTAATTTGAGTTTAAAAATTAAAGTTGTATTCTCGTTTCAGCATTGCCTTTTTAAACTGCAGAAAAGTTTTTTCTGTCTCTTTCTAGTGCTTAAAATACATTTGAGGTTATCACTGGTGTTATAAGGGAGCTCGGAAAAGTTCTCAGATAGAAGGAAATATAGTTATTTTTTCAAATTTGATATCTACTTTCGATATTTGTTTTTTCTTGACTTCAACTTTTAATTTGGTTTTTTGTTAATGTCTTTAATTATCTTTACCAGTCTGCTAGGCTGGTTTAACACATCTTCTACCCTAACGAAATTAAAAGCTTTAGTTAAATCTACAGAGCAAATATAGGCAGGTTTGTTATCTGCCAATGCTTTCTCAGAAATTGGTCTAAATATCAATATAACGTGTATCTATCGCTGTCCTATTTTGTTGAGACCTCTGTAGTCTCTACCTATTGACGAATAACCTTATGTTTAAAGAGTTCATTTAGTATTCCATCAGGTAGTGGAACTTTCTCATTTTCCTATCTATATCTTCAGTTATTCTTGAGTCTGATCCTCTAGTAGCTGTATGTTTAGTTTTTCAGACTATTTGACAATTTTGGTTTTCTGACCATATATTGGGCGAAGTTAGGGCTTGTACTTCAAGAATTTGTTTAGGTATTATTTCTTCATTTGTTCTTACGTAGCACCTGGGTTAAGATTTTTATGACAATATGCGTTCTTTATTCTTAAAGTATTATGAGCGCCAAATTCAATATGAACAAGTATTCTTTTCTTAATATTCATTCGAATTTATTGTGTTTTCGTTAAATTGTTGGTTTATATTGTCCATACTTTCTAGCATTAAAATTTTCGAGTTTTGCCCAAAGAAACTGCAATTATGACACAACATTTCGCCGAAGTCCATACAAGAAGCAGCAGCTGCAATTACTGGCAACGTTGTGCTAATTTTATTTTTATACAAATAGTTGTACAGTGTGTTAAACTACATCATACACTATACAATTGTTTCTGTATAACAATATATTTATTTTTAGCGCGCCTTTTCCTATCTAACATTGGCATTAGCACTTTTTGGGATTTGTCTAAAACTGTTGGTGTGATGGCTTCATACATAAGAACTTTATCAAGAAGGGCTGCTACTAACTAACCGCTGGCGCTGTTATCGCTGTGTAATCTTATTCCACATAATAGGCTAAGGCACTGGAATTTTGCATTAACAGCACATATATCTTAGTAGTATTTTAATTCCTGGTGAACTATTCTTTTTTGTGTGTGAGAGTGGAAATCTTCCAAAGGCCAGACCAGATAAGTCGTACCTGGCTTGAGTTGGATTCAGGGTAGATGGAGTACATATTTCTTTTTTTGGAGGGTCTTGACTCCGGATGTATTCGTTGGATCCTGCCTACCAACTCTTGGCTTACATATGTGGTACGTCTTTCCAGACCGTTCCAATCGCGTGTGCAGCCTCCCATATCCGTTTTTAATTTATCTGTATGTTTATATTTTATATTAATTTATATTTGTCCTTGCTGTATTTCTCTTTCTAGAATTTCATTTTTTATATAATTATTGTTATTGCGTTCAAAACATTAATCAAATCATTATTTCCCCTTCTGATAACCATAATTATGTCTTCCTCAATAAATTTAGGTACCTATATATAGGCGTATATTTCGGCTCTATCTTCATTGAACCTATTACATTCAAATACACAAGTCTGCATATTTACCATCCGTTTCTTTGCCTATTATTTCGAGATAGGCTCTGCACGATCCATGTCCCGTTAGAAATTGTGCAAAGAAGTAGTTCGTGCTCTTGTAATTGCAATTGATCTACTGCTGTAAATCCGGGATTAGCACCCTCGTCTACGTAACCCTCCCTTCATTTCTCCATTGTTCTTGCCACATTTTTATTGTGTTCTTCCTTTTTTATTTCTTTTCCTGGATATTTCTATCATATTTCTTGATCTTGTTTTTGTCTTCAGGTGAATTGGTGGTATTCCCGCTATGACCTATAGGACTAAAGTCGAGGTCGTTGTTCGGTATGCACAGACGACTTTTAACAAAATTTTCCTTTCTGTTTTTCCAATATTAATTTATACTTTTGTTTGTTTAGTACTTGATGCCAGATTGATGAAGCATGTAAAATTGTCGAGTGCACAACTTCCATAAGAATTCGTCTTTTTTGGGCATTATTTCTTTCTATGTTAGTTATAATTCTCTGACGTATTTGACATGTTTACCAAATATTCGCTTACAATCAACCGGGACGCCCAAATATTTCACCTTTTTGACTGGAAATATTTTTCTGCCTTCCAACATGAAGGAGATAATATTCCTGAATCTTGGACCTTTAAGTATGATTTCATCTGTCTTTTCTGAGGCCAATTTTAGACCTCCGATTTTCTAACCAAACTTCTCTTTCTAATGTAGTATTTGCTGAGTTCATGATTAGCCAATTGTCATTGTGCTCCACAAGTACTACAAAGTCGTCTGCGTATTTAACTGCTTCTATCCCCGGCTGCTTTATAAAATGTTCCGCAACAGTGGTACGAAAACCATTGTTTTAAACTGTTCCTACGAATACGAGTTGAGAGTAAATTGATGTGGCGGCTTCATATTACATATGTATCGTCATTTTTGTAGAAATACCTCAAGCTTATTCTAGTCGGGACTTTATCTTTTGTGTGCTGTTCAGATTTTCATTAATTGCACCCCATAAATGTGTACTACTGAACGCGTTATATCCATTTTCCCCCACGCTTATTTGCTTCCTACTAGTAGATACTTAATCTTCTTGATATTCAACTTGAGCCCCATCTTTCTACTTTTGTCTTTGACGCAATTTAAAAGTTATTGCAAGTATTTTACTATGTTCACTAGAGTGTTAAGTTTCAACTGCGTATCAAATATTATTTATAATATTTATAAGTGTGTCGTTATATGTAGTACATTGTAATATTTGCTAGAAGATTTATTCGTATTACAAGTTGTGCTTTGTGGTTTTTACAAATTGGCTCTTTTTCGTCTATTGTCTATGACAGCCCATATTGCTTAATTTGATTATAGGTCTATGATCTGCTGTGTACAGCTGTAGTGGCGCTGATTTGTTAAACTTTTTGATACTTTAGACTTGATTTAAATTTAGTTATTTATTTTGGTCAACTCAGTAACTTAGGGTCTAATAAAAAAACTTTGTCTTCAACTAAAAGCAAAATAATCATATGGACCTAAAGTGTTTTATTGTCATATAACTATTTTTCTGTTTAAACCTCCAAACATTTGTCTTTTTTTGTGGCGTTGGCTTAGTCAATTAGCCAGACAAAAATATTTGTCACAAAATTAGCTCTAATTCATTGCTTTGTTAGCATCTACAAACCACAGCTACCTCTCAAAGGCTCTTATTCAAATGTGACTCAGATTAAAGAAAATAAGGAACTCATTCAGTGCCCGAATACTATATGCAACGGAGTAGGACATATTTCTGGTAACTACGCCACCCATAGAAGGCAAGCAAGTGTATTATATTTAGTATTTAAGAAACTAATAATGTTTAATGTAAAATTTAATTATGGTATTGCTATGGCTTTAAATCTACAGCCACGTTTAAAAATCATTATCGATATAATCCATAAAACAAATTAAGATCCCTTCATAAAATGTTTGTTTTTGATATTTTTGTTGTATTATAGTTGTTAATATTTTATCAAATATATAGGGTGTTTTATTTAAACATTATAAATAAAATTTAATTCATATTTTACTAGCCCATGATATTTTTTTATAATATTGTGCAGAATGTAAAAAAAAAATTTATATTCCGTTTTTAAATATTTTAATATAGTATAGGCAACAACTTCCTTCTGGACTAACATTATATGTTTGTTACATTATGTGTATGGCAGGTTTTTATTTTTATATTGATGAAAATCAAGATGATGTCCAACTTTTTTCATCATACATATTTTTAAATTTTTTGTCCTCCTCTCGTATACTGCTGGAACATCCAAATTTCTTATAGATGGTCAATCTCACCACCAAAACTGAGTGCTATTGGCATGTGGTACCGTTCTTTTTTAGTTCCAGCTTTTAATATGTTAAAAAAATGGTGTTTATGTGAATTTGGCGCCCAACGTGTGGCATTATATTTATATACATATTTGTTGATACATATAGCTTGAAGTTTTCCATATTGGTCTCAGAATACTACCCCGTGATATTCTTGCTTCGTTTAGCCGTAGTTATGAACATTTGCTTTCTTGTTTGACTCTAAAAACTTCTGTTCTTAATGTTTGTTTGTAGTATAAGCTAGACGTATTGCGTGGTTAGGTATCTTTTTATTACTAGTACAAGCCACTTCAAATGGTTTTGCTATTTCAGTGAGCATATTAGAGAAACCCTTCTATAATATTTATTAAGCGATGTACTTGAATGTTTATTGCAAAATCCAAATTGGAGAGATATAATTATTTTTTTTTTTTAGATGAAGTATTTTCTTCGGCAGGTTGAAGGTATTTGGTAGCAATGATATTGGTTTGGATGCTTCTACTCTATTTATCGGTTTTCCAGGTTTGGGGATCATGATAAGTACAGCTATTTTCCACGTTATCGGTACATCTTGTACCTATATCCTGTATTTATAAGATTTATGACTTTTTCGATGGCTTTCCTAAGTAGTTACTGTGGTAATTTTCCTATTATTAAGGTAAATGACTAGGTCTTTTTGAGATTGATAGTGTTTTTAATTACTTAGGATCCTTCTTTGGAAGTGTTATTTATTTGGTGGAAGTTAGTGGAAGCTTTATTATTCATTGATCAGTACTACTAACTTTGTGTTCGTCGTTTTCGATTTGATCATTATCTTCCATATCCTAATTTTGAAAAATATTCTCTTTGTGTAAAGCGAACAGATTTGGTTTCTATTTTTTTGTCACTTGCCCATATTTCAGCTACTGTTCGAATTTTCGTGATTGGTTAAGTTGGTCTGTTTATTCTTTTTATAAATTTCAATCTATTAATATTTGTAATATGTTTGTTAGCGAATTGGGGTTATTCCCTACTACTTGTTGTGGTTTTCAACGGAATAATTGTGCATATGTTAATATTTAGTGCTTTTAAGCGCTCTTAATTGGTTTTGTGTACGGTCTTCATTATAAGCTATCTTAGTTTGTGGAATGGTTGTAGGTTTCTGTTTGTTTCTTAACTTTTAAAAAGTCAGTATAGCAGTAGTGCAACTTCTGTAATTAGTTGCGTAGGCCCCGTCACAGTGTATACATTTAGGTTCTTTGTTTCAGGACTTTCTCCAATCTTTTTGGAGTATGTCAGTACTCTTGATATCATTTAAAATAGAATCAATCAAAATCAGTTTCGTATTTCGAAGATCTCCTAATAATACATGGTCGTATAAATAAAAAACTGGAAGAAAGAATAGATGATAGCTGGGTTTAGAAACGGACCTGGAACCAGAGAAGCGTTATTTGCTTTTAATGTGTTAGCTCAAAGATGTATGGATATAAATGTTGATGTGCATGTTTGTTACGTTGATTTTAAAAAAGCTTTTGATAAAGTAAGACATAAAAAATTAGTTCAAATTCTAAAGACAAAAAACATAGAACATAGGGACTTACGAATAATAACAAACCTCTATTGGAATCAAAGAGCACAAATCGTAATATATAACGAACCCAGTCCAGAAATTGAAATCAGGAGATTAGTTAGGCAGGGATATATTATGTCCCCATTACTATTTAATGTATGTAGCGAAGTCATTTTTGAAGAAGCATTACTATCTCAAAGTGAAGGAATACTAATTAATGGAAGATCTATTAACACCATAAGATATGCAGATGACACCGGAATTATGGCAAGCTGTGCTGAACAACTCCAATTACTGCTAAACAAAACAAACAATTTCTGTGAAAAATATGGACTAAAAATGAATATAAAAAAGACCAAATACATGATAACAAAGAAAACAAATATACCAACAAACATATATTTGGAAAATATATCATACCGATAGAAAGGATTGATAAATACAAATACCTAAGAACCTGGATTTTAGACAATAATGATCAAACAACCGAAATAAGAGTCAGGATAGAAATAGTAGGAAATGTGTTTGTAAAAATGAAAACAATTCTCTGCAACAAAGATCTTAGATTAGAACTGGGAGTAAGAGCACTAAGATGCTACATGTTTTCGATACTGCAATATGGACTTGAAAGCTGGACATTGAAACAAGAACACATAAATAAGTTACAGTCCTTTAAAATGTGGTGTTACAGGAGTATGCTTAGAATACCATGGACACAGAAGAAAACTAACACGGAAGTATTGCGAGAAATGGGCAAAGAATGCGAAATAATAAACACAATAAAAATAAGAAAGTTACAATATCTGGGACACGTAATGAGGGTATAGCGATATGAACTGCTAAGGCTGATAATACAGGGAAAGATAAGAGGAGGAAAGAGTATAGGAAGAAGGAGAGCGTCGTGGTTGAAAAATTTAAGGGACTGGTTTAAATGCAGTTCTATAGTTCTATATATTCTTCAGAGCAGCAGTAGATAAAGTAAAGATATTAATGATACTTGTCCAACCTCCGATTGGGAGATGGCACTTAAAGAAGAAGAATAAGATCTCCTAGTCAACTTTATGTGTATGATTTCTTTAATTTCATATTTTTTATAAAGTGCAAAAAGTCAGGGCGGGGATTTATCCTTTCCGTTTGGTACAAAAAGAAATATCCCAATAAATCAATTGTTCTAAAAATTTACATGAAAAAGACAATTAAATTATTAAGAATATACAGTTAGACGAACCTTGTCATGTTACTTTTTTTTTATTATTGAGTTATTGCCTCGACAACTAAGATCATTGGCATGGTACAGTCAGGTACCTAGTGTAGTGTGTGTGTGTGTGTGTGTGTGTGTGTGTGTGTGTGTGTGTGTGTGTGTGTGTGTGTGTGTGTGTGTGTAGAGTAATTGTCTTGATACTTATCAAAGTCGACGTCATTGTCTATGCTAAGAGACGCTAATTGTATTCGAACGTCTGCCGTCCCTCCGGTGAGTACCGATCGCACAAGGATAGAAATTATTTTCATTTATTAATTTTTAATAAACGAAAATTTCTCCACCCAGATGAGATTCGAACTCACGACATTTAGGTTTAAAGGTAGGCGCTCTTACCACTGAGCCAAAGAGGGGGTTCATGTTACTTTAAAAATATATACTGTTATTTTTTAGAGAAGGATACGTTAAAATTAATATTTAACGTTAACAAAATTCTGTATTTATGAAAATCTATATACATGACAAACATTATTTACGTGCAAACATTTACTTTTTTAATTATTAGATTTTTAAACTTGGCTGTAAAATATAACTACTAACAAATGCTAAAAGTTTTGAATGTGTGTATCGCTCTCAATCTTATTTGAATTAAAACTGGTGTTGGTGTTAGGTAAAACCAAGTGACATTCATAACACGAATTCGAACCGTTTGTCTTGTAATAATCAAAATGACACCTATTATTACTTTTAGTCTGTCAGGATGTCCACGAGCAGATCGTTCACAAATTCAACCCCATTCCCAAGAACTGAAATGCCCAACGCCGGGATGTGACGGTTCAGGTCACGTTACTGGTAATTATAGTTCCCACAGAAGTTTATCTGGATGTCCTAGAGCTAACAAACCAAAGAGCAAGCCTAGAGATGGCCAGGACTCGGAACCGCTGAGGTAATTTTTATACTCAGTTTACAATAATTTTATTTTTTCTTTCTCTTATAGATGAGTAGACATTTTAGAAAATTGAAACATGTTTAGTAATACTACTGCTTTAGTTTTTGTTAAAAACAAATTTTTGTACTATGGTTTGGTTATACATTTTACTATATTTCCAATGTCATTTAACTAAATCTATTATTACTTATTTCCTGTTTCAGTATGTTATTATCGATATCAATTTTTGATATAACCATTATACTGATATTTTCATGTCATGTTGAATATGTTTAATGATTATACTGTTATATAAGCTTTTGTTGATTATCTTCGTTATCTACTGAAAGAAAAACATCAACTTCAGAGTTGACAACTGAAGGTCCACGGGTAAGAACGATCAGACTCCATTTTTGGTCGGAATTTAGATATTGACGTCATATTTTAGCTTTTCTTGGAAAGAACCCAAGCATGGTTTCGTTTGTACAATATCGATCACCGTACAGAAGATAATAAAGGGGAAAGATATAAGCCAACGGAGAAGAACGATCAGGTTCCTCGAGCTGACGGCTAATAACGATCAGATTCCGACGACCCTGTAACTAAACGTAGATTGTCCTTTGCATCTATAGCATCTTAGCGTCAGTTCTATTCTGTAATCGCTAAACGAACTGCTGCTGTTTTGCAGTTTTCATTAGTTTATTTTTGAGAAAATTCATAATGTAAAGTGATTAGTGATAGTGATATATCTAATGGAAATAATAAGCCAGGAAATGTCAAAAAGCGGAGAAAACTGACAAAATGAGTGAAGTAATGAAAAAATTACGTATCAACACTTACGAGGTCGTGGAAAACTGTAAGTGCATTCGTTACAACTGTTTTCAAGTCATCCCTTCGAATGAAAGACAACGATTAATTTCTCATTTTAATGAGTTAGGGGACTATAATGTTCAAAACAAATATTTAACAGGTCTTGTCACGGTTATACCTGTTGGTAGATTGAGAAGCCAAAACCGTGAAGCTGAAGCAAGTTTTAATCAACCTTCTTATAGCTATAGAGTTCGGGTAAATGTGAGTGGCTCGTTACCAGATACTGATGTTTGCTATAAAGCATTTTTGTCTTTACACATTTTTCCCATCTTTATGTGCTAAAATGCCCTACGGCGATTAGGCCTATCAGGATTTTAAAAATAGAAAAAAACCACCCACGGTTTGTGTTACACAATGACCATTATTTTGGCCTATATCTTAGTGATAGTTCCCTAAAAAAATCAGGCACGTAAAAGAAAACTGAAACCTGTTCCACTAAAGAAGCTATATAATGAACTTCTGCCTATTAAGACTGCTCATCATCCTCATCCAGCCTCTATTTATCACGTCCACTGCTGGAAATAGGCCTCCCTTAAACTCCTCCATTCCTCACGATTTTGTGCTCTTTGTTGCCAATTTTTAGTGATACGCCTGATGTCGTCGGCCCAACGTGTAGGTGGTCTTCCTCTACTGCGTTTGTCTGCTCTTGGCCTCCAATTTGTAATTTTGCTCGTCCATCGTGAATCGTGCATTCTCGCTACATGGCCTGTCCAGTTCCATTTTAGTTCCGCTATGCGTTCCACAACATCAGTAATACTCGTCCTTCTTCGCAGATCTTCGTTTCTTATTCGGTCCCTCAACGTCACTCCCAGCATAGACCGTTCCATTCGTTAAAGTCATAGTTTCCGCCCCATAGGTCATGACCGGTAATACGCATTGGTCAAACACTTTTCTTTTGAGGCTGATTGGTATGTTGGCCCTAAGTGTGTCTCGCAGTTTTCCAAAGGCTGCCCATGTTAAAGTAATTCGTCTTTGGATCTCACATGTTTGGTTATCCCTGCTGATTCTTATTTCATGACCCAAATACGTATATTTCTCCACCAGTTCTACCACTTTGTCTTGAATAGTCAAATGGTTATTGGGGACCAAATTTGTCATAAACTTAGTTTTGGTCAAGTTTATTCTCAGGCCCACCTTCGAACATTCAAAATCTAAATTAAGACTGCTAAGTTGCATGATTTATTGCCCCTAACCCAATTCCTGACAAATCCTGAAGCGCATTTCTTTTACCAAGGACTAGTTTCCGATGTCGGTACGAATGAGGGTAGTGATGTGGAATTTGCCAAAGATCCACCAATCGACATTTAACGCGAAAAATAGATCAGAGTCTAGCTCCTTAATTAAAAATTTGAAGATTTCAAGTACATATATAATTAGCAAACTATTTTTTTTTTTTTTTCATTTTTGTATTAAAAAGTCTTATAGTAATAAACTGATAACTTAAACTTAAATACTTCGTATTTAATTTTCCTGAACCAAAATAAACGACTTAAAACTTTTAAATTCGATTTGTACAAAATGAACAAAATGTGAGTCTGATCGTTCTTTCCCGTGGCAATTCAACTGCATAACTCTCTTCTCATACATTTTCTAACTCTGTTTATTATTTCATGTACTAGATTGATACGAAAAAGGGAAATTTGCTGTAATTATATACTCGTATAAATAAGAACGTGACATTTTGGTACCAATTTGATCATTTCGAAATCCAACCCTAGGTCTTAATTAATACCATCGCATCTTTATTAAAATTTCATTTTTCTTCCAATATTTTTTTCAGTATCTCTCACTTAATATTGCACTCTACACCTTTTACAAAATTGGCTATATCCTATTAAACTTTAAATCCACCTCTGTGTATAACCTGAATAAAACATAACGAATTGGCAATATTCCAATTTATTTTTGTTATTTTATCAGTATTTATCTTAAAAACAATTTAGTATTCTGTGGTAAATTATTTTTAATATATAGTTAATGTCGATTGCTTGAAAATTTAGTTAAGTGATTTGTTTCATGCATACAGATGCCCGATACCGGGCTGTGATGGATCTGGCCATGCAACTGGAAAATTTTTATCACATAGAAGGTAAAAAACATTTGGGTATACATGTATTTGGGTATGACTTGGCTATTGATTGGGCCAAAATTATAAGCTATTGCAATATGCTTTATTAATTACTTTATCGTCATTTTAAAGAATTTAAATCGTTTTACTATGCTAATCTATTAAGAGCAAAATTCGACTCGATCTTCAACTTCGGAACTTCTAAAATTTAACCGTTGGTAGCGGTCATATTGTTAAAGCTACATTATGTCAAAGTAGCTGTCATTTATTCATTTAAATGTTTATATTTAATTCATTATGGATGGATATACCGTACAAAAATACATACAAGAATAAAATTGTTTTATCAAAATTATCAAAATAGGTATTCTTTGTGAGCAACCTTCCTCGCGGTTTGCCTATTTTACGGCCGCCAAAATTGTCTTACCTACAGGATTATTCTCAGGCGGTCGACAAATTTTAGTCTACTAATTTAGTAAACATTTAACCAACATCCGAACGTCGACGAAACGCAAGATTTGCGAAAACATAGCCGCTGTCCGTAAGAATATGCAGGAGAATAAGAAGCAATCGATTCCACGTCACACAAGAACTTGAACTTTCTGAGACCATAACTAGGTGAATTTAATATTGTAACTTGGGGCTACTCCCGTACAAACTTTAAGTTTTTGCTGAATGGGCTCCGGATTAGTTGAAAACTGTCCGTTATGTTCATTAAAAAATCGTCTTCAGCGATTAGGCACATTTTTATTTATTGGTACGTCAAAAACAGAATTGTTTAATTTGGAAAGATACCAATTCAGATAAGATCTAAGAGCGTCCAACGCTTTTCATAACAGTCACTGTTTGGTATAATTTTGGGCTAGCGGCATCATATGTCCATATTTCTTTTACAACAACGTTAGCCAGGCGATTGATTACCAACTTTTTTTGTCTCAAGTTGAATGATACAGAAACTTACGATATATGGTTTCAAAAGGATGGCGCTACATGCCACACATATTGGACATTTAGCATTAGCGATTTCAGGGAAAGGTTATATCACTTAGAGATGATGAGAACTGGCCACGGAGATCGTGCAATTTTACCGCATTAGACTCTTTTTCTGAGGTTTTCTTAAGTTATAAATCAATGCGAATCGGCCACAAACCAGAGCGGCTTTCAAGCCAACATAAGCAATGCCATCGATCAAATTCAGCCTGATCTATGGGCGATGAAAAATGGTATTCGTGCCACCGAGCGAAGCTGTAGCGGACATGTTATATTCGGTGCTATAACATATAAATAATAAGCAGCAGATACATAAAAACTTGTCAAAGTAAAACTTGTCAAACTTGTAATTTGTTGCAAATAAATAACCTCTTTTTTTTCATTGTATAAGATAAGAGTGCTACAATTAAACTTATTGTTCACTATAAAATTTAAAATGACTAGTATGGCAAAGAGCAATAAAATTTTAAGGTGTCAACTGTCCAATATCAAAGTGTGACAGAAACAAGCAAACAAGGTGTAGCAAGTTCCGAGACTGTTTCTATGACATGTTTATTTAGCAATTTTTTATGAGATTTTATTTTTTCTCTCAATATACTTTCCATTTACATCTCTACAATGCTTCATATGAACCTTTCACTGTCAGAAGCTGTGCTGCAGTTTATTTTCTGACAGGCTATTGATGGTCCTTTAATGACTGGTCGCCGATTCCTTTCAAGCAGGATTTAAATTTTGGGAACAGGTAAAAGTCGCAGGGTGCTACATCTGGCAAACAGGACGAATTCTCCATAACTGTGACCTAGATACAAATGGATGATTCAGAAGTTCTCTTTTAACATTCCGCTCCCCTTTTTGCAAATTTTTTCTCGTAGTCTTCCTAAAACCTCTAAATATGAATATGTCTTACCTTGTGGTACCTATTCCATGTAGGTATCTCGAAGAACATAATCAACATAGAACACAATTTGTATTTGGACTTACTCGTACTGGCTTTTTTACTCTTGGAGAGTTTGAAATCTTCCACTGCATAAATTGCCGCTTGTTTTTAGGAAAATTTTAAAAAAATCTATATTTCGTCACACGTTATGATCCTCAACAAGAAGTCAGAGTTCTTTCCGATGCATTCTAGAGTGTCAGAACAAATGCCTTCACAATGCATCTTCTGTTCCAGCGTTAGAAATCTGAACAGAGACTTAGTACGCATTTCCAATGTGTGTCACAGTTTCTTTATTATTATCAATATACTTATTAATGACTCTAATACTCAATCGACTCTCTTTTCGAACCTTTGGGTCCCTTTTTGACCATTTAAGTTATTTTTTAAAGTCACAGGCGCCCATCATCCTCATCATCCTGCCTCCTGTCCAAGAAACGGTCATACCATTCAAAAACTCTGCGACGGATTAACAACCGTCCTTAGTTGAGTTTCTGTGTCTTATCGACCTTCTAATAAGTAAACTAGTGAGAGGAATGGTTTTTCAGTCAAAAAATAAAACGATTCTATTATCTCGTTAAACTCAATATTTCACTAATGTTTATTAGCTCTATCAGCAATACACTAAAATTATTTATGTCAAGCGCCTTTCCCGAAAAAACAGTCAGTCAGGATATGTTGTAGTAAAAGGGACACATAATTATAAAATTTGATACATTCCTCTTATCTATGGAATTTATTTAATTTCTCATCTTTATTCTAGCGCGTCGGGATGCCCTATAGCAAACAGAAACAAAATGAGAGTTTTGGAAAGCGGTGGATCCGTTGAGCAACATAAAGCTGCCGTAGCTGCTGCAACGGCAATGAAATTTGAAGGTGTTAACTGCCCAACGCCGGGGTGTGACGGAACTGGACATATAAACGGTTCTTTTTTAACGCACCGGTCCCTCAGTGGATGTCCTGTAGCGGGTCAAACAGTGAAGAAGTCCAAATACCCGGAGGATATGCCTTTTTATACTAAGGGATATACAGGTGGGTAATGTTTTTTCAAGGGTATTTCTTATAAAGCATCTGCTACATTTTTAGAATATGCATATTTTAAAACAATTACCATGTACTTAGGCCCAGTATTCCATATAATATTAATGAAACTATTATTTTAGTTAGGTAACTATTCAGTTTCATATTTAAAGACACAAATAAAACAATAAATATATATGTATATAGAATGGTTAAGTGCTATATTTGTTCTGTACTTTTGTATAGAGTAGACATGTGGACACCAAAAATATCAAGTATGCATAGAATTAAAGCATTGGAAATGTAGTTTCATATACTGATGTTGAAGATACCTTGGACAGCAAGCAAAAATAATGAGAAAGTACTAAGGAGGGTCCACAAAGACAGAGAATTGCTAAAGACTGTTAAACACCGGAAAATGTCTTATCTGGGACATGTAGTTAGAAGCAATCGATATAGAATATTACAACTGATCCTTAAAGGCAAAATAGAAGGCCGTAGAGGTGTTAGACGAAAACAGGTTTCTTGGTTAAAAAATATTCGTTAATGAATTGAGATATCAAATGCAGGACAATTTTTCCATATGACAGAAGATCGAGAATCCTTCGCGATAGTGATCGCCAACGTCAGATAACTCTGATATGGCACGTGAAGAAGAATATATATATATATATATATATATATATATATATATATATATATATATATATATATATGTATATATATATATATATATACATATATATATATATATATATATATATATATATATATATTATATATATATATATATATATATATATATATATATATATACCTAGAACTAAGATTAATACTATTATAAAAATTAATATTAAACTCACCAGACTTTCGGGTTGAAACGCGTCGATTTCCGTTGGACCGAACTTTCGACATCCTCTCTGATGTCTTCTTCAGGGCTCCCAGACACTACTACACTGTTCACTATTCCTTTACTACTCACACAGTAAACAATTGCCAGTAGGTGAATTAATCACTGTCCATGATGTTCCATATTTGTTGATGCAACAATGTAAAATTAAAGTCAAAGTATTTTGAAGCTACAGTATACACTACACTACAGTATGAAATTGCAAATAACAGTTTTATTCTTTATTAATATACGGTATTTTGAATTTTGTGCACACTATATATGTTTTCCATCCATTCACCATCTTTACGGATGTCTTCTTGAGGTATTTCTTTAGTTGGTCTCTATTTTCGTTTGTTCTTGTACATCTGCTGAATGCTACTGCTTGACAGTCTTCCTACTCTGTTCTGTTTAATTGTTTTTCTGGCTTTGCATAGAGCATCAGCTATTGCTAGTTTAGTATCCAGAAGGGTTAAATCAAGTTTCTTCGTCTTTTTTTGTAATAACCAACAGTTCACGGCTGTCATGTCAATGAAATGAAAAAATATTCGTAAATAATATTTCTTCGACCTGATTTTTATACGATAAAATCCTAAAATGGAATCAAGGAGACCTACACCTCCTATGTAGTTGTTATAGATTAGGATACTGTTAGGACAAGGTATCATTTTATGTATACTTTCTTGTTTGAAAAATCTTCTTTTTCCTTCCTTTGAGTTACTTCCAGCATATGTTAACATTATAGTAACGATTGTATTATCAAACTATGACACTACACTGACATCCACATTATCTATATTGGCTATTTTCTTTCCCATATGACCTCTGTCGCGCTTCTTCATTTCTTTCTCAATTGGTATCACAACTCCAGGAACACGCTTAAGTCTTACTGTTTCCAAAGTTAAAATTCCCTCTTTGGTCAGATATATCATAAGAGGTATGCTGGTGAACTAATTGTAAAAAAACAACTTGTAATGTTGATGTTTTGGTATCGAATTTGCTAATTTGACAACCACGTTGCTGCTCATACTAAGATTTGGTGCTCCTATAGGTATAATATTACTCTGGGAACCAGCAAACAAATTAAAGTCATAGCTGAATCCCAAAATACCACTCAGCACAAAGTTTTTGAAGCCCGACTTATGTTTTTTTTTTGGGTCATACTGCTTTAGCTTGCTTCGCGCTTTTGTTGGTATAATCTGTTCGTCTACAGCTAGAAATTCTTCTCTCGGAACCATGAGTAGTCGTTCTTTGATGTGGCTCAGAATAGGTCTAGTTTTAAATAATCTTCATGTCCAGGCTGATCATTTTCAATCATGTCAACATTGTTATTGAAATTCAAGACACGTATTACAGCTCATCACATCGCTTACTGTTCGTTGGCCAATATTGGCATTCCAATAGTGTCTTGTTGATGGAAGTGGAATTATCGACATGTAAAAATAGTAATTCCTATAAATTGTTCTATTTCATATTTTTCTATATTACGTGGTTTATTTGGACGTTGTTGCACTGAGTATAAATTTGATTGGTCTGTGATATGCTCTATAAGATTATCAGGAAAGAGAAACTTAAAAAATTGGACCGGAGTTCCTAATTGTAAAATCGACGAAGGTAAATTTTCAGAACCAGTAAATTTTGTATCATTTTCCGATCTTCTCAGATTTCCTTTCACCCAATTATGAGATTTCCTTCTTCTATATCGTAGTCTTTCAGACAAAGGGGTATCCTCATCTGAGGAATCTGAGGATATGGCAGAAATGATATACAAACCATCGAAAATATCTACTTCCATAATTGAATACAGGCAAAGATTGAATATAGGCGCTTCTCTTTAATATAATAGTGGACGAAATAATACAAGTTTCCTTGACATTGCTTGGTCAATTTTCACGCTCCTCATTGTCACTCTCTTGACACAATATCATCTAATTTGTGCCGTCTTAATCGGAGAGATCTGATTCTTCACTATTAGTACTATTTGGAATTCTAACTGAAATTCATTGTACCATAAAAGAGTTTCGGATCCATATCTACAAAAACAATCAATTAGTCCATAACTTCATAGTGTGCCATATATAGCATAAACCTTTTTTGGGGTTTTCGAGAGACTTTCAACATTCTTAATTTTTAGTACTTACCTAAGCAGATATCTAATATCACAATACAATAAATTTCAATTTTTTATCGCCGTAAAAAACGTTTTTACTTTGAAAAATAACCTCTAACTTCGAGCACTGTTTTACGTGGATCAGAATTTCAACAAGAATGAACTTGAAACTGCGCACGGCTGCCTATCTCGCCGTCAGAGATATGCCGCATATTTCGCATACACTATTAGTACGTGTCAGATATGGGCTACCATGCAGCTACGACAAAAATTGAGTTAAAACATTAAATTTATTTTTTTTTTGTTATATTTTTTTGGTTTATTCAAATAAATTTCCAACTTTGTAAGTGTTTTGCGTAGACGCATTATTGGAGTTTATAACTCTCCATGCTCATTAGCCTGATGAGTCACACTAAAGATATTCTTAAAAATACTACATCAAAGATTATACAAAAAAAGTGAATGGGACATCAGTGATTCCCAGTTCGGATTTAGGCAAGGTTTAGGAACACGAGAAGCAATAGTAGCAACACAGGTGCTGGTCCAAAATTGTTACGATCAGAGGAAGGATGTGTTCCTATGCTTTTTAGATTACCAAAAAGCGTTTGATCGTGTCCAACACCACAAGTTAATGCAGATTCTTAAGAAAGTTGATATAGACCAAAAAGACATAAGATGCATTGAAAACTTGTACTGGCATCAAACGGCACAGTTAAAAATAGACAATTCTATATCCAAACCCATACATATAAGAAGAGGCGTTCGACAGGGATGTGTGCTTTCCCCTCTTTTATTTAACATTTATTCGGAAGCCATATTTCAAGAGTCTTTGGAGGATGCAGAGATGGGAATCAAGGTGAATGGAGTATTGATTAACAACATACGATATGCTGATGATGGTGTCTTAATTTGCGAGAACATAGTCGATCTTCAACAACTTGTCAATATAATCGGAGAATACAGTAAGCGAATGGGATTAGAGATTAATACCAAAGAGACCAAATTTATGATCATCTCCAAAAACTTAGATGCACTTGAAAACTCCACCATAAATAACACTGAATACTAAGTCCATTAAAAGAGTGAGTAAATTTAAATACCTGGGATCGTGGCTTTTTGAAGACTGGGCATCGGACAGGGAAGTAAAATGTCGCATTGAGCAAGCTCGACAAGCTTTCGTAAAATTCAAAAAAGTACTGACTTGTTCAGAGTTTGATCTTCAACTGAGACTAAGATTTACTAAGTGCTACGTATGGTCAGTGCAGCTATACGTATGGCGTAGAGGGCTGGACACTCAAAACGAGGGATATAAACAGATTAGAAGCTTTCGAAATGTGGCTTTATCGCCGTATCCTAAAAATACCATGAACAGATTAAAAGAATAAACCAAGAACGCCAACTTTCCGAAACCATCAAGAAAAGGAAAACGGCGTATCTAGCTCACATCATGCGAAATGAAAAATACCAGTTCCTCCAACTTATAATCGAGGGTAAAATTGAAGGCAAGAGAGAAATGGGATGCAAGAAAATGTTCTGGCTCCGAAACATAAGGCAATGGACAGGGATTAACGACATACAATCTCTGATACATATTGCAAAAAATAGAGAATTAATGGAAAATGTGATCGCTAACATCCATTAGTGGATTTGCATCTGAAGAAGAAGATGCTCAATACCAAATAAATTCTAATTAAAAATGCATCTAAAGAGCTTTAAATTAAGTGTTGTGGGAATAGTATAGACTGGCTTCAAACAACAACTGTCAAAATCATAAACGAAAGATTTGTCAAAATATGTCAATAACATTAAATTTTTTAGATGTTTTTTTAAATATTACTTTAATAGCTTGTCAGAAGATAATGAAAATTGACTAATTTTAATTTATGTCAAGCTGGTACTTCTCTTCATGATTTATCATAAAATATGATAGGAAATAATTTTCTTGCATGAATAGGTATATTTGAATTACTATTAATATTTTAAAGTCTTTTGAGTATTTTTTGTTTTGTTTTTCTACAGAAATTAATAATAAAAATTTGAAGTTATAGCAAGATGCTTTATAAAACGTAGAGAATAAACAACACCGATGATATTATTTGTAATATTGTGAATGTCATGATATATTCTTGTTGATTTATTTTCCACGGGACTAAAATTTATTTCTAGACGTCTTCTTGCAGGTATAGAACAGGGACCTAATGGTGGAGAAGACCTTATGACCTTGGAGGCAGAGATCTCCGAATTACAAAGAGAGAATGCCAGGGTCGAGTCTCAGATGATCAAACTGAAATCGGATATAAACGCAATGGAAAATCACTTGGGCCAAAACGAAAAAGTAAGTAGCAGTCAAGTGAAATTACATGCGGTCTTAAGCAAAATGTCATTTAAGTGTGCAAATATATTAACTTGCAAAAGTTTTTGAATAGAAATAAATAGTTTATTCAACATATAGCTCCTAAATTTTCATCTTCTTAGAGTGACCTCTTCGTTTCTGAAAGTCGGTGAAAGATTCTGACAAATCTTTCTCTATTCTGTTCGGCTCTCAATAAGGATTGAATATCGATCCACTCTGATGTTATTCAACCATGAACATCTGCCATCTGGACCTCAGGTTTATTCAATTTTCGCCTATATAAATAACCTTAAGAGTTCATAATGTTTTCCCCGTCACACGTCGTAGATAAAGGGTTTTGCGGCTTCTTGGTAGTGTTACAAAGTTCTCTGTCGTTGCCAATATTGTGCAATACTACCTCGTTAGTGACATCATATTTCCATGGTATTTTCATGAGTCTTCTAAACACTCACATTTTACTGATGTTGATTTTAAGAACAAAGGATTCTTCTGCTACTGCATCTAGAAGTCGTTCCGTGGTGTCCGCTAGGATGACAGTATTATCGACATATCTTATGTTGTTGATCAGCCTTCCGTTAGGGTTCCGGCTTTTTGGATGTTTTCATATAATGTAACATTACATGTTATTTAGACCCTTTCATAGAGATAATGAATCCGTCCTTCAAATATTTTAGCTATACTATTTAACGTATTTGACGTGAGAATTTTCCGTATAGTACAAGATGCCAATGCAGGATCACTACGTTCTTAACGTAGTTAATCAAACCCACATTTTTACATACATTTAAAAGTAGAACACATTGATAAAAGGTTGCTAATCAAAAAGTGGCCGCATATTTTTTTAATGTAATTAATTTTTGAACAGATGTTTTATTTCGTTTCATTTAATATTTAAATAGAATAGGCTGCTCATCAAATTAAAGTGTAATATGATTATATAAGATTGCCTGAGAAAAAATGGTGTCGAGGTATCAAAGATAAAGTAAATTAGAGTTAGCACTTAACTACACTAGGATGACAAGTGATAATATGTATATTATTATTAATCTATACTTCATCTAATTTATATACCGATGCACGTCATTATTTACGTCAGAGATAGAAGTTGACATAGTTGCCAAAGTATAAAAAAATCCTGACTCCATTTTAAATCAAATAAGTCACATAATTATTGCAAAATTATTACCATCTCTTTTACAACGACTATTTAAATTCTTACGTGACATTTCTGAAATAAAACACACTAATTTTGTTCTAAAAAGAACCGATTTTATTAAAAAGGTAAAAATATAAAACAAGAGGTATTCACTTTAAAATTCAAAATAATATCACAAGTACAATAAGTGTCAAAACCGCACTGTACAGTTACAGTGTGTTCCGAACAAATTTTCTTCATAAAAACGCTTTATAATGCATTTATACAAATTAAATGAAACATAATATTGTGTATTTCTTTAAGTTAACATTAATAGAAATTTTTAAATATTATTTCTACGCGTATATAATAAAATATGTCTAGTGGCTCTAATGAAAGTGTACTCGGCAAAGTGATTCTAAAAAAGAACACACCTAAACATTTCGTGTTGGCATCATGTGACGTCACGAGCTATGACGCCCATGACGTGCATCGGTATGTTAATTAGATAAAGTGTATATCTATCGACGCATGTTTTAAAAACTCATACAACTGACATTTCGAACCAGTAGCGTTCTATACTCTTACTTTATCTTTGATACCTTGCGTTTTTAACAGCTGGCAACCCTAATTTTCGACCATTTTTTTCAGGCATCCTTATATCATTATGTTAAGAAAAAAATAAGCTTTAATTTAATAAAAAAACATGCATATACGTCATGAGTAGCTTATTTTATATAAAAAATAAAAGTATGAAATATTTTTTTTTCAAAAATTAATTACAATTAATTTACTTAAAAATATTTGTGGCCACTTTTTGACTGACAACCTACTGTCAATGTATTCTCCTAATTTTTAATGTACCTATGTATAAGTGTGAGTTTGATTAACTACGTTATGAATTATTAACTACGTTTTGAACATAGTGATCCTGTAGTGGGATTTTTTATGATTAAAAAATCACAGATTTTTAATTACTTTAAATGGTACTTTAGTTTAATGAATTTTGTTAAAACTACATATGGCAATAGAGAAACTATAAATTTTTTACAGCCTTGAAATTATGCAGTAATTGCACTTCTTAACAAAAGTAAATAAAAAGCTTAAATAAAAGTAAAATAACATTGAGGCTGCAAATTAAGAAAAAAATCTACAATAGAAGACTTTTTCGTAAGACCGCATTATAATTATATTCTTACGTTGCTTTCCGTATCACACGTCACCACATTAACAAGTCATAAGTGATGTGAATTTCATATTATAATTTATTATTATTATATATTAGTCTTATCAGATTAATCAGAAACAATATCGAACGTTTTATTAAAAATCTGTACACATTTGGATTTTTGTTTGCATAATTTAGTTTTTTCTATATATCTGTAGAGATAAAATAACGGATAACAAAGGTCAGATAGCTTTGAGTAAGACGAACTTAATTTTTATAAGTCTTGAGCTGCTAACTAACAACAAAAGGTCAACTATTTGAATGCTACATAGATAATTTCGGTTTTCTTATGTAACAGAAGCTTTGACCCTTTTGGAAACTGGATCTGTGATGAAGGGACTGAAGACTCTTGAAATTAACGAACGTCGTAATAAAAAAATGAAAATTAGAGTACTTTGTACATGAAAGATATGGTTTACTTCAGTTGCTAGAGGTGAAAGTGTTTGATGGTAATAGAGGCCTGAAGAAACGATGTATTTGCTATGTTTTGCTATGCTATATATTGCGTGTCCAATTATTGGGTACGTTATTGTGGTATAAAAAGTTCTGATTAATAGTATACCATTAGTATGCATTATATTATTGCATCTTATTGTGCAAGGCAGATTTGGTTGGTCAACTACAACAATCATTTGTTTAAAATTGTCAAATGTCACTCCCATGCGCAAACCGTAAAAAAATGGGAAGAAGGACAAGGATGATGTAGACTTGTCAGGGTAACACTAAGTAACCTTGAAGAGTCAGCATCTAAGAAGTAGTTGGGAATGACCAGAAAAACCCTACGTTTGACAGTTGGGTTTTAACTGGTCATTCTCAACTAAGCAAACACCTCTACATACGGGGGTTAGCAGACACACCTCTATGTAGGAAGTGTAATCGAGAAGACGAATCTATAGAGCGTGTCCTATGTGAATGCCCGGAGTTATCGTTAATACGAGAGTACGCATTCGGTAAGTCCCGGCGCACATCTGCCCACATAAGGGAAATATCTGCTGGTGACTTGTCCATCTTCCTAGAAATGGCAAGATGGACAATGAGCTAAGGGTGACAGCTTCCTGGGAGAATGCACAATGGGTCAATTGTGGTGTATGTGCGGGGAACCTAACTCGCGCTCCCTACTCTACAGATACAAATACAGATGCAAGGCAAAATTGGAGGAAAGCGAAATGTAGAAAGACGAAGAATATCGTGGCTTAAGAACTTGATGGAATGGTTTGAATGCAGTAGTGCAGAACTATTTAGAGCGTCAGTCAACAGAGTCCGCATAGTGATGATGATTTCCATCTTCGATAGAAGTTGGAACTTATAGAAGAAGATAAGTACATTATATGCAAATTTAATCATTGTATGTATACTTAGTGGTAGGAATACCAGCACTAGCGAATCTTACCGAACGAATATCAGCTAACGTTTCAATCAAACCTTTTTTTAATAATGTAGATTTTAGTCAACCAGGAACATAACTTAATTTTATTATATGAAATTTCACATCACTTATATTGTTTTATCTTCAGTCATATAATATTATACTAATTCTGAAATTAAAATGTTGCTCGGTTTTTTTCAGTTTTTATTTTATTTGATGTTATTTTTCATTACATTTTGTAAAATTCTTTACTGGTGGTTCTAGAGATATATAAAATTAATTTTTAGAAAATTTCTTTTATAAAAATATTCCGTAAGATGCCTATGGAATACATAATTGTATCGTTTCTTCCAGAAAGTCAACTATGAACTAGTTGTCATAATGGATTTTTTTCTCTATATTGAACACCCCCTGATTTATTATATCTATCTATATACTAGTTTTACAGTTGTGTCACAAAATATTCTATAAGTAATTCATTATTTCACTCGTCACATTTCATTCTATCTATCCTACATGATTTTTTACTTTTTTTTTAATTTGATAGATGATTCTAGATAATACGTATTAGACCTACCTATAAAATTTTAATGTTTTTTACTCAAGATGATATGCATTGTTGAATCAATTCTTTATTTCCGGTCAGTTTGTTTTACTAACGGAACATACATAAAATACCGTTGAATATACATAATATTTTTTAACAATTAAAAAGTGTATGCGAATATTTATCTATTAATGTGAATTAACGTATACTTTAATTAGTTTCATTATTGTATTCTTCAAGTACCTAAGTATATAATAGGTATCTTTAACATATTGCATACCAATAAAATATTTTCTTTTTTAAATTAATGGCGAATTAGTATCATTTTATATGACTGTAATAATGAAAAAAGGAACCTAACGCATAGTTTCGTATCCTCACCACAGCAACGCTATCGTAAAAAAGCAATAGGACCACACTAACCTACCTTCCCTTCTCTCCCTTCTTCACCAGGAAACCCAGGCGCTATCGCAACGTTCCAACAACCTCAACGAGTACTACGAGAGTCTGCGTAACAATGTCATTACACTTCTGGAGCATGTTCGACTGCCCGGTGCCAGTTCTGGAGGTCCAGGTGGTCCAACTGCTGAAAAAATCGGCCAAGAAAACTTCGATTCCTATTTAAGCAAGCTGCAGACATTGTGTACGCCTGACGGATACTGTAGTGACGAGAACAGACCTTTGTATGAGACTGTGAAAAGCGCTTTGCAAGATTTTACTGTACTGCCAACTCCGATTTAAAAGTGAGATCATCTTGAGACTATGGACTCTGCGTTTTGTGAGTAAGGCAGTTTTTGGATGGTAATATGAATTATATAACTGGCCTACAGAAAGTTGTTAATGGTTTTCTTATTCCAATTTAAAAAAAACGACTATAAATATTCCACTATTATTAATAAAGTCTTAAACAAGACTTTCCAAGTTTTTTAATTTTTAAAACGATGTTCATGTATTAAACTTTTACAACTAAATGAAAACCACTTCCAAACTTTTTGTACGCCTCCTGTATTAACAGTTTTCATATTCGCTTTTACTTAAACTGCTTTTGTCTCTTTGCAAAATAGCCCCATCTATACGTCAAATGCTGTACTAACAGAAATACCTATTATGTATTTTGGCAATTACTACTTTTGTGTTAACAGAAATCTATATAATAGTTGGATGAGAAAAAAATCAATATCTTTTCTGGTAAATAAAAATAGCCAACAGGGTAAAAGTGGTGGCTACTAGTGACATCTTTTAAACAGAAGCATAAACTTTAATTATGAAGCTTTCATTTTAAAAGGAAACTACAGTACGAGTTCCAAAAATTTAAGGTATTCTTTATTTGAATGATTCTATTTATTATAGTTATTTTTAAATCCAACTGAAATAACTAGAATACTATGTATTTTCGAACTTCTATTACGGAAGTAATTTTAATAAGAAGTATATTTAGTGGATAAAATATTTCATACTGGTGTAGAAGATATTATTACTTTTTAAGTACATTATTATAGTATCTTTTACAATATTAATTTTAATCGCTTCAAACTTTTACAGTAGATGGAGCCACTATAATAACAAATTGGTACCTACATTTTTAATATTTTAACTACTTCATTAGTCCAATATTCAAAAGTTATTATGCATATATAAATGCATTTCAGTAATACTATTAACTGTGATAAAAAGTACCCATTTCAAACTACAATATACTTATTGATCAATTATTCATATAGACCTAGCCCCACAAATTTTCCGACGGGAACATTATCTAGTTGTGGTAAGACTGTTGCCAGTCATATACAGGACCAATTGTACATACAATAGTGGACCTGTGACAGGAAAAATATAATACTTAGGAATTATATTTAAATAAATTAGTGACCACAGATTAAATATAAAATTACGTCATAGAATTATCAAATGCTATATTTGGTCAGTGTTGTCACATGGCACCAAGACCTGGACTCTAAAGGCTAATACGATCAATCGCCTGGAGGCGTTTGAGATTTGGTTGCATAGAAGAATGTTCCAAATACCTTGGACACCCATGCAGTCTAACGAAGCTGTGTCAAATAGAGCAAATGGAATAACCACAAGGGCTCAGTTAATGGAGGAGGAAGATATATTTTTGTTCATGTTCTACACATTTTATATAATTGTACCCTATCTCACATTTAACTAATTACATACTTAACATAGTTTAAATTAATTCTTAATTAAATTTTGTGTTTGTGCAACTTTTAGTCCTTTTCTAAAAGCCTTTTCTCGCATGTTTCGAAGAATTTTAATATCTTTAGCAGATATACCATTTTCTTCAGCCCATATTATGCAGGTATTGAAACAATTAAATGCTGTATCTGGTTTTACTTTTAAAGTTGTAGTTGATGGCTCCAATATATATTTCAATTAAGCTTTCTTCTTCTCGTAGTGCTTTACGTATTTCATTATATATCATAGTTTGCTGTTTCTTTAGTCCGTTCAAACCGTTTAAAGTTTGAAACTAATCGACAATGTGTAGATTAGCTTCAAGATCACAATTTTCTGTCTCTTGTGGTATATAATTCATTGTAGGCCATAGCTTTTGTCATGATGATTGAATTAGGTTAGGTGAAACAGAGCTCCATTCTTGAATGAGAGAGAATACAACATCCTACCCTGATCTATTGGGTGTCTCTGCCTGAAAAGGAATACTTCCGCTACGTATCGAGGGACGTTCGCTGCTTCTCGTAGTGCTCCGTTGTGTACAGCTTAGTTCTTCTTTCTGTTGGTCTTGCAGGTCTGTTTTATGCGAGAGATGTGTATGCCAGGAAAGGTATGTACGTAGCATGAAGCCATGTGTCTGTTCTGAATGTTAATTTGCTTCTTCTCTTAGGCTTCTGATATTGTTTTGTATCAAACCGGGATCCATTGTAACTTCGAGGTAGTTTGCTTTACTTGACCATCCATGAGAGTGTCGAACATATCTAGTTGTTCGGCTGGTACGCCACATCTCTTTTTAAATATTACTGATTTTATCTTCTCTAGATTTACTTCAATTTTTCACTGTATTCATCATTCTTTTAGGGTGCTATAGTGCTGTTTGCAGGTTCCTAGTTGTAATGTCTTGGTTTCTGTGTTTCGCCATTATTGAGGTGTAGTATGCATTAGAGCTTATCATGGTTTCTGGCATTCTGAGGACATTGACTGTATATATGTTATACAGCGGCGGAGACAGAATATCTCACTGTGACTGTGGTACTGCTGCAGTGGAATTCCGACTTCGGATAGGACTTGTCCGATGTCAATCCTGAATTTTCATTTGGCGAGGTACGATGAGAGTAACTCTATTATGGCATTGCTCGAAGGCTTTGCTTTCGTCTAGAACTATGTACTGTCTATCGTTGAAGCCTGTTGCGATGTATTCTGTGAGCCTGAGTATCTTGTGTTCGGTTGACTATTTAGCTCTAAATCTCAATCTAAATTGGCTGGTAACACTTGTCTTTTTATTTCCTATTCGAGCCTTGAAATTCTTTCAGCAATCTTGCTGACTGCTTGTAGTAAGCTTATTGGTCTGTAGTTTTGTGGAAAATGCTGTTTATGTCCTGTGATTATATGGGCTTCTTTCCGTCGATAAAGGAATCCTGAATCTCATTTGATATGTTGGTCACATAAACGACTGCTTTCGCTGGTAGGTGGTTAAATTTTGACGCTACGGATCAGTGTTACACTTAGGAAGGAGAAAGGGACGCTTGCCGGGATATTGGACTGAAGGTTTATTGTTGTGCAGAATTAGTAAGATTCTATTTATTTCAGTTTTAATTAGCAATATTATATTTTGTTGGTACTAATGGATATGAAAACAAGATCCTTAAAGAAATAGACTTAAATTTTTATGCATTGTTTGGACTAAGAAAATGAGTAAATCATTTAAAAATATGAAAAAGTTTTGATATTTCTTACTATAACTCTATACCTGTCATTCGGCGAAAACATATATATAGATTTCTGTTAGTAATTGCCCCTAAATTAATGTATTTCAGTTGTATCCCCACATGTACGTAAATTTAAATTGTGATTTCTGTAAATAGCTAAATATACATAGCGACAAGAAACTAACTGTAGATATATGCCATACGCGTGTCGCTGTTGGAAAAGTCATTGTATCATATACCTTAACTAATTGTACATAGCTCGATATTTATGTTTGTACCTATATGTAAAAAGTTCGTTAAGCATATTTTTAGTTAGAGATTTGTTTGGTAGGTGGAAATTTGACGACGGGGTAACAAGTATTGTCTCTTAACAAAATAATTTATACTTAATTTATAGACTATTCGCTATCGATAAATGTATGAAAATTTATTGGATAGCTGACAATAACTAGTTTCTTTAAGCCAGTCGAATATTATGTTCTATACGAAAACTACTGATACTTAAAATATCCGCTAAAATACATAAACTTATGAAACTTATTATTAAATTCTAACATAATGGTCAATAGAAAATTGAATAACAATGAAATTAATTAAAAATCATTCTCTTTATTAGCCTTGATATTTAATAGCCCAGTTCCATAGCTGACAAATATAGTATAAATCTGGTCAGCAATATCAAAGCAAACAAAGTCGGCCTGCAGCAGGCAATTCGTATATTCAGGAAAATGATAAATCCGTTAAAAGCGATCACAGTAAAAAGGCTTTTGATCATTTAAGTACTGTGTATAATTCTTTACTTTTTTATTGTCGTAGAATTTCCCTTTTGCACTTTGTCGGTAATTTTAAAGTAATATTTTTATTTATGTTGGTTGCATAGTTCCTATTAGGTATAGTGTATTTGTAAGATGAAAGAAAACATTTTCGATGCGAAATGAAATAGGCACAAGACTAATCCATAATAAACTATAGTATCAGCACGTCATAGGTTATTATTTATTTCTTTTGATGAGAATTTGTGCTGAGAAAATTGCGAAAACTTCAAATATAATCCAATATTTGACAAAATAAACAGTAGGTACCGAAAGAGGCCATTGGAAATGTGAATCATTGCAAACAAGCTTGTTAACGATTTTGCAGATTATCCAACATATTAATAAAGAGTAGTTGCTGCAGTTGTTGAAAACAGGCTATTATCTTTTGTCAGATCTCTAATATCCGCTGGCGAAATTTTTGACGTAAATACTGATTCCTTCAGCATACACCAAATGTATGTATTAGGTATTGTCAGATCAGGTAAGTGAGTTTGGTACGCTAAGTCTGTTTCACGTGAAATTATTCTGTGTTCAAAATGTTCTTGACGTAAGGCTAGGGAGCATTTAGCTTTGTAGCTCGTTGTGCCATCCTGTTAAAACCATTACCTCTTGCATCTGCGGATTTCCTGAGTGACAAAAGGTATAATAATGTAACGCTCTTAGTTAACAGTAACTAAATGCTCAGACATGCCCTGATACAGCCCACCAAATGGAAACTCATTCATTGTGGAATGATCTCTCCACTATCACATCTAGGTGTTCAAATCCAAAAAGTCGAGTTATTTGTCTATTGATTTAACGGTTAAGGTGAATGTGACTTTCGTTCGAAAACCGACGAGCTTTAAACAGTCGACGTGTGGATGTTTTACTGATATTATAAGCAGTACGACGAAGGCTTTATTTTCGAGACTGTAAGATCTTATTAAGAATGCATCCTTAATTATTGTTGGTAAGAACTGCTTTTAGACGACTGAAGGTCCTTGCGCTGACCCAACACACTGCCAGTGATACAAAATTTCCCAACGTTGCTAATATTACACTGTTTATTTTGGCAAATGTTAAGTTTTTCTTTTTATATATCTTCTATGCTATTTTATTGTGTTTCATTATTTTTTATGTACCTACAACTAAGACTACTCTACTATCTAGCACTTACCGCCAATATTATACCTGTCCATTCTAAATAGTGTCTATTTGTAAAATCTTTTTTTGTATTATTGGAATAATTGACTGAAATTTTGAATTCATTATAATCTGTTCTGATCGGCTGTTTAAAATCTTAGAGATCGGATGTTAAGTATACGGCCCAATCCTTGTAGCTTCCTACAAGAATGAGAAGGATAGTGCTAGGGTGCTGGTCCTTACCAGTCGTAAGAGGCGACCAATGAGCTGACTGAATGAATATTGCTAGGGTGTTGGTCGCTACCAATCGTAAAAGTCGAGCAATCGGATGGAACGAAAGTTCGATCCCATTGCTCGTCAGAAGCCAGCCTAGGCCACAAGATGGCGTAGCTGTCGCTTGAGGTGTCTGGATCGCAGCAACGAGCATAGGAAGTGTGCTCGTTGTCCAGTTCTTAAGTCCTGTACGTAGGAATAGTAACGTAGCCGATGTTTGAGGTGTCGGTAGTCAGTATGGGGGCAACTAGAAGCGAGACGAGTTCATAAGTCACACTGGTCAACGGGTTGCGTTCCTAGTATCCGAGTCGAGTTAACGTGGGACCACTCTGCTTTCGTTCCACATAACCTTTATGCAGGAGGTTTTGTAGGCCATATACGATCAGTTCCAATCTGAAAGTGCACCTGCAAGAGGCCGGTAGTTGGAGATGATTGGTGGAGGAGTAGGCTTCTCGGCGGCAACCTTTCAAATGCGATTTTTGGTCCGTTAATCCACCTGCGTGAAATTGTTCGCCCTTTCAGAAATCATGGGCAGTGAGACGTATGACAACGCAGTTACTGCGGGGAGGGTGAGCCCTACGATATGACTGTCGTGTCAGCCTCGCTGGAGATGGATTCGCAGGGAGTATTGGTTCTGCAAGAATAGGATCAACTTCCCCTCGGAATTTAGCTATACCATTTATGCACCTATTTTACCCAAACGGTAGCGTATTGGGTTGTCAATGAACGTGGGTCCCCGGTCTTTACCACACGAATAGGGAATCTTTGTTATCCATTTGTGTTGGTTGACACGTATTTCTTGATGGATGTGGGCTCCAGGTTTCATGGGGTTCCCTGATGCGCGCGCGGGTCTGCGCCTAGGCCAGAAGATGGCGTAGTGTTTAAGATCGTAGTGCTCCTGGAAATGCAATACAAGTAGTGATGCCGCCTTCCCATGCTCGCCAACCAGCGATTCCTTAACAGTACGGGTCTGGGCACTTTTGTAACTGGCAATGGGACGGAACGGCGGTTTTGCAAGCAATTTGAAAGTACTGGAGATGACCTCTTCGTCTGAGAGGACATTCAGGACAGTCAGATTTTGTGGTTTTGCTTGGAATTTTTCGTTCAAAAAATTTCTGTTTTCTATTAACAATGTCTTGCGAAGCCAGACTAAACACTGTTGGAGCCAATCCATAGGTTTGGTTTTAGAACTTCAATTATTTGAAATATTTCGGTATGCTGACCTTGGTCTTAGTCATGAGTGTACATTTACCATCGCTCACAGTTTTCTTTTGTTGCTTCTTGCACGTACTTGTACAAATCCTATTTGAGGGTGGTACTTTCGAAAGGAAATTATAAATGCATTGGAAGATGTGGACATCGTTTTAAGGTGCAGTTGATGGTTGTCTAACACGTGATCGAAAGTTTAGGAGAATATTTTTTAGATATGACAAATTCCCGTCAACATGCGTTTTTTGATGTGATACACTGAAATTAGTAGATTAATAAAATATAAATTCTTGTTTTATTTAAATTTTTGTTTACTTTTGTGTACTTCTACTTTCACACCAGTTTGTCTATTAGTCGGTTTCTTTTATTTTAGTCAGTCAGTCATAAATAATATTAGTGTATACATAATTAAGAACAAACTAACTACAAATTATCAGAAATTACAAATTTTCCTGGAGCAGAAAAAGGCTAATAACAATTAAAAATATAGCTTTTTCATAAGAGTATGTTATCATTTTTAGCTTTAAATTTTATACTGAATTAAACCTACAAATGTTCAATTATTAATAAATTAAAATAATTGCATCTGTATTCTCGTTTTTTTTTGTGAACCAAACTGCAAAAATATGTCTACTAAATTTAAAGTATATGTATAAAAGTTTTACTATCAAAAATAACTAATGTTTTAAATGGAGTTACCTACCTTAATAATTGTTGCCAACTGATGGTTGTCAAATTTCCGTCTACACACTTTGTTTTAGACCAATTTGTCGTTTTCGTTCAATTCTTGTTGATTCTGTTATAGCCGTACTTGTATAAAAGTTAACCTTAGAATTTTATCTTCTTTAGAGATCTATTTTACTAACAGATCGTCGCTCGAAGAAATTGAGATAAAAAACTAAATGAAAATCGTGTACAACTTTAAGTATTTAGTATAATTTTTTAGACTCTGTGATTATGTATACCTAGTCTTTATAATAGGTAGAAAATGATAGTGTTATTTGTAAGCTCGTTTTTTTTTCTAAAATGGTGTGGGCCTTCGGAGAAAAGTAATATGCTGGATTCCATTCCTTTGATTGATATGAGATGACTTATAATATGGTCACGAAGGTCCGTTTTTCTCAGTAAAATTATCGTTATGTTAAGTTTAAAGTAGGTACAATATTTTTTACTGAAATTACTTATGTATAACAAGTGTGCACGTTGCTGTATATGTTATATTTTATTATAAAAATAAAGCTTGTCAACTGTCAAAATTATTACTGGAAATAATAAATAATCTTTATATGACACCAAGATATATTTATAATGAATTTTTTTAACCGAACTGAAGTCAATACTGCTTTTTATCGACAATATAATTTTGAATATAATAAAAATCATAATAATGCTGGTCTTATTGTTTCTTTCTCGGAAAAATGAACAAGTATGTTTTTACAATAGTTACATCTTATGATCATGTTACATTGTTTTAACAAAATGAAAGTTACTACTTTTGCATCATATTTGATGTGTGTACTCGGAAAATCTCAGTCACCCTTTTCCACCATAACTATATGCAAGTAAAATAAACAAATTATTACAATATTTAATTTTTGTACAAACTTTTTAATCTCTTAATTCAATGTTTACCTACCTAATAGTTAAATATTGTCAATAAATATTAGCTTGTCGTTGCCATTAATAATTAAAAAATCTTGAGTGTTTATAAAAATAATTTGTTTCTCAGTGTAAATTATTTAAACAGTGTCTTTTCTTTTGTTAAGTAGCTAAAGTAGTTTATAAAAATAATTTGTTTCTCAGTGTAAATTATTTAAACAGTGTCTTTTCTTTTGTTAAGTAGCTTGGCTTCCAAGAATATTGGTAAACAGTCGAATGCTCTTTACTTTGCCCACAGCCGACTTCAATACCGTTTTGGTGCTGACCATGTGCTGCGACTTCATACTACTTGTGGGTGTTCTTGTGTCAGCATCAGCATGTTCTTCGTCGTCCAGGACTACACTTCCCTTCTATTTTCTCCTGATTATTTACACGTAGTAGTTCATATTTCCAATTTTTTTTATCACGCGTAGCAAAGCACTCCAATTTTCTTCTTTTTATGGTATTCAGATTCTCTATTTCTTTGTTTAAAAGCTATAAAACTGGTTTACTAATACTATGGCCGTCCACTATATTCTTAAAATTTTGAATTAATTGAAGCTTCAATTCTTTGACACATCGTTTCAGTGAAAGTATATGCTTCTATTCCATATGCTAGAAAGCTGAAGACATAACATTGGTTAATACAGTTTGAATTTTCTTAAATGATGTTCTCGCTTACATTATTCTGCTTAAGGTTTGCCTGAGATAAGCTGCATTTTTTATTCACCCAACAGCGCAAATTTTTGTACAATTTTATTCTCTCCGCTGTTTTCCATCTATTCTGATGTTAGTTAATTTGTTAGCTAGATTTTGTTGATGACTATCCATTTAGTTTTCTTTGTATTTTCGTTCAAACCGATTTGTTTGCTCTATAGTCTGTTGCAGCTGATAAAAGTTTAAAAGTATCTATAAACCATCTTTATTCATTGCTAGCAAAACTGTGTCACCAGTATATCTTAAGTTGTTAATGACTTCTACAATGGCCAATATCTTCTCTTCTACAGTTTTTTCGAGAATCTGCATATAAATTAAATAAATGAGGAGAGAACACGCAACATTATCAAACTTCTCCAATAATTGGAATGGCTATTATCTTAATGTCGCATCCATCCAGACTAGTTTCGTTCAAAATAAAAATTAACTTCAATATTGAATAGTATCAAATGTTTCTCTTAATCAATAAAGCAGGCATGTGCATCAACATTTTGACATCTCTGTATAAGAACAGGAATACTAAATAACGCCTCCCTTGTACCGAAATTGCTTTTGAACCCAAATTGAGATTTATCAATATTTTCTTGTAGCGGCTTTTTTAGAAAGCTTTCTTGTATCTATATATTGTATTTTTAGGGACTTTTGTTCTTTTATAGTTTAATTTTTATTGTTGTAGCCAATAGTGAGTCATTGGTGAAGATATAAAATTGTATCAGATGATTTTATAATCATTACATAAACAGTAAATGTGATCGTCTACTTTTTGTACTTCTGTATTTAGCGAACGCTTCTGGCCAATACTCAGAATGTATGTTTGCAGTATTTTCATCCATCTAATCATATTATCTGTCTTCCCACTTTCAAATAAGCTGCGAACGTTCCATGTTGCTGACTTTCTCATATCCGAACCAGGCATTATTAGCACCTCCTGTCCATTCAATAGCTGCCAGGAACTGGGGCCGTGGTTTGATTATCCTCAGTTCATATCCGACTGACAGCAGGCACTGAAACACCTTAAGCTTAGTTTTGTAATACATGATTTCACAGTTATAGTCACCTTCTGTTATTTATTGTTCCATTCAGATCATTGTATTTCTTAGAGACTTTATTTTAAATTTTTAATGAAATATTTCATGCACCGTGTTTTTTCTTCTTTAATATATCTTCAATCCAAAACCACAACTTTTGATGTAGTATCAGTTTATTTACCACTTGAATGGGTAATCTTTTGTATTTCTATATTATATATTGTTATATTGGGTGGTAATTCTGTATTAGTTTTATATATTGTCGATTATTCAGTATCTAGAATATAGTAAGATGCCTTTCTAATTTATTAAGATCCATGTAGATCCTTCTTGAAGTTGTTGTCTGTCCATCTGCCTGTCTATGCGATAACTCTTAAAGGAAAAAGCCTAGTTCTTTTAAATTTTATACATATCTTCTTCTTGGACAAAGAAAGTATACAATTGACTTTTGAGTACTAGGTCAAAGAGCACCAAATTTGCAAATAACTTTAAAATTTACGCCTACGATGCCTTTGAACATTCCATTTCATGGGCTTACTTTTGTTGATTTCCACGCAAAAAATAATGGGACTACGTAATTTTTATTTATTAAATAGTCGAATTTATAACAGTTCTGATTAAATATAGTCATAATCCTTATTAAAATAAAAAAAAAACATAAATAACAAATATTTTTTCTAAAATTTGCAAAAATTGTCCTATTTGGCAAGAAAACCTTCTTTCGGCTTCAAAGATTAATTTATAAAGAACAGTCTACCTTATCTCCATTTACCATTTTGAAAGTGGAGGTCCTGCAACCTGGTTAATCTGGATATTTTCTGCTCAGTATTTTCAATCTTATATTTTATGTTCAGCTTTATCAGTATAAGGTAATATTAGTAGTAAAACTGATTTTGATGTTGAGTAATCTTAATATTGATTCATTTCTGCATGGAGACTGTTATTTCAAAAACAATTTGGGTTTTAATTCTAATATTCTTGTATGCAGGACATGTCAAATGTTTAGGATTATTAATGAGATGTAGATTATAGGTTTTTGGTTATAATGAAGACAAATATATCACGTCACTTTATAAGATGTATAAAAAGTCATGACAGGCTCTATTAATAATTCGCATAAACCAAACAACTTTTAAACTATTTTTGTATTAGATACCTGCTTTAAATATCATATATTTAAAAAATATGACGACTGTTTTAGTTTTTGTTTATCTTGTACCGAATAACGATATTTTTACTGTTTTTTAATAAAATGATGTGCAATGAAATATAAGTAAAAAATATGAAAACCATACAGTGTTTGTAAAATAACCTTGTTTTGTTGACGTTTTTACAGGTTATTTTTTGTTTTTTCGAGTTACCAATCCCCTACTTTTTATAATCCCCCAATGAAGTGTTTTTCCTGTGCTGTTTATTCCCATCCCCTGACAACTTGTTGTGTAATGTGTAAATATACCTATGGATGATATATTCGAATTCTCATTATATTCAATTATTTGTTCACACCAAATATATATGTTAATATACATGTGTTGTTATTAAATAAAGTATCTGAAAGGTCGAATTTGTTTTATTTTTTAAATATAATGAATAAATTCTAGACACGACTCCTACGAGAGGTAGTTATCATTGAAAACATAAGAAAAGCTTAAAAATTGTGTAATGCAAGATGCTCAATATCGAATTAGCATCGAATGACTACCCACACAGTTAATCGCACATTGGAGATTGCCACAAAAACAGGGTGAATGATCGGTGGACTTTTTATACAAGTGATGCAACATTTTATTAAAGATTTAAATTCCCTTAAATAATTTTAATATTTTGCTGTATGATAAACACAAACGTGTATACTTTAGCACAGATTTTCATGAAAGAAAATGGTGTTAAGAAAGTGATGTTTTGTCTACAATGTAGAGATGATCACATTTTCCATGCATTATACCACCATTTCACAGTACGGACCCATGCATTACATTGATAGATGGTAATCTTACTTAAAATTTTGGTTTAGCTTTTACAATAACTCCTGTAGGTACTAGGTAGAACGTATTAAAAAACAAGGGTGTTTCGTATATATTTTAATAAAATATATATTTGAATAAAAGTTCATAAGCATTGATAAATCAATGATAGTCCCAAGAATCACATCAAAGTAGAAAATACTGTTGGATTAACTAAAAACAAATTAGGATCAAAATTAAAACCAACAAATAAAAAAAAGCAACGAAAAAGCCTTAAAATATTAAACTTATTAAACTTACTACGCTTTCGGGATGGTGCGAAGATTTCTGATAGCGGATTTTTAATAAATAATTTGATTTAATTTAATAACCAGGATCAAAATATCACGTAAGGCTTTTATGACGTGCAAACCAGTTTTATGCAACAGAAACCTGTCGATGAATATTCATAAGACAGTCCTGAAATGTTATGTGTGGTCCATCCTATTGTATGGTTGTAAGACATGGACGTTAAAAACCACAATGCTAAACAAGTTAGAAGCATTCGAATTGTGGTGCTATAGACGAATCCTAAAGATATTGTGGGTTTCGCACACTTCCAATGAAGATGTTCTTCAAATGATCAATTCATAACGTCTGCTCATAAACACCATAAAGAGGAGAAAAACATAATACTTCGGCCATATAATTAGAGGACCTAAATACCATCTACTTCGCCTTGTAATACAAGGAAAAGTGTAAGGAAAGAGATGGATTGGTCGAAAGAAACTTTCATGGCTGCGTAATATTAGACAATGGTGTGGTTCCACAGTAGAAGAATTATTTCGCGCAGCAGCCGACAAAGAAAGGTTTCAGGAAATTGTAAACATGATGACGGCCAACGTCTGAATACGGACACGGCACCCAAAGAAGAAGAAGGATTTTTAATTGTAAGTTTAAGCGGACGATATTTCTCTTTATGAGAGATTTCCATCTTGAATTTAATCGAATGCCGTCATCTCTTTTATTGAGACAATTTGGTCTTTTTTAATTCTTGGTTTATACAAGCGGATGGGTAGAGGTCTGGAATTTTAAAAATCAATTTTGTGACATGTATGAAGATGGTGTGAATAAAGAGCTGAAATTGGAGGACAAGGATATTATATCATTATAATCAGGACCTTAAATGTGAGGACTCTCAGTTAGTAGTGCCTTAAAGTAAAATATTCAATGTTGTAAAAGAGTGCCATAACATGCCCCTTACTGAACATTATGGTGTCGAAAAGACGATCCAAAGAATTGTTCTTTATTACTACTGGCCTACGATCAGGCGAAATGTTGTAAAGCATATAAAGACATGCATTGACTGCCGAAGGTATAAACCTTTGAATTTGAAACCGGCAGGTCTGATTCAAACATCTGTGTTGGCATAATGCTTTGAATGCGTTGCAATTAATTTAGTGGGTCCACTACCTGTAACTACCAACAGATAAACAGCTGCAGAAAAGAATTCAAACCCAGAATAATAGCCTGTAAAGATAGGGACGGTTCCATAATTAGCAACAAAGAACAGATACTAAACAGATGGGCGGACCATTTTGAAGAACTGCTTAGCGGCAATCACGAAGATGGCGAGATTGAGGATTCCATGTTTCAAATGAATGAAGAAGATCAGCAACCACCCCCACCGAAGAAGAAATCGCAAGACAGCCATCAGCCATGGCGAGAAGCCATCGCAACACTGAAAAATAATAAAGCTCCCGGTTCGGATAATCTCCCTGCTAAACTTTTCAAAAATGGCGGCGACCCCCTCATGAAACACATGCATAAACTGATAACTGCAAGTTGGCAACAGAAAGAAACAGACTGGAAGTTAAGTGTACTGTGTCCTATATACAAAAAGGGAGACATGATGGTGTGTGATAATTATAGAGGCACCACTCTACTCATTATGGCATATAAAGTGTTGTCCAACGTATTGTACAAAAGACTCCTCCCCTACGCCGAACAAATAGTGGGAGGATATCAGTGCGGGTTCCGTCCTAATAAATCAATAACGGACCAGATATTTACAGTAAGGCAGATCCTTGAAAAAACCCTAGAGTTCGGCGTCGACACCCACCACATATTTGTTGACTTCAAAGCCGCATACAACTCCATTTATAGAAATAAACTTATACTTGCTATGGTAGAATTTCGCATTCCGTTTGATCTTGTCCGGTTAACTGAACTTACACTCACAGGTGCAGAGAGCATGGTAAAAATCCAAAACGATCTCTCAAGACCCTTCCATTGCAAAAATGGACTAAGACAGGGTGATGGACTATCGTGTCTCTTATTTAACCTGGCATTAGAAAAAATAATTCGAGAGTCGCAGGTTACTACGAATGGTACTATATTTAACAAATCAGTACAAATTGTCGGATACGCAGATGACATAGACATCATAGGTAGGTCCACAGAATCTCTGACCGAAGCACTTCGGCCGTTAAGAGCATCTGCACACAGAATGGGACTAAATATAAATGTTCAAAAGACCAAATATATGTGTTGCACTAGGTCAAGCAACCCGACACCTACACGAATAATAATTGATGACCTAGAACTGGAAGGTGTTGACACCTTCATATATTTAGGGTCGTTGCTAACCAAAGATAACAACGTCAGTGAAGAAATCAAAAGAAGAATAGTGCTCGCCAATAAGTGTTACTATGGCTTAAGAAGACAGATGGCCTCAAAAATGCCTAGAAAAATTAAACTGACTGTATACAAAACACTAATAAGACCAGTGCTAACATACGGTTCAGCAACTTGGACACTAACACAGAATGACCAAGAATTGCTCAAACGTTTTGAGCGAAAAATACTAAGACGAATATATGGTGGCATAAAAGAACAAGGTTTGTCTCGCAGGTGTTACAATTTTGAGTTGTATAGAAGATTTGGAGAACCTGACGTTGTAAAATTCATTAAGGTAGCACGCCATAGGTTTTGACCGAAGAGGTCCGATCGAACAACGAAAAAGAGGAAGACCGAGACTTAGGTACCAAGACAACATATAAAATGATTTGAAGTCTATCGGAATCAGAGCATGGAGAAGAGTTGCCAGAGACAGGGGCGAATGGAGGATTGTTCTGAAGAAGGCTTTGGCTCATAAAGAGCTGTAACGCCACTGATGATGATGATGATGATGACTACCTGTGACTGAATAAGCGAAATATGTTTACGATACGGCACACCTCATAGAATAATAAGTGACAACGCGAATCCAATTTGTTAGTAAAAGAATGCAGCAGTTTACATACTGCCTAGATATTCAGCAATTACTCATTCGTGTTTATCACATTGACTCAAATCCAGAGGAAAGTAAAAATAGAGATCTAAAGATTCAGATTTACATATTAATTTAAAAGGACCATACTTTTCCACGAATACACTACAAAGTTTAGCTACCGGTTATTTCCCAGCATATTTAAACTTTGCGCGAGAGCTATGTACGCCCACAGACGTGCATAAAGACTTGCAAGCTATTATCGCGAGTGAAACGGTTAGTCTTGAGATAACGCCTTATTTGTGCACACATACTGAATTTTATTAAATATGTTTTAAATATGTTACGTCAATTCGGTTCGAAATTCTATGCAGATAAACATTTTCGCAAAACCGTTGTGTTTAATAAAGTCTTAGTCTTAGTAAAGACTCACATCCTTAGCAAAAATGATGTGTAGGACTGCCTTCTAAATTTGCGCCGCGTCGCGCTGGCCAATACGTTATCCTTAACCAACTTTCTCCCACTTCGTACGAGTTAGCGACCCAGACGCACCCTGATGTGTCGATTGGAAAGTAGCATATATGTGTCTACTCTTTATCCTTTTGTAGAAGATGATTCCAATTCGACCATAACACCTCTTCATGAGTTGTGTAGTAGACGTCGATCTTCAACCACGTTGCAGAAAGATGTCGCAAATAAAACCAAAGTCAACGCAGCACTATAAGTTTCAAACCTCCTCCTAGGAGCTATCATAAGATGTTAATGTATGATGCCCGAGGTCCTGTTCTAAGCCCTCGCCACTAGTTAGTTATTTTGTTTTGTAGCAGATATACTCTGTGTCTGATCCAAAGATGGAGAATCTATCATAATTAATATCTGCTATCAATGCCTCCCGATGACGTGTAGGTTGGTATGACCAGATGCTGTAAATTGATATTCAGCCATTAGATTTGCAAGCTATGGACATGACGTTTAGTATTGATCCCATGACACTCTGGTATCATTGACAACTACAAGTCTGACGAACATGCTAATATAGATCGTTCCTTGAATATTCCCATGAATATCAAACTATAATGTTAAAATTTTATACCCTCCTTAATAAAAGAGATTTGGTTCAACTTGTTTTGGTCAAAGCAAGTCCACACTCTACCATGGTTCAATAAATTCTCATATATCAGTAAAAGACATTTATCTACAATTATCCGTATGAGAACTGGTCATTGCTCATCACCTCTTCATTTATTCCAAATTGGAGTCAATGATGATCCCTATTGTGAATGTGGTCAAGTGGGACCATATTTTATTAGAATGTTAAAATATAAAATTATATATAAGTACCTATTATTAGAATTAGAATATTAAATTCTTCCTTCCTGGGTACTTCTACGTTATCCGTCGGTAGCATTTTTGGTATGTGCAATGCTTGGAGGTACCCTCCAAGCGAGAAAAGTTTATACCTTTTTTGTGTTGTCTTACTAGTATTTTAGTTTGAAAGGAATTAAAAAAAAAGCAATACACGTAGAATTCTAATCATGTAAAATAGTCCAAAACAAACAGATGATGAATATGAATATTGTAGGCACTGATTGCTTAAGCAGGACAAAAAAGTGACTACCCCCAAAATGAGCGACATAGGACATAGGACAGGAAGCATCCAAAAAAGAATAAGAAAGTTTGAGCAGTTAGCAGTTTGAGGTTATGTCTAAATTTTTAAACTGATTTTTAAATAATTTTAAAATATTTTGATTTTAAGTAATAAAAATGAATAAAATATTTACAAGACTAATTTCTAGATCTTTAAGTAAAACGTTAAAATCCGAGAAACTTGCAAGTACTTACAAAGCAGCAGTCATTACAGAAATAGGTAAACCTTTAGAAATCCAAGAGAAAAAAGTATTAAAATTAAAACCAAGTGAAGTTAGGGTACAAGTTATTTATTGCAGTGTGAATTCTGTGGACGTTTATAAGTTTAAAAACGATGGGGGACAATTACCTTTTATACCAGGATATGAATTATCCGGAGAAGTATTAGAAAAGGGTTCAGAAATCAAAGATGAGGTTCTTAGAATTGGAGAGAGAGTTGTTGGTCTGAATCTTGTTAAATTTGGTGGTTTTGCAGAAGAGTGTATTGTAAGTATTTTATACCTATATGATAGATATATAACAATAAGGATAAAAGTCTACCTTTACACCACTATTAACATAGGAGTATAGTGTAAAAGGAGAGTAATAAGCTAGTGCTACTCTTCAACCGTCTATTATTATTCCTTCTTTTTCTTAAGGTACTTTAAGGCTCAATTAACTCAAGGCCTTTGGGTAAATTTATTAAAATGCTTGGATGTAGTTTTTTTTATTGTTACATTGCATGTTTACAATCTACTCTATCCACAGAGTAATAAGTAAATAGTCTGTAAGTAAATTAATGTGAGTTAGGTACCATCCAGTGATTGTTCTCTGAGTATTATTGTGTTAGGTCTTCTGACCATACCATCTTCAATCTTCTTTTGGCAAGTGGTTGGGTGAATATATCATTTATCAGTTCGTTGTTGTGATCAGTGGTGCGATTTTTACATTTTATTGAGTGATTTTTTATTACGTCCTTAAGTAATGGGATGTCCAGATCATTGTGAAGTGTTTGGTTAGATACATACCATGGAGCTTTATTTTTAATAAAGAGTATTTTGGATTGGAATTTTTGAAGTATCTTCGTATTTGAAGGTTTACTACAGCCCCATAGTTCTATTCCATATGCCCAAACTGGTATAACTATAGCTTTGTACAGAAGCAGTTTATTTTCAAGAGATAACTGAGACCTTTTGTTAAATAGCCAGTTCATATTTTTTAATTTAAGATCTAGTTGTTTCCGTTTAGCTATAATGTGTGTTGTCCATGTAAGTTTTTCATCCAGGTGCAATCCCAAGTATTTGACGACTGGTTTTTTAGGAATGGGAGTATTATTAATATAAATTTATGGACATGTCGATTTTCTTGTTGTAAAAGTATATATGGTAAATACTGGTATATATATGGTAATATATACTTTATGGATACATAAAGTATATGTATATATATAGTGTCATATATTTTATGTATTTTGGATAAATGTGAGTTATCTGATATTTCTTGAATGTAAATTATAAAAACATAAATATATTACAAAGAATAATAAATAAACATATTTATTTGCAAAATTTACAAATTAAAACAGAAATTACACTTTTACTTTTTAGTCTAGGTAAACAAATAAATCAATATACAGTTAAAAACTATCATCCTGATTGTTTGTATTACAGGAGTTACACAGAATTGTAGTAAGTGAATGTTTTTTGCAAGTAAAAGAATTGCATTTAACGCATTTCATGGATGCCGTTGTCCTTTTTCTTTCCGCGTTACAAAACGACAAACTCCACGTTTTGAAAGACGAACTGTTTCCTCGTGTTCATTTACAGTTTGTCCATATCTAACTTTTAGAAATGCGCCGACATCTGAGGGTAAATTGGTTAGCTGAGCTCTTGAAACAAGGTGCTCTTTCATTAGACTCAGCGACAAATTTTTCAAAAAAATTCTTTGATCTTTTGGGCAATTATCAGGACACGAAAATCTATATAAAACTTGCGCATTTATTCCACTTATGTTCAATAAACTGTAAAATATAACACAAGGCCATCTCCTGGAAATGCGAGAAGCTGAATATGTTGCACACATTTTGTCCACTGTATCAACACCCCCCTTAGTTGCATTATAATCCATAATTACTTGTGGTTTTTGAGTGTCTGGATGTATTTCGTCGTTATCGTGTAAAGTTGAAAGCAGAATTAGTTTTGTTTTTGCGAGGCACAAAAGACACAAGCATCATGTCTTTTTGGAATCCAAAAAGACAACTTTTAGTAACTTTTTCCTTGTTAGGTAAAAATTCTGCAGGAATTTCTGCCTTATTTTTTTCAAAGTTCCAACTAACGTGATATTTTTTTGCAGTAAATAATTAACAAGTGGAATACTAGTAGTTAGTAGTAGTTGTCGGTAGTAAGATTTCGATTGCTATTTTCTATCGAAGAAACAAGTCTCTTTACAATGTCAGTTGGTGAGTTGGATCTAACGTACGGACCATCGGGCTGTTTGCCGCAATATATTTCTAAATTTGAAGTATAGCATGTCTTTGTATCACATAAAGCGTACATTTTGATGCCGTATTTTGCTGGTTTGCTTGGCATGTATTGCACCCAACTGCAACAACCTCGAAAAGGGTGAAGCATTTCGTCTATTGTAACGTATGCACCAAGTTTAAAGGATGTTTGAATATTGGTCACAAATGCATCAAAAAAAGTCACGAATTGCAGCCAATTTGTCAATTTTGCGGCGCTCAAATCTGGTTGTGCGATCATCAAATCTCAAGCAATTTGTTATAAACAAAAATCGTTTGTAACTCATAACAGCCCTTGTTATCTCAATTCCTGTTCAGTCGCTTGTCCAAATTTCTCTGACATTTGCAAAATGCGATTTTTTTATCCCAATCAAAATCAGCAACCCTAAATACGCCATAAACTCGTTTCTGTTTATATCCTTGCAGTCTCGTTCTCTAGAATATACTTGACGTGTTCTTATTTCAGCAATATATTTATTAGTGCAGCATATAATATTGTCGATCATGTCAATGTCTATTATTTTCAAAAAGGCTTCTTGCTCATTATTGATATTTCGGGCTCTATGAGTGACACCAGGCTGCTCTTTTACAATGTTAATTTTTTTTATCTTTGATGAAGTTGCCGTTTTTATTTTGTACCATTTGGTAGTTTTTCCTTTTGCTACATAATAGTCAGAAAATGAAGCTGTTACGGATTCATCATCGGATAATCCCTCTTCAGAACAACTGTCTACATCTTCTTCTTCTATATACTCCTCAGACAAATCACTATCACTAGACACAGCGTGATCTGATTCGTTTTCGTTTTCATCCCATAAATGCTCAGCTAAATAAGCAATCTCCTTTGTTGACAAAGGACGGTTAGACATTTTCTTGGTTTATCTGAAAAAAAAACCAAAATTCAATATCAATATTATTATTATTATTTAATTTCTAAACATAAAATCTGATACAGAATGCAAATAAGCGAAATAAAATTGTTTAAGATCATAATACATAAATAAAAATAATTACTCCAAAACTCGCGTGCTATAAAATTTATTATGACTGTTCCTCTTCATTCAAATATCTCACAACAACCAAATTCAGTATCCAACCAACCAAATTTACCTGCCACATCGTACCTAACGGGTCATTTCAAGAATAGAAAAGTGTTAGGCAGCAACTTAATTTAGAATAATAGTGGCGTACACTATTTTGTTAAATTGTCATAAAATTTATGTAGGCGCGCGCGCTGAAAGGTTAACACTGATCTTCCATCGCTTAAGCCAGTTTTGTAATTGATCTAAATAATTTTGTACTTTTTGTGATGCTACATTAGGGTTGATATCCACTGCCAAGATTCCTGTGTCATCAGCAAATGTAGCTAAGAAGGTATCATTGCTGATTGGAATGTCTGCTGTAAATATCAGATACAGAAATGAGCCCAAAACGCTACCCTGAGGTACACCAGATTGTATGATGTGATAATTTGAGTAGCTGTCTTCAATTTTGACTTGAAAGTAATGATCAGTAAGATATGATTTTAGTATAAAGTATAGTTGGTCTGTTAGGTGTAATTTCAGTTTGTAGAGTAGACCTTCATGCCATACTCTATCAAATGACTGTTGTATATCTAGAAACACTCCAGCACAAAACTTTTTCTCTTTGAGAGTTGTTTTAATTATATTTACTATTCTGTGGCATTGTTGAATGGTTGAGTGTTCATGTCTAAATCCAAATTGGTGTTGTGATTTCATTTATGGGAACAACTTGCTCGATTTTCTGTAATAGCAGTCTTTCTAATACTTTTGACATTATTGGGAGTAGGCTTACAGGGTGATATGAATTTGCTTGCGTTGCGGGCTTACTAGGTTTCAGAATCATAGTAACTTGAGCAAATTTCCATTGTATGGGAAAGTATCAAAGACATAGAATGCTGTTGTGTATTATAGTTAATACACACACCACTGCTTTTCTCGGTAGCTTCCGAGACCTTCACCCCTGTTATCAAATCATAGCCAGGAGCTTTCTTAGGATTTAGCATTTTTATTTGTTATCGAACCTCCGTCTGAGTAAATGTTGTCAGAGGAAGAGATAGTTGATATGGACTTTCGAGGTACGTTTTTATATCATTATCTTCATCATTATTAGTATCTGGTGTTGCGAATACAGTTGCAAGATGCTCTGCGAATAGGCCAGGTCCAGGTCATATCTGTTTTTCTTAAAGGTGAATTTGTTATTATCTGTCGTTTAAACTTTTTTGAAGCTTTCCATATAGAGTGGTCTTCATGTGAAAAGTTTGAAACATAAAACTGGAAAGATTCGTTTTTTTCTTCATGTAAGTAATGCTCTATTTAGTCTATGACTTATCCTGTTAAGGTACATTTTATTTATTGGATTTCTCGTTTGTTGCCATATGTGTCGAGCCACTAATGTTTGAGCTGTTCAGTCCATTCTGTATTAAGTATATGTTAATCACAAATTACTCACAACAATATCATTTATGACACTTCTTCGTCTTTACTCATATACGATCACATGTCCAAGATTTGCACCCCATGCATTTCATAATATTCATCTATTCATCTGAAATCCATTATTGTCTAACCATTTTCATGTTGCTCTTTATTAACACATTCTTTAACACATTTACTAACACATTATTAACACATATAACACAGTACATATTTGGTTAATTTATTTTTATATTTCACTCATTTTTCCGTTTCACACTGTATTTAAATTATATATAATTAACAGCATTGAAGCTATTTTATGTCAATTTTTTCTGTTCTTTATAGTTAATGCAGTACTTACTTAGTTGTAGTAATAAAATTATATAAAATTGACATGAGGGGGATAATAGTATCACATATGTTACAGCATAAGAAACAACAACAATTTGTATCTATGCTGTTCCTACGTTCAATAATGAATCAAGTACAAAAGTGTAATCACTGTGAAAATAAAGAAATGACAACAGGAACTATTTTTGCTTGCTCTGGTTTTATCAACATTCTATTTCAATCTATTACATTTAAGATATTTATCCATTTCAGCAATATTAGCATTCAGCATATTAATATGTTACTAAATTATTTTCAAAACATGCAATGGTACAAAATATATTTTTTCATTTAGGTGTAAGATAAATAGAAATGTAGAAGTTTGTATTAGTCAAATAGTCCTTTAGACAGTTCACTCTACATTACCATCAATATCATATACTATTAATTTTGTCACAAGAATGTTAATCAATTGTTTTGAATGCCCCCTCTAAATCTAAAATACAACTGCTTTTCTTCACATGCCATATGAAAGTAATCTGATGTTGATGATTACCATTGTAAAGGCTTCTTGATCATCTGCCGCATGGAATAATTGTCCTGCATTTAATATTTGAGTCCATTCACAAATGTTTTTTTACCAAGGAACTTGTTTTCTTCCATGTGAAGTGACATGAACTTTCTGATAACATATGCAATATGCTAACTGATTTAATTTTTAATTTAATTTTTATTTCATTTAACTTAATTTAATTTTTATGCAGATAACTGATTTAATCATTGTCTCATTGTATGCAAATCCTCAACAGGTCAAAAAACCATAGGCGTCACCCTAAACTTGTTTTGAAATAAATAAAAAAATTAATATTTTAAGATGTTGTCAACAATTCATTATCTTTTAAAAAATCTTCTGTAAAATAAGTGTCCACTAATCTCACTATACCTTTTTTGTGCGTAAAAAACGTCGGTATATATGCCACACGATTATTGTTAATTATACACGGGTGATTAACGAGAGAATTCAATGTTTCACGAAATAAATTAATGTAAACAGTAATTTAAAGGTGTTTATTGTTTTCTATACAAGTTATCGCCTGACACCAAAAAAATACCTTCTTTGAACGATTACCTGGAATTACTGATAAGGCTTCACTAATGATAGTTTAAGTAGTTTTTATGCCACATTACAGCTTATGCCAATAATATAAATTAGAAATTGTTTGCATCTTCCATTTAGTTTGTAGATGTACATTGTTCATGTCTTACCTACCTACGTTTTTGGTGTCAATATTTTGTTATTTGCATTTAAAAATGACGTCGACAACAGGTTTTATCACGGTTAAGTGTAGGTGCCTTCAGTCTAAGAGAGAAAAATATAATATTAAATGTACACGATGCACTTGTACATCAACGCCCTTTAAGTAATGTTCGTGAAATCGTTAACATGTGTTCAAATATGACAGGGGTTGGAGAAGCAACAATTTATAGGTTCCTAAAAGAAAGAAAAGGAGGAACTGTTTCATCTCCCAAGAAGAGTGGAGGGAGTAAACCCTTGGAAATTGAAGAAATACATAAAAACATGATAACCACTCATTTTTTTTTTAACAAAGAATTTCCAACATTCGACTAAATCCAAACAGTAACTAGAGAAAACGAAGTGTTACCAATCATAAGCAACAAGAAATTATGGGGACTATTGAGAGAGATGGAATTTCTTTGGCAAAAGAATACAAGAAACTCTGTTTTCATTGAAAAAGATTACATTGTATGTTGGAGACGAGATTATCTGAGAACTATTAAAAAGTACCGAGAAGAAGGGAAAACAATTTTTTATTTGGACGAGACTTGGCTAAATGAAGGTCATACTGTACCATATCTATGGGTTGATACAAATGTGAAAAGTTCCCGTCAGGCATTCATTGAAGGTGTATCTACTGGAATAAACAATATTCCTGTTGGAAAAGGACGCAGACTCATAATAACCCATATTGGAAACGAATACGGTTTTGTCAATGGTGGATTATTAAGTTTTGCCTCAAAATCAACCAAAGATTACCACGAGGAAATGACTGCTGACGTTTTTGAAGAATATTTTGAGCAAATGTTGGATTTAATTCCAAAAAATTCTGTCATAGTCATGGATAATGCTAGTTACCATTCAAGACTAGCAGAAAAATTGCCAACAACGGCATGGAAAAAAGGAGAGATAATCGAATGGTTGGATAAACACGCAATTGAGTACAAGGAGAATTCGACAAAAAAGGAATTATTACCTATTGTAAGGCAACATAAAGCAGCTTATAAAAAATATATAATTGATGAAATGGCATTAAACCGTGATGTAATTATTTTACGTTTACCCCCATACCACTGTGATCTGAATCCGATAGAAAATATATGGTCTCAAGTAAAGGGTGAAGTCGGACGCAACAACAAAACTTTTAAATTAGAAGACTTACAACAATTATTAGAACATTCCTTATCAAAAGTAACTCCAGAAAATTGGAAAAATGCTGTTAGTCATGCTCACAAGGAAGAAAATAAAATGTGGAATTTGGATAATATGACTGATGCAATGCTGGAACCGGTAATAATTAACATTGGAGTTGAAGATTCCTTAGATTCTGAAGAAAGCAGTGAATCTGAAATGGAATTTGATTAAAATAATATTCATTTTTTTACAAATCGGCCCCTGTTACGGCCACAAATTATTTTATATATAACCAATAAAATAAACATCTTACATTTCTTGCAAATTCATTAGTACCTGTTAATCTCCATCACTCCGACACTGGCAACTTTATTTAGGGATTAGTAACCCTCAAAACTATTGTATTCTATTCTGCTTCAACCTTTATACCTGGTGGTCATACTCAATTTAAAATTGTTTTCCTATATACTTCTGTAAACTTGTTGACAAATATCTATTTTTCATTGAGTCACCCGTATCAACAGTTTAGGGATTTGCATAAGTACTTATTCCAAGCTGAGAAATGATGAAATTGTAGTTTGACAATTAACACATTGCAATGGCATGCAGTGACTTAGCCAGTGGGGTTCCAGGAGTCTGCACACACAAAGAACTATCAAATATTAATAAACACATAAAAAATATTAAATTGGACAATTTTATTTTAAATTTAACAAATATTTTGATTTTTCTGAAGATGCAAATTGAATTAAGTATATTTGTTCTATTTACAAAACCTTTTATTAGGAAGTAATTCCACTTAAACTGTTTTAAATAGTGTCCGGATCTTGTTATTTGACAGTGTATGGATAACTCTTCAGATTGTGTTTTATATGAGCATTGAGCTCAGAAAAGGCTTAGTAGCTTGTGAGAAACTAGTTTATTGAACTTCACACTAGTTTGTTGAGTTATTTTAATCTATTTGTATCAGTCTAGAAGAAACTTTTCAATCTGGTCATGAAAGCTTGGGAACAGCTAGTGCATTATGTTCATCAATACAGTTTCTTAATTTCTCTCTTAATTTGTGAAAATATTTTAAGCGTTATGCTTCTATTATCCATATTTGATGAAATTGTCTGTTATGATTTCGTTAGTTTTAATAAAATGTACCAAATATATTATTTCTACTCTAGAAGATTTAAGAAAAAAATCTGAAATTGAATTTGAAAAACTCTTTGTATCCGAAGTGAAGACATTAGAAGAAAATGTAACATACAGTGTATAAATGAATGGACACAAAATAAAAAAAGAATGGAATAACCAAATAAGCAGAAAGGAGGGGACCGTGTTGTCAAAATAGCAGGAGATAAATCACTAATCGGCAGAAGAAGTATCAAATGACTGTGCAAAAGATGGAGTGACAACCTTCCATAGAGGTATTAATCCACCAATTAACAAACAGAATTGCTTATAAAGAGGAAGAAGAAGAATAAGAACATTCATTACATGTTTAGACAATCTAATTTCTAGTTAATAAAAAGATTTGTCAACAATGAAGACATTTTGACTGTATTTGAGAGCCATCTCGAATGTTGAAGATACTGTGGTGTATAAGTATAAGAACTTTGAAGATTGTTACAGAAATTTTGAATACGGCCGGCAAATCGCCAAACATAAATCTTCTAAAACGTTATCAATGTATATGTCAGTCCAATCACCTTCACTAGTTTGGTATGTCCTTCCCAAACAATAATGCCTCATAGCACTACGTCACCACCATGAAAAATAACGATCTCTATGAGGTTTTAACGTGGCCTACTGTTCGCCAATTCTCCTGTAGATGAAGTTTTATCCGTGTGACTTCCATAATTGAATTCTCGTTAGATCTACAAATAAAACATCACAGCAGTATTCACTGGCTGATAGTCAAGTTGACATATCCAATTAAAATATTCCATATTTTTGTCCATGACTGTAGTTTATTTGTGATCCAAGCATGAGATATGGTGATATTGATCCTGAAATCTTGTGTTAAACAATAGGAATTATATGTAAATAAAGTAACATGAAAATACTAAGTGGGGTTTACTAATGACACTCAGTTATTAGGTAGAGTTGTTTTCAGTCAAGTCTTAACTTCGTGACTTAACATATTAATTATGTTAAGTTTCATCTAAGATTAAAAACATGGTTAATATACTGTCTATTGATTTTTTTAGTTGGATATAAATGACGTTTGGAGGATACCAGGTGATGTGGAGAGGAAAGATGCCGCTGTTATAGCCTACGGTCATTCCACAGCCTTGTATGCATTTTCAAAATTGACTAGCATAAAAGAAAAAGAAAAGGTTATCATATCTGCAGGTCCTGCAGGAATGGGATTGGCAGCAGTGGATATTGCAGCAAATGTATATAAAGCACAGGTAAATGAAATTTTAAAATTTTATACTTCTAATTAAGTTTAATAAATTGACCATTTAACAGCCTACTAATCTAATGGAAGTCATCATCATCATTGGTGCTACTGCATAAGTTGAGTCTTGACTTTCCTAAGCCTCTATTTGGTCCTATGCTGTGTAGCTTGATACCAGTTGATAACATCAATCTTTCTGACAGTTCCCATAGTTCTCTCGGGTTTCGCGAATAAGATACATTGTACAGGATAGCTTTCATGTACTCTGGGTTGTCTAGATGTCCTGCCAACCGCCGGGATCTAATTTTTATTGCAGTGGATATATCTCTGGCTTCAGCTAATTCTTTATACTTATTCTATAGTTCAAGGTATCGACGCCATCAGGTTCCATTTTCATTTATTAGACTTAATATTTTTACAGGACTTTCCTCTCGAATCTGATGGAAATATGTTACAAAATATGCAGTAAAAATTACATTTAACTAATACTAATCGTATGATTCTTCTTTAGGAGCTGAATGTAAGTTGACTACGCTGACAATACAACAATTGAATTAAAAAAAAACATAGTACATTTTTTATGATCTTATAACGAGAAGGCATCCAGATAAGTAGTGAAAACGATTCGACTTAGGATCAGGACTTCTGGTTGAGACAATAGTTGAATAAATATCTGGGAAAATACTGTTAAGACTAAGAGTTGTTCAAAAAAATATGCATTACATAAGTGGTTAAAGGATAAATCAGGAGAATATGTCAGTATTCAGGTATGCTTCAGGCAGTAAGTGAAGCAAATATTGGAAGAGAATGTGTAGAGACATATACAAAATGATTGGTTATAACAGATCCAAGCTTCCATAGATGAAAGCTTGGAAAAAATAGAAGAAATAAACAAGGTAACATATTACAAGTGATTACACCAAATGAATGGAAAAACATTCCCCAATGTTACTACACGAAAATAGATCCGAATATGTGACAGATGATATTATAACAATGAATGGTGAAGCTGAAATCACAAAAGAAAATATAAACAGGATTTAAAAAAGCCAAAAAACAACAATAGATCCGGACCAGAAAACATAAAAATGGAGTTAAAACGTAATGACGGTATTAGATTTATATTTCGATTCAGGGCACCCGCAAGCCGCTTATACGTATTTTAATCTCTTTAGGTCTCATCAGAACGACATTTGCAGTTACTTTAACTGCTAGAGTAACTGCATTTGTCCTTCTGGTGAGATCTAAAGAGGTTGAAATACGTATAAGCGGCTTGCGGGTCCCTGCATTGAATTCAGGATTCTTTACTATGTTTGAAGTACCAGAAACTGAATTCACTACGAATTTTGACCATTATGAACGGCACGTGGAATGCATATTGTAGATTTTCTTGTCGACTAATTAATCAATCTGTTTTCTTTGCGAGTTTTAGAAAGGACAGTGGTAAATATTTAGTTTCGCCAAGTAGGAAACCTTGGGATTCGTAGTGTTAAAAATGGAGTTGTTGAAATATGGATGAGAAAGGGTCCTATCGATAAAATTCAATGGGTTCAATAAAATTAAAAGAGAGGACATTTCAAGTGAATGAAATTTATTATACATGTCGTCCATATTTAAAAAAGAGAAAAGATATCGATTAATAACTATAGAGGGCTTAGTGTAATGCCTTCAACTGCACGACATTGAAAATAGAATATAACAACTCATAGATAACTACAGTGAAGAACAATTTGGATTCCGAAAAGCCAGACCTCAACAATATATTTATCATGAGACAAGTCATCAAGCAAAAGCAAAGAGAAAAACATTGAAACACACATCACCTTAAGATTTGGAAAAAGCGTATGACATTGTACCCAGCAAACAACGTTGGGAAGCAATGAGAAGGATTAACGTTGGGAAAAGTTGGATAAATATAAGACCAAGATTATAAAACTTGGCAAAAGCACAAATGTTTGTCTTTTTGTTAATTTAAAACAATCACTACAAGGTTGAGTTTAACTGTAAGTCTAATTTGTTAAATTCCTTAAAATTTATATTTGTTTTAATATCGCATATTATTTACTTTTAGGTTGTAGGACTGGTAGATACAGAAGAAAGGGGAGAATTGGTTAGAGAGAGGGGAGCTTTTGAAACTCTTCATTTTTCTGATAAATTAGTCAAACAATGTATGAAAATTACAGACAATAAAGGTGCCAGTATTGTTTATGATGCGACAGGAACAGAAATGATGGAACCTATTGGAAAGTGGTAAGTTCAATAAAATAAAATAAATTATCTCAAATACTATTTCGTTCTCGGTAAAATATCATAAATGGGTAGATCTTTTTCTTTATGATTTATTTATTATTAATAGGCCATTTTTGAATTTCGCCAACCTCTCTGAACATCCGTGTATAATAGTGAGGTATTCTATTTATGTATGCATCTGCGTTTCTACCAAAAGTACTAAAAATACAGTTTATTGCTACCACAGACTTTCCATCACTACCACATCAGTCTATTTGTAAAATCATCCATCCCACGTAAAATATACCGTGGTAAGGTACTGCATGAATAGGTTTGTAATATCTTATGAAAACTTTCGTATAATGCGCTCTAAGGTCTCACCAACTGGCTTCATAGTCTTCTTCTTCTTCTTCTTTTTATATAGACATGACTGTCTGTTTTTCAATGTGCCTCCAATAAGTTGTCATTTCATCGTTTTCATGGTCATAGTAAACAGTGAAACTACGTTGTGGCACAGAATAATAAACAATCAGAATGTCCACTCTCAGATGCCGTCTTTGAAGTTTTTCAGCACGCGCGCCATGTTTTAGAAGGAAACACATAACAGAGACATATGATTTGTGAGGTTATGTATTTTTTTATATTTATGTTTAATACTATTATATTTATGTTAATATATTTAACAATGTTAATATAATTGTATAGTATATCTATGATTGCCGTAAGTCAGATAAACCGGGTTAATTTTATCTATACACACCACATAAACAACACTGGTTCCCTCTAAAACATGGCGGAACCTCTGCGCGAAGGAGATGCGCGTACTTAATTTTCCATGGAGAGTGGGCATTCTGATTGTTCATTATTTCTGTGGTTGTGGTATGATATCCTGTGGTTGTGCTTTATTGATAAATTGTGTAGAATTACTGACGTCTCATACTAACCAATGGATGCTTTGCAACTTAGTTTGATATTTTGTTCATAAGTTTATTTTTTCTTAGAACAGTTCTAGTGGGATCGTGTTTCAGTTTCTTATATGTGTGTTAAGCTGCTCTGAGTTGTATTGTTATAACCACAGTTTTAAGGGGGTTTCGCTCGTCTTAGTATTCGTGAAGCATCCACTCTGATTTATTTCGCGATGTTCTGCAATAATTTCCGAATTCCCGACCCGTACATTGAGAATTGTATCCCAACCGATATTGTGCTTGGTGTGATAGCAGTTTCTTCATTTGGTAACAATCTTCACTTCTAATGTTGATTGTTCTCCTTCTGAAGAATTGATAACTCATTGTTCTTGCTATAAAATTTGTAGTAATAGGTCTGTACTTTTGTAATTACGAAACTTCTCCCCAGATCTACCAAAAATTTAAATACTAACTTGTACCAACCGACAGATCACGGAGAGCACTGGGAATTGTCGTTTCGTAAGCGAACGATATCTTAATGGGTCACAACCTTCGTCTTCGTCACCTGAATCCTCATCCGTAAGGAAATTTGATTCAGGCGGTTCAATAAAAATGTCTGTTACATCATCTTCTTCATATGCGATATTTAAAGCTTCCTGTAGCGTAATTCCACTGAAATTATAAAAACATGTGTTTTGACTACATAACCACCTAGTGGGTCCATATGGGTACAGCAATATTTAAATGAATTTTTAACTGTCCCTTATAATTTTGATACAAAAATATGCACACTACGTTATATTTTAGGATCTTTTAAAATAAAATCCACAAGGAAAACAATTCCTGTAGCTAGCTGTATACCACGTATCACAAAAAAGAAGTTAATCTTCGTAAATGGGTATATTTATTTAAAAACCCTTACAACGGCTACATCAAAAAAACAAACGTTTTCGGACTAAACAGTCCATCATCAGGTTTAAAATTGTTAGGTTAAAATGCCTGAGCCACCAAAATACCAGTGTAAAAACCCTTTAAATTACATGTAGTTGTAAAATATTGTACATAATGTTGTTATAAAAGTGTGATGTTAAATATTAAATTGAATTTGACTTCAGGTAACATGCACCCATGGTTGAAGTGAGTTCCAGTGTCTGGAGAGTAAACCTCTTCAAACGAACTACAGCTACCAGTTTTTTTATTTTTTTTCTAAAAATTTACTTACATAAATCGGATGTCCATTATCAAACACTTTTTACTATAACACGATTTTCTAACTTCCTTAGCTTGTGAAATCTAATAAAACACTGATGAGTATTCATCAACGCAGGTTCAGACAAGTCTAAATTCATGCGGTAAATATAATGTTGGTTGCCTGTTTTATTATAATTTTATTGTGTTAAACAATACCTTTACAGCTGGGTCCATATGGTTACTGTAGGCGCTAATGGGTTAAAAAAAGGTGAGTGATAGAAGAGGTTCAGGGAGAAAAAGAAACTCATTAATGCAAAACCTTGAAAAAATGAAAAAATACGACTCGTAATGTTAATAGTCCGCCATGAAGGAGGCATTGGAAAAATTGTTACTAATTGCTAAATTAACTACGACCAACCTTACAATTTTTAAATATTTCTTGTATTTTATTTAATATACATATTTTGTATATCGATATATTGGGAAGTATTATGTTACCTGTTTTGACTATAAGCTGCTCAACAACAAAAAAACAATTTTCCAACAAAGACTACATGCCACTGGTACAAAAATAATTGGAAGTAATTCAAACGATTAAACATGGTACAAAGAAACTACAAAAACAATAACAATAGAAAAACTGGATGACGGAAAGAAAGATTGGCCTAATATATTCTTAAAGAAAACAAATGCTCTAAAAAACGAAATACAACATCTGCAGAAAATAGGAAAATCCTAGACAAATAAATACAATAGGCGTAAAATAAATACAAAATATAACGAAGACAAAAATAATCATATTACACGAGTATGTGAAGAACTTAAAGACAATAATAGATCACTCGAACTTAATAACAAAGTTAAGTATTTGTCTAGAGAATGAACTACCTCGTCTGACGTAACAATGGGCGGGGCTTAGAAAACCTTTCCAAACACCACACTTTTTGTTTTATAGGACAAATACACACGAATTAGAATTAGAATTTATTTACGAAGGGTAAATAAGGACTTTCTGTTATGAACATTAATTCTGCGTAATTTTTCGTGAATTGGTGAGGCAAGATTATCAAATTATTAAGATATTTACTCTTAATGTTCATGTTTTCATATTAAAACTTTAATGTTTTTACTGTATTTCAAGGTATTTTGTTGCTGTTTTTGATTTACGAAGTTAGAAAATATTTAAATTAATGTATTTTGAACGCTGTAATAGTTTTTGAGTTTATTATTTTTTAGATCTGGCCATATAATGGCTAGTAAACATTTGTTAAAAGATATCCAGTATTACTGAATTTTTCAGTAATGACAACAAATCTACTATTAATTACTTAAACTGTGATAAAACGCATATATATTTAGTCTTTTATGGGATAAAATCACTAGCACCTAAAAAAGAATAAAACGTTAATTCAAATATTTTTCAACTTTGAAAATAAATTCAATGGTTTATTGATGAATTTGATTTGACAGTCTTTGCTGACGCAGCGGCTATAAATAAATAAAATAAGACTGATTATTTTCTTTCGACACCTAACGGTAGCAGAGGAACGATTATGTATGTTTGTAGACTGGTTATTTCATAATTAATTATATTTAATTTGTTACAGTGTTAAAGTAGGAGGGAAACTTTTCCATGCAGCTCCATATTTCTACAAAACAATTCCATCTCCCGTACCACATTCGTTTGCCACTATTCTTAGTCTTAAGGAATTAAGTAATCAAAATCCTAGCTTGTATAGATCGATAGTAAGTGATACATTGGAATTGGCTAACCAAGGACTAATTAATGCTCACATAAGCGCTAAATTTAGTTTGGAAGAGGTTAATGATGCTATTACATTTATTGATGAAAAGAAATGTACTGGAAAAGTTCTTATCCATATTGATGAATAAGGTTAAAAATATTGTTTTTTATTAAGTATTATTTATTTATTCGCAATAAATATTTATATTTATTTATATTATATTATTTCTCCTTTAGTTTAAAAATATTACTTGTGAAAAGACTGATATTGTCTAAAAGAGATTTTGTATATACTTAAGTCAAATCAAAAGATGTAAAAGGGAAGTATTTTTGAAGAGTGTAAATGTTCTAATAAGACCAGTAGTTAATTTTGTCAATACTCCATTAGCTTAACTAGCAAAACTCTTCCAAATAACTTTACGATGGTCTCTTTCGATGTAAGAAATGTTTTCACTAATGGTCTCAGACTAGATACCATTCCAATCAATAACAACCCCTTACTCGTAAAAACCATCGACCCCAATAAATGTTCACATATTACCTCTCTACTCCAATTCTGCCTCTACCTAGACTGATAATCATATAGTATAGATATGTAGATAATTTTTTTGCCTTTATAGAAGGCCCATCTTCAGAATCACACATTTTGTCATTAATTAATAATTGAATCATCCTGCAATTAATTTTACCTTATAGTTGGAAAATAACAACATTATTAACTTTTTAGATTTAACCATTAAAAAGAATTCTGCCTCTTTCTTTTCTACATTAGAATTTTCAATTTTTAGAAAAGCTACCTAAATTGATCATATGATACCAACATCATCGAATCATCCTTTTCAACATAAGATGGCAGCTTGTCAGTGTTATGTACATAGACTTCTTAATATCCCTATGTCACAAGAAAACTATGATAAAGAAATCACAATTATTAAACAAATAACAAACAACAATGCTTTTCCTTCTTCTACTGTAGATAAGGTCATTAGAAAGTCAATACTCACAAAGAGACTTAACCAAGCTTTTAATGTGGAAAATAAACCCAACACTAAATCCATTTATAGATCCCTATCTTATTTAGATAATAAATTTTAACTTAAAATCCTCACAATTCTAATCAAGAGGTACAAAATAAAAAAAAACACTCAAGTATCATAGTGAGAAGCATATAGTTTGTTCTTTATATCTAAATAATTTGTTCTAGGGATAACTGATGATGCTATGAAAAGCAATTTTTTATATAAACCCTAAATTTTGGAGAGTCTTTGATGCATGTCCTCTTTCATTATTTTTTTCAATTCAACAATTTTTCGATAATTTAAAAATCTTAATTTTCTAATGACATGTCAATTGACATCTTTGGAAAATCATTTAAAGTGCTGGCATTCAATTTTGCTCATTCTATCTGCTGCTTTAACTCCAATAAAAATTTTTGAGGGTATACAAGGTAACTATCGAACACGGTGATTAATTTAATCTTGCCCAAGTACTTTCGATCAATAGATCATCTTCAGGGGCATTTCGTCCTTTCGTCCAATTGTGGCCTATCCTGACATGAGTAGAATGTCATAAATGTAAAATTTGGACACAACAATACAAAATACAATACACAAAGACAAACAAACACTTTAAAATTTTAAGGAGAAGCTACAGGTTGTATAGAAGCCGGAGACAGGTCCAAATTTTACATTTATGACATTCTACTCATGTCAGGATAGGCCACAATTGACGAAATGCCCCTGAAGATGATCTATTGATCGAAAGTACTCGGGCAAGATTAAATTAATCACCGTGTTCGATAGTTGCCTTGTATACCCTCAAAGTTTAATTATTCGAACATTCAACCTTATATTGATTCCAATAAAAATGGTCGGTGGAGTGTTTTTGTGGAGTCCAGTGTATAGACTTGTGTTTTTTTTTTCATTGATTTAAAAAAGAAAAGAAAAAATAAAAAATAGGACCAACATTTTTCTGCTTACCACAGGATCTCGCGTAGTAGTAAGTGAATCGTTGTTAAATTAAAATTAGTTATTTACATTATTGCTCTCTTCTAGCGTAGCTCCGAAGATGACTTTGTAAACCGAAACATCTTTTACACACTTCAGAAATACTTACTTTTTCCATTTTCTGGTTTTAAAATTTTTAGAGTATTTTCCACAAACGCAAGAGGATAATCAAATTTTAGTTATAAAAAACCTTACGGAGATATTTATACACAATTTAAAGTCTTACTATTCACTATAAGATAACCAACCCAACAGATCCCTTTAGACTATTTATTGTCGCTGGGGTCTCTCTCTTCAGTCTCTCTCCCTGGAGGGAGTCTCTCATTTTTTTTTTAACTTATGCATAGGTCTTTTGCATATTTCTATGTAAATCTTCGGTCTTCATTCTTTCTAAGAACGTAAATATAACCATTCAATAAACTTGTCTCACTCGTGAATCGCACCAATTTATATTGTTACGGGGAAAAATTTTTTGGTCCTATCTTACTTTTTCGCTTATTTACATGGGCGAATCATACACAGTAAAAATGACCCCTGTAAGAATTTACTACTGATATTTTACACGGTTGTCGCTATTGTTTAGTTCAATTTGTAGATGAGTCACCTTTAATTGAAAATTGTCCAACTATAATCGAAATATTCGTCGATATACCTACGTTTTCTTTGAAATATAGTATATCGAGTGATATATCGCTTAAGAGGCTTTACATTTTTAAGAAGGCTCTAGACCTTTCAATCACAATTATGGTTTCCAATTCAGGATCCAGATCCTTACCGATCCAGCTGCCCCTGTATTTAATCTTTGAGTATTCAGGTATGCTTCGTATACATTTATGTGCACTGGTATGTTTGGATTCGGGTTTTAATATAAATATCTTTTTTTATGGTGTTAATTTTTAATAGATATAGATATCATTCGGCTGTTATATTGTCAAGTAATCGGTGAAAGATCTGTCATATAGATATTTATCTCATTTACGGATGGTAGCAATTAATAATGCATTATGAATTTAACCATTTATTTTTAAATAATAAAAAACAAATATCACAATACATTTATAAAATGATAAGCTAGAAGTAAAACTATATACAGGATGATGCAATCATATGAATGCAGAAGCTTAAGTCTATAATAGCTTTATTAAAAGAGTCAAGGTAATCTATTAGCATGTATTATATAATGAAATAGACAATATCTAGGAACTGTGTTTTATGTTCTATAACTGCAATGTTGTCAAGCAATACAGTAAGATTTTGGTTAAATTGTTAAAAATACTAGTGTGAAATTATAGAGGATCTGACTACGGTAGTGAATAAAATAATGTAACATTATAACACGATTGACACTGTGTACTCACAGATGTTTTCTTTATCTATTATTCTTAAGTTATTTTACTAATAAAATAATACTGTCTATAATAGCGGTTTTAAAGTTAAAACAAGTGGCTGGCATCAAGTGGCAAGAATAAAGGTTGAACAAGAACTGTGGGATAAAATAAATATAAAAAGAGGAGTGAGACAAGGCTGTATATTGTCGCCTTTACTTTTTAACTTATATTCGGAGGAAATATTTAAGGAAGCCTTAATGGAGACAACCGAAGGTATTATTGTGAATGGAGTAACCGTCAACAATATTAGATATGCCGACGATACCTTAGTCCTTGCCAATTGCGGAGAAGACCTTCAAAATCTAATGAACAAAATAAAACAGACTTGTAATCAGTATGGATTAAAACTCAACGTTAAGAAAACTAAATATATGATAGTTAGCAAACAAAATTATATACATGATGACGGTATAAAAGTCGGAGATGCCACACTGGACAGAGTAGAGAAACTCGTGTATCTCGGCAGTAATATCAATGAGAGCTGGGATCCAACCGCAGAAATTAAAAGCCGAATAGAACAAGCCCGAGCTGCCTTTGTAAAAATGAGAAACGTACTTTGCAGTCATGATCTTAGCATTGACCTTAGAGTTCGTATGATATCTTGCTACATCTTTCCTGTCCTGCTGTATGGAGTAGAAGCGTGGACCCTAACTGAAGCTATGCTTAAACGCTTGACAGCCTTTGAGATGTGGGTATACAGACGACTACTGAAAATAAGCTGGGTCGACAGAGTTAGAAATGAGGAGGTCCTTAGACGGCTGAACCAAACAACACAAACTGGTCAATATAATAAAGAAACGCAAGCTGGAATACTTCGGTCATATTATGAGACACCCTGAAAAATATGATCTTTTACATCTGATCATTCAGGGAAAGATCCAAGGTAATCGTGGTCCTGTTAGAAGAAGAACATCATGGCTGAAAAATCTAAGGCAATGGTATGGAAAATCAACTACATCGTTATTTAGAGCTGCTGTCAATAAAGTCACGATAGCGAATATGGTAGCCAACATGATATCCAACGATCGATAACGGTCATGGAACTAGAAGAAGAAGAAGAAAGTTAAAACAATCTTAATTAATGAGTAATACGTGTAGTTTCAATTATACAAAAATATCCAAATATAATCTATTTTTTAATACATTGTGTCTATTTTGTACCTATCTACAACAATTTGACCTCTTATAAATCATTTTTATGAGTATTTTTAGCAACGTCATTGCTTCGTTAAGTTAGATATTCCGAGAAACTCTCGCCAATGTATTTGAAATAAGCTCCTTTTGTATTGTTATAATGAAAGCAGTTTTTTTTAGAAGAAAACAATTAAAATATATTTTCGTAAAATCGGAACGATATATGTTTTAGGATTAAATCTATCAATGAAAAAGAACGCATATGTATTTAATGTAAATTCATACTGTTATCTATTTCATCTTATAATCCACGTATCTGAGATATAAAAGTTACTACTTTTAAATGTAAATCTGTATAAAATCATACAATAATCATGTTTTACACTAGTGTTTTATATTTTTTGTGTGTACAAACATAGGTTGTTTGTTTTTTGTATCTGACATAGAATCGACCCAATACATATTAACACTTTCATAACAAAGAGTATAAACCTAGAAATCTATAACCGTTATAATATAGAAGCAATAAATTGCAGTATTAAAAACAACTGAGCTTGAAAAGTTTGCTGAAGTAGTAAATATGCGAATAATGTAAATACTACCTAATTTTGATAGGCAAAGATTACCACTCTCATATATTATTAATCAAACGATCAAGAATACCAATTAGACCCTGAACGTACTAGTACTACGAGTACTATTACGTTCAGGTTACTACAAAAAGATAGACTTAGTATAAGAAGAGGAAATAGGGGAGATTGGGGGAATATCGACCTCTGTGCAAAATCGACCAATTTCAATTCTGATAAACTTGGCGCCATACGAGCATAATGTACCGATCAGAAGAGAAATGTTTCCGAATGTACCTAATTTATACCGTTAGTATGGCAGCACCACTCATCCTGAGTGCATATTTGAGCAGTTTTGCTTGTAAATCTATTTTCTTTCTTAAAAGTTTGCTGCTTTATTAAGGTTAGAATACTGTTGTGTTTTTTAAATGTAATGAATTTTACGTTTCTTGGATACAAATGATATTTGCTAGAATGACAGCACCAAGATGATGAAGTTAGCTAGTTAGATGAAGCCCACTTAGAGGGCCTCAACCTTCTTAAGCTTTCTACGCCATTCTATTCTGTCCCTTGCTTGCATTTTCCAGTTGCCCTCCGATCTTCTCGGTATCTTATGTTACCCCGTCCATCCACCTCAGCTTTGGTCTACCCCGTCTTCTCATTCCCACGAGTTGTGCTGTTAGAATCTTTTTTATCATGTTCGATTCAGGGGCCCGGGCTACATGTCCTGCCCACTGCAGCTGGTTTCACTAAATTATAGTGGTACTATTTTTAGTACCAAACGTATGCTTGTAGATATTCTGCAGTTCAAAGTTATATATATGCCTCCATATTCCGTTCTCACAGACCGTTCCGAATATCTTGCGTAGCACCTTTCTTTCAAAAATCGAAAGACCTGATTCATCTGTTTTAGTTAGTGTCCATGCCTCTGATCCATATGTGAGAACGGGGACTATCAGCGTTCTATACAGTTTTTTGAGACAGAGTTTGTTAGCTAAGTACTTTGATAGACCATGATAACACCTGTTTGCAATAATTATTCGCCTTTTTATTTCCTCAGATGTGTTATTATTCGGGTTAACTAGGAGTTAATTAGGAGTGATGCTAAGACATTTGAAGTCCTATATGGCACACTCCAAGATTGGTTTCAACCAAAAAAAACTTACGTTAAGAAAAAAACATGTTTTCTAAAGAACAGGAAAGAGAAGTTGTTCATCCCGTGTTAACACTGTCCCATTTTTTTATGGATTGACTGCTTAAAGCATGCTGGTGTTCAAGTATGCAATGCAGAGAAAAATAAAATTCCAAATATTTTTAAGGAGCGTAAGGATTGGCATATTCGATTATGAGACGTTATCCGCATCTAAGTTTTCGAAAAGCGGAAGCTATTATCAGCAGAGTTACCGCATTCAACAAAGGCGAAATGAATATATTTTCTTAAAAATGTAGAGTTGCTATTTGAAAAATACTATTTTGAAGTTCATCGCATATATACAATGTGGACGAAACAGGTATTTCTAATGTTCACAATCCGGGTCCAATATTGGCAAAAAAGAGGTAAAAGCAAGTTAGTGCGATAACAAGCTGAGAAACCGAGGATGAAAGATGGTTTAGAAAAAAATGGTTCCACAGGCGCGATATACAAATGTTCGAAATCTGGATGGATTACAGAAGGGCTGTTTGCCAAATGTTTGTCATGTTTTTACAATTTTTGTCGAAATTCTGGCATCCATTTGTTATTACTCCCGCCCCACATATCTCACAGAACGCAGACTCTGGAGGTAACTTTTTCAAGGTATTAAAAACTGCGTACCATTAAGAATATGACGTACATGAAGAGTAGAAATTATGAAAAAATTAAAGATAGTAATATATGTAGTCGAACTTTTTGGAATTGCTTACAATAGGGTTACGTCGATAGAGAAGGCTGTCAATTGATTCAAAACTACGGAATGTTTCCCATCAACCGTGGTGCGTTTTGTGAGGAAGATTTTTTCCAATTAATGAAAATAATGAAGATGGGTCCAATGCAATGGCTCCAGAAAATTTACTATTTACTAGGAAAACAGTCAATGATATTTCACAAGCAATAGAAACCAGACATGACTCCTTCTCAAGAACCAGGACCAAGTCATAAGACCCCTGCTCCAAGAACTGTGACAAGTAATACATTCTTGAAATATTGAACGTCTTACGTAATAGATCATCAAATTCGTATGTGTCTGAATTTAGTTCGGAAAGAGTGGCTGAATACAACTTAAGCGGCGATGTTGATACGGAAAATACGTAATTCTCAGATTTCTGTGCAGTTCCAGTCTTTCAACTTCGAACTTTATAGTGAAACAAACATCATTCGCAAATATTAACATCTACTTCATTAAAGGCTGAGCTCGAAGTTAAGAAGCAAAAAGAGGAAAAGTACTGAATAATTACAAGGTGTTAAAAAAAGTTATATAAGCAAATAAAGGGAAAACTTTAGTTGGAAAGAGAAAAAAAGGTGAAATTTGTACAATTTGTGAGCAATTTGGACATGATAGTAACATTAGGTGGCGGTGCCGTTCTTGTGCAACTTGGGCCCATGCTGACTGTTCTAGTGCTGAAAAAGCGTCAGTCATACCAAGCTCACTGTAAAATAATGTACAAATATTGAAATGAAATTTATTTCCAAATATTAGTGCTTGGTCGACTTTGCCTTACATCATGGTCGATATTATCATGGTAGTCTTTACTACCGGTCGAAATTAGCCGATTTTTTTATCTTTCTAAAAAAGTACGCCATAAAAAATATTTGTTTGTGGCAAAAACAATTAAAAAGCTCATAATGGATAAGGTAAAAAAGCACATATCCCGTGTTGGTCATCTTATTACAAATATTACTACTTGAAAATTTTAATAGCGCCGAAGTGATCGATATTCCCCAGTCTCCCCTACAATAACTGGTTTAACTTGGACCAAACAAAACATCAGTGCTGTTTGGTCCAATATTTAAGAAAACTGAAATTAGATGCCCTTAAGCCAAAAAACAAAAATAACTATATACAAAACCCTTATACAGCCAGTGTTGACATATGGATCGGAGACATGGACCATCTCCAAGGCAGACAAAGACCTTTTGCTTATATTTGAACGAAGGATCCTGAGAGGAATATTTGGTGGCATCTGTGAAAATGGTGTTTGGAGGAGGAGATACAACTACGAGGTATACCACAGATATAAACAAATATTTGGTGGTAAAGACGTAGTATCTCTTATAAGAATAGGAAGATTAAGATGGGCAGGACATCTAGCAAGATCACAGCAGAACAACCCTCCTAGAAGAATCCTTATGTCACAACCCGTGGGAAGCAGAAAAAGGGGTAGGCCAAAACTCAGATGGAAGGATGGTGTAGATGAGGATGGTAGAAAGATAGGCGCAGCAAACTGGCAGCAGTTGGCAATGGATAGGACTGCCTGGCGTAATAGACTTGGGAAGGTCGAGGCTCTTTCATAGGGCTGTAGCACCATTGATGATGATGAAATTAGATGCCATTTATGTACAAAATTACATCTACGACAATTAGATGAAAAAGAGTGAAAACATAATGTAGAAAAAGAAATAAAATATTATCATTGAGTATCAAAGCAAAGTTGCTGTTCTAGAAAAACAGAAAAACAATAACATATATCTACCGAATCTTATTTTGATTAGATATACTTATTGAAAAATAGCTTAAAGCAAAAACGGTTTATGTATCACTAAAACATGGTTTATGTAATTTTCAAGGTAAACGGTATCGGCATAGCTCATAACAAAGGAAAAAAATATAATACAATATGTGTATAAGATAAAAGGCAACCGTTTTTACGTATTTCTGAGTGTTGGTCGTCTTCAGTAGGTACAGCCAAGTTAGGAGAATGTTAACTTGGGAAAGGATCACTACAGGAGCAATTCGACCAGTTTGTGGCAATAATGTTAGAAGACTCTGAGGTCTCCAGAGCAACAACTAATATTATCTTTTTTTACTATATTATATTTATTATATTTTTTCCTTTGTTGCGAGCTATGACGATACCTTTACCTTTATTTTACTGTCAACTCGCATTAACCTTTTTCTTGTTTGAAACGTTCTAAACGTTTGGCATTCCTTTCCTCAGGTATCTTAGCTTCCTCCGTGGATGTGTTAGTTGTTGCTATTATATATATATATATATATATATATATATATATATATATATATATATATATATATATATATATATATATATATATATATATATATATATATTACAGCTTGGGCTACTTCTCAAAATCAATGAGATAAAAATACACAAGTTATATTCGTATTACTAAAATACATCAAATATCTGAATCAACGTCTATTGTATTCTGCTGAAATTTTTTTATGGCTATCATACTTTTAAAATTAATAAATATATTAAAAACATTAAAATAATAAGCATAAGCTTCAATAATACTTTTTATCATTTTGATTCATGTTAAGCTTCAATCACAACCTGACTTTCGCCGATTTTATAATTAAAGCGTAAAGGAATAATGAATGTTTATACAAAATATTTTGACTCCTTCATTTTTCATGAACACTTTAATTACATCTTAAAAACGGCTAAAACACACAAAAGATCTATGACTAAACAACGAGTTATCTTATGACACAGTCTCAATCACTACGAGATTTGTATTTTTTATATTTTGTTTAAGTATTATTAAAAATTTTAGGCAATAAGTTTTTGATTTACGAAATCAATTTAACGTTTTCTAATACACATTCGTATATGCTAACTTTTTGAAAACCTGTCTGTAGAACATGAATCTACAAATATTCCTCTGCCTCGATTTGCGATATCTGCATAGTCTTTTTTTCCTTTCGAACAAAGTCTACTGGAAAATTGGGCATCTCGTTTCCTAAAAATAAAATAGTATTTAAAATACTTTAAACTTACATAATCAGAAGTTTTTTTATTTAGGGTAAGTGCACCATTAATGGACATACCGCTAGTAATGGTCACCTAAGCCAATTAACGTCATTATATTCATTTCTTATTACATTTTACCGCACATTTTTACATTACCCTGTTGATTATACTATCCATAATACAAGGACGAACTCTGCGCCATCTGACAATGGTTTTTGACTAACTGTCATGCGTAAAACTTTGGCGCGCCAAAAATCAGTTTGTTTTGATCGTAGTCTATCAGACAAGTTGTGTAGTCGTTGGGTTGAAATTAGTGCCGTGAACGTATTATTGAAATTTATATATTTATTTTGTGTTGTTACACATTTAAAGGGTAAGTACTTTGTATTTTTTATTCATATTTACTAAAAACATTATTATGAAAGTTTTTGATCATGGGTGACCATTACTGAATGAAAATTCTGTTAGAAATTTAGAAATGTTCACCACGGGTGTCCATTTCTAAAATACAATGATCTATTAATGGTCACCAATATATTCGATCCATTTAGCGCTTTAAAAATTATGTGTTATTTTTTTATTTATGTTTGTTTGCTTAATACATCATTGTGGAGGTTTTTGATTATGGGTGGCCATCGTTAAAATACAATCATTTATTAATGGTCTCTTTATCCATTTCGAATTTAGAGCTTTAAAGAATTTAAAGTAACCTGTAATTTCTTATTATTATAGACATGGATACCCAGAGAGGAAAGAAAAGGCCTTTTTTTAAATGGACGGAAGATAAAATGAGCCTTGCTATAGACGCAGTAAAAAATGAAGGCATGTCCAAAAAATGTGCAGCTAAAGAATTTTGTGTTCCTAGAACAACCTTAAAGCGTAGACTTGAAAACAATTGTCTTAAACGAAAAATGGGTCCTAAAACTATTCTTTCAGAAGGCGAAGAGAAATTATTAGCTAATTGGATCTTGTCTATGGGCAGAAAGGGCTTTCCTGTTAATGCAACAAATCTACTCTCCACGGTGCATAAAATTATGAAAGAAACTGGGAGGTCGACTGTTTTTAAAGATGGGATGCCCGGGAAAACTTGGTTCGCTGCTTTTCTTCGAAGACATCCTGAGATAAAAAAACGAAGAGCAGAGTCTATTGCAAAATCAAGAGCTGCCGTCTCTAAAGCTGATATAGAAAAATGGTTTAATGAAATTGAAAACTATTTAAAAGAAGAAGGTATGATTGACATACTAAAATACCCAATAGGATATACAATGCAGACGAAACCGGGTTTAGCCTTGATCCTAAATCTGGTATTGTCCTTGGGCCGGCGAAATTGGAAGAAGACTTTTATGAGAGAAAATCTAATGCAGAAAAAGAGCAAATAACTGTTATGGCCTGTTTTTCAGCCGATGGTATCACAGTTCCACCAATAGTCATATATCCGTACAAAAAAATACCAAAGGATATAGTTAATTCTGCACCACCAGAATGGGCAGTGGGACGATCAGACTCCGGATGGATGAACTCGGAAGTATTTTATGAGTATATCGGCAACCATTTTTTGCCCTATCTCAAAGAAAAAAATATACCACAACCTGTTTTGTTTTTCGTGGATGGACATAGGTCCCATCTAACTAAACAAGTCAGCGAATTATGTGAAGCAAGTGGTATCATCCTGGTTGCTCTTTTCCCCAACGCCACTCATATTCTCCAACCAGCCGATGTTTCAATTTTTAAACCTTTAAAAACTGGTTGGCAGACAATAGTAAGAACATGGAAATTTGAAAACTTTCCGAAGGATGTAACAAAGTATACATTTGCAACCATTCTAAGTACGGTTTTTAAAAAATATGCAACGGAAAGTACAATACGCAACGGTTTTAGAAAATGTGGACTGTTTCCTTTTGAAAAAAGCAATGTTGATTACACCAAATGTGTTTCCACTCGGCAAGTTGTAGATCCTACAAATCTATCAGATATTAAAAACACAATTATTACAAAAGGGAATATATTATCCGAACTTGAGAAAAAAATACCACCACTTGAATTGAATCATTTCAGAACAAATTTCGACAATAAAGATGACTGGAAGGGAGACTTACAATTTAAGAAACTTTATGAGGTTTGGGCAGACTTTAAAAATGAAGCTTTATTAGTAACAAATAAACTAAACATGTCACTGGGGAGGATGACTCTAACTTAATGGAAGGAAATGAAGAAATGTCAATATCGTTTTCAGTTCCAACAGCGTCAACTTTAACTCCAAACGGTGAGCAGAGAGAAGAGAGTGTAATTCTTCCAAATGAAGAACAGTCACAGAACGGAAACAGCACTATTTTACAAGATAAAAGTACTACTTCACTAAGTGTTTCAGAGTCCTTTCTTTCACCGGATAAATTAGAAAACGTTGCGCTGTATAAGGACAAAGAAGACCAAGGATATGGGGTTAGCACTCCTTTCAAAAATTGTCTCATTTTTCCTAAGACTCCTGAAAAAGAACCACCCAAAAAAAAACGAAAAATATTTCCAGCAGTCCAAAAAAAGCCTGCAGTAAAGAGAAAAGTAATAAGCGAATCTGAATCTTCTGCCGATGATGTTCCTTACTGTGATGAAGATCTAGATGCGAGTGATGTTGAAAATTATACGAAGAATATTCATGATGGAGATTTTGTTATTATCAAATACAATGGAAATCTTTATCCAGGCAACATTTTATAACTATAATATATTTGTTGTTTCCGTCTCCTAACAGAATTATGTTTTAATGATCAAAATTTTTCTTTGTTCTAGAAAAAGTGATAAAAGCTAACCAGGAAGGAGCAGAAGTTTCGTCAATGGAAAAAGCAGGCTATGACTGGAAATGGCCAGAAAAAGAAGATGTATTATTTTATTTTTATGAGGACATTAAAAAGATTATAAGGGAACCATTAGTTAAAGGCAAACGGGGTTATTACTCAGTACCAGAACTATCTAGTTTTCTTTAAAGTGCGTTATACAATTTTTAAGTGAAACATTTTTTTGTAGGACATCACGGGCGTAGCCAGGTTTTAGTTTCGGGAGGGGTTTAAGAAAATAAAACGACAAAAAGTACATAAAATAACCCTTATATTCATAAGAAAAATTTTATAAATCTTAATATTTAACTTTTAGGGGGGGTTGAAACCCGAACCCCACCCCCCCCCCCCCCCGGCTACGCCCATGGGACATAAGTTTACATTTTGCTATGTTTTTTTGAATGGTTGTTAAAAATTTCAGCAATGTAACGCAGTGAAAAGCTTATATAAAAATATATTTGATAAAGTGTCCATTACTAAATTATCGAGAGTCCATCACTAGAGTTTTTGTGACCATTACTGGCGATTTTGGCATTTGTGTAGCAAAAAATATTTTTTTGGAAAAACAATTTTTTTTTAGTTATTTACTTGGATGTATATGAAAGTATATACCTTTCTTAGTATCCTAGCACAGTAAAAAAAAATGTAAGTCAAATACTTCATTAGAAGAATAAAAATAGTACAAAATTTTCTCTTGGGTGTCCATTATTAGTGCACTTACCCTAGTTATATTTTTCTGTAGTTTTTATTAGTGTTAGAATTAACGTTTTCTATAAAGTTATATTGTTTTATACTTGGTAACGGTTTTTAATATTCTATATTTCATTCGTAGATTTGTAACATGTAATTTTTAAGTTAAGATATAGATAGGTAGATTCAATGAGTTGGCTTGGGCATCCTATTCACTGCGGCCTTTTCAGATCTATTGTGGTTCTCTAATCCTAGATTATATTCTCTAGCCTAGAACTTTTTAATAGATCTAATTACTTTGAGACTGATCCTTTTATATAGCTCTTTGCCGGTGGCTTTTCTTCGCCTAATGTAAAGAACCACACATTTGTCAGGTTGTCGCACTGACACAAAATGTGCTGTTTCTTCTTATAGGTCACAGAATCTGCATAGATCATTATTTATCAATACCATAAGCTTTAACTTACTTTTCACCTTACAGTGTCCTGTTAATAGACCTACTATGTCTTTAACTTTCTTTGCTAATTAGGTCTGCCGTAAATTTTTTCGAATGTCTATAATGAACTGTTTCGTCTGTGTCTGTCCTGGTGAATTTCTTCATCATTTCAGAGATCTGTGTGCTACCCACTTATCGTTTGTAATTGTTTTGTTATTGCCCTTGCAATGCTCCAAAATGGTTCCGGTCCATCTTCTTCTTCACGTGCCATCTCCTCTAAGAAGGTTGGCAACCATCATGGCAATTCGCACTTTTGGCGCCGCTGCTCTAAAGAGGTCAGCGGAAGTGCAGTTAAACCAAGCTCTCAAATTATTCAGTCGGTCCATGGAATAGCATTAATGAGCTTTGTTTGACCATTTCATATGCTTTTGTATTGCCCTTATGACCCTCGTGCCTTGGTACCCAGGCTACCGTAACCTTGCTACGATCTCCTAGTTTATTTAAGGTACACACACAATCCCATACTAGCTTATAATTGACCTCTACATAATTGAGTGCCTTAAGCGCTGTCTGGCTATCTGCTAAGATGGCAATTAAACGATGCATTCTTTTCAATTGCGATTACCGTTAATGATTGTGACCTCCTTAGATAGACTTACCGAGAAATGTGTCCCTTGCTTTGTCCCTACTATACCGATGTTTTTGAGCCATCTGTGTACCAGGTAGCTTCCGCTTGTACGGGCACACCTTTCAAGGCAGGGTCTTTCCTGCCTTGTATATTAATTTTGAATTTCGTAGCTTTGCATAGATGGGTTGCCTCATTAAGATATATGTTTTTAGTGTGGCTTATGTGCTGCTGACTATGTAATAATCTGTGCATCACAGATATTTCTTTGCCAGCAGTTTAAGATATAAGCAATACTGCTCTTCTTTTGCAAGTGCCATCTCTGATACGGAGATTGGCTAGCATCATTATCATCCTAATTTAATTTGAATTAAATTTTACAGAGTCTTTTGAGCAGCTACTATACTACTCTCTTAGGTTTTTCAGCTAAGATATTGGTCTTCTTTTTATACTTTTTGTACTCTTTCATAAGAAACTTCTTCATAAGATTTTCAGAATCCTTTATACATTAACCGCTTAATAGAGGTCTTTTATCGCCTCTCTATCCAGGGTCCACAATTCAACTCCATAGTATAGAAACACAATATATGTAACATTTAGTAAATCTACTTGGTTTGGATTGTGACTATACAATCTTTGTTCCAAAAAACTTTTTTATTTTTAAAAGCACGTGATTTTTGAATCCTGAGTTTTATCTATATAGTGTAGTCGATATTTTATGTTAATAGTGTTCCCAGGTACGTGTATTTTTCGTGTTTATGCTTTTAATCTGCTTGTCTCAGTACATTAAAATTCCGTTAGTATAATTGTTGTTACTTGGTTGCACTTAAATTTTTGGTATTGGGGGAATCCATTTTCTCATACTCAAACTTTGACTCATGTGACCATTCTTCTTTAGTAAGTATACAGCATTATAAAGTAGACCATAACATTAAAATTATGAAAAATTTTTATTAAAAATCCTTTATAAAAGGTATATAATTTAAAAAGCCCAATCGGGCTATATCACAAAACGTTTTCGGAATCCATATTTCATCATCAGCGTCTATGTGTACATGTATTGAGTCACTAAAAACCCGCTGTTTAAATTAAGTTTACATTATATGGTATTATATAGGTACTAAGATGTTAAAGTTACCAGTGGATTTGGTAACATGGCGACGTATGACTCCACATGAAGTTGCTGGTCCTGAGACGATGTGTCTCAGGTCACATCGTACATCGTGGACGATTTATCTACGATGTGTCCTCGTAGACACATCCTCTCAGAACCAGCAACTTCATGTGGAGTGATATGTTACCAAATCCACTGGAACTATAACATCCTAATATATAATACCATGTAATGTAAACTAAATTTAAACAAATAACTTGGTAGATCATGCATCTATATTTATAATGAGGCAAGTGCAAGAGATAATTAGAATACAACAAACGGGCATATCTATGTTTCGTGGACATTAAGAAGACATTTGACAGATTTAAATTAAAGGACCTTATCCACTTATTTTACTAGGAATAATCAAAACGATTGAAAATAAATCTACCAAAGTAATAAAAGTAAAAGTAGAAAAAGAACTAACTAATTTAATTGAAGCTGGTAATGGAATAAGACAGATAAATTCCCAAGTCCGTTGATACCAAATGGAAGAAAAACAACCTAAATAATCTACCATACAGACGACGCAGTACTACTCTCTTAAAGTGAAGATGATTTTCAATGTATGTTGCATCAATTTAATATTTAATCGCCAGAAAATTGTACATTTAATTTCCCCAAAATAGACAAAATGCATGTTTATAACACCAAATTTTCTAAGACGTAAATTGGAGCTGCAATGTCAGATAATAGAACCAGTGATGGAGTTTAAATATCTAAACATCACACTATCTAGTTACAGAAAACTCAAAACAGAAGTGGAATATCAAGTAAATAGAGCAAACAGAGCCACAGAATGCCTAAATGAAACAATTTTGAGAAATAAAAATATCGAGAAAGAAATGGAAGGCAGAATTTACAAAACGGTCATCAGACCAATAATGACAGATGCGGTAGAAACACGACCTGGCAGAGGGAGGACAAAAATAATGTTAGAAACCTATAACAGCAGAGATGAAAAATTGATGGTAATATACTATGGGAACGAGCCAGAAGTACAGATATACGACGTAGATGCAAGGTGGAGAACATCAAGGAGTGGGTAAGAAATGACGACTCAATGACAACGAACGGAGTAGTAAAAACAGCGAGAAACCTTTCCCCAATACGAAGACGATCAGTAGGACGACAACGAAAACGATGGAACGACAACTTACTGGAGACACATTATAAAACAGACAGACATGTCTACATAAAAAGAAGAAAAAGTACCAATTTTTAAAATTGATTATGGAGGGAAAGTAAGTTCTGGGGAAGAATCTCGTTGAGAATTTAAACCTCATTTCGGCATGAATTTTGGAGTCATTATCAAGAGGGAGACGGTTCCGTTCGAGTTCTGGGTGTCAATCTGCCTACTTTCCTTACTCGCGAAGTACCAGTATCTTGTTCTGTAAAAATACAAGAACCGTCAAACGGCACTGAGGTCTCAATCTGCCTACTCCTCAGTGTCGAGTGACGTCACACTTTTTCTTGACTGCTATCTAGTATAACAGTGTCATATACATAGCTACACTATTCACAAAATTCATGTTTAACTATATGCTTATTATCAATAATTGATGGGCATGCTATGTTCCCAATATAATCTTTTTTAACAAATTAATATTACTTTGCAATCTCTGATTTTCCTTATTTTGTCAAGCAAGTATCATAGCAGCATGCCTCACACGATCAAAAGCTTTCAAAAAGTCGATAAATGGGGATTGAAAAATGAAAAGACTATTTTATACCTCTGGATTGAGAACCTCTTCTATTTCCTCTTCTATTTTTCGTTTGTATAAATTATCAACAAATAGATATTTAGGTAAAGGTCTATACAAGTTTCCCCAATTTTTCACAAAATGTGTAAGTTATTATTGTGCAGGTTTTATTCAAAACCTTGATAAAAATCCTATATAATAGTAACATGTTATTATTATAAACGCAGTTCTATATGTTGTACATTCCAACTTTTACTACGGTATTTTTAGTACCACTGACGTTCAAACTTACCCTCTACCTGGCATCTCCATTTCTTCTACCAGAACATTCTTTACATATAAATGATCATTACACCAAAATAGACACAATGTTCTAGGCTCTAAAACATTCATGTCATATTCCCAACTAAGTTCGACTTTTCTAACATTACCGCCTAGATCGACAGGATGAGATATAACAGTGGTATATGTAGCTCCATGTTCTAGTTTCATATCACCAGATGGTGTCAATTCTGCGTGTATTACACCTGATGGACTATAGATAGATGCTTTAAGGTGGCCTTGTACCCAATTTTCTGCAAATGGAGGATGTGCCAATTCTGTGCTAATTCGATACATGCGATCTGAAGCAAAATAATTTCAAATTAAACAAAATCTAATGTTGATTAGTTATATGTGATAGACATCTACACTATTTCTTATATTACAATATACCAAGAAAACAATATTATAGCATATAATTACAAAAATTCTTATATCATAACTATAGCAGCTATAAAGAAGGCGTAATAAGCCAGATATTTAATAGCCTGATTAATTAACAATTCGTACAATAACTAACCGACACCTGATATGGACAACATTGTAACTCTACTTAAAATGTTTTACAACTATGGATTATATAACATCGATAAAGGATAACCTTTATTTTGGTCTAATAACTTTTATCCTGTCTTATCGTCGGTGAAAGTGCCGGACCTCGTATGTGCAAATATGAAAATTTTCCAGGAGGTCAAAAAAAACTTATAAAGATAAATAAGACGTTTTTATGCCATAATTTTTGAACTGTATTGGGACCAAATTTTTATTTATTTGGATATTAAACATACTATAAAACAACTTTAATTCTTAAGGCACTAGTAAACAGCACATCTCAAAATATTGAACAGAATGTTATTCAGTTAAATTGAAAACAACTCAATATAAACCTAAATGTGTAAGAAACATAACAATATTTTAGGAACAGTAAACTTTAAACATGGACTCAACACAGTCACAAACTAATATTCTAAATAAAAATCAACCACATAATGAGGTAATTTATCATAAAAATCACAATTTTATCAAGAACAACTTTCAAGCTTTGAAGGTGGTCATATTTTTGTTTTTTTGTTTTTGGCTGTGACGTGTATAATGGAGGAATAACAGTTTGTTCGTTTTTGGAGGTCGATCTTTTTGGCAACGATGCATAATTATCTGTATGGTTAATTTTGTAGAATATTTGGCCAAATGAAGAATACTTAAAAGAACAAAAAATCACTAACTGGAGGATCTCCAGTTGTACGACCAGGTCTTATAGATGAATAAAATTGAATTTATTTAAAGTCGGGAAAGTTCATGTATTTAACATTGTAAGGCTGTGCTCTTCTTGCTTCTTTACAAACAACAATGTAATCATAAAGTACATAAATATCACGATTTTTGAGCCGTCTTTCAATTGTGCTATGGACGGAGTCAACTTCCATCTGGGTATGACCCTTGTGGAGATAATTCTCAGTAATATGAACGTTGTTTTCCACACAAAATTGTAGAAGAGAATTTGAAAGTATTAAATTTTTATTTTGATACCCACAATTATAACTGTATATGACAAATTCTTTTGTTGATTTATTTTCTGAAAGGTAATTGGAGAAGAACTCTATAAGGAGAATAGCGAAAATATTAGCTTCAAGACCGCCTTGGGCTTAATCCCAGAGGTAACAGATTACATCTTTAGTAGCCATATTGTAGACAGTATAATTATGAACAGAAAGTTTTGTCTTAAAATAAATGGCACTGGCTTGCAAAACAGGAGACAACTTTACAGCTTGTACATCTATACAAAAAGCCGCGATTTTTTCGGGGTGACTAATAGCTTTCTCTTTATCTTCCATTTTCAAACTCTCTGCTTGTTCTTTTTTTTGTTTCATGTACTCTTCATCTGAAATATTTCCCAATCCCTGGGAAATATACAAATCGCATTGGTCTTTTCGTGGCTTGTAGATTTTTATGTTAGATTTGTTAATTTCTTCTAAAAAAACTTTTTTAGAACGACAGTTTGTATTTATATTTTGACAGTAGTTTTTGTACTCTCTATAAAATTCGGCTTTGTTTCGGAATACAGGCTCTAAGTACAACATATTTGTACTAGCCCGGCAGTAATGGGACTCCATTTTAGGGATTTCTGATAAAAACTTTTGAAGTATGTGTCTCGATTTATCTGTACTCCTCCTATTTCTACCAACTCACCGAACGTTTACGTCAGGCAAATTTATTCCACTATCTTTTCTAGCACACTCTAATCATCCATTCACCTACATTTAATGTTGACAAAAACATTTTTTTACAGACCTTTTTTTCTCAGTTCCATTTTTTAAATAGTAATGGAGAGTGCTAATTCTTCGAGATCCTTCTACTGTACGTTTGCTAGAAATAACATCAACCATTGAACTTAAAAATGTCTTTTTCATATCCAATGTAAATGACCAAAATGAATAAAAAATTGCTTTTCTGTCTTGCTCCACAAATTCATTACAAAATATTGTCTTTGATGTTTGACATTTCCGAGAGGTACATCCAAGTTTTAAAGTGCGTTTGTTTTTATTAACCATCAACCTATAATGCCCATCATCATCTTTCTTTAAGCCCAAATACTCTTTTCCAAGCATTCTAGCTTTTTTATTTTTATTTCTGGCTCTTCTTGTTTGAGTACACTTTCTGTTCTCATCTGTTCTTCCATTTTGATTACTTTCTTCTTCGACTAAACTGCCGGCTTCATCTTTGCTTTCTGAGCTCGAGTCTTCTGCTATTGCAACAAAATCTGGATCTTTGTCATCTATAATATCCACCTCTGTTTCCGCACCAGTTTGATTGATCACATTAAGGTTTGCATTTTCAAGTCGCTTTTCCTCACTGTCCAGATTTTTTTGTTATTTATTATTGGCACAGTTATTTGAATATTATCAATATCTTGGTTTAAGTCGATTCTATTTAAAACACCGATCTGAGTTATTGGCTTAAAATCTAGATGGGAACATAAAATTTCTTCAACTAGTTGATTGCTCTTTACCTCTGGTAAGCAGATTCCAAGTTTTTCCAACTCTATTATTTCATTTATTAGATTAGGTTCTTCACTGGCTTTTTGGTCCTGATTATTTATTGACCTGGAAGATTCTTGTTCCTTCACAGAAGTCTGAAAAATTCGACAAAGCTTTTTTTACCATCAGTTTGTTTCTGGATAGACCAATTGACCCTGTTATACCCATAGTACAAAACCTCGTATTTGCGAAATCTGAAAAAAAACATAAACATCGTATTAATATTGCAATTACTAAAAAGTGGCTGGGTTGCACTTTTGATTTAAATACATCCTGAATAGTACTATTATATAAAATAAGTTTTATCTCACACAAATGCATGCAATAAAATACAAAACAAGTTTAACCATAACCCAACTTTATAGAATCAAACAGTTTTTTTTTTGTAAAAATAAACTAATTACAAAACTTACCTTGAATAATATTCGGCCTTTGACCATTTACCAGTTTTTACTTTTGACAGAATATATAACTCAGAAAAATCACGAAAAAATTACCAAAAAAAAAAGAAGGAAAACATTCACGGCGCTTTATGACATTTCTGACGAACAAAACTTCGTATTTGCAAGTGACCGCCTTATACGCGGTTTTGTATGACAAATAAACTACTCAACTAAAATACTATCGTTAAAAAAATAAGATCCAAATAACTTGGACATACAAGGTGTTATGCATATGCGCAGGCAAGCACTGTTCTAAGTAACATGATAAAATGAATTCTGTCAAAATTGCAAATACGAGGTCTTACACTTTTACCGACGTTATGTAAATATATCTACTTATTAAAAATAAAAACAAAATAACCTTATTGTACGTGCAAATTTTGAATCACTTGGTGGAAAAAACGTTGTAACCAATGTTACAATATTGAAAAATTTTATTATTCATGAATATTTTTTATAAAAACATTGTAAAATTGTATACAATGCTTTTCTCGAAAAATGTATTCAGTAAGTTTGTACATTTTATTGTAAGTTGCGATACAAGAAAGCAAGGTAGTGAAATATTACTATGAATAACGTTTAAGTCAATTTCTCAGGCTCTTCTAATCAGGAAGATGACAGAGAAGAGATAGATTCTTTAATATTAGTGAGTGGCATCACAACCTGGACTACAGGATATTATCGGATAATTTAGAAAAATTATTCATTTTGAATATTTTTGAATTTATAGTTTGGTGAGCAGTGGCAGAAGCAATCGTAAGGAGAAAAGTAAATATTACTTACGACAGTATGGATATTCCTTGCCTGTTGTTAAAAAGTACTTTGATCCTACCATTTCCTGTAATTTTGATTGGGGTTGTATCTCATTATTATCTAATAAACCTGGAGTACTGTCAGCGTGATATCCCATAATAGCACATCCTGAGCCAGGTTTACAAGTAAAGCATCTTCCTTCTTTGAACTGTCCGTAAGTTTTGCATTGATGTCCTATAAAATAAATACTAAATTAGAAATATTTATTGGAATCAGACTGTTTATTTACAATGATAAATTTTTAAACTTTATTCATATTTTTTTTATAAAGTGAAACCGGAATAACTGAGATCTGTTCAATAAGAAATCCTGTCGAAGGGGGAAATATTTATGATTGCCTCCATATTGTAACGCATAGAATCTAAACAGGATAAAGAGAAATTCTGTCTTTAATGAAAACTTGATGCGACTGCATTTTACACAATTTTCACTGTAATTATAAAAGATGAATACGTTTTGAGAAAGTTTTTCGATGTGGAAATCGATACATTAAATTTAACGAGGTTCTGTTTTCTTCTGGAATGTTTAAGTTAAATAATTTTTTTATGGGATTAATAACAATTTAATTATAATGGAAATAACATTTTTAGTTTATTTTGTGATTTCAAGATCCTTTTAGTGTTAGAATAATCGAAGAACGGCTAAACTCGAATATTAAGCTGCTGTTTGACTAAAACTATGTGATTTTTTCTCAAACTTCAGTAATATATCCAATTTATTGAATTGGCTGCTGATTTTTTTATCTCTCATACATGTCCAAGCTCTCGAAACTGTTTTTCTATATTAATAATTGTCCCTTGGGATATAGGCGGAAAATTTGTAAATTCATCATATTTGTGTCTGTGTTGTCTCCGTAACCAATTATCTATAGAGTTGGTAGATCAGTGCATAGTAGGTAGTTGGTAGTTGTGCATTTTTCATGCAGTGAGACAGGCACTGAAATTGTTTTATTTACTTTCTCGTTATTTTTATTCATTTCACACATAATAAAATCACGAAGATCAATCTTTTATAAACACTGATTTTCTCAATATTAAGCTATGACTCTAAAATGCAGACCATCTGAACAGCAGATAGGAAAAGAATCGATGCATTTGAGATGTGATGTTGGAAAATAATGCTTCAAATTCCTTGATTAGCCAGAAGAATAAATACATCTGTTCATTTAGAGCTTAACATCCATAACGCTACCCGAGTTCCATATATTCAAAAATAACATTCTTTGGACATAACATGTGGTGATAATACGAAGAGGTCCAAGGAAAATTAGAGTAAAAAAGACGTGGAGGGCCATCACCCATGAAGTTAATAAATACGAACTTCGTTAATGAGACACGTGTCACCCAAAATAGGAATAGAACATTATCTCTGATGAGGCTGGGATAGGCCGAAATGATTCATAACACTTTATTGATACCGATTCGAGTACGGGAAGTTTAACGAATTTCTACTCCGATATTTTTGTTAAAAACGATATTATTATATCGTATTCGTTCACGGCTGCCAAAGCAGGTAGCGCCTCTGTACGCTAACCACCGTAGTGGTGAAGCTTTAGAAGACATTCGTTGGACTTTCCGAGTTTGAATTTGTTTCAGTTGTATCAGCCCAAGTGTCTGATGAGGTTGGGATAGGCCGAAATAATTCATAACACTTTATTGATACCGATTCGAGTATGGGAAGTTTAACGAATTTGTCCTTCTAGGTCATATCTTTGGGCATTTAATTTAACAAAGCGATATCAGCTTTTGCTAGAAGATTTATTATTTTATATATTTATATATATATATATATATATATATATATATAATATATATATATATATATATATATATAAATATATATATATATATATATATATATATATATATATATATATATATATATATATATATATATATGGAGAAGGAGGAGATTGTAAAAGTCTATAAAGAAGGCGGATACAATGCCAGGAAACTGGAAAAAATGGATACTGGAATCAAATCTGGAGAGATAATTAAAAATCACTCGGAGTTGGTTATGGTACCAGATGCAATGCAACCTTAACATAATTTTCAAAAGCCGTTTATTGTGCTCTTTCCGAGAATAAGAGTCGAATAAAACTAATCTCTTGGCAGATCAATGCTGGTGTATAGACTAAAACTAAATGAAACTGATGAAGGTGTTGGAGCTGGGATATACGAAGGGAAACCAAAGTCTTAATCAAAGCCTAGGTAATCACTTTATTATATTCCAACCCGAAATTTATGCTATAGAGATGTGTCTGAAGGAACGAATCACGAGGAGCTGCAGTTACATATCTAAAAAATTATCGAATTGGATTGAGTTCAGGTTAGTTTGGAACTGTCGTCAGAATCTAATTCAGATCGGAAAAGTAACAAATTACACAGTAACACAGTTTATTCTGGGTGCCTCGATATACTGGAATTAAAGGGAACGAAAAAGTGGACCTACTTACCAGAAGAGCGACAAAAAATATATTTAAAGGCCCAGAACCTGTCGTTAGCATAGCAAGAAGCACGTATAAAAGAACCGTATCGGCTGTGTGGAACAAATGAAGTGTAATTACAAGTGTAAACAACTGGATCTCAAACATTTGAAGGCTTTTAGACATGAACCTTCGAAAAACCGATCGAAAGATGTAATATATATGAATAGGAATCATCTGAGAATCATCATGGGTCTTCTAACATGACACTGTCGTCTCAAGTGACACATGAACAAAATCGGACTGACAGAAAGTGCGAATTGCAGATTCTGTCCAGGGTTGGATAGGATGAGACTCAATACATTTGAGATGTGACTTTGTTAAAAGGGCTGGAGTAAGGGGACGACTTCAACAAACTTTCAACAAAAAAAATCTAGGGATGAGCCACATCAAGTGGAAGGGTGGTTAAACACCCACTCATATTGAACCTAACCTTCAAGATTAAACAAACAATTATCTAATATTAACTTGAAAAAGAAAGAACTCTTACTTTTGAATACTAAAAAAAAAAGATTTTACACTTGACCTAAATTACATTCACCAAAAATATATTGAGTATGCTGTAGATGAGGTAGCAAAATGACATGGAGTTACGGTGTTGCGATTATCATTGTATCATTACGAACTTAAATTCTCAAGGCTTGCTCATTTGCACATCATATCTATTTGTATTTTATGTTGTATTGTATTTGGAGTTTGCTGCAGTTTATAAATACTTGAACAGCACTGAGATAAGAAAATATCGATATTTATAAATTTTTCAGCTTTTAACAATCATGTATAAAGACCATTATAATCTTATGTCATAAAAGCTGTGCTATAATACATTTTATTCTCAATCGGCATTGTCAAAAAAATTATTCGACTTAACAATCAGTAAAAATTGTTCCTTTTTTTAGTTTGTTTGAGATTTGAGTTTGTAAGAATTGACTTTAAGATAATTAATTAAAAATAAGAAACGCCTAAATTGGCTAAATAATAACAACTAATGATACCGGGGTGTATCCGTGGCCCAATTAAACGTTACAGATCAAGTGAGGTATATACAAATCGCCGATAAAAACCCGACCTATAATTAAAAACTCGTGTAAAAAAAAGTAGGAATTTTATAAAATTGTATTTAAAAGTTATTAAGGTAACAATAACGCATGAAGTAATTTGTACTCCATTCTTTTTTATGAACGTTAAAGAAAAGTCCTTTTAAGAAGTCAGTACCAACTTACTATACATATTGATTTTAGGTAATAACATTTGTTAATATCTATTAATTTTACAGACTAAATTTAGTCACTTTATATTTGTGTATTTTTATACGCTTTATTAGCACCAACATTTATAGTCACAAATGAGACTAACTAACGCAAATGTGTACTCACATCTTTTGGAAATGACCTAATAAAAAATATGATGGTATTTTTGCTATCAAAAATCTACTGATAACTTACCTATATAAGGACATTTAGTGGATATACTGTCGATAAATAATTTAATGGCCCTGACATGATTGCACGCTACTAAAACACGTGAAGCCTCTTCAAGACCATCTCTAAAAAGTAATTTACATTTTATTTATTTAGGTATTGTCTAATACAATTGTTTTGCCTTTTGATTTTCTACACAAGAATGTCATTATTGGTTTACCTTATTAAAGTCAAAGGAACTAACGGCGTCTGGGTAATATCACATCCAGGTTGCTCTTTGCCGTCATTGGGATAAAAGTCTAAATGACCACAAGGTTGAGACATTCCATAACCTTGAAGAAAACCATCTTTTATGCTTTAGTTTTAAAGAAATTATCTTGATCAGACTTACCTAAAAAGAAGATACCTTTACCATCAGTATGAATAACGTCCACTAGTTCCGCGTCGCTTGGATCCAGCCGTACATGTGCTGGCATTCCCTAAAAATAATAAAACTTGAATATTACTTTTTATCAATAAAGTAATTTTTTATTGTTTTATTATATATATATATATATATATATATATATATATATATATATATATATATACAAGAGAGAGATAGAGAGAGAGAGAGAGAGAGAGAAAGAAAGATAGTGGGAAATGAATGGGAAGAAAGTTGAATTCAGTTTGCACACTACCAAAACATGTCTATTGCAAATACATTCTTTAAGAATAAATTGAACCGTATATAAACTTGCTTAGCACCACTAAGAACAAAATTTAACTAACCAACAATTGTCCAATATCAAATCTTCAGAATTCATATCCGAAATTGGACAGTATAATTTTATCACCCAGTAGACCGAATGAATTTATTTGTTATTAAATATACACACGTAGTTAATTAGGTTACATTAGATTTGGTCAATTATCAACAATAAAATTTGGACATCAGTCGAAAGTGCTGACGAAAGTTAAACAATTTACACACAACTTAAACACATGTCATTAGGTCCGCGAATATATTGACCCAATTAAAACTTATATAAAACTAAAATCTCTTGCCTAGAGAAGAATTCAATCAATATTCACTCAACAAACGTGATAGTCTTCAACGCTCAACTGCAACAGTCTCTACTCAAAGTAATCCCGGGTCCACACCCATAGTGTACGTCTCGTCAATAAACTCTGCTACTATTATTTTGTGTTTCCATTACAACTGAACGAACATCTTCACTGAGCCAACGAAGGGGAATTTTTTTTTGTGTGTGTTTTGGCTTGGACAATTGTCATTCAGCCAGTCTCAATCAAGATAAGTTTATTAATGTAGTGTGTGTGCGTGTTTTCGTCTAATTTCCTTGTTACTCGAGTAGTTATGACTTTGGTGAGTATTTTAAACAGGTGTGACAGTAGGCTGATGGGTCTGTAGTTTTCCAATTTTCGACTATCACCTTTCTTGTGTAATAAGATTACTTTAGAGTTGTTCCAGCTCTTAGGGGCTTTGCCCTGATGTAAACAACTGTCCACAAGCTGCAGTTAGTTCCTTACCTCCTTCTAATATCATATCTGTGGTAATACTATCGTCTCCTGCAGCTTTATTTCTCTTCATGTTTTCCAATGCTGTAGTTACCTCTGAAATTGTTACTTTTGGCATTATTTCTGATCCAACATTTTTTATTAATTTCCGTGCTGATCATCTTGTTGATGTGTTCTGTAAAGTTCTGTGTAAAATTCTTCTATTCGTGTCAGTATTTTTTCTCTAGTTTTTCATTTTCCTCTTTTCCCATTAATGATATCATCTGACGTCGTCCTAATGTCGGTCTGAGACATTTCATACTTTTATTTTTTTTCAATAGTTGTTGTTATTAATTTTTCGTTTTCTTTTCTTTTTTGTTGTCTAATTCCTTTTCTAATCTGCCTATTAAGTTCTTTATATTCGTCGGTTCCCCTTTTGTTAGATTTATTTAAGATCTTCCTTCTTTTTATTTGTTGTAATATTTCTTTGTCTAATTCATTGTATGTTGTTTTTGGGTTTTTCAGTTGCAGAAGGCTTTTATTCACTGTTTAGGTAATAAGGTTATTCAAATCATCAATATCATTGGAGTTTATCTGCTATACCAATTTCTTTAAAACTCAAAACATTTGACCAATGTGTGTTTCCTGTAAGGACTTATGGTGCCGAAATTTTGACATTTACAGCTACAACTTCTAATACGCAGCAAATAGGTCAGAGAAAAATGGATAACTCAATGCTGAATATATAGCGAATTGCCACACTGAAATGGAACTGGTCCGGACACGTCGCCCGAATCAGTGATGAAAGGTGGACGAAGAGATTACTTGAGTGAAGGCCGAGGTTATACAAAAGAAGTAGAGGAAGACCCCCTACTCGTTAGACTGACGATCTCAAAAAAATGTCAAGAAATTGGATGAAAATTGCTCAAGATATCCACCAGTGGGTGCAAAGGGCTGGGTGATGATGACAATGATGATTTTATAATTTCAATTTTATAGGTAGTAACTTCAGTCTTACATACATTGATGGTTAGATTGTTACACTCTCTCATAGTGAATCGAAAGCGCTTAATGCGCCTAGCCTGCTTGGCTATCAGCCAGCTTGGCTATCTGCCCGCTTGGCTATTACTAATTTTTGGATCTAAATGTTTACTATAGATAAATTACTTACTTGGAAATACGGCTCAGCTGGATCCAATCCTGTTATTCTTCCCAGTCCTGGAACTAAAGCCCCAGCATAACCAGCTGTATGCGCTCCTAAAGAATGGCCTATTATGTGAATTTCGCCAGGATCCATTTCATAATTTTTCTAAAACCACCAATTATATCTATTAAAACATAAATGTATAGTAACATAAATATACTCATACACTTTTAAAATTAAAGGAAAGCAAGAAAAATAATCATATTAGGTCCACATCTGTTTTTGTGTCTATTGAGTCTTGTAAATACTGATGTTGATGAAGAAAATTAACAATGCTGTAGAGACAAACATATTATACTTTTAAGTATTCATTATATTTTAATCCAGGATATAAGGGTTTTCGGTTTAGAATTCTTTTTATATGCATGGATTTGATTAAAATTTTGACAGTATGTAAAAAATATCCCCAAGATATAAATCTACCCTATACTGGCCTATATCAATATGGGCTTTTCCTCTGGGGATGGTTACCAGCCCAACTCGGTGATGGAAAATTTTTATTAAAAAACCATGGTAATCGTTAGAATAGTGAATTTTTACTACATTACTTTTCCCAGGAATATCATTATGGCTGAGGAACTAAACGATGGCCCCGACTACGGGCGCCTCTTAAATGAGGCAGGGGTGCGAAAAATCTTTAGCTTGGCCAAATTTGATATAGAAATTAGTTGTAGAATGGGCACATGGCATGTTCGGAGTATATATGAACCCGGAAAACCCACATATGAAATTAATGAGATGTGAACACTGCGTATACACATATGAACAATGCAATGTGGATAATCATGATGTGTGGTATTCAGGAGAAGAGCAATTATCGTTGTTAGGGTGTAGGATTCATAGTCGCAAGGAAGGTTAGCAAATGTGTTAGGGCTGTAAACCAGTTATCTGAACGAGTTGTAATACTTCAGTTGAACGTGAAACCCAGAAACGTAAATTTATTACAATTAATACACCGACATTCAAATGAGATGGTCAGATGAAGAAACAAGCAGGCCCGAAGTGGATACAAACTGCCTACAATAGAGAGACGTGAAAGAAGGAAGAGGAGGCCTATGTCCAAAATTGGACAGCAAGGGCTGTATAGAAAGAGATAGAAATACACCGACTGCGGAAAGTGCACTAGAAGAACTTGAATAGTTCTACGCAGATGTAAAAACTGTTATTAACCAAGTCCAGACTCGAAATCTCACTATTCTGATGGGTGATATTAATGCTTATCTAGGAAAAAGCAGACAGTAAGATTATTTGAGATTTTGGACTGGGCAATAGAAATTAAAGAAGAGACTATTTCGCAGATTTTTGCAAAGAATATAATCTATGTATAAGGAATAACTATTTCAAACTACCTAAATGGAAATTATATATGTGAAAATTTCCAGCAGATACCCCTCGTAATATCTTATGAAATCAAATTGACTACAAAACGTATGGATTTAATTAGAAACAACAGTCAATTGACTGCAAACAATCGAGAGAGCAATTTTGAAAACAACGAACAACAAGAATCAATCGATGGTCATTGGAACCAAATAAAAACGATTCTAAACAGCTCAACTCCACATTTAAAAGATAACAATAGAAAAAAAAAACAACAATGGATAAACAATTTTAAAGGAGACTTTGAATCTAATGAACAAAAGAGTCAAAACGTCCAAATATATAAACGAATTATTAATGAGGGACTAATATACGAGCTGTAAAAGAAACATACTTCGAAAATAAATGTTTGGAAATTAAAGAGTTACAATAAAAATATGAAGCATTTTATATGTATAAAATAATAGATGAAGTAACGGGCCAGTAAGGAAATATGCAAATAATATCGTTGATAGAAATGAAAAGAGTACATTGAGGAACTGTTTAATGATGAATGGTCCGATCTTTAGAAGTAGTGACAGGATTTGACATAACTAAGGATGAAATTTAACAAGCAATAAGGTTAATACTCCAGTCGTCAGAGACGAAAATACCACTGCACATCTAAAAATCATATGAACAAGTTGAATTTTGCTGAGAATATCAATTGTGGGTCCCAAAAAAGATCCAAGAAAGTTTACTACTTTTACATCTCGGTTTCCCCCTAGGGCTACAGATGGTAATACCGTCATTTTGAGATAGGTTACACAATAGGAATAAAGGCAACCGAATTGCTGACCAATTGGCCAGAAAGGCGACAGGCCTAAGACTCTTAGGACCTGGAGATATTTTTGGTTGGTCAACTACAACAATTGCGGAAACTGTCAAATGTCACTCCCATACACAAATCGTAAAAAATGGAAAGAAGGGCAAGGATGTAGACTTGCCAAGGTAATATTAAGTAACTTTAAAAAGTCAGCATCAAAGAAGTAGGTACTTAAGAATTACCAGAAGAAACCTACTCTTGACAGTTGGTTTTTAACTGGCCATTGCCAACCAAACAAAAACCACGCACTGGGGCTAGTAGATATACCTCTATGTAGAATATGTGAATGACAATACGAAACTGTAAAACTTGTCCTGTCTGAATTCCCTAAGTCATCGTTAATACGAGAGTACGCGTTCGGCGAGTCCTGGCCTACACCTGCCACATAACGGAGATGTGTCTTGGTGACTTGTCCACCTTTCTAAAAATAGCAGGATGGACAATGAGTTAAGGATGACAGCTCCTTGGGAAGATGCATAATGGGTCAATTGTAGCCTAAGTACTGTGAAACTTAACTCGCCTTCCCTACTTTACAGATACAGAAGCAACGGAACCGGATGAAATACCGAGTGGAATAATAAAGCTCTTCGAAAGTTCAGGTGAAAGATCTCTATTGGCCTATAATATCGAGGCCAAGTATATCAATTTTTGGAAAGACATAACTTATCAATAACTCGTTTTGGTTATACTACTATTTCTCAGAATTTTTAAATTTTTTTTTCCAGAATTATGGCTGGAGTGGAAATCGAAGCGTCAAACTTTAGTTTGACGTAGTAAGTCACAATTAATTGTGACTTAATATTATATATATATATATATATATATATATATATATATATATATATATATATATATATATATGTATATATATACAGTATAGGTAAAAGTTTATGGTCGGTATGGACCTTACATGAGATGGAGTGAGAAACAACTGTTTAAAAAGAGAGAGATATATTAGGTGTCCGCCTTTTATACCACCGAACATAAATGAGTGGATATGGAGTGGATATAATAAAAAGGGGAAATTCAACGTTGCCAAACTTATTGGTTTTATTTGACCTGTTGTCTTTTTCGCATTTGAACAATGCTCCAAGATAATGAAATTTGGGCAAAATGGATTTAAATGGCAGCTTATTGTTTTTTATTGGGAATATGCCACAATTTTACTTTCCAATAAGTGTAATATAACATTTTGATTTATACTTCGGAAATCGTTTTATATAAATAAAATTATTAATGTTTGGTATTTTAAAAACGATTTCCGAATTAAAAATCTAAACATCAAAATAAGCTTATTTTAAAGTGACATTATGCCTTATTTCCAATAAAAATATTAAACTGCATATAAATAAAAAAGCTTCGTACAAAACTATTTGCCAACGTGGCGTGTCGCGTGGTCAAATCACCGAATCAAAGCGTACACAGGTATTTACGAATAGAGGTGGGTCATTGACGTCGCAAAACCGATTTTCGTAAACAAGTAACTATGATTTTTTAATAGTAGTTTCAAGTAAGAAAATACCTACATAAACAAACATAATGGCTATTATCGTTTATGTGTATATTTATTGAAGTGAAGGAAACTAATAAACGATTTTATTATAACTTGAAAACTAAACTAAACAATACAAATAGTAAATCGTACCTACGTTTACATTACACGTTATTATTAAATCACGAATCGCCTGAGTTCTTCTTCTTCTTCTTTTTTTTTAAGCAAAATGCTTGTTCAATGTCGATTAATGCCTCTATTGGAGGTTATCACTCCATCTTTTGCGTGGTCGCCCGATACTTCTTTTACCTTTTGGTGATTTGTCCCTCGCTATTCTGACTAATCGGGTCTCTTCCATTCTGTTTATGTGTTCGTTCCATTCCTTTTTTCTGTTCAGTGTCCACGCATTTATTTCTGGTATATTGCATTTTCTTCTGATCTCTTCACTCCTCATTCGATCCCTCAGTGTGTTTCCTGTAATTCTCCTCAGTAAACGCAACTCCGCTGTTTCTAGTAGTTGCTGAGTTTTGGAGGTATCCGGTCTTGTCTCTGAAGTGTATGTCATTATTGGTCTTATTGTTGCTTTGTAGATTCTTGATTTCACGTCGGTATTGTGGGGATTGCGCCATATCGTGTTATTAAGACAACCTGCTATTTTATTAGCCTTTTGTACTTGATTTTTCACTTCCTTCTCCACATCTCCGTAGCTAGACAGTGTAATTCCTAGGTAATTTGTCTCCATTACTTGCTCAATGCTGATACCGTCGATTTCCAGTTTACATCTAATTGGTTCTTTACTGATTACAATTGTTTTAGTTTTCTGTGTAGAGATCACCATATTAAAGTCCTTTGCCGTTGTGTTGAATCTATGGGTTAGTTTTTGTAGATCGTCTTCATTGGATGTAATTAGGGCCGCATCATCTGCATAGCAGAGTATTCTGATTTCTTTGTTCTGATTAGATTGAATAGCGTTGGACTAAGCGAGTCTCCTTGTCTTATTCCGTTGTCCATATCTATTGGATCTGTAAGCTGGTCATCTATTCTGACTTCCATATTGTTGTTCTGGTAAATGATCTCTATTGTTTTTATAACATCTAGTGGAATTTCTCTATCGTAAAGAAGATGAATTACATCTTTAAGCTTTACTTTATCGAACGCTTTCTTCAGGTCTATTAGACATATGAATGCTGGTCTGTTATACTCTAGTGCTTTCTCGGTAATCTGTTTTATGATGAATACTGCATCTGTGCACGATCTTCCTGTGCGAAAACCCTGCTGTTCATCCGCTAAGGTAATTCTCTGATTTATTTGGCCTTGCAATATTTTCGTTGTAAGTTTCAAAGTGGTGTTTAATAAGTTGATACCTCTGTAGTTTTCAGGTTGTTTTTTATCTCCTTTTTTGTATAGTAGGATAAGCTCGGTTTTTTCCACTCTTCAGGTATTTTATTATGTTTGATGATTTTGTTGATTAGTGCTGTTAGCTGTTCTGTTAATGCTTCTTCACCATATTTCAATAATTCATTTGGAATTCCATCTTTATAACCCGACAAGCGAGAGCTGGCGGGTTGCGCGTAGAACAAATTGAAAAATGGAAGGGATTGCTCATGTCTATTGCAGTCGGCTAGGAGTTCACATCGTGTATAACCGTTTAAGTACCTATACTATATACCTATAATCGCGATTAAGTACCTCTCCTATCTCTCTTAGAATAATTCCTTTTTTATTTTCGCGCAACTCACCCGCCAGCTCTCGCTTGTCGGATTATACCTGCGGGTTTTTCCACCATTGTAATGGACTCTCGCTACAGGTGTACGTTTAGATGAGTCATGTCCAATTAATTGATCAAAACCATGGACTTAAGTCATCTTTATCGGTTTCATTTTCTTATACTGGTTGATTTTCAATAGTACAATCTTCTTGTTCTTTAATTGTGGAAGTAACCAGCTTCTTAACTCTTTCTTTTGTTTTTTTAGCGTCATTTTTATCAGAAAATCCCTGCACTTTAAATCGTGAAACCATAAACGTACATAATGACAATATGCCACTGTATTCTATCCCTCTAAATCTTTTTGCTAAACCCGAGATTAGTAATTATCCCGTAATTAGTAATAAAAACCCGTACTACGTCGGATACTATGGATGTAAGGTTACTGTTTGCTAAAATTTTATTGCAAGATTTTTGCAGGCAGCGTACCAGAACAATCACTGAACTATCATTCAAGTATTTTTGGCCACTCATTGTACTTGTTATTTCTTTAACAGGCCGTAAAATTTTAGACAATTACGAAAAAATAATCCAGTCTTCATTATTTAGATTTGGTCTAAGTCTAAGTCTGTATTAACTGATACCAATGTGGAACGGATTGCCTCTTCTAACTCCGTCATTCTTTCTAAAATGTAATAGGTGAAGTTCTACCTAGTTTCCACGTCTTGGATTGGCCGTTTGGGATCTTTGTTATGTTGTAATTGATACTTTAAAAGCGTTTCTGAAGATAAGGTACTTTTTTGAAATGTGTTTTTTGCCGAATTGTCGAAAAAAGACTTTTTATTTTATCTATTTGTACACGACAGCATTTAAGTGAATCCTCCATCAATAAATTTAACGTATGAGCAAAACAATTTAAATGTTTTCATTTCAAAACATATTTAATAGCTATGACCATATTTGAGGCATTATCAGTTACTGCAAAATTTACTTTTTGTTTTAGACCCCACTGAATAATAATTTCACTAATTTTAAAAGCGATGTTTTCTGAATTATGGTTTCCAGAAAAATGGCAGCAGCCTAATAAAACCGTGTTAAACTCTAAATTTTCGGTTAAATTCGTTAAAATCAACTAGTTGATGGTTGAAGCTGGTTACTTCTATAAAAAAAAGAAAAAGAAGGTTATACTATTGAAAATTAACTAGTACAGTAATACAGTACTAGTACTTAGTTTCTTTCACTTCAATACTTATACACATAAACGATAATAGCCAATATGTTTGTGTACTCGCTAATTTGAATACTGGTAAACAATCAACTAGTTACAGTTTACGAAGAAAGGTTCCGATAAAAATTAAAAAAACTAGATGACCCACCTCTAGTTTCTTAGCTTTATGAGGATCGGAACCACAGAATATGTAAAATATCTCTGATCGGAACTAATCGTCTCACTAACAGGCAATGGGCGTCAAGAAGATTTATGGAGGGGAGACCAAGGGGGAATATGTTTGTTATTTTTGTCTATTCGCTGAAAATATGATTTTATATCTGTGTTAGATATCCTGTTAAGTTTTACCATACCGACCATAAAATTTTACCTATACTGTATATATCTCTATCTCTCTCTCTTTCTTCAGTCCTGACCACCCGAAGGAAGGCAGGCAAGAAATTTAAAAAGGCAACATGCAACGAATCAAACATTTGTGACACTTCATTTAAAAATAATTTGATAGATAATATCTCGATATAATCCACCAGTTAGAAAATATTCTCTGCTTAGATAAGTTCAAATTTAACTTACGATTATCCTAACATCAAGGATTAGTTAATTTAGTGAACGGTAGAAGAATTATAATCTAAGTTCATAGTAAGAGATTATTTGAATGATATTGATATTGGAACGATGAATTGGAGACGACGATTACTAAACCCAGTAGAGCATGTGTGGGCGTGTGGAGATATATTAGGAAGCGTGAAGGCATAACGCTACGTAGAGCAGTTGAAGCTTGACAAATTAATATTCGATATTAATCAGGATATCTCTATATTGGTATAATTTCAATTATAACCCATGAAATTTTTAGTGTTATATTCCTAATAAAGTTAAAATTTTAACTTCACACCTTTAAATTTTCGACAGATCTAAGACTCATCAAAATACTTAGAAACTAAATTAATATACAGCTTACAGTGTGATATACAGTGTGAGTTATAACTAGGGCTGAAACAAGGAGATTTTTTAGGGGAGCAAAGATTAGTTTGCCATACCTTTCCTGATCCTAATCTCTTTTCTCTAAATCTTTATTCTTCTTTTTCAAGTGCCCTGTCCGTTGCGAACGTTGGCTATTAACATGGCAATTCTGACAATGGCAATTCTGACATGGCAATTCCATTTGTTTGCGGCGCTTTTGGAGCCCTTTTTGGAGCCACGAGTGTCTTCTCCTGCCTGGCCCTCGCTTACTGTCTATTTTTTCCTGGACAATCAATTGCAGCAAACGGTACGTATCGTGTCTCAATATGTGGCCTAGATATTCAAGCTTTCCTTGTTTAATTGTATTCACGACTTCTTTCTCCTTTCCGATTCTTTGGAGTACCTCTATGTTGGTGACATGTTCGTTCCAGGATATACGAAGAATGCGTCGGTACACCCACATTTCGAATGCTTCTAGTTTTCTCGTGAGCGTCTCCGTCAGCGTCCAGGCCTCCACACCATACAGTAAGATCGGAAAAATGTAGCATTTAACTAGACGTAGTTTTAGGGGAAGAGACAAATCCTTGCTTATGAGGAGCTTTTTCATATTGCTAAATGCTGCTCTAGCTCGTTCTATTCTCGCCTTAATTTCTGTGGCCTGTTCCCATTTTGCATTTACGTTGGTGCCAAGATACACATAAGATTCTACATGGTCAATTAGTATGTTACTTATCCGTAATTGTCGAGCAGGTTGTTGCTTTTTGTTTATCAGCATCCACTTTGTCTTCCTGAAGTTGAGGCTTAGGCCGTATTCCTCACTAACTAAATAAACTTTTTCCATTACCTGTTGTAATTCGTCTATGGTACTGGCAAGGATCACCGTGTCGTCGACATATCTTATATTGTTCGTTAACTCGCCGTTTATTTTTATGCCCTCGTTTGCATTTTCCATACATTTGTTAAATATTTCCTCGGAATACATATTGAATAGAAGTGGGGATAATATACACCCCTGACGGGCACCTCTTATGATCTGCACACTTTCAGTGAGTTCGTTGCCAATTTTTGCTCTTGCTGTTTGACCCCAGTATAGGTTTGCCACAATTCGAATGTCCTTGTCGTCAATACCTGTCTTTCTTAGAATATCTATCAATTGTTCATGATTGACATTGTCAAATGCTTTTCTAAAATCTACAAAGCACAAAGCACCATTAAAAAAATCAAATCTCCATTAAAAAAATCTAAACTTGTATATTGTTTAAAGCCTTTAACCTGACACTGAGTTCCGTCATCATCCGATCAATAACCTCTAACTTTATTACTTGGTACATATTTTCAGAACTTGAGAACGGCACTGCTCATCAGGCAATTGTTTTCGTTATCTTTTTTTTCTAAAAATTTAGATGGCATATTATTTTGATTACTTAGAATTTACCCTCAGTAATGTTCTCAGATGGAACAAACTTTCTACAAGACTACAAGAACGTTAAAAAACCTTAAAGGTTTTAAACAACAAATAAAAACTTTAAAATAGAGTTTTATTAAGTTATATTTAATCCAATAGCCATATTTTGGTTCAAATAACTAAACTCTGGTCTATGACTCAATATTTACAACTCATTCCGCACATCATAAGCATAATAAAATATATGGGACTTGATTACTGTAAAAGTTGCAATCTAAAAAAACATGACTTGTGAAAATAACTTATGTAATGGGAATACTAGAGCATAACATAATTATTTATTTTATTTAACGTATGGTATTTCGACACATTTATGAAATTACAATAAACAATAAAAAGGTCAAAATAAACTTGACTCTATATAAAAATACTTAATTATAGGCAAATATCGAGATTGTTAATTGTCGAGATTGATATAGTTAATCGACTTGAGAGTAGCATTGCTTGAGATGCGCTTGATAAATTGAGCCTCGCCGGCTGTGATGGTAGATTACCCCATCTGTGCAACATATACGCACATCGACCATGTTGAGTTCTGACGCGGTTAAGTTTTCAGCAGAGAGACAGTTAATCTCTCTGATGCAAGGTATAATTGATTTGGTATAATTTCGTTGAGCTTCCGACCATTCATGGGTCCATTTGGTGGATCATGTTGAACCTGGTGGTTGCAGCTGTTTGCATGGGAGATTTTCTAGAGCGCAGTCGACAGTTATGAATAAAAAGCGATGTGTTGTTAAGGATCTTTCATATTTTTTCGTTAGGAGATTGAGTCGACGAAGGTGTATTGGTGGAGGTTGCTCAGCACTGGTAGCCAAGGGGTCGGTGTGGATTCGTTTACTCCAACGTTCATTCTCATGGTATTTTAAAGCTGGAGATCAATATTTTAAACGTGAACATTGTTCATCCATATTGGTACGCAATATTCAGTTACAGAATAAACAAGAACAAAACAAGAGCTAAGCCTGAAGACCTAAGACAAACAAGAGCTAAGCCGATACCCACCATGTTGTGCCGCATAGCTTTTTCTCTTCTTATGGTGCCCTATCCAATTAGTGGATGTCGGCGACAATTCTGGCGTACTCCTCTTGATCTTGTGTGGCTCTAAAGAGTGCATTGGCATCGGGGTTTGTCCAATCCTTTATGTTTTTAAGCCATGCGTATTTCTTTCTTCCGATGCCCCGTTTTCCTTCTATCTTCCCTTCCATAATAAGCTTTAAGAATTAGTACTTAGAATTTCGAAATATATGATCCAGATAAGCAGTTTGTCTTCTTTTTATCAATGGCAGCAATTCTCGTTCTCTGCCCATTCGATTTAATACTTCGACATTTGTTGTGTGATCTGTCCAGGGAATTTTAGGTAGTCTTCTAAATACCTATATTTCAAAGGCCTCCAATCGGTTCATCACATTGGCCTTTATGGTCCAGGTTTCTACACCATATAGCAGTAGCAGCTAAGCAACTGTACTTAAATGTTCTGTAAAACCTAACGTTCTGTCCAAAGATTTGGATGTTTATTGTGATTGAGGCGTGTATTATCAAAGTGAATGTTCAGTGTTCTTGACGCCAATTTTTTGTTTAGGTGTAAGTAAGTCACTTCAATTTTAGAGGAGTTGAGGCAAAGTCTCCATTTTTTAAAGTAACTTCCTATAACTTCTAGATCGTTGCTCAGAATCTCTTCAGCTTCTTCTAGGGATTTTTTTTGTATTAATAAAACCCAGTCATGAGCATAGCCAAACTTTGCTGATGTTGTCAGCATATCTGCGATGTAAAGGCTAAATAGCAGTAGTGCGAGTACCAAGCCTTGTGGCAGACTATTTGTGAGTTTTCTTCTTCTTCTTCTAGTTCCATGACAGCTATCGATCGTTGGATATCATGTTGGCTACCATATTCGCTATCGTGACTGTATTGACAGCAGCTCTAAATAACGATGTAGTTGATTTTCCATACCATTGCCTTAGATTTTTCAGCCATGATGTTCTTCTTCTACCAGGACCACGATTACCTTGGATCTTTCCCTGAATGATTAGATGTAAAAGATCATATTTTTCAGGGTGTCTCATAATATGACCGAAGTATTCCAGCTTGCGTTTCTTTATTATATTGACCAGTTGTGTTGTTTGGTTCAGTCGTCTAAGGACCTCCTCATTTCTAACTCTGTCGACCCAGCTTATTTTCAGTAGTCGTCTGTATACCCACATCTCAAAGGCTGTCAAGCGTTTAAGCATAGCCTCAGTTAGGGTCCACGCTTCTACTCCATACAGCAGGACAGGAAAGATGTAGCAAGATATCATACGAACTCTAAGGTCAATGCTAAGATCATGACTGCAAAGTACGTTTCTCATTTTTACAAAGGCAGCTCGGGCTTGTTCTATTCGGCTTTTAATTTCTGCGGTTGGATCCCAGCTCTCATTGATATTACTGCCGAGATACACGAGCGTGAGTTTTCTAGGGGTGCTTATTTCTGATTCCATATTTACTTAAAACACTCTGTCGGTGAGCATATTTTCTATTAATCTGGTGCTGAATTTGCAAAGAATAGTGCTTAAAAGTTTATAAATAATTCCTTTTCACCAGACTGTATCGAAAGCTGCAGACAGATCTATGAAAGTAGCAGAACTCCTTAGTTTTTTTTTAAACCAGCTTCTATATAAGTACAAAGAGATAACACTTGGTCGATTTGGCCTAAAACCTGTTTGTTCAATTGGAATAGCTTTGAGGATTATTGGGATTATTCTGTTAAAAATTATTTTTTCAGGTAGTTTATAAGCTGCCGACGTAGAGCAATTGGTCGATAGGTTTTTGGGTGATCAGCTGGTTTACCCGGTTTAAGTATTGCCTAACTTTTGAATGCTAAAATTATCATGAGATTTTCTCGGTCTAAATTATCTTTGTGAAGAAATGTTCGGTTTCGATCGATTGCGATTTGAAGGATTGTAAATGTTTTCTTACATCTAGTGTGTGAACTTTATCTGTGGTCACTCTTGATGTCGAAACAATATCAGATGCCACTGAGTTTGGAGTTGAAAGCTTTGGCCATCTCCAAGTTTCCTTAGACTATGAATACGTTTATGTGTGATCTCTCAGTCTGTGGTCTTAACAAAAATTCTGGTATGCCATATCACTATTTTGACATCATCTCGTGATATTTTTTTTCGATATTCTGTAGGCATGCTCTTCTTGACTGTATTTATCACAGCCCCGAAAAAACAAGCACAGTTCTTACTGACGGGAGCTATCCAATCCAGGCCCTTATTAAGGTCAGAAGGGAACTTTTCCCAGTTTGCTCGTGTAAAGTTCCATCTTGGTCTTGGACTTGATGAGGGGAATTCGTATGCCCAGCTCTACAATGGCTACCAGATGTGCGTTGTTACAGTCGTTTAATACAAAACATCAAAGTCACTTGATACAAAAAAAGTCGGGGTTGTACTCCTTGTTCCATATGGTTGATTTAAATAATTTAATATTAGTTTAACATAATAATAGCTGCCGATTATACAAAGTGATTCTTTGGCAATTTCAATTGGGCATTTTAGAGAAACTTTGCGAGTCTCAATAAAACTGGAAATCCGACCAGTCTGTCTGGTTGACTTTAATTGAAACGTGGATCGTTAAAACATTAACCCTAAATGAATTGGTTTTTTTTGAAATGTGGATCTACAGGGGATTCTCAATATTTCATGGGCATCGCATACCACAAACAAAGTGTGCTGCATGTAATAGGTAAGAAATGAACACTTTTCAACATAGTGAAAGTTAGGAAAACATTACACCTAAGCCACTTACTGAGAACTAATAAGTACCAATATGCTCAACTAATAGTGTCAGGAAAGACCGACGGAAAGAGCGGACTAGGAAGGAAGATACTATCATTGATAAGAAACATCCAAAAATGGACACGGCTTAATTTTGAAAATATAATAAGAAAAGCTGAAGACAGAGAGGAGTTTGTAGTTGTAGTACAAAACCTCTGTTAAGGAGAGGCTAATTTAAGAATTAAATAATTCATTAACCGAACAGAAATAAATTGGATTTATTTCTTGAACAAAATCTCAATGGAACAACCTATTTAAATTTTTTTAGAAGACGTTATTAATCCGCTCATTTGTATTCTTTAATCTAGCAGCGTTTCAGTTTATGGACTTATTTTACTATCTGATTTTCTTTTAGGACAGTGAACTTGGTGACTTTCTTGTAAGGCGTTTATGATGCAATTATTCAAGACGTTAAGATCGTTCTCGAAGGTTTGATGCAGTAGTAGTACTTTATTATTGATATGTACCTGATAGTGGTTGATATCTAATGGGGGTGTCCAGATACCATGAGATTTATTTTTTATTATTATGTTTCTTTCTCTTTTTGTGTTGATTTGGACTTTCGCTCATATCATTCTGTGGTCACTGCTTGTGGTGAACTTGTTGAGTACTATTACATCTTTAATTATTTGTTTTTTGTCACTTATAATGTAGTCGATATCGTTCCTTGTTCTACCGTTTGGACTTTCCCAGGTCCATCTTTTGTGCATTTTTTTTTGTAAAAAAGGTGTTCATATTGAATAAATTTAGTAGCGTTTCGTCTCTGTCATTTTTTCCTAGGGATCCGAATTTTCCCAAGGATGTTTCTAGGTCTGCTTCTTTTACACCTATTTTTGCGTTGAAATCGCTACACAAAATTGTAAATTGAGTACGAGAATCATTAAGCGCAGTAGATATATCGTCATAAAATATTTAGATTTCTTCGTCTGTATGGTCTGTTGTTGGAGCGTATACTTTGAGTTGATATCTACTGTCCAACTTCAGAATAAGATATGTCACTCTAGATGATATATTTTGGATGATTATTATCTTGTTCGCGTGGGTTTTACGGACAAAGAAACCGATGCCTTCAACTGATGTAGTTTCAGACAAACGAGAAGCGATGAAAATGCAGACAGCCATACTCTAAGAGAAATGAATAAAACTGTTTCGAAGATAATCAGCAGTGATTTAATGAAATTTAAAAACGATAATATTAAATGTACTATACAGGAAAATAGGGGTTTAAAAGTTCTGCGTAGAAAGCTAACGAATAGGAAATGCGAAATCCATAAATTAAGAAACCAGCAAAATGAAATAATATCAGGTAAAGACGAGTTAATACAGGTTATTGAAGAGTTCTACGAGTAATTATATGGAACTAGACGAGAATATCAAACAGGAATACAAACAGCCATTTCAAAGAAGATTATGAATCAAGGTACCGAACTAATGCCAAAAATAAAGGAATATAAGATTCGACAAGCGTTAAGAAAAATAAAAAATAACAAAGCCCCAGGAGAGGATGGAATTGTAATAGAAGCTATCGTAAATGGAAGATATATGCTATTAAATCAATTAAGGAAACTGTTTAATATATGTTTGCAGCAGAGAGAGGTGCCCAAAGAATGGAACAAAGCTATAACCATCCTTTTACATAAAAAAGGAGATAGAACGGACCTAGAGAATTATAGACCTATTAGCCTGTTGAACCACATATACAAGCTCTTTACTAGGTTAGTAACATCAAGATTGTAGAAAAAATTAGATTTCTACCAACCGAGAGAGCAGGCAGAATTCAATCACCTACATACAATAAAGACGCTCATTGAAAAATCTATAGAATACAACAAACCTCTTGTCCTCACTTTCATAGATTTTCATAAAGATTTCGACACGAACGAAATAGAAAGTCTTATAGAAGCAGTAAATGACAGCAGGATTGAAAATAGGTATAGTGAACTTATTTGCAATATTTACAAAAATTCCACCATGACCGTTAAGATACACGATTAAACCCGACCAATAAAAATAAATCGTGGGATAAGGCAAGGAGATACATTGTCAACGAAATTATTCATAGCGCCATTAGAGTATGCCTTTAAGATGGTCAATTGGGACCACAGAGGAGTAACAATAGACAGCGAAAAACTTAACCATCTCCGTTTCGCAAATGGCATTATCCTTATCACAGATAATTTAGGAGAAGCCACAGATATGTTGAATGAATTGGACTTTGCATGTTCGAAGGTGGGCCTCAGAATGAACTTATCAAAAACTAAGTTTATGGCAAATATGGTCCCCAATAACCATTTTACTATTTAAAACAAAGTGGTAGAACTGGTGGAAAAATATACGTATTTGGGTCACGAAATAAGAATCAGCAGGGATAACCAAATATGCAAAATCCAAATACGAATTACGTTAGCGTAGGCAACCTTTGGAAAACTGCGAGACAATTAGGGCCAATGTACCAATTAGCTTCAAAAGAAAAGTATTTGACCAATGCGTATTACCGGTGATGACCTATGGGGCGGAAACTATGACTCTAACCAAGAGTACGGCTTCGAAATTGAGAATGGCACAGAGACGAATGGAACGATCTATGCTGGGAGTGACGTTGCGGGACCGAATAAGAAACGAAGATCTGCGAAGGATTCTGCATTGAAGGCCAAGAGCAGACACGTAGTAGAGGAAGACAACATACACGTTGGGCTGCCGACATAAGGCGTATCACGAAAAATTGGTAACAAAGAGCACAAAATCACAAATAATGGAGGAGTTTAAGGGAGGCCTATGTCCAGCAGTAAACATGATAAATGAAGGTGGATGATGATGATGATGATTAATCGGCAGATCACATTGAAATTTGATAATAAATATTTTAGAGAATGAACTGACTTTATAACAAAAAGTCATCAAAATATCAAAAAGTCAAGTTTCATCAAATTACACGAAACTAAAAAAATATTTTAAACAAAATGTTTCAGTTTAATTGCTTATAAAGATATAGGACGTCAAATCGAACACTGTTTTATAATAAAATTGATCATTACTCGTAAAACACTCGGAGTAAGGTAGCGTAACCATGTTGAAAGAACTCTTAAGAGCTGTTCTTTTGAAGTGCGTAATAATACGCAGAGCACTATATTTAAAATAAGGCAGTTTTAGTTAACTTCGGGTATAACTAGATAATAATGATGTCAAGTTTCTCTGCGAACTAATAAACAGGGCACTATATTTAAAACAAGGCAGTTTTAGTTAACTTCAGGTATAACCAGATAATAATGATGTCAAGTTTCTCTATAACGTCTAATTGGAACTCTCAAAGAATCACTCTATATTAAGTAGAATAAATAACATGAAAATATGTAGTCACAGACTGTGGCGGAAATGAACGGTTTTTAGAAATACTACAACAAGCATGAAAAACAGGGAAAATCAAAACAGTGGGAAGAGAAAATATTCTTAACCCTCCGTAGGTTGCGGCTGATCTGAGAGATACATTGAAAACATTTTTATAAATATTTTAAAAGAAGTGCATCGTATAATTCTACGGCACTGTCTAGCTTCACATTTATGTCTTATGAGTAGGGAAACACACAACGTCGGCTTTCAGGCAATTTCTAGCGATGGAGAAGTGAACGTTTGTCGTAACCGAACAACAGTTGTATCTGACCTATATGTTTTCGTGTTTACTTCGTTGTGTGATCTATATTATATTCAGAATGTCGAAAAAGGTATATAAGTTGGATGATCCAAAGGATGTTGAAGAGCTTCAGAGTATGTTTCTCGATTCTGACAAAGGAAAGAAAGAAATGAGTTTAAAGACGAAAGTGGCGTGGACGAAATCGATTATGTCGAAGAGGGATCAGAAAACTCGGACAACCAACAAGACATTTCTAGTGACAAGAGAGAAGAAAACTTTTATGAAAACGGGGAGTATTTTTTCGGAAAAGACAAAATAACAAAGTGGGGAAAAAGCCAGTTTACGGAAATAAAATTAGGTGACAGAAACAAAACTTTTATCTCAATAGCCTCTACTAAAGAATATTGCAAAAAATGCAAAAACTGAATATGAATGCTGGAGTTGTTTCGTGTTAGAAGAACTTTTAGATTTAATTTTACATTATACAAATAAATATATAGACTTTATTTCAAATAGATATTCCAGAGAAAGAGGTGCTAAACAAAGTGACAAAATAGAACTAAAATTATTTTTGGGCCGTTTGTATATAGCTAGATTACACCGCAGTAATCGACCAAATTTGGAGAGAATAATAAGCAACAGATGGTAGTGGAACTGAATTAATTAGACTTACGATGTCAAGGCGACTCGACCAGATCGACTAAAGATTGATAAGTAGTCTGCTGTTAGACAAATCTTTTCAATATTTGTAGAACATTGCAAAAAAGGATACTATATGGGACAAAATGTAACTATAGACGAGATGTTGGCAAGCTTTCGGGGCAGATGCGGATTTAGGCAATATATCCCATCAAAACCTAACAGATATACGACGTAGATGCAAGGTAGAGAACATCAAGAACTGGGTAAGAAATAGAAGAGTAGAATGGAACGATCATATGAGCCGAATTCCAACAAATAGAGTAGTAAAGACAGCAAGAGACGGTTCCCCAATAGGAAAACGATCAGTAGGTAGACCAAGAAAACGATTGAACGACAACTTACTGGAGGCACATTAAAAAACAGACAGAGCCATGTGTATATAAAAAGAAGAAGAAGAAGAAGAAGAAGAAAACCCAACAAATATGGGAATAAATTTTTTCCATGGTTGATTCTAAGCTATTTTAAACAGGCAATATAGAAATTTATGCATGACTGCAGCCTGAAGGTCCATTTCATGTCAGCAATAAACTAATAGATGTGGTCAAGAAATTAGCTGAACCTATCTATAATTCAAGACGAAATATCACTGCTGATAATTGGTTTACCGATCTATCTCCTGTCAGCAATTTGAATTACCACCTGAATTAGTGAGTACGACAAACAGACCAATACAATATTTTTGCTTTTAGTGAGGATTGTACTCTTTTCTAATACGTACTGAACAAAGGAAAAAACGTAAATTTAGTATCTGGTATGCACTTCAATAACTAAGTTAAAGAAAATACGCGGAAAAACTGTAAAAAAACATGACATGAGAAAACTGAAATGTAGCGAAGTAAAAGAAATAGTCAGCAAAACATTAAATAGAAAATTTAAAGAAATCGATAATACAGCGGAAAGCACAGAAGATAAGATAGAATCCCTTAAGAAAACAATAGACGACATTAAAGACAATTTTATGAAGAACGAAGAAGGTAAGAATAAGACATGGATGACGACAGAGATTCTGCAACTAATGGAAGAAAGAAGGAAAAACAAGAACGATAACTCCATGTATAAAACATTACAGCGAGAGATACAGAGAAAGATCAGAGAAGCCAAACAGAAAGAACTGGAGAAAAAATGCCAAGAAATCGAAATTCTCCAAAGTAAATACGACGACTTCAACGTGCATAAGAAGGTAAGAGAAATTACAGGTAAATGTAAAAACAGAAGAATAAGTAAACTTGTTAATGACAATGGAGAGATAATCGTGGACAAAGAGAGTATCAATGATACCTAAAAAAATTACATAAGAAATTTATTTTTTGATGAGAGAGAGAACCAGCCCCCAATACCTACGGAAACAGGACCACCTATACTAGTGGCAGAAATAAGAGCATTCATAATATCACTAAAAGAAGGTAGAGCTCCAGGACCAGACGGAGTACAATCTGAATTTCTTAAACTTCTTGATGATGAATCTTTAAGAGTACTATGTAAAATCTTCAATAATATCTATGACACAGGCAATATCCCAAAAGATTGGCTACTTTTAGAATTTATTACCTTACCAAAGAAACAGGGAGCAAAAAAGTGCGGAGAATATAGGCTAATAAGTCTAATGAGCCATACATTAAAACTTTTTCTTAAAATTATACATCGTACAATATACAAGCTATGCGAAGAGAGAATACAAGACACACAGTTTGGATTCATGAAAGGCGTAGGTACAAGAGATGCACTGTTTAGTCTACAAGTATTATTTCAAAGATGCAGAGATACGACTTGCGATATTTACACCTGCTTTGTGGACTACCAAAAAGCATTTGATACAGTTCAACACCAAAAAATGATGGATATTCTAACAAAAGCCCAAATGGATGATAAAGATCGGCGTATAATACAAAATTTATACTGGAACCAATCAGCCACAATAAGAACGAATTTTGGAGGTGAACCAACGGAAATGATCAAGATTCTACGAGGCGTTAGACAAGGTTGTATACTTTCACCTATATTATTTAATCTATATTCAGAGGAAATATTTAGTGAAGCCTTGGAGAAATGCGAACATGGAATACTTCTAAATGGAGAACGTCTAAACAACATCCGTTATGCAGACGACACCGTTATTTTTGCAGACAGTTTGAACAGTTTACAGCAACTAATAAACAAAGTAAATGAAGTAAGTGAAAGATTTGGACTTCAAGTAAATATAACAAAAACTAAATTTATGATCATCAGCAAAAATAAAGTTAGAGACGCTCAACTACTTATCAATAATACACCAGTGGGCCGAGTAAAACAGTATAACTATCTTGGAACATCAGTAAATGAACAATGGGATCACTCACAGGAAATAAAATGTAGAATAGAGAAGGCTAGGAGTGCATTCAATAACATGGCCAAACTCTTTAAAAGCCACAATCTTAATCTGGAGATAAAAGTAAGGCTCCTACGATGTTATATCTTCTCAATATTGTATTACGGAGTTGAATCCTGGACACTAACTGAAGCAATGGAGAAAAAACTTGAAGCCTTCGAGATGTGGCTATACAGGCGAATTCTAAGGATATCATGGACAGACAAGATAACCAACGAGACCGTATTACGAAGAGTGGGCAAAGAAAGAGAGGTGATGTATACCATTAAAAGGAGAAAGTTGGAATATCTCGGACATATAATGAGAAACAGCACTAAATACAGATTACTGAAGGTAATCCTACAGGGTAAAGTATTCGGAAAGCGAGGAATTGGGAGAAGCAGAATATCATGGTTGAAGAACCTGAGGAAATGGTTCTCCACAACAATAACGAATCTATTTAAAGCATCAGTTAATAAAATAATTATAGCCAGAATGATTGCCAATATTCGGAACGAATAGGCACTGAAAGAAGAAGATGCACTTCAATGACGTAGTAAATTCAGATACGCACAAGCCAGAGATAATCAATTATTACAATCATACGAAATTAGGGGTTGACACTGTAGATCAAATGATTTGGTTCGTATAATGTAGCCAGAAACAGCAGAAGGTGGCCTATGGTGATATTTTACGTCGTGGTCGTCTTGAACGTTGCTGTGATCAACGCACAGTCAATTCATAGGCTAATTCAGAATTCAACAATACGACGTAAACTCTTCATTTCAAGTCAGTTATTGTCAGAGCAAATAAAACGGAGATCGGATATTACTACAGGTATTCACAGACAATTCCCTGTAAAGTATTCTACAGGTATTCTGACATAACAATACACACAAAACTAAGGCTGGTAAGGGCGCTCATTTTTCCCATAGCCACATATATGCATCCGAAACGTAGACCTTAAAGAAAGCGGATAAAAATAAACTGGACGCTATTGAAATGTGGGTATACCGCCGCATGTTGAGAATATCCTGGATTGATCATCGCACTAACGTATCGATACTAGAACAACTGAAAGTAAAGGATAGATTGCTTAAACAAATACAACAGAGATATTTGCAGTATTTTGGACACATTGCTAAAAAAACAGGCACGATGGAAAACCTGATAGTCGAGGGTAGAGTTGAAGGAAAAAGACCTAGGGGAAGATCTCCAAGCCGTTGGGTAGATCAAACAAAAACATTGATTAACCAAGGGTTACATGAAGCCGAACAACTAGCCCATGACAGAGAAGGATGGAGGGAAATCCTAAAAAACTGTGAAGGCCTGATGGTGTCACCACATCCCAAAAGGGATTAGGACTGAGGAGGAGGAGGATTCACAGACAACTGCAGCTTCAGAAATATAAGGACGAAAGTTCAACCAGTGGGGCAGATCCAGATGTTGCTAAAATGGACAATAAAAGAAAAAGGTGTTCTTGCTATGCGACAAAGACGACGCGTTTGTCCAAATACTATTGTAAATGTTGTACTGCATTTTTATGTCTTGAGCAATATTTTTTACTACAAGTGTTATAACCGTTTTACTAATCCTTCCGCTGATGAATCTGATTAAGTTGAGCTAAATCTAATTATGTATTTGGGTTATGTTTACCTTAGATTAGTAACAATAATAATATTTATTACACATTCTTATTTTGTTATATTCTTAATACTACATTAATTTTATTTTCTCTTGACAATAAATTAATTTAAATGCGCTTATTTTTTGATTAGTTATGTTTAAAATAAACGTTTTTTCCGATCTCGATCAGTTTTTGTAAATCTTATTCAAAACAATAAACTTAAACGAATGTATTTCTGAGATACACCGCTATATAGTAGTACACTTTATGACCGCGACCTCCGAAGGTTTATCGATATAACACAAAAGAAAATGTAACGATACAAAAAAACTACGGAGTCATTTTCAACAAGTTTTAAGGTCAACACAAGACAGTAAAAGAGCTAGGACAGTTCGAGCCCAAAATCGGTCATTTTCCCATGTAAATCTCCATAAGAAAATCTAAGGTCCATTCTGGTCATTTTTGGCTCTTTTTGTGGTGGAGGCGCGACGGCATATTGGATCGTGACGTATGAGGTGTCAAACGAACGGGAAGGGGACGGGGAACACGTAGAGGGAAAAAACAAAGATGGCGGCATAGTCAAAACGGCACTATAACGTATCTCCGGATCTATTGGTCCGATTGCAACGTATGAGGTGTCAAACGAACGGGAAGAAAACGGGTAACACGTAGAGAGAAAAAACAAAGATGGCGGTATAGTCAAAATGGCACTATAACGTATCTCAGGGTCTATTAGTCCGATTGCAACGTATAAAGCGTCAAATGAAAGAGGAGGGGGTAACAAATACATTGAGATGAACAACAAGCAACAAAATCAATACCAAAATGGCACTATAACGTATCTCAGGGTCTATTGGTCCGATTGCAACGTATAAGGCGTCAAATGAAATGGGAGGGGGTAACGAATACATTGAGATGAAAAACAAGCAACAAAATCAACGCCAAAATGGCACTATAACGTATCTCGGGGTCTATTGGTCCGATTGCAACGTATGAAGCGTTAAACGAAAGGTGAGAGAATAATGTATACATCAAGATGAAAACATGAAACAAAATCAATGCCAAAACGGCACTATAACGTATCTCAGGGTCTATTGGTCCGATTGCAACGTATAAAGCGTCAAATGAAATAGGAGGGGGTAACGAATACATTGAGATGAAAAAACAAGCAACAAAATCAATTTCAAAATGGCACTATAACGTATCTTAAGGTCTATTAACCTGATTACTACGTATGAGGTATCAAATGAATATAACGTACAGCAGCGGCTTTCGCTGGAAATAAAACGAATAGGAACGTTTACCATTCTTACACTATGACCAAACCAACATTCATTCACTCTATAATCTCCACAGTAACACATGAAAAGTAACGAGCTGTATACTATATTTTATACATACTACATAAAAATGTTAGCAAGGACAGTCAAGCAATAAGTAATGCATAAATGTAATAAGTAATGGGTAATGTAATAAGTAATAAACTGCTGTTAGTATCTAAGCAAAGGAATGATAGTAAGTTAACGAATATAGAGCCATGTATAAAAATGATTAAAAGCATGCCATGAAAGGAACGTAGTCAATTCGGTTCAAACAAACATTTGTTGAAAAACAAAAATTTATTCTTAACGGCAGTCACCAACGTGAAGGTACGACTACACGACCGCCGGGTGAGGTAATGTTAGTATGGGACAAACAGTTAGTATGAATGAAGTCATTTACATAATATGATAATTTATTTAATAATTATACTTAACTTATTAAGATCAGCACATAATTTAACATGGTTTAGAAGACATCTTTTATTGATGGACATCTTTTATGTTAAGACATCGACACTTTGGTGTAAATTCATTAGTTACTATGTTGTATAGCGTTCAAATGAATTATTGGGGCTAATAACTCTAGGTTATCTTTAAAAATAGGAAATTCTCCGACTCCTGTTTTGGGACAGGCTATCGAAGAATTGACTTAAATCTAAATCGAGGAAGACCAATAAGTTATCGATTGTCTTAGGAGGCTACACGAACACATAGCTCTGGAGTTAACCAGAACGGTTCATTAATTTGCCAGTGGTCCATGATATCTTTTTAGTGGTCATATCTAAACATTTTTTTTTTTTAAATGTGCTAATCTTAAGTATCGTGATTTAGAAATAATATTTAGAAAATTAAGATCTATTATAATTATCATATAATATAAACAACGAAAAGCGAAATGAAATGGTGAAATAATGACTAATAAATTCTGAATCAGATATATTTTAAGTTGTAATAAATAAACCACGTTATAAAAACGACAATATACAATTTGCATCCATCTTAAAGTCAATCATCAAGGATAAATGTTAAAATATGACTATTGATATATTAGATATATTACTTTGCGTTAATCAACATCCATCTTAGAATCAATTAAATAATGCCCCCACGGAAGTGTATCATATGACTCCGGAAGGTGATGTCTTTTATCATCATTGGCGCTTAGCGCAATCTTGCTTTGTGTTATGGTATAAACATGGTGCTTATCTGAGCGTATTAGATTCTGTGAAGCATACACCTTTTTTAAGTTATCCAAACACTCTACATAGTCCTCAAACGTAATTTTCGTGTTCACCACAGATTTCTTTACCCCCTTCGCCTTCTTTGTTAACCTAAAATTTTTAATAATTACTTCAATTTCTTCATCCTCATATTCTTCATCTTTCAACTTTTTACGTTTTTCTTTTAGCTCATCTTCAGTGACAGCTACTTTTGTTGTATACAATTTAGATCGGAGCCCTATGTAGTCAGTCATAATGCGACCTTTATTCTCATCTTTCATCATGCCCAACACCTTCTTGTTAACCTGAGGGATACCATAAATATTGTCTTTACGATAGTCTGAGGTATCAAAATATTTGTAGCAATCTTCTTTCATAGCCTCATATGGGTCTTGTTCACGTATTTCCACGATTACACTATCGGTATCTGTATAGCAAGTTGTAAAGTTTTCTCCGAACCTGCCAGCTAAGTATCCATACTGAAAATCATAGATTGTTGTTTTAGCCAAGTCTAAAATACTCATTCCGATATAGATTGGTTTATCTAACCATATTTCAGCTCTACGCATCTCAACAGCTACCAAGTTTTCACTAAAAATCGTTGCATTCTTAAACAATGGGCTACTTATTCTAGCTTCAGCTCCGTAACGACCCTCCCACAAAGTAAGCAACTTTATATCAACGCGCTTGCGCACTGATTCCATAGTCTTCCCGAACACTGCATTATTCATAAGCTTAAAAAGATCCTTTTCAAACTCATTGTTCGCTGCCTTCCGGAGATTTGTATTAAGATCGATGTATGACTTTAACCATGGAGCCTGTTTGAATTTCAATACTCTATGTATCTTTTTCAGGATCAATCCATTTGCAAGCGCCTGTTTTAGTGCTCTATAATGTATTACATATCTTTCTTTATCCTGTAGGGTAGCCATTAATTTAGTCTGCTCTCGCGGACGTGTAGGAGGAAGCATAGTCTTAGAATTTAAAGACTCAGGACAAAACGGGATATCTTTATGACGATCATGAAGATGTTGAGGGTACGCCAGATCAACCTCGAGAATGTACCCTTCAGAAGCATCGTCAGCAATGGAAAGGACATCAATATTGGCATCGACCCACTCGAAACCGCCATATGGAAGATATTGAGACATGGCCCAACCATACTGATTATTAACATCAAAATACATAAGGAACGTTTTTGGTTTAGATGGGTCATAGTTGTTGATGTATGGATTGTTAGCTTTCACACGTCTTTTAGAGCAAACTTGACTAAGACCACCACGAATACCACGTTCAACAAACAAATGCATGTCAGGATCGGTTAAAAGCTCCAGTTCTTGACCTGTATATTTAAGCATTGCATCCCACGTAAAACCAGGTAAAGTATAATAGTGAGCAGGGTCAAGATTATAAGTTCGAAGAGAGCTGGATCGGAATCGCTCAAAGATATCTGCAAGAAGAAGAATGTCAGTTTTCATATATAAATCGACATAATCCCCGAGAGTTGTACAATTGAATGACGACCAGACTTCTTGAGCGCGACGATAATGTCGACGAGGACATGACTTATCTTCAAGTTTATTGTAAAAAGACTCAATAGGAGGCAAAGAAGTCTCACAGAATTTTTTAAATGAATCTATATAATCATATGGCATGATACCTTTTTTAGTTAGAAGATGGAAATTCTCCCAGGAAGCGAAGTATATTGGGACTTGAGATTAGGAAACTCGGGGAGGTACGAAGCTAATTTATCAAGAGAATAAGACATAAATCGATAACTATCAATAAAACGGAATTTAATTCGAGCATCATCAATATGTTTTGTAAAAGAAATGTATTTTTCCTTAGTAATAGGAAGAAGATCTACGGGACCTTTGATGTGTGTAGCAATATCGTTAATAATAAAATGTGCGTCATATCCGGAGAGATTATGAAATATTATTGGAATTGTATGAACATCTTTGTAATTAATGTTACACCCTTCGTGAGCTGCACCTCTATAATTATTGTCAGGAATAAAGTGATCATGGTCTCGCACTTTCTTATCATTGGGGGAAAAGCGCTGCTCACAGATATGGCAATGAGTGGCTGCATGGAAATCGCTCTCTTGCTGAGTTGTCATATTTATATCATATGGGCACATAAACACCGTAGAAACATCCTCAGCAAGCTGATTAAGTTTATCTGCGAACCATTTCATACAATCCTTTCCTCGATATGAGTCATAAAACGACAAAGTGTCATCATACGAGCATTTAAAGAAATAACCAACTGCTACAGGAATATGCTCTTGAGGTTTTTTATGATCTCCTGTACGTTTCAAAGCACTCTCGAGATCCGCGTACACGGCGAAGGGGGCTTTAATCTTATTACGAAAATTTTTAAATTTCAACATTTTATGACTTTTGTCGGGCATTTTAATGGCTGTTTCATTAATTCTTATACAATCTACCATATGAGCTTCAACCTGTTTTGACGATGAAAACGGTTGTAGGCATCTATCACATATAAGATCTGATCGACCGCTGCAGCATGCCTTATGAATATTTAACTTTTCTTGTGATCGAAAGTAATGGAGGCAGGTATCGCAGAAATATTTGGCTCCATCACGTTTGCTAAGCTGCTTGGAGAGGAGGCGGGACAGGCTTTTTATCCAAACGTAATGGTATCTAATAGGACCTTCGGTATCATCATATTTATCTTGAATTAAAAGCAAATTCACATGTTTATCCTTCTTGTTTTTAGTTAGAAATGTAGGGAGGGTCGTAAAATCTCCTTTATCTTTTTTCAAAACGTATACATTAATTGAAATGTCATTCTGTTTTTCAAAATTAGGAATCTGCCTCATCGTCATTGGCCACTGTATTCCCTTCAACTTCAACACTTGCGAGTAGTGCGGATATTTAGACACTCTTTGAGGATGTTTATCAATAGGATTCAACGCTGATATGACAGACCACGCAAAGCATGCCTCATCATCATTTTTGACGTTAACGCAGGCTTCCTTTCTCTTTATTTGAGGAGGAAGTTCAATATAAGAGGAACCAAGTTGTGGTGTGTATTTGTTAATGTTTACCCCCAGGTTAACAACAGCCTTTAGTGCCCAGCCACTATCTCTCTCTTGGAATTCCTCTAGCTTTTTGCTGAGGGGTTCAGACACATGGTTTTCAAACCATTCGTCAAGATTTGTGTCTTTGTATATTGGAGAGTTTGATGTGGTAAAATATTTAGTGTCTTTTAGGATTTTCTCTCCGCTAGCTATCTCGAATTCTCCCCCAAAAGCAGTATTAACTTTAACTACCTCATCCTTCTTTAGCGCGTTTTGAATCCTACGTTTGAATAGCGCCTTGCAATCTACTAGGAAACTGCTGGGGTCTTTGTGTTTGAGGTTTGAGATGACTCCAGTTCGAATTCTTGAGTTGAACGCTGATAAGGAATCATCCCATTGTACTCTATGCTTAGCAGTCTCCTTCATAGGTGTAAGTCCAGCCCCCTTCTTTTGTTCGGCCTTCAGATGGTTTCTCAACGTTTTCACATGCCTCATCTGAGCTTCTAAATGCTGCTTCTCACCCATCGTCTTGGCATATCTCATCGAATTGCGTATCTTTTTACACGCTTTCCTACACTCAGTCAGCCCTTTCTTAACATTATCTTCCTGATAATCATTTCTAATCAACCCCAAGATGGACGCAATTAGCTGAATAAGTTTAGCTATCATGTTTAAACAAAACAAGCAAATATTCAAAAATAGATTAAGAAATAAAATTTTTTCCAAAAAACGTTATATCAAAAAAGTCAAAATATTCAAAGAAATCAAAATTTTCAAAATTTATTACTCACCAGAGCACAAATTTAAACTCACCAAAGCACACGTCTGTACGCTAGGAATATCTGAAACAGAATGAAGAAAATACCATAATGCAGGGTATAAGGTAAACTTTAGTCGGACGGAAAACTGAATGGTATTATAAAAGGCTCCTCAAATGCACAATGCCAATACAAGTACAATAAATACCTACACAATAGGCATAATATACAGGCTTTCCATTTTAAGTTTGTTTAAAAGAGAAGGGCATAGCATAACATATTAATCAGGTAGTTGTCAACAATAGCCGTAGATATCGCCACCAAAGAAAATTTAGATATGAACATCTGAAAATCATGATTACCTCACGTGTTCTGCACTAAGAATCTCGATAACTTTGAATAATACCATCAAGTTCCCACTCCCCGGATAACAGTCAAAAATCTTGACTACCCCACCACTTTTAGCACAAACATACTTGATAACTGCTATAATACCATCAAGTTCTCACGTTTTATCAGTAAATCATGGCCCGATTCTAAAGAAAATGTCAGTATCAGTATGCTAGAAGACCAGTACAGTGTGAAAATTTATGTTAAAACACAAAAGACGCTCAATACTGAGTGTTTACAGAGGATAATATAGAAAAAATAACAAAAACAGAGCTCGTCGGAAATAAGCAGAATCACAATAAAAAAGTATTCATAACTAAAATAGTTATGATTGTTAGAAACGTATATAGTATAAATGTCACCTAAATTACTGGCTAATAGTATAAAATATAAAATTAGATTCAACAGACTTATTCTTACGTGATAAGCCCTAATACTATCTCTAAACTATATAAATTTAAACAAAAGACGCAAGAATAGTAGAAAAATATTTCTATTCGCAACTAAACACATATTTTTAAAGGAAATCTGAACACACAACTACTAAAACAGCAATAATTGTAACTAAAAAAGATCTAATTAAAAAATAATAAAGGCCAGATTCTAAAGAATTTTAAAAATGACAGTATCAGTATGCTAGTAGACCAGTACAGAGGATAATATAGAAAAAAAAAAATAACAAAAACAGAGCTCGTCGGAAATAACCAGAATCATAATAAAAAAAAAAAGTATTCAAAACTAAAATAGTTATGATTATAAGAAACGTATAAAGTATAAATGTCACCTAAATTACTGGATAACCGTGGTAAGCCCTATTACTAACTCTAAGCTTTATAAATTTAAACAAAAGAAGCAAGAATAGTAGAAAAATAATTCTATTCTCAACTAAACGCATGCTTTTAAAGGAAATCCGAACACACAACTACTAAAAATTCAATAATTATAATTAAAAAAAGATCTAATTAATAAATAAAAAACAATAAAACAAATAATATTCTCTAAAATAAATATAAACTCACCAAGGTTTAATAAAAACTCACACACTGAATACACAAAAATTTAAACGTTGTTTATCCATCCGCAGTAAAACTAAAACTGATTTTAAAATATATTTTACTAGCGTGTGCAGGCTCGATTAACCTTGTATCTATTTATAAAATTGCATATGTTTCCTGCGACAGGGAAACGCCACCGTGAGAAATGATTAAAGGATGCAGATGCATCCGGTGACGTCAGAGTTCTCGTTACCATATTTTATGATATAGTTAGATTTCCAAGTTTTATTATATACGAGGTTGGTCACAAATTACTCATAAAATATAATTGCAAAAATTTAGAAGTTAAAGCATGAGATTGATCAAAAATTATTCTCTTTGCTAGTCATTAGTCTTCTTATCTTTCCAAGTTTAATTATCTACGAGGGTAGTCACAAATTACTCATTAAATATAATTGATAAAGTTCACGTCACGTATCACACGTCACGTTATGTGGGACACGTGTTCACGTCACGTTTCACGTGCGTCACGTCTTCACGTCACGTTACGTGCGCCACGGGTTCACGTCCGTAAATGACAAGCTGAGACTTAAAAGTCCATTTACAGGAAAACATAACCAATTTTATAGCTTTAGCAATCTCCACAGGAAAATGGACCAGCTATTTGTTAAATGAATATGTAGAATGATAATTGTAATTTGGTGAAAATCCACATTTGTAATTATTATAAGTAGAAAATAAAAACTCTAAAAAAAAAAAAAAAAATATACATTGTTTGCATCTATACCATTGTCTATGATTATTTAACCATGACATAGGTCTTTTGGTACACATTTGCCCTAGCTATCAGTGTTCTCATTGTCAGCCTGAACATCATCTGAGACTATCAGAGTACTATCCGAACACCATCAGAGGCTATCTGACCACTATCTGAACACTATCAGATACTATCTGACAACTATCAGAACACCATCAGAGACGTTAGGTTAGCTCGAATGTCAGATCAAACATCACGTTTTATATCGTTAGGTCTACGTCAGATCACGTTAGGTTAGGTTAGGAGTTCGTTAGGTCACGTTTTACGACCCTTGGATCGATTTTGACGTTGAGATGTCATACAATCACGTATGTCATTGTGGTAACGTCCACTGATAGACATGAGCCTGTTACGTTCGCCGCTAGACATAGGCCTCCAGCAAAAATAAACTAATTCCACATCTTCGCAGTTATTGGAACGATTTCATGCATCACGTTTTACGTCACATGCGTCACGTTTCACGTCAAATTTCACGCTTTCGGCGACATTTTTGTCACATGTCACGTTTTGCAATAATACACTAGGTTAGACCAGAACGCGACGTTCACAATAGGTTAAGTTAGATCCAGAAATGCCACGTATGTTAGGTTAGAGCCATAAATGTTACGTAAAATACTTTTAGAAATTAAAGTATAAACGGTACATTTTTACGTGAAGACATCACGCGTCACATCAAAACGTCACGAATCACACCAAAAACGTCACGTTTTAAAGTCAACACGTCACACCTTACATATGGATAACATGGGAGTAAAGCGTCTTTTTCGTCTCTTGAGTAAAGTTAGCGATGGTTGAGCGATAGTTAATTTATTAGGTTAGGTGGGTCGCTTCGCGGCACGACCTAACCTAATAAATTAACTATCGCTCAACCATCGCTAACTTTACTCAAGAGACGAAAAAGACGCTTTACTCCCATGTTATCCATATGTAAGGTGTGACGTGTTGACTTTAAAACGTGACGTTTTTGGTGTGATTCGTGACGTTTTGATGTGACGCGTGATGTCTTCACGTAAAAATGTACCGTTTATACTTTAATTTCTAAAAGTATTTTACGTAACATTTATGGCTCTAACCTAACATACGTGGCATTTCTGGATCTAACTTAACCTATTGTGAACGTCGCGTTCTGGTCTAACCTAGTGTATTATTGCAAAACGTGACATGTGACAAAAATGTCGCCGAAAGCGTGAAATTTGACGTGAAACGTGACGCATGTGACGTAAAACGTGATGCATGAAATCGTTCCAATAACTGCGAAGATGTGGAATTAGTTTATTTTTGCTGGAGGCCTATGTCTAGCGGCGAACGTAACAGGCTCATGTCTATCAGTGGACGTTACCACAATGACATACGTGATTGTATGACATCTCAACGTCAAAATCGATCCAAGGGTCGTAAAACGTGACCTAACGAACTCCTAACCTAACCTAACGTGATCTGACGTAGACCTAACGATATAAAACGTGATGTTTGATCTGACATTCGAGCTAACCTAACGTCTCTGATGGTGTTCTGATAGTTGTCAGATAGTATCTGATAGTGTTCAGATAGTGGTCAGATAGCCTCTGATGGTGTTCGGATAGTACTCTGATAGTCTCAGATGATGTTCAGGCTGACAATGAGAACACTGATAGCTAGGGCAAATGTGTACCAAAAGACCTATGTCATGGTTAAATAATCATAGACAATGGTATAGATGCAAACAATGTATATTTTTTTTTTTTTTTTAGAGTTTTTATTTTCTACTTATAATAATTACAAATGTGGATTTTCACCAAATTACAATTATCATTCTACATATTCATTTAACAAATAGCTGGTCCATTTTCCTGTGGAGATTGCTAAAGCTATAAAATTGGTTATGTTTTCCTGTAAATGGACTTTTAAGTCTCAGCTTGTCATTTACGGACGTGAACCCGTGGCGCACGTAACGTGACGTGAAGACGTGACGCACGTGAAACGTGACGTGAACACGTGTCCCACATAACGTGACGTGTGATACGTGACGTGAACTTTATCAATTATATTTAATGAGTAATTTGTGACTACCCTCGTAGATAATTAAACTTGGAAAGATAAGAAGACTAATGACTAGCAAAGAGAATAATTTTTGATCAATCTCATGCTTTAACTTCTAAATTTTTGCAATTATATTTTATGAGTAATTTGTGACCAACCTCGTATATAATAAAACTTGGAAATCTAACTATATCATAAAATATGGTAACGAGAACTCTGACGTCACCGGATGCATCTGCATCCTTTAATCATTTCTCACGGTGGCGTTTCCCTGTCGCAGGAAACATATGCAATTTTATAAATAGATACAAGGTTAATCGAGCCTGCACACGCTAGTAAAATATATTTTAAAATCAGTTTTAGTTTTACTGCGGATGGATAAACAACGTTTAAATTTTTGTGTATTCAGTGTGTGAGTTTTTATTAAACCTTGGTGAGTTTATATTTATTTTAGAGAATATTATTTGTTTTATTGTTTTTTATTTATTAATTAGATCTTTTTTTAATTATAATTATTGAATTTTTAGTAGTTGTGTGTTCGGATTTCCTTTAAAAGCATGCGTTTAGTTGAGAATAGAATTATTTTTCTACTATTCTTGCTTCTTTTGTTTAAATTTATAAAGCTTAGAGTTAGTAATAGGGCTTACCACGGTTATCCAGTAATTTAGGTGACATTTATACTTTATACGTTTCTTATAATCATAACTATTTTAGTTTTGAATACTTTTTTTTTTATTATGATTCTGGTTATTTCCGACGAGCTCTGTTTTTGTTATTTTTTTTTTTTCTATATTATCCTCTGTACTGGTCTACTAGCATACTGATACTGTCATTTTTAAAATTCTTTAGAATCTGGCCTTTATTATTTTTTAATTAGATCTTTTTTAGTTACAATTATTGCTGTTTTAGTAGTTGTGTGTTCAGATTTCCTTTAAAAATATGTGTTTAGTTGCGAATAGAAATATTTTTCTACTATTCTTGCGTCTTTTGTTTAAATTTATATAGTTTAGAGATAGTATTAGGGCTTATCACGTAAGAATAAGTCTGTTGAATCTAATTTTATATTTTATACTATTAGCCAGTAATTTAGGTGACATTTATACTATATACGTTTCTAACAATCATAACTATTTTAGTTATGAATACTTTTTTATTGTGATTCTGCTTATTTCCGACGAGCTCTGTTTTTGTTATTTTTTCTATATTATCCTCTGTAAACACTCAGTATTGAGCGTCTTTTGTGTTTTAACATAAATTTTCACACTGTACTGGTCTTCTAGCATACTGATACTGACATTTTCTTTAGAATCGGGCCATGATTTACTGATAAAACGTGAGAACTTGATGGTATTATAGCAGTTATCAAGTATGTTTGTGCTAAAAGTGGTGGGGTAGTCAAGATTTTTGACTGTTATCCGGGGAGTGGGAACTTGATGGTATTATTCAAAGTTATCGAGATTCTTAGTGCAGAACACGTGAGGTAATCATGATTTTCAGATGTTCATATCTAAATTTTCTTTGGTGGCGATATCTACGGCTATTGTTGACAACTACCTGATTAATATGTTATGCTATGCCCTTCTCTTTTAAACAAACTTAAAATGGAAAGCCTGTATATTATGCCTATTGTGTAGGTATTTATTGTACTTGTATTGGCATTGTGCATTTGAGGAGCCTTTTATAATACCATTCAGTTTTCCGTCCGACTAAAGTTTACCTTATACCCTGCATTATGGTATTTTCTTCATTCTGTTTCAGATATTCCTAGCGTACAGACGTGTGCTTTGGTGAGTTTAAATTTGTGCTCTGGTGAGTAATAAATTTTGAAAATTTTGATTTCTTTGAATATTTTGACTTTTTTGATATAACGTTTTTTGGAAAAAATTTTATTTCTTAATCTATTTTTGAATATTTGCTTGTTTTGTTTAAACATGATAGCTAAACTTATTCAGCTAATTGCGTCCATCTTGGGGTTGATTAGAAATGATTATCAGGAAGATAATGTTAAGAAAGGGCTGACTGAGTGTAGGAAAGCGTGTAAAAAGATACGCAATTCGATGAGATATGCCAAGACGATGGGTGAGAAGCAGCATTTAGAAGCTCAGATGAGGCATGTGAAAACGTTGAGAAACCATCTGAAGGCCGAACAAAAGAAGGGGCTGGACTTACACCTATGAAGGAGACTGCTAAGCATAGAGTACAATGGGATGATTCCTTATCAGCGTTCAACTCAAGAATTCGAACTGGAGTCATCTCAAACCTCAAACACAAAGACCCCAGCAGTTTCCTAGTAGATTGCAAGGCGCTATTCAAACGTAGGATTCAAAACGCGCTAAAGAAGGATGAGGTAGTTAAAGTTAATACTGCTTTTGGGGAGAATTCGAGATAGCTAGCGGAGAGAAAATCCTAAAAGACACTAAATATTTTACCACATCAAACTCTCCAATATACAAAGACACAAATCTTGACGAATGGTTTGAAAACCATGTGTCTGAACCCCTCAGCAAAAAGCTAGAGGAATTCCAAGAGAGAGATAGTGGCTGGGCACTAAAGGCTGTTGTTAACCTGGGGGTAAACATTAACAAATACACACCACAACTTGGTTCCTCTTATATTGAACTTCCTCCTCAAATAAAGAGAAAGGAAGCCTGCGTTAACGTCAAAAATGATGATGAGGCATGCTTTGCGTGGTCTGTCATATCAGCGTTGAATCCTATTGATAAACATCCTCAAAGAGTGTCTAAATATCCGCACTACTCGCAAGTGTTGAAGTTGAAGGGAATACAGTGGCCAATGACGATGAGGCAGATTCCTAATTTTGAAAAACAGAATGACATTTCAATTAATGTATACGTTTTGAAAAAAGATAAAGGAGATTTTACGACCCTCCCTACATTTCTAACTAAAAACAAGAAGGATAAACATGTGAATTTGCTTTTAATTCAAGATAAATATGATGATACCGAAGGTCCTATTAGATACCATTACGTTTGGATAAAAAGCCTGTCCCGCCTCCTCTCCAAGCAGCTTAGCAAACGTGATGGAGCCAAATATTTCTGCGATACCTGCCTCCATTACTTTCGATCACAAGAAAAGTTAAATATTCATAAGGCATGCTGCAGCGGTCGATCAGATCTTATATGTGATAGATGCCTACAACCGTTTTCATCGTCAAAACAGGTTGAAGCTCATATGGTAGATTGTATAAGAATTAATGAAACAGCCATTAAAATGCCCGACAAAAGTCATAAAATGTTGAAATTTAAAAATTTTCGTAATAAGATTAAAGCCCCCTTCGCCGTGTACGCGGATCTCGAGAGTGCTTTGAAACGTACAGGAGATCATAAAAAACCTCAAGAGCATATTCCTGTAGCAGTTGGTTATTTCTTTAAATGCTCGTATGATGACACTTTGTCGTTTTATGACTCATATCGAGGAAAGGATTGTATGAAATGGTTCGCAGATAAACTTAATCAGCTTGCTGAGGATGTTTCTACGGTGTTTATGTGCCCATATGATATAAATATGACAACTCAGCAAGAGAGCGATTTCCATGCAGCCACTCATTGCCATATCTGTGAGCAGCGCTTTTCCCCCAATGATAAGAAAGTGCGAGACCATGATCACTTTATTCCTGACAATAATTATAGAGGTGCAGCTCACGAAGGGTGTAACATTAATTACAAAGATGTTCATACAATTCCAATAATATTTCATAATCTCTCCGGATATGACGCACATTTTATTATTAACGATATTGCTACACACATCAAAGGTCCCGTAGATCTTCTTCCTATTACTAAGGAAAAATACATTTCTTTTACAAAACATATTGATGATGCTCGAATTAAATTCCGTTTTATTGATAGTTATCGATTTATGTCTTATTCTCTTGATAAATTAGCTTCGTACCTCCCCGAGTTTCCTAATCTCAAGTCCCAATATACTTCGCTTCCTGAGGAGAATTTCCATCTTCTAACTAAAAAAGGTATCATGCCATATGATTATATAGATTCATTTAAAAAATTCTGTGAGACTTCTTTGCCTCCTATTGAGTCTTTTTACAATAAACTTGAAGATAAGTCATGTCCTCGTCGACATTATCGTCGCGCTCAAGAAGTCTGGTCGTCATTCAATTGTACAACTCTCGGGGATTATGTCGATTTATATATGAAAACTGACATTCTTCTTCTTGCAGATATCTTTGAGCGATTCCGATCCAGCTCTCTTCGAACTTATAATCTTGACCCTGCTCACTATTATACTTTACCTGGTTTTACGTGGGATGCAATGCTTAAATATACAGGTCAAGAACTGGAGCTTTTAACCGATCCTGACATGCATTTGTTTGTTGAACGTGGTATTCGTGGTGGTCTTAGTCAAGTTTGCTCTAAAAGACGTGTGAAAGCTAACAATCCATACATCAACAACTATGACCCATCTAAACCAAAAACGTTCCTTATGTATTTTGATGTTAATAATCAGTATGGTTGGGCCATGTCTCAATATCTTCCATATGGCGGTTTCGAGTGGGTCGATGCCAATATTGATGTCCTTTCCATTGCTGACGATGCTTCTGAAGGGTACATTCTCGAGGTTGATCTGGCGTACCCTCAACATCTTCATGATCGTCATAAAGATATCCCGTTTTGTCCTGAGTCTTTAAATTCTAAGACTATGCTTCCTCCTACACGTCCGCGAGAGCAGACTAAATTAATGGCTACCCTACAGGATAAAGAAAGATATGTAATACATTATAGAGCACTAAAACAGGCGCTTGCAAATGGATTGATCCTGAAAAAGATACATAGAGTATTGAAATTCAAACAGGCTCCATGGTTAAAGTCATACATCGATCTTAATACAAATCTCCGGAAGGCAGCGAACAATGAGTTTGAAAAGGATCTTTTTAAGCTTATGAATAATGCAGTGTTCGGGAAGACTATGGAATCAGTGCGCAAGCGCGTTGATATAAAGTTGCTTACTTTGTGGGAGGGTCGTTACGGAGCTGAAGCTAGAATAAGTAGCCCATTGTTTAAGAATGCAACGATTTTTAGTGAAAACTTGGTAGCTGTTGAGATGCGTAGAGCTGAAATATGGTTAGATAAACCAATCTATATCGGAATGAGTATTTTAGACTTGGCTAAAACAACAATCTATGATTTTCAGTATGGATACTTAGCTGGCAGGTTCGGAGAAAACTTTACAACTTGCTATACAGATACCGATAGTGTAATCGTGGAAATACGTGAACAAGACCCATATGAGGCTATGAAAGAAGATTGCTACAAATATTTTGATACCTCAGACTATCGTAAAGACAATATTTATGGTATCCCTCAGGTTAACAAGAAGGTGTTGGGCATGATGAAAGATGAGAATAAAGGTCGCATTATGACTGACTACATAGGGCTCCGATCTAAATTGTATACAACAAAAGTAGCTGTCACTGAAGATGAGCTAAAAGAAAAACGTAAAAAGTTGAAAGATGAAGAATATGAGGATGAAGAAATTGAAGTAATTATTAAAAATTTTAGGTTAACAAAGAAGGCGAAGGGGGTAAAGAAATCTGTGGTGAACACGAAAATTACGTTTGAGGACTATGTAGAGTGTTTGGATAACTTAAAAAAGGTGTATGCTTCACAGAATCTAATACGCTCAGATAAGCACCATGTTTATACCATAACACAAAGCAAGATTGCGCTAAGCGCCAATGATGATAAAAGACATCACCTTCCGGAGTCATATGATACACTTCCGTGGGGGCATTATTTAATTGATTCTAAGATGGATGTTGATTAACGCAAAGTAATATATCTAATATATCAATAGTCATATTTTAACATTTATCCTTGATGATTGACTTTAAGATGGATGCAAATTGTATATTGTCGTTTTTATAACGTGGTTTATTTATTACAACTTAAAATATATCTGATTCAGAATTTATTAGTCATTATTTCACCATTTCATTTCGCTTTTCGTTGTTTATATTATATGATAATTATAATAGATCTTAATTTTCTAAATATTATTTCTAAATCACGATACTTAAGATTAGCACATTTAAAAAAAAAAAATGTTTAGATATGACCACTAAAAAGATATCATGGACCACTGGCAAATTAATGAACCGTTCTGGTTAACTCCAGAGCTATGTGTTCGTGTAGCCTCCTAAGACAATCGATAACTTATTGGTCTTCCTCGATTTAGATTTAAGTCAATTCTTCGATAGCCTGTCCCAAAACAGGAGTCGGAGAATTTCCTATTTTTAAAGATAACCTAGAGTTATTAGCCCCCAATAATTCATTTGAACGCTATACAACATAGTAACTAATGAATTTACACCAAAGTGTCGATGTCTTAACATAAAAGATGTCCATCAATAAAAGATGTCTTCTAAACCATGTTAAATTATGTGCTGATCTTAATAAGTTAAGTATAATTATTAAATAAATTATCATATTATGTAAATGACTTCATTCATACTAACTGTTTGTCCCATACTAACATTACCTCACCCGGCGGTCGTGTAGTCGTACCTTCACGTTGGTGACTGCCGTTAAGAATAAATTTTTGTTTTTCAACAAATGTTTGTTTGAACCGAATTGACTACGTTCCTTTCATGGCATGCTTTTAATCATTTTTATACATGGCTCTATATTCGTTAACTTACTATCATTCCTTTGCTTAGATACTAACAGCAGTTTATTACTTATTACATTACCCATTACTTATTACATTTATGCATTACTTATTGCTTGACTGTCCTTGCTAACATTTTTATGTAGTATGTATAAAATATAGTATACAGCTCGTTACTTTTCATGTGTTACTGTGGAGATTATAGAGTGAATGAATGTTGGTTTGGTCATAGTGTAAGAATGGTAAACGTTCCTATTCGTTTTATTTCCAGCGAAAGCTGCTGCTGTACGTTATATTCATTTGATACCTCATACGTAGTAATCAGGTTAATAGACCTTAAGATACGTTATAGTGCCATTTTGAAATTGATTTTGTTGCTTGTTTTTTCATCTCAATGTATTCGTTACCCCCTCCTATTTCATTTGACGCTTTATACGTTGCAATCGGACCAATAGACCCTGAGATACGTTATAGTGCCGTTTTGGCATTGATTTTGTTTCATGTTTTCATCTTGATGTATACATTATTCTCTCACCTTTCGTTTAACGCTTCATACGTTGCAATCGGACCAATAGACCCCGAGATACGTTATAGTGCCATTTTGGCGTTGATTTTGTTGCTTGTTTTTCATCTCAATGTATTCGTTACCCCCTCCCATTTCATTTGACGCCTTATACGTTGCAATCGGACCAATAGACCCTGAGATACGTTATAGTGCCATTTTGTTATTGATTTTGTTGCTTGTTGTTCATCTCAATGTATTTGTTACCCCCTCCTCTTTCATTTGACGCTTTATACGTTGCAATCGGACTAATAGACCCTGAGATACGTTATAGTGCCATTTTGACTATACCGCCATCTTTGTTTTTTCTCTCTACGTGTTACCCGTTTTCTTCCCGTTCGTTTGACACCTCATACGTTGCAATCGGACCAATAGATCCGGAGATACGTTATAGTGCCGTTTTGACTATGCCGCCATCTTTGTTTTTTCCCTCTACGTGTTCCCCGTCCCCTTCCCGTTCGTTTGACACCTCATACGTCACGATCCAATATGCCGTCGCGCCTCCACCACAAAAAGAGCCAAAAATGACCAGAATGGACCTTAGATTTTCTTATGGAGATTTACATGGGAAAATGACCGATTTTGGGCTCGAACTGTCCTAGCTCTTTTACTCAAGACCACCGCAGAAAACATTAGGGGCAATAATACAAAATAAGTCATAAGTTCAGCAAAGTATGTATAAAGCTGTTTAGAAAACAGTGCACCTTCAACAAATGCAAAAAACTACTAATACACGTTCTAAATTGTCTATTTAAGCAAATTTTGAAATAAGTATTTTGTGTCACTGTCACGACGTCCTCAACAAACAGGCATGTATTTGTCAATCAAAGCGTTTTGCAAACAATACCGAAACAAAAAAACCGTTGAGTGATTAAACCATGTTAAGAATTATTTTGCAAATACTAAATAGTTAACTTGTAGTTTGATAAATTGTTTAAAGTTATCGACCTAATGTAATTATATAATACTTATGCAAGAAAGTATGTCAGTGCACTAAAGAATTTAAAATTATTATTAATTTTAGATCTGACCTGCATTTCTTTGCCAATCGTATTTTCGTTTACTGTTCGATGAGTTTATAAATATAAATTTCTTTTGTCGGCATATTTAATTGCTAGAAGATGATTATCTATACATTAAAGATGATATGTAATAAATTAATTAAAGTCGATGTAATAAATCATTTTTATTACTTTATTACCGTAATATATATATATATATATATATATATATATATATATATATATATATATATATATATATATAATTAGAAACAAAAAGTTATTGTAAAATATGTAAAATATATAAAAAACTTCTTCTTCAAGTGCCATCTCCGCGGCGGAGATCGGCAATCATCATAGCGATTCGGACTTTTGAGACGGCTGCTCTGAAAAGTTCATTTGATATATATTCGTATCTTTCTCTCAGTTTGCGCAGCCATGACATTCTACGCATCCCTTGGATCTTCTCTTTCCTTGGATGTTTCCCAGCATAATCAGTTGGGACAAGGTGTATTTCTCTCCACGTGTAATATGTCCGAGATATACACAAGGTGTATTTTCTTGTTTTAATTGTATTTAAAATTTTTATTTCTTTATTCTTTATTCATCCTTCTTAGAACCTTTTGTTTGTGATGTGTTCTGTTCACGGTATTTTCAGAACTCTTCTATACACCCACAGCTCGAATGATTCTAGTTTTTTCATTAATGTCGCTTTCAAGGTCCAAGATTCCATTCCATAAAACAAAGTAGAAAAACCATAGCACCTCGCCAACGTAACTCTTAGTTCCAATTTTAAATCCCTTGACACTCTTCTCATATTGTTGAAATTTGCTCTAGCCTTTTCTATTCTGATTTTGTTCTCCTGAATGTAATCATTTGTGGAGTTAATCATTGTTCCCAGATATGCATATTTGTCCACCTGTTCGACGTTGGTTCCATTTATAAGAAGATTCTCGTTATTTCTTTGAGTTTTCGATATTCTCATAAATTTCGTCTTCTTGACGTTCATTGTTAGACCGTAATCATTTCCATACTCCTCTATTTTGGTCAGCAGTCTCTACAGATCTTCAATATTTTCGGCTAAGATTACAGTGTCGTCAGCATATCTAATGTTGTTAATGACAACTTCATTTACCTTTATTACAGCTGTTTCACCCTCAAGAGCGTTTTTCAGGGTCTCTTCGCAGTAGGCATTAAAAACAATTGGCGCCAATACGCATCCCTGTCTCACTCTACGTCTAATTTCAATTTCTGCTGACACCTGTCCGTTAACACATACTTTTGCTCGCTGTTTATAGTATAATTTGATATGATCCTGAGGTTGTTGTAGCCAATCGTCTTTGATTTCAGGACATTAATTAATTGTTTATGTCGTACTTTATCGAATGCTTTATTGTAGTCAACAAAACATGAGTATATATCTTGATTCAGGCATCTTTGTATTAGTATATTAAGTGAAAAAAGAGCTTCACGCGTTCCTAGGCCTTCGCGAAAACCAAATTGTGTATTATTATCGTCTATGTCCAGCTTGTGATATATTCGGTTATTAATGACTTTTAGTAGTAACTTTAGCGCATGAGACATCAAGCTAATGGTGCGGTAATTGCTGCATTCTTTAGCGTTTTTTCTTTTTCGGGAGACAAATAAAAATCGACGTTAACCACTCTTTAATTAATACGCCTGAACTATAGATTTGGTTCAAGAGTGTCACTAAAACATCAATGTGCTTCTCTTCTAGAATTTTTAGGATTTCTATAAGAAACATGTCAGGTCCAGGGTTTTTCCCACTCTATATTGTTTTTAATGCGTGTAATATTTCTTCTTTTGTAATATGTGGACCTATTTTTTCTAACGTAAGTTCTATGTGCTCCAGATCTCCTCTTTCATCATCGAACAATTCGTCAATATATTCTGCCCATCTTTGTACTTTCTTATCTAAAATTGCACGAGTGGGATTGTGTTTTCTTAGTTCTGTAAGTTCTTTACCCTTCTTGTGTAGGTTAAACACAAGTTTAAAGGTCTTCAATTTCTTTGCATTTCTCTTCAAAGTAGTTTTATTTTGTCTGCTTTATCATCTTTCTAATCACGTGGTTTATCTCTCTGTATTTATTGTTGTCTTTGGTTTTAAATTGTCTTTTGTTCCATCATATTGAGTATCTCATCATTCATCTATTCTTCTTTTCTCCTTGCGAAAGTCTTTAGTATTTTTTACAGGGCTTCAGTAGACAATGTTTTAGTCGATCACAGTACTCGTCAATATCATTGGCGTTTGTGTTCAATATGCTGCAGTTCACATGCAGTTCATTTTACTTTAGGTTCTTTAAGTTTTCTTGTGTCTATTGTAGTGATTCTTTCATGTCTTTTAATATTTTTAAGGGTGAGTGTAATCTTGGCGATACGAGGATTGTGATCTGAGGCCACGTCTGATCCAGGTTCTTTCACGGACTTACCAACTTTACGGTATCTTTCATTGATCATAATGTAGTCTATCTGGTTCCTGACTACTTTCTCCGATGTATCTGCGGGCGATCGGCATGTATACGGTAAGTATATAAAAAACTTACCGACACGTAAAACGGGACACTGACATTAATGAATTGACTGAAGTAAAAATTGATATCTAATATCTCATGGTTTACTCTCATTAATATATATAATTATTTTTATATGGGCGTATCGTTGGTGTTTTCGAAAAAGGTAAGTAAAGATATGTTATGACTTTAAAAGTTTTTTATGGTGTTATATTTCTTATTATTTAAATCAGATTGAAATATATTTTATTTAGGTTCTGTGTATCTTTTTTGTCATTGATTGCGTTGGTATTTCTTTTTATTTCTATTGATTTGTATCTCCCTCTTCTTTTTGTTTTGTTCGGTTTTTAAAATGTTGATGTTTTCCAAGTCAAATTTATGTTTCTTCTCATTTTCATGTTTTGTAAGCGCAGTGATGTTGTTCTTGTCATATTTGTAAGAACGAGTTCTAGATTGAAGCAGTTGACTGGTTTGCCCGATATAAACACCTTCACAGTTATTATATACTCTCGTAAACAAAACAACATGTGATTTTTTGAGTTTTGGACTGGACAAACTGGCGTGACCTGTAAGGGAGAGCGTCCACCAAACTGGCGTGGCAAGTAGCACGTAGCAAGTAGCACGCATCTAGCATGTTTCTTAATATGTAACCAATGAAAACGAATGATTAGAATGAACGACGTTACTGTCATTTTGGTGTGCGCTGAATCATTCGTTTTCATTGGTTACATTTTAAGAAACATGCTAGACGCGTGCTACTTGCCACTTGCTACGTGCCACGCCACTTTGGTGGGCGCTCTCACTAAGGGAGAGCGCCCACCAAAGTGGCGTGGCAGTGGCAAGTAGCAAGTAGCACGCGTCTAGCATAATGTAACCAATCCTAACGAATGATTAGAATGAATGACGTTACTGTCATTTTGGTGTAAACTGAATCATTCGTTTTCATTGGTTACATTATGCTAGACGCGTGCTACTTGCTACTTGCCACTGCCACGCCACTTTGGTGGGCGCTCTCACTAACATGGCAGTGACATAGCACGGGCATGGCACTGGCGTGGCAGGTAGCACATATAGTAGCATCAAGGAAATACAGAATGCGTCTATATTCTTTGGTAGCATGACATTAACAAGGCTAGTTAAATTTAAAATGTCGTCCTCAGACGAGGATGAAGTTATGCCAATGCTTTTAAACGTCAACAATATAAATAAAACTCGTCCGCAACGTCAGTTTTGGGTATACCCTTATTGAAAAGATATGCAAGGGCATAGTAGTTAATGTATTTAAAAAATTAAAAAATTCCGGACTTATGTTTTTATAGATAGGTACCTGGAAATTTCTCAATTATTGAGACAAAACAAATATTAAATTCTGCACTGTCTTCCATATTTAATTTTTTTACAAACACACATGCAAAATGCAAGTGGCACGTGGCAAAAAGTAGAACAAGCTCTATTTTTAACGACGTGGCGTAGCAAGCTGTATGACGCCACTGTAAAGAGTGAGATAAATACTTAGAAGATAAAAAATATCCTATCTCCTAAGTTGGACCAACAAATACACTTTTACAAAATTTTCAGTGGATATATGGAGATCTTTTATATATTAATTTTTAGTTCATACTATTGTCCACAGACTGTATTAAAAGGTTAATGGCAAATCAGTGTATTTTATCTAATATCTACTTTTTTACTTACCACTACATAATTAATTAAATAGGCAATTTCCATTCCTACAAGTCTGGTATTTGCTGTTGCTTGAGTATATAAAGGCAAACTTCCACCAGCCCAATCTACGACTATCACGTTAACATCTTGGGCTTTAAGTAGTTCATCTCTCATATCTTTTACCTAAAAAAAGAAATTGGGATAAATATAAATGAGAAAATTTAATTTGATGATGAAATCTACGATATCGTAGATGAAATCTACGAAACTGAAAAAATTCCTAAAGAATGGCTCATTTCCGTGTTCTATCCAATACCCAAAAAACTCAACGTAATGTGAAAAATATAGAACGATCAGCTTGATGAACCATGTTTTAAAAGTGTTACATAAGAGTGATACATAAAGGTATCTACAAAAACTAAGCGATATAATAATTTGAAAACTAACTTGATTTAGAAAAGGCTTTAGCACTAGAGAGACATTATTTACATATATACAACTGTGACGTATTCATAATCTCTAGTTGATTTTAATAAAACCTTCGACAAAATACAACACGAAAGGCATGCAAACATATTACAGAACATACAAATCGATGACCAGGATGTGAGGATTATTACCAATTTACACCGATATCAGAAATCGAGTAGAGTCACCGGGTAAATTGAAAAACATCTAAAGAGATAAATATAAAAGAGAGTGCGACAAGGATGTGTATTGTCCCCTTTACTTTTTTATATAAGCTCAAAAGAGATGTTTAAAGAGTCTAGAAGACATAAATAAAAGCATTAAATTAACGAAACACTAGTGAATAATCTCTGATGTGCAAACAGCAAATAATGGATGTAGATTTTGGTTGATCAAACTACGCAGTACTGTGAGAGGTCACAAAGAAAAACAAAAATCATAATTTTCAGAAAAAATAACATTCGGTTTGTTGTAAAAATAAGATTGATGGCTTTCACATCGCGTGCAATTTTTTGCAGCAGTTGCATAAATAGTTATTTCTGCTACCATATATTTAAAAACTGCTAAATAATTCGTATGCACATATTTTTCATTTTAGAATGTTAGTTTAATTGCATTTGTGCACAGGATATTTAAACACGAATTCAAGGTGTCATTCATTTTCTATATTTCCCAATAATTAGGAATTTTGTTTGTGTTTAATATTCTGATGAAGTTAATTAGCATTCGGCATCAACTTATTGCAAGAGTAAAAAAGCATTGTAAACAAGGTTAATGGATTTATCACACGACTTTTTTTATAAAACTATGTAGAAACCAATTATCTACAAAATATTTACATAAAATACTATTTTTTAGGGAAACGATATTCTTTGACAGAATACCAAACAATTTAGATCACGATTAAATACAGAGTCTTTGACTTTTTGATTACTAAATCGTGATAGTCAATAGGTACATTTTTCTTTGTGAAATTGTTTCGGAACGATTTATAAACGATGAGTGAAAAGTTGCCTTCTTCGAAAAACAGTTGTAACCAATGTAATAAAGACAAATAATATCGCGATAAGGACGGTTCTCTTTAACTAAATTAGTACATATTATGATTATTCATTAAGTACTATTTATAATAAATTTTTAATTTTAATTTTAAAGTATAGTCCTTTCAATAAGTATAGCTTCGTGTTGATCTGAGACTGGTGAGTAATAGCTCTCCAGTACTTCACGCAGGACGGATTGGGTGGAGAAGTTCTCATGCTGGACACGTAGAGTCTCAGTGCCTCTAGTGCCACCAGTAACACTATTGTGTTATTTTCGAGTTGACGAAATCGGAGTGTCCGACAACTGTGTGTCTGACAGAATTTTCTCTTAAATATAGTTCAAAAATAAAAATATTAAAAGAAGCCAGTGGAGATTAAAACCAACTCGGTTGCAGACTCTGTGTCCCAAATATGTCCCAATTGACTCAGTCAAAATCCTACTTCAGCACAGTAAAGCAATTTTACATGAGCATGGCATGGGCCAGGGCTCTTGCCTGGCCTGATCAATAAAATATCAATAAAAAGATAACAAAAAGAGTGGAACAACACGGAAGATGTTGCCCAGTTGACCAAGATGCTGATCCCGAATCTAAGGGCCTGGATAGATTGTCTGTTTTAGTGCGTATCTTCATAGGTTAAGAAAGATAGACACAGATAAATGCCGATATTGCGAATATTCCGACACTGTTACTCACACAATGCTGGAGCGTAATAGATGTACAGTGGAGAGAAACAGAATGTCTAGAGAAATAGATATAAACCATGTGTCTGTGAGAGAGATGATCGTGAAGATGACGGGAAGTAAGGAGGGATGGAATAGTGTTCACAATTACATCCGAACAGTAATTAAGAAGAAGAGAAACACCAACCGGACCCACGACAGAGATAAGATCTAAATAAGATAAGGGAGTGTTAGCCCAAAAATATCGTCAGCCTTACAGCCTTTCGGAGTACGGTACGTGCTATCTACTATCTTTACTACTTTAAATTATACTAAAACCCAAATTTTAAGAACTCAAAATGAAGATAGCATAAAAAAAATTGTGCCCCAATGGTGCCCAATTAACCCCTCAGCCAGGAAAATTCTACGTGTGCCACTGATATACAAGTTTATACTTGTTCCTTTTTCACTGTTACGCTTATGGATTTATAATAATTTAAAACAGATAACATATTATTTAGTAAAAGAACAAATAAAGCTTACTGTATGAAGTATCGAATAAGAAAACAGTTTTTACGATTAATTATTTTTTTCTAATTGCTGTTAACGTAAGATTTTAGAAAGCATGTGGAGAAAAGAACTTTTGTTGTAGCACATGTAAAAATTTTTGGCAACTAATAATTCAAAGTTTTAATGAAATAAAAAATCTCTGTACTTACCCAATTCGATAATGGTGTATCTATAAATCCATGAATAATAAATTTAGTTTTTTTCTTAATATCTAAATTAGATCGTTCTATTGACTGATTGTTGGCTCTAATTAACTGACCCTAAAAATTATTTATATAATTTATTCTAGTTATAATTTCGCGGTTTGTGCATCAAAAGAAAATATTATTCAAATATATTTAAAAATATGCTGCATAAAACAAATAAAATTTATTATACAAATACATGTAAATATTCTGAATGAAAAGCAGAGGTTTCAATACATAATAAAAGGGACAAAATAAAAAAGAAAGTTGGTAGAACTATTGTACTAGCTGTAGATCACCCTCTTTGTGAAACATTTTCTAAAAGAATATTGACAAATATTTTTAGACGCAGTACTAGAAAAAAAAAGAGTGTGAATAATATACAGATGACATTGCATTATTACTCTAATCTTAAACAAAGTATTGTAACTTTGACAAGGACTTGCAAAAAATATAATTATAATAGGAAATATTAGTTAAAACACTTCACACATGTGTATCGTGGTATAAAAACAAACAAATATTTAAAACTTTATAAAAGTGTCGTCAACATTTAAATTCTGGCAGAACGTTTTCAGTCTGAACAGATCATCCTCAGTGCCTTGTGTATTTGTTGCTAACAGTAACGCTGTCTATAAGACCTCCATGTATGGATTTACAGTATTCCAAATTTTACATTTAATAATGTTTTGACTCCAGGTCGATGACAATGGATATATTTTTAAAATTACTTTAGGGACTACATGTCTCCCTGCTCGAATATTAGCACGTGGTACTTGTCAGTTGAAACGACACACACCAACTGTTGGTCTGTGTCGTTTCAACTTACAAGTACCACGTGCTAAAATTTTAAAAATTGATTGCTCAAGATTACTCAGAATTGTATAAACGAGAAGAACTTTCAGATCCTGATCAAAATCAAATACCAAAAGTTCAAAATGTAGGCTCAGAAGACATCCCAGATATCACAACAGAGGAAATAAAATCAACTCTCTCGGAGACGAAAAACAATAAATCACCTGGAGAAGATGGGATAATCATTAAACAAATCAAAGAAGGAAGAGAGCCGTTACTAAATGTGTTGAAAAAGATGTTCAATGCTTGTTTGACAAGAGGCGTAACCCCCTCTTAGTGGCATAATGCAATATTAACCTTAATGCACAAAAAAGGTGACATTTTAGACCTAAAGAACTACAGACTGATTAGTTTGCTCTCCCATACAAACAAACTATTAATGAAGATAATAACAAAACGGCTTGTGAACAAACTGGATAGTTAAAAACCTTGTGAACAGGCTGGGTTCCGCTTCAGCTACGGAACAAATGATCATCGACAAGTTATAAAAACGCTAATAGAAAAGTGTACAGAGTATAACAAGCCTATCTTTCTTATATTCGTAGATAATGAAAAGGCGTTCGATACTATAGATCATCATAAAATGCTTCGACCATTGGCTGACTGCCGCATTGACTACCGATATATCGCCTTAATTAAAAGTATTTACGAAATTGGTACAGCTTGTGTCCTCCTTCATGAAGATACCAAGAAGTTTCGTCGAATAGAACGAGGAATTAGACAGGGTGATACTATCTTTCCTAAATTGTTTACAGCTGTTCTTGAATATATGTTCAATCAAATGGAACGAGAGGATAATATAGGAATTAATATAAATGGGGAAGATCTGAACCACCTAAGATTTGCCGATGTCATCGTTTTAATATCTGAAAGACTTGATAAAGCTACAAAAATACTGCACACGCTCTATAAAGTGTCAAAAACAATTGGTCTTAAAATTAATACCTCAAAGACAAAATTTATGACCAACCTTGTAGTACAATGGTAAAATTCTGATTGAGAGCCATAGCATCGACCAAGTAATGGCTTACAAATATCTAGGGCATGAGATTCGCTTAGGCCGAGATAATCAGATAACTGAAATACAAAGAAGGATGTCTCACATGGGCTGCCCTTGGTAGATTGAATAACATTTTCAAATCTAGTATCCCAGTTTGTTTAAAAAGAAAGGTTTTTAACCAGTGCGTTTTACCGGTTCTTACATAATATGGTGCAGAAACACTGACTCTGACAAAAAGAACAATAGATAAAATAAGAGTTACACAACGCGCTATGGAAAGATAAATATTAGGTATTACCATCAGAGATAAAGTACCAAACCTAGAAATAAGAAGAAGAACAGGAGTCACAGATGCAGTTGAAAAAATAGCCATGGCTAAATGGGCTTGACATGTTGCCAGATTAACGGATGATAGATGGACCAGAAAGATTCTGGAATGGCGACCAAGGCAAGATGCATATCGAAGCAGAGGACGACCACCGACTAGATGGACGGATGATATCAAGCGCATCAACACACAGGACGCAAGAAGCACAAAATAGACATAGGTGGAAAATTTTACGGGAGGCCTACGTTCAGCAGTGGACAAATATAGGCTAATTGATGATTGATTGGTGATGAATAAACGTTAACTTTAGCCATGATCTTGGTATTACTCCGTTCAAATATATGTCATTGAATATTTTTGTTAGTCGTTGAGTACCGTCGGTGTTAAATAGCTTTATAAGTTTAGCATATGCATTGACAGGTCCAGGAGCTTTGCCGTCTTTTAGTTGTCGTATTAATTTTTCCACTTTATCTGATGTGATTGACGGAGGAGGTTGTTCGGGGACCTATAATCAACAAAGAGTTCTTGTATGTATTTGGCCCATATATATATTTCTTGATTTTTAAATAGGTAAAAAAGAAATAAAGACTTACTCACAATGTCTTATTTATTTCTTTTTTACCTATTTGAAATGAACTTACACAAGCAACACATTCATGATTTCTTGATTTTTATTTGTAATGATGTTTCCCTGTTGATCTTCCAGTTTGCTAGATGTGTTTGATTTTTGAAGACCAGCTGCTTGTTTTACCGTTTTATGCATATTAAATGTATCGTGTTTTTGTTCCTACAACTTTATCTCTTTATACTGTGTTTTTAACCAATTTTCTATGGCCTTTCGTATTACGGTATTTATTTGTCTCTGAATATTCTTGTACATTATTTTGTTATTCTTTGATTTTCTTCCATAAGTTGCAGTATATTGTCATTTATCCAACTTTTCCTCTTCTCTTTATTTTCCATTAGATGTTCTTATCAGATTTAGTTAAAGTTTTCACATAAGTATATTCTGCAGTGATTATTCTGGATCATATGTTTTCTCCATGATACTTAGCATTTCTGAAAGAATCCGTGCGACTGTCTTCTTTGTTTCCTTATACTTTAGTCTCCTCATATCACATTTTTTGTTACTATTTTTGTGTAACCTTTTTAAATCTAGACCTAAATTTACAAATAACAGGAATATGATCTGATGATATGTCAGCATTAGGGTAACTTTTAACATTTGTGGCCGAATGCAGGTATCAGGTGTAATATAGTTACTATATAACAGAAACATAGAGTAGATATGAATAAAATGATAGAAAATGTATACAAGACTACAAAGTAATTGCTACGATAGAGCATTAAATAGTATAATCAACATGGTAGAAAAAATATAAAAGATTCTCCCAGTTATTTTTTTATTGATTTGATCATGTACAAAATTATAAACTACAAACAAAGAAAAGATAGAATAATAAGAAACAAACTGAAAATTATGTGTGACACTCCCAGTTATTTTTTTATTGATTTGATCATGGACAAAATTATAAACTACAAACAAAGAAAAGATGCAGAATGGTAAGAAACAAACTGAAAATTATTTGTGATACAGATGATGAAATATTTATACCAGAAAATAAAATTGACCTCCAAGGAATGCTTTCCTCCAGCGACAGCAAAATAGAAGAATAGGTAAAGCAACAAATAACTGAAGTAAGAGTATCTGTTCAACAAAAATATCAGAAATAATTTCATATTATTATTTTTATTTACTTACGTCAGACGGATTTAGTCGTGTATATAATATAAATCTAGTATTTATCACAGATCTTGGCAAGGGAAATACATTAAAAGGTCTGTTAATCAGGTGGTACCAGGTTCTGGTGATATTGAGACATCCAAGTTCGTCATAACAACGCGTTTCATTTTCAACTGAAAATAAAAAAAAACTAGTTTAATAAAACAGTTTCACAATAATAATTGCTGAAATACATTAACAGGTACTTTAAGTACGTTAAAAAGATATTAATCATTAACATCATTACGCAAAATTTTAATTTTATCCCTGACATATTCTTCGATTTTATGAGTTAATTGTAATAACTTAGTTTAAATAAATTATGCTATACCTAATAACAATATTAAAGTAAAACTAACTGACAATTAAACAGTTTGATTTCACAAAAATCTTAAAAATACATACAGAATTGTTTAGATCAAAGAAAGGATGTTTTTGTCTGTTTCATCGATTACGAGAATGCATTCGATAATGTAAAACACGAATTAATGATAAAGTACCTACAAGAGTTGGGATTGGATGCCAAGGATATAAGAATTATCGCCAATCTGTATTGGAATTAGACATCAACAGTACGTCTTCAAAATTTCAACGAAACAGAAGATTTCTCCATTAAAAAAGGAGTAAGGCAAGGTTGTATACTGTCTCCAATGTTGTTTAATTTATACTTAGAAAAAGCCTTCGCAGAAGCAGTGGCAGACTCCAATAAGGGTATTAAAGTTAACGGCATATTTATTAATAACATCAGGTATGCCGATGATACAGCCATAGTGGCAGATAACATCGAAGATCTTCAATGCCTTTTAAATGATCTAACTCTTGCAAGTAAAGCTCGGGGTTTGAAAATAAATATCAAGAAGACAAAAACAATGATTATTAGTGGAAATGATGACCCCAATGCAAAGATATATGTCTCTGGAGAAGAAATCGAACAGGTCAGGCAATTCAAATACTTGGTTTATTTGCTGAACGAGAGTTGGGACCCCGAGAATGAAATAAAGAGCAGAGTTGAACAAGCCATTAATGCTTTTTTGAGGCTTCGTAAGTTTCTGACTGATCGCAAATTGGACTTCAACCTCCGATACAAGATGCTTAAGTGTTAGGTGTGGCCTGTTCTCCTATACGGAATGAAAGCATGGATGTTAAAGGCCAGTTCCATTAACAAACTTGAAGTGTTTGAAATTTGGTGCCTGCGTCGAATGATTAGAATATCATGGACGGACAGGGCCAGAAATAAGGAAGTACTCAGAAGAGCGAGCTTACAGGATAAGGAACTTTTTAGTTATGTAAAAAGTAAGAAGACTGAATACTTGGGGCACACAATACGAGAAGAAAGACACACTTTTCAGCAACTGATACTCGAAGGGAAGATAGAGGGTAGGAGAGGTCTGAGACGTAAAAAAATGTCATGACTGCGCAATATTCGACAATGGACAGGAATCCACAGTTATGAAATGCTTCTCAATGCTGCTAAAAACAGAATTATTTAATCCTGAATATTTAACATTTCACCTGACAAGACGATGTACGGTGGACGCCTACGCAGAAATGCACGGCACCTTAAGAAGAAGAATGTACTATGTGAAAAAACCTGAAACAAGTTGATTTTTATTTTTAAATTTACAATTTACAGCATGAAAATATTATACCTCTCCAGCACCCCCTTTGAATTATAAGCACCCCCTCGAAAATTTTAAATAACAAAGGGGGTTGTATAGCACCTTATTAGAAAGGGATTCTATAACTCTGTTTAGCAATGTAAAGTTTTTTGATTACTGCTGAACAAAGAACTAAAATCCCTTTCTAACAAGGTGCCACACGACCCCCATGGTTATTTAAAATTTTCGAGGGGGTGCTTATAATTCAAAGGGGGTGCTGGAGGGGATACTATTTTCATACCGTAAATTGTCAATTTTAGGATAAAAATCGAACTGTTTCAGGTTTTTTCACATAGTACATAATAATGCTAAAAATGAATTTATTCCATACATATGGACCGCATGGTATGTGCGTTACCCTTTAGTTTAAATCTACTGAATGTAATAACTTTAACATTCAAATATTTTACATATTTATAACAGGTGTTCTATGTTAAAAGCATATTATATGATATGAATATGTATCAACAACACAAAGATACATGTGTAACATAAGGAAACTTAAGAGAAACACTCATTTTCAGAACAGTCTTAAATTCATATCTAAAAAAGTATTTCTCTTTCTTTGCCTATATTGCATTAAACTCTCCACTAGACAAGACGGTGTTGGATTTATTTTATTACCTTAAAACAGTAATCAGTGATTTATCACTTTGGCGAATTGCTATTATTTGGTTCTTTCTACAACAGTGGTCACCAGAGGTCGTCATAAATTTTGACTTATCCGTAAAACATGTTTATTGTTTTATCTCTATTTATAAGTAAATATATAGTAAAACATTGTTTACTTTAATAGCAATTTGTCTCGTATATTTACTCTTTAAAACATTGCTGCTCTGACCATTTTTATGGGCACTTTTGTTTTAAGTAATGTAGTTTTTTCGTTTTAATTGAAAAAATGGTTAGATATAAAAGACACTTAGCATAACATAATACATACATAACATTAACAGTATAAGTATATCATCTTCAGTAAAACTCTAAAGAAACACATTATATCACCGAAACTCTACCTAAAGAATTTACCAATAATGAATATGTTGCCTGTCTGTTGATGTGCATTTCACTAAGGGCACTCTCGCTCTCACTAAGGGCAAGCGCCCACCAAAGTGGCGTGGCAAGTAGCACGTAGCAAGTAGCACGCGTCTAGCATGTTTCTTAAAATGTAACCAATGAAAACGAATGATTAGAATGAATGACGTCACTGTCATTTTTGTGTGTGCTGAATCATTCATTTTCATTGGTTACATTTTAAGAAACATGCTAGACGCGTGCTACTTGCCACGTGCCACGCCACGTTGGTGGGCGCTCTCACTTACATCGACGATCAACAGAAGAAATTTAACCTTACTTATATGAGGTACAGTAAAAATATTTGTACTTAAGTAAATATCTTTAGTTGGTAGAACGAAACTCAACGGACTTAAGTGAAAATTATTTCTTAAGATCAAATTTTCACTTAAATCGTGTTGGTAGAACTAGGCGTTAATAATAATCCTTGTAATGATAAGTAAGTAATATTTAGTTAACAATATAACACTGAAAACTTTGTTTTCAAAACTTCCACAAAGTTTATTATAAAATTTTATCACTACAGCTGTTTCGGCTGATTGCTTTTCTTAAGTGATCTATGTGTTGCATGCGTTTACACTTCATAGTCTGTAATAAAATATGTTGAAGAAGGAAAAACTGTTTGTCTCAAGTTGGTCATTCAGAATTATATTTGTGTTTTTTAATTTATTAATTTCCATAGATTCTAACAAAGATAGCTCAAGGCCTTTATTTTGTATGTATAAAATTTTAAATTTGTCATTAAAAAAATGATTATGATCTAGAAGGTGAAGTGCGTATGTAGAATATGTTTTTCTATTATTGAAAGCCCTTTTATGTTCTGCTAATCGTTTATTAAAATTTCTACCAGTTCGACCGATGTAGGTTTTTGGGCAGCCGCCACATTTACGTTTGTATAATACCACTCTGTAAGTGCTTTTCATTTTGGCTCTTGTTATTTTTAATATATTTGCGTACGTTGTTATGTTCTGAAAACTGGTGTTATTCCTTTCTTTTTTATGTGTTTGTCTATTTTTGTTGATATTTTGCCTGTGTATGTAATCAATCAGAAGGTACTGGGTTTTTTCTCTGGTGGTGGAAATTCTAATTTCAGGGCTTTCTTTTGTAGTTTTTGATTTAAAATTAAATTAAGTGTTTGTTTATTGTATCCATTGTTTACTACTATTTGCTTAATGATATTTAATTCTGTCTCAAAGTTGTATTTTGACATAGGAATTTCTGTTAATCTATGTAACATACTATGACAGGTTGCCAGTTTATGTTGTGCGGGATGGGATCACGAATTGTGTATAATCGTGTCAGTATGGGTAGGCTTATGAAGTATGGAGAAGTCATATTTGTTTTTGGGTATGATAATTTTTAAATCTAAAAAATTTATGGATTGATTTTGTTCTGTTTCTATTGTAAATTCAATATGACTATGAAGTGAATTAATATACGATAAAAATTGGTCGAGTTGCCTGTTAGCTCCTGTAAAACATACTAGTACGTCGTCTACGTATCTCCACCAATATAAAAACTGTTTGAATATGGGATGTTTTGAAATCTTTGTCAGTAGATGATCCATAAAAATATCTAATAGCAATGGGCTTAGAGGATTGCCTTAACTTGACTATTATACAGGTCCTCAACACTTCGGCAGATCGGCTACATAAATAAGCTTTTCACCAATATACCATTCTCCTCTTAATGTGCCTATCCGTTACGAATGTTGGCGATCGTCATGGCAATTTTATCTGCAGCAGCGCGGAAAAGCCGCACAGATGTTGTATTGAATCAGATTCTGAGGTTCTTTAACCAAGATGTTTTTCTTCTTCCTGGACCTCGCTTTTCAAATATTTTTCCTTGCAGGATCGCTTGAAAGAGAGCATATCTGGATTCATTTCGCATATGTATGAAGAATTGTAACTTTCGATATTTAATGGTGGTCAGTACCTCTCGGTTCTTATTCATTCTTCTGAGGAATCCCTCATTTGTGACTTCATAGATATGTCATAGACCTTATATATGCCCCTGTAACCCAGGCCTCCTGTATCAAACTTTATTTTAACTTTATCAAACCTTCTCATAGCAACAGTAAGTTCTGCGAAAGTTGTCTCTTACCACCTCAGTAGTCCATTTTTTGTATACTCATTAGCACAGTTTTTCCACAGGTTTCCTCTTCTAAACGATGTTGGAACTGTAGAAGTTGATTCTGACTTCCGATAGCAGCTCATCCACTACTCCTTCTAGTTTGTTGATGATCAGATCGGGATGAGCCTTTCTTCTTCTTGATGTGCCTATCCATTACGAATGTTGGCGATCATCATGATAATCTTTATCTTATCTGCAGCAGGGAAAAACTAAAAATATGTTGTATTGAACCAGGTTCTGTAACCAAGATGTTATTCTTCTTCCTGGACCTCGTTTTCCAAATATTTTTCCTTGCACGGCGGCTTAAAGGAGAGCTTACTGACAAAATACAGCCTTGCCTGTAAAGATTTCTACTTAATTATTTTTTTTTTTTTAGATCTTGGTTGTTAATTCTTTGAGAACAATGGGGCTACCCACTGACTTAAACATCATGGACGACCGTTCGAGATGGAAGCAGGTTGTGCAGTCAGCCAAGACCCACCCCGGGTTGTAGTGCTACCAGAAGAAGAAGAAGAAGTAGGTTGTTAATTCCTGCTTCTTTTAGTATTTGTATCATCTTGGCGTGCTGTACTCGATCAAACGCTTTCTCGTAATCAACCCAGACATGCGAATACGTCGCAGTTGCCATCTCTGCATCTCTGGAATAAGACTTGTACTAAGAACAAAGCCTTTCTAGTACCAACAGCATTTATGAACCCGAACTAGTTGCTGGAAATTTGACCTTCACACAGCTTGTAGATTCTCTTTTGAATTATCTTTAGGAACAAGTTTAATAGATGTTAATTATCAGAATGCTGTCTGTAAGCCACCGTCATCATGAATACTTTTGTAACATTGCTGTATGATCTAGTCGGCTCTTTAGAATTTCTTGGTTTTTTAGCAACTCTTTGTTGCGTGATGGGGGAAATGGTATTCTCCCGAGGTCATTGAAAGAGCCATTTTGGCCTCTTTCTTCATATTACTATGTGGAAATAAAGTAAGCGTAAAGTGAAGAATATTAAGTATAAACGTAATATTAGCTACCACCAAATATACAAAAAAGTATATTTTAAATTATAGAAAATTGTATTTGCAGTAAAGCATTGACATATCCGAATTATTGATGCGTTTTGCTGTCTAATTTGTCATTTAAAAATGTATTTTAAATTGGTTAAGTTTATTGTAAATTCTAAAAGACTGCTAAAATTGATTTTAAAACTTTTATTATAATTTTATGATATCTTTATAATATGTTTAGGTTTAGGAAAATAGGTTTAGTTATAATTAACATCTTTTGTCATACCACTTTATATATTATTTAAGCCGTATTATTTATGTATAATACATTTTTTTAATTTTGCACGTCTTCTAGCGCTTGCAGTTTATTCAACTCGTAGTATGTAGTCCAAGAAATAACAGTAAATGTTACATAAGAAGTATTAGTAATACGATAAAGAGTAAACCTACCTCTTTACATGCCATGATGATTTTATTACCAAATAAATCATACAATCTAATACAAAATTAGTGGTATTTTTTTTTTTTCAATTAGGAATATTTAAATATGTCTATATTTTTTTCTACTACAAATAAATATTAAAATGGGAAAAATTTGAATGATATAAAACAAGTGTTAAAATAATTAATAAATATATTAACAGTTTAGCGTATTGTAGTGTTTCAGAAGAAGAAGAAGAATGAATGGATGAGAAACAGGTAGTCATGAGATATAATATTAAGTTAACACCATATTTGTGATTTATATATTTCTAAACAAGTTTATAAAACGAAGTATAAGTAGAAGAATATCTGTCTACATATTTTATTACATTTAACAGAGAAATAAAAAAAAATTAGACAACATTTGTGATCTTCTTCTTTGTGTGCCGTGCTTGTATTCAAGCGTTGGCTATCGTCATATTGACAAGCTGATGAAATGATTCTCGGTCGGCAGCTAGATGAAACAGTTTCTCGACCGTTCGACCTGTCCATTGTCTACTGTTACGCAGCCAGGACAGTTGTTTTCTTTCGACCTAACGTTTTCTTTTGATTTTGCCCTGACTGATTAACCAGAGTAAGCGATATTTAGGTCCTCTCATTATATGACCGAAGTATTGGACCTTTCTCATTTTTATGATGTTGACCAATGCTCGCTCTTTGTGCACGGTCTCTAGCACCACACGTTCGTTAGATATGTGTGCTGTCCACGGATTCTGAGCATGCGACGGTAACAGCATAACTCAAACGCTTCTAATTTGTTAAGATTTTTTATTTTTGTTGTCCAGGTTTCACATCAATAAAACAAAGTGGACCAGACGTAGCAGTTTGATACTCTTAGACGTGTGGTCAACGACAGACTTCTACTGCATAATACAGAACGCCAGTTAATAAAGTTTTTCCGTGCGAGTTCTATTCTGGTGTCGAAATTTTCTCGTCACTTTCAACCCTGCAGTCCATCCAGCTACCCAGATATCTAAAGTGTTCCACCCTTTCCAGGATTTTGTTATGTAGTCTTAGTACTGAGTCTGCGATATTAATTTTTCCGACCACCATCCATTTTGTTTTTTTTGCGTTGATTTTTAAGCCCTTTTCAGTGCATTCGTTGTTTACAACATTCAACAGGGTTTGAAGATCTTCTAGACTCTCTGCCATTATTGCGGTGTCATCGGCGTATCTGATGTTAATAATAATTCCACCACCGATCTTAACACCTTCGCGGCGATTATTTAACGCTATTTCAAAAACTGGTTCAGTGTAGTCATTAAACAACATCGGTGACATAACACATCCCTGTCTGACACCACGCTTAATATAAACTTTAGCTGAAACCTCTTGGTCCACCTTAACACAAGCGGTCTGATTGTAGTAAAGATTTTTGAGCAATCTAATGTCATACGTGTCCAGACCAACTGAGTCTAAGCATTGAAATAATAATGTATGTGGTACTCTATCAAAGGCTTTTTCAATACTTAATTTTTAAATCTAAATATATATCATGCTTGATCAATAGAGGCACTTCCCAAAGCTTGCCGTTGTGTCTTTCAAAACACCTGAGCGCCGGTTTGCCAAATAAGCATACTTGCCCCTGGAATTCTTCATTTTTGTTTTAATCACCAATATCCCTTCTAGGCCAAAGTTATGTTACAAACTTATAAACAATTGTATTTAAAGAGTTGAATTCGGGTATGCCAATAAACTTCAAACACGAGTTTGTTCCAAGCGAGTACAATACCTGTACAAGTTCTTCGAAAATATAGCTGGGGATGTTATAGTGCTATATAAATCAATAATATAGAAATAGCATCTGAAGATTTCAGTGGGTTAAAATTTGTTGTTTCAAATTTTAAGAAATTGTAAGTATTAAGGATACTTTTCATTTAACATAACATTATTGTTTTTTTGGATTTATCTAATATTGCCTTTCTCTCCAGAGGAACTTGCGTCGGCGGTGGAGTTTCTTAGGTTGCGCAATGCTGCCTGTATAAACAGAATACTGGCAGAAGCGGTTAAATGTCTGAAACAATTGGAGCCTGCTTGGTTTTGGGGTCACATGAACACTCTGTTTGAGGCACAGGTGTTTAAGGAGCCTTGAAAAATCTTAAAACTCCTACTTCTACCCCAAGGGACCAGAAAGTATCGGCCTATTTGTCTTCATTCGAGCATAAGCAAGTTGTACGAGAAGATGTTGCGTGAGAGAATCGAAGCGATGATAGAGAGATCTGGGGTATTGTTTCCAAAGAAGTATGGATTTAATAAGGATAAGAGTACGGTGTATGTGGTGATGGGGGTGTTTCGGGTGGTGGAGGGGAGATCACAACAAGTGGGCGGTTCTATTCCTCTTCTACGTCTGGAATACTTTTAGACGTTGCAGTGGTCCTCTATTCTGAGTCCTATAGCGGAAAGGAACTATCCGGCTAATTTAATGAAGATCGTCTTGAATTATCTGTTCAGAGGAAAATCATGGTTGAGGACAGGGAGGAACTTTTATTCCATATATAGTATATAAGTGTCCTGATCCAGGACTAAATAAAAGATCATGGTCTCGCGGGGAAGAAGACTGAGGCCGTGGTCCTTAAAGGTTGAGAAAGAGAAATGGAATTGTGATTGACTGAATGTGTGGATCACTCCTAAAAATTACGTGAAGTACTTATGTGTGGTCTTACATCATGAAAGTTGGGGGGCACATCCGGGAGGTGACCCGTAAGGTGGTGGAAAGAACAACTGCGCTGGGGAGGGTAATGTCCAATATCGGGGACCCAAATACGAAAGAAGGATGTTCTGTATGTAGTTGTGAAATTTATCATCTTTTATGCGGTACTAGTCTGGAGTGCGACTATGGAAACAAGAGGCTATTGGTACGCGCCGACAAGACCTAGCCTGCTACGGGTAGCAAGGGCTTACAGGACTGTGTTTGCTGTTGTACCGTGAATGATCATTGGCTGTGCCCCTTTATAGGTATTGGTGTCTGTGAGAGAGAGAGAGAGAGAGAAAGGATATTTTAGCGGAAAAATAGGAGATACAATGGGAGAACGTTATAAGCGAAAAGACGATTGATATCGAATCTGCGGAGCTAGCTGGACTAAGGATAAAGGCACATAGACTACTACTGTGCTGTCGATAAAAGATAAGACAAAGCGGAAGCTATATGCAGTTCTAGCAGTTATCGAGAAAGCAGAACTAAAACCACAGAGGTGTAAAGGCAAGTATGAAGCAAGAGTGTGGGTGTGAAAATGGCGGCAGGCACGACAATGCGACAGGGTAAGTGAAATTAGGCGAGTGTCGACTTAAGTGCTGACGGACGACGACAAATAGCACACGGAATAGCTTATCGAGGTAGTATGTGTAAGAGTATGTGTAGGAAGGAAAGAGAAGAAGAATCTGGTTAGGTAGAGGCGGACGTGGTGGTTGTTTAAGTGCGAGAGACCAAAGCTGATGTGTTTTGGCGATCAACTGAGAATCAGACAAAAGGATATCTGGAGAAAGTAATGTTCTAACGGACGATCCCAATCCGATGCACCAGTATGTAAGGGATCGAGTTTAGCTGGTCCACATCGGAATTACGGAGGGCAGGGAGGTCCGACTCAGGGCCAAGCTGATCAACGTGACTCTGAGGGGGTTTTTTTAGTTTACAAACCCAGCCCCGTCGGAAGTGTTTACCTCCGATGTCTGCTTGCAGATACCCCCTCTAGTTATAAAAAAACCCAACGAATAATGAAAAATTTCTTGGGAAACTTGTAAAAGAATATAACGGTAAATGTTGGAGTTGTCAATGTGTAGAGACCTGTCATAAACTCACAAAAAATGTAAACTTTTGATGCAAGTAGGTATCTCATACAAATTGTGTTTTAAGTTTTACGAACAATATTAAAATATAATAATGTATGGGATATTCTATTAAAATTTAATATCTTAGATATGTAGATTAGTTACAGTTATGTAGAAGTGAAAATTTTCGGACCAAATCCAATTATTTTTAGAGATGTCTAATATGCAGACTACTTGAAACACCCAGTACAAACAAAGGATTCTATTTGGTAGCAACTAATATCCTCATTAAATTTTTTAATCAAAATATTATTTGAAAATGGTTTAACACCATAATGATGACCACAAAGAATCCAAAATAATATAAAACAATAATAAAATATCTGCCGTTAATTATTTCCCGTTACGTAGACCGAAATTGATTTTACGTATTTTTCAATTTTACACTTAATACTTCATTAGATATCCATTCAAAACATGTGAATAATAAATAGATTCTGATTTATTTAACTCTAGATGTTCAACGGGAAAGTATTGACTTTTCAATTTGATGTGGTTTCCAAATGACAAACTAGGTAATATTATTAAATGAGTATTTTAAAGTAAAAAATTTAGATAATACCAAGGAGATAATTTTATATAATTATTAGATACCTTTTGTAATTATAAAAAAAGAGTTTAATTTGATGACAAATTATGTAATAAAGCAGCAATAACAAATTAAGGCATCACATTAAGGCATGAACATCAACCATAATTTCCAATAATATTTAATAATCTTAAACAAGATCTGTAAAACTAAATGTTTTAAAAGACAGGAAGAGATATAATGTGGCTTTACGTAAGGACCCACAAGTGGCCACGAATTTAGATAATGAGATTAATGCAAGATTAGAGAAAGACAACTTAATGTCTGATACATTGGAAGAAGAATGGAGTAAAATCAAAACACCAATGACAGAAGCAGCTAATCTTTGGTTAGGCAATACAGGAAGTAAAAGAGAAGAAGACTATTTCGACGAGGAATGTAAAAAACACTAATACAAACAAACAAGGCAAAGTTGGGAAAAGAGAATAATAGAACCCAAGAAACAATTACAGAAGATGAGACGAAAAGGAGAGAAGAAAATAATATTTGGAAAGAAAATTGAAAACCATACAGAAGAATTACATTAGCAAAGAAATAAAAAAAATCTATCAAGAAGTGAAGACAAACAGATAAACAAATAACACGCAACCAATTTTTTATAGGAATAAAGAAGGACTGCTCCTTGGACATACTGCTGAGAAATTAAACATATGAACACAATATTTTAAAGAACTGTTAAATAATGAAGAACAGATGCAAACAGAAGAGGCAATGGATTAGTCAAAGGATAATAATAAGAAGTACGTAGAGAAACCAACATAACCGAAAATAAACAATAAAATGGCTTATAAACGGTAGAAGCTCAGGGTAGAATGGAAATTTTAAAGGAAGAAGGGGTCACATTGCAAATAGGGGTATGTAATTAAATACTTATAGTATGAAGAGAGGAGAAAATGCCAGAGAGATAAAGTAATGCCGTAATTTGCCCAATACATAAGAAAGATGACAAAACCCTTTGTGAAAATTGCAGAGGGATAGCGCTACTGGATGTTGTGTACAAAATATTAGCAAATATCATTCATAATATATTGAAAAAATACGAGAATGGCATAGTAGGTGAATTCTAAGGAGAGTTTAGAGCTGGAAGATCGACAGTAGATGAAATATTTACCTTAAAATTATTACAAAATAATAGTTACGAACAAAAAAATAGGACTTCCCATGCTCTTTATCGATTTTAAACAGGTGTATGACTATCGATCGAGAAAAGTTGTATAAAGCGCTACAAAATTTAGGAATATCAAAATAGTTGATAACATTATTGAAAATGTCGCTAACAAGTACAAACAATAGAATGATCATAGAAGGAAGTATGTCAAATCTGTTTTCGGTTATAAGAGAATTAAAATAGGGGTATCCTATTTCTACTGATCTGTTTAACTTTGTCTTGGAAGCAATATTGAGAGAAAGTAAGATTCAAACTACCATTTTCCATTATAAAGAGCAATGAATAGCGTACGCAGATGATGTAGTCCTCTTAACAAGAACAAAAAAAAATAACCTGAACACACGAAGTAAATGCAGTTGCCGCACCACAAGTAAATACTTCAAATTATATGAACAAAGTCATTATGGGTCATATTAGTCAATATATATGCATTAAGATTAAAAAATGTTTTTACTTCTTATGGTTTAAACCAATGTATTTTTGAATTTACCCGAATACATAATGACTCTAAAACTGTGATTGATAATATTTTCTGCAATGTAAATATTAAGTTTTTATCTTGTTCTGTTGTTTATACCGATGTGAGTGATCACTTTTTACAGAAAGTTGAATACAACTTGAATGCTTGTTTTTTGGTGGATAATATTGTTTATAAACGTGATTTTAATAGCAATCTTAATATTAATTATTTTAATCAATTACTCTCTATTGAATCTTGGTGCTTTCTAAACTCAGATCTATCTTCGGATAACAAGTTTTGCATATTTTATGAAAAATTTTTGGAACTATTCGATAAAGCATTTCCTTTGCAACCGGTGAATACTAGACGATTTTCTAGACAGTCTAAAAACAAGGGATGGTTGACTTTTAATTTAATAAATGAGGGAGATTTTATTAGAGACATTTTCAGATCTATAAAATATTCAGAAAGTCATGAGCTCAGAATACGGTATAACATTCTAAAAAAAAATCATGAATACAAAGTTAAGTTAGCCAAGCAAACTTATTTTAATAATAAAATGATAAATGCGCAAAATAATACGGCTGATGCTTGGCGCATCATAAATCGAAACAGTGTCGGAGGTAAAAATCGAAACTCTTCTAAATACCCACATAAATTTAAAAATAATTTGGGAATTTCTGTGGATAACCCTCATGACATAGCTGAGTCTTTTAGTCAACATTTTTCGAATTCCGTAAAAAATTTAATTAGTCAAACTTCACCTGACTATAATCGTAAGAATCTTTTTTCGCCTATACACTCCCTTTTCCTTTATCCTGTTAGTGATGAAGAAATAAAGAGTATAATTAAAGATATTTAAAAAAAATCCTCTGCTGGACTGGATGAGATCCCGTATTCTATGTTATTACATGTATCTCATAACATATATAAACAATTAACATTTCTAGTAAACCTTTAATTTCAGGAAGGGATTTTTCCTCTAATTCTAAATACTGCTCTAGTTGTGCCTATACATAAAAAGGTGACAAATCAAAATTTGATAGCTATCGAGGCCTATCACTTTTATCTGTCTTCTCAAAAATATATGAAAAGGCATTTCATACACGTCTCCTCTCGTATATTAAAATGCACAACATTATAGAAAAGTCTCAATTTGGTTTCCGTGAAGGTATAAGTGTGCAAGATGCACTACTAGTGCTGTGCAATCATATTTTATCGAACTTTGATATGGGTAATAAAGTTATCTGTTTGTTTTTTGACTTAGCACGAGCTTTTGGAACTGTAAATCATCCAATACTGCTGGAAAAACTTTATCATAGTGGTGTTAGAGGAACTGCGTTAAAGTGGATTCAAACCTTTTTATCGAAAAGGTTTCAAAAAATTAAGGTCAATGTGAATGGGACTATAATATTTTCTTCAGAAGAAAGTGTCCTCTCCGGACTTCCACAGGAAAGTATCATTGGCCCTCTTTTATTTTTGATTTTCGTCAATGATTTAAATCAACTGATAAACGATAGCTCAACATGTTTGGTTCGGAATCCATAAGATAATTTTTTTGATGCAATAAGCGTTCGAGGAGAAAACTTGGGAGGGAACAGCAATCAGGCTATTACGTCACTCAATTTGCTGACGATACCACAGTTGCACTAAATTCCAATAATTTTTTTCATGTAGTACAAAAAGCAAACTGTCTTGTAAAAAGTATGACTCATTACTGTTTAAATAATGCCCTAATCTTAAATGGATCAAAGACCAATATGGTAACCTTTTCACCTTCTATTATGCAGATGAGTCCATTAGTAAAGCTTGACAATGGGTCTGTAGTAAATAGCCACTCCACTAAGTTGTTAGGTGTTTACCTGGATTCTAATTTGTCTTGGAGTTCTCACGTTGATTATGTAGTGGGGAGATTGTCTGTACACTGTTATGTTCTAAGGCAACTTAGGAATTTTGTCTCCCTAGATATCTTGAAACTTTACTATTTTGCTCATGTACAGTCAATTTTGCAATATTGCTTAGTTTGGAATAAGGAAATGATGTTTCCTTAATGAGTGGCTACAATTTTCGTTACAGAAATGATTTGGTGATCCCTGCTCGTCACTTGACTGTTGTGGGCAAGAGTCCTTACCCAACATACGTTAGTTTGTATAATAAATTACCTAAATATGTTAAAGAGTCAAATATTTATGTATTTAAGAGAGCAGTTAAGGACATACTTTGTAATTTGTATGTTTTTGTGTATATTTGATGTTTTATGTGCTTATAGTTTTTACTTTTTTTACTACCTAATGTACCTATAGTTTTTTAGATTGTATTTTGTCGCATGTCAATACTTGTAAAAGTCAGATGAAATAAAGAATATTGATTGATTGATTGATTTATTTGCTAGATACCTAGATAGCATAAGTTTCATTTTTAAGAAGTACAGACTTCGCATCCAGGGAAATAACATTTGTGTGGTAATTATGGCATTTCTAAATAATGTAGGAGCCCTAAAAAGTTACGACATACGTTTAGGATCATCGCCAAATGATTCGTCGTTTGTCTCCCCCTTGTACATAGAAAATATGATTGTTACTTTCCAATCCTCTAGGATAACTTCTAGTGTCCATATGTGGCAGATTACATTATGGATACGCTTCCACATAACGTGTTCACCATTCTTTATCAGTTCTGCAGTTATTCGATCTGTGCCAGGAGCTTTATTACTTTCAAATATTTTATGACGTATATAGTTTCTACCAATGTTGGATTCTTAACTTATTGTTCTGGTGTATAATAAATTATTTCTTCTTCTTTGTTTTGTTCTTTTTTGGGTTTAAGAGGTCTCTAAAATGTTCCTTCCACCTTTGCATTATTTTCTTTTTCTCGGTGATAATTTCCCCGTTTTTGTTCTTCTACACTTTTGTTCTAGCCATGTTCCCTAGAGTGCATCACTTTATTTCATTGTAAAATTAATTTCCTAGTCTCTCTTCCATTACTAAAGTATGTAATTTGTTGTATTTTTTAATTAACATTGCTTTTTTTCTCTCTCTATATACATAATGTCCATGCATCTTTTTTAATTCTTCACATGCCCTTTTATTCAACCCGGAATTCATTTGTAGACATTTCTGCCTAGCTGTATTTTTGACTTATTTGACTTGATTTTTTACTTGTTGGCAATCTTGGTCAAACTATTCTTCGTTTCTTTTGCTTGAGGTTCCGGCTAATGTTTTCCTTACTGTATTGGTAATTGTAATTTGGATGCTATTCTATTCGTATTCGATATTATTTTTTTCTCCTCTTTTATTTAATATTAGATTTATTTTCTGCTGGAACTGATCTTTCTTCTTATGATTTTTAAACATATATGTACTCTATGTTTGGTGCCTTTCTCTTTTCTTACTATTGATACTTTTTGTTTTATCTTCGATATGACCAAGAACTAATTCAAATTGCGATTTGCGCCTTTATAAGATCTAACATCGGTTATGGAGGTTGCCCATCGCTTAAATATTAATATATGATCAATTTGATTAAATTTATTAGTACCAGGTATTATTTAGGTTCCGTTCAATCCACCAAAGGACTGCTGTAAAAACAATTGTAACAATAATAGAAACAAACTGGAAGAAAGCAAATCTATGGATCAAGTTTTCATTTTCTCAAGAGGAAATATGTGAAGCCCAGAGCAATTGGAGCTGTAAATTGCACACAGGTCCGTATTCGAAAACCTTACAAATTTGAAGATGAATATATAAAGCAAAGGATTTACCAGCATTAATGTTAAAGCAACGTGCAATGCACAGGACAAATTTAGAAGTTTAGATGTGCAATGGCCCGATTCTACTTATGATTGTAGAATCTAATTTGTTTCGTTATGCATCACAATAAACAAAGAGCTTTTATTATCGCAATTATTCCTTTACATAAAATTCACACACTTTATTTTAAAAAGCATTTTGAATAACTTTGATACAACAAAATAAACAAAAATATTTTTGGTTATGTTTAATACCTAACGATAAATATGATACTTACATGGTAACCACGGCAAATTCACTTCTATTCTATCTGATCTTGCCCAATTGAAATTATCCAAAATTCCTGCGCAAGCTATTCCAGAAAATAGTAAAACACTAGTCACTCGCGCCCTAGTTCCTACCATCATCCTTTCTCCAGGACAAATTTTTCCAGAATGCTCATGCACATATAGATTTTAGAGATAATAACCTCTGCTTATCCTTCTTTTGCCTTAGTGAATTTGCAACTTCTGATTGAGATTTTGGATGTCGACAAATCTGTAATAAAAATGGGTTTTATTATTGTGTTCAAAACAAAAACTAAACACGTCTTTCTCTGATAACACTTATTGAATTCGATTTTGTTAAAAATAAACTACTTGTAAGAAGTTAAGGATTTATCTAGTATTCTAGGGATATAACTATAATTTTATTTTTATATTTTCAAATGAAAATAAACAAACATAGTAGTTACTATAATACTCGAATTTTTGTTCATAAAAAATTATAAGAACATTTTTATTACAATAATGTGACTCAAGTGGACACGTGAAAAGATAGCTTATTTTTATTTTTATTTTTATTTAAGAGCGAGAGCTATTTTAGTTTTAGTACCGTTTTTAACGAAATGGAATAGGTGAGCAATGTATTAAAAAGTGTATGTAGTATATAAATACACGTATTATAATTATATTTACAATGTATAACCAACCATCTACTTTAGATCTAGTGCTTATTCGCCCTAGCGCAGACTTCTACATAAGCTAGAACATTTCGGAGTTCACGGTACTTTACTTCATTGGATAGATGATTTTCTGACAGATCGACATTACAAAGTTAGAGTTGGCGAATCTTTCTCACAGGATAGGTTAGTGGAGTGGAGTGCCCCAGGGTTTTGTTCTTGGACCTCTGATTTTTACGGTTAATACCAGCGATGTTTATTATTATGTTTCAAGTAAAATACCGTTCTAAGCTGATGACACAAAAATATATGCCAATCCAATCACAAAGCAGCTAACTCTCCAAATGGACTTGAAATCTATTTTAACTTGGTATTCCCAGTGGTTACTACCCTTAAATGCAAGAAAATGTGTACTGATTTAAATTGTAATCTACAGTAAAAATAATCCACTTGTGCCGTACTTTATTAACGGGCAGCCATTAGATTCTGTGTTCTCTTATAACGACTTTGGTGGTATCGTAAACAGTAGCCTAACTTGGTCCTACCATACTACCTCTGTTTGTAAACGTACGAACTCCAGACTGTATCTTATTCGGAGGTATTTTTCGAGAGTTTCAATGCAAATACTCTGTAAACTTTACACTTTTTACGTAAGACCCATACTTGAATAAGCTGGACCAACGTGGTATCCTCATTTGGTTCGAGACAAGATTTTGTTGGAAAACGTTCAAATAAAAGCCACTCGAAATCCTTTGGGACCGAGAAGACCTTCTTATGCAGAAAGACTTAGTATGGCTAACCTATATTCTTTTGAACTTGGCCGACAACGTGGAGACTTAATTACAACAATTAAAATATTAAAATTCAATTTCGGAAATCTCGATGAAATATTTACCATAAATGAAGATGAACGCCTCAGAGGTCATCAGTTTAAACTAAAAACAAAAAACTTTTCTACAAGATTAAGACAGAATTTTCTACCAAATAAAGGTTTTGAGTACTGGAATAATCTTAATGATAACATTGTCTGTGCTCCCTCTACCAACTCGTTCAAAAACAGACTAGACCGTTTTATATTATACTTTAAATATTGTTTTACTTTTAAATCTAAATTTATGACATAAACATAAAAAACTAATGAAATTTATTTGTTTTTGGACATAATAGGGACTTGTCCCTCTGCCCTTGCTTATGTGTAATAATAATATTGTTATTGTGTGTCAGTTAATCAGTTTAGGGAGTTTTAGGGTTTAGGGTTTTGGGATGTATACACCGCTACACTTAAAGCTACAGAACCAAAATCGTCACTAATGGGCATTATTGACAATATTCAGAATCAGCTTACTCGAATCGATCAGTTTCCTTAAAGATAAATAAAGAAGTTTCGGAATCAAGAATATGTAGATCTGGATTACCACAAGGTAGTATCTTGACCCCAATCCTCTACAGCCTGTACACAATGGACATAGAAAATGTTATATCACTTAAGTCCAAAATTATTCAATACGCCGATGATGTTGTTATTTACACCAGTAACAAATCAGAGGACAAATGTATAGAAAATATCAACACTGAATTTATAGAAATCCAAAAATGCCTAGACAATATGGGACTTTCCATATCCGAATCCAAAACCAATATATGTATTTTCTCTAGAAACAGAAACAACTGTCAAAGACCATTAACAATAGGAAAATATAAACTCTGTATTAGCAACTCTGTAAAATATCTTGGTCTGCATCTAGATCGAAAACTATTCTGGAAGGACTGTATCCACCAAATTATCAAAAAAACAAGTAATTCTATAAATATTTTAAGAGCGTTTTGTAGGGCAAAGTGGGGAGCAGATCCAAATACGGCTTTACTATTCTACAAAACAATGGTACGATCAATAATGGATTATGGAAGTCAACTCTATGGAACAGCAGCAGATACACATCTAGTCATTAAGTCAACATCCATAAATATTATACAAGCTGAAGCCGTGGAACCTCCTCTTAAACTAAGAAGGCAACTATTGAGCAGAAAATTTATGATAAAAACCATTTCCAAAAAAACTTCTTACCTCAATAGTATACAATCACTAACAGTTCAAGTTTTGAACTGTTAGTGATTGTATACTGACTAACATCAAACAAAGTTTAACGAAACAAAAAACAAATACTGGCTAAACTATGATTCTATATTCACTGATGGATCAAAGTCAAAAGAATATACCAGCTGTGCTTTTTACCATTTGGAAGAAAATGCTGACAAAAAATTTATTCTACCAAAGGAAGCTTCCATATACACTGCAGAATAAACAGCAATAGTGCAAGCTATGAAATACATACTCGGCTCTAACCACGACAAATTCATAATATGTACGGACAGCAAAAGTGCAGTAGATAAACTTAAAAAAGTAAACATAAATAGATCAGTTAATCATATTGAAGCAAATATCCTGTATTTATATAATGAGATACACATCAAGAATAAAGTCGTCATATATGTATGGGTAAAGGGACACGCAGGTATAACAGGTAATGAAATAGTAGATGCCTTAGCAAAAACAGCCCCAACATCAGAAGAAGAACTAAATCTTAAACTACCCCCGTCCGACTTATTCTTAAACCAAAGAAACAAACTAAATGAGATGTTTCAAAACCTATACAACGCTTCAACAACCGAAACAAACTTTTGTAAATACCAGCAAAAAATTCCCAGAAAACCATTGTTTCACAAAATACCAAACAGAAACTTTGTCACAATAAATCGAGTACGTGCTAATCATGCACTAACACCTTATTATAAGCACAAAATGAAAATTATAGACAATCCACGTTGTAGTTGTGGTAAAATGGGTACATTAGTACATGTTTTACTTGAATGTCCAATAAATAACGTTTGACGTTATGTTTAGGTCTAGGGGTCTAAAAATTGTTTTGTTCGGATACTTTTTGATATAAAAAACTGAACGAAGCGATTGAACTAGGTAAAAATAAAATTATCAGGGCTTTGGCCAAGCTTTTCACTGAATGCATCTACCAATGAAACTCCTTTTTAATGGAACAATGCAGTCATTATTTTATTCCACAAGCAAGGAGACATAACAGATCTAAAAAACTACCGTCCTATCAGTTTGCTTTTGCACATATATAAACTTTTAACACAAATTATTAAAAAAAAAGGCTGGGCGGTAAGTTAGACTTCAACCAGTCTAGAGAACCAGCTGGATTTAGATCAGGAGACAGCACTAATGACCAGTTACTAGTGATAAGAAACCTGATAAAGAAGTCTGCAGAATACAACAAATTATTTGAACTGCTGTTTGTGGACTACGAGAAAGCATTCGATACCATAAGCCATGAGAAAATGGTAAAAGCATTGGAAGAATGCCGAATAGACCATCGCTACACCAACATAGTCAAATATATCTACAAAAATGCCACAGTTAGCGTAATACTATCTAAACAAGAAACAAATAAATTCTGTATACAGCGGAGAGTACGGCAAGGAGACACCGTTTCTCCAAAGCTATTTAAGACGCTTTTAGAACATACTTGTAAGAAGGCACATCTGAACGAGCATGGTATTAACTGAAATAGAGAGAAGCTCAGTCATTTGAGAGTTGCAGATGAAATCGTCCTTAAAGCCGATCTTATGTTTGATGTAATACTTTTGTTTGAAAAATTATATCACGCTTCCTTGGAGGTCGGACTAAAGATTAATATGAACAAGACGCAAATAATGACTAACCTGATGCTAAATGGAAATATTGCTGTTGATGGAAGGGATATTGTGCAGGCAGCGTCGTACAAGTACTTAGGACATGAAATTAGGTTGGACAGAGATAACCAGGGATAAGATGTGAGCTCCCACGTCGCATAGGATTAGCCTGGGCAGCGTTTGGTAACTTAAACTATGTATTTAAATCGGACCTACCCATATGCCTCAAAAGGGAAATCTTTGACCAATGTGTGTTACCTGCACTCACTTATGGAGCGGAAACATTAACGCTCACAAAAAAGGTAGTGATTAAGATTCGCGTGACTCAAAGGGCTATGGGGCGCCAGATCTTGGTCTAGGTCTCTGAGAGACCTAATCCGTCGTAAGAAATACGTCGTACAACAAAAACAACAGACAGACGCCATCAAAAAAATCGCGTCGCTGAAATGAAATTGGGCGGGACACGACGTCAGATTATCAGACAACCGATGGACAAAACGTATTGTCGAGTGGAGATCAAGACACTACGGAGCAGAGGGCGCCCGCGAACTAGATGGACTGACGACCTGAAGCGTACTAGCGATAACTGGATGCAAGTCGCACAAGACAGAAACAGATGGAAAGAGCTGAGGAAGACCTATGTCCAGCAGTGGACGCATACAGGTTGATGATAATGATGATGACATTTTGATATAAAACAATAGCTCTAGCTAATTAGCTCTGCCAAAGCCATTTTCACGAAAAAAAAAAAATAAACGGCTAGACCCTTTATACTTAGAATATATTTTGCCATCGATAGTTGAGGTTTTTTTTTAAATTAAAGGTTCCAACCGACCAACTGGAGTGGATTCCACCTTCAAACTATAGTGTAGATTTTGCTTATGAAGGTACTCCTTACTTACCGTGAAAAAAGAAAATTGATGGATGTTGATTGACTTCAGAATTGAACACCTTGGGACACTGCAGTATCATAGCATTTAATTATATTGTCAAATAATCAAACATTAGTAAAATTAACAAGAGAGAAATGATATGCAGGTATAGAGAGTCTTCAGTGTAGAAGTTTCACTCACGAAATGTGTCTTCCCGCATGCTAAGACCTCTGAAGATTTTTTAGAGAACCCAAAATCTGATACTAAATCATTTAACTGTTACTAATCAAATCCCATTAATCAAAGACGGTTAGAGTCAGCCAGTAGTGGAGCAATTCTGCTTCCTATTATCCATGCTAGTTTGTGGTATAGACAAAACTTGAGGTGATAGAGAAAAATTAAGTATAGTTTGGAAACTAGCATGTCTGAATACCTATAAAACAGCTCAAAATCAAGTAACAAATTTATTTGTTCACATTGTTCCACAGAGTGATTTGGTGTTAGACTAATAACCGCGATTCCTAAATAAAGTAACGAATTTCGCCAGGATAATAAAAATTAAGCATAAAATAAGATCAATGATAAATATTCACACAATTTTAGATGAAAATTATGTCAGATGTTATTAGAACAACAAAGAGTTATTACATTCTCAAATTGTCAAAAAAAAGGTTTTTCAAAAGTTTCCAACAGACCGTGAAACTTTATAAAAATACATGTTCAACAAATTATACTACAACTAAATGTACTGCAACTTTGGAAGAATTTCCCACTAAAAAAGAAAATCTAGACATTAAATTCCCTTATTTTTGCCGAAAAATAAAAGAACAAATACTAAAGGACTAGTAAACAAAAAAATGTAGTAAAATCCATGAATATAGTTACATTAAAAAATATATTGGACTAAGATATGTATATCTTATATTTATTCTAAACTATACATCTCAAGTTTTACATTTTTGAACATATTTTTTTAATTGCAAATTGCATAATAGTAAATCAAGAAAATAAATCAAACAAAAATAATGGATTAAAAATTATATTTACCTTTTGAATCAACGATTTTGCACGAAGGATGGCAAAATTTAGTTACTGTTTAAGGGAACCCCAACAAGTATGTACCACTACTGAAGTCGATACGTTGAAAAATATGCCTATTGATGTTTAGTAATCGTCGAGGTACCTGAAAAAGGAAAGAATGCCATTAAAAGTCTAATTTGGAAACAGATATGAAAAGAAGGGGAAGCACTAGGTGTACACATTTTTTTATGCGTTTGGAACGTCTGACCTCACGTGAGATAATGCAACTAACTAAAAAATGTACGTACTTTACAAATGTAATATTACCATACAAAATAAAATATAACACATTTTTAGTTCAGTAATTGTTTTAGATTTAAAAGGTTTAACAAGTAGCACTATTGCTATCACAACTACAATGGCACAATTACCAAAATCATATACTTAGTTTTATCTAACAGATGTAAAAACAGATGGTTAAAATTAAAAAAAGTGTATGACAATTTATAGTGTTCAAAAGTTTTTTAAAAATTATGAAAAAATGCAAAAGAACATAACATATATCTTTCTATTAGCTTTGAGTCAGCCAAAGAATACATTGGGCATAAACATCCTTTTCGCCCATACATTTTTTCTGTCTTCAAAAGATGATTTTCATCTGTAGTCATTCAAGATTTTGTTGGCTATTTCAAACTATTTAGAACATATTCTGCGGTTTAGGTCTACATAAAAGGAGACCTAGATTTGGCTGTCCTTTGATTGTCGAACATCCAATATGGAATCCTATTATGAATCTTAACTCATTTCTAGTTGTTTTACCTAAAAGCAGGATTGGCTCAAAAAAAGGCGCCAATCTTATCTCTATAAACAGAAGGCGCCGGACCCCCTCTCCTAAGCTTTTTAAATCAAACTTTTTTGAAATCATAATGCATGTAAAGTAAATCAATATTATTTGTCAATTTTTGTTGTTTCATTTTAATTTAAATCCATAGACTTTATCATCTATGGAGAGGCGTTTCTCACTGTTCCTTATACTTCGTTATACTAATAAGTACTCCCTAAATACTCAAATAAATTTTAAATTATTCTTCAATTAATACTAATTTTTTAATTGCTTCTACAGAAAATACTACTCGTTAAAAAAATTTAAGATAAATCATGGTGATTAATGAACAATAGAACTCCATTTCTCTTAGTGGGCTACAAGGCTCCATAAAAAATACTTTAGAAAATGGGAATATTTTATAATTCTCTATATAAGTCTGCTTTTTTAAACCATGTGAAAAAAATCATGTTTATTGGTGGTTAGTAGAACTCTCATTTTAAAATTTTCCAGAATGTTAGTGCGTCAAAGACTCCATATAAAATAATTTCGAAATTCGAAAATAAGAGTATTTAAGTAAGTATTAAACATTTTTTTAAAGCTATTTTCTTGTGGAATGTTAATACAATTTGGCCAAAATTTACAGCAGACCTAATAAATGCAGGAAAACTGTCGAAGCCATAGTACGTCTGTTAACGGGGCACTGAATCTGAATAGGAAGTTAAAACTGATGGGATTGAAAATGATAATTCTGTCACATAGAGGAAGAAACATCTGACCACAGCATGGAGTCAACATAATATGAGACCGCTAAAAAGAGGCACAAAATCATTAAAAAAGAGAGACGTAGACTCTATATGATCCAGCAACCGCAGCTTGGGAGTCTTTCGTTGCCATGAAGTGAATCTGTTTAGAAGTTTCTATCTTATACAATTATCAGTTTATGTATTCCTATCAGCAGCACTAATTACTCCAGTCGTCAGAGACGAAAATACTACTTGTAACGAATGTATTTTGCCTACCACATGGGGTATTAATACAAAGGGTAGAAAATTGGGGACTGAAACTAGGGGGTGGAGATAAAGCAAGCAAAATAATTGCTACTTGTGCGAACGGCACTCAGGGTTTGTTAGGAGAGCTGGGGTCGTGGATAAGTAAAAGATAAGGGGGTGAATTGGGGCAACTACAAAAATATGAAATAAGAAGTCATGAATTTCTGGGGATAAACAAAGCAAAAAGAAACAGGAAACACCTCTAGTAATTTAATATAGGGCGCCACTTTGAGGTGCCTAATTATTCCTATTACAACCACTAGTTGTAACTAGGGAAATAATTATTAAACATAAAAAACATCTTTTTCAAACAAAACTCAAAAAAAAGTTTGTTTTAAAAAAATAAACAAAATGTTACGAAACAAAATTTAACATTTATTGTGTCTTACTACAAACAGTTACAAAACATAGAGAATACAGGAATACTCAAAAAAGACAATACAAAAATATTTCCTCAATAGTCGCAAAATACAAAAAACTTACATGTCATCCGTTTACAAACTCCAGGAGTTGGAGATACTGTATAAACTTACAAATGTTATCGCATAGAGATTAACCTTTTTTTTAAACAAACAAAACTAATAAATATCGAAAATAATAAAGCTAGCTGTCATAATTATGTTAACATTAAATTTTAAAAACTGAAAATAAATAAAATAACAGCTAAATTTAAAACCCAAAATTTACAATATTAAATATTACTGTTTTCAAATTTTAACGAAAGCAATTATTTATTTAAAAAAATGTCTGTCTTTACTTTAAAACTTGATTAAAAAGTTACCAGGATTTTTCACTAACAAACTGCACTAAAATTTCTGGAACCAGATGTCACTGGAATCTCCGAAACCATAACTAGAACTGGGGGCTTCACTCTCTCTGCGTAACGAACAACTCCATCTCCAAATTGCCAAACAGTCTCGGACGACAAACAGGGAGAAACAAAGCGAGGATGGAAACGACGATTCTTCCAATCCTCACTCAAAACATTAACTGAAGCATTAACTGCCACAAAACTACTTTTCAATGCTACATATTTCCATAAAGAGAAAAACAGAAAACCACAAATTTGACAGATGAATTTGGATCCATAATTAAGCCTACAACGACCCAAGTAAGAATATATTTGGATCCATACCTGACCATACAACGACCCAAGTAAGAATGACGAAATTCTCTCAAGAATTCGTTCACTTAACTTGAAAATAAACAAACGCTGAAATAACAAAACACAACGAAAATTAAAACGTAAAAGATTCCATTTATACGACGTACAAAAATTATAAGCCGAATTCGAATAAAATATTAAAAGAAATTGCCGAAGTACACATCTGTAAAATAATTAACAACTCTAAAATGGTTTTATTACTTTTTTTAAACATATATGAAGGGAATTTCAATATATTACATATACGGGATTTCAATATATTTCAAAAAATCAATGAATTGAAAATGCTACAAACTGATAAAAATCATAAGAATAAACTGAATTTTGCTGAAAATGTAAATTTTAGGATGTCAAAAAAGATGCAAAAATGCTTACCAATTTTACCCCCGGGCTTTTTCCTAAAACCCCTCTCGTAGAGTGTGAGAAATAGAAAAAAATCGATTTACCAAGAATCTGTAAGCCATAGAAAAAATATTTCAAATAAAAATGTAGCTAAGATAATTTTGAACAAAAATGTTCATTAGTAATTTTTATGTAGAATAAACGGTTATTTCAGAAAGAACGCTTAAAGCAATGGGCAATTTTTAATGTCAGTTACGCGCGCGTGTCTTATCGACAAAAATCAGGATGCGTTTTAAAGATTAAAGAGGGCAGCTTTTGTTTGAAATTTTTGTCTTCTTCTTCTTCTTATTCTTCTTCACGTACCATCTCCTCTAAGAAGGTTGGCAACCATCATGGCAATTCGCACTTTCGACGCCGCTGCTCTAAAGAGGTCAGCAGAAGTGCGGTTAAACCAAGCTCTCAAATTATTCAACCAGGAGATGCGTCTTATTCCGTGACTCCTACCCTCTATTCTTCCTTGCAACAAGTTATAACGCTCGTCCCTCATAATATGTCCCAGATATTGCAGTTTTCTGACTTTAACTGTCTAAAACCTCTTTATCTTTTCCCATTTCCAAACATCTTTCTTTAAAGTCCAAGCCTCCAATTTTTGTATTTTGCCGCAAATAAACGACTTTTTATAAAGGCGTTATATACGTGGCGCAATTTTTGCCAATTTTTATGATACACATGAGATCAATACAATTCATCCCTTTTATTAACCGGCTAATTATTAGATTAGAGCCTAATCTTTAAAACTTATAACATAAAATATTAGTTTTGAGTTTTGACAATAAATGTGAGACATTTGAAATATTCATAAAAAACGCTGAATTTAAACTTTCACATTACAAACGATCGAAAACATTTAAAGCTGTTTTTTTTAATTACGCTAGTACGTTTTTTTAAAACTACCTATCATCTGCTACAAATTACACTCAAAACCATCTTCTATTTCCCATGACGTGCAATTGTTTGGAATGTAAAAACTTAAAATATTAGTTTTTAGTCATATTTCAAATGCCTCACATCTGTTGCCACAATTCAAAATATAAATTTCATGTTATAGGTTTTGAAGACTGGTTTCTAAAAATCCAAATTTCACTATGATCGGTCAATTAAAGTGATACATTTTGATGATCTCACGGGAATTGTAAAAAAAGGCAATAATCGCGCTTCTTCTTCTTCTTAGCCTTCTGTCGTCCATGTTTGGACATAGGCCTCTCCCAACTTCTTCCATCGGTCTCTATCCTGAGCAACATATTTTCAATTTGTTCCAGCTATTCTTTTAATGTCATCAACCCATCTCATCTGTGGTCTTCCTCTTGGTCGTTTACTTTCGTAAGGTCGCGCAACGTTTATTTATTGATCAGATTTATAAAAACTTACTTCAGTTGCTGCAAAATATCAAAAATGCACCAGTAAGATGCACTCTTCACCTTTAAAACGCATTTTGATTTTTGTCAATTGGACCCTCTGATCAAAAGATATCGAATTTTAACCGTCGTCTATGTACACATTTTATTTAACATTGATTTCCCGCGCACAGCTGACATTTAAACCACCGGTCGCCTCAAGCGTTATTTCTAAAAGAACGGTTCATTCTACAGAAAAAATGCTAATTAACTTTTGTGTTTTATATCATTTCAGCTACATTTTTTGTTTGATACATTTTTTTCTACGGCGTACAGGTTCTTGGTAAATGGATTTTTTTTTGAGTTTTTACCCCTCTAGGAGGGGGGGTTTAGATGAAAGCCCGGGTGTACACAATGGTAAACTTTTTTGCATCATTTTTGCGGTTTCAAAATTATTAGTTTCAGAAAATTAATATTTTTAGCTTTTTAGTATGATTGTTAGGGGTATCTCTGACGGCTGGACTATAATGCCCAAATATTCAGTCCGAAAACGTTCTGTGATGAAGTCCGAAAGGGTTGTTTTAAATAAATATACCTTGTTTAAAGAATTTTATAATAAAACATTTTCTGTAACTTTTTTTTTCTTACATTTTTGACGTAAGCCTTCTATTGGGACAACCACATGGCAGCAGGAGGTTTATTCTGAAATAACACAACCAAAGGATGGTACAGCAGCAGGACCCCATAGTATACAAGCAGAACTACTCAAAACCAATGGACAACGAATTAATAGCAATAATCATTGAGATTCTCAACAACATATACAACTCTGGAGAAATTTCAACAGAATGGCTGAAATCTGCATATGTTGCACTGCCGAAAAAGCCAGGAGCCAATAAATGCAAAAGATACCATCGGGTAAGATCCGAATATTTCCCAATCAGTTTTGGTTCATAAATGCAGTTGGGATGAGAAAAGCTCTATTCTCAGTACAGGTCTTATTCCAAAGATGTATAAATGAGAATTGCGACATATATGCATACATGGTTGATAATGAAAAAGAGTTTGATCGAGTAACGTAGGTCAAGATGATGCAAATACTAGAAGAGGCAGGAATTGGCAACAAAGATCTGAGAATAACTGGAAACCTTTACTGCAAAACAAACTGCTAATAATAGGAAGAATATTTAGCGAAGCTTTGCAAAAAATTGAAAAATACATTCTACTAAGCATGTACCAGTTGAAAAACAAAGATTATTTAATGCAAACGTTTATTAAGAAACATATTGCTTGCCTTAAGACATGCTAGATAGCTCAGTTAGTTAAAAGAAACGTTAGTTAGTTAGGCACGTATCGCTAACATCGTGGATTCACACCCGGTGTCAGTTGTTTAGACATTTAATAATTTGGTTGGCCTTTATTATTGCTATAGTAATTTAAGCTTAAAATGTACCCGCTCTGTTACGCTGTTCTAAGATCTAAAATAATGTTTAATAAATAGCAGTAGGATAATGGGTAACTGCGAGACGTGCAAAGCTGTTGCTACAAAACTAAGACCAAGACCAAGACCGGGAGCGCAGTAATAAGACCAAGACCAGGTGCATTGGCGCAAGACTAAGACTAAGACTGTCTAAGACCCGTCTTGTCCTTGCATTTGAGCAACACGATACTCAAGATTCCAGGGAGTAACCAAATTACAAATAAGGAGGTCCTCAGAAGAATGAAGAAAAACCATCAAATCTTATCAAATCTACAGTACTTCAGACAGATTATGCGAAATAAATCTAGATATATCCTCCTACAAGCCATGATGCTGGGAAAAATATTTGGACTTATATTACAGAAACTTTAAAACTCACTAAAAATCTGTGGAAAAAATCAGAGTAGTTCAGTGAGCTATGGAGGGACGATGTTAGGATTAAAATTAAGAGATAGAGTGTCAGATGTAATTATAAGAGCCAGAACAGGAAATAAAGATGCCTTAGAAGCACTAGCATGCATGAAGTGGAATTGGGCTGGACACTTGGGAAGCATGAACATTACAGAGCGGTAAGTGGACTAAGCATCTGGCAAAATGACGTCCAATGTTTGATGCCAATAGAAGTAGAGGTGGACGTCCAACACAATGGAGCTATGACATTAAGCAAGTAACAACAACTGACGCGGCACAAGATCGACAGTACTGAGAACGACTGCGACAGTCTTATGCTCAGCACTGGACACTATAGGCTTTATGATGATGATTATAATATTTTTTGTTTTATTTATTATTTTTAGACATTAACAGCTACACTGCTTAAATATAATACCTACTATAGATTATAATTTTATGAATTTACATAGTATAATTTCTCCCGATAGTTTTCTGACGTAGTATAGTTTTCCTGCTTTCCCTTCATGTCATAAAATAAAAGAATGTAAGATTAACGATTAGTCTAATGACAACCAGCCTAACCTGATTCTCAACGCTCACCCACACCTTAATCTCGACAACTAATCACGATCACCAAGAAAAACTCCCATTTTATCAATGAACCCTATTCTTCTACATTATGTAACCAGTAAAGTACGCGCCGCAATCTTATGTAAATTTAACAGGAAATAATTCGCAAAAGAATTTATGTTAAGAATTCATTTTTTAACCAAATATGGCGGCGCTCCGATGCTAACAGACTATAGTCGGTTTACTTCCTTTTCGTTGTTACTTGTTGATAGGTAGTTTGTTGAAAACACGTTGAAAATATTTCTGACAAGAATTTTGATTGAATAATCGTTAAACTACACCTTTAAATGAAAGGAAAGTATATAATAGCTGCTAACAATGGGGAATATATCAAGTAAAATTTATTCGTTTCTATCTAATACAAATTTTACAACAACCACCCATTAATAAAAACGTTTTGGTATATTATTATTATTATTTTCAAAATTAATTTATGTCAGAAAACTATTATAAATAAAACTGAAAACGAGCAATTGCTAATAACTCAGTCCCTTCGTTTTTTCAGATATAATTCAATGCATAGTAAAAATATTATTCCAGCAGCATTAATTACGTAGCTGCAATTCCAATTTTTCTATGCTTTTTTTGCATTCCTACAAAATTACATGGAGATGTTCTCAACCACGACACGATTCTTCTTAATGGGTGATAGGGTATGTCCTAAGTAAAAATAGGCCAGGGTTGAATAACAAATAAACACCCGTGGATCAACTGAGAACCTGGCATGGGAGCTGCAGCTATCTCATTACTGTGGATTTGTCAATTAAACATGGCATGGACACACAAATAATCACAGACAGCTGCATCACAACTGACTCATTATACGGTCAGATTCGTTATCCAACTACTGTGTATCCTAATCTCGAGGTGTAACACCATTCTGGCCAGGGATACAGGGTACATGAGAGAAAGTTTTTCCTTATGCGATGCCCGAGACAGCTGGCGCACTCTGGGGAATTGTATTCTTAGCACGGTAAGGGCACACTGCCCAATATTTCGACAATATTTCGTCCCATATTGTGGGAAAAAATATGGACAACAAAATCCAAACTATAATCCAGAAAACTGGAACGGCCAGAGAGGCGACTCCAGTCGCGGATTTTGTATATGTTTTAAATACGCAGTCAGAAGATGTTGGAACAATCAACAAATTGACAAACAATGTCAGAATAAAGGAAAATGAAGGGAATGAAGAGAGACGCAAAAGTGGTGGAACCAAAGTAAAATAACCTAAAAGGACCAAAGTAAAGTAGTAAATCAAAGCGGAAATATTAGCAAAACCCAAGGCTTATAAAAGTACACAACCCAAGGCTTATAAAAGTAAACAATATCGAAAAAGTATTCAAGATTGCGGTGGCACACAGACATCATCCTGACATTCAACTAAAGCAGGCTCTAACAAACTTGATCATCAACAAATTGGAAAAGCAGTAGAAGAGGCTCCTATTGGAATTTAAAAACAACTTCTGCAATTCCATAAAATATTTTCTAGTTTATTGCGTGGACCTTGTGATTGAACTATGCTAACAAATAGACAAAAAAATTAACTACTAAGATAGTGAGGACTATGGACGGCCTGTGGGAGGGAGCAGACTTAAATGCAGTAGATTTTTATAATTTGCCCAAACACCTCTTGGTCATCACCCGCGTCCCCGTAAAGAAGCCGATGAAACAACAATCAGGACACGTCTAAAAAGGCAAAATCAAGACCTTAAATGGATACTGGCTGTTGAAAAATCTGGAAAGGTTTTGCAAATCCTCGTATACATGATCAACGAGGTCTCCTATAAAGCATCGAAAGCTGCAAATTTTAAGGCGTATTACAGACTTAAGAAGGTTTCTTTCAAAACTATCAGAGGTCTCGATGGCTTTAATCATAGTCATGCTGCTAAATCTCCAGTATAGTAAAACAGCTTTGGTGGAACTTACTGTTGTTATTAGAAGGTTAGATGTAGCTGTGTACTTTGGTGTTGAACTTATATATAGCCAATCTGCCGAAGTCAGGTAAATGGGGCGTTTATCGCGAAGCTCTGACTCTGAGTATAATAAAGACTGAAAACGGTAAAAAGAAAATTATGGAGAAGGCATTAAGAGAAAATCAAACTCCGGAAATGTCAAAGCTTCATGAAGTTATCTTAAAGGCATTTAGATAAGCATTCCTCAGCTAACCCTGAAAGAACTTTTCAAGGTGCACTTTCTTGAGACTAAAGCAAACTTGACTAGATATATGGCAGTAGACTGGACTGGATACTATGACTTATGGTTCTAGAGAAATTTGGCATCTAGCAAATCAAGTGGTGAACCAGAATAAAATAAAATAAGCAACAAATTCATTTGAGCCACATAAATCACCGGGTTCGAGATTCATCCAATACTTCTATATGGGGTAAATAACCGTATAACAAAAAATTATGTATGACACTGAAATATGGCTTAGGCTTAGGACTGGGGTATATACCAAAAGCATGAAGGCTAATAAGGGTGACGTTGATACCCAAATCTGTTAAAGTGGGAAAGGAAAACGAAAAGTCCCTCTCTAAATCGACTAAAGACTAAAGAAAAACTGCTCGATCAGCATATTAGGGATGGCGTATTGGTTGAGTCTGATACATTAGGGACAGTAGGTGTATCTATACTAGCAGAAGTCTCTACAGGAACGGCACTGCACTATATCATACAGAGAATAGAGTGCGTTCTGAAAAATCAAGAGGTGATGTTATGTGTATTTCTCTAAGTAGATGGATCATTCGACAACATCTCATACGAAGAAATGCCAAGGGCAATTCGTCCAAAATAAATAGGCAAAACAAGCTGCATATGAATATTCTGCATTCTGAGGAGCTGTATGATATACGCAACATTCAATACTGTAAGATACAGTATAAGTAGCTAGAGGCTGTTCGCATCGGGGAGAGTGAAATGTGGTCATGGACCGGCTGATAGCTAGACTCTTATGCTTAGGCTTAGCCTGATGATGAAGTCATCATATCTTGGCCTATGTGGATGGCTTGGTCAAACAATTCAACAGGCTATGATTTTATCTACAGAATCTACTTCAAATTTAACATAAGCTTCCAAAAGTCCAAAATCATGAAATTTACTAGAATCAAGAATTTGAAGGAATTGTGTTCTCTAAGTCAAAATCGTACACATCTAAATTTATTGAATGAAGTAAAAGTTCTTGGGGTACTATTACACTCGATGCTTATTTGGAATCAGCAGATAGAACGAATAACTAAGGGAACAGTAACTACGCTAATGATTGCCGACGCCTCATTATTATTGTGGGGTTTAAAATCAGGCATGATGTATTGGATTTATAACATGGTCGTAAAACGAACAATTGCATATGCATTACTGGTATGATGGCCAAAAGTGCAGCAAGAAAGTGTTATCCTCAAACTAAGCAAGGTTCAAAAACTTATTTGCCTCGAAATCACAGAAGCTAAGAGGGGATATTTTAGACTGCTACCAAAAAGCAACGTACCGGTTAGATCAAATTGGTCTAAAACTGCAGAAGTATCGAGTGCAGGAATATTCGATAGTGGTGGCAATTTAAACATTTCTATTCCAGTAGGACACTATACCATCAGTATATTGTTGGCAGACAATTTTGAACAGAGTGAGAGAGACATAGATATACATGCCAGTTGAACAGTTATACGGTCTCAATAATTATATTTTCCAACCAAGTTTTCTACTTTATAAACCGAAAAATATGATAGGTATTTTATATGATCAAATATCACAATAGAAAAAATAAGGTAATGTTGAAAATAATATAAATGTTTTGACTTAAAAAAACAAAGAGAGAGAAAATATTGTCCTGATTAAGTATTCGAACGCTAATCAAAACTTAATTGTAATCAAATATTTAATTAAAATCAAATACGTTACATTTTGGGGTTATGTTGCCTGATTTATTTTATTCAATTTTATTATTTTGCGTTATAATTTAAAATAAACCATAATTAAACTCTTTCTGATGTTAATTTCATGTTTTTATTTACAAATCAATAATAATATTAAGCATTTTTTAATGATTTTGACAGCTGCTGTAAAGTATTTGATTGTAATTAAATATTTGATTACAATCAAGTTTTGATTGGCGTTCGAACACACGGCCCTCAGTCGCATACATTTTTGTTATAAGTGTATAAAAATATCTTTATTGTTTTCTTTGTTTTTTGTTTTCAAATTTGAATAACCATCTTTTGTTTATATACTGTTTAAAATATTTTCACATTTATTTTTTATAAAATTGAAATATTTGATATAAATTGCAAGAAACGTAGTAACTATTTTTTCTCCGTCTTATTCGTCTCATTTTAGATTACAGATTTTCATTATTTAAACAATCAAATACCTATATTTATGTTTAATGAATCGGAAACTACTAATTCAGTTAAAAGTTATATCTGCTGAAGGATGCGTTATTATCTAATTAGTGTTTGAATATTATCTTTAATTCTGCAACCTTGAAATTAACAGATCTGTAACTGCTTATTTATTTACAACAATAATAATAATAATAGGTATTGCCATTTACTTAAATAACTATAATTCTAACAGATTTACAAAATTTTGGATCACTTAAAAAATTTACTTATACAAATGGGAATAATATAAATCATGGACATTTATAGTTATAGACACTTATAGACAAGTTATGACAAGTTTAACTTTAAGCTAGTGGGTCAGTAAAGAAAAGAAAGCTGAGACATGTTATACAGGTTTTTGAATTTTTTTCCTATGGGTGTTTCTGTCATTAGCTTTTAGAAATCATGTTGTTGGGCACTCGTATTATGTTTGTTTCCGGCCATCTCTATTTTCTTTTAGTCAAGTCACTCTGTTTTAATTAACATTATGACATCTGGTTCATTAAATATTTGGTATTATTTGAAATTAAATAATTTGCGCCACTTTTATTGTTCGTTTATAGCTCCAAATATTTTGCGGACTATCTTACGCTTGAATATTCCCAAAGGTCTTTCTTTCTTCTGCATTAGAGTCAACGTTTCCACCCCGTATGTGAGGACCGGCCTTAGTAGTCTTAGGTATACAATAATTTTAATTTTTTTTCTGGATATTTTTTGATTGAAATTGTTTTTGGACTTCATAGTATGCCCCAAATAAAGCTTACAAGCTTTATTTGTCTTTTAATTTCTTCGCTTGTTTATTGGCAGTAGTTACTAGCGGGTCAAGGTAAGTGAAGCTGTCAACACGTTCAAAGATATGACTTTCAAATGCTGTTTCCTGTTCCTTATTTGCTATAGGATCCTTAATAACCAACATGTACTTGGTTTTGTCTTCGTTGATGACTAGACTGACCTGTTCCGCTGCCGTTTCCAATTCTACAAAATATTATTCAACATCTCGCTCGCTACGCCGTATTATGTCACTGTCATCAGTGTATGCTAAGATTTGTATCAATCTATTGTAATTTGTATGTCTCGCTGTCTTTAATTCGTATGTTTCGAAGCCTTTTACAAGGCAATGTTAAATAGGACGCAAGCCAAGGCATTCCCTTGTCTGAGTCCATCCTTTATCCTTAATCAAGAATTTATCCCTATAGCGTTAGAATCCCTGTATTCTAACGCTGGCTTTTAAGATAGACATTGTCATTCTCGTTATTCGAAAGTTTTTCTGGTATACCAAACTCACACATTGATTGGTATAGTACTGTTTTCTTGACATTGTCGTATGCGACCTTTAAGTCTACTTGTAGGTGATGGATTTTAATGTTAAATTCTAATGTTTTCTCGAGGATCTGTCTTATTGAATGAATCTGGTCAATTATTGATTTTTCTGGAGTAAATCTGGCCTGGTATTTTCCAACTATGGTAACTGTGTAAACTTGTATCCTTTCATCGAGAATATTTACTAGTATTTTGTAAGCAGTTGTTAACAGGGTTATACCTATGTAGCTGTCACACTGGAGCTGATCGCCTTGTTTTATGTAACGGGCATATCAACCGTTGAAACCATTCACAGGGCATAGTCTTATTTTGCTTATGGTTTGTAGAGCTCACTACAAATTTTACAAATTTGGTCAGTTCCTGGTGCTTTATCATTTTTAAACTTTAAGCTTTAAGGTGATCTTTTGTTTGGATTTAATAGATGCCAAGCATTTCGATCTGCTACGGTGTTATCTGCTTCTTCGATATAATGGATGTTAAATTATGCGTCTCAAAATTCAACCCACCGGTTTAAGATTGGGGCCGTATCACTTAGGATATTTTCTTCTCTATCCTTACAGCTCTCTATTCTTGGCTTAAACTTTACTCATTTTGTTTACATGTCTGTAGAACTTTTAAGTTTCGTTTTGATTTCTTAGCCATTCTATGTTTTCTAATTGCTTTTCTTTAAATTGCGTTTTTTTTTCTGTGTAATCTTTTGTCTTCCATTTTTAGGTCCGATGTGCCTCCCTTGCTCGTTCTGTGCATCTTGCTTGGTTTGTCTAATTAATAAGTTATTGAAGTGTCCTAAAGTCGATCTTAGCTAGATAGACCAAATAGTTTGTAAGATATTAAATTGGTTTCTTTTGAATAGGGCCCAAACAGTGACTCTAGTGATACATATTTAGCAGATCGCAATGATTCTTTGTGGCTTAAATTTTAATATACAGTGTAGGAAAAATTTTATGGTCGGTATGGTAAAATTTAACAGGATATCTAACGCAGATATAAAATCATATTTTCAGCGAATAGACAAAGATAACAATCATATTTCCCCTTGGTCTCCCCTCCTCAAATATTTTTAACACCTATTGGCCTTTAGTGAGACGAATAGTTCCGATCAGAGATATTTTACATATTCTCTGGTTCCGATCCTAATATACCTAAAAAACTAGAGGTGGGTCCTCCCGTTTTTTAAATTTTTATCGGAACCGTTTTTCGTAAACTGTAACTAGTTGATTCAAATTAGCGAGTACACAAACATATTGGCTATTATCGTTTATGTGTATAAGTATTGAAGTGAAAGAACCTAACGAAGGATATATTTATTATAACTTGAAAAATAAATTAAACAATACAAATAGTACTTACATTTACATTACACGTTATTATTAAATCGCGAACCGTCTAAATTGACATTTAAAAACAAGTTTTTCTACTTTTCTTGTTAACTGTGTTCTTCTTTTATTTAAAATTAAACCAGATTTTAAACATGTGTTCATAAGGAAAAGATTTTGTTACAATTCTACAATATTTTATGAATATAGTGGCTAAGTTAGGATATACATGGCGATGGTTTTTCCACCACGGTAATGGACAGTTCCAATCTCCGTTCGAAATTTATTGTGGGTAATATATTATTAGACAAATACATGTCTACTTCTTGTATATCTCTCGATACAGTTGTATGTTTAGATGAGTCATGTCCAATTAATTCATCAAAAATACACAATGGACTTAAGTCATCTTTATCAGTTTCTTTTTCTTGACTAAACTTATTGATTTACTAAACTTATGCAAAGACTCGTTTCATCCGTTTTCTATAGGTGAAGAACCAGATTTTAAAAAGTTTGCAGGGTGGATTCCTGGATATAAACCGCCAACAAGAAAAACTGTTAGATTCATTACTTCAGGAATGTTATGTCAAAACTGATTTGATAATAGATAAAAAAAAGTCCTTTTTTCGACAATTCTGCAAAAAACATTAAAAAAAGTACCTTATCTTCAGAAAGGCTTAATTACAACATAACAAAGTTCCCAAACGGCCAATCCAAGACGTGAAAACTAGGTAGAACTTCACCTATTACAGGTTAAAAAGAATGACTGAGTTAGAAGAGGCAATCCGTTTCACTTCTTCTTCTTTAAGTTCCATCTTCTATCGAAGGTTGGAAATCATCATGGCTATGCCGACTCTGTTGACTGCCGCTCTAAAAAGGTCTGCACTACTTCATTCAAACCATTCCCTTAAGTTCTTAAGCCAGGATATTCTTCGTCTTCCCACATTTCGCTTTTCTCGGATTTTGCCCTGCATAATAAGTTGTAATAATGCGTATTTTTGCCCTCTCATCACATGTCCCAAGTACTCAAGTTTTCGTCTTTTAATAGTTAATATTATTTCTGCCTCATTTCCTATCCTTCTAGTTACTTCAATGTTTGACATTTTTTGAATCCATGATATTCGTAGGATTCTTCTGTAACACCAAAATTCAAAGGCGGCCAACTTATTCAGATGAACTTGTTTTAGTGTCCAAGCTTTCAGACCATAAAGAAGAGTAGAGAACACGTAACATCGAAGCATTCTCAGGCGTAGTTCTAACCTTATATCCCGACAACAAAGAAACTTTTTAAGTTTAATAAATGATGTACGTGCTATTTCAATACGTGTCTTAATTTCTTTGATTTGGTCTACATCTGATGTTATCCATGTTCCTAAGTATTTATAGTTATTAACACTCTTAATTGCAGTATCTTCAATAGTCAATTGGATATTTGTGCAGATTTAGTCATGATCATGCATTTAGTTTTCTTTAAATTTATCTTCAGTCCGTACTCATGACAGCGTTCATTAAGGCGTTGCATTAGGTTCTGTAAATCATTGTTGTTATCCGTAATTATTACTGTATCGTCTGCAAAACGTAAGTTATTCAAAACTTCTTCATAGATAGATATACCTTCTATTGAGTCAGAGAGCGCTTCTTAAAATACCGATCACTGTAGACATTGAAAAGTAGTGGGGACAGCACGCAACCCTGGCGGACTCCTCTCTGTATTTTGATATTTTCGGTGTACTGGCGTGTATTTCCGTTCCACATCGGTATTAAATAATACAGACTTAGACTTAGACCAAATCTAAATAAAAAACACTGGATTATTTGTTCTCAGCTTTCCCAAATTTTACGGCCGTTTAAAGAAATAACAAGTACAATGAGTGGCCAAAAATACTTGAAGGGTAGTTCAGTGATTGTTATGGTACGCCATATGTTTTGGCCATTATGTTTGTTTATGTAGGTACTCTCTTACTTGAAACTACTTTTAAACAATCATAGTTAGTTATTTACAAAAATTTAAATTTTTAAATTCATTCATTTTTTTTGGAATCCTGAGAAAACTAACAAATATTTTTGAAAAATTTAAATGCAGAATAAAAGATTACATTATTACCGAGGGCCGAAAGTCCCTTAGAATAAACAAAAAGTTTTTTGAATGAGATATTTGAAATTAAAAATCACACTAATTTTTTTTTCGCCCTTATAACTTATTAAAATAAACATTATAGAAGTTTTCAGGGACTTTTGGCCCTCGGTAATAATGTATTGGTTCATTCTGCGTTTAAATTTTTCAAGAATATTTATTAGTTTTATCAGGATTCGAAAAAAATGAATGCATTTAAAAAATATTAATCGCTCTTACGCTCTTAACGATAAAATTACCACGACCCACCTCTAGTACCCGTTACTCGGTATTCTGACCAGACGGACGACGTTGCCAAATAAATTATTGTGTATGAATATTTTTTAATGTGGTGTTATTGTATGCAGTTTATTATTTCATATTGGGAATAAGGCACAATGTGACTTTAAAATAAGCTTATTTTGATGTTTAGATTTTTAATTCGGAAATCGTACTTAAAATACGAAACATTAATAAATTTTATTTAGGTATATAAAACGATTTCCAAAGTGGAAATCAAAATCTTATATTACACTTATTGTAAAGTAAACTTGTGGCATATTCCCAATAAAAAAAAAGAGTAAGCTGCCATTTAAATCAATTTCGCCCAAATTGGATTATCTTAGAACATTGTTCAAATGCAAAAAAAAACAACAGGTGAAATAAATCCAATAAGTTTGGCAACGTTGAATTTCCCCTTTTTTAATATTTCCATTCGGCGATATAAAGGGCGTACCTAATATACCTCTCTCTTTTTAAACAGCTGTTTCTCACTCCATCTCACGTAAGGTCCATACCGACCATAAAATTTTTCCTACACTGTATACTAAAAATATCAACATTTTATGAGAACTAAAAAAAAACCGTTTGAAAAACGGCTGACTTTTTAGCTTAAATACATGTATAACTTTGAAATTTTTTAGGTCATGCATTTGTAAGTGTAAGTGAAAAAACACAATCTTAAAAAAATATACTTCTATGACAAATAGGAACCAAGATGTCAATTTTTATTCTTAAGATCATATTTACATCCTTTACTAACTTTAAGTACTAACAATTTGAACAGATTATAAACGAAGATCTTTTATAATCAAATTTATATTGAATTTTATATTTCATTTTATAGATGGTATATAATGAGAAAGAAGAAAAAAAGATAAAACCCGTTAAAGTGATGGTAGTCGTAAAATATGGCCTGCCCTAGCTCTATAAATGGAACTTTAAATTAAAGTGCTCTCAAAACTTTGCAATATCTCGGTTTCTATGACAGGAAGACGCTTGATTTTTTTTTAAATTTGGGTAGATCAATAAAATAGTAAGAACTATTTTCGCCTCCAGGAAAACTGTAAAATCCCGGAAAAATAATTAGTTTAATTGTTCCATAAAAAGTTGAATTTTACTATTATTTCGTAAGAAATATTTAAATTTTATTGATTAATGTGTATTACTTCTACAGAGTAGTCCTTAAGTAATTGTGCCAACAGAAACAGTAAATTCAACACTTTAAAATATTATGATTTAAGCTAACTTGTTTTAATAAAATGTGGAAATTAAGAAAGATACAGGGTGTTAAGGTGGAAATTTAAAATTTTATTTTTTGCTATAACCTTCACGTTGGTTAATATTTATAAACAAAAATTTATAATTAGGTGCTTTTGAGTAGGAGGAATTACATTTTGATGCAAACTTTTATGCCAAATATGTTTGAGTCAGAAAATATTAAAAATACAGTATTCTAACAAAAAAAGATATACCTGATACAACTTCAAAACTTAACAGTTTTCGATATAATCGCATTTTACAAATCAGCTGCATAATTTTGGTTTAACGTAAATACTCCAGACAATGAAGGAAAAATGGACAAAAAACATCAATACTTTTGAATTTTCGTATAAAATACCTTTAACTAAAGTTAATTATTAACGAAATATGTATATATATATATATATATATATATAAGAAATTTAATCTTTGCAGATAAGTTAAATAGTAAACTCTTAAATATTGGGGAAATCTGGGAAAAAGCAGATTTTTTTTTGCACATTTCCCCAATATTTAAGAGTTTACTATATATATATATATATATATATATATATATATATATATATATATATATATATACATACATATATATATATATATATATATATATATATATATATATATATATATTATATATATATATATATATATATAATAGGATTTGACAAAATAATAGGATAATAGGATTTTACATCAAACCTTTAAGTTTTATATTATATAATCAATACATTTTATTTTTAAACCACATTAAGAAATAGTTAAACCAAATAATATTAAAATTTTTGTCAAAGTAAGTGTTTGATATGTCCACCATTTTCTTCAATGCCTTTGTCATTACGTTCCATAAAAGATCGTCTCATATTAAATAGCATCATTGGTTGAAAAGAAACTGCTGTTATATTTACTTCTTCCCAAAGTTGGTTAAGAATGTTTATGGGATTCTTATAGACATGTTGTTTCAATGCGTCTCATACGCATCTCATACGATTAAATTCTGGGCTATGTGGTGGCCAAGAAAAATGACTACCACGACCAATCAAACGTTCAGGAAAGTTGGAATTTATGTATGTTCTCACTGACCTCGTATAATGTAGTAGTGTATCATCTTGCATAAACCACATATTTTGCCTAAAGTTTAATGGCAATCAATAAAATCATTTTGTAAAAAATGCAAATAGTTCTCACCATTCAAATTACGAGTTAACTTGCATGACCCTAAAAATTTATGAACAATGATTCCACATGATACATTTTTTTGAAACTCGTGTTAACGATGCCTTTCTTTTCCAACATAAGGATATTTAGTATCCCAGAAATGATTATTCTTTAAATTATAAACCCTGTGGCGTGTAAATGTACTTTTGTCCAAAAATATTATTCTATCGACGAAAGTGTGGTCAAGATTTCGCCTGTTTTGGATATCATTTGCAAATCTACAGCTTAAAGATAAATCTGCTGGTAATAGAATTTGTACAGGTGTAAAATGATAACGGTGAAAATGTTCATAGTGTAGAATTTTTACAACTGAAGTTTTGTTGATTATTAACGCTAAAGATATAACAGATTTTAATGTATTATTTATTTATTATTTATATTTGAAACAAATTTCGTTATATTAAAATATTTCAATTTATTATTCTATTTACTCGTAGCGCCTCCTGCTAACGTATCCACAAAGCATACGGAGTTTACTTATAAAAGATCCGTCAAAGTAAGACTTAATATTAAATTATTAATAAAATATAAAAATGAGTGTTATCAAAACAACCTTAAACCCTGGATAACTCGAACAGCAATTAAACAAATAAATCACAAACGACATTTATGGCGAAAATTTAAACACACCGGGCTTCTTAGTGATTTCCAAAGCCACGACGATTTTCAAATTACTTAAGAACATCTCTAAAAACCCTAAGACAAAATTTTGAAGCAAACGTTCCTCCATGACGTCTAAAGTTTCCATTCCGCTACTTCAAAAACCCAACCAGACTTTATGCTATTTTGACAAAGAATTTTGGAAACTCTCTCTTTAGCATATTCACAGGTTTTTACTAAAGAATTAAATGATGGTTATCTACCTGCTATTAACTGTAATCGTGTCGGCGCATCCTTACAGCAAGTTGAATTCACAGTGGATCATGTCAAACAACACTTAATTAAACTTCGCACGGCCTATTCACCTGGTTAGATGGTTTAACACCAAAACTGTTAAAAATGTGCGCAGACACGCTTGCTATACCCTAAACGTTAATTATGCAAACTTCTTTCATCCAGAACTCCTTACCCCCTAGTTGGAAATTAGCTTCCGTTACCCCTATTTTTAAAACGGCAACAAACTCGACCCCAACAATTATCGTCCGATGAGCTTGCTGCCAGCAGTTGCCAAAGTCATGGAAGCCATTATTTCCGAGGAGATGACCAAATTCCTTCTCCAGGAACATGTTATTCCAACACAACAACATGGATTTGTCTCTGGTCGATCTACTCTAATCAATCTCCTACATTGTGTGAACGACTGGACGTCATCCCTTAACAGTTCGCAGCCGGTCGACGTTGTTTATCTAGATTTTTCTAAAGCCTTTGACCGTGTACCTAAGCGCAGACTTCTACATAAGCTAGAACATTTCGGAGTTCGCGGTACTTTACTTCGTTGGATAGATGATTTTCTGATCGATATTACAAAGTTAGAGTTGGCGAATCTTTCTCACAGGACAGGTTAGTGGAAAGTGAAGTGCCTCAGGGTTCTGTCCTTGGACCTCTGCTTTTTACGGTTTACACACACCAGCGATATTCCTTATTATGTCTCAAGTAAAATATCGTTCTACGCTGACGACACAAAAATATATGCCAATCCAATCACAAACCAGCTAATCCTCCAAATGGACTTAGACTCTATTTTAACTTGGTGTTCCCAGTGGTTACTACCCTTAAATTTGGAAAAATGTGTAGTGCGTCGAATTGGCAAAAATAACCCACTTGTGCCGTACTTTGTTAACGGGCAGCCATTAGAATCTGTGTTTTCGTATAACGATCTTGGTGTTATCATGAACAGCAGCCTAACTTGGTCCGACCATATTACCTCTATTTGTAAATGTGCAAACTGCAGACTGTATCTTATTCGGAGGTGTTTTTCAAGAGTTTCAATGCAATAATTTTGTAAACTTTACACTTTGTACGTAAGACCCATACTTAAATACGCTGGACCAACGTGGTATCCTGATCTATTTCGAGACAAGACTTTGTTGGAAAACGACTTAGTATGGCTAACCTAACTACTTTTGAACTTCGCCGACAACGCGGAGACTTAATTACAACATTTAAAATACTAAAATTCAATTTTGGAAACCTTGATGAAATATTTATCATAAATCAAGACGAACTCCTCAGAGGTTATCAGTATAAACTAAAAAAAGAAAATTTTTCTACAAGAACAAGACAGAACTTTCTTCCAAATAGAGTTGTTGAGTGCTGGAATAACCTTAACGACAACATTGTCTCCTCTTCCTCTACCAACTCGTTCAAAAACAGACTTGACCGTTTTATATTATAGTTAAAATATTGTTTTTCTTTTAAACCGAAAAATTGTAATTTTATTTCTTTTATTTGTAATTTTTGTTATTTACTAGTAGGTGATTAATGAAATTTCTTTGTTTTTGGGCATAATAGGGACTTAGTTCCTCTGCCCTCGCTTAAGTTATAATAATAATAATAATAATTGACTACAAGAAGGCTTTTGACTCAGTGCCGCATGAATGGCTTATAGATATATTGAAAATATATAAAGTCGATGATAATCTCGTGACCTTTTTGAAGCATATAATGACAAAGTGGAAGACTAAAATTCACCTTCAAATACCTGGTGAAACCAATATCGAAACTGAAGATATCGCTATTAACCGGGGCCTTTTCCAGGGGGACTCGTTGAGTCCACTTTGGTTCTGCCTAGCGATGAACCCACTATCTCAGCTGCTGAACTCCACTGACTCAGGATTTAGCATCAAAAATAACAACACTGTTGTGGCGAAGCTTAATCATCTGTTGTATATGGATGATTTAAAACTAATGGCTTCCACTCGAAATCACTTAGATCAGATGCTAAAAACTGTAGAAACTTTCTCAAATGATATCAGTATGCACTTTGGACTAGACAAGTGCCGTATACTTAATATAGTCAGAGGAAAGGTTCAGCCCGGAGGTTTCGATATGCAAGATGGCCAAAACATCGAGGCAATGGGTGAAAATGATATTTACAAATATCTCGGAGTAAAACAGGCGCGGAAAATTGACCATAAACAGATGAAAACTGAACTAACTTCGGAGTTAGTGCGAAGAATAAGACAACTAAATCGGTCATATCTTAATAGTAAAAATTTGTTTAAGGCATTAAATACGTATGCCTGTTCCGCGCTGAGCTACTCATTTGGTATTATAAAGTGGTCAAAAACGGATATAGAGGGTCTTCAGCGGAAAGTAAGAACACTTCTCACAAAGGCGCAAAAGCATCATCCACGCAGTGCAGTAGAGAGAACAACATTACCGCGGTATCAAGGAGGAAGAGGACTTATGGATATAGGTGAGCAATTAGATAAACAAATTGCTAATTTAAGATCTTATTTTCAGGTACAGGCTGAGACATCTACTTTACATCGAGCAATTTGCGCAGTAGATGACACAACGCCGCTTAAACTGAGGGAACAAGAAATGCGCACAAACCATCTGACTAAGCAAGAAAAAATGCGCACCTGGATGAGTAAACCTCTGCATGGGCGACATCTCAATGAGATCAACCAAGAATATGTCGACAATACAGCGTCGAACTATTGGTTGACATCAGGAAAGATGTTTCCCGAGACTGAGGGTTTCCTACTTGCCATTCAGGATCAGGTTATTCCAACTAAAAATTACCTGAAATATATTGTTAAAGATCCTCAAGTCCAAAACGACAAATGCCGATATGGATGCCAAGCCCAAGAAACCATCCAACATCTTACCGGTGGCTGCCAGGCATTTGTCGGTACTGATTATAGAGAACGCCATGACTCAGTAGGAAAGATTATCCACCAAGAACTAGCTGACAAACTGGGACTTCTCCAAACCGACCATCTTCCTTATTATCAATATGTCCCTGACAGAATGCTTGAAAATGACAACTACAAGCTATACTGGGACCGCACTGTGCTCACAGACCAACCAGTGGCCCATAATAGACCGGATCTCATACTAGTGAATAAAATTACCAGGCAAACAACACTTATTGATGTGGCGATACCTAACACTAACAATTTGCTTGTTAAATACAACGAAAAGATCGCCAAGTATAGGGATCTAGAAATACAAATCAAGAGACAATGGAGAATGGAAAGTACCCAGACAGTACCTATTGTTCTATCTACTACTGGTGTTATTCCCAAGAACCTCCTAGTGAACATAAAACAGCTGGGTCTAAATGAACATCTTTATAAGGCCATGCAGAAAGCTGTACTCCTCGCGACCTCCAGATGTGTACGAAAATTTCTGGGAGATACTCCGACATACCAAGTCACCTAGGGCTCGATAACACGGAAAGAGTCCCACCAGAGCTCAATCCTTTTGATACCGTAGGTATCTGGGATGAGTGAATTTTCCCCTTAGAGGGAGTGTGAGCCGTATGGCTAAATCTGGGATAATAATAATAATAATATTTGATCAATAATTTGATAGTAAATTTATTTATTATATAAAATAAATAAGATGTTCTAAAATAAAATTTGATTATTTTTTGAAAGCAATTTATTACCAACCAACGTTAAAAAATAATGATGACTAGAAACGAATTGGTGGAGAGTAGTAATTCGATGTGAAGGTTATAGAAGCCTATAGAAGCGATAGAGAAAGGTTTCCGAAAATTGTAAACATGATGACGACCAACTTCATCTGAATACGGATACGGCACCTAAAGAAGAAGATAAAAGCTTCGTTTCAATAAAACATTTAGCAGTAATAGAAAAGTATTTTGTGATGTTACATTACCATCTTTGAGTTGTTTTTATGAGAATAAACTATTAATTATGCTTATCCACAAGTATTCAGAACTTTACCTCACAAATATTACAACTAAGAATTATTATGAAGCTGCTTTATAAAATGCGATTATCTCTAAAACTGTTCAAATATAAAGTTATTAAAAAGTATACCTTTTTTTTTAGTTAAAATAATGTATCTTTAATATTTTTTTACAAAAAAAAGCGCTAACTTGAGCTTAACTCAAAAAGAGCACAAAAAGTTAAGTGCAAATTTATGCCACATACGTAACATGTATGGCGCCCTCTATCATCTACGTTATCTAAAGTGTGCATTAAATTATAATTGCTTATGCTCAAGAACACCCAGTTGTAAATTTTTTTTATACATATAAATATTCACCAACATATTTTAAATTTTCTCTTTAACACTCTGTATCTTTCGTTATATCAATATTTCATTACATTAACTTGGCTTAAATCGTAATCTTTAAAACTATAGAATCTACTCTTTCTTTTTGTGCAATTACTTAAAAACCACCCTGTATAAATATATAATTTCAATTAATATTTCTTATAAAATAATAGTAAAATTTAATAACTCATAATAATTATAATTAATTGATTTTTCCGAGATTTTCCGATTTTTTGGCAGGTGAAAGTAAACCAGTACTTATTATTTTTCAAGCTACTCCAGTTTAATGATGGGTTAATCAGCAAAAACACTGAAACACCATTTTCCAATTAGGTCTTAGGAATTAAACATATATAAAACTTTTGTATGACTATATATAAAAAATTCCATGGAGCACCGAGAAATCGTATTATAGAAAAATGTGAAATGAACAACTCACTACAAATGTTAAACGATTTTTTGGACCGAATTGCAGAGAAAGTTAACTTGTATTTAAACCTAATTGGACAGCATTTTCAACAATTAGAGAAGTTTTTTTAGTTGCAGTTTTTTATTAGCTTTTTTTAGTTATACCTATAATAATATTAACTATTGCCATTATACTGATGAGCATCCGATAGAATATTAAAAAATTTGGTTTTGGTTAACACGTTTAAGTGCAAAAAGCAATATTGCTTGTGATATCCAAATGCATCAGAAAATTTATTTGAAATACTCAATAACAAGGAAAGAGTCCCCCAGAAATAATCTTCATTGCAAACTTAATAAAAAGATGGAAAGTACAGCGAATATTTTAATATCCACCAAAATTAGATATGAATAGAAATTAATTACTCTATTAAAGGTATCCTAATTTTTTATCACTTTTTAGTACATTTGATTTTCAAAACCCGACAAATCCACTTTTTATGAATTTTGAGCTGTTCATGTTAAACGATTTGTAATCTTGCCCTCTACAAGTTTATACTGAATTTCCGATACAAAACCCTCCTAATCTAATTTTAATTTGCATTTGAAATATTGGGATGGTTTCAAAATCCAGCAAATCCAAGCACATGTTAAAATCAAATTCCAGCAGATCCTAAGCAGTCAATCACAGTCAGGTAAGAAAGTGACGTCAGTGAAAATGTTTGTTAGTGTTGTTAAAACTGTTAAAACGTTTGGTTGTAATAAAAGTTTGCCTGGCAAAATTTGTATTTTTTGAATAAAATCAAAATAGTTTTATAGCTAAAATTAGTTCGTAAAAATTTTTAAAATCAAAATAGTTATGGAAAATTTTATAGGGCAGAGTCCGAAACCTGTAACTCCGGATAGAAGTCAAACACATGTTTCACAGCCAGATACTTGGAAAAGAATGGTAAACAAACCATTCTTATTTTTAACAAAAAAAAAAATGCTAAATACTATTTTCTTTTATACAAAGCACATGATCTTCCATCGTATCCATCTTGTAAACATACTACCAAATCATATAGATTTCTACTCTTCTAATGCGAGATGTTCAACAGTTTCATCAAAATTTAGGTTTTTTATTTTTTTATAAAACGGTCAAGACGAACAGGTAATGCAAGATACAAAAAAAAATTAATTCAATACTATGTTATAATACAATACTAAATAGCCAGTGCCATTTAAAACAAGCTTTACCATACAAACTTCGACGACGATATACTCACTGTACGACTTGTTGCAGATGGGTGCGGAGGACAAAATAAAAATTCTATCGTGATAACTATGTGCACTAAATGGGTTAGTGTAGATGAACGTTCATTGACAAAACACTTGGAGATTATATTCCCTGTGGCTGGACACTCATTTATTCCCCCAGACAAAGTATTTGCAAAGATCGAAAAAGTTATTAAAAAAAAAAGATACCATCGTTTCTCCAGACGAGTTAGTTGACATTTTTAAAGACCATGGAATCTCTATATCTTGGGTCAAGATATGATTGTGTACGACTGGAAAAAGAATTCCAAACTACACTTAAACCTCCTAAACAGTGGCATTTTCGATTAATTATGAGCAAAAGATTTCTATTAAGATGTGGAAAAAGCAAAGTTGTAACTATTAAAGGGAAACAGTCTTATAAATGTGATCTGGGGGAATATAAGTATGTATACTTGAGAATGTAAAGAGCTTATTGGAAACACATTGGGGAGAAAATTGGCAACAACTTGAAACTCTAAAATACTTTGATGATATTTACAAAAAAATATGATAATGTTGAAGACAATGAGATTTCAGAGATAATCAACAATGACCATTTGTGTGAATCAGTTGACGAAGTTCCGGATTTATTAGTTTAATTTAAAGTTATTTGTCAAAATAAAACCAATTATATGATTAAACCACAATATTTGTTTATGTGTTTTACTAGATATAATTCAAACTCCGACAATTCCATACACGTTTATTTCAAAACCCAACAAATCCGTAAGTAAAAATCAAAACCCGACAAGCCCATTTTTGTTTTTTAAATTTTATTTAAACTTACATATTTCCAGAACAATTACAAATTTTTAATTCAGAAACATATCTTTTAACTAATAAAAAAATATGAACATTCATAAGCTTAACTTTCGTACCAAAACAGTTTTTTTGAATTTCCCAACATTTGATCTCAGTGGATTTGTCGGGTTTTGATACTAGAGACTCATTTGTAGTCTCATAAAACGTTTTTTTTTTTTTATTAAAACCGCTTATTATCATTAAAAAAAAATCATATATTTTGTTTATTTGTTTCTGTTAATCTCTAATCTGTTTTTATTATAGCTTAATAATCTAAGTAATTTATGGAATAAATACACGTAGATAGAGTTCTTGCAAAATTTATTTAATACTACCAAATTTTATATATCCATTAAATGCATTAACACACTAATGTTTTAGAAGGTTATAAGCATTTTTGCAATGAAAAATAAAGTGCTTTGACCTCCTTGATTAAAACCTATTTAATTTTTAATTATTTCATCACAATTTCTCAACATATTTTTCTTTGTAATCTCATAGTATATAAGTTTCACACCTAAGAACATTCTAGTACAAAACTGTCAATCGAATAACGCAATTTCTAATTAATATTCAGCATTGGTTTAGGAGAAATTTCATCAACCCGACCCTGGACTTTACCTCTAATGCAACTGTCGAATTAAAATAATAAATAATCCTTTTGCAATATTTTGTATTCGATTGGTGATGCATACAGGCGTATGGGTATACTTTTTTCGAGTGTTTGGTTAATTTTCTTTTTAATTGTAGAACTAAAATAAACCGTAAGCCGAATGTGACTATTCCTTGAATGAGAAGAAAAAATGTGCACATATTACCTAAAATACTTTTGCTGCTAATAAAAATCGTAATAAGTATATGTAATATTTTAATTAAAATTCTTCAAACAATTACTAACAAGAAAATTAGACTGAATAACCATTTGTAAGAATTTAATAATGAAAAATTCAGAAGTATTTCTTTATTTTGTGATGATTTTTTTAAAATATCTTCACTTAACGGCAGTAAGTACAAGTAAATTTAAACAACGGGTAAGTCTTAAACTCAAAGTTTATTTATTATGTTTGCTGTTTGGGCATCATTCAAATATTCTATAACAGCCAAAAAAAAATATGACACTATATGTCAAAAATTTGGATTGTATACCAGAGTATACATTGCCAAATAGAGCGAAAAATAGGTCTGTATAGCATATCATACATTGCCAAATTATGAAGGACCAGGAATATGAATAAGAACTATCAATATTTAATCAAAAATATTTATTTATTAATGTGAACTTCCATAAAACAATTCCTGTTCTGCACTAAACATAGTCTAATATTACACTTGTTACAAAATATAGCAGTTTGTCCCTTCTTGCAATTTCTGCACCTGCCCATTGCACCGTATACTGGAAAATGATCCAGATGATCTAATCTGATATCATCTTGGGGTCTAGGCTTTACCGGGTTTTTAATTTTTTTTGAAGATAGTAGGAAGTGCTCATTGCTGGGACGTCCTCTTTTTATTTTGTTAGCCTGCAGTAGACTTTTAGCAAGTTTAATTCTAAATTGTTTCAAAGGAATGACTGTTTTTTTATCTTCTTGTAGAATGCTTGCATCACGTTTATATAGTAGCCAAGCATTATTAATGGATATGTCTATAATTTGAGAAAAAATGCTCATATACCATCTATGTGTTTTAAAGCGTATTCTATATAGAGCAATCAACATGTCTGCCAAATCCACACCACCCATATGACTGTTATAGTGTTTTATTAACTGTGGGCATGGAATGTGGATTTTCCTGTTATCCGTTTTGGAGAATCTCTGTATGGTTGCTATTGGAATGGAGGCTACATATGAACTACATAAGGTTACGGACTTGTTATCGTACCACTTTACAACGACAATGCGACTATCATTGTCTACTTTTTGGTCGAAAGAACCTCTTCCATCTTTTTTCATTTTCTTATCAGATTCAAGTGGGCAACCCCGTAGTCTGTCTTTCCTAACAGTTCCCAAAGAAAGTATTCCAAAGTCACTTCGAAGATAGGTAATAAGTTCTAAACTTGTAAAATAATTATCGAAATAAACTGTCGATAAAGGTTTATTTTGGATTGTTGAACATAGTGCTAAAACACATTTTGCCCCAAATCCCATGTTATTTTCCTTATCCGTAAAATGATGGTTTCTAAATGTATCGTTTCCTCCATAGGGAAAGAAATCATACACTATCCCTGATACGCCACAACGAACAAACATTTTGAAACCCCATTTTTTTGGTTTGTTCTTCACATATTGTCTTCTCGAGCCTGCCTTTTTTCCCTTGTATGGGACCATCATTTCATCCACTGAACATCTAGACTCTGATTCAATTGTGAGACAGTTTCTTCGTACACGATCTAAAATAGGCCTTATTTTGAAATATCTGTCATTATTCAACTCCTCATTGTTGACAAAATGTAGGCTGCGTCGTATTGCTTGATACCTCTTTAGTGACATTACATTTGCAATAAGTTCATAACGCGTCTCTTGAGACCAATAGTCCGTGTACGCCGGCATGTCAACAATCCCCATTAAAATTTCGATAGCTAAGAAATCGTGCATCTCATCTATACTTGTGTCTACACATTTGTGAAATATTTGTGTCGAGTACAGGTTAGTCTATTCTACGATTAATTCAACAATATCTGGACTAAAAAACGTTTTAAAATATTGCAAAGGTGTTTTTATATTTTGGGGTTTTGTAAAATCATTACTCTGTTCTGTTGTTACCTCATATTCAAAATCATCAGTCGTCCAGTTGAATGAAGGCTCGTCTTTTTTCTCCTTCCGTTTTAATGAAGAGCTTGCTTGTTTTTAGACCACTGGAGAAAATTGTGGCACTACTGAGGGAGTAGCTGCTGCTAGTCTTCCTTTACTGACTGAAACAGGTAATATTTCTACAGCTTCATTTATATCTTCTTCAGAAGTTATATTTTCTTCAACATCATCTGTGTCTTCTGTGAATTCTTTTAAAAAATTACGAGATAATACCTCTTGTTCGTCATCACTACTACTCTCTGGGTCGCTTTCAGCACCAACTGGAGGCAAAAGAGCCATTATTCTATCAATTCTCCTTTTTTTAGTCTGAAAAAAAAATTAATGTCAAATAAGCCATATCGGGCGGTGTATACTATACAATACATAAAGTTTTGAATGGATTTGCTGAAAAAATATTAACATTACACCAAAAATTTGTTTATACATAAACAGTATAATGTTTCAAAAATAAGTTCCCAAAAAATTAGCACTGTACAATGAAAAACAATTAACTAATATAAACACTTACCACTTGTTGGTTGGAACAACGCGCGTGCTCAGCCATTTTGTCGAGACTGTATCCATACCATCAGAACTAAATGCGCGAAACTAAGAATTTTCGGGCTGATTTCCACTCGGCTACTTACGGTAGTGTGTACTCAACTATACAGTGCCAAGAACTGGGTTTCAAATACTATTGATTGTCAAATAAAAAATTTGAAATATTATGTATATTATAACATACGTTGCCAAGTTAAGGGTTAAAGCAGTGTATCAAAGTGAAAAAAATATCACATATTTAGATTAATTAGACTCTTAACTTACCTTTTGAAAATATTAAAGTTTGGACAGAATGGATTCAATAGGAGGCCATTGCAAGAACTGAGCATTTTCGACAAGGGAAAATGACGAGTATAATATTAGCTCTATAAAAAGGAATATAAAAAAGTGCAGTGTGTCGAGTTCTATGTATTGTATTTAAGCACACATTGGCTAATAACGGGGAACAATTGATAACGTTGTTTAGAATTTTAAACAAAAATATCATCAGCTCTCAACGTGCGGTTCTTTAATGTAGCAATTGTAAGCTGTGACATTATGACAAAATAATATATGAAATAATTTTCAGTATTTCTTATATTATTATGTGCTTTAAAAGCAAAAGGTCTTAAAAACTTCCGCTAAACGCTCTCCAATCCAGCAATCTATACTTGATGAAATGGGGACCAAAATAACAGAGCAGTATTCAAGACCTTAGCGTATAAATACCAGCGAGCAATACAATAATTTGAATACAATAGGTGAGATATCATGACTGTTACATAAATAAAACCGAGATTACGAAATCCTGTTTTCTTAATTTTAAGAAAATGGCTTCTAAATGTCAATGCACAATCGAATAATACACCCAAATCTCTAATCTCAGTAACTGAGTCCAAGAGTACATCATTAAGAACATATCTATTAGCTATTAGATTATTAATACTACCAAATGAAGTACAAGAACATTTAGTTTGATTTAAGCTTAAACTTAAGTTTAGAGATTTAAGGCTAATAACAAATCTTTATTACAATCAGCGAGCAATAGTACGAATTGAAAAAGAGACATCTGTAGAAATGGAGATAAAGAGAGGAGTTAGACAAGGCTGCATACTATTACCGCTATTACTGAACGCTTATTCTGAAGAGGTAATTCGAGAAACTCTGGAAGATGAAACAGTCGGCATAAGAGTAAATGGAGTCTTAGTTAACAACATCAGATATGCAGATTGATACAGTAATAAGACAAAGTTTATGAAAATTTGTAAAAACAACCATAATACTAATAAAATCATGATAGTAGAGAGCCAGCAGATCAAAAGAGTAAAAAGTACACTTATCTAGGAACACTAATAACAAAAATAATGACCACACTGCAGAAATCAAAGTCAAAAACGGAAAAGCACGTTCTAATTTTATGAAAATGAAAAAGGTCCTATGTGGCAAAGATTTAACATTAGCTCTTAAAGTACGCCTAACAAAATGTTACGTATACAGTGTACTATACTATGGAGTGGAATCATGGACATTAAATCGAGACACAATGAGACGACTTGACGCTTTTGAAATCTTTACCTATAGAAGAATTATGAGGGTTTCCTGGGTAAAGAGAGTTACAAACAATGAAGTACTGAGAAGATTAGGTAAAGAGAAAGAAGTTAAACTTACAATTAAATAAAGAAAGCTACGGAATCTAGGAAATGTGATATGGGGCTAGAAGTATTACATCCTGCGACTCATAATGCACGGTAAGATAGATGGCAGAAGAAGCATCGGAAGGAGACGAATTTCACGTCTTAAGAAGCTGAGAGAATGGTTTGGATGCAGCTCAAAACAACTATTTCGAGCTACTGCTCAAAAACTAAAATAGCTATGATGATTGCCAACCTCCGTAGCGCAGATGGCAACTGAAGAAAAAGAAGCTTAAACCTGTTTTGACCACAAATATATATTATTTACATCATTTTGCAAGAGGTCTTTATCCGATTTATCCTGTATACAACGAAATAACTTCAACAAAGTAGAAAGTATGAGTTTTTGATAGCCTTAGCAATATCGTTAATGAACAAGTTAAACAAAAGGGTCCACAATGAGACCCTTGTGGGACACCAGAACAACAATGGAATTCTTTTGAAATATAATTATTAATACGAACTTGCTGTGTACGTCCCATCAAAAAACTTTTATTCCAATTATCAATGAGGTCATCAAAGCCAGATGAATGAAGTTTTTGGACCAAAAGGTAATAATTAACCTGGTTAAAGGCCTTTGAGAAATCAGTGTAAATGCTGTTGACCTGAATTTCAATCTCAAATTCACCCAACAAGTATTGTTGGTAATTGACAATGTTTGTTACTGTTGACTTCCAGTTAGAATATCTATGTTGTTCATCAATAATTATGTTTCTGCGAGCCCAGATGATATTATCGTTACCAAGTTATTAAGAAGTTTCCAAATTGCTGATTAAATCTATCCAGATTGACAGATTTATAGATAGGTATAAGAAAACTATTTTTCCAATATTGTGGAAATATAGATGATGGCAATGATAAATTGAAAATTTCTTGTAAATGTTTACAAAAGGGAAAAATACAGTTCTTAATAAGTGCTGCAGGTATACCATCAGGCCCTGAAGAATGTGTTGTCTTTAAACTCATAATCGTCTCGAAAACATCAGTCAGACTAAATTTTAGAATCTGGAAATCCACACTACAGTGCAATTCAAAATTAGGTAAATTATACTCACTATTATTATATGTATGAAAAATAACTCCCAAATATATTCACTATTTTATCACCATTCTGAGCTATTACATCTCCACCTTTATAAGATATTACATGCCTCCAAAAAGACCGGGGATTACTTAAAAGAATTGCTTGAATATTCTCTAAATAGTTCTTATAACATACTGCTTGTAATGATTTACATCTTTCCATTACCAAAAAAAATTCCTCATATGAGTTGCCTGATGGTTTTAAATTTCTGTGAACTATTTTTTCTGTTTAGTTTAGTTCCTGGAGATCATTAATTCTATTATATTTTATATCAAGTAGCTCCAATTAACGATAATATTATCTTCATTCTGAAGAAAATAAAATAGCCACCTTAAAGTCATATGATCTTAAAAATCTGGTTTTAGTTTAAAGTGTAATAAAATTATATTTGTTATGTAAATTGTGAATGTCTACCTAATAACCAATAGTATTGCTTGTTTTTTATAATTGATTTTGTTTACGTGAGCCTTACATTTTATCTTGGGATCTAGTTTTAATTCAAAATGTTTCGTTACAGTGTTACTGCTTTGGTTATTACTATTTTATTTGTAAAATTAGTGTGTACTGATTTTGTTTTATTTAACTTGCACCTTGACAACTTGTCAGATGCGTTCTCTAATTAATTTTTTTTGTGGATATAGCAATGTAGCTTTTCAAAAGCCAATAATATTCAGTTCTCTTCAAAAGTAGCTGTAGTTATTTTCTTTAATTAGCGATATTATTACTATACAGTAGATCCAAAGGTCCAAAGGTGGACCTAAAACACCGCCTAGAGTTTATTTATTTGGGAGTGCTGCATTTATTTATTTAAGATTTGAGAATAAATCTGTTTGTTTAATTCTAAACAGTATATCCTTTTAATAAGATTCGGGTAAATCTACATATGTTGTCCAGTGGCGCACCCGGAGGGGAAGTTTGGGGGTTAAACCCCTGGGGCATATAAAGTAAAAAAATGTATAAAGAATAGTATATAAAGTATATAAAAAGGACTAAATGGTCTAGCTTTGATATTTATCCAACAGGACATTCAAATAGATGAAGAAGAGGTAATAAACCATGTGGTTCTAAATCAACGCCGCTTAGACATTTAATTATAAATTTAATTTGTTTAAAAATTATTATTTAAAATACAGTTTAAATGTGCTACGATTACTCAAGCGCTTTCTGTTATACGGCCAATAAAAAGGTCTACGGATTCTAATACTTTTATCATTTGGAACACACAATGTTGTGTCCTTTCCTTTGCCTTCACATTTTGTTTTCTGCTTCTAATCTGGGCTTGGTCAATTCGTTCCAAAATATTCCAGTTTGTAGACTTTAAAAACAAAATGTGAAGGCAAAGGAAGGGACACAACATTGTGTATTCCAAATGATAAAAGTATTAAAGTCCGTAGACCTTTTTATTGGCCTTATAACAGAAAGCGATTGATTAATCGTAGCGCATCTCTTGCTGGTATTAAAAAATATCAGCAAACTAGTCAGCAACGCTAAAGACGTGTTAAATTTCAAGAAGAAAAAAAAACAAATAACGAAATTAATGAAGACACTGAAAAGGCTGAGAATATTGCACCAGTTACTTGGTATACCCAATATTTTTTATTTGCCTTCTGTTTCGTTCTATTGGAATGCATGAGGTTGATAAATCGACAAATCATTATTTTAGCATTTACCCTTCACTTCCTACATTACTCATTTCACCTGTAATTATAATAGACCACAGATGTCAGTACTGACTCGTTTAAAACTAAATTGGAATGCTTAAATCTCCTGTTTTGGTGATGAAAGCCATCTAATCCCCGAATGTGTTTTAACCTTTTAGTTATTTTCAAGCCTGTATCAAAAACTAATTTATAATGAGTTTGCATTGCGGCTAAATATTACAGCTATACTTCTTTCTTTGAAAAACGGGTTACGTGAGTCCATCAGTAATTTTATGAGAAAGGCAGAAATAGTGGCATAGGTTCAAGTGTTTCATATAATTAATAATGTGTAGCAAATATATTTTTGTCTAATGCGATGAAATATATTTTGTCTTCTTCTTCTTCAGCCTTAAATAATCCAACTTTGGACATAGGCCTCCCCCAAACAAATCAACCCAGTGTTTTCTATTTCGTGCCACTTGCTTTCAGTTGTGTCCTCCTATTATATTTTATATATTTCTTATATTTTGTCTAGTTTGTAAACACACACACACACACACACACATATCCTGATTGGTAAAAATTGTCTCTTGTTTTTAAGTTTATGTTTAAATATTGTTTTCAATTTTCCTAGACCATTCCTAATAATAAAATAACCTAAAATTGTTTAGATAAGTTCATAAAACACAAACAAATAAAAAAAACTTGTTTATAGATCTTCTTCTTCATGTACCATGTCCTTTCAGAACGTTGGTTACCATCATAGCTATTTTAATTTTATTGACTGCCACCCTAAATAGCATGCTTGTATCTACACCATACCAATCTCGCAAGTTCTTCAACCATGAGGTTCTTCTTCGTCCTGGACTGCGTTTGCCTGATATTTTTCCTTGCATGATATTTTGTAGCAATCTATATTTGGGACCTCTCATTACATGTCCGAAATATTCCAGCTTTCTCTGCTTGATGCTTTTTATAATCTCAGTAGTCTTGCTGAGACGTTCAAGTATTGTGGAGTTACGAATCTTCTCCACCCAGGAAACTTTTAAAATTCTTCTATAGCACCACATTTCGAAAGCCTCAAGGCGATTTAGATCGATTTTATTCACAGTCCAGGACTCGACAGCATAAAGTAAGACCGAGAACACGTAGCAGCGAAGTAGGCGGATTCTTAATGCCAATTTTAGGTCTCTGTTACATAACACCTTGGACATCCTTCTAAAAGCTGCTCTAGCCTGCTCTATTAGATCAGACGTAATCTAGTTTATAGATCAGACGTATTATTCTTATATTCCGATATGGATGATGAACTTTGGGTGTGCTAGAGTAATGATGTAGATATTCGGATGATTTCAATACTCGGATTCAACGTATTCGAATTATCTAAATACTCGGATTAATTATTCGATTCCGAATTAATTCAAAGAGGACGACATAAGTGGGTGAAGTCAGAGTAGAGCGTGCGTATACGGTGCTTACTGTGAACATTACAGTTGGCAGAGGCGAAAAAGGAACAAGTTAAAGATGGGATAACCGTTTCGGTGTAACAGTTAATCTAATTAGGATATAATATTATGATTATGATTAATTATTTCATAAACAATGAATAACAAGCACTAATAGAAAAAAGGTATATATTTCAGTTTTTTATTTACTAAATATAATTTATGTGAATTTCTTAATATAAATTATCGTCCACCTCTTCTTTATTTCTAACTAACGTCTCCCATAAATCCCATAATTTGGGTGATAAGACACAGTAATACATTTTATTAAGTAAGACGGTGTTGCTTAACCTTTTCTGGGACTAGTGTTCAGTGTATGCTTAGAATATTTATTAAATAAAGTAGTGTTAAAAGTGTAAAAGTCGTGTAAAAAAAATGGCACCAGCAAAAAAGTCCATTGTATGGATTTTTTTTAATAAATCTGCTACAGATAAGAGTCTTGTTACTTGCAAATTCTGCTTTCAACAACTCAAGTACTTTGCAAGTACAAGTAATTTAAAGCAGCATGTTATGCGAAAACATAACTTGCAATATAAGAACTTAACAAAGAGAGTTTCGTTCCTAATAATGAAGTAGAAGAAAGTGAAGGAATACAATTTAATGAAAATCCAGCGCCAGCAGTGACCCCTCAAACTGAGATTGCTTCTACATCGAGTAGTTCTAATGCTCCTTATTATAACACAGTGGAAGTCTCAACATCTTCAAAAAGAAGTGCTAGTGTTAAATATTCGCAACCCGTCGCCAAACGTGCAAAACAGTTAAAAATTTATGGTGCCAAGAACACAAATGAACTGTCAGAAAAACAAAAGACTGATTTAGATTTAAGTTTATTAAAATTAATCGTTACAGATTTTCAACCTGTATCTATTGTGGAAAATCGTGGCTTCATAGAATATACCAAAAAGTTAAACCCATTATACACCTTACCAAGTAGACAAGTTTTAACAAATAGACTATTACCAGAAAAATATGTGGAAATTCAAACAAAAATCAAAACCCTGTTGGGTACTGTACAATATGTTTCTCTAACCACAGATATTTGGCAGTCAGACAGCAACAAGTCATACATTTCAGTGACCTGCCATTTTATAAACAACATGAAATTATGTTCTCAAACCTTAAGTGTCAAAGAATTGGAGCAGGAGCATCACACTGGTCGAAATGTAGCAGATCATTTATCTAAATGCATTGAAGATTGGAATTTGGACAATAAGATAGTAACATTTATTTCTGATAATGGCTCGAATATAAAAAATGCAATTATAGAACATTTGCGAAAAAACCATCATCCTTGTGTAGCTCATACGCTAAATTTGAGTACCAAAGAATCTCTAAATGGCAATGCAATTCTGAAAAATATAATTATAAAAAGTAAAAGATTAGTAGGATATTTTAAGCATAGTGGACTTGCTACAATGAAATTAAAAAACTGTCAGGAACAAATGAACTTACCCGTGTTAAAAGTGAAGCAAGCTGTAGATACCAGGTGGAATTCTGTTTTGTTAATGTTGGAAAGACTTTTAATAATTAAAGACAGTTTAACCATAGCCCTCACAAATTTGCCTGCAGCACCCGAAAATCTAGATGCTTCAGAATGGGCCATAGTGATAGATTGTGTACCAATTTTAAAACCTATGGAGTTATTAACCAGTGAACTATCTGCAGAAAAATATATAACTATGTCTCTTATAGTTCCTTTAGTTCGAGGTTTACAGTGGCATATAAAAGATTTAAAACCTATGACAGATGTTGGATTATGGCTGCAAAATCAATTGATCGAAATCGTTTCTAGGCGTTTAGGGTCTCTGGAGGAAAACAAAATAGTAGCAAAAAGTACATTTTTAGATCCACGATTTAAAAAAACTGGTTTCGGTCTAGAAGCAAATGCGAATAATGCTCAATCATGGATTATTGATGAGCTTACATCAATGATCTCTGCCACTTTCGAAAATGCTGATGAAGCAAGCGATCGACAAGAACAGGTTACAAAACCAAGCGAGTCTGATAATGTTGTGCCAACCTCCTCAAAAATTTGTCTCTGGTCACATTTTGATCAAAAGTTAGCAAAAGTGAAAACTAAAACAACACCATCTACTTCAGCAGCTCTCTGTGTAAGACAGTATTTAGAATTACCTTACTGTCCTAGGTCCGATAATCCCTTAGATTTTTGGGAGAAGCATAAAAATAGTATGCCCGAATTATATCGCCTCCATTTAAAATATTTATGTGTACCTGCAACATCTGTACCTAGTGAACGACTATTCTCGAAAGCCGGACAACTTACCAACTTAAGAAGAAACAGATTAGCGCCAAAAAATTTGGACATGATTTTATTTTTAAATGGTTGTTTATAAATTAATATTTCTTTTCTATTTAAAAATTTTGTAATTTTTTTTTAATAAATTTTTTCTTTTTTTATATATGTATTGTTTTAATTTTGACAATTTGATTTATTATATTGTTACTATTTTACTTTTTACTAAATATTTTCTTTAAAACCTGATTATTTTTGTTTTTAATAAATAAACGCACCAAGCAGTTCTATCATAACATTAACAATTATTAAATTCGTATAACAGTTCAAGAAAATATAACCGTTCCCGTTACTTTTGCATTGACTTGACGGAGTCGCTTTCCCAACATTCCGAATCTGAAAGGAGATGCCGAAACCAGTAGACCGTTTTTATTCGGATCTGTAACCGTAATCTGTATCGACTGGGAATTCAACACAAGACATCCGAATAGTATTCGCATTCGTATTCGTATCGTCAAAAAATAATCGGATTAATCCGAGTAATTGAATATTCGGATTAAACGAATATTTTAATTCGAATTCAGACATCACTATGCTAGAGCACGTTGAAATTGCAGGCTGTATAGTTCATCTCAGGCTGAACTGCTTGCTATCAAAATATTGATATTAATTTTGACTTGTGAAATAGAGATCGTCCCTGAAGTGTCCTGAGATATGTTGGCAAGTAAGATGGTTTTCTATGCCTAGACTATATAACATATACATACGTTTGTTCGCCTTGTCATTAATATTTTTCCTGTTTTAAAATTACCAGTATTATTGGAAAAATGCCATTATGTCATATGTTATCCCATTTTATGGTGTTATAGACAAACAAATGTTTATAGAAATATAATAAGCGTATAAGTATAATTTACCCAAAACTCTTATGTAGAAGTCAATTTTAAATAAACAAATAAACAGGGAAACAAATTAATCTTACATTGTTTTTGCATTTAAATATGCTTTGTAATGTGAGACAGAAGATATGCAGCAACAAATTAATATTGTAAAAACAATTTAGAAAGCATTGTAATTTGTTTTTCTATTCTAATTTATTTGATCTTATTTGACATTTAGATTAAGAATAGCAAATTAAATAATAATTAATTAGCGATTGATTTGGTGAGTGCCATCTGACTTGATTTTTTTGCAAAAAGAAAGTAGTATTTATAAATTATAATATTTTATAACATTGGGCGTATGTGAAAGCATGTGACTTGCCGATGGTATAATTTAGTGTAATTAGACTTTTAAAAAATTGTTTAAGATTTCTGAATAACTATATGATCATTTTTTTGTAAACACGTCTTATAATTATAATATAAGTTAATGTGCAGTTTTCATAATACCATTTTCGTAACACAACTAATGTTTCTAAAATACGTTAGTTCTTTTTTCACAAGACAACATAAAGACATAGATAATGTGTGGACAGATATCACATTTATAATTGAATGATCAGAAGAAGAGTGGTTAGATAATAACAATTTGCTGGGGCAAAAGACTAGTCAAAATATAGATAAATTACGGGAACCACATCAAAAAGAGGATATATAAATTACAACATATCGGAAGAACTGAATACAATTTTTATAACAAAGACATGAGAAATGGACGTTACATTACTAGCAGAAAGATATTTTCTGTAAGGACGAAGAATAGAAATGGAGCAGCGGTCAATGACAAGCAGGTGGAGACATCATTTTAAAATAATTACTATTTTAATGGGAATAAACCACAATTGAAGTTTAAAATAAGTTTACTAACGTTTCAATCTGCATTTCCGAAATCGTTCCTTAAATACAAAACAATAATAAATTAAACAATTTTTGTTTTTTGATACTTGGTGAAAAATTCTTATTACTATGGAATCACTAACAAGAGAATTTTACTGTCATCAATGGCATGTGGTGGTCAAAGACGAATCATATGCTATGATTTTTTCTGACAGATAGTCTCAAGTTAATGTTGATTTCATGTAATCGAATGAACCATCTTACAATAAAGTCGTCCCAGGAACGCAACTCAGTAATATTGGCAATAAAATTTTAAAGTCGTTCGCTTTAAAATGTTTAGTATATGTCTGAATTGTCAATATAAATGAGTTAGATAAAATTAAATTATTAGAAGAACTTTTCAAATGCAAATGTCAGAAAAGAAATTTTTCGTAAGCGAACATAGCTACATTGAAGTAGATAGCATACATAGTGTTTAGAAATGGGCAAAAGTATGTTCCAGTTTATGTCATGCATGACTGCCTTAATATTTTCCGTACCTATTGCAAGAACGTGTAGATCTGGCAAGAAATCATATATTATAGAACTCAAGTATTGTTGCAGTTTCGCAACGATACATAAACATTTATTAAATATGAACAGTCTTTTTGTTAGTTTCTATTCTCCTCGTATATTTTAAACCAGATTTTCGTGTAAGTGACACAGCCGTTTTAAGGGCTAAAGATTGCAAGGCGGGCCATCTGCGAAATATCAGCACATGTGTGTGTATCTAAAATAAGGGTTTGCGTTCCATAGAAAAGAAGAGTCGAAATGCATCTCTCAACCGATGCAGACATGTATGTGAAGACGAAGAGTACCTGACTCCGTAGCGGTCTTTTGACGAAAAAAGACGCTAATGTGCAACAGAAAACTTTGGTAGTGGAAGTGTCGCTGAAGACACAATTTACGATAGCGTTGGGGCTATCTTTTTCATGGGGTAAGGAAAAATACACCATTTATATACGATTGCTGCATATATCAAGTACGCGCACTTGGTATATTTATTTGATAACTTTTTTGGAACATTATTTCATTTGTGCCGCAATCGCGATTGAACAGTGTCAATTGGACATTTTACATTTGTTTCGCGGTTTACATACTGTATTGTATATTTTTGTACTTTGTTAATACCGATTTTATTTCTTGTGTGCTTTTTATTAATAATTCTATTAATTAATTATTTGTATGCTACCGCATTATTACTTTTTTTATATCAATGACATATAAATCCATATTTTTATGTATTTTTTTTGTAATATGATTAATTTGTTTTTGTATCTTTTATGTATAGTATGTTTGCTGCTATGGTAGGTTTTGTCTTTTGTTTTGTCGGTGGTTTTTAATAGAATCGACATCTTTTTGTTTTGGTCTTGTTTATGGTTGTCTTTTGGTGTGTTTGTTGGTGTATTTCATAGTAGGTAATAGTTAGGTTTGTAATATATTCTTCTTCTTTTAAGTAATATATTCTTCTTCTTTTAAGTAATATATTCTACTTTAATTATAATGGTATAAGTATTTGGTTATGTATATTTATGTTTAATTTTACACCTTTTCAAAATAGAGTTTTATACAGTCCACTGGCTTTAATTTCTTTTCTTTAGTTTAATATACATACTCATTTCGAAAGGGGGAAACCAGCGAGTTCTGGATTGAACAGAATATCTCTCCCCCTTCAGGATGACCTTAATTGTTATATTGAGGTCATCGTATGTGCAGAACGCAACAAGTATAAGGACTTTTTGTCTTAGAGGTGCTGTCAAAAGTAATAATGAAAAATAAGACAAGAAACAAAAATAATTGGGAAAAACAGGATCTTTTAAAGCTTTATCAATCAGAAGTTATCTCGGATGAGTTTAGTCAGTAAGGCGTTGTTAAGCTCGCAGGACCCCGACTATAGTATACCTGTGATGTTAAAAATAACCTGGAAAGTGACTAACTGTATGCTTTTCATACTTTTTTTTTTTAAATTTCACTTCATTTTAACATTTTTTTACAAAGTTTTTCGTCTGCAATGTTATTTATTTTAATATTTTTCAGTCAAATATTTGCCGTTAGAACCAGAGTTAGAATTTGTAGTATTCAGATCCAGAATTCCAACCCCTTTCAAATTTGTCTGCAACAATTTTCCAATCATTCTTGTTTATTGGAAACTAAAAAAAGATAATTATGTAGTTCTATAAAAATATTTTGTTTTGTGAAACAAGCGTTGATAATAATACGGTTGATAATGTCCATATTGTTGACCAAGAGTACAGCCAAGACATTGAACAGTACACTATAGAAAATGAATTTATGGTAGATGTATAATTGTAAATTTGTATTGATATTGCCTTCAATAAAGAAGACTACTCTTCAGGGTCCTGTACGGAAAAAGTCTAAATTATCTGATGATAAGGACATACAGGACGTAAAACATAAAGTGAACAAGGAATATACTGTTTTACAAAATGCAGCTAACAAACTCAAAAGATCAAAATGTTTATACTATATATGGAGAACTGATCGCAGAAAAACTCACATTCACTAAGCATTCTGTTACTCTCATCACAAATATTAATTCATATGGCAAACTTCAGAAACTATCTGAAAAATTACTTGTGGGAAAACTTTTAAAAAGTAGTGAAGGCTTTTGAAACTATCTCCTGTTGCTAGAAATCGGAGAGCTATGGCAAGGCGCTCATTTGCTGGAATCACATTTCTTCGCTTTGTATCTTTCTTACTAATAATTACTCTCACTTTAGAACGCAGATAATTAAAATTCTTACTGGACATTCGACAGAAATATTGAAATTTTCTAGATGGCTCTTTTAACAAGTCTGCCAATCTGTTTGTGCCACTATACCCGAATTTAAACATATGCATTTTAACAAAATTGTCTTGTTACTACGCACATGCAAATAAAATTTTTTGCATTTTAATAGTCTACTTTGATTAAGTGATACTATCCACTATCTTCTTCTTCTTTGCTTTTTTTTCTGCTGTTTAATAATAAACTTCCACCAGACATAATGACAAAACCAGTTAAATTTATAAGAAGCGCTGATTCACTATCCTTTCTGTACTTTTGTGTTCATTTTATACGAATACTTTCATGAGTACTCAAATATTTGATATTTAACAAGCACTTGTTCAGTATTTGCCAAATATCGCATGTCTGACGCGGCCTTAAGATAGACAAAACGAAAAATATGATTTATGCAAATAGTCAGAAATTTTAAGTTTGCTATAAAAATCAAGGCACTAAACAAGTATACGTCTTATCGACTACACTATTTAATTTAGTCTTAGATCATTTTTTAAGGGAAGGTAATATCCACAGGAAACGTGCAATATACGCTCTACAACACTAGTACCCAGTAGCTTTCGCAGATGACTTGGATTTCCCAACAAGATTAAAAAAAAGGGCTAAAAGACATAACAACCAGAAGACTGAAGAGAAAAACAAGAGAAAAAGTTAAGATGTGAACAAAAGAAATTAAATATATGATTCAAAAAAGCGGTAAAGATATACACGAAGATTTTAGTACGTAAGTAAGTGCTCAAACGGAAAAAAATATAATTTTAATCTGACAGTAAACATCAATAATAGAAATGACTAATCAACATAACTCTAGAGAAAAATTAACAAAGGGAGTAGAAGTCCAGGAGCACAAATAACATATTTAAAATCAAAGCCATAGAACTGTCATAAAACCGGTCACATTGTAGAAATACGAACGGTAGAAAGTAAACGGATATTTAGAAAGGAATATTGGAACATGAGTGAGGAAAATACTAAGGAGAATGTATATAGAGAGATTAAAGATAGCGCAAGTTGGTAAAAATAGAACAAATATCGAAATATTGGAAACACATGTGAAGAGTCCTTCGTTACCTAATTGTTTAAATTAGATCCCAAAGAATAAGGCGACCGAGCCACGTAAAGGGAATGCATTAAACAAGAGTGCCAAAGATCGCATTAATAACAGAAATAAAAGGAACGAGAAAAAGAGGAAGATCCAGAAGAAAGCATAAGGGTAAGATTTAGAGAAGTTAAAAGGTAAAAATTGGAATATTAGGATACAATATAAAAGAAAATGAAGGGGAAATCTCCAATTTGTAGCAGTTTATGTATATTTAGGTTCAAAAAAATGGACAAAATACATGTAATGAAACCATCAAAAATAAGATAGAAATGCTATAAATAGTTATCTTTAATATTAGTTAAATTACTAAAAATCATTTACCATAATCATCACGTATCGATCATGCAATAATTGGTAATTAGACCATGGCGATGCAAAATCGATGCAAAAAGCATTAGCGTAAGTGATAACTACGATACAAAAACCCAAAAGGGATATGAAATGAGTTACAAGATTATATTCAAGATTTGACTGTAATCCTTGATCTACTTTATTTATGTAGGTATAGTAAGGCAAAGAAGAATTTTTTAGAGTTACTTTGGTTAAGTTCTTTGGAATTGGAGACCTACTCGCCAAACTAACTTGTAGTTTCGGCTAAAAACCTTTAGATCAACAAAGAAACATGGTTTGCTTACAACAAATCCGAGATATTTTATGACCTTGCCCCTGCAAAATGTTATAAAAATAAAAGCGTTTTACAACCGTCAACATATTATCGAAAGTTTCGTGTGCTGATTTATCACTAAAAAAACATAAAAGCCAGTAGTGAAAGTTTTATCAATAAGTGACAAATAGTAACGTTAATGACATCATTATCATGCATAACTTTATGTGATGAATTAAATAATTCATGAACACACCTTTCATAAACGTATCATTAAGCTTTACTGCTTATTACTATTGGGGGTTTGGCGAATTTTAATCAAAATTTTTAGTAACCGGAGGTGTCATTAGATACATAGTGTTTTCTCAAATTTCTAATTATTGTAATAGGCGTAATCTTTTTCTTGAAAGATAATTAAGGTTTACCCTTTAACGCAGGTAGATATATTTAGGTTACTTTTTAACAAAAATTAATTAACAAACTCTTCAAAATAATTAGTAACACATGTGACTTAAACTGTTTAATCTAGGACGACCAAGATGGATCTCATTTTATGATTATTGTTAGTAGATAATTTAATAGATAAGATATCAGCAGAACCCATAGCTAAATTTGCTTATTGCTGAATAAGTGAGCATGTTAAGATTATTGTTATAGAAACTATCATATTGTTGGTGTTAGAAGAAGTAAGAAATTACATAAAACTGCAATACAAGGAAAATAAACAAACCGTTCAGGAAATGATAACTGGCAGCCTAACCGACCTTTCGACCATTTGGACTATCAATACCGTTCACGAGCAAGGCTTATATCCATACCACCTACAACGTGTAGAGCACCTATAAATGGAATATTATGCCTGCTGTATGCAATTTTGTCGCGTTGTACTGATCCATGCATACTTTTTACCGATGAAGTTCAGAATGTTCCACTTAACATCAGAATGCAAATGTGTTATCAGCACGATTGAGCTCCTGCACATTTTGCTTGTCAGGTCAGGCAACATTTAAACAGAAAATTTCCATGGCTTTGGATTACTCGCAGTGGCCCTATTAATTGGCCTCCGAGGTCTCCAGACCTAACACCATTAGACTACTTTTTATGGGGATGGTTCAAAAATGAGGTTTACAAGGTAAACGTCGAGACTCGAGATGCAGTAATTCGACAAATTAGAGTATTACAAATAATGCAGCTACTATTAGAGCAAGCCACGATGCAAGCAGGAAGCAAAGTTGAATGTTTAAATGGTGCTCCCCACTATATCCAGTGATTACCAATATCTTTATTAAATACTACGAGACCGAGAACTGTCCACTTCTTCTTCTTGTAGTTCCTTCTCCTATCGAAGGTTGGCTATCATCACAGCTATCCGTACCTTATTGGCGGCTGCTCTAAAACGATCTACCGAGCTGCAACTATACCACTCTCTTAGGTTTCTCAGCCAGGAAATTCTTCGTCTTCCTATGGATCGTTTACCTCTGATTTTACCTTGCATTATGAGCCTTAATATCTCATATTTCGCACCTCTGGTAATGTGGCCTAAATATTCCAGCTTTCTTGTTTTGATGTGTTTTATGACCTCGCAATCCTTTTGTAGCCTTCTTAACACTATCGGGTTTGACACTATCCACATGAACGCTCAAACCTACATGTTTGCTGCGATATGTTGACAATACATTCGTCATTTGGCTCCATGACTGGCATGCTTTGGTGTCTTTTCAAACTCATCTAAATGGTACACATTATAGTATCCAGTTCACGATGGAGGTGAAAACTGATTCATCCCTACCGTTTCTCGACTTTATCATAAAGAAAAACCAATCCCAAGGTTTTTACCACTCTGTTTATTAAAAATCCGCCCATACCAATCGTTACTTGAATGCCAACTCTCATCATCTTTCCTTTACAAATTAATTCAGACATTATTACGCGATGCATCTAGACTCGCTAAGCTCTCTAGTTTAAAACAAGCCCTCATCCAAAAAGTTACCGTGACAATCACATTAATAGAAGAATCCACAGAAATCAATCTTCCACTCAATCTCAACCTAAAGATTCAGACCCTCACCATACGAAAGCTTTTCTTCCTTACATCAAATGTGTCACTGACAAATTCGATAAACTTTTAAATCAAGATGTATAAAGTCAATATTTAACCCCCAAGAAAAACTTTCATCTCTTGTTCGATCAATTAAAGACAACATTTCAAATAAACAACACCAAGTTTATGAAATTCCCTTTGCTCTGATCCTATATAGGCCAAACAAATCGTAGAATCCAAAATAGGATTTATAAACAATCCATTTCTGTTCGCAATTCCGACTCAATTTTAGCTCTAGGTCAATACCATCTTCATACATCTCCCATTCGCTTCTACAAATCCAGAATTATCCGAGAAGCCATAAAAATTGAAAAAAGGCCAAATTGTCTCAATAAAAGAGATGACGACATACGGTTACCTTCGACTTGGAGACCTCTCATAAACAAAATATTGTCCGCTTCACCCGTAAATCAAAATCCTACTTTCAGAAATGTTTGCACCAACCCTTGCGCCAATCCCCACGCTAACCTTGACGACAACCTTCACAAAAACGTAATGTATTGGTTAGTGATCAGTGTAGTAGTGTCTGGGGGCTCGGGAGACTGAGACCTCGGAAGCCCTGAAGAAGACATCGACAAGGATTGAAAGCTCAGCGCAATCATAATCGACGGAGATCAACTTGAAAAACTATTGAGTATAATATTAATTCCTGTGATGGTAATATTCTTACTACTTTCTTACTCAAGCTAATATTCAAAAACCCTTGAACCGATTGCAATAAAATTTTGTGAATGTATATTTGTTGGTCCAAATTAGGAGATAGGATTTTTTCTATTGCCAAAAAACCACATTTGCTTTAACCTTAGTCAAAATTTAACCTTTACGTTTGACTAAATTAAAGTGGTTACACTGATTCCTGGTAGCAGCACTGAAGATGGAATATGCGTTTCGAAAACTGTGTGTGATGTAGCCAGAAGGGGTTCTTTTAAATATATAATACTTTTTACACAGGATTTTTTAATAAAAATTCTTATAAATTCTACTTCATTTTGATAGTAGCTAAGTAAAGAGGAGTAGTATGTAGTAGATAGATTACGACTTCATAGTTTATCAGGACATAGGTTAGGCAGAACTTGATATTTTAGTCAGAATCGAACAGACATTATTCGGCTAGAAAGGCGAATATACTGACCTTTCTGATCAACCTAGGGCGTACTTAAAACGATTTAACCAAATTTTGTAGACTAGTATAATGAGAAAAACTTAAAATTTATATTATTTGAGTTTTTCTTGTCTAAAACCACTTTTTATTATCATTCAACGGAAAGAAATAAATCATGATGGTCTGAAGCTATAACGTGATTGTGACCTACGTTTTTTAACTTTTACATAAGAATATTAATGGATCTATTTTGTACTAGCGGCAATGACCTTTGGTAACAGAACGTACTAACATAAAACAATACTTACGTTACAGCTTTTATATCTAAAAGCCGGAACGTTAATAAGATTATTTTAATTTTTGTCAAAAATTGCACATAAATATGACATGCTATCTAAAAAATACAATTAGAAAGGTACCAGAGAATTACAATCCATTTGGAATATCTAAAATTGTTGAAAATGAGAGGTTAATTGGCTCACAAAAATATGAAAAAAGCCAAATATAATACAAATAACTTAAATTAATCTATATAAGTATATAAATTGACAACTATTACTTTAATATACTAAGAAAATAAAAAAGAAAGTGAACAGGCAGGAATTTAGTTTAGAATTCGCAAAAAGACAAAGGAGTTTAACAACATACTATAATACTTTTAAATTCCTACAATTTTAAAATGAGACTGACCAACAATTTCGGAATAATTATCTAGATCAGGAACTTCACATTGATATAGTTAAAAAAGAAATAAAGAAGATTGTTTGTTGTCAGGAGAAATAAATCTATAATTATATAAACGTGAAATATTAGAATGAGTAGCTAGCTCAGATCTTTAGTGTCGTCCTTTACGAGGTAAAAAGCTGGAATGTCACATAAGATGCAATCGAACAGTCGGAGGGATTCGAAATGTAGTATTACCGACGTATGATAAGGATTTCAAATATACACTATACAACTAATATAAGCTCAAGAGGCCAAGAAAAGACAAAATCACCGTAAAAAAAACGAAAATCGAAAAATAAAAATGTAGCATCTTATGAAGCACTCGGCACGATCTAAAGGAATAAAAAGGATACTCAATTTTGGTGCTCAAATGACATCGCTAATGAAGTATACAACAAAAATCAAGCATATCAGAAGTGGCAGCAAACAAATGGTCCAGATCATAAATGAACTTATGCAAGATCATACAGAGAAGTAAAAATCTAGTAACTGAAGCAAAAAATATGTCTGAGAAAAGTAAATGAAAAGAGTTCAACAAATATATAGGGTCAACATGATCAAGAGAAGCATAGATAACGGTAAAAAACCTAAAAAAGTGAGTAGAATAGATTTTATAGAAGAAAGATCTTGAATCGAACATGAAAGATCTTGAAACAACATATGAAGTGGAATACAATGAAGATGAAATTAATAACAATACAGAACGTAAAAAACGCAATACTAGATATAAAAAATGGAAAAGCATGCGGACAACAAGGTAAACAGAATGAATTCCTAAAACATAGCCCTCAAGTATTACAGGAATTACTAGCGTATGTTTCCCCTTATTCTATGAAGCGTATGACTTACCACCAGATAAAAGCACATATTAATAACATCTACAAAAAGTAGATAAAAGGAATTATTTAAACTACAGGGGGCTGTCATAAATTCACTCTCAAGAATCAACGGAAAAATAGTAAAAAATAAAATTGAAAGGAAGATGATAGATGTAGAAGAATAAGATGGCTTTCGTGTAGGCAAATCCTGTATGGACAACATATTTTCTTTAATGCAGGTTATTAAGAAAAGATTAGCCCATAACCTTTCAAATTATATTGTCTTTAAAGATATGACAAACGGAAAATCAAGGAATAAACAAAAAATATATAAGAGCAGTACAACTTATAAACAAAAATATACAAAAATAAGACAGTAAACATTAAAAGTAGAGACAAATTAACTAGAGAAATTCCTAAAGAGAAATAAATCAACAATTAAGGTCATGGAAAGGAACGATTGGAGACGATAATTCCAGCCACTAGACTTAATAGAATGAGAAATAAAGATATTAGGAGAGAAATGTAAATTGATCTAGACATATTAGACAAAATTGAAGTCAAAATTCCAAACTGATACAGACACCTGCAGAGAAAGCCTAAAAATATATGGCCAAATAATATAGAAAAATGGACTTCGCCCACTATAACCCATTTATAGAAGAAAACGAGTAAGGATATCGCATTCATATTTTACCATACTTGCAATAAACTTTGAATAATCGTATATGTCATACAGTTGTTTACAATTTTGAACTAAGATGGAAGCAGCACTGACGTTTTTTAAAACATGCTCGTTTTATAAGAGTCGCAGTCATTAATATTGTAAGAGTACGCGCGAACTCTTGTAAACTCTTATTTTTTCTTTTGTTTCAGCATGGTTTCACAAAACGAACCTCCAAACGTACTTTATGGTCACTGGTGGTTATAAAGCCAGCAATAAAAAGGGCTGCAAATGGAGTAAGTAAGAGAAGCGTGGCAAAATCTATAGGACTGGCTGAAAGTAGGTTAAGAAAAAGGCTAAAAAGAACAACTTTAGCTACAAAGCTGAAAAGATACGATCTTACTTTAAGAGCAGAAAAGGAAGAAGAGTTGTGCAACTATATAAAAACAATAAACAGCATGTTTTACGGGTTAATTTCTAGAGCTCTAAGAAGTCTATCGTTTGAAATAAATAAATTAGAATATCGTTTCGATAGAACTTCAAAAACCGCAGGCAAGGGTTGGCTGCGTGGATTTTTGAAACGCATAAATATGTTAGTTTGAGCCACCGCTACTAGCGGCGCCAGGGCTATAACAAATATAAATTTCAGTCACATGCAATTTACAATATAAATGAATCGGGATTTTCTACTGTCCCAAAGAGGCCTTCTAAAGTTTTCTCTACAAAAGCAAAAATGTGTGCTGATAAAAAATCTGCGCAGAACGGGGAATCAATGTTAATGTTGTATGCGCAATGAGTGCTAGTGGACAATATATTCCTTTATATATACACTTAAAAGAATGGACGCAGAACTTACAGAAACAGTTGGAATGGCATCCGATCATGACATTCTTGATCAATCGGGGTCTGTTTTTAATTATGCCACACATCTTAGAGATCATGCTACGCCGACAAAGGAACAGCCAGTCCAATTGATAATGGATAACCCCACTTCCCATTGTTTCATTGCAGCAATTGATTTGTTTTGAGAATTATCGCATTAACATTTCTTCCTTATAGTAGTCAGCGTATTCAGTAACTTGACAGATGTTTTTTATACTGCTTAAAAAGTTTTATTCCAACGCATGTGAAAAATGGCTGACGAACCATCCATGGCGGATAATTACGATTTACCAAACTGCTTCAATATTTGTACCTACATATGTTAAAGCTGCTTCTATAAAGAACGCGATTGAAGGTTTAAAACAACGAGGATATGTCTCTTTAATAACTCCATATTTACCACCTTTGTCACAGGACGACAAGAACCTGCTACAGCTACAGCAACTACGGAAGTAGAAGCGCTTAACATACAATTAGGATTCAATAGTACAATAGAGTCAATAAAATGGGTCAATGTGGTCGCCAACATCATAATAAGATAGGCACCTTTAGAAGAAGAGACAGACTTAAAAACGCACCAAATGTTTTAAACTTGTGTTAAAGATAGTTAGAACTCAATATAGTATAGTAAATCCTAGCAACAATACAGAATTATGCATGATCATTAATTTTTAAGGTGAACCATTCGAAATACCTAGGACAGTAAGATACTAGATTAGATTAAATGCAAAATATTGGTTAGTAGTAAGATTTAGTGCATTGTTCCTATCGAAGTTAATAAAAATAGCTTAGTGTATTTCTCTGTATTTTAAAAAATAGTAGAAAAAACTTAATTGACCACACTATAAAGCTTTTCACACTTAAGCTAATGGTCATTTTATTATGAGACATCATGTATAATTTTAAAAAATAAAAAAAACAGTACATTACAACAATTTAAAACAAACAAATATTTGGTGAAAATGAATAAATATTGCTGATGAATGGAAGTGTCTACGTCAACAATCAACGGCGGTGTTGTATACAAACATTGCATAAAATAATATATACAAACACACATACACAATCGATGCTCTTCTACCTTACTGTGTAAGATGTTAAAATAGTAAAAAAAAATTCAACACTGGTTGTTCCCAAATGATTGCAATATCATGCACAATTGTATTCTATATTCTGCTTTCACATCTAAAACTGGCGCCTTATTAGGTCTAAAGGCTTCGACCTTAAAATTATCTGAATTAAAAAATAATATAGATACTTAAGGTACTGCAATAAACTATCAAGACATTTTTTCAAATCGAGCGTAGGATAAAACTTACTTATCCATGTAGTATACAAATTAAATCCAACGACTTAAATTATTACTAAAGATCCTGAAATTATGGAAAGATTTTGTCGGAAATGATATTCCCCTAACTCTTCTAACAGGTGGTCTCCACTTGAAAACTTTCTGAGATAATCTTTCTATTGCATTTTTTCTCATGTGCCCATATCACAGAAGTTGTTTTTCCTCTATTATACCAGTTAATGTTGTGCCTACTTCCATTATTTCCCTTATCCGGTCATTTTTAATCCGGCCTTTTATATTATACTTACATCATCTTCTCCAATACATTATCTCCGTCGCTTTGATTCTTTCATTTTGTCTTATTGTTAGTGTTTATACTTCAGCTCCGTAAGTCACCGTGCTTTCAATAAATGTACTAAAAATGCGTCTCTTGTGTTTTTGGATGTACTGACGTTCAACAGCCCAGGATGTAGTTGTGTAATCATCGTTTTTCTATAAGTGAGTTCTACCCTTGTTCTCCAATTACCATATATATTGAGTGTAATATTATCAACCATATATTGAGTGTTTTCCACGTTTATTTTTAGCCCCCACTTTTTGTATTTTACTACCAGTTTGCAAAACATGTAACTTCAATCATACCGATCTTCTGCTACTACTACATGATCATCGGCAAAATGGAGATTGTATATATGATTTTCCTCTCCCCTCATTTAGAGCTTTGTCAATGTAAATATTAAATAAACTAGGTCAGATGCAACAAACCTGTCTTAAACTTTTTGACATTGTGAATTTATTTTTCGGTTTGGTCCCAATCTCACTTTACGTTTATTATTTTTGTATAGTTGCCTTATCACATTCTAATATATCGTAGGTATATTCTTATTATTCGTTTATCGCTTGCCATAATTTTTTAACTGAGAAGCTATTATATGGTTATTTTAAATCTATAAATATTACATGAAGATCCTATTGATTTTTCTGCTAATTGTTTACAGAAAACATTATCCACACACGACTTACTTAATCTTAAGCTACTTTGTTTATCTGATTCTATCACCTATTCTTAGATTCTCATTTTTCGTATACAAACGTACACTCTACTCATTGACTAAGTAACTTTTATGTTCTTCTTTTCTATAGAACTTATGCAAAACAAGTCTTCATAAATCAGGTGTTTGAGCTACATTCATACGGTCATTAAAAATGTTTACGAGTTCTTCTATTGCAACACTAGGAGAATTTTTATATAATTCTATAGGTATACCTCCGGGTTTTTAAAACCTTAATCTCTACTTTGTAAACAAGTTGGTTAACTATAATAAATATTTAGAAAACTTTGGAGGAGATCTATTACTTGAATAAATTAAACTTATTTTTGGACAAGAAGTAAAACTCGTAGATAAATATAAATATCTAGGATATGAAATTATGATTGGCAGGGATAATTAGACCTATGAATTGAAGAAAAGAATCGGTCTTGGGTGGGCAGCATATGCCCACAAAAACTGAGAGAAACTTTTAAAGTGAACTGTACACATGCCTGCAGAGAAAAAGATTTGATGCGTTCTCAGAGTGTTGACATACGGAGCAGAAACATTCACTTTAACAAAAGCTTTGGCTATCTAACTGAGAGTCGCACAGAGAAGAATGGAGCGGCGATCCATGTTAGGAATAACACTGCGAGACAAACTAAAAACGAAGAGGTCAGAATAAGAACCAGGTGGCTGACGTCATGAAAAGGAGAGCCAGACTAAAATGGAGATGGACATGGAGAGACGGGGTTCGAAACACGAGGAAACACTATGTTTAACAGTGGACTTTTGAGGCTAAATTATAATAATTGATTGGCATAAGGAGCGTTGAATCATTACTTAGGTCTTCAATCATAGCTCTTATCTTTTTTTTTATCAACTGAGAATTGATACCAGCACTTGTGGAAGTTTAACTGAGTATCACCGTAAGGATAATTAATACAATAATCATATCCGTTCCAAAACAATTTCTTATAGTACTACATAATCTTTCAAAATATAAACGTCGATTTAATACGCTGACAAATGAACACAGAAAGATACTTAACATCAAATAACTACCAGTACACCAGTACATCGAAGACGCCAACAAAATTCGACTAAACTGTAGAAAATTATCAGCAAAAACCAAATTCAACCTAAAGCTGCAAGCGTTAGGTTGAATTGTCTGAAGTCTAATCCAACAACACCAAACACCATATTCTGTGTAACCTAAAAACTTTTGGGCCTAAACATAACCTGGTACACTAAACCATTTAAAGAGTAAACAAAATCACACACAAACAAATGAGAAAGTGTACCATATCCATTATTCGACTGCGGTAACGATCAAACCATTTAATACGATTGAAAAATCTGATGAGAAGGCTGTTCCCAAACATTTTTTATTTGCTACGTCAGTGTCGATAAATTATATATCTAAATTTGATGTTTATTAGTAATATTTTACTAACGAATACTTCAAATATCCGTAAAATATCACCCAGTTATTGTGAAAATGAGAAAATGGAAGGAAAAGGAAAATTTTCAGACAGTAGAAAAAAAAAAACATGAAAAAGATGGGAATTTTTATGATTAAAAAAATGTATGAACATGGTTATAGTAATAAACGAAGTAAGGCCAAATAAAAGCAGTTTTGTTCATGGCAATGTTTAAAATTTAGTAGATAACTATTTAGAGATTTTCAATATGACCTTCTGCAATTTTAAACGTTAACTAATTATTATATTATAAGCCAATCCCTATGACCTTTTGAATTTAAGGTGTTTTAGAATTAAATTAGAAATGGTTTTACCGGTATATGATTTTTAGTTGGCAATATCTAGTAAGCGAGGTTTTTGAGTGGTAAATTAATAAAATTACATATAAATAATACTAAGATACTACTTCTTGGGTTTAAGCTAAACAAAAAAATATCAGGACTAGTTTTACAAATTAACCTTCTATTATTACTCCTGCTTTTACTCATGTGTTTATTTTATTACAGCTGTATCGACCTTCAGCCTTTGGATATATTAAAAATCCCTTGATACTTTCACGGGTACCAGAAATCGAATCTGTACTTTCCAAATGAGAGTTAAATCAGAGAACATACGAACACAGTTCGTAGTTCTCTGGTTAAATTTCCTACGATTTGACCTACCACTCCTACCAGGCCACATCTAAACAGACAAAAAACAGCTTAATTTCAACAGCCAATCAAAACAATCTTGAAAGTTTGAAGACAATACAACAGTATTAGAAATTTGAAAACAAAGTTTTCAGTGTTTTATTGTTACACAAAACAATCTTACTGGATAGAGATAATAGATGCAAATAAATTGTGCCAAATAAAGATTAAACTTTAAAATTGTATACAATATAAACCGATACAATAGAGTAAGGAATGATTTAAAGGGAATGTAGTATTAACAAACTTTTTTTAACCTGCAGATTATTATTTAGAGCTCCAAAATGTAATTATTCAAAAAATATTTCACAGACAAAATATTTTGTAATACAATAATGGCAGGGATTGCAAACTGTTTTTTAGGTTTAGAGTTGCAAAGTATTAAGTAATAAATATCATAACTAGTTTATTGCATCTGTTAATAATGATTTCTAGTTCGACCCAAGTAATAGTTGAATCGGTGAGAAGAGAAAGCGAATATATCCATAAATAGGCATTTTTACCTATGGTATTGTGGAAAAACCGGATAAGTCCTGGACATGTCCACTTTTTCTACAAAAGCTACAACGCATGTCCTAATATACATTTGTCATTAATCACTATGAAAGGTGATAATTACAATATGATAATCTCGAATTAGGAATTAAAAAAGGCGAATTCCAGAGTATTGAACGACTATTATTAATAAAAAGCAAGACAATCTTGGATCAAGCAAAACGATTGGAGAACCATGTAGGTATGTTGTTATTACCTCAAATTTTGTTAAATATTTAATTCTAATTTAAAATTTTGTAAATTAGAAAATAAAAATGCTCAAGAGTCTTATCTTCAGTCCCTTATTGAAATAGTGACAGGTGCCCGACGGCGTCCCAGACAAAACACTTAAGATTACAGGAGAAAACCACATGAACACTCATTTTCGTACAGAGTGACAGAGTTTATTCTGTTTGTAAATCTGCATTTTTAAGTTTGCATGCTACAACGAAACACATATAAGGTCGGTTGATAGAACTTTAAGAAAAGGACGAAAACTCTATTGCCATGAGAGGTAAACAAAAACCAGCTAATGCAAAACAACCTAAGGAAATAGTCATGTTTCAGTTAAATATGGATGTTATAGAGCTATCTTCACCGACTTTCATCAGTTAGGCTTCGACAGGCCTTATATTGACACCTGCAGCAAATGCAAAGAACTAGATTTAATAATAAAGTCACAATATTTAAATGATAATACTACCAGGATAGCAATAGCTAAAAAGATGCTGCATATACGTCGATGAAAAATGTTTTTTTCTAAAACGAATGAATTAGAGGCCCTTACCAAAGTGGATCCATCGGTAGGAGGAATATGCATTGACTATATGCAAAATCTATTTCTACCAGTAACACCAATCCAAGATACATTTTATCTAATTCAACTTACAGTCAGTGTGTTTAACAAACACGATATAAAAACCGGTAAAAGATATCTACGTATATCATGAAGGATTAGGCAAGAAGCCCTAACGAAGTGTGTTCCTTCATGATGGATTATATTAAAGCATATGTATCTAAGGAAGTGAAACACTTTTAAATTTTCTCTGATGGAGCTGAAGGTCAAAAAAACACCACACAATTTTAAGCTTCGCCACAGCCCTAACAGACTTCATAAAATTTGTAACGGTGAACCAGTACTACCCTATTCGTAATCACTCGTTTATGCCTTGTGACCTAGCAAAGAGAATAATAAAAAAAGGCTGTTTGGATTTATATATTAAAGAGTATGTAGAACTCATTATAACTGCTAGTAGTAAAAGAAGTTTCACTGTACATCTCATCGAGAATGATAATAGTATTATCAAAGATTATAAGTTTTGGTGGACTATATATTACAAAAGAAATGTTTTATCACACGGATCACTAGCTGGGCATATTCCCAAAGAACACACAGTTTCTTTTTCTATCAGCAAGCTCATGCACTTTTGTTGTAACTCTCAGGCAAAAGATCAAATTGTTACTGATGAATTTATTGATGGACTTCTACGTGTGCGTTTCTACACGCACCAAAGTAGAGCCACTACCTGTTAACTTGGCCTATCCTCAAATCAGAGTTCCAATTAAGAAAAAGAAATTAGAGCATATATTGAAATTTGCACCCTTCTTGGATGAGAACACATCTGGATGCAAGATATTTTATGATTCCTTATTTACATGGTTAACTGCAGAAGGTGATGAATCCGAAAAACTTTGATTTATTTTTTTTTATCTTGGCATTTTGTGTTGTATTGTTTATATCACAATAAATAATCCTAAAATAAAAATGTTGTCTAAAAGCCGGATATGTCTAATAAATAAATATTTATTTTTTGTCCTCTGATAATTGCCTTCACTAAATTTTGTATCAATATTTATATCAGGGATGGATTGCTCTATACAGTGGTAATTAAAATTGTGTTAAATACTGGATAGTTTTTTCTCATTTACCGCTAACTTGATTTTTGTGACATGTCCGCTTTCTCTTCCCACTGATTCAATTGAAACTACGTGAACAAAAAGTCACCTATTTATTTGCCTTATGATATTTATGTAACTGTTATGAAAATGATGAAGTTTTTAATGTACAAGACTATAGATTTTTTATTTAAATTCTTTCAATAGTATACCTAATGAAATGAGAGAGTAAACTCAGTTTTAGATTTCTCAAAAATTAGTAATTTAATGTGTTCTAAATTAACTTTATTCTAAATTAATATTTATTTGATAAAATTTATTCTACTCGTACACCTAATATTTTCTTACAGCATTTTTTGTGCTTCCTTAAGTTTGCCAACATTGTCGAAACGCGAGAGATAAACATTAATAAGCAGCATGGTTTTCAGCAAGGGAATTTCAACTCCTATTAATATGCTTATATAATAAATTAAAATTGTTAAAGCCTTTGAAGATCGGTGTCAAATAAATACTATTTATACTGATTCTCCAAAGGGTGTTATAGGGTGAACAACTTGATATTGCGACAGACAGAAAAGAATGGAAAAGGATTGGGGAGGCCTATGTCCAAAGATGGACTGAAGAAGGCTAATTAGATAGATAGAACTTGATATTGTTACACTGTTGTTAGACGTGTTAGGATTTTTGCCCTTACTTATTAAATGTTATCAAGACCTAAATGAATTGATATGCTGGTATCTCTTAAAAGTTTTCGTGTGCTTCTAAATATCGCCAGGAGTACCGCTTTTTGCATTCTTACGAAGGATAGAGCTGTTTCAAATTCTGTAGAATGTACAGTGTAGATAATTATTTGTATCTCAAGATCTCTGAATCTGTTAGTCTTTGTATCTCAAGGTCTAAATACTAGACCTTGTAGCAAATTAGAAGCTCGGAACCATTATTCTTATAAGAGAAGTTCTCTCATAATCGTGGAACCAGAATGAAACAAATAAACAAAAATAAAAAAACATGGGTTTTGTGACAGTTAGTATAAAATAAATAACTCTTCCAAAAATTATTATTATAAGAGTTATCGGTACATGCGACATTTTGCGACAGAAAAGATGGAGAAACTATAGATATGCCGGTAATGCTTAGCCATAGGTAAATTAAGGATATCTTCTCGAGCTTTGAAGAAGCTGCATTAAACATCGGTATAAAAATAAATGAAGACAAAACAAAATACATGATCGTCTCAAAACAAGAACGACGGCGAATAAGGCAAAACATTACCATACACGATCATAACTTCGAAGTGGTTAAAGAATTTAAATATCTAGGAGCAACAATCACAAATGACAACAAATTAGAGCAAGAAGTTGAAACGAGAATAATGGCAGGAAATAGATCTTTCTTTGCACATACAACAGTCGTGTATGGAAGCGAAAAATGGACGATAACAAAAAGAGAAGTAAATAAATTACTGGTATGGGAACGTAACATTCTTCGAATTATATATGGCCCTTGCAGAGACAGCGTGACAAACGAATGGAGGGGCAGATACAATAGCGAGCTAGAGTCTCTATGCGGAAAAGAAAATCTAGTCAGATATATAAAGGCCAATAGACTCAGATGGGCAGGACATGTGATACGCAGTAACGACAATCGCCTTATAAACAATGTGTTCTGGGAGAGGCCAGATGAAAGAAGGTCTGAAGGGCGGCCTAGAATAAGGTGGAAAGAGGCAGTCAGAGAAGATCTAGAGAAGATGGGAGTGCGACAATGCGAATTACTGGCACAGGACCGACAAACATGGAAGGCAATAGTAAACGCGGCAAAGACTCACGAAGAGTTGTAGCGCTAACTAGTTCTAACGCAAGAGCTGATGTCACGCAGGTGTCATATCAAACTTGACAAATTGCAAAATAGCTCTAATGAAGATAATATCTACACTGATCCCCAAAAACTTATTGGTAGAAAATGCTGTCCAAGAATGAAATAGGAAGATGGCCTAATAAAACTTATCGATAATGCTCCCTGTGCTTTTCAACAAAGCACAGGGAGCTTTGTTGATTACAACAGACTTATTAAGGCTGAAAAGAACTTCCTAAAATTCAAACGTGTGCTAATTTGACATTAGCCTTAAATAGTTAAACAAAAAAATCATTTAGGAGGAGTAATATGGGTCCAACTCGCCTATTTTAGAGACTTATAAGTCTTTGAGAAGGAACGGATTCCTAGGTAGATTAAAATAGGCTGCACTGAAATATTACCCCATCGTGCTAATTTTATGCAGTTTGATAAAAATAAATTTACAAAGTCTATGAATACCATTGAACTAAAGCCTGTCACAATCAATGTTAAGCACGAAATCGAAGGAGAACCCATGCAGACTAAAGAATACAAAAAGAATATTAAATTTGAAGAAATAGGTGCTAATAAGTATATGAGATATTAAAATTGGAGTGTGTATCTTTTGCACACCAGTGAAGGTCTTCTTGATCAAGTTTAACAAAAAGGGTATGGTTAGATACAAGGGTCTTAAGATTAAATACTGGATACATACAACTAATATCTCATCTGAGGTAAGAAAAAGAAAACAAGTTCTTTCTAGATAATCTCTCGGGCGTGCATGATTTGGACGCTAAATTTAAAATTCGACACTGAAAAATAAAATTACCTGTTTCTGCATACATGATTTGGACGCTGGGTGTAATTGAAATGTAAATGAAAAGTCAGGTAATAAAATTCTAGAGATTAAGCTTGATAAGGTTTATTTGTCACTTTGAAATAAATACGATATACATTTTACGAAATGGAGTCGATCGATACAGTTAGTTTGATACGTAAGTATCCTATTTCTAACGAACATAATTTTTTTTCTACTCTTTGGATCTTTAAGTCTATTACTTTCACTATTACAGACACAATTAATTTGAATGTAAGTTTCAGTTTGAAAATTTTTTTAAAACATCAATAAAACGGAAAATATTTGGATGAGCATGGTAAAAATTATCATTAAAACGCGAGTGGAACGATTCACAAGTATTAGTTGTTAATTGTAAACTCTCACTCATCGCAGCCCACATCTCCAACGGAAATGTTGCGTGGTCGCCAATGTAGTTGTCCAATAAGTAGTCGGAAAACTTTTCAATTTTTGAATCCTTTGGTTGAATAGCCACAAAATCATATATGAAAGATTCTTCGACTTCTGAGGGAGGTAAAAATGGCAGCCCAAAAATATATTTCAGCCATTTAGATATTTCACTGTCTGCCAATTTATATTCCAGAATTAAGCCACAACCACCGATATTACGATACCAAGCTTGAATAAGATGAAAACGGCATAATGTGCACATTTGGAAATTCAAAACGCGCAGCATTGTGGATAGCAATTTCCAAATCGGAGAAAATGATTTTTGGATTGAATTTTAGACTAATTACACATCACATTTGCGTTTCAAAACACTAAATAGTTTTATATAGGTTTGTTCCGATTTCTCGGGAAGTAAACAATAACACAATGGTATATAATGTCCATTGATAAATACATGTATGGTAAAAAATTGCTTGAAATATTGAGCACAGTAACTAAATGTACCGTCCATATAAATCGTTTCACTGCCACACAGAAAACGCATGTTAGTGTTACACGAGAAGATGATATTAGAACTTAGTTCAACCGCAAATATAAAATTCTCGTCTTTAAGTGTTTTGATATTCATAATATTTACCGCAGCAATAGTTTCTTCTTTACTTTTGGGCAGTTTCGGTTGAGCCATTCGCCGTTCACTGTATATTTGATTTCGTATTAAATTAACGTCTTTAACAGACATGTGGCTCAAGCAATCTACATTTCCTTTTAACGCACTATGTATGATTTTGGACAGCCTTTCGGTCAAATTATCCTTAGCCTTCCTTTTGGCACTGCTACGCACAATCTGTCTATTAAGCGTCTTGATATCACACTCGTGATTATGTTCTAGATTACTTCGGATCACTAACTTTTCTGGCCCTTTCGTGAATATCTTCGCTTTACACGACCGTTTTACACACCTCCAATACATTTCTCCCGATTTTAGTACTTTATCTTGAGAAAAAGTAAAACTGTTCACTTTGAGCAAAATTTTACCACGATTACTTACTAACGTTGAAATTTCCATGTTTACTTTACACTATTTTCTGACAAACTAATAACTGGTAACTAAGTAAATTTCAATGACCATCATGAAACCCTAATTATATCTAATATCTGGTACCTGCGATAATCCTTCCGACAGCGTCCAAAACAAGGGTACTTTTAAGACCCTCAGGTACTTCAGCGTCGAAAACATGCCCGCCCAATCTACCACAATCTTATTCTTATGGTGCCCTATCCAATTAGTGGATGTGGTCGACAATTCTGGCATACTCCTCTCGATCTTGTGTGGCTCTAAAAAGTGCATAGGCATCGAGGTTTGTCCAATTCCTTATGCTTTTAAGCCATGAGTATTTCTTTCTTCCGATGCCCCATTTTCCTTCTATCTTCCCCTCCATAATAAGCTTTAAGAATTGGTACTTGGAATTTCGAAATATATGACCCAGATCCCTACTATAATAAATAATAATATTTTAGGCATCTTGGTATTGTTACAAGAGGACATGGCGATTGGAAAAACGATTATGGCAAAAAAGTCATCTACGAGAATATTAAAACAAATCCATATAGTTAGAGATCATAGGAAATTAATATGGCATTGTTTTCGTTTTTATTATCTTCATGTAAAATAGAATACCAATTGCGCCAACAACACAAAAATATTGAAAACAAATTTAATATTTGTTATATTATTTTTAAGTTAACATGAAAGCATAGTTTACTGTTCGTTTATTTGAAAATCATTTTTTAACAGCAAATTCCAGTAGATTTGGAAACCGAAATGTCGAAAAATGACAAAATTGAATGTAGCATTTCGTTCACAAGATATTTAACAAAAAAAAAAACAAAAAAAACGGTGAAATCGGCTAAAAATAGATATACTAAAATGCAAATAATTTAGAAGAAATCACGAATTTATATATCATAACCAACGAAAGTATTTATAAAACATAAATTAAACTTTGTTAATATACGCCAATAAACATACGCATAATATATTCCAGAAGTACAATAATTAGTCTTAAAAATTCAGGTTCGTAAGAAATAAAATGATAGGGAAGAAGACACAATAAAAAAACGATACAAATGAAAAAAATGATATGCTATCCTTTACCTAATTGAGAGATTGATAAGAACGAGTAAATGATAGATGTGAAGTCGGAAAGTTACATTTAAGATTGTATTTTTCAGATAACGCAATTTTATTTATTTATTTTTTTGCAAGTGGGTTAGTATGAGCTGAAGTTTAAGTTTGTGAGGTCTCAGGTCACCCATCTTGGCAAAAGGGATACAAAACATTTTCGCGATGTATCTTGTAAACCAGCAACCCTACAGAAAATTTCATGAAGCATCATTTATAGCAAATTAAAATATCTATAACTTTATTACTATTTGTTGACCGGTGTCTTGAATACTGGTAAGAATACGATAAAAACTAATTATTATGCTTAGTTTTCTATCATCTATTTTTTTTATTCATATAAGTTATCACTTTTTTAACATTCTTCTATTACTATTAATGTATTATCGACCCTTTTCGACACCACAAAACTTACATATTACTGGTTTTTGCAATGATTTCTAATCAGTGTACATTTCATGATTATATGAGTGTACTCTAATATAGGATCTAATTTTGACAATGTAACTAAAGTTGACATCTAGAACCCATTCAGATATTGTCTTAGGGTCAACAGCAACCCCTATTGGGAGTCTTACGTTGCTATGCAGAGTATCTGTTAAAAACTTTAACATCACACCATCCTTTTAACAAAATGAACACATAATAAATTTTGAAAAATTTACGGGTTTTACCCAAACACTGAGTCGCTTGACTCATGTACACGTGGTAATACACTGATAATGATAGACTTTTTAGTCAGAAAACGTTTATTGATGTAGCCCAAAAGGGGTATCTTTAATTATATACTTTTTATAAAAGATTTTAAATACAAATTTTGTGATTCATGGTATACAGCGAACTGCAGAAATTTCATTTTTCTTGTGGATTTTAACAGACATTCTCAAAACTGTTCTATCAGATGTGGCTTTTAGTGTCAACCAGGCCGAATCAGAAGCAGATACAGTAATCATCCGTTCTGTGCTTACTAGGAAGAAAGCATTATAATGTATTTTTTTAAACATTCAAAAGTGTGTAAATCGGATCAATTATACTGCCCTTCGTGTTTTATATATGACGACATGATTGCAAAGTGTTTGCTGTTTTTCCGTGCTTTTTCAGGATTTGACACAACATCAACAGCTTGTGGCAAGATCGGCAAACTTAATATCATTAACATTCTATAGAAACATGCTGAGTTAGCTAGCGGAACAGCATTATTTCTTAGTGAGAAAGTCAAGCCATTTTTGCTCACTGCCGTTGGAGAGCGTTTTTTCATCTGTTTATATGGTGGACATTAAGATGATTATCTGGAAAGCATCAGATTTTAAACGATTCGTTAAAATAGCAACATGCAGTCCGTTTTCACAGTCTCCAAGTCAGTCACCAGGTTCAGTCGTGGCTCGGCAAACAATGTGATCCTAAATATTAGGACTAAAAAAAGCATAGAAAAATTTGGATACAAATCCAAACTTTCAAAACTACAGCATCTCATAAACTTCTGAAATTAATTTTCTGCAGATGCAAGTTAAACTGTGAAGGATGTGTGGTTGCCAAAAATTAGGCCTCAAATCTTCTGCAGTGGGCCTCAATTGTTCTAGTATAATCTGCAGTAACATCATGGAAATATCAAAAGTAATCGAAGAAAATTAATTCCAAGATGAATTAGCCAAAATAACGCCAATTCAAAGTCCTGTTATTCCGCAAACATTTACCTCCGATACTGAATTAGATCCTGAACCGTAACCCGAACCACCAAAGAAAGTGAAAAAACCATAGCTGGAAAATATTTTCGATATATAATTATAATGCTCAATATTATCTCGCCTAAAAATTGTCTTTGGATAAGGCGTACTGGGGATACCATGTAAAAAAAGTGGCTTCAGAGTCTACTTCATAGGTGGTAGGCAAAAGGGTCGATAATAAATTAATAAAACATGATAATGTTCGAAAATGATAAATGGTATAAATAAAAAAATATATATATAATAGAAAACTAAGAATAATGGTTGGTTTTTATCGTATTCTTAGGAGTATTCAAGAACCCGGTCAACTTCGGAGTGCTGTAAAACCCAGATAAATTATTGAAATAAAATAAATTTGTCGTGAAAATTAATCATTGAAAAAACATCTATAATAATGCTTTGATGTCATTTTACTTTAAAATGACTAGAAAAAATGTTATAAGGCCCAAAAAATTTTTAAAATATTTTTGTTTATATCTTTTTTATACTCGATTTTAAGATAAAAAGTAAAAGAAATAATATTTTAAATAATTTAATTTGCCACAAACAATGTTTTACAAAAAATTGTTTTTGCACCCCTTTTTACAAGATGGCGGCCAGGGGACAAGCTTAATCGTATACTGACCTCCAAAATATTTAAAAAGTAAAATTGCGTCCTCTGGAAAATGCACGATAAAAAATGTGTTATTTCAATTATTTCAGTTGACTACACTGATAATAACTGAATTGAAAATATTAAATAGTAGCTACTGACTTCAGACAGGTGAAAGAAAAACTGGAACAATTACCAAAAAATCTTAGTTTACACTAAAAATGCATTTATTATTAAATTGTATATTATTGTATATGATATATTTTTATTGTAATAAAATAATATTTAAACTTTCTAGTGACCTATGGACTAAAAATATTAGATAAATAAACTGCCATTGAAATTTTATCTAGAGTAATGGGGATAATTGATTTTTGAGTTAATTCGAACTTTTATCAAATCTTGCTAACTAATATTTTTTCGATCAGACATTTTATAGAATTTCAGTAGTTGGGAAAAATTTTCTGCTTAAAAAATTGATTTACAAGATTCTTGTAATAAATAATAAACTATACCTTTTCGTGTAAATATTGGTAACAAGAAACCGTTACAAATAGCACATGAAAACAAGAAAAATTACTTATCGAACTGTTACTGACCTAGTCCACACAGCAACATCACATAACACCAATCGTCTACAAGAATAAACAAACAACCGTCAGTAAGTTCTTTCACGCCATGCGCCACTTTCGTTAAAATCAAACGAACATCACGAACGACCGACCTACAAGAAACAACTGAATAACGACAACGAGTAAGCCCACTCCGCGAAAACGCTAAATTCTGCCGGGGAACACCGCAAATGTTAAACTAATAAAATGTTTTATTTGTCCTTTTTGGCGGGCGCTTTGGAGCTTGGATCGGCTAGTGATGGTGATAGTTGTTGCAAGGACGAAACTTTCTCTATTCTGGGCCGAGGATGAAGAGATAATGCGAGCCGTTTGAAGGTAGGAGATGGTTTTGTACCGGGCGGTTTTTGCGGTTGTTTTAGAATAGTGGGTGTTGCGAAATATTTAGGTATGTGTATGTTATTATGGATTTTTCCACCAATCGTAACGAATTGTATCAGATGAGATATCTGTTTCATAAGACCATACACGTAAAAAATTTTAATTATACCATAATTTTGTTATTTTTAAAAGGAAATTCTTGAAATTAGTATATTATATTATCTGTTTCTGTAGCACATACCTAATATCCATTTTTATGGTTATATACCCTTTGTTTTTCTATTGTTCCTATTGTATTATCTTACAAAGCTTGATTTCTGATTTCATCTAGCTGAGAGCAAACTGTCTTGTTTGAATAATTTAATTTAATTATTGGGACCGTGCAAGTTCGGAACAGCGACACCTGGTGTCGTAAATCAGCAAAATGTACTGCGCTTTCATGTTAGATTGAGGTTACCGGATAACTGTCAAGGACGTAGTCTCAAAAAGGAATAAGAAGAAAAACTAAGATTGAGGTTATGTCGGTATGTTATTAACAGCTAAACGTTGTATGTAGTGTAAATACAAATAAATATATTATTAAATTACAGCATTACTGTTAATATGGATGTAATAATAAAAACTGGATTTGAGAAAGTAAATCACCAAATAACTTTTCAACCAAGCACTGAGTCAAAGGGGAAAGCTTTAGTAGTGGGCAAATGTCAAAAAAGAATGGAAGAATTATGTGGAAGAATTAAGAAAAATAAATTACCATAAATAATGCTAATGCATAAATTAGCAGGTTAAGCCCATGATATCATCATATTGGTTTGAACAATTAATTCTTTCCCTGTAAACTTTTGGACAGCGAATATAATATAGCTTAATGCATCTTCAGAAAAACTTGATGCATTTTTGTAAACTTCAAAAAAATAAAATTTAAACATTAAACTTGATTTTTGGGTTAAAATAAACTTTAAGTGAGTGTTATGAAACTAAAATTTACACTTAAAAGTGAACTTTTATTTATTATTTATTTCAAACTGACTTTAAAATCGGGCGCAAGAATAACGCATAATTTAGGTTATGTTAATTATGCTTTTTTATGGTGTAAATCTACTTTTCTCTTTGTAGTAATTTGTGCTTCGAAGTTGGAAACGAATAAACCTTAAATTGACAATTTTTTGTTGTATTTTTACAATTTATAACACAGCATTTTCTAAATCCCATTTTCTTCAGTAACGGAAGGTGTAAATAAACAAACGAGTATGAAATATGACAATTGACAATATGAATTTATGAAATCTATAAAATATTCAGTAAAAAATGCAAGATTTCTCCGCTACTCGCGCACGATCGTTTCTCGTATCACATCCAAGTACTTGCACGTCGCCAATAGTGTTTCATTACCAAAACATGAGCATTGCTACCAGTAATAAATTTAACGAGGAAAAACGAGTGAAAAGTTTTGTACGACGGATAAACGAAATTATCCAAATTATCCAGACAAAATTCATGGCAAGAAAGTTATCTGGCAAGTTTCGTCAGTGAAGCAAATCAAGGCTTGAGTATTAGAAATATTAAGTCTTCTTCTTTCTCTTCTATCTATTTTTTAGGCAAAGCTGCCTATTTCTGTTTTCTTGGATTGTGCCTTCATCTTTTATTATCCCTCCATTTTTTTCGTGGTCGACATACACTTATCCTATCCAACAGTGATTTGTCTATTGCTATCTTGACTCCCTAAGGTCTGTCATTCTACCTATATGATCCTTCTATTTTCTCTTTCAATTCAGCATCCACTTGCCTATCTTTTCCACCTTGCATCGTCTGTATAGCAAAGTATCGTAATTTCTTTATATCTTTTTTCAGGATTTTAATTCTTTCATCCATTATGAGATTAAAAAATATAGGGCTTAAGATGTTTCCCTGCCTTATACATGTGCCTATGTCTATTTCCTCTGTCAGTTGTCCATCAATTCGCCTGCATTTTGTGTTTTTTTTGTGTATATCTTCAATTGTTTTAATGGTATCTAATGATATTTGTCTATTGTAAAAAGGTAAATAACCTCCGTCAGAATTACGCTGTCAAAGCCTTTTTTTAAGTTAATCAAGGAAAGAAACGCCGGTCGATTAAATTCTCGTGCTTTTTGTCGTAATTTGTTTAACGATAACAAATACTGCGTCTGTACATGATAATCCGCTTCGAAAGTCTTGTTGTTCATCCAAGTGATATTCTCTCATTTATTAATTTAATTACAATTTTTGTCATTAGATTTAGTGTAACAATAAAACAAGTAACCTTTCCTTAAAACACCTTCAAATATATTTATAGGCGTCGTATAAACAATTTTGGTGATGTATAATACATTTAATTGTGATACAGTATGAACGATAATATGGAAATCGTAAAGGACATAGACAATACATCCCTAAAATCAAGTGCGCAGATCTTCGAAAAGAAAATCAACTTCAGAAGAAAATACCATTACCTTGCAAATAAGTACCATGCAACAACCATCGAGAAAAACAACATTGTCCAGCAAGTCACAAAGCCATGAAAACTGCACAAAAAACATTATACTTCCTCAAGAGATAAAGTCGACTTTAAATCAACAAAAACAACCACGCAGCTCTTTTGTTTCTAATCATGCTTCTTATTTCTATCAACCGTCACAAATATACAACGTTAATCCACAATATTGCCATGAAAATCCAGAACGAGAATGAGAAACTATCAATTCCGCAAAAGAGCAAGAAATGACAGCCATAAAAACCATAAATAAATAAAATAAACAATAATTAGCGATTAAAGACTCAAAGGACTTAAACCTACGTCTAACAGATTTGCTATCTCAGATGAAATTTCTGATGAGACCAACCAAACCGAATCTGGTGAAGATAAAAAAGTATTCAACTCTCACCCACATTTGTTACAGATGTAGGTGATACAAGACGTGTTAGACATTTGTTAGAAACAATATCCCGACTGGGAAACTCCATCAAATGACTTTATAATGACCAAGTAAAAATGCAGATAACAATTTCTAAACATTACTAAAATGTAACCAAAGCACTCAATGAGAAAAACACCTACTATTATACCTTCCCAAAAAAAGGAAGAAAGAACATTTCGTGTGGTGCTTGGTAATGTGCATCAAATAGCAGATAAAGGTGCTTTAAAACATAAGTTCAGAATAAAGACATATATGAAGTAAGAGTACTCCAAAACATGATTGAATTCTTTGAATCACCACACAATAAGCGTCAGGTATCGCAATGTACCAATTGTCAACGCTACGGTCACACAAAAAAAAATCTGTCGCCTCCCTGCAAGGTGCTTAAAGTGTGCGAGTAATCATCAAGCTTTAAATTGTCCACGCAAGATACACAAGAATAGTGTACATACAGTGTGTACTTTGTATCCCAGCCAACTATAAGGCTGTAGCTTATACAAAAAAAAACACAAAAAGAAAAATTACCCCAACTTAGGAAGAAACCAGAGAACCATGGGACAAACACCAGCGAGGAAACTAACAATCAAACAGTAATCTCTGGTGTTTCCTACGGTCTAGACTCTTTTGAAAATATCCAAATGAAAGAAATCCAAAACCAACAACGTAATGTCATCTTAAACGATTTAGCTAAAATTGCCAACCTCAAAAACATAATGGCAAAACTAATGAAGAGAATGGACATTATGCTTAATCTCTAAATGCGCTAATGCAACACATGCCATGGATTCGCAATATCAGAGCTTGAACGAGCATGAACGTTTAACAACTACTAAGAGTGGCGCAGAATAGAGAACATTTTGATGTCTTCTTCTAAATGTGCCTATCCTCTAGAGATGTTGGCGACCACATTGGCCTATCTTATTCTTTTCACAGCAGCTTGAAATATATCAGTTGACGTTAGACCAGAAAATTTTGTAAGATTTGCCAGCCATGATATACGTCCAGGGCACGTCTTACTCTCAATCTTGCCCTGTGGAATCAACTGTAGAAGTCGGTATTTATCATTACACATGATATGGCTGAAGTAAGCCAATTTTCTGTTTTTTATGGTGTTAATAATTTCTTTGTCTTTTCTTAGCCTCTGGAGAATAGGTACATTACTTGTGTGGTGTATATATGAGACCCTCAACATACATCGGAAGTACCACATTTAAAATGCCTCCAATCGTTTAATGGCATCTTCTCTAAGGCTCCAGCTTTCTACTCCATAAAGGAGGACACTAAAGACGTAAAATTTTAAAATCTTAAAATCTTAAAAATAATTCTTATGCGTATATTAATACTTAAAGATAAGTTGCAGATAATCTTCCTAAGGCTGTTGAAAGAGCTTCGGGCTTTTTTAATACGAGTTTTTATTTCGTAGCTGTGATCTCAAGTATCCTTAATATTGCAGCCCAAATAGCATATTTTTTCCACCCTTTCTAATGGTGTATCGTTAATTGTAATTTGGGCGTTTATGCCGGTGTTCTTACTAATGATCAATATTTTTTTCTTCCTAAAATTTAGTTTTGGGCCGTACTTGTTACATGATTTTACAACGTTATCCATCATCCTTTGGAGCCCCTGCGCACTATCTGCCAGCAACACTGTATCATCTGCATATCTAATGTTTATAAGTTGGTCATTTACAGCAATGCCGTCTTCTGATTCGTCCAAGGCCTCTCTAAAGATGGTTTCGGAGTATATGTTAAATAATGCCGGTGACAATATACAGCCCTGTCTAACTCCTTTTTCGTCTGTGAAGATCTCGGACAGTTCATTTTCTAATCATATTGTTGCTTTTTGTTGGAGATATAGGTTTAAGATCAGTCTTATATCCTTACCATCGAGTCCTGATGGTTTTAGGATATCGATTAGTTTCCTATGTGAAACCTTATCAAATGTTGATATCCCTTGCTCTCTGTATAAGAACTTGAAAACTAAAAAGTGCTTTCTTCGTTCCGAATTCTGCTCTGAATCCAAATTGAACTTCACTCAGGTGTTCTTCAATTTAGTGTATACGCGCGAGTGAATGATAGTAAGGAGTATTTTAAGTACATGGCTCATGAAATTTTAGTGTTAGCTGTTTTAGGAAGTGGAATGAATATTGATAGTAGCCCGTCTTTTGGTAAGTAACCAGTCTCGTAGATGTTGTTGAATAGCTTCGTAAGATCTGTGATTTAGTGTACCTCTAATAGCTTTAAAATTTCACCATGTACGTCATCAGGTCCTGGTGATTTCCCATCTTTAATCGGCTTAATGGCTATAGTTACTTCTTCGTTTGTTATTTCTGGGCCGTAGTGATTGTTTATTTCAGTCGGAATTCGTGCTACATCTTCAATTAATTCTTGCATATATTCTTTCCATCTTCGTAATTTACCTTCAATGGTAGTTAACATTTGGCCCTTAATCTCTACAACTATGCCTGTATTGCGTTGTTTTATGGTATTCTGTACCTCTTAAATTTTTTTTGTGCATATGGAAATCGTCATATTTGCGTTGTAGTGTTTCAACTTCCATACATTTCTCCGTCAGTGATACTTCTTGTGCTCCTTTTATCTCCTTTAGTATAGTCTTATGCAACTTTTTGTATTCGTTGTCATTTCTACCTTTTAATTTTTTTCGCTCTGCCATCATCTGCAATATTTTCTCTGTCATCCATTCTTGCTTCAGTTATCTTTTTGAATATTGATATTAATGAGAAATTGTGGTAATAGATGTCTTCATTTCGTTCCACTGTTCTTCAATGCTTCTAGTAGTGTCTTCATCTATATTCGCAAAATTCTTATTAATTTCTGTTTTTACTTTTTTCTGGGTGTTATTTTCTTTTAGTAGTCTTATATCTATATCAAAATATATGTACATAAGTAAATAATCAAATATACATTTTGAAGAGTGAGTGAGTGCACCAGAAGAAGAAAGTAAAGTCTAGAGATCATACTTAACCGTGAAAAAAAAATGGCCACGAAGAAGAAAAGGAAAAATAATTTTAAAAAAATTTAGACTTGAACAAAACTAAAATTGTAAAAGTGTTATATTTGGTCATTCCTATAAAAATACCGACAGAGGCAAATGCAGTGCCGGTATTTATTTGTATTGTAAACAATAAAGTGTTTAGGATTTTTCCAATAAACAGTAGTAATAATGTTATTTATTAGAATCTTTATTAATTGTACGCGTGTTCAAACAATTTATTAGTGGTTTAGCATTATGAATTTATGTAGAAAGTATTTAAGAAATATGAATATTTTTTTGGAATCAACTAATTGCCTTTTCTGTCAGTATTGCGAATACTACGAGTTCTACGAATTTGAGGAAAACATAGTTTCTGCATTATAAAATAAAATTTATGGGAAGAAGGCGGATGTCTTGAAATTGGTCAATAAGGTAGATAGAAAAAATATGGGAGGAATAAGAAGTGATTGTTAAAAAGCGAGGAGATGAGCAAATCATCGAAAGATAAATAGTAGTTTTAGTTTAAGACATCGGTGGTATAGCTGTTATTAAGTTCTTGAGTTTAAGAAGAATTACAGTACCGAGATTTAATTTGTTATGTTGGTGAATTTCATCATAAATAATTTGCCCGAGTCTGATAATAAGATTCTGCAGAAAATTTTTATTTTACGGCCAACATTTTGTTTTTGGATATTGCTAAATTATATTGGTCCAAAGTCAAAGAGAAAAAAAATATTTGAAGTGGTGGCAGCTGTGAGCTGTGTTGCTCTCAAGGCTCATATTTGTTTTGATCGACATGCTAATTCATATTTATCTTTTGAAAAATTAATTAGCCGAAGATAGCTACGATCTTAGCTATATGGTAAGAAAACTGCAAGAAGAATATGAGGTGGCAGGTCTAAACATGAATATGACAAAATGTGAATATCTATCAGTGGGAACAGATGAAATATGTGACCTAGTCTTGGAAGACGACAAAATCAAAGGCGTACAATCCTGCAAGTATTTGGGGGTCATTTTCAATAAGAAGGGAAATAGTGCAGATGAAATCAGGGAAAGAATAAACAAGGGTAGAGCAGCGACCCGTGCCTTAAACTCTCTTTTTTGCCAAAAAACAATTCGACGAGAAACCAAAAAACACATTTACGGTAGTATAGTCCAAGGTATTACACTTTACGGTTCGGAAGTATGGGACGTCACCAAAGCTAATAAAACCAAACTTATGACGACAGAAATGGATTATCTGAGACGAAGCTGCGGTAGATCGAAACTAGAAAGAGTTAGGAACGAACAAATAAGAAACGAAATGAAAATGGAGCGAAATATCAATGATGACATACAAAGAAAACAATTAATCTGGTTCGGACATGTTAAAAGAATGCCAGAGTACAACAGTTCATGTTGAGAACCAAAAAAAATGTTTATTATAAAATTAAAATTTCATGTACTCCTAATAAACCTAATCTAATACAAATTACTCACAAACTGATCACTGGTCATAAAAAAGAAAATTATTTTTCTTTATTTGGAATGTTTACCAATCTACACCTCTTTGTTCTATACTTCCCTTTTTTAATTATTTTGCAATAGATAAATTGGTGACCAAAACAAATAGGAAACTTAAGAACAACATAGCTCACAACTACTACGACTTCAAACAATTTTCTTGCTCTTTGACCTGGGTCCAATATAATCTAGCAATACCCAAGAACAAAATGTTAGTCGGAAAATAAAAAATTTCTGCAGTATCTTATTAGCACACTTGGGCAAATTATTTATGATGAAATTCACCAACATAACAAATTAAATATCGGCATTGTACTTCTTCTCAAACTCAAGAACTTAATAACAGCTGTATCACCAATCTCTTAGAGACCCCAAAAACTACTACTCACTTTCTAAAAATCACTTCTTTCTTCTCCCTCCATCTTTTTTTTTTCTATATATCTCATTGACCAGTTTTAAGACATCAGCATTCTCCAACAACTATGTTTTCCTTAAATTCGTAGTACTCGTAGTATTCGTAGTACTGACAGAAAAGCCAATTGGTTGATTCCAAACAAAATATTCATATTTCTTAAAAACTTAAAAAAATCAATAAATATTTCAAGAGATAGGGGAGAGTAAGGCAAAATGGTCCGTGTAACCTTTTTTTTTTAATGAAATAATTAGGTAAAATTTAATTAAATAATAAGAGTGGTATAGCAAAATATATTTCTGTGAAAAAATTAAATTTAAATATGCAATTAAAAGAAAACTAACATTATTTTTAAAAAGCTCTTAAGGGACCGTTTTACACCATGGTAGTGTAAAATGTCACCGTCCATGAGGTAAAATGACCCCGTCCATGAGGTAAAATGACTTCCACAGTTCTTTTGTACAGAAAAAGTAATAAAACATTGCTATTTACAAAAACAGCAAATATACAGACAATTTCTGCTTTCTAGTTACATCCGCATACAATAGGTGGCACATTTATTACACAAAGTGCACTACACTTTGGTGGTTTATGTATTTCTTTTATCAAAAAAAAAAAAAAAAAAAATTGGCGTGGAAAAATGAAAACCTTGTTCCTTTGATCAAGTTGATCCTTACAAAGGTCTTCTCTTCTTCTTCTTCTGATGAAATTTCATTCCTTTTAACGCTATCTGTCTGTTCTGAAGTGCTAACTTCGGAAATTGGCATTGAGTTACTAATTGCAGAGCTTCTAATGTCAACTTTATCTTTTGAAACAACGATTTCCGGATTTGAAGCTACAGTGGATAAAGTTTTATTTTCTAATATTTCCCCCGGACTGTTTTTAAAAAGATAATAATATTATTAGAAGATCGTTAATTTACTTTTCATTCCTCTCCTTATTTTTTATTTTCCTTATAAGTAAAGAACTTGGAAGCAAAGAAGTATCTCTTTGTATTTTTCTTTTCCTTATAGGTAACGAACTTAGTTTTTGAAGTAGTTTTGAAGAAGTAGTTTTTGATTCATGAATAGTGGAAGCTATTCAATCTGGTTTTCCAAAGAAGTTAGCTATATTTTACACAGTTAAGATCTTTTCCAGGGTTTGTTTTAAGCCATAAAATAATTTCCCCAAAAAAATACGTTAGAATCCTATCTTCAATTGAGCACTATGTATGTTGTTAAAAATGATTTTATAATAGAATACAGGTGTCAGATTTTATGTAGTCTGATTAGTGGTAAAGAGAAAGTGTTTCATAATTGGACGCCTTGATTCATTCCTTCGTTTGTGATGGAGTATTATTGCTGGAGGAATGAATTAACCCGCAACATTTCCACAAAGAACAATGGTAACATTGTATCTCCTTTCAGCGCTTGTTAAGAAACCATCCTGTTTCTGCTCTTTGTGTGCTAAAATTTTTTCCAACTTGCTAGAAACCGTCTAGATACCTAAATCATCAATATTAGTTATTTTTATAGAAGTGAAGCAGCCTCAGAAGTTTTAACAGAAATCTTTAAATGTATCTTTAGAAAATCTTTAAACCAAGCCGTTCCAGCTGACTGTTTGTTTTCAGAAAACCTGTGTTTATTGCCGTTTCTCTCTGCAAGCTCTAAGGTTATTTCACAAATGTTTTTCTTCACCATGCTAAAAAGTTGGCCTTCCATCTTTAAAACATATTCCTTTAAGTTAGTCTCCAATTCTTTGGGAAATGTTGTAGTGAATCGACCAAGGCTATTCGAATAATCTGTTGCCTAAAAGAAAGCACCGATAATGTTGTGACATCTCCCTTACGAACAAAGTATTCTACATTTAATGCACTTACCAACCATTATAATTTTAGGCCCTTTTTTTAAGTACTTATGGGCAGCAACTACTATTTCTGTGAAAAGATGGTATACCTACATTTGATTATTATAAAAAATATTTCTGTATAACTCAAAACTTTATTTGATAGACTAAGCAAGGGTAAAATGCTGCTGTAAAACAGAGTCAGTTTGCCTCAACATGGAGGGACCTTTTTATCTCAAAATCTGATTACATATAAAAAATAATTTAATGAGTGATAATGAGTGACTTCTGATAATTTAAGAAATTTTACCATATATGAAATAAACAGAAAAAATGGATTTTTAAACTAGGTTAAAAAATCTACCGACTTTAATTAAAACGCCTAAAAACACAACTCTTGTAAACACGAAATTAGCAATATTACATGTGTTTTTATAGGCTTATTATCTAAAACTAGCCTTTAATCTTCACATCTTCGTACATAAGTGGCACTAGTAGTACTGAATATAATAAAGAAAGCTAAACAGCGGTTTTATGAAAATTATAAGAAATATGTTGGGATACCATTTTATCAAACTTTCCCCTAATATTGATACTACTGTTTATTGAAAAAACCTATATACTTTATTGTTTACAATACAATTAAATACCGGCACTGTATTTCCTCTGTTTGTATTTTTATAGGAATAGCCAAATGTAACACATAGAATTTTATTTTTTTTAGTTGGTTTTCCTTTTCTTCTTCGCGTACAATTTTTTTTCATGGTCAAGTATGAATTCTAGACTTTACCCTTTTCTTATTCTGGTGCACTCCATTACTGAGATCACTACATTAAAATGTTCTCTATTACTCTTAGTAATTGTTGAACGTTCATGCTCGTCCAAGCTCTGATATTGCGAATCAATGCCATGGGTCTTCTACCTACTGGTACTCCACTTCGGCTCTCTATCTTTCCATTAATTAATTCTTTCTGCAGGTTATATTTGTCATTTTTTATTATGTGATCTAGGTACGAGATTTTTCTTTTCTTAATTATGGTTACCATTAATATAACCTTAATTGTAACGGGTTTCACTCTCGATTTACGGCGTTTAATATCTATTGTTCGATTTGCAATCTGTTGTGTCCCTGATATTCTGAGCATTCTACGATAAATACACATACTTGTACACGACTGTACCATAATAATTTAAATGTTTTAAGCTTCATTTTTCCTGTACTATTGTTGTTACCTACTTCTTTATTGGCAAGTAGTCTCTTCCTGAAAATCTGCCAGCTGTGATTTCAGTACCAATGTTTGCATGTTAGCAGTATACTTGAGGAACTAATCTAACTTCCTTTCTGTACATCATATAATTTGTTACTATTACATACTCATACAATCTTAAACGAAACGAATGTACCTAATTAGATAGCCGACATTTTATTTCTTATTTAAACAGTGGTGGAGTCTATGAGCAAAAATATTATATTTAAAATATAACGGCCAGCTAAAGTTATGTGTAAAATTAACAAAAATATTATAATTTATAATTTAATTTCATAATTTTTGTATTTTTATTAGGATTTAGTTAGTTTTAATTACGTGTTTGTAAATGTTAATGAGATCTAGTTTTTTAGTTAAAACTTTCTATATATGATAAATATATATATATATATATATATATATATATATATATATATATATATATATATATTTATGTATATATATATATATATATATATATATATATATATATATATATATATTAGTTGATTTTCTTGGGCTTGGGTTCATAAAAAAAATAATTAAATCCATGCCTTTTTCAAGACGTAATATTGACTAAAAAAAACATTTTATAACAGACATAATACGGTTTAAAAGTTAAACTTTTGACTTATCAAGCATGTAAAAATGTAGTACCGAATTTTTACATGCTTGGTAAGTCAAAAGTTTTACTTTTAAACCGTATTATGTCTGTCATAAAATGTTTTTTTAGTCAATATTACTTCTTGAAAAAGGCATGGATTTCCTGCCGAAACGTCGAAAAAAATATATAAAAATGTCTTAGTATCAAATTAATTTTTTTATGAACCTAAGCCCAAGAAAATCCACTAAAAAATATATATTAAGGTTCAAAAACCAAACTCAAACAATATATATATATATATATATATATATATATATATATATATATATATATATATATATATATATATATATACCGGGTGGTGAATCGTCCAACGTGCGTGCTATAGGAAAGTCAATGGTAAATTCTAAATTGTTAAAGTTCTGCTTCCCTAATTATTTTACATAAAAGTCCTAAGAAACTATTTGTAAAGGACTAAAATCTGTATTAGAAACAAATGTTAAACTTGTTACAACATTTAAACGTACTCCAAAATTTTGCAAAAAATATAATACATTTTTCAGACCACCCCTAAAAGTCAGGCCACACGTAGGGCAAGAATGTGTATGACGTATTACGTTTGATCATACTGATGACATCTCTAGTACAGCTATGATGGCAAACATAACTCAAGTGGAAACAGCTACTAATTATAAAATACGGAAGCCAAGATTCGGCAGGGGAGGTGATCCATCTCTAGATCACAGGGCCTCCCAGGTCGTAACCCAGAGAAACCCCTGTGACAGAACTGGAAAAGTCTCTCTGAAAACTTTGGAGTTGATTATTAAAATATGTATCAGAAATATAAAGACAATGTATCAGGCTGGAAAACTTTATAATACTATGCAAGAAATGACCAGACTTGGAGAAGGTATAATGGTCATAAGCAAATTGAGGTGGCCAAATAGTGGTGTTTGTATTGTTGACAACAATATGGTATACCACTCGGAAAGTGATTACTATATGTATGGGGTTGGAGTAAGTATCTCCTCAAATACGTTAATATGTTACAAATGTTATACCTGTTTCTAAAAGATTTGTACTAATTCAACTGAATACTACTCCTGCTAAATTATATGTTTTACAAGTGTATGGCCCAACCAGCGGCCCAAGTGAAAATTGGTAAAGGAAAAAGCGGTGAATTAATTGGTGATTTTGCTCTAGGGAATAGAAATGAAAGGGGGAGCAAGGGGAGCAATTCTCTGAGTTGTTAATGAATTTACTAAAATAAATTAAACAAAAAGATATAACTATTATTATGGGTGACTTGAATGCAAAAACTAGTAAAGGAAAAAGCGGTGAAATAATTGGTGATTTTGCTCTAGGGAATAGAAATGATAGGGGAGAGCAAGGGGAGCAATTCTATGAGTTGTTAATGAATTTACTTAAATAAATGTATAATGATCTCGAAGAAGGAACAGCAAATTGAAAGAATCAGTATGAATGGTCAACCAATGATAACAGTAAAAATATAGACCTACCTTTTACAAACTTCAATGAAAATTGGGGAAATTCCCTAGAAATAAAATCTAGTACAGAGAAAGCAAGATCTGCATTTAAAAAAATGGCTAAGCTATTCAAACGCCACGATTTATCAGTACCCATAAAAATCAGGTTACCCATAATCAAAATATTATATCTTTCCTATACTGTCTGCACGGAGTTGAGTCGTGGACGCTCACAGATGCTACCTGTAAGAAAATTGAGGCTTTCGAAATGTGGCTTTATTATAGGATCCTGAAGATATTATATACCGACCACGTTACTCACCAGGACGTTAGTCAGGACCAGGAACAGGAACAGGAACAATTTTCTGGCTAAAAAAATCTACGTACGTGGTTCAACACAACCACAAAACTTTTCAGAGCTGCAGTTTGTAAAATACAGATTGCCATGATGGTCGCCAACATCCGAAACGGATAGGCGCTACAAGAAGAAGAATACCGACATTGATTAAAAGTTAGTGGGTTCAGTTCATCGAGCAAAAAGACAAAAGAGGGAATGTAAAGGTAGTGGGGGCAAAAATATTATTAGACAGGAAGTGCGATCTTTAGAGGCCACATTAAACAAGGAAAGAGAGTCTCTCTCCTTGTTTGACATCAAATTTAGTTGGGTTATGTTATTGTTTTTGTCCCAAATGTCACATAAAATCTTATTTATATTGAAGTTTTTTAAGAATTGTGTCGCATTTTAGACTATTACCGTTAATAATTAATTAAAACTTTCTCGTCTAAGACACATTCTGAAAAATATTATATAGCTATTGTTAATAAGTGTCAAAAAATTTAAATTTGGCGCATTCGCATTTCCGGATATGACCGCCATCAGAGGCCACTTTTTTGGTCTCCTTTTCATAACGATTAGATTCCCTCTTTTGTCTTTTTGCTCGATGGTTCAGTTGTTCGTTGCAACTTGTAGATGCATGTCGTGTCCTACTCTTTTTGCACCTGTTTCTTTTTAAATTTGTTTTAAAAACATTTTTACTTTGAAAGTGAATAGCATAAGCAAGAAGATAGTCGCTTTGGCTTTACAGAATCATGGAGATGATGAAGACTGGAGTAGTAGTAAAACTGATCCTTTTAGCGATGATTTTTTTTTGATGATCCCACTTATAAGCCAATTGTACATGATAAAACAAAAAACATAAAATATATTGAAGGTGATTTTAAAGACAGTAACGATGAGACATTTATTAATAATATTTCAGCATGTACCGACCAACAGCTACTTTAAGATACATAATATAATAAAAATGTTCCATCCATATCTAAACAAAGGTGTGCAAGATCTGATTTAAATTCCGCTGTTGATTCATATGTAAGCGAAGTAACATTGGACAATCCCCTATAGTGACGATATTTTATCTATACTTAAAAATGAAGAACAAATTCATATTTGGGGAAATTACACAAATACACCTACGAATTTTTCCGTGAACATTGGACCTCCTCTTTCTGATAAGAATATAAACAAAATATGCAGTAGTTCTCCTAAGGAAATATATGCCTTATTTGTCAATGATAATATTATAGATTTTTTGTCATATATAGATTATCAGTGGAAAAATACTGAAAAATATTAAGATGAAAACTTTATTTGGAATAAATTTAACTAATTTTTAATTAAGTAAATTAATTAAACTAAGTTTCAATACATACTTCCTATACCTAAAGTTAACCGTTATGGAGATATTTAGGTTTTAATATATCGATGAAATGTTTGTATTATGATTTTTTGTCACCTCGGGGTAAATGGAAAGGTAAGCACCTTCCGTACCACCGTGTGCTCTGTAGAGGGCTTCGGAAACGACGAAAGCCCCTCTACTTGAATCCATTTGCGGGGTATGGATTCGTAAAAGGTTTTCTTCTGATGAGCTCGTCTTAAAAAAGACGAGCTATTTCTTACACGACTAAATAGTCGAAATAAAACACTAAGTTTAAAGTTGAATAAAAATCTCAGCCACAGAGTATAGGAAAGCTAAAAACAAGAAAAGCAGCGCCCCGAGAGCACTAAGCTCTCGGAGAGCCCGTGAAAGACTGACTTGATTGACACACACACAATAACACACGAGGTGATCAACCCTACCCCTAGGAACATGTGTATACCACCATATGGGTGGGATCCACATGCTCGAAGATCAAACCGGTCTCACTTCACTAATTGAAGTGGTACCTATCTGACCCCCAGGCGTTCCTCCACCCCTCCCCATCGTACGACTGACGTGAGGAGGCTTTGATCTTAGTTTTACTCAAGGTACCCTGGGTAATGGGATACCTTTCGTTTTTATCTTTGTTGTGGTTATGCCACCTGACTGTAGGGGTAGCCTAAATGTTGGCTCTTCTCCCTAATTTACTTTACTGGCTCTATTTGTGTTTTACTTAACGTCGGGACTGAGGTCCCTGAAAAATTTTCGTGCGTTCCGGACAGAGAGTTCCCGGCCTGAGCCAGCAGCTCTCTGTCCGGAGGTTTTATGTGTGCTCGTTCGCACAGCCGTCGATTTGGCAAAATAATATTTTGCTCTCCTCGCCGGCTGTGCGCTCGATGGTGTCCCGGCCATCAAGCTCATGTGTGTCGTACATGGTCTTGATGCTCGGAGGTCGCGGTTTGCGTTGCCTGAAGGGCCTGTGCCTATTGGCTGTGACTGTTTTGCTTAGAAGTAACTTTTATATGTTTATTATGTTTATTTACTACGTGTGCATTAATATTATTCTTAACTCTATATACTATTTACATTTTCCTATGTTTATTAATTTTGATATTCCATCTTGGTCAGTTCGACGTTCTGACTCTATTCACTAACTATATGGTGTTGTTTTTTACATGGTTTTTAGTTGAGTTTTTGGTGAAAAGACGGTGAATTTTGCGTTGGTGGTGTCGTAGCTGGTTTTTGATCAGGCAACGAGCTTTTTGTTTTGTTTTCCCTATCTACTATGTCTAACTAAGACTATCTTAACTATGGAGTGTGCATTCCAAAGTGTATAACGCTCTCACACACTCCGTGTATATTTTTTTGTTTATTTTTTATTTTAATTTAATACTAACTATGTCTATACTACTACTAAGTGTGCGTGTGTTGGGGTGTGCATTCCCGGGTGTATATAGCCTGCACACACCCCGGTGTATATTGTGCTTAATCTAGTTATTTTTTTTTGTGCTCGTTACCTGATGTTTAGACGACTCTGTGCCTATCTTGTTTCTTCATGTTTATTATTTACCTATATCCGACGAGTTGATGTTTTGGCCGTTTATGTACCATTCTGTTGTTTATATCGTAGTTAGTCAACTCTCTGAGTAATCTGCTGGGATGAGTATTTATTTGATTGAATATATTATGCGCTCTTTCATCCATTGTTCGCAAGATTCGCTTTTGTTCAGAGTCCCTAAATAAGTATCTTAGTGGAACATACTTAGGTAGATTCAGGGCTTCTCTGATTATCCAGTTCTGGGCTGTTTGGATCTTTTTTCTGTTAGTTTTGCATGTGTGTCCCCATGCGGCAGATGCATATGTTAGTGAGGGTAGGATTACGCTGTTAGCTACCCTCATTTTTGTTTTAAATCGCAGTTTGCTCTTTCTGCCTATTAGCGAAGAGAGTTGACTTCTTAGCGCTTTTGCTTTGTAGACAGCTTGTTTAACATGCGCGGTGAATGTTAATTTCCTGTCTAATATGACTCCGAGGTATTTAGCCTCGTTCGTCCACTCCACAGGGGTGTTCCCTACCCGCAGTTCCGTGTCTGGTCTACCAAATCGGTGTCTGTACATAACGGCTTGAGTCTTTTCGGGGTTTACGGCAATTTTCCACTTTATACACCAGCGTTGGAATCTGTTTAGCGCGCTCTGTAGATGGCTTGCGGCTAGATTTGGGTTTCTGCTGCTGGCAGCTATGGCTGTATCGTCGGCGTAGAGGCTGACCAGCGTTCTGGGGTCTGTCGGCGTATCAGCGGTGTAGATAGTGTACAGGTAAGGCGACAGCACCGCCCCCTGGGGCACACCAGCCTCCAGAGTTCCGAGTTCAGATAGGGTTTCGCCTATCTTTACTCTGAACCTTCTGTTGGCTAGGTATGATGCCAGGAGACATGTCATCGCCTCACTGTATCCCTGACTATTCATTTTATAGAGTAGTCCGAGATGCCATACTCTATCGAACGCTTTGCTTACGTCTAGGAAGGCCGTTGCAGTATACATTTTTTCGTTGAACCCTTTTGTTATGTGTTCAGTCAGTCTCAGGACTTGGAGTTCGCAAGAGTGTTCGGCCCTGAAACCAAACTGTGCTTCGGGTATGATTCCTAACGCTAGCGATTCGTCATTTAGTCTTTTGAGGATGACTTTCTCTGCGATTTTGCTTACTGATGATAGTAAGCTTATCGGTCTGTAGTTTTGTGGGAAGGTGCCGTTTTTTCCCGGTTTCTGAATCATCATTACATGGGCTTCTTTCCATCTGTCCGGGAAGTAGCGTAGATTTAAAATACCGTTTACTATGTTTGTTATGTAAACTATTGCTTTCGCCGGAAGATTTTTGAGGGCCTTGTTGGTGATGTTATCCGGTCCTGGTGCTTTTTTTGCGTTTGTCATTTTTATATGATTCTTAATTTCTTCGGGGGACGTGTGTTCTGGTCCTATTCTTCCCTTTCTTCTACGTAGTCTTCTAGCTTGATTTTCGACTTGAATCGTGAAGTCGATGTCTTCGTACGGGTGTTCGTTATTTTTACAGGCTTTTTCCATTTCGTCTTTAAATACTTCTGCCTTTTCTTGAGCTGTGTGTACTATGCCGTTTTCGCCATGTATTGGTGGGATCGGTTTTTTATCTTTTCTGAGAATCTTTGACAATTTCCAGAAGCCGGATTTGTTCGGGTTTAACTCTTGGATATAGGTGTCCCAGTTCTCACTTCTATGTACTTGCAGCTGTTTTTTAACCTCTCTATCGAGCTCATTTGCAATCCGTTTGTCTTCTCTGGTTCTGGTCCGGTACGCTCTTCGTCTACTACGGTTTTTCTCTTTGATTAGATCTTTTAGCTCGTTGCTAATGTCTCTAAATCTTCCGTATGTTGTTTTTATTGTTTTTTCTCTAGCGCTGGCATCGATGGCATTAGTTAACGTGGTTTCTAATTTTTCCACACTATTTTCGAGTTCTGTGATATTGTTTATAGTGGGTATCACACCGATGTTTTCGCTAACTAGTCTCCTGTAGTTTGACCAGTTTATTATTTTTGTTTTGCGGGGTTGTATTTGCTCGATGTCAGTAGCTCCTAGGGTAAGGACGATTAAGTTATGTGTGGAATCGCCTTCGTTCAATGAGTTTATTTCATATTGTTGTCCCACATTGTGTAGGATTGCAATATCGATATGAGTCGGTGCCGCTATTCCGTTGTAGCAAGTTGGATCCACCGGGCCAACTGCATATGTATTATTTTTGTTTTCAAGATATGCACAGAGACGTCTTCCGTTGCCGTTAGTACTTCTGTCGTACCAGTTCGGTGATCTTGCATTTAGGTCGCCTATAATAACCGTTGTTTCTTCTGAATCTAGGATGAGATCTAGGTCTGTGTCTAGTACGTGATCTCGTGGTCTTACATATGCTGAGACGATTTTAATTGTCTCATTTCCGTTTGTGAGCCTGATGATTGTGGCCTCCATCGTGTCTAGACCCTCGGGTGTCGGTATATATTGATGTTTAATACCTTTTTTTATCATGATAGCTGTTCCACCCGAGTTTGCCATGTGATCGTTCCTGTAGATATCGTAACCCGGAAATTTGGTCTTTTTCCGTTCTACTAGTTTGGTTTCTTGCAGTGCTACGATATCTAGTTCGAGTCTGTTTGCGAACTCGTCCAGAAGATTGGTTTTTGTGTGTAATCCTCCTGAGTTCCAAGACCCAATGCGAAGATCTGTCGACTGGTGTACTAACATTGCTTACCCATGTTACTTATTGTCGCCATCACTTGGGTTAGCTGTTCCAGCATGCTGGTGAATTGCGAGAATTTTTGGTTCATCTCCGCGTTGAATTTCGCAATCATCGCAGCGGCTTCGTTGGTACCCTGGTTGTTGTTGTTTGCGGGACCTTTTGTGGCTTGTGCGTAGCTGACCCCGTTTGTCGTGGGGTTGCTGTTGACGGGCTTTGCTCTCGGTGTTGGTGTTGGATTGTGTTTCTTTTTGGGAGCTTTAGGGCATCCCCTGTAATTCGCTGTGTGCTCGCCTTGGCAGTTAGCACACTTCGGTTTGGACTCTCTCGTAAGTTCGCAGTCCTCGCCTAGGTGGTTTCCTCCGCATTTGACGCACTTGGTCCCGCAGTGGCATGCCTTTGAGCTATGGAAGTAACCCTGGCAGTTAAAGCACTGGATCACTTCTCTACGGTTTTTAATTTCATCCTCTACACGAATTCTCATATAGCAGAGATTCGTGAGAGCTTTCATTTTTCCGTCTTGGTCCTCATTGATGGTGACAAGGAACATGGGCAGTGGCTTTTTATCCTCTTTTTTGGATATCATGTTTACCACCTTTGTGGCTTCGATTCCCTTATCATTTAAGTCGTTTAGTATCTTTTGTGGGTCGGTGTTGGCACCCAGACCTCTGATGATGACTCTTTTGAGTCTCTCACCGTCAATCGGGTATGCCACGAACTCTACTTTGGGTGTGTGATTTTCTAGTATCTTAATGACACCTAGATAATCTTCACGGGTTTTCGTTTGTATGACGATCGACCTGCCGGACCTGGCGAATTTGTTTACTGAAATCAGTTTTTGTTCCGCCGCTTTTTGTAAGATTTTTTGGTGTTCTGACACCGTCTTCAAGATTATTGCCGGTGGTTTTGGCAATACTTTTGTCGTAGTTGTCGTCGTCGTTTTCGGGGTCGTGTCTTGGACCTCCGTAACTTCTTTTGCGGCCGCCTTGCTTGTGCTTGGCTGTGGTGCTGCTTCGCTTGTTTTCTCTATATGTTTAGCCTGTCGGGATGCGATGGCTTTGTCCATTTCCTTCTCGTTTCTTTTCCTGATTATTTCAGTTTGCCGTTCGGCTACGCTGATTTTTGTCTTTTCTATCGTCGGAGTGTCGATTTTTATTGTTGCTGGCTTTTTCTTCGATTTTCTCGGAGAGAATCTTTGCCATTCGCTTTCGTTTTTTGTTTCGTCGGTATCCATTTGATCACCGTCTTCATTTGTGGTTTGCGCAAACGCTATTGCGGTTTCCTCTTCGATCTTTTGTTCATTTTGTTTCTTCGATTTATTATTCTTGGGAATAACTTTTTCGTTGCTTTTTTCGGGGTTTTTGGCTTGTTTACACGGTTTTTCTACTATTACCGGTTCTTGACTTTGTTTAGTTAGTTGCACTAATTGTGCGACTAACTTTCTGTTGTCTTCATCTTTCAACTTCAGCTCTTTTCTGAGTTCCGTCAGTTGTTCTAAAAGTGTTTTATGCTGTAGTTGCATTTCTCGATGTTGTGTTTGCATCTCTTCGATCTTCTTGATCAGCATCTGGATCTGCTGGTCTTGAGAGTATTCATCTCTTGGCTTTTTCTTCTCGGAGACGGGGCTGTATTCTGGGCTGGAGCATGGACGCTTCGGTCTTGACTTGTTTTCTTCGGGCTCGAAGATTTGCCGCAGTTTTGTAATGTTTTTCGCGGGAGATTCAATAGTTACCGATGCCACCGACTGATGGTCGCTGACATCACTGTAATACGAGGCGTCCTCGTCCTGCGCGATAGGGGTTTCTGTTCCCGCGTCCATCTCGGATGTCTCCGAAATGGCGGGAGACAGAGGGGCAATGGAGCTTGGGACTGGAGTTGTACTTTCACGTACAAACTCTGTCTCAAGTATTGGGTTTGAGGATGGGTTTGTGGGGTTCGTGAACTCAGCCAGGAGCTGTGACTCTACGAAGTCAGAGAGGGGCTGTGTTTCCTCATCGGAAACGAAAGACATTGCGAGCTGCTTATTTTTGAGGAACTCTGTTTTTTGTTTGTCCACCCAACACGTGTCGAGTGGATTCTGGGTGTCGTCCCAGACCTTAACCACGGTAGTTCACTCCTGTCGCCAGGAGGTTTCCTTTTGCCGTTTCTCAGACTACAGGTGCAGGGGCCGTTTCTGTCCGACCTGGATTAAATAACCAGGCCTTACAGTGTCATTCCTGTCGTCACCTGTAGTTTCCCGCGCTTTTCGGCGTCACCACTTAGTTACAGCCCTCCGAGAGAGGCCTATAAAGACAGCCTCTCTACGGTTTAAGCTAATAACTATATAGCGAACGCTTTTTCGCTTTAAAATACACCTAGTGCCTTAGCCACTATCGGTGCTTACTATCACCGATGGAGCTTATAAGCTCCGTTGACTCAGGTCAGCTGGGGCACTTCAAAGCACGTCTTCTCTGTTCGACGTTGACTTGATTGACCTGAAAATCGCCTATTTTTATACTTTCTGAAGTAGCGATTTCCAGGTCAGGGAGGGGCCAACGGGAAAAATAAGGGGCGGGGCGATGCGTCTCGAACGTGAACTAGTCGCGTCCGAGAACATTTTAGTATTCTTGTATAGTGTAGTTGACACTTCTTAGTTCGCAAACATGTAAACATGTTTATCTATTTATAATTTACACGAACTGAGAACAGTCAAACAAAATTTCCATGGCACGTCAAACAATAATAACCAAATTATATTTATACATTAAACGCTAAATATCTCACATCAACTTTTAGATTTAGGTATAGAAAGTAATTAACAGAAGTAAGAGAACAATTTCTTTCTAATAACATCATAACATATGGGATGATCCATTGAGCAAGCCTACACCGATGACGTAGTTATACTAGTTAAAAGGCTCTTCAAGGGAACGGTGCACGAGGTCACGCAGGTAAGGCTCGGGCTCGTTAAGAAATGGTGCTGGGAGCAGGCAGTCGGGGTTAATCCTAAGAAGGCTGCTGTGGTTCTGTTCACAGCATGTAAAACTGTATCCGTTTTTAAGTCAGTGAAAGTAGTACCTAAGAGTGATCCTGGATTTCAAAGTTTTATGGATGGAACATCTCGACGCCAAGGTGAAGAAGGCCGCGTCAGCTTTCTGGGCATGCAGAAGAGCTTTTGGAGTCAAATATGGTCTGCAGTCGCAAATTTTATATTGGATATATCGATCCGTGATAATTCCTATCCTGTCGTTTGCGGCCATTGTGTGGTTGCTCCGGGCTAGACGGGCTTCCGCTAAGGCCCAGCTAACTCGCCTCTAGTAGTCGGCATCTCAGGAGCCATAAGGACCACTCCCACAGCAGCTCTTGAGGCTTGGCAGAATTTACCTTCTGTACATGTTATTGTAGAGCACAAAGTCATGATAGTAGCCTATCGTCTTAACTGCTCTGGATACTGGTTGGGAATTATTGGTCGGAAGGCCCATTGTGATATAGGGTGCCGGGGTATATATAAGGGCTTTAGAAGTGCCCAAAGTCAGCTTTGAGCTGATTCTTGAGTGCAAGAGAGCACTTACTGATGTTGCGCGGACCAATAGGGTTAACGTAGTATGGATACCGGGACACACAGGCGTGGAAGGAAACGAACGAGTTGACGTCCTGGCATGGCAGTGCTCACTTACACTACCGTTGGAACTCGAACTTGTGATTGAAGTGCCCTTTAGTACTAGTTGGGATAGTCTTAAAGAGCTTGTTCTGCGGAGGTTCCAGGAATTCAGGTTTTAAACGTATGAGACAGGCTAGGCTTCACATATTAATGGCTCTAGAATAATTGTGCATATCTAGAAACCCATATCTAGAAAGCAAGCAAGTGAAGAATTTGGTCTGTCACTGAATACAAAGAAGACCAAATTCATGATAATTACAAAGAAACGTATCAATAATATCAACTTACATGTAGGACAGAATCTCATTGAACGAGTACAAAATTACAATTACCTCGGAACAAATATTAACGAGTCAAACGAATACACCAGAGAAATAAGAATAAGAATAGAGAAAGCCCGCAGTGCATTTAACAATATGAAACAAATGTTGTGTAGCCGTAACCTAAGCCTAAAGCTGAAAATACGAAAGCTTAAATGTTATGTTTTCTCGGTCCTGTTATATGGGGTGGAGGCGTGGACACTAAATAAGCAATGTATGGGTAAGCTGGAGGCATTTGAGATGTGGGCGTACCGAACAATGTTAAAAATCTCCTGGAAGGATAAGATAACTAACCAAGTTGTATTAGACAGGATGAACAAACAAAAGGAGGTCGTATTGAGTGTTAAAATGAGGAAACTACAGTACCTGGGACATATTACACGTGGGAATAAATATCAACTGTTGCAACTAATTATGCAAGGAAAGATTGAAGGTAGGCGCAGCATAGGTAGGAGAAGAATGTCATGGTTGAGAAACCTCAGGGAGTGGTTTGCTTGCACTTCCATACAATTGTTCCGAGCGGCAGCCTCCAGGGTCAAAATTGCCATGATGATAGCCAACCTTCGTAGCGGAGATGGCACGTGAAGAAGAAGAAGAAGAAACCCTTCATCCTAAATTTTCAGATATTTATTATGTTATTTTTTGCTGAAACGTTTAATTTGAACTCCTAACAAATTATGTTGTATATAGAACTTCCACTGGTAATATCTTAATTATTGTAAATAATATGAAAAATGAGAAAGAAATATTAATTTAGTGTTCAAGGAACTGACTTGTGAATAGGAAAGGTTACATAAAAAATTGAAATTATTAATTGTCGAGTTGATATCTAACTTAGATATTAAATTAGGTTACCATTGGAGATTTAGAAAGCTTAATGCATTTTAAAATAATGAGCCACGTGTCCTGTATTTAAAAAGAAAGGTACTAACTTGCTAACGTATTAACAAAGTAGAGGTTATTTACTTCTGACAAACATGTCAAAATCAGATTAAATATTAAATTAATAATAAATAATAATAAAATATAAATAAATACCATTTGATAGTAAATATTATTATTGTATAAACAACAGAAGATGTTTGAAAATTAAATTTGAGTATAGTTTAAAAGGAATTTATTAATATGAAGTCTAGAACCGAACTGATAGAAAGTAGTTAATCGATCGATCGATAATATTACATCTATTCAATACAATATACAGTACTGATATTATACCTCAAGAATGGTTGCTGTCTACGTTTGTCACCATACCGAAAAAAAATAAGGCAATTTAATGTTCAGATCATCGAACAATCTCCTTGGAAAGAGGTACACGCCTGTTTTATAGACTTTGAAAAGGCCTTTGACGCCTTTTTCGCCACAGTAAACTCAAAGAAATCCTGGAGGGTAAAAATATCGACACCAGAGACATACAAATAATATTAAATCTGTACTGGAATCAGCGAACTAATATAAAAATGAAAGACCAAACATCGGACGAAATAGAAATACGTAGAGGAGTACGACAGGGTTGTATATTGTCAACGCTCTTCTTTAATATCTACAGCGAACAAATATGGCAAGAAGCTCTCTCACATGCAAACGAAAGGATAATAGTCAATGGAGAAATTTTCAATAACATTCGATATGCTGACGATACTGTGATAATGGCAAGAACAGCGGAAGATCTAAAACATTTAGTTGAAAGTATGAATGAGATATTTAATAACTACGGCATAAAGATGAACGTCAAAAAAACCAAATATATGACCCTCAGTAAGAATCCAATACATGACACTAGTATCGCAATAAACGGTACTCAACTCGAAGCGAATACAAATACTTGGGAACCCTCATCAATGAAACAGGAGACCAAAAAGACTTATCCTTTAAAAATTGCAAGGTCGACCTTTATAAAACTGAAAAAATTATTTTTTAATCGTGATATTAGTATTCATCTACGAACTAGAATGTTAAAATGATATGTATTCAGTACTTTGCCTTATGGTGTTGAGGCATGGACTCTTAAACAGAGGAATATTAAAAATCTTGAAAGCTTTGAGATGTGGTGCTACCGCCGTATACTAAAAATAAGTTGGGTGGATAAAATTACAAATGAAGGGGTAATACGCAGAATAAATAACTATCCAGAAGTTATCCCGAATATAAAAAAATACTCAAAGAAGAAGTTAATCGATTTGAACACCACACTTTCGTGACGCCTTCTAGTGGTGCTAGTTCCGTGACGCTCGCTTTAGCGTTTCACTATAGAGAAAAGTAATACAGTGCCAGTATAGAAGTTTCACTTAAAATATATTCTGAAAGTCTCAAGTTTATTTGAGACTCTGAAATGTCATTATTTTTCATCATTTTTAATTTCAACACTTTTCTGACCGACTCATGTGAAAGTCCTGTCATTGCAGATACTAGACGTGTTGATGCAGTAGGCTTCATTGCAAAATTTCCAAGGACCTCAATTTGAGATGTTTCATTCAGTTATATTGGGGCATCCCTTTTTTTATTTTGCACTAATCCCGTTTCTCCAAACTTTTCAACTAAATCGCGGACGTACATGTGACTTAGATTTTTTCCGGATGCCTATCATGAAATATTTGAGCTGTTCGTAAATAAACTAGTTCTGGGAGACAAATATAAAAATGATCTACACGCGTTCAGGTATACTATAAACCATTGTTCAAACTACAGCTAAATGACAGTATCGATGGTACAAATGATGAAAACTAATGACATTTAAAATTCTTAAATAAACCAAAAATTATTGAATCTGACAGAACCCAAAAAACAGATGTTTTCAACTTGTTTTGCAAAAACGACAAATTAATTTTTTTATCTAACAAAAAAAATTCTTAAGCCAGCTGATATTAACACTTTGTATATATATATATATATATATATATATATATATATATATATATATATATATATATATATATATATACAAAATTATTTATTCAGTCCATCCGCTATATCTTTGCACAAGTCCATGCAAGATTCGCGAATTATTTTTTATATTACATCTCTTTCCTACTCACAAAAACTAAATCGATGAACTTGGACCGCCTGTCAATATACAACAGCATACATCGAACAAAGACAGCCATATAACGATGGTCGGTAATTTATTCACCTACTGGAAATTTTGTTTTGTTTTCCAAGTTTTCTTTTTACAGAGGTTGTAGTGTGTGAAATTATTGTTGTATCATTTAAAAAATATTGAATTCTTTTTTTGTACTTTGAATATAAATATTTTTAACAAAAAGTTGTTAACGTTGTGTAATAACTAACCGTTACCTTCGCGTTCGATTTATTAGGTAAGAATTTATTTATTTATTAATACCTTTTATGAAGGATTTTTAAATAAAACTTTTACAAATTATTTAGTGGCTATTGCCCAATAATATAATATTTATTCCAACCTCTAGTTATTTAAATATGGATTTTGTTTTAGAGTATATCCGGTAAGCCATTGAATTCTCAAGCACAACAACTTGAATTAAATGTGTTGGAGTATTTCGAAGTAGAAAAGCATTAATGGAGAGCCTTTAGAGCCATTTTTACCCATTCAACAGGTAAAATATTAAAATGTATCTCCGTTTATCAAAATAAATATATTTAAACAATTCTTTATTTAAGAGAGTAGCTGCTGCATTAACAATATCACAGTGTGTATAATTATATAAAGGAAAGAAAATAATTATATTTTTTCAAAGCCAGGCAAAAGTCGACCTCCTCCGAAAAACAAGACAACCAATCTATCCCAGAGATCAAAAATGGCAGTGCGGAATGCAGTATACTATATGTACCAACAAAGTAAGTACCAATTTCTTCAATCTGAATTTGATAATAAAACAGAAAGTTCTTTGTAATCAATATTGTATATAAATTGATAGTGTATATAAATATTGACGAAATTAGTTTAAGGAAATTTGTACTGAATACATTGATTGATATTAAGTTAATTTTCTTGTGAGATTTTTAATTATAAATAATTTATATTTTTCTAAAAACAAAGAATTTATTTTCTTTGAATTAGACTAATTAGAACAATGCGATTTATTCTCTACTTTTCTGATTTTTTACATATAACAAAATTTCAATAAGTACAAAAATATAGAATAAATATTAGAGAATAAAGAAATAATAGAAGAACATTAATTAACTGCATTAAATATATGCAAAATTTTTATAATGGACATCCCAGATACCCTGTTTTTTTGGACGAAACACTAATTTATTCAAAAGGAAATAAAACAAGCTCTTGACAAGACAACAGTGTTAAAAGTGTACATAAGACAAATTTATTATTTTACTAAAAATCTAAAGTAGCTGATTATCATGGGTGAATGAACAATGAAATTTTCGCTAAATGGATTACCAGCCATTTAGAAGAGCCATTATTAATTGTGATAAATATTGCTTCATATCTCAGTGTTCTTTTAGAAAATCATTGTTATAATTAGAATGTAAATTTTACCTGGTTGACAACAAACAAGATTAAGTATGACGCAAACCTCACAAAACCTAAATTATTACAAATTGCAAAAATGAACACAAAAGAGATTGTGTATATAATTAATAAGCTACTAAGAGAACACGCCCATGACATTTTGGGACTACCTTGCCACTACGAATTCAACACTATTAAATTAATTTGGGCAAACTGCAAGTCATACTGGAATAAGTATATTGCACGGATAAATCATCAAATGGTAAAAGAAATATCGGCTAACGGCACAAAAATAAGGCACTAGTTTTTTACTTATGTGTTCGAAGTCTGCTTTATCTTGGGCTATCACTATTTTGTCGTCTGCATAGTGCAATTAATATATAATGCTATTTATCCTTTTGCTAGGATAATGCATGTGATAACCCGTCCTAGTTCATTTTTAACTCCAGTTTTTTAATACTTTTTTATTCACAACACAACAACTCCTACTTCCCAGTATTAATAGCTCAAGTATACTACTATTGCAGACTTATTTCTTTGAAAAAAGAAAATTTATTCTAAATAGTGGAAATGCATACTAAACCCATCAAATTTTGTGTAGTATGTATTTAAAAAATATATTCTAGTTGTTATAATTTAACATAACTATTTATTATATGGTGCAAGTAAATAAATATTGAACTTTGACGGTATACAAGGCAACTATCGAACACGGTGATTAATTTAATCTTGCCCAAGTACTTTCGATCAATAGATCATCTTCAGGGGCATTTCGTCAGTTGTGGCCTATCCGACATGAGTAGAATGTCATAAATATAAATTTGGACATAACAATACAAAATACAATACACAAAGACAAACACTTTAAAATTTTTTTGAAAAGGAAAAGCTACATGTTGTATAGAAGCCGGAGACAGAATGACAGTCATTGATGACAGTCATTCTGTCTCCGGCTTCTATACAACAAGATGCTGATTCCAAGCCTAGGGACTGAGTAGATTGTCAGTTTTAGTGCGTATTTTCATAGGTTCAAAAAGACAGATGCAGATAAATGGCTATACTGCGAATAATCCGTCACTATTACTCACACAATGCTGAAGTTCAATAGATATACGGTGGAGAAAAACAGAATGTATCGAGAAATAGGTATGAACCCTGTGACTGTGAGAGATATTATCGTGAAAATGACGGGAAGTAGGGAGGGATGGAATAGTGTTCACAATTACATCCGAACAGTAATTAAAAAGAAAAAAGGAGAAGAGAAACCTCAACCGGACCAACGACAGTGAAAAGATCTAGATAAGAAAAATGAGTGTTCCAAAAATGTGTTCAGCCTCACAGCTGCTAAACTACTTTCGGAGTACGGTGCGTGTGACAGTCAACAGCGCACAAGTAAAAGAGGCTGGTTTTAGTTGGTAGGCAGGATAACAGATGCCTAAATCTTTGAAAATGCTATCTTTAGTACTTTAAATTAAACTAAAACCTCTTCTCTGCAAACTGTCATTGCAGAAACTGGCATCCCAACTTCTCGAATATCCCCTTGAGGATTTTTCGTGGTCTTTTTCTGTTATTTACGAAGATATCCGTCATTTTTCTCTCATCCGTGGGAGTAGTGACATGCTTACTACATGCTTACTACTACTACTATCGGTTTACAGCGTTCTCTGACGCTTTCAGGCATTCTTCTCTATGTAACCATAGGCCTAGAGGGATTTCTCTTTCTTCTAGTTCTTTTTGAATCACCTATCTCCAGCTTCTTCTCGGCCTTACTCTTTTCCTTCTCCCTTGTGGTGTCCACCTCAAAATCTGTTTCGAAATCCTGTCATCTGGCATTCTCTGTACATGGCCGTACCATATTAACTGTTTTGTTTTTATGTCATCAACTATTGTATGCTTGACTCCCATCATTTCTCGTATTCTCTCAGTTTGTATACGATATTTTCTTTATTTGCCCGCTGCTATTCTCCAGAACTCCATTTCTGTTGCTAGTAACAGTTTCTCTGTTCTTTGTTTCATTGGCTAAACTTCACTGCCATATGTGTTTACACTCTTAAGTATGGTGTTGTATATGAGTTGTATGTTCGCTTTAGATATTTTTTGGTCCCACAGAATGCCGTTCTTCATGGATACAGCTTTTCTATCCTGTATGTTTCTGGCTTTTATAGCAGCATCGAGTGTTCCATCTTGAGTTATCTTCATACCTAGGTACTTGTATTCATCACAGTGTCTAATTTCTACCTCATCGTCTAATATAATGGACTGCTTTGTCCCTCCAATACACATGGCTTCAGTTTTCTTAATGTTGACTTCGAGACCCCATTTGTTATATTCTTCTATTAGCTTCCGAGTCATGTAACTCACGTCAACTTCTTTATTGACGGCTGTTTTTTTTTCTCAATAGCTTGCGTAGAGTACAAGTGGTCTACTGTGGATCGCCCAGCTCTAAAACCAGCTTGCTCCTCTGCTTCGTAATCTCTATAGTCATTGTCTATTTTGTTCTTAATAAGTTTCTTATACATCTTACTTATTGTGCTGTTTACCGCAATTCCTCTGTAATTTTCACACTGATCCTTGCTGCCCTTTTTGTGGATAGTTGACATGATAGAGAATGTAATATATAATATATGTAATGTGTAATGTGTAGAATGGATGTAGTGACATGCTTTCCATCACATTTTTGGACACGTTCATGAGTCAGAGGTTTGTTGGTATAATTTTTTTCTTCATATTCACTGTTTTTATTTCTTTCATCACTGTAACTTGCAATACTTGACACAGTTGAGCTATATGATGTTGGGAAAGTTTTGTATTTCATAAAGGTGTCTTTATCTGCGCTATTTTAGTTTCAGGGATATCTTTAGCCTTACCCATTATGATTTTATTTTAAAAATTGATATTTTTAAAAACGGCTTTAAAATTAAAACTAATACTTAGAATTTTTTTCACTCACAATCACAACTAATACATTAATAAATTAAAACATACTATATAGCTAAAATGATATTATTCTTTCAAAAACAAAGTAGAAACAGATAAATTCTATTCTAACCTCACCTTCTAAACGCAAATTCACCGCAATGTGTATGTTCTGAAATTATTTGACCCAATTGACAGTTCTAGAGCTGTCAACGTCAAAAAAATAAAGTAATTAGTGACAAAACATATTGACATACCTTAATTTTGCAACAGCATATGATTTTACTATAAAACTTTCGAACAAATTTGAAAAACTTAAAACTTTCTGACTAATCATAATAATCTCATCAACTACTGTACACTGTAAATTACTTTATACTTTTTTTTAATTTATCCATTTAAGGTACGCTTAAACTCATCAATTGGTAAGAGAAACAAAAACAGATTACTGGGAAAGATTCACAAAAGGATGGACCTAGAGATGGATTTCTATGGACAACAGAAATAAGTATGGCGCTTCATAAGACAACAAAAAAGCAAAATGAAAGAACTAGTTGAAATAGAACACATATAAGAGTATACATGGGTGGCCTTCCTGACAGAAATTAAAAAAAAAACAAAGAACGTTTAACAGAAACGCCAAATATAATAACTGAGGAAAAGACCGAAATCTCCTAAAAAGATGTGAAAGAAGGAATAAACAAATTAAAAAACAGAAAGTCACCAGGAGAAGATCAAATACGAAATGAACTCTTAAAATATGGAGGTGATCACCTTGTACAACAACTGCAACTTCTTATTAATAAAATAATTACCACGAACAGAATACCAGATGAATGGAGGAGAGCGATCATGGTGATGTTCTTAAAAAAGGAGACCCCGATAATTATCGAGCAATAAATCTTTCAAATACAACACTTAAATTGACAACAAGAATAATAGCGACAAAAATAAATGAACGAATATCTCTGCAAGAGGAGCACCAAGGATTTCGGACAGGAAGATCATGAACGGATGCAGTTTTTGTAATAAGACAAACAAAATAAAAGTCGCTGGAATACAACAAACCATCATATATGTGTCTGATAGATTTGAAGAAAGGGTTTAGAGTGAGAATTCGGGATGCGATACATTTATTATATTAAAAGAGAATATCACTGGATTTAATAAAAACCATTGAGAATATATCTATGGTAAGATGTAAAGGTTCTATACTATCAAACGAGTGGATGCCTTTTCATATCTGGGCACAGAAATCAATCAGAAGAACTCAGTAAGTAGCAAAATTAATGCACGTATTTCCAGCGGGAATTGTACATACTATGCTAATAAAAGATTGATGACATCGAAATTATTAGACAAAAGAACCAAAATGACCATCTACAGAACACTGATTAGACCCGTAGTAACCTATGGATGTGAAACTTACGTAATGACGAAAAAAGATGAAGCCCAACTCAGGACATTCGAGAGAAAAATACTGAGTAAAGTATATGTCCCGGTACAAGAGGAAGATGGCACATGGAGAATCAGGAGAAACGACGAGATTAATGAGTTAAATGAAGGTTATGACATTGAAAGATTTGTGAAAAGTCAAAGACTGTCATGACTGGGATATGTGCAGAGACAAAACGATGCAAAAGCAACAAAGAAAATGTTGCAATGGAAGTCCATAGGAAGGCGAAAAAAAAGAAGGCCCAGAACGAGATGGTTGGATAACGTGGAAGACGACCTGAAAACAATGAACATAAGACAATGGAGAAGAAGGGCACAAGAGAGATCTGAATGGAAGGACATAGCCAGACAGGCAAAGACCCATCCAGGGTTATGAAGCCAAAAGAAGAAGAAGAAGAAGATGTAAAGGAAAACTATCGCAACCTATCAAATATGAAACTGGCATTAGACAAGATTCGCTGAGCCCATTAATATTTATTCTGATAATGGATGAAATCATAAAGAAAGTTAAAAAAGAAGAGGATATAGAATGGGAGAAAAAGAAATAAGAATAATATGGTACGCCGACGACGCCATAATACCTGCCGAAAATGAAGATGACCTACAAAGATTAATTAAAGAATTCGAAGATACGGCGCTCATATACAACATGGTGATCTCAACAGAGAAAACTAAAACGATAGTGATATCAACGAAACCGAGGCGACACAAACAACAGAAATGAAAGTCTTACGAAAAATAACAAACCAAACTCTAAGAGACAGTGTAAGAACTGAGAAAATACGAGCGAGATGTGGTATAGAGGAAATAAATGCGTGAATCAAACGAAGAAAAGTGGAATGGAATCAACACATCGAAAGAATGAGAGAAATTAGAATAGTACGAATAGCAAGAGACAAATCGCCAAATGGAACAATATCACTAGGATTACCGAGGAAAAAATGGTCACACAACGTCAATTGAAGCTAAAAACCGAAGTAAAACAGGCATTAAGCCTATGCATAAAGTGGGAAGAAGAAGAAGAAGAAGAAGAAGAAGGTACGCTTAGATAGATGAATTTGGTTGATTTCATTTTCTGAATTTTTTCTGTTCACCAATTTTTGTTTTTTATTTGTTTGGCTTACCTACGTCTTTTCTATTTCTTGTTTTACTGATCCGTTATATAGATTTTTTATTGCATCGTTCAGATAGTATCCAATATCTTTTAGTAGACTGCATTGTGGTTTTCTTAATATTCTAGCTATGTATACTTGCGGTTCGTCCTATCTGATTTGCTACAATTGATGGATGAATTTTACTGGCAAACAAATAATGGTCAGTTCTATAGTAGCCGACCCGGCGAACTTTGTACCGCCTTAGAATTAAGTAACGTGTCTAAAAAAATTAACAGAAAATAAAACAAAAAAAAAACACTTAAATATATTATGCATGAAAAATGTTGAATTAATTTAATGCTTTCTAATAAAATATTTTTATTTTTTTACGTTAAATAAATATACAACGTTGACGGTTTTCCGACACGCGAATAATTACCCAAGCGCGAAACAAGTCTCCTCCATTCTGCTTATGTGGTTATTCTATTCTTTTTCTTTATTTTATGTCCATTCATTTATATACTGTACGTTACATTTTCTTATAATGTCTTCACTTCTCTTTTGATCTCTAATCGTATTTCCTGTAATTCTTATTAGTACTCTCATCTCTGCCGTTTCTAGTATCCTTTGCGTTTTGACTGTTTCGAGTCTTGATTTTAAGGTATATGGTATTATTGGTCTTACACTGGCTGTATAAATTCTTGACTTAATCTCAGTGTTAATGTGTCTGTTTCGCCATATAGTGTTCTTAAGGTATCCTGCCAGTCTACTTGCTTTTTGTGTTGATCTCTCACTTCTTTGTCCAGGTCTCCATAGCTAGATATTTCCCAGATATTTCCATTACTTGTTCAATACTGATAGCATAAATTTTTATTTTACATCTGGTTGATTATTTGCTGACTAACTATTGTTTTAGTTTTCTGAGATGAGATTTTCATATTAAATACTTTTGACCTTCTGTTAAATTTGTGCACCAGTCTTTGTAGATGAGAAACTGAAAGTTGATTCTTTATTGTTACGTATAATATTAACAATCAACATCTGGTTACAAATCGTAAGTCTTGATTAAATTTGTCTGCGTTATATTTGATTAAACGTTTTCTAACAGCGATTTTTTGGATACAATTAATGAATTACATATTATATACAACAGATACACCTGGCTTATCAAGTGTAGTAACGGAATCATCAGAGTATTTCTTGTAAATCACACAGTTAAAAATTAATTTACAGTATTCTATACTTGTTTTATGAAAACTATTTGCGAAAGTTTAACGTGAACTATTTCTATATCTCTGGTAACTTAGTTCTAATTAATGGCATTAATAGTGTCACAGCCAGTTGTGAGCGAAATCCTTACTCAAAACAATCCTTCATTCGCCTTTGTCTCTGGAAACTCTGGCCCATACTCTAACTCCAATATATCTTAAATCGTCCTCTAGGTTGTAACTTTTCTGATTGTTATACTTTTTTCGCCTTATATGCGTTATTATGCATATATATACATATATATATATATATATATATATATATATATATATATATATATATATATATCTATATATATATATATATATATATATATATATATATATATATAATATATATATATATAATTATATGCAATCTCCATCAAAGGCGTGCTACCTTAATGCATTATTACAATTTTACAATTCAAAGTTGTAACGCCTATGATTTTAATAAACTTTTTTTTATTCCTCCATATATTATTTTTAAGATTTTTTTGTTAGAATCGTTCCTTCAAGTAGTTCTTGCTCATTATGTTTAAAAGAGCACATTACTACTCTCTGTGTTAGCACTGGTCAGGGATTTATAGACAATCACTTTAATTGCTCAGGCTAGTTTTACATATATCTAATGAACGACTAAAGAACTTTCTACTTCTAGAGATATCCGAAGAACAATGTGGATTCGTACCAGGATAAGTAACGCAAAAGCAGATGCTGAACACAAGACAGATAATAGAAACAGTGTGGAAAAACTACATATTATGCTGCTCTGTTTCGTAGATTACACAAAGACTTTCCATTCAGTCAAATGGTCGTCTCTAAAAAATATGGGAGTTCCTAGCACCTAGTTAACCCAATAAGAAATCTTTATGATAAAAACTCCAAAATCCAAAGTTAAAATACACTGAATATATTCAGATGCATTCAAAACAAAGAAAGGAACTAGACAGGGCTGCATACTGTCACCATTATTGTACAACATATATTCTGAATATATAATGATAATAGAAAAATACTAAATAAATGGATGGAGGAATAACTGTAGGAGGCAGAAAAATCAGTAACCTGCAATACGTAGATGACACACTTGTACTAGCAGCGAATGAAGTCGAAATGATTAACATCGCCGAACGGCTAGGCCGGATAAGAGAAGAAGATTCCAGACTAACACCGGAAAAACAAAAATGATGTTCGTAGACAGAGTAAAATATTAATCTACTACACATTCATTAAGTGGCGTATTTCGAAGTGGTACACAGATTTGTATATTCGGGCTCCCTGATAAACAACAATGGCGACTGCTCCTCAGAAATACAGCGTAGACTAGCAGTGGCTCCAACCAAAACAGTTAAATTAATTAAAATATGGAAAGACCGTACAATAACAAGGAATACTAAGTTCGGGTTGATCAATGCCCTTATTTTCCCATTACTGAAAAAATCGATAAGGGTAAGACCGAATCATTCGCAATGTGAGTATATAGAACAATTCTACACGTGTCCTGGGCAGAACATGGAACTCACCTGTCAAATCTAAAAGGGCTTCGTATAAAAGACGGGCTATTAAAAAAACTAAACCGACCGTAACTAAATTGCTTTGGTCACATAGCTAGATGAACAGGGACCATGAAACTATTTGTGGTAGAAGGAAAGGTAAAAAATAAAAGACGAAGAGGAAGATCTCTAAATTGATGGGCAGAGTAAATAAAGATTCTGGTGGAAAAATCCCTACATGAACCCGTCCATATGACATAGGATCGTAGCCAATGGAGACAGCAAACTAACAATATTTAGAGTGTCACCACGCCCTGACAAGGGCTCAAGGAATGAGGAGGAGGAGGAATTTAGGGACCATTTGTCTTTTCAAGCCATAGTAGCATTTATTGGCAAGCACTATTCTTCTTTTAGATTCTTTGGTTTCCTCGTTATCTTTAGTCAACAGCGCTAGGTAAAGGATGGTTCTCACATCTTCCAGATATAAATCGTCAAGTAATATCGATCTAGGTGTACGGTCGCTTAACTTAGTACAACACATATATTTGGTCTTTTGGACACTTATATTTAGTCCCATTCTCAGTGTAGATGTCTTTCCCGACCGAAGTACTTTAGTCACAAATGCTGTGGACACACCTAGAATGTCGACGTCATCGGCATATCCGACAACTTGTACAAATTTGAATAAGATAGTGCCATTCGTGTCATTAAGAACTTATACCACCAAATTTTTAAATTTGTAATATGGTGTTATCATTTTTTCGTTTATCAAGATAGTGCTGAAGTGCTAAACGTTGTTGTTCGCTTCTGCAGACCTAAACAATATTATATATTTAAAATCTCTACAAACCAATAAATATATTTTAGATTATTGCATAATGGAGTCCAGTTCAAACGATATCATTGTCTGTTTTTAATATAAAAATTACACATTTCTAAACATTTTAATGAATTCATAATTTTATGTATTCTACAGCGCTGTCACTGGCTTTGATGGGTAGCGATGTCAGTCAGTCGACCAAAGCAATTTTGATTTAACGTTAGAATAAGGAAGTCACTATTTTGATTAATTATGTGAGCGCTGCGAGTGTAATAAACGATCGAGGAAGGAACGTAACGGGTATGGTGATGAGTATCTTTTGTCCGATTTTTTGTTTTAGAACTGACCGATTATATAATCTCAGTGATTTTAAGGAATTCCTTTTGTTATTTCGGACCGGAAATCGCCTAGATATGTACAAAAGCGTGATAAATGTATGTATCTAAGTTATGAGACGATTTTATCTTAATGTGTGTTTTAGTAATGTGTTAAAAATGTTAAAAAATATTAAAATATAGAGGAAATTATGTAATTAACTACTATTATATATCATTGCCCAGGTCTGAAACTATGTAAGGAAGGGAGCACGTGCTCGTTGAGACAGATTTCAGGGGACTGCAAAATTTGAGAAGGTTTAAAAAAAACAATAGTAAGTTATTTAAACATTTTAAAATCATACTACAATAAATGTTGTTTAATTTTGTTGCACAATTTATCAGCTTTATTAAACTGGTAATATATATCAAATTATCATCTACAGAAAAAGGATTTAGTGAAAAAATATTTACTAACTGAAAAAACTTAGTGACAAATTGACAGAACATGAAAATGTATGTAACCACTTACTTTACTTTTGTTCGTGAAAATGTTTAAAAAATTATTTAGCAAAGGAAGGTTTAAATGGAAAACTCCATCAAGAACAGTCTCACTGCTAGGCGGTATTGCGCTGTATTATTGATGCTACTGAGCATCATAAATGAATGCGTTGAAAGTATTGCCAATAACATAAGGCAAAAGAATATAAGATATTTGGAATGGAAAATATTGTTTCCTAATATTTGACGGCACTCCGGATATCAGCCACAGTAAGTTAATGATTTAAAAGATAGTAAGCAGAAAATTGCAGATAGATAACTTTACAGTATTGATAACACAGTCGAAAATCTAGATTTCAAAACCTCAAGTAGAGAAACCTACAAGCCAACTGCCTCAATGCTTCTAAAACTAGAAGGCAGTCCCCCTCCCGACAGCCCAACCAATTTAGTAATACTAAACCAAGTGGTATTCTACAAAATAAGTACCTTAAGAGTACCACTTACACACAATTACGGTTAAAAAGACATCAAGAAATAAAAATCCACTTGTCCACTTGAAACAGACTATTCCAACCCTTTTACCTATGAAGATATCACGAAAGCTCTTTAATGAAATGAAACGAAAAGTATCACTAGCATTCATGGCATTCATGCTCTGAGTTTCTAAACCACAGTGGTAGATTTACTAGTCAATGGCTTACAAAGAAGTCCTTTTTAGACATTTTTCAGACGGGAAATGTTACTCATCTACTAAAAAAGCAAAAATCGTCGCCATTTTAAAACAAGTGAAAGCTAACTATTTACCAAAAAATTACCGTCCAATTGTGCACTTTCATATATGGTCTATTAACTTAAATCTATGAAACATGCAGAATTTCCAACAAACTGCAGCTGTACAGACCAAGTCCTAGCACTAACTATGTAGAAACAAGCTTTCAAAAACAACTAAAAACATGCACTGTTTTTATTGATTTATAAGCAATGTACGATTCCGTGTGAAGACAAGGGGTATAATATGTTATAATATATGTTATAATATATGTTATAATATGTAAATTAATGCGATGGTATATGTAAATTAATGCTATGTTGTGCAATAGAAGTTTCCAAGTCATCTTGGACGATAAGACTAGTATCTAAATGAAACTAAAGAATGGCCTTCTCCAAGGATCAGTGCTGGCCCCCTACTTTTAGTTTTTATATAGCAGACATGCCCGAAACCATATCACAAAAGTTCGGATATACCACTTCGGGAAAGCCACTGAGCACTTGCTACAAGCCAGAAAGAATTGGAAACTACTGGAAAGGAAAGTTTTAAAAAACGACCCGTTATCAGAGGAAGACATTTGCGCCACTGGTGATTGCCCAATGCCGCCAAGACGGAAGTATCGTGTTTTTATTTAAACAACAGACTGGCCAAATACCAATTAAAAATCGACACAGCCATACCAAAACTTAAAATATCTAGGTGTGATTCTCGATAGAACGCTAAGCTTTAAAGAACATCTTAAAAATATGATTCCAAAACTAACAACACGAAATAATATTTTGCTAAAGTTATGAGGTACCACATTGGGTTCCTCAACGACAACACTTAGATCGATAGCACTGGTACATGTGCATTTCATTGAAAAGTACCGGTGTTGTTCAACAGCCGGCACAATAAACGTATTGACGCCCAACTAGAACAGACTTTGCGTATTATATTAGACATAATTAATGAAACGCCAACGTACTGGCTACCAGCACTGAGCCACATAGCTCCCTTACACGCCCGTCGAGAACATGACCTTTCGAGGAAGTATAGGAAAATTAACGCCGATCCTGTGCTTCGCTCCCATGTTGGTATCACCAGCAGAGATATAAGTGGGCTTTGTTCAAGAAACGACCCTTTAGATTCTGTAAGAATTCTAACTGAAGGGAAATTTTGTATGATTCATAGTATGATGCAAACAACTACAGAAATTTCGTTTTTCTAGTGGATAATATTTAACTTATAAATGCCACAAGAAAGTAGTTTCAGAACCTAGCTAGACAAATATGGTCTTAGCTTGTAGAATTGTAGAGGTTAATTTTATGACAATAGCACAAATATGACGGGGGAAATATAAAGGAGTCCAATCTAGAATACCTTAGGAGAATAAACTAACATATTGTCCCGTGTACTGCTCGCTCCCTCAATTTAGCTGGTTTTAACGCAGCAAGTGCTACTATTCAGGCTCAGAATGTTTTCGGAACTTTAAAAAGTATGTATTATCTAGAATTATCTAGAAAAATAAACTAGAGGGAGGCTACCCTAAAATTACTACTGCACTGATAATGTTTCCCACTTTGCTAGTCACAGAGTCATCTGGAGAATCATCATCATCATCAGTACGTTTGCAGCTAAGAAGGCTAAAAGAATTAAATTTTGAAATAAAATATCTATACCATTTTTTCAAAGTAAAACGTTGCACGTCACAATTTATATAAAGTGACGTCACTTATATTTAAAATATCCATAACGTCAACCTTAGAGTTTAAATTTTCCTAACACAGCTAATAATACGACACCCATAGAGAACTGCTCGAACTTTCATAGGCGTCAACATGGTAAAATAATCAGAAAAATGTAATCATGATTATATTGAAAATTTTGAAAAATTGAAAATTAACCAAAAACATTTGATATTATCAATAATATAAATTTTATGAAATAACTTAAGTCTAATATTCCACAAAATAATAATTTTAATTAAATAAATTAGACAATTGTACGCAACTGATACAAGAAAAATTTAAATTTCAATGACAGTTCAGCGTGTGGCAAAATTGTGTAAAGTGTTGCCGCTTTTTTAGAGTAGGAATTTTGTTTATGTTTTGATTTGTTACACAATTTGATCATCATATATTATATATTAATAAATTTTATTTATAAATACATATTAAATTTAGTTTAATAGCTTTAAAACCTAATTATTGTTGTTGTATAGAAAGCTGATAAGCTTTCATATAAGATAGATTATGTTGAACAAGAAATAATGGCGGGACGTTTTTACTATTACAGTCCTAAAAGAGGTAAGTTTAAAATTAGAATATAAAATTTTGTATTAAAATGTTTTATTATGTATTTTAGTGTGATGCAGTAGTCATAAAACTAATTGTATTTACTGTTATAATAGTTACTGTTATAATATAGTTTGACAAATAACTGACACTTAAAAAATGTTTCACTTACTAACCATTCTGATGTTTTGGCAACACTGTGGGGTTCTGACGTCGTGAATTTTGAATGACGTTCAATCATTTTTATATGAAAAATTTTATAACAATTTTTTCCCTAGATGCGATTGAGTTGATGATAACAAACAGTTTGTGTTACTTATGTATAACTGTATTAATATAAGAGTTTTATTAATATAAGTGTTAACATAATAGTTTACGGAAGATTTATATTATAATGGTGTAGAGCGAGGATGTGAAGTGGAGGAAGAAAAGAGGCGGCAAACTGATTTCTACCCCCTTGATAAATCTCCTAGTTTCGGCCCCGTCTCTGCCTTTTTAAGAAAGTTTCTTGTTAGATGATAACAATAATAAAAAATCTTTAAGAAATCTCAGTGTCATTATATTTACATAACCTTTCCTAAACAATGGTACATGAACATAAAATTAAACGACTTCTCACTTAGGAGCAGTTTTAGATTAATACATCACAGAAATAGTTTTACTGTAAAATTACAAACTGTAATTATTGAATTGTCTCTATTTCTTTTTCTCCGGGAAGGCAAAAAAATTCTACAGTTTCTTGATTCTAAATCAGTATTACAGAAATTTTAACACCTCAAAGACAAGATCGTATTAGAAATTAAGCATCATCTATGATCCCTAATTACTATAATTTAATGCTGGTATTACTTTAAATAAAAAAAAGTTTTTTTTTCAAAAAAAAGTACTTATAATACCAAAAACAAATTGTTCTAGAGTATTCACTTTTCTTATTAACAATATATTATAATTAAGAATTATATATATATATATATATATATATATATATATATATATATATATATATAAATATATTAATTTTCGTTGGAACATTCTGTATTTAAATACTTTAAATATATATGTATATATATGCATATATATATATATATATATATATATATATATATATATATATATATATATATATATATTATAATTAAATAATGTGTCAAAAAAATTAACAAAAAAAAACAGTAAAACATATTAAGCATGAAGAAAGTTAAATCAATTTAATGTTTTCTGATAAAAATATTTTTATTTGTTATTTTGTTTTAGTTGAAACTGATGAAGTGCAACTGCAATACATCTTTAGATTTTGCCAGGAAAATGCACATTTTTCGACCTACCGAAAAGATGCTAAATTCATCAATTTACTAAAACAAATAAATTACGGAAGAAGACCAGAAAACTACAGACCAATATCCCGACTTGAATGCCTAGGAAAACTATTGGAAGAAATTATCTACAGCAGACTAATAAACCACGCTGGAAGAAGAAGAATAGTTTAAGAAGACTATTTTAGATTCAGAAGAGAAAGAAACTGGGAACTCCAACTGGCAAGAGTGGTGAACGACACGAAGATACGATTCAAAAGAAACCATAAAATAGAAATGGCCATCCTCAACATCGAAAAAACATACACGGTATGGAAGAAAGGCCTTATTATATTAAATAAAAAAATCTTTAAATTCCAAATTAATTAATTAATTTAAATTATATAAATAATTAACTATACATTTTATCAAAAAGTAAAAGATACTATACAGTATACAGTATCTTTTAGTTATTGTTTGAATATTTTAATCTCTGTTAAATACATTTTAGTATTTACTAGTGTAAATAACTAATTTATAAATATCGGTAAACGAATAATAATTTAAGTAGTGTATTTACTGGATCTCGTAGTGATAACACGAAAGTAAATACGCCTAAGTAGGACATACAGGTTTGATATAGACATTGCCTGCATATTTGAAAAGAGAAATTAACTTTACCTGAGATATGTCTCTTAATAGACATGTATAGTGTACACTTCATCTTATAATTAGTAAATTAGAAAATTAACAAGGTCAGAAGTAAAAAGAAAATGAAAGGAAATATTCTACATGGATTCAGTTTCTCTAACATGTGAAAAAAGTGAATCTCAAAACAATTATATATTAACATTTATTGTCATGATAAATGTTTTTGAGTATTCGATTATTTTTTTTTGTATAGATCATTTTACGAAGCTGAACTTCATGAATAATATACTAATAGTATTTTTTAATATTATATTTATATGGGATTAAGCTGCAACATAAACCACAACGTGAACATCAAAAAAGGAATTATCAAATCATCATGACAGAGCTTGAAACACCTGCTCCAATAAAAATGCCTTTGATAAAGAATAAAACATGTTAATAAAGGTTATGACAAAAAATGATTACTCATTGTCATTTATAAACAAGGAATTTCGCAAAATTGAAGAAAGGAAACACAAAACATAACAAGCAAAAAAGAAAAAACCCAGGAAGGGTTTCAATAATGACAAAATACCATATGTAAAGGGCTTATCAGAAAAATAAAAATAATAGGAAATAAGTACAAAATTACAACGAAATCCAAAACAACCAACACACAGATTTATCCGTCCAAAATCAAACTGCACAACACACAAGAAAGATCAAAGAATTGACTATATAAAATACCCTGTGAATTTAATAATTTTTATGTGCGACAAACTGCAAGACCACGAAGTGTCACGGTATATGAGTATAAAATATACATCAAGAACAGAGATTTAGAGAAATCTCAGGTATACAAACATGCCTGAGATAACAAGTACAGGATACAATGGAAAGATGTATAAATAAATACGAAAGAAACAGTCATGAAAAAGAAAAAAGTCACATAAGCAGCCCCCACCCTACTTAATGAGAAAACATATGTCAAACTCAAACCCATCAGCAGGATGTAACAGGCTTTGATTGTCAATAATAAAAGAAGAAGTTAACAATAAGAAGGTATCAACAACAGTGGATTAAAGGAAGTCGCAAACGTCTACAGCGATACTCAGTACATATGCAACACACAATACACAAACATATAATCTACGTCTTCTTCTTGTGGTGCCTATCCGTTACGGATGTTGGCAACTAGCATGGCAAATCTAACTTTATTGACCGCAGCTCGAAATAGTCCTGAAGTGGTCAAGGAAAACCATTTTCGTAAATTCTAGAAATAATCTACGTAAATACACATTATATCAACAAATAATACAAAAAAATCAAAATTTGATCGTATGAGAGTAAAAACACCATCCTCAAATGTTTTAAACCAAAAGAAGGCTATTGCCTACAATATTAGGGCCGAGTAAGTCAATCATAAACCATAACTTACTAACAACTCGTTGCTTATACATTTTCCCGTAATTTTTTAAAATAATCTTTTTATGAAAATGTTTCCAGAGTAAAAATCAAAACGTCAAACGTTATTAAAAATATTATTTTCAGTAGTAATATCCCTAGGACATTGATAACAGATGAGATAATTTCATGACAATCGAAAGCTATTTTCAAAGATAACTTAAAGTATTTTTAAACTAGATAATATTAAATATGATTAAGACGCAATTAATTATAATAATAATTTTTCGACTGTTCTAACAACCATTCAAATTTCGTCATTTTGTGTCATGTGGATTAATTTCACATAATCATGTCAACATTAGACTGATAATTGCATTCGGTGCAATGTTCAATCCCTATGACAACATGATCGAGTTTGACAACTTCATCCAAATAAATTTCAAAATGTCATGTTTCGATTATAAATATTATGCGTGGTAATAAATCTTCTATAGTAGATAACAGCAACGAATCTAATGTTAACTTAAATTTTAATAATTGTACTTTCACTAACTGTACTTTTAATAAATAAATGTTTCGTTATGTTGAGTTATGATTTTTTTTTTTCGAAAAATTATCCGCCGAATATCCCTCGGACATTGATGAATGCCCCATAATTTCATGACAAATTTCTCAACCTCGTTGCTTGGTAACGAACAAATTTCTCAAGCTCAGCCTTCGGCTTCGTGCTGTTACCAAGGAACGAGCTTTTGATTGTCATGAAATTATCTCGTCTGTTATCAATGTCCTAGGGGTATTACTACTGATAATTGTTTATTTATTTGTTTGACGTTTAGATTTAAAATCCGGAAATCGTTTAATTAAATTTAAAGATATCTATATTAAACATGCTACAAGAAACCAGTTTCAGAACCTTTATGCTTAATAATAATATAATAATACAATAAATTTAAATTGAAGAAAATATTTGAACCGACTTTTTGAAATGTTTTTCTAGTTTAGATATTTTAAAATCACTACAATTTACTTTAACAATATTATATAACCATTTTTCTACAAGGAAACATTTTTTAAAAGGAAATATAACACAACTTATTCAGGAAATATAAAATAATCAGTTTCTTGGAGATACGCTCGAATGAGCATATCACACAACTAAAACAAATCGGAGCTCAGGCAATTCCTATTTACTTCTATTTAATTTATTATCGCTCGTAAAATTATATGGAGGTATCGACGATCGGTAACAACTATGTAAATTAATTTATATTCAATATTAACTGACAATAGTTTATAATATACGATTCAGTGCCGATTATACATTTCACAAAATACTAACAATAAAGGATACTATGTATTTTAACCAAATTTTGAAGAATGGCAAAATTAATAAAATTCATTAATTTTCTGAGTAATTTATTCAATAAAATATATTGATCATAAAACGAATCTAATAAAAAATTGTGTCTGTATCAGTTTTTCTGATACAGACACAAACTTAGAGGAGGTTATAGACCACCTTAAGGATGCTTGTCGAGAGTTTGGAATGAAGATCAACGAAAAAAAAAACAAAAGTAATGGTGATTTAAAGAAAACAGAATATCCCCTTACCTATAAAAATAAATGGGAATATTTTAGAACAGATAAACCAATACAAATACCTTGGCTGTTGGATTAATTGCAAGCTGGACCCAGAACAAGAAATTAAAGCGAGAATTGCTCAAGCTAGGGATAGTTTCTTTAAGATGCGCGTTCTATTCTGCGATACACATATAAATATTAAATTGAGATTAAAACTTGTAAAATGTTTTATCTGGTCTGTTCTTCTCTACGGAGTCGAAATGTGGACTTTAAAAATAAAGAGCCTGAATAGAATCGAGGCATTTGAAATGTGGGTGTACCGTAGAATTTTAAAAATTCCTTGAACAGCACGAAAAACAAATGAAGAAGTAATTTGTTGCGCAACGAGAAATACTATATCCCTCAGTTGATAATAAAAGGCAAAATAGAAGGAAAGCGAGGAATTGGAAGAAAAAAATTGTCCTGGTTACGTAATATCAGAAACTGGACAGGACTTGGATTTGAGGAACTCTTAAGAGCAGCTGAAGATAGACAAACGTTTGCCACCATAACCGCTAACCTCCATTAATGGAGACGGCACTTGAAGAAGAAGATAAAACTAATATTAACATAACAAATAAATAATATTTTTATAGCGGGTTTAATCCCATTTTCTGTCTTCAATGGCACAACAGCCCTAATCCGTTCCTGGCCTCCCCTGCATCCGCCACCAAGTATCCCTTTTCTCGGCGGCTCTCTTCCAGTTATCCACCCTTACCAGCTTCCACTCCTATACTTTGTTCTTCCTACTGTCTCGACGTCGCACCATAGATCCACTAAGCTTTCTACTAGATGTACTTTTGTATAATTTGCTACAGAGGGTTCTTTGTAATATTAATAGACAAACTCGTGTTTCAACCTTATTATTAACATCATTACATACCATAATGCAAATGGGTCCCAGTATGTTTCTTCTTTTTCTGCCATGATCCATATTTCTGCGTCATATGTGGCTATTGGTTGTATGATGGTTTTACATATTTTGAACTTTACTTCCCTATGGATGTATTTCGATCCAAACACCTGCGACAGAAAGAATTGTGCTTTGTTAGCAAATTCTTTTCTTCTCCGTATTTTCTCCTCCTCGCTGAGTTATATGTACTATCCCTAGTTATATGTACTTCGTGATATGTCAGCTACTTTACAACTTCAATATTTGCGTCAACTGTTAAATTTTGCAAGGTACATTATTTCCGTGCTTAACTTGCTGACTAGACCTATTTCTTCTGCATTTTTTTCAAGTTTCACATAAGGTTTTGTGATGTCTTACGTTTCGGCCCATTAAGTTTACATCGTCTGCATATGTAACAACCGGTTTACACTTATTAAACAAAATATTTTTTGAGTTTAAAGAAATTTTTCTCATAATATTCTCTTGTTTAATTGATAAACACTTGTTTATGATGAGACATGGTAAGAGTTTTAAATTTAAATGTGTTTGGACATCGTGTTAAATTACATTGTTTAAACTCTTAAAATCTCTATATGTCTGTCCAGGTGACCGTATTTAAATACTGAGCCTGTTTTATCCTAGTATCACTCTCTGGGGTAATTCTTTTTAAATATATGTATAGCTATAGATAATATACACCTCTATTTTTTTCGAATTACTAAAATGATTGTGGCAGTTCAAGATTTTTATATTCTATGATCCTAGGATCACAGAGAGTTTCGTACAAACAAACCTACGACCCACTAAACAGAAACTAATTGATAGAGGCAATTAAACAATTAACAGTAGACTAGCGCGAAGATTCATACTGTTTTCTTGTTGTTTTAAATAGTAATATTTTTAAAATTGAATAAGGTAATTTTATTATTTATTTATAATTTTTTATTTAACATATTTTTAAAAATCATCGATTTACAAAGTTTATTTATTTTAACATTTTTTGTACATAGGAAAGTACATAAAACTGCTGTTAGTTAATATTCTTGCTATAGATTTTAGTAAAATTGAAAAAGCTTACATGTGTAACCGACTCCTCTCGCCGAGTAAATGAACTCTCCCAATTATTTCGTGTCACTAATTTGTAAAGATCGTCTTAGCATTTTACTATAGAGACAAATTATTACAACGCTTAATTTATTTTCGCTTCAAAAATTATCAGACAATAAAATACGATGGTAAATAAACACATATCACTGTAAAAAGTTACTTAGAAGTAAATTAAAAAGAAAATACAGACCAAAGATTCAAAAAAGAACAATTAATTTACCTATTTGTGCAAAAAAATTAAAGAGAACAGACCTTATGTACATGCAACAACCAGAATTACGAATAAAGCCAAAAATATGGAACCTCAATAATGTTTCTTTTCGTTAAAGGACCATATTCGCTACGAAGATTGACTATTACAGTGGCAATTTTACTTTCAACTTTTCTTTACAAGACTTTGTTTCATCGCTAGTCGGGGAATCTATAAACAGACGCCAGAGGTAATTATTTCCGATAGTGCTGGATTCCTAAAACTAAAAACCCCTTTAGAATTACGTCGACCAGCTTAGCCGTGGATCAGATCTCCCTGTCCTTCATAACTCCGATGTGGCCGAAACCAGCTTAACCCCACCCCTCTTAGATTAGAGCATCGGGTTGGGATTTTCCATTAGAATATAACTTCTCCCCGATGTCATTCTTTTGCCCGATTCTCAGTCGCGTGTCATTACCACATCAGCTTGTCTCTCCCACTCATGCGAATACCACGTCCTCAGCCTAACCAGATTTTTTCCTTTGCTTTCGCTCTACCTCTAAGTGAAAGGCAAAGCCGCGATGAGCTATCTTGTGGGCTATTTGTCGCCATCCGCCTGTACCTCAGTCGACACTTACCCCATTCTACTTGCCCTGTCGCCCTTTCGTACCTGCCGTTATTTCCGCCTCTCCTGCTCTTTTATTCATACTTGCCTTTGCCCCTGTGTTATTAACCTCGTTTTCTTCCTATTTCTGCATTGCATCTTACGTCTTGTTGCATCCCACTCATCTTACCACATTTTAATGGATGTGATTCTCTCCTCACTTCTGAAATTCTCCCCTTGTATCTTCGTTGAAATATCAATTCCCTCTCTTTTACCAACACATGTAAGGGGACACAACCATTGAACACCTATAGTTCAGCAGCAGACACACTCCTCTAAGTACTTGCTAACTGCAGTAGATTAGTGCTGTCCGGGCATACCAAGAGCCTCTTATACTCCTGTATTTTCACAGTTTCACTCTATACGCCGCGTAGAGAAGGTACCACCCCCAGGTACTTCGGCACACCAGCACAATCAAACACAATTCTATATCTTTTTGTCGGGCATTTAAGGACTACGGTCTCTGTCTTCTCCGCCGCGAGTCTCAAACCATGGTCATTTATTCAGTCTTATATCAGGACTTGTATACCATATTCGGAACAATAGTTACTCCCTGCCCTGCGCTATTACCAGAATCGCGAGATCATCCGCGAATGCGAACTGTAAATCTCTCTCTCCAAATTCGTAGTTCATAATCCCGTCATTTGCCAGGTTGCACAGTACCGGGCCAAGGACGGACCCTTGACACCCCAGCATAACGTAACAGTAACGTCTACAATCGCGCCTCTCTCAACCATAATTTTCCTATCGGACAGATAATCCAAGACGATAATCATTAATTATGCCAGACAGTTGCTCGCTAGAGAACCCAGCACAGAGGACCACTGCAAAGTGTTAAAAGAGTTTAGGACATCGAAGAGGAGTATAATTGGCCACTTGTTTCGGCCTTCCGTCCACTGCCCGGATTCTTTGCAAGACTGTTTGTCCTCCCAATGTAAAGCTTGCCTCGTACATTTACTTACACCATCAACTTTAACAATTAATATTTATTTAGTCTTTTTGTTTTATTTGCCAAGGCTATCTAGTTTCGTTGTTAACACGTTTTATTACTTCCTGGTTAGCTAAAATATTCTTCCAGGAGATTTTAAAGACTCTTGGATACGCTGGCATCTCAAATGCCTTCAGTTTATTCATTGTTGATTATTTTTTACAATAAAAAACCGAGAAAAATAATATTTAAGCACCTGTAATTTCAATTCCAAACTTATACACAGTACGTAGTACATAGGTTTAGACTACCCAGTAATAAATATTTCATACTTTTAAATGCATTTTGGACTTTCTATATTCTTATTTTAATTCTTTGTGGTATTCATTTATTAATAATCTAATGCAGTATAATGGCAAAAAAATAACATTCAGATCACTTAGTCATTCCAGAGATTTGTATGCTACTTACTTTCTTATAGTCGTTCTTATTACTGTCTTTGCAATGCCGCAGAAGGGATCCGGTCCAATTAATGGCATTAATGAGCCTTTTTTGACGATATTATCTGCTTTTTCAATGTCGTTATGATCCTTGGGCTATGGTGCCCAAGCCACTGCAACCTGGCTACAATCTCCTAGTTTATTAAGGCACCTGCACAATCCCATACTTACTGTAGATGAGCTGTTATGATGACAATCTTATACTTTGAATTGACATCTTAAGCTCTGCCTGGCTATCTGTGAAGATGGGAATTGAATGGTGCGTTTTTTTCTGCATTTCTATTTCTTCCACGCAGTAATAGATTGCCGGTATTTTCTCCTGGAAATTGTGGTATCCTTAGAAAGATTTAGTGGAAAATATATTCCTTGCTTCGTCCCTACCATACCGGCTCCTACACCCTCCGATGTTTTTGAGTCATCAGTATACCGGATAGCTTTCGCTTGTATTGGTACACCTTTCTTCTAGTCTTCTCTGCTTTGTATCTTAATTTTAAATTTAATTCATAATGAGTTGCCATTACGATATCTGCTTTCAGCTCCTCTATTAGTTTTTTATTGTCAGCACTATGCGCCAGGCTTATGTGTTGCTTCAGTTTTAGAAAACGGGAAAAAATATATGGAACATAAACGACCAAGTAAACATAATAGAGCTTTTGGGTATAAGATAGATCTTATAGAAACAATAGAAAATAAAAAAATGCCAAAAGTAATATTATATCAAAAACAGTAAAAATATAAAGGAAAGAAAGACCGCGCCAAAGCGGAAATAATAATAAAGAAGTCGATTGAAAAAATCGAAATATTCCAGAAGTCTTAAAAAATGACGCGTAATTGTTCAAATCCTGTCGAAGTAAAAAAATAAAAATTATATTTAAAAGGTTCTGAAACTGTTTTCTTGTGGCATGTACAAGTTAAATAATACGTTTAGATACGATTAAGCCACAATTGATTATAATGATAATTTTTCGACTGTTCTAACAACCATTCAAATTTCGTCATTTTGTGTCATGTGGAACAATTTCACCCAATCATGTCAACATTAGACTGATAATTGCATTCAGTACAATTTTCAATCCCTATGACAACACGATCGAGTTCGACAACTTCATCAAAATAAATTTCAAAATGTCACGTTTCGGCAATGAGAATGTTCAAAGTATAAATGCGCTAATCAAAGAAAAAATTCCCAGAAATATAACCTACAGTCACAAATATATTTGGGGAATATAAAAAAAAATAATTAATACCAACCTTAATTAATATATTAATATATTAATAGTTTTCTTAATCCATATTTTATAACGTTTTGTCATCTTTTTACTTTCAAGTATCACATTGTTGTTTCAATTACTGGTTATGATTTAGGTCGAGTTACAATACTTTTAATAAATAAATGTTTCGTTATGTTGAGTTACGATTTTTTTTTTTCGAAAAATTATCCGCTGAATATCTCTCGGACATTGATGAATGCCTCATAATTTCATGACAAATTTCTCAAGCTCGTTGCTTGGTAATAGCACGAAGCCGAAGGCTGAGTCAACGAACACCAAAACTCTACATTTTGGTGTTCGTTGCAGAATTCTATCTTTGTCTCTTCTTCAATACCTATGTTGGTTCATATATTTGTATTAATCCTAGCTTGCCATTTTATTCTATTTATACTATAATTATTCTAAATGATAGGGATTCTTAGTTTTTTACCCTTGATTATATTTTCTTTTATTCACTATTATACCGACTCCTTCTTTTGCCCTATTTTGTATATTCTAAGTTTGAGGAGTTATTCTAAAGAAATAAAAAACAAAATAAGAAAATTTAGATCAACAGTCACAACAGTGAATAACCTTAACACTTCCCGATCTAGCATAGAAAGACAAAATTTTATTTTCTGATAATCTATTATTTCCGGAACTACCAATTTATATCAAGGATATATGAGTTGTAGAACTAGGTGTTAAATGAATAAAGGTTTGTACTTGAAACCTTCATAAAATACCACAAATTTGAAAACGTTTTATCTTAAAAAAAGTAATACTACGTTTAAACCCCTCCAACAGGAACCAAGACATAAAAGTAAGTTGACACTTACTTTTATTTCTGGGAGAAAAGGAAAAAGCATATCTATAAATTTATGCACATTTTCGTAAATATTTTGGTAAGCAATTAAAAACTAAATATTAGTATACTTTAACATATGTTTTGTAGCGATAACCTTTAATATCAATGAACTTTTTTCTTTTTTCCATTCTATTAATATTTATTAAATATTTATTGATCAATTCTCACAAACTCTCATAACCTTTGAGCTTTAAACTTGCGACCAGATATTAAGTTAACAATTTAAATTTGAATACTTTTTATTATTGATGTTTAATATCGTCCATTAAAAAGGATAAAATATTGTAAATAATAAAATAAATTGGATATACGCAATATTTTTCTGCGTTGTTAATTTCCTAAAACCATTAAATTGTTATATCTATAGATGATAAAAATATTTTCTTTTTTTAAGAAATTTACACATAAAATTTACATTAATCAAGTTCGCTAATCAAAGTTTTTGTTAAACTTGGTATTAAGGACAAACAAAAATTATAATAAAATTTAAACATAAAGTTTATACATTTTATAAAATCAAATAATACTGGATCACTAAAAAAAGGTTTTGAAACTATTGATTAATAACACAAACTTTTTTATATAAAAATCATTTGAATCGGTGTAAACAAAAACGGTTAAGTCATGAAAACCATTTTTGCGGAAAAGTTGGGAGTGTTTTTGACACTTTTAGATGTAATATCAGATATTCCTGAGTACAAAATAATGTATATATATATATATTATATATATATATATATATATATATATATATATATATATATATAAGGATCACTCAGATGAGTGGTGGGTTCTTATATCGGTCTCAAGGTGGAGAAATAAAAGACAAAGTTGATAGGCTACTTTATCTATTTTGAAGACGTTTCGCTTTCGTATTCTGAAAGCATCATCAGTTCATCTAAAAAGTACAATATGAGAACCATCCAATCATGGAAACGATGTTAAAAGTGTTACCTTAAAAAGACATGTAGCAGTCAAAGATGCTACATGTCTATGTAGCAAGAATATTTTAAAAAATTACTAACAGAACAAAGACCATAATTTACTAACATGGAAGTCAACACGATAGGTATACGTAAAAATTCATCACCATTACAAATCAGTAAATCAGAGATGTAAGAAATAACTAAATCCCTGAAAAATGGAAAATCCCCTGGTCCCAGTGACATCCCTGCAGAATTAGTGAATGCCGGTACAGACAAACTCCAGGAACAGTTAAGAAAACTCTTGTCTAAGACTGCTTGAATGGGGCCGAATTATCAAAAGAATGGAAATTATCTATGGTGTCAACTATCCAAAAAAAGGGCAGCTAGGATCTGTGTGAAAATTACAGAGGAATTGCGGTAAACAGCACAATTAGTAGGATGTATGGGAAACTTATTAAAACAAAATAGAAAATGACTGTAGAGATTACGAAGCAGAGGAGCAAGCTGGTTTTAGAGCTGGGCGATAGACAGTAGACCACCTGTACTCTATTACGCAAGTTATTGAGAAAAAAACAGCCTTCAATAAAGAAGTTCACCTGGTGTACGTAGACAAAAAGCATATGACAGTGTACCCCTGAGTAAACTATGGTCAACCCTACAGCAAACCAATATTAAACATGGTCTTATCAAAGCAGTCCAAAGTCTGTATAATGAAACGACTGCAAAAATTAAAACTGGATCAAGGATATCTGAAGGATTTAAGGTCACGAAAGGACTAAAGCAGGGTTGCTGTATTTCGCTTACCCTTTTCAAAATTTATCTGGAACAAGCACTCAAGCTATGGAGAAGAAAATGTAATGGCATAGGAATTCCTCTCAATGACGAGACTACACTGTACACCTTGTTTCGCTAATGACCAAATAATGATTTCCCAGGATCATGACGACTTGAGTTCCATGGCTGGGAAGCTAATAGAAGAATATAACAAATGGGGTCTCGAAGTCAACATTAAGAAAACTAAAGCCATGTGTATTTGAGGGACACAAGAGTCCATTACATTAGACGATGGGGTAGAAATTAGAAACTGTGATGAATACTTGGGTATGAAGATAACTCAAGATAAAGCACTCGATGCTGCTATAAAAGACAGAAACATACAGGGTAGAAAGGCCATATCCATGATGAACGGCATTCTGTGGGACCAAACAACATCTAAAGCGAACAAACAACTCATATACAACACCATACTTAAAAGTGTAATCACATATGACAGTGAAGTCCAGTTTTCTAAAAATGGCCAGTATCTGCTTATATTTATATAATTATTTTAGTTGCGGAAAATATTCTGCACTGCATCTTGGGACACAATCACGTAAGCGACCTTCGAAAACTAAGCCGTCAAGTCATTAGCAACTCCTCAATTAGCTCAAGAGAGGCCACCAAAAATTATTCACCAAAAGATTGCAACTTCTTCTTTCAAAGAACACATGACAACAACAGACATCTCTTATATTCGGAGGAACATGAGCAACGATCGTTTTCGTTTTATGTCACCTGTACATAAGACAATGGAAAAGAGCATCAAGTAATCCCACAGATGAATATAAAGACGGACCGCGATAAATGTTTTGTGTTGGATAAACATTCGCAACAAAATATTATTATTTTTAGCATATTACTTGGATGGTACATTTCAATACGTTCCAAAATTTTTCTTGCAAATATTTACCATCCATAGCTTATTAAATGAGCATTACTCAATTAATTCGTTACTTCGAAGAAGTTTGTGTCGTTTTAAGTCCACTAAGACTTGTGTCTGATTTCCTAATTGCCATTCAAACATCTGTGAACCGAATTGGGTGTTTATTGACTCAAAGTTGATTTCGCAAAATCTAAAAACTTGGTTTAGTAACCACTTACAAGGGGAGAGATTCTAACAACAAGTGGCTGAACCACTTATTTAGCTATTTGGCTGGCCATTTTTGAACCCAAAACGAGTCGGCGATTGTTGTGTCAAAGATTTCATGCGGATATCCCTAACTTGCCTTAATTTATGAAAATGGCCGATAATATGGGAGAGAACTACGTAAGTAATGAGTCTCTTTTCCCACTAACTGTTTGGGCATCCCCGTCTAGCCATATACATTTCACCACAAATCCATGCGAATCCTTTCATTTCCATTTTTCCAACCATTTTTACCATTCTCATCCCAATATCCTCACTTTTGTATCTACGCTTCTACAGTACTAAACAATGGTGTACATAAAATTGCAAATTTTACATGTACCTGTCCTGTTGTTACAGGATAATGTTTCTTAGGCTTCAACTGTTTATAAAAGCCAGGAGACTGTACTTAAGCATTTTGATTCATTCTGTCATAATAAATAGATTTCTAATTAGCTAATAAGTTGAGTACTATTTCCGATATATACGGAAACAGCACATATTCATAAATATTTTCATTATAAAGTTCACTAACGAAAACCTATGCAACTGAATTTTCAGATTTCAAAACCGCTAAGATTGGCAAATTCACCGTGAAAAAAAGTAATTTGCTTAAAACAATTTCTGATTTTAATAAATTACCACATAAACGAGAAGTGTAACAGGTAACTGGCAATCTTCCGCATTAGAAACCAGCAAATTGGCGCAAAAATACTGGTGATCAGTTTACCTATCTGCGGTGACGAGTTTACCTATCTCCAAAGGATGCCGGTGATCAGTTTACTATATCTCAGTGGGTCTAATAATTTTATGGATGGCTATAAAGTGATGAGTTCGTACACATCCACTAGAACAATATTTGCTGTGAGAATCAAGCATTTTGTCGTTTTTTTGGCGAAACTTACATGTTCGATTTTCTGGCTGGTATTAAATTGGTGGAACATATGTTACAAATTATCGTCACTTTGAGAGAGTAGTATTGCATCGTCTGCATAAAATATGAGATTACTTTAAGTTGTTTTTCTCCCATTTGGTATCTTTGTTTAGTTCTTACTTTTTTATTTCCATACTTCATCCATAATCAGGTTAAAAAATAAAGAACTCGGGAAATATATATGTCTTATTTCATTGCCAGCTTTAATGGGGTCAGTTAGTTCTTCTACTTTTACTTTTATTTTCTTCTGCTAGTGTTATAATTTTATTGAGTTTATTTGTTATCACTTTGGTTGTCAATTTTAGTGTTGTTTAATAAATTCATTTCTCTGTAATTTTTGGGGGCCGATTTGGCTCCCTTTTTAAATAGAAGCATTAGAATTAGCGCCGGTTTAACCAGGGACCTTTTCGGGGCTGTAGCACCGGGCGGTTGAAGGTTCCCAGGCGGTACACGCGAAGCGCGTGCTGCTCCGAAATTATATGATTATGGTAAAATAAAATTTGCATACAAATCCACATGATATAATAATAATATTTTTTTTTTGTTTTATCATTAACTTTGAAACATAACAATTTAGAAATAAATTAATATTATTAACATCGACGTATATGGTTTATGCAAAGTGTAGGTGTAGAAATAACTAAAACGTACAACTATACAAACTAAGGTAAGAGGTTTGTCTTACATTTAAAACAGTATAGGTAATTATAATCTGTAAATAAAACATTAATACAATAAATATTTAATAGAAAAATATGGAAGGCAGGAAACAAGCTCAATCTTTCTGGCGTAAAAGGAAACAAGAAAAGCATTTTTTACAACGGATAGAAATCAAGAAGACGACTCACAAATATTTTCTAAACCGGTCGTAGTTTTCTAGTGCTACTATAATTATAGTGATAAATAGACTTCGGCAAATATGCAAATAAAAATGTAGAAAATATGCGCATAAATATGCACGTGTTTACCCGAAAATATGCAAATATTTTACAAAATATGCATACAAATAAATAAAAAAATCGTAAAATAGTAACAATTTTATTTAAAAAAAAAAGTGTACATAACTAAATATTTCCTACTATTCATTAAGATTTACATTTATTTTAAGTAACTACATCATTTTTAAGTATGAATAAACTTATTTAGAATTATGGTAATAATAAATGACCAAGTGGTGTTCAAAATTTTCTAACAAAAACTTGTGGCTTCTGTCTGAGTACATATATTTATATATGGAAAAACTTCGTTCAACATCAACTGATGTAACGGGAGCATTTTTCAAACTAACCAAAACATTTGGTTCTAAATTAATTGTTTCCGAAATATTTCCAGCTAGAACACTGACTACTTCAGAAAGAATATGCTAACCTTTATTTTTTTCCATAGTAGCTTCAAATTTTTTTGAAATATCTTTTCCAATATTACGTCTAACGTTCCGACAACATGACGCAAATTCTTTTATTATTGCTGTACTTTCGAACAATGGCAGTTTTGGTGATTCTAACTGAGTAATTATTTTTTGAACAAAACTAAAATTTGATTTTATAAATGAAAGTTCTTGTTGAAGCAAGTTACTCTGAAAAGTTTGTTTAGAATCCAAAATAGATTGGGAACTTTCATCTGTTAACGTATCAATTATGTTCTTTATTTTAACAAAATGATCTGCATAAAAATTAGCTGCTTCTAACCATGTTCCCCATCGCGTTAAAATAGGTTGTGGTGGAAGAGGAATGTTAGGTAGCATTTCTTTATAAAGTTGAATTCTTATAGGAGATTTAAGAAATACTTTTTTGACACTGGATATCATGGTATTTACAAGAGGAAACTTTTTTCGTATTTCCTCTGCAAGTCTGTTTAATCCATGCGCTACACAAGTAACATGTATTAAATCTGGGAAAAATATTTTTAAATTTTGTCCTGCTTTCACCATATAAGGAGCAGCATCCGATAAAATAAGCAGTAATTTATTAGAAGTAATAGTTGTCGGAAGAAAAAAAAGTTGCTAATGTTTCTTGTATAAAACGCGAAATTGTTAAAGCATTTGTTTTGTCAAGTTGGTGGCATGAAATAAGATGAGATTTTGGTAAGGTATCTTCTTTAAGAACACCAATCAATAAATGAACAATATACTTTCCTGAGGAATCAGTGGTTTCGTCTACAGATATGTAAAAATAATTATCTGCAATTTCTTCCTTAATATTAATTAACACCGACGAGTATAGCCCGTTCACATTATTTCTTCTTAGAGACCGATCACTTGGAACATTAAGTTTACAATATTTTTTTAGAAACGAACTAAAATTTACATTTGCTAATTTTGAAAGCGGTATGTTTGCAGACACTAATGCGCGACACAAGTCTTCATTAAAAGTTTCTTGCTCGTCTAATTTTTTTGAAGTAGATTGGAAACATTTAGCCATTGAAGTTTGATGTTTTCCTCCTATTTTCCTTTTTTTGCAATGTGTGAAGCAGTTCTCACATGTTGGTCTATCTGAAATTTCTTCTCACATGCTATCTATAAATAAAAATAAAAACCTTTATTTTAACCCAACCTTTAAAATATAAAAATATACAAGGTGTTTTTGGTTAATCAAATAACTGGTTTGGAAAAAAAAACACTCGCTAAGTGTTTTAAATGCAGTATTAATCCACAAATTAGTTTTTGTTACTAACCATTAGTACATCATATAACTTATTTTAAAATTCAACAAAAGTTTTTTTTTTGTTAATTCAATTACAATAAAAATAATTGTGTTTTACAATAGCTGACTTCATAAAAAAAAGTAAAGGTGAAAAATTTTTCTAAATACACACCATTGTATTGTACCATATACAATTTTTTCTCACTAATGGAAGCTATTTTTCATTTAAAAACAACCTACGAGTACTAAGTTTCAAGTAAATACGTTTATTGGTTTTAAAGTTATTGTTGTTATTAACTAAAAGAATTTAATTTTTTTTAATTCTAACACCCTGTATCTCGAAAAGTAAATAAGTTTGACCCCTTATTAACTATATCGTTTTGTTCAATTTTTCGAGAAGTATCTACAGTCAAACGTTGTAAGTGTCATTTGGAAACACCCTGTATGTATGAAATATTAGATATTTAATAGAAAATATTAGATACTTACAATTTTGCCACAGACTGAACAGTAGATTTTTCCCATATCAATAGACAGCTCTTTATAAGGTTTAATCCAAGTTGAAGCACTGGTTGTTTTAGGCATTATAAAATCACAATCTTCCTTTTTGTTACGCACAACGAGTGTTTACGCTTTGAATATCAAAACAAAAATGATTTACAAATCTGAGCATCAAATTAGAAATGTTTAGGTACCTAATTCAATAAACTGGGAGATTTTGGAAAATCCCTAAATTAGGAACAAAACTATTACCCGTTTACCTGCTGTTAAGATACAATAAATTGTAGATAGATTTGGGGATTAGATCATAAAATGCAAATGAGCGATTATCCAATAACTGAATGCCTCAATGACCTAGACTTTCTAAGAACGTTGAGGGCTACTTAAATTGATCTTCTTTGAAATTTTAAATGTTTTGTACCTGTAGAGATTACGTACTTAAATCATTTCTTGATTAAAATAACTACAAAATTTTATACAAGAATTGAAATAAATTGGTATGTTTAAAAATTTTCAAATACAGTATAAAAATCTGAACTTTTATGCACTTTATGCAAACTTTTATACAAATATGCCAAAATATGAAATATTTGCATAAAATATGCACAATATGCAAAATATGCAATATGCATATTTGCCGAAGTCTAGTGATAAATATTTTCATATTCGACCACATGAACCTATTTTGGAGAGAATCAGTGCCAGAGCACTTAGTATCACTGTTTCAAAAGTATTAGAAGATGAAGAAGCAACCACCAGTAACTAAAATAGGCTAAAATGTAAAAAGATAACGCTGTCTTTACACAAATGGTAATCAAAACAGGACAATGACAAATAATTTCTTTCTTTTTTTCTTAAGAGAATTAATTTTAATAAAATGTTAAAGAAGTTTTGTCTGTTGAAGAAAGACTTTGTTGATTCATTCAACAACTTTTTAGGAAGTATAAGTTTAGTTTCTAGAAGTATAGTTTCTAAATAAACTGTTACAATGTTATACAAGATATGAGATGCAAATGTATGGGTCTTGGTAAAATGGAAAAAAAAAATAGATTGAACTATGTTGGATGGTAACTACCAGGATGGATGCAAGGATTAAGATTAAGATACGTAAACTTGGAATAATGAAGTGAAGAATTTTTGGCAAAAATAAAGCTGCAAGAATATCAGTTCTAAGAGTTATAGTAAGTAAAAAAGCACGACTTGAATATGCTGTTTATGTTACAAATGCTTGAGCAATCTGGATGCAAATTACTTAGGATAAAAAAGGATAAAACTAGTGGTATATGTTGAAAACTATATGTAATAGTTATTGTGCATGTGTATATTCTCACAGCAATTTTATTTTTCTTAATATTTCATATGTTTAATAGCTACTGTCATTAAAACACTATTAAAGATTTTTATGAAATAAAAAATTACAATGCACCATTACTATTAGCATCCTCGCTTCTCTTAGAAAGTATATTATATGATTTAAGTAAAAGACGTCTTTCACATCTTCGCATTTTTATCAACATGAATAAATCTAAATGTTGCAAGTCCGAAACAAAACATTGTTATATAGTCCGTAACAGAACAATTTTTAACGCAAAAGATTAAGTAGGTAGGTCACAATTTCTGCAGAAACAGAGAAAGTAGGAAAGTACATGTTTGTGTGCATATACACAAACCGTATGAGGATTTGCAGACCATTGGCAAATTTATTCAATGCAATATTTAATTACACTTTCTTAAGGTGATCTGTTTGGTAGCATCGATGAAATAAAAAGTTGTTGCTATAAATATAAAATAAAGAATATTGAAAACACACACCTGTATATTATTTTACTTCAATTGACACCTTCTGTGATGCTAATTCCTTGGCGTTTCTATTAGAATATTTTTCTAACTTTTAATTATAAAGAACTTCATAATTTTCAACCATATATACAAACAGCGTCTCTTACGGTTTGTTCAAATATGTTTGTTTAAATTATAAAATAATGCGAAATAACCCCAAAAATAACTCCAAACACGAAACAAAATATAGAACAGAACCTATTTCATGCAACAAGTTTCAACGATATTTGTTTCTCTATGACGTCAGATGAAACGTATTTCACCGATTTGCGAATTCCCATGTTATTTTATGAAATATGTTTCATGTTTCTTATTTCACGTTTCATATTTCTTTGATGTGTGGTCCGCCTTAGAGTCACCATGGTTTTCAGTTTATTAGCGATATTTAACATAATAAGATCAATATTTTTAGAACGATGTAATTTCAGCACATCTTAGTACTCTTCTGATTACGTATACAAAATAAGTTTATTCAATCGGTAACTTTTGAGAAATATATTGAATAATTTTTATTATCCAGAAGAGAATTTTAATACAAAACCAGTCACTATATTTGGTCTTTAAATATAATAAGCAGATAGAAAAAATATCTATTTTTTCTGGTGAAAATCTCTTCTTATTTCTATCAACTGGTGACACATACAGCAACAGTAAGCACTGCGGAGTAGGCAGATATAGACCCCGATCTCAAACGGAACCATATCCCAGGCTCCAAAATGGGTGCCGAAACGTCGAGTTTTAAAATCTCCTTTTTAAGGCTGTTTTATCGGTACACCATAACCTAGAGATAGTGTTTTCTCTGTTATTTACCGACAAAATGTCTCGAAATTTGGACACGTTATTCAAAATTATGTTGCCTTTAAAATGATTTTTTTACTTTTTTAATTTTTTTAAAAGTTCTTTTGAAATATCGGATTATGCAATTTAACGTTCTATTATAACCAAACTTTTTACGCCCATCACTTGAAAGAGTTTTTTTCTTTAATCGTTGATTTTTTTTCACCTTTCTGTGTCCGGTAATAATCGAGAAAAGCTTGTTCAAACTTTGAAGAAAATTGCTAAAAAATACTGAAATCTAATAGTGAAACGTGTTACTCATCATTGGCACTTAGTTCCACCGTTATCGGCTTCGTGACGTCAAATCTCATGAACGTACGGTCAGTTAGTTCGATTTGAAATCATTTTCAAGCTATAACTGCGAAATTGTTTATTTCTTTGTGACAACAATTGTATTTTTTTTTATAATAATATTTTTTTGTTACTTTAAATTTACTATAAATAAACACCATGATGTTTTTTGCAGTCACGTTTTACAAATTTTTATTCAATACTATATTTATCTAAGACATATAAATGAAAAATGTGATAATTCTTTTTAAAACATCTACGATAATCATTCAAAAAAGGTATTCCCGGCAAAACTAATTTGAATGGAGAATAATGCATTTGTTGTCATTAAACTATCCGTCGGTCGACGCCACTGTACCCGTTGTACCCGTCGTAGGCTTGCGTAAGCAGTGTAGAAAAGTAAGTGATACGCCCATTTCAAATCGCCGTTTGCTTTGACTGCTAAAACAGCCTTAATTGTGTCATTAGCTCTGTCTTTCTAATATAATTCAATATATGAGACAAGGATACAATCTTGTGCTCAGGGGTCGATCAGAGCATTTAGATGAGATAGGTAGACCTCGGATAGACTTAGTACATTCCATCAATTGTGCCCCCAGCTCTACTGTATACATCTTTAGAGATGTATATAGTAGAGCTGGAGTATAGATGTTATACTTTGTCGATAACAATGTCGGTAACAGAAATATGTTTTTAAATAGCATGGATCATTTTTTGATGATTGTATGGATTTAAGAAATACATTACTAATTTATACCAACCCACCCGTTCGCCAAACCAACCTAGTAACTCCAGACCAAATAGCTACGCACATAGTGTCAACCTCTAGGGCACCTCAAAATCGTTTACATACAATTAAAGTTAAAAAAGACCTCAAAACCATAAAATCTAGTCTTGCACAGTCAACACAATATTCCAACCCATTTACGCATGAAGAAATATAGCAAGCCCTAAATGAAATGAAAACGCCATTCACGCTGAGTTCCTCAAACATAGCGGCAGATTCACTAGGCTCGCAGAATTCTTTTCTGACATCCTTAAAACGGGAAACGTCCCCCACCAACTCAAAAATGCAAAAATCATCGCCATTTTAAAACCAGGGAAAAGTAATAATTCACCGAAAAACTACCGCCCCATCTTAAGTATGGTGTACAAATTGTTCGAAAGACTGTTGTATAATAGAATCAGCAAAACCATATTCCAACACTTACCAGTGGAACAGGCAGGATTTCGGCCAAACCGCAGCTGCACAGATCAGGTACTTGCCCTGACCAATTATGTGGAATCAAACTTTCAAAAGCAATTAAAAACAACCGCTGTCTTCATCGATCTATCTGCTGCTTATGACACTGTGTGGCGACAAGGGGTAATATATAAATTAATGCGAATAATCCCATGCAGAAAGACCACTAAGGTTATTAACGCCATGCTATCCAACAGATGCTTTAATGTTATATTGGGAGACAAGACTAGTACCCAAAGAAAACTGAATAATGGACTTCCACAAGGATCCGTGCTGGCTCCCATGCTTTTCAGCCTCTACATAGCAGACATGCCAGAAACCACATCAAAAAAGTTTGTATACGCAGACGACTGGAAACTTGCCGCAAGTCCTAAAGAACTCGAGGTCACTGAACGCATTCTAACAAACGATTTAAATGCCCTAGGGAATTATTTCCGCAAATGGAGATTGCAACACAATCCAACTAAGACAGAAGTATCCTTCTTCCATTTGTACAACAAGATGGCCAACTATCAACCTCAAATCAATTTTGGGGATAGACTCCTTAAATATAATAAACACCCAAAATATTTAGGTGTTACACTTGACAGAACGCTGAACTTTAAAGAGCATCTTACTAAGACTGCTGCAAAACTCCGAACTCGTAACAACATCCTGCAAAAGCTCTGCGGCACTACATGGGGCTCCTCAGCACCCACACTTAAATCGACAGCATTAGGACTGGTATACCCCGTAGCGGAATACTGTGCACCAGTATGGATAAACAGTCCACATACTCACCGTGTTGATGTCCAACTCAACCAAGCCATGCGAACTATATCGGGCACAATCAAGGCCACGCCCACTTACTGGTTACCAGCTTTGAGTCATATAGCTCCACCACCTATCCGCCGGGAACATGCCCTTGTCAGAGAATTTACAAAAATCAATACTGATCCTGAGCTCCGCTCCCATGTCGGAACTTCCGCCAGAGACATAAATAGGCTCTGTTCAAGACACCCGCCTCTAAAAACAGCAAAAAAGCTAGTAGATCAAAACTTTAATGTAACTGAACGGTGGAGAGAACAATGGGAGAATAACGCTGCACCAGCTACCTGGAACATACCATGTATTACAAGCAAACCTGAGGGCTTCAACCAACCGAGACGAATTTGGACCACACTCAATAGAATAAGGACGAACTGTGGCAGATGTTCCGACTCACTTTTTAGATGGGGAAAAATACAATCACCAAATTGCGACTGCGGCGCCGAAATGCAAACAGTAAAACACATGGTAGAGGAATGCCCGATTACATCCTATAACGGCAACCCTTCAGATTTCCTGGCTGCTACAAAAGAGTCAATCGAATATATTTATAATCTAGATGTTTGTTTGTAGAATAATATTTTTGTATTTACTGTTGTTTGTAATTTATATAATTTATATTATATGTATATATATGAACCTGTGATGTCGCCATACGCTAAATAAATAAAATAAATTACTAAAAAAAGTGTGTATAAAGGACATCTCAATTATTATAACACCTGGTTCTCCTTATTTTTCAAATAATATGTTTTTGTAAAGGCATAACTTTTATTATTGAGTAAACCTACATTATACGATAATTCAAAAAAAATTTTAAAAAATTAACATGCAATAAATTCACTGTTTAAATAAATATTGGGTACTCGTACTATTGCAATAAAATATTAAAACCAATAAAGAATAACTTATTGAGCAGTGCCGATTGAAACAACGGAGCAGTAAAATGTTATTCATAAAGTTAGTGCAAAATATATCGCCGCTTATCTGGTCCGCTAGTAATAAAGTTACCAGCATTTAATTGCGAATCGGTCTTCTTAGGTGAAAAATGCTTTATCACTAAGAATTATTAATCGCTAAGAAATGCCACCTTAGAATTTCCCTAATATCTCATACATCACTAGTGAGAATAAATAATGACTTAACACCTAGATGCTTAGTATAAGATGCAATCTTATTTTAACATGAAATTTATCAGTCTTTCCTACATTTATCGTAACACTAGCTATACATATCCCTCTCACAATCTCCACATACTCAGTGGCAACTCTTTTCTTATTCAGTGCCCAACTCGCACTGCTGAACCTCTATCGTGCACTATCATTGTGTTTTTTTCAGACTGCCATATTTTCTCAAATCGTATACAAACCGCTTTTTTATATTTCAATTTGAGATACCAATGCTTAAATGTTTGTTCTTCTTCTTAGTCTCCCGTCTCCCTACGGAGATTGGCAATCATAATGGCTATTTTTATTTTAGAACTTGCTGCTCTAAACAAATCAATCGATCTGCATTGATACCAATCACGTAGATTATTTAACCATTAGTTGTGCCTTCGGCCAACAGATCTTCTTCCTTGAATCTTTCCCCGTATTATGAGTCTCAAAATTTCATATTTTGGTCCCCTCATCACGTGGCCTAGGTATTCCAGTTTTCTGGTTTGTATAGTGGTGATTAGTTCTGTTTCTTTACCAACCTTCTCCAGTATTTCTTTATTTGTAATTCTATCAGTCCATGATATTTTCAATACTCTGCGGTATAACCAGAGTTCGAAGGCCTTTCTTTTTCTTTTTAAATTACATTTTTTTAATGTCCAAGTCTCAGCTCCATATAATAATATTGAAAATATATAACAGCGAATGGTTAGTCTGATCCCCAAATTTAGATTTTTGCACGTTAGGAGTGGCTTCATTCGTATAAATGCTGATGTGGCAATCTCTATTCGCCTGTTTATTTCTACAGTATGATCATTGGTTTCATTGATCAAAGTTCCCAAGTACTGATATTTTTCTACTTGTTCTATCTAATAGGTGATGTATATTTTGTGGTCTTTTTGTAATTAGCATGTACTTCGTTTTTTTTTAGCGTTTATAGTAATTCCCATTTCAGCATTATTCATACTCAAGCTTTCGATAAGATGTTGTAGATCTCTATACTCGTTGCTATGATTACAGTGGCATCTGCATATCTTAAATGATCAATTAATTTTCCGTTAACGGTGACTCCCGCTTCGATATTATTAAGCGTGTTTTGTAAAATTTCTTCAGAATATAAGTTAAATAGAAGTGGCGGTAAAACACATCCCTGTCTAACTCCTCTACAGATCCCCATTTCTTCTTAGTGCTGCTCATCAATTTGAACTATGGCACTTTGGATCCAATATAATGTTTGCACTATATTTATGATTTAACTGTCAATGCCTTGTTCATAAGTATTGATATTAGTTTTTCATTACTTACTTTATCGAAAGCTTTTTCGTAGTCAACGAAGCACAACTGTAGATCGACATTTACATCCCGACATCGCTGAATCAATATGTTGATGGCAAATAGTTCTTCTCGATTACCCATTCCATTTCGGAACCCGAACTGCGTCTCGCTAATATTCTCCTCTAGCCTTTCGTATATTTTCTTATGTATTACTTTTAGCAGAACTTTTAAAGTTTACTTTAAAATGTTATGTTAAATCTATGTTATTATACGGCATGTAAATATGGACGCCAAACCCTCACACTCATTAACAAATTCGATTCTTTTGAAACATGAACTCTGCTATTACTCAGAACATCATGACTGATCAAAGTGTAAAATGAAGACAATTATTAAATCAAATATAATTCGAAGATAGTTTTTTTGCATATAAGAAGTAATTTAGCGAAATGACAGTATACAACATCAACAGCTTTAAACAGTCTAAATAATTGGAAAAATTTAGATATCAGATGTATTCTTCTAAATTCTAAATTGTATGTTATTAATATTTTTGTATAAAAAACAAGGAACTCATTAAGTATTTCAATCATTTCTTGCACTTTACATAATCTCTTTATCAAGATCCTTTCAAATTTCAAATGGTATGTGCTCCACATACCAGTAACAATTTACTGATTTGCTTTCAAAACGAAAAAAAGGAAGGAAAAAAACATTTTAGCGAAATATGTTGTAACGTGCAGACTGTCACAGAAAAATTACATATTACCTGACGTAAGGACCATTCGAACCATAACAATGATTCAGCTGTTTATAAACATTCACTTCAAATTCCATTGTAACCTGTGTAAAAGAATTTAATTAAGCAGTAGCGGCCTGCGAATTATTTGTTGGTGAGGATCAATAATTTTTTACTTATTTACATTTTTACGTAATCAGTCATGAAATATAGGCTAGTGTATTTATATGCGTAATTTTAAGGTAGCATACGATACTATTGACAGATCATAATTATATTCGGCTATGATCGAATTTTCTACCACTAGTTCTACCTCTTTGTCTTGAATAGTTAAATGGTTATTGGGGATAATATTTGTTACAAACTTAGTTTTGGTTAAATTCCTTCTGAAGTCCACCTTCGAATATGCAAAGTCCAATTCATTTAACATATCTGTGGCTTCTCTTAAATTATCTGTGACAAGGAAAATATTATTTGCGAAACGGATATGGTTAAGCTTTTTGCTATCTATTGTTACTCCTCGGTGGTCCCAATTGACCATCTTAAGGGCATACTCTAATGCCGATGTGAATAATTTAGGTGACAATATATTTCCTTGCCTTATCCCACGTTTTATTTAGAGTAGGTAGAACTGGTTGAGAAATATACGTATTTGGGTCATGAAATAAGAATCAGCAGGGATAACCAAACATGCGATATCCAAAAACGAATTACTTTAGCGTCGGCTGCCTTTGGAAAATTGCAAGACAAACTTAGGGCCAACATACCAATTAGCCTCAAAAGAAAAGTATTTGACCAATGCGTATTACCGCTTATGACCTTTGGGGCGGAAACTATATCTACACGTTAGGCTGACGACATTAGGCGTATCACCAAAAAATGGCAACAAAGAGTACAAAAACGTAAAGAATGGAGGAGATTAAGGGAGGCCTATGTCCAGCAGTTGACGTGATAAATAAAGGCGTAATGATGATGATGGAATTTGGAATAACAAAAGGACTGGTAGTACATAACTACATAACGCTCCTTAGAAATCCAACTAGCAATATTCAAAATAAATCTAATGCCCTATAAAACGCCTTTTGCAAACAAATTGATTTGAACAACAAAAAAGAGACTCTCATCATATAAAAATGTGTTGCTAAATTCTACACCCTCCCCAAAATCCATAAACCTACCTTAAGTATGAGACCTATAGTTTTCTCCATAGGCTCACCAACTGAACATATTGCACTCTTTCTCACTAATATTTTGACTGAAGCTTATGATTCAAATAATGATTATTACATCAGAGATTCTTTCCAAGTTGTCGAGTTGTTTAACAGAACTGTCTTACTACAAAATTATGTAATATTTAGATATTACATTATTATATGTATCAAAGATGATAGAGTTTTTCTATAACTCCACTTGTTTTTCTTTTAAGAACAAATATTATAAACAAATTTTTGGCACTCATATGGAAGCCAGTACCTCTCCAATTCTGGCTACATATGTAATGAACGATCTGTTGGATATTGTTCTCCAGGTTGTTCCTTTTAACGTTTTCTTTATTAAAAAGTATGTTAATGACATTATTAGGTATATCGTGTCCACTAGGTTTAGAGACTGAGCTCGTAGACATTTTAAATAGCTATGACCCCCACATTCAATTTACTCTTGAAAAAGACGATCAAAACCATTCTGTTCCTTTTCTTGACACAATGTTCACCAGAGAACTGGATAACATCATTACAATAGATTGGTATAGAAAAAAGTGTAACTCTGGGAGATATCTCAACTAGCATTCTTACCATAAGTCAAGCATGAAAACTAATCCAGTGAAACAAATGACCACAAGAGTTTGTAAGCTAGCTGACACTGTTTTTATAAAAAAGAATCTCAACATCTTTTTACAATTGTTCTTAGATAATTCTAACCCCGAATCCTTACTCAGAAAAATCATCTTCAACACATCCTCTGTTATACTCAACATAAAAGTGAACCCTACCCAAAATACAGGTACTATGTAAATAAAAATCCTATCCACGAAGAGCAATTATTAAAAAGATTATTTCTCGAGATGGCTTTAATTTTCCAAGAAAAAGAAACCATTAATAAAAAGACAGGTAGCAATAATTTAAGCAACTTATACTTATTATTGTTAACTTTAGATAACCACAAGTCTACCAATAAAGGTAACAATATAAGTTTCATTATATATAAGATATATAATATCTCTTCTACTTCAAAATAAGTCTTTTTGCCCCTTCTTCTTTTTCAGAAAATTCAGCATCTATTAGGTATACTATTATTAGAGTGGTTTAGTGCTAGCAAATACGTATACGTAACGTATCTTTTTGACATATAAGTATGCGCATTAATGATTGAACTTACGTATCTAGATACGTATTACCTAACGTAACGGGCTGATACGTTACGTTCATGCGCATCCCTATCGAGCCGAAAGTAACCGAATGCACAACGGGATCTTACCCGATTACCAAAATATCAACATCCACATTTGTGGTTAAGTATATTTGTTTTGATTTTTATTTATAATGGAAGGCAGTAGAAAACGACTTCATTGCAGTAATAAAGATGATATGTTTTTTTAAGGAAGTCGTAGGCCAGAGCCCTTACGATCATCCAGAAAGGTGAAATTTAATCCAAAAGCGAAAAAGATTTTTACATTCTATATCAGACATGGTATATAAATTAAAGCGGTCGTATAGTGGTGCAAGATGTGGAGAAGAAGCGGATTTTTTATGTACTCGTCTTCTTCATGATCAATATTGGCACCTACATGTAATTTTATCTCCAAAATTAAAATTGTTTAAAAAATATTTGTTATTTATTTTGAATGCTAAAAATGGGGTTAAGTGACAAGGACAACACTGGCACTGACAAGTTATTAGTTTATCACTAATTCGATAAGGGCAACACTATCGTTACGTTAAGTGCAGAACTTTAACTCTCAATTTAACGTTCATCTTTTTCGATACGTTAGTTCTTTACGTACCTATAGGGAAATACGTTACGTTAGGTAGTTACAAAAACAAGGATCTACAGACCGAGAATTTGGCATTCAAATTCCACTGCTTCGCGCAATCGTACTTGTAAGTTCGTATAGTCGGCTGGAGTTACAATTTGTCAAATTTAAATGTAATCGTTTCTACTCATTCATATTAATATTATAATGTATAATATATTAAAGTTTTTAATATTGGTAATCTAATTAAAGCTTTTAATACTATTTTTTAATATTAATATTAATATTAAGTAATTAAATATTGCGCCTTGCTTAAAAAAAGTACGAGATAAATAACTCGTTTTTTACATGAAAGTGCAATTTTCTTGCAAATGCCTTGAGAGGGGAAATTTCCAATATAACACCAACCAAAAGACAAAAATATTAACTTAGGTAGGTACATGCAATCATTATCACTGCTTAGCGTATTTTCATGGAAATCAACCGCTGTGCTGACTAGTATTTTTTTTTTAATTGTGATGAATAAATAAAGTATATATTAAATAAAGGGTATTTTAAATAAATTTGTAATATTTTATGCGAAAAGAAGAAAAGACTCAGTTCCGAGTCGTGAGCGTATTCGTTATATTTTCTTTAATTGTGTTAAGCTACTCGGATGTAAGTCGTTATAATTATTCAAAAAAATGAATTTACAATATTTTTTATTAAATCAAATGAGAAATGTTATAGCAAATTAAGAACTAAGGAAAAAAACAAACTTTCATTTCCTAAATAGCAAATTGTTTCTGAACAGTTAAGATTAACTTCCAAATAAAATTTGGATAATATTGTAAAGGCTTTTATATACTGAAATTAAATTAAAAAAGAACCTGAAAAAAGTGGAAAAATAATAAAAAATTCCCAAATTTAAATATATCTCGAAAACAAAATACGATCTGGAAAAAGAATACCGGAAATGTTTAATTTTTTTGAGTTCTTCGATTGTGTAGTACCTTCAATTTCAGTTTTTTTCAACAATACTCGAGTATTCCGATTAAGTACTCTCAGCCTTATAAAAATTTCCAAGAAATTAATATCGGATGAAGTTTCAACAAGCGAAATGAAAATCCTAATATTAAAACAGCATTATGACCAGGTACAATATCTGACTCTTATGCAAATTAGTAGGTAATTAGAATTAGAAAGTCAGTATGGGCAAAACCAGCTTATTCAAATTATAGGTACCTACCTTTAGTCTTGTATTGAAGGATTTTAATTTATTACCCTTAGCATACGTAAAGATATAAAAAACGAGTTTATCTCGTACTTTTTTTAAGTAAGGCGCAATATTTAATTACTTAATATTATTCTTAATATTAAAAAATAGTATTAAAAGCTTTAATAATATTACCAATATTAAAAACTTTAATATATTATACATTATAATATTAATATGAATGAGTAGAAACGATTACATTTAAATTTGGCAAATTGTAACTCCAGCCGACTATACGAACTTACAAGTACGATTGCGCGAAGCAGTGGAATTTGGATGCCAAATTCTCGGTCTGTAGATCTTTGTGTTACAAAAACTCCTTATTACCTTTACATTGTTATCATTTTAAGATCTAACGTTCTGTCGTTTTAAGTTGGTATTAATGAATTCACAACCAGTTCATTTGTTTCTGATAAGAATGTTTATAACATAAATGTTATATTATGACTACATGTTCTGTATGTTTTGTAACATAATTGTATTTAAATGTTTATGTACATGTGTTTTTAAGTATTTTTAAATATTTGTTTTGTAAAATAATGATTTTAAAACAAAAATTTTTTGGATGGTTTTCGCCATCATTTATGGGATTCAGATGAGTTGTCCATTTCAATGTATAAACACCATGACAACTAACCTCAATCAGTGTAAGATACAAAATACTTTTTTATTCTGTAATTTATACTAATTTTGTTTATTGTAGCACTCTGATGATGCAAATAAAGATTTGCGAAAGCTTGAGTAGACTAAAAAGAGTACTTCTTTGTCCTATCTTCCGCTGGATACCCAAATAGTTGTGTTTGTAGTATATATGTAGTATATATATATATATATATATATATATATTATATATATATATATATATATAAGGAGACGAGTGGTGGGTTCTTATATCGGTCTCAAGGTGGAGAAATAAAAGACAAAGTTGATAGGCTACTTTATCTATTTTGAAGACGTTTCGCTTTCGTATTTTGAAAGCATCATCAGTTCATCTAAAAAGTACAATATGAGAACCACACAATCATGGAAACGATGTTATAATTGTTACCTTAAAAAGACATGTAGCAGTCAAAGTTATTTACAATAATGTGAATAAAACTCAAGTAAATGGACATTATACGGTGATATTGTATAAACAATCAAGTAACTAACAACATATAGCAACTTATAAAAAATTAGCACAGCAACCTTCCATGTGGTCTAAAGTAAATGAAATATGATTTAATCTTAAGTAGTGAAAAAGAACCAAGAAAATCATAGACAACTTCCAACTATTTAATAATTATTAAGCTTTAATTTTAACTTTACGTAGCATTATAAGTGATATTAATAAAATATTTACTTAAAAAGTAGTGTAAATGAAGTTACCGATCAAATCCTTACAGCTGCCGCCGGAAAAATGGCGTTAAATGAACCAGAACGACCTAAACCGCAAAAAGACAGCCAACCTTGAGGTCAAAAATCTTTTGACCGATCAGCAAGGTGGAGGTACCATCCCAAATAATTGGGCGGTCAATTTAAAAGTTTAAATGAGTTTGGATGACTACCCGCTTGTAAGAGACAAACCAATGAAAGAAATTGGTATTATAATAGCAATTCCTCGCATTAATCAGTCTAGAACTAACAAACAGGAGACTTTCATTCAACCTCATATATAAGTAATAACGTTAAACATATATATATATATATATATATATATATATATATATATATATAAACCTCTCAACATGGTGTGGATGAAGTTGAAGATGAAATAAAGTTATTCAAGTTAAAATCTCAATCTCCACTCTACTAAACACAAAATTAGTAATCCGATCTAAAAGTGTTAAACCCTTATAGAAACCACTAGCATACACCGCTGTCTTGTATGCACAAACCACTTTCTTTGAAAGAATTGAATCCACTCTGCTCGGATGATGATTATGTAATGCAAAAATTACCAAGCCCCCGGGTGCAGAAGGCGCCAACATTCATTTGGGCACTGACTGTTATTAAAAAAAATTAACTAATCTACATCGATCTGTTTTATGATGGTGTTCAACTTGTAATTGATGTACTATGGCTAGGAAATATTCTGTTTATCAATAAATTATTTTGTAATAGCCCGAAATATAAAAAGTGTTATAGGTAGATTGTGTAAAGAGTATACATTTATTATAATTAATGATAATAGTATTCAATAAATGATATAAGAGAGCAAGTAGCTACAAATAAAGGAATGATGATATTAACTTGCAAGGATAATAAGAACATTTTAAAAAATGAGTTAATTAAGAGATAGCGGGTAGATACTTATCTATGATCCCGACAGGTGAGATATCTACTTCAGGGATGCGCCCTGCCTATGCAAACCTTGATTTATATCCTATCGCCATAGAAGGGAAACCATTGTCCTACCCTCAGTCCATGCTATACCATGTTTCACACATATAACTACTATAAATGAATCACAAATGAAACGAATACTTTAGTTAGACAAATAAAAAGGGAACACTGGCAGAGCTTCTCAAAACAGATGGAACACAACTTCTACGGAACACAAAAATAAATATGAAAAATGATAAGAGGACAAATAAAAGAAATAAATGAACTAATAAAAACGAAACACATTCAAAAGAAAGCATGGGTAGACTATTTTCGATCCCTATTTGCTAAAGCTGACGATAATAACCATTCAACACCAGAGTTGCCAACAAAAAAAGAAATAAATATTGAGAAGAAAGAGAAAGGGATGCATTAGGGAAATTAAAAGATAGAAAATCGCCAGGAGAGGGCAGAAAACCGAACGAGTTCCTAAAGTACGGAGAACCAGATCTGACCAAACAACTATTAAAACTAATCCAAAAAATAATATAACAAAACAGAATTCCTCAAGAATGGCCAAGCATCCTGATACCTCTCTTCATAAAGGGAGACAAATCGGACCCGGAAAATTACAGAGAAATTAATTTATTGAACACAACACTAAAATTAATAAAGTGATAATAAATAAATTGAATGAAATTATAACACTAACTGAAGAACAATAAGGTTTTAGGTCTGGAAGATCAGGCACCAACGCTATAGTTATAATAAGGCAAGTGCAAGAGAATTCACGAGAATACAACAAACCGTGTTTCGTGTACATCTATGTTTCGTGAATCTGAAGGCATTTAACCGAGAAAATTAAAGGACGTTATCCACTTATTGTCCGCAAGAGAGATACCTCTAAATAATCAAACCAATCGAAAATATCTATACAAAACAACACAATCAACGTAAATGTAAGATAAGAACTAACCAACCCTATCGAAGCTGACAATGGGATAAGACAGGAATATTCACTGAGTCCTCTATTGTTCGACCTGATTATGGATGGAATAATAAAAAAAAATAAAAAATAAAAAAGGATACCAAATGACAATGCAATACTGCTTTCTTAAGCTTTAAATAATAGAACAAGTGACAACAACAAAGAAACGAAAGGCAGATTTTACAAAACAATCATTAGACCAATAATGACATACGCGGCAGTAGTAAGACCTGACACGAGAGGACAAAAAGAATGTTAGAAACAGCAGACATAAAAACACAAAAAATTGATGGTAAGACACTATGGGACAGAGCTAGAAGTATAGATATTCGATGAAGATGCAACGTGTAGAACACAAAGAATTGGGAAGAAATAGAAAAGTAGAATGGAATGATCATATAAGCCGAATGATAACAAATAGAGTAGTAAAGATGGCAAGAGACGGTTCTCCAATAGGAAGACGATCAGTAGGAAGACAACGAAAACTTTGCAACGGCAACTTAATGGAGCTGCATTGCAAAATAGAGTCATGTCTACATAAACAGAAAAAGAAGAAGTTTTACCAATTCAAAATTTTAATAATTTGGCATTATGGAAGTAAAATAAAATCAAATTTTAATCGCATTGTTGACCTGGACAAAATTTTAAATAAAGTTTTACAGGCAATATACAATGATCTTTTACAAAATGATTCCTGTCTGTAATGTTAATGATTATGTAACTGACATCAACCAAAAACTATAAACGAGTATTGAGTGAAGATGCAGTAAACCGTGTTACAAATTATAAGAGATGAGATTCTCGAAGATTATAATTATTCAACGGTAGATGGAGTTGTTCACTGAAGAATAACGTCACCATGATAATGCGGGTATGAAACATATACTAAATTTTGTTAATAAAGGTAAATGCTGATCATGCCGATCGAAAGTTCTCATTGCCCTAAGACTCCAAAATCAATTTTTTCTTACTTACAGAGCTATAAGCAAGTTGAACTATAAGTGTTATCTCAGCCATAGAGGAAATATTTCAAAAACTACTGCCTAACTCTTCCTGTAGGAAACGAAGATAAGATTTTCCTGTTAGTCGTTGTGAGAGAAAATATAGACCAACTGAGTGATCAGTAATTATACCAAGCCATACATTATAGCAAGCCATAAAAATTATGCTGAAAATGAGCTTCAAAGATTGCATGTTGATTTTTCTTAGCCCATAAGTGATACATATGGAAATATCATCTATAATGTCGTTTAAAGTAGCTTCATTAAAAACGCCATTTCAAAAATTTAGAAATTTAAGTGATTTGATCAAGAATCTATGGCGAAAAAATAGGCGCTAAACGATATGTATTAAAGTAATTGAAAATACGCGTTGAGATGTTTTATTTTGTTTTGCATAAAAACGGCGCATTATACGAATATAGAGCGAGAGAAGTTTTTTATAAAAAAGTGAACGTGAAATTTAAAAATGATTATTAATTTGAAATATCTCAGTGACGCGCTTACAAAAAATTACATACCCTGTATATTATTCAAATATATATTATTCAAATTGACCAAAAACCGAGATTTTAAAGCTCTGTAAGTCAGAACTATATTAAAACAAAGCAGCAGGCGATGATCTCTTCTATTGATATCTTGAAGCATTTTCCGGTATGTGAAGTGAGAATATTATATCGATTGTGTATGAAATTTGTCACACAAGCGTCTGGCCTGAGGATTGGAGAAAGACCATAATCATACCTCTACATAAGAAAGGTCCAAAAAATAATTGTAACAACTATAGACTCTACTAGTTTTAATGTCACACGCCAGTAAGGTGATCCTTAACATCCTGCAACGTAGTCTAGAAAATTTCATAAGTTGGCAAGTATAACCTGCGCAGGCTGGATTTGTGAAGGGTAGAGGTACTAATGAACAAATCATTAATCTAAGAAACTTCATACACAGAGCCAGAGAATATCAGATCCCGATATTTTATGTTTTGTTGACTATACAAAGGCATTTGATAATGTTAAATGGGATAAACAATCGAACGTATTGACGACAATGGGTGTACATTAACACTGGACTCACCTTATTATCAAACAGCATCAAGATATCCTGACATATATTCGAATAGACGGATACCTATCTGGCGAATGCACTTTGGAGAAGGGAGTACGCTAAGCGTATACTTCTAGCCTCTACTCGAGGAGAAATTACTAACTTATTAAAAAAACTCGAGATAAAAAGTGCTAAATTTGGACTCAAAGTTAACTAAAACAAAACCAAAATCGTGGTTATTGATCATAAATATCCGCAAATAATTGCGGGATGCGAGGTACTCTCCTCTTTGATATATCTTGGAGCTCTAGTTAACAAAACAGACAGTTGTGAACCCGAAATTTGAAAACGCATTCAACTAGCATAAGCAGCTATGACTGAACGAACCTGGTTTTGGCGTGATCGTCACATTACAATAAAAAATCTAAAGAGATTCGTTTTAACTCTGACCTTTTTCATATTTTACTATGCATGCGAGACATGGACAACCAAAGAATCAGATAGATGACGCATTGAAATGTGGACATGACGACGACTGCTTCGAAATCTATGAACGGCTCGTCGTATGAACATGTGAAATCAAACACAATTAGCGTCTCTTTAGTACTGTTTACCCTAGAATTTTAAAGTTCTTTGGTCACATACATCGAAGTGAATATAAAATAGAAAGGTTGGTGGTCCAAGGAAGGCCTCAGAGTCAACCAAGGGAGAAGTATCATTGATCAGAGTATCCGAGCTGCTGAAGTTTAATGATGAACCACAACACATCTGCCAAGATAATAATGACTATGATGGTGAACTTAAAAACAGTTGATTTTTGGGTCTTGGTGTAATGAAAGGATTTGATAAGCATGGCAAAAACTTCTTCTTCTTCACGTGCCATCTCCGCTACGAAGGTTGGCTATCATCATGGCAATTTTGACCCTGGAGGCTGCCACTCGGAACAATTGTATGGAAGTGCAAGCAAACCACTCCCTGAGGTTTCTCAACCACGACATTCTTCTCCTATCTATGCTGCGCCTACCTTCAATATTTCCTTGCATAATTAGTTGTAACAGTTGATATTTATTCCCACGTGTAATATGTCCCAGGTATTGTAGTTTCCTCATTTTAACACTCAATACGACCTCCTTTTGTTTGTTCATCCTGTCTAATACAACTTGGCAAAAACTACCTCTCTGTAAAAGTCTCTGCCAATGTAACTAAAACACTTTTGTTTAAGAAAAGTGTAGCTGCTTTTTGTTTGCTATAATATTTCGGAATTTTATAAATTTGCAATATTATTTTTGCAACATAAGGTTGGAGCTATTACACAAGTTACTAAAATGTTTTAAAATATTTTAAATTTTTATCGAGGGAAACACAGAATACAATCATCAATATATTATAAAATAACCATTATAGTGCAGATTTATTTACAAACCGTATCATTAGGTCATTAGGTTACCAACTATTATTCTAAATCCTCAATTATACTCCTGGTCGACAATAGCCTAAAAAAATTTGATTATACAACATATTTATATTAAAAGAAAATTATAAAATAAGAAATAACAAATATAACATTCACTTTTACTACCAGTATTCACGTGAATGTAAAAATCGTTCAATGAGAGATACATATTATTCATCATCAACGTTTTTGCATGTATATTGGCAATTATTCGTTCTATACTTATTATTTTTTGAAATTAAATTTTTAGTAGTTTCATAGCAGTAGTATCTTTGAAAATTAAATTGTTTTCGCGAACAAAATTCAATTCTTTAACTAGGGTCAGAAGAGTTGAATAGGTTTTATTCGTAAAATGTTATATTTTACAAATACAGCTATCCATTCACCGGAGATATCCATAAAATATCATATCCTTTATTCGGAACTACATTAGACATTACTAACAAGGTACACTTAACAAAATTGCCCACTTTCAACATATCACTGAATCTTTCCTTAGTGCAATAATCTCGTAAATTGTTCTCCATTAAAAATTCTTGAATTTCTACTTTATATATTAAGGTGTGCTATCTAATATAATTAATAATACTGTTAGCTTTCAATTTAGGCAATAATTGAGTCTACAACCATATAGTAAACCATATAATAAACCAGTCTCTATATATGGTTTCTATTTTAAACATTAAATTAAATCAAACTCAGAAGCGATTGACTGCTAAGTAATCAACGATGTTATCACTGGTATTAAGAATATATTTTTTTATAATTAGTAAAAATGCAAAAATCTTAACACACAGGCAACGTATAGGCACTAGGTCTAGGTCTTATTATTTATTTTACTAAGTGAATACAAATATATTTACACAACATAAAATTAGTAACATAATAGATAATAACTAAATAAATCATAAATGTGTTGCTTGTGTGAGTCCATTTCAAAAAGGTAAAGAAATAATAAATAAGACTTACAATCAATTTAAGCCGTCCATGGAATTTTTAGTATACGTCTGTACAGTCACATTTCAACGGCCTCCAGACGATTAATGGTGGATATTTTTAATGTCCATGCTTCGACACCGTATAAGAGGACTGACCAAATGTAGCATTTAACCATACGCTTTCGAAGTTGAAGTTTCAAATTATCATTACAGAAGAATGACCTCATTTTTAAAAATGTCGTGCGGGCTATCTCGATTCTAAATTTTATCTCTTGATCTGGATCTAGTTGTTCAGTAATGGCAACCAAGATATTTAAAACTGGACACTCTTTGAATTATATGACCATCAATTTATAATCGTGCATCTTGATGTGCTAAACGGCTAAACACCATGTGTTTTGTTTTGTGAACAGTTTATGTTTAAGCCAAACTCTATATATATATATATATATATATATATATATATATATATATATATATATATATATATATATATCAATGGCATTTAAAAGGCATTGTAATCCATTCATGTCATCACTTAAAATAACTGTATCGTCTGCATATCTGATTGTATTTATCAGAATTCCATTAGCTTTCACGCCCCATTCCAAATTATGCAGCGCTTCTTTAAATATTCTATCTGATTATAATTTAAATAACAGACAGGATAGTATACAACCCTGTCTGACACCTCTTTGTATTTTACATATTTCTGTTGATTTCTTTACCGAAGACTAAAATTACAGAAATAATGAATGAATTCAGACCAGTAAGTGTACTGCCTACATTATTAAACATTTTGGAAAAGGTGATCGATATTCAGTTATAATATATTCAGTTATAAAACTCGTTTAAAAAAATTTCACTATAATTCCTATGATGCAGTCCGGTTTTAGGTCCAGATATAGCTGGATGTCTTTCTGCTTTATTAAATATTACAGATGATATTTTTAGAGCCTATGCCCAAAACAAAATATCAATTCTAATTCTTCTGGACGACTTAAAAGCTTTTTAAGCCGTAAAACTTAATCAACATACTTTTTCATTTCCAGATCTTATTACTGGTGTGCCTCAAGCATCTATTCAGAAATGTTATTCTCTATATACACAACTAATTTTTCCTCTGTGTTATTATCCTGTTCACAGCATTATTACGCAGACGAAACCCAACTCTATATGTCATTTTATCCAAATAAGTGTGATCAAGCTGTAAATGCAATAAATCATGTCCATCTTCAACTGTCGATTTTTTTCTTAAAATCATTGTTTAAAATTGAGTAGATCAAAAACGCAGGGTATCATATTTGGGAGGAATCTCCATAGAAACATATTTGTAGAGAATTATGCCAATCGAATTATCTTGGGAAATGAAAATTTAATTTTTAGCAAAAAGATTAAAAGCCTAAAGGTTTGGTTCGGCGAAGATTTAAGGTTTACGTATCAAGTAAGTGTTTTGTTTACAAAGAGCATACGGCGTTTTAAAATTACTGTATCAAAGCCGTAATTTATTAAGTAGGGCCTTCTTCTTTAGGTACCATCTCCTCTAAGGAGGTCGGTAATCATCACAGCTATTTTCACTTTTGAGATTGCAGCTCTGAACAAGTCGACGGAACTGCAATTATACCACTTTCTCAGATTGTTGAGCCAAATTCTTCTTCCAATACTTCGTTTTCCCTGTATTTTTCCCTGCATTATGGTTTGTAGCAACACATATTTATTCCCTCTTATAACGTGACCGAGATATTGAATTTTTCTTATCTTAATTATTCATGATTTCCATTTCCTTTGTCATCTTTCTGAGGACCTCAACATTTGTTATTCGGTGTACCCAACTTATTTTAATATTCTTCGGTAGGTCCACATCTTGAATGCTTCAAGTCGATCGCTCACCTCTTTCTTTAAGGTCCAGGCCTCCACCCCATACAGCAGCACCGAAAACACATAAGAACGTAATATTCTTATTTTGAGTTGTAAACTAAGGTCTCTACTGCATAATACTTTTCTCCCTAAAGTAGGGCCAGCAAGTCATTATTATGTAATGCTCCGATTTTATCAAAATTAAATTGTTTTAAATTTGATGAAATATTATACACCGATGCGTCCAAAAAGTTTGTCCGATTGTCTAAAAGTTGTAGTATCTACACCGCAGAATTATATGGAATACTCTAAGCATTAAAGACTTCAATCCATCCTACTTCGAATGAAAGCATAAAAAAATTTGTACTGATTCTCTTTCCTTGATTCATTCCATAATATGCATTTTATCGAAAAATCCGCTAGTCCAGGAAATCCACACCATCTGTAACCAACTATATTCTGCTAACATAAAAGTCATAATGATCTGGACTCCATCTCATGTTGGTATATTGGGAAACGACGAAGCAGACCAAGCCGCTAAAGGAGCATGTTCTTCAAGAAACAAGCACAGTCTAAAAGGAAATCTAAAAGACATTCTAGGTGTTTCAAACAGTTTTGACAGTGTTCTTAAATTTTTAAAAGAAACAAGTTTAATTCAGCTAATATAAACAGTGCATAAAGATAAGCTTTATTGTTTTAACTTTTCCACAAAAAAAATTGTTCATATCAAATAATGCTTGTATATAAAATATGTATTATATTGTAAACTGTACCCGTGTTAATGACCATAAGCTGTCGAGACACGTTAATTTTAAATAAAAAAAAAATATTGTGACGTGCTTTACAATGCTTGTCTCACTGAATTTGATTCACGGAGAATACAAGAATTGCAAAATTCTTGTTTGCGTTTGATTTTTGGCATCAGAAAATTTCAAAGGATAAGTCATGTCTTCACCCTGGTCAAGTGGCTAAATATGAAAAATCGTCGAAAACTTCATCCTTTATGTTTTTACGATAAAATCATTCAAAAGAGAGGTCCACCATACTTGTACAACCTTCACTTTACCTAAACATAAACATGTTTTTTAGACGTTCATTTTCGTATTTAATTGCTTGCAATATAAACAGTTTGTCCTACAATATTAGAAATTTGTCTAGTGTCAAGTTTAAGAGATTAATTTATGAGCAGTTGTTAACTGAACAGTAATTTAAAAATTTACGAATTTAAAAAATAAATAGTTTGTAATTTATATATGTAATATTTTTATCTTCCATTATAAAATACATATTTCAATATTTAGCTGTAGTCTATATATTCTATATTTGGGGGGTTAGGTGAAAGAGCAGTTGTATGCCACTATTACACAGTGGTATACAAACTGAATCTCGCCCTAGTGATAAAATATTTCATTGTGGAAGAAAATTAATTTGTTTGTTAATAAAGACATTATTCAGATTTAGCTATATGGCTCATACTCTCTCTAAGGAAAAAAATTCACTTATCCCAGATACCTACGGTATCAAAACGATTGTGCCCTGGTGGGACTCTTTCCGCGTTATCCAGCCCTAGGTGACTTGGTATGCTGGAGTATCTCCCAAAAATGTTCGTACACATCTGGACGTTGAGAGCAGTACAGCTTTCTGCATGGTCTTGTATAAATGTTCATGCAGACCTAGCTTTTTTATGTTTTCTAGGAGGTTCTTCGGAATGACTCCAGTAGTAGCGAGAATAATATGTATTGTCTGTGTACTTTCCATTCTCAACTGTCTTCGTATTTGAATGTCCACATCCCTATACTTGGCGATTTTTTCATTCTGTTTAACACGAAGATTATTGTTGTTGGGTATCTCTACATCAATTAATGTTGTTTGTCTCTCTAGTTTATTAATTAGTATAACATCTGGTATATTATGTGCCACTGTTTGGTTTGTGAGCACAGTGCGGTCTTAGTATAGTTTGTAGTTGTCATTCTGAAATATACTCTTAGGGACGTATCGATAATATGGAAGATGGTTTGTTTCAAGAAGTCCCAGTTTGATAGCTATCTTTTGATAAAGGATTTTTCCTACTGAGTCATGCCATTCCTTATATTCAATTACAGCAAATGCTTCATCCCATATACCTACGGTATCCAAAGGATTGAGCTCTGGTGGGACTCTTTCCGTGTTGTCGAGTCCTAGGTGACTTGGTACGTCGGTGTATCTCCCAAAAACTTTCGCACGCATCTGAATGTCGAAAGTAGCACAGCTTTCTGCATGATCTGATATAGATGTTCATTTAGACCCAGCTTTTTTATGTTTTCTAGGAGGTTCTTCGGAATGACTCGAGTGGAAGAAATAATACTGGATATCGTCTGGGTACTTTGCATTCTCCATTGTCTCCTTATTAGTATTTCCAGATCTCTGTACTTGGCGATCTTTTTGTTGTACTTAACACGCAGATTATTGTTGTTAGGTATCGCCAAATCGATTAGAGTTGTTTGTCTTGTTAGTTTATTAACTAGCACGAGATCTAGTCTATTATGTGCTACAGTTTGGTCTGTGAGCACAGTGCGAACCAGTATAGCTTGTAGTTGTCATACTCTCAGGAACGTATTGATAATATGGGAGATGGATTGTTTGTAGTCCCAGTTTAAAAGCTGTCTCTTGATTAAGGATTTTCCCTACTGAGTCATTCCATTGCTTATATTCAGTTGCAGCAAATGCCTGGCAGCCCACGGTAAGATGTTGAATAGTTTCTTGGGCTTGACATCCATATCGCCATTTGTCGTTTTGGAGCTGAGGGTCTTTGACGATATATTTCATGTAATTTTTGGTTGGTATAACCTGATCCTGAATGGCAAGTAATGAACCTTCTGTTTCAGGGAACATCTTTCCTGATGTCAGCCAATAGTTCGACGCTATATTGTCGACACAGTCTTGACTGACTTCATTCGGATGTCGCCCGTGCAGAGGTTTACCCATCCAGATGCGCATTTTTTCGTTCTTAGTAAGATGGTCTATGCGCATTTCTTGTTCCCTCAGTTTGATTGGTGTTGTGTCATCTACTGCACAAATAGCGCGATGAAGAGTAGATGTCTCCGCCTGCACCTGAAAATAAGTTATTAAATTAGTAATCTGTTTTTCTAATTGTTCACTTATATCCATAAGTCCTCGTCCTCCTAAATACCGCGGTAATGTCATTATTTCTACTGCACTTTGAGGGTGGTGTTTTTGATCCTTTGTGAGGTGTGTTCGTACTTTTTGCTGAAGAGCTTCTATATCCGTTTTAGTCCACTTAATTATCCCAAATGAGTAGCTAAGCGCGGAAAATGCGTAGGTGTTTAATGCCTTAAACAAATTGTTACTATTAAGATGTGGGCGGAGTAGCTGTTTTACCCTTTGTATGAACTCTGACGTTAATTCGATTTTCATTTGTTTATGGTCAATTTTTCGCACTTGCTTTACTCCTAGATATTTATATGAACCATTCCCTTTATTGTATTTAGTATACGACATTTGTCTAACCCAAAGTGCATACTGATATCATTGGAAAAAGTTTCTACAGTGTTGTTTGTATATATATATATATATATATATATATATATATATATATATATATATATATATTGTTATGATATGTAAAAACGAGAAAAATATTGGTTTGTTTAAAATATTTCAAAATTCAAAAACATTAAATAATTCAGATAAGTAGGATAATACCCAACAAACATTTCGAAGAAGGAAAGTATTTAAAATTTTTGGATTACCTGTATTAAACAAAATGCACTATGCATAAATTATTTCTTTTGTTATACTATACTTGAGTGACCCGCATAATTTTAAGTGAAATCCAAAGAACAATTGAACCGGGTTTTCCAAATACATTAACGCAGTAATTATAGACAATAGAAGAGATTTGGGAAAGATGTTTTTGTTAGTTTTTAAGAATTATAGAAAAATATTATTTGTAAATAAGTTTTAGGAAATTTTATAATTATAGGTAAAAATTTGTTTGTTATCGGAATGAAAGAATGGGGAATTGTGACGAGTTTTGATTTGCGGAGATTAAAAAAGGTGGGAGGTATGTAGGAATGAAAGTTTAGCTAGATTTCGGAGTAAAAAAAGATAGTTAATTGGTTTCCAAGGGTGCAAGGTGAACGGCCGTTGTTCTCGGGTAGTTTCCCAGAGGTAGGAAGCGGTAGCAGTGAAAGTTTGTGAGTTTTCGTGTAGTTAGTGTATCTGACAGAAGCTGATCCAGTAAAATATTGTAAGTCATATTTTTCTACTTATATTCCAAGAGTCACTGTTCAGGCCAACGAGAGATTCAGTTTATCGTAAAGAAAAGATATTCCAAGAGTCATTTTTCACTCAGGCCAACGAGAGATTCAGTTTTTTGAGAGAAGAAGAAGCTAGCATAATTTGAACGATTCGTGCATTTGAAGGAGATCATTAAGGACGAGATACTTGCAATAATTTATTGTAAGATTGCTGATTACTTAGGGAGCGGCCACGAGTAAATAGTATAGTCTACAAATAACAAGGATTTGGACCACTCATCATCAAAGAGAGATAGTTTTGTTTTCTGCAGTTTTTCTTTCATTGATAACACAATTTTTACACTTAATTTAGAAAGGATATAAATATTTGATTAGGAGACTTAGAGTAATACTTGGATTTTGAGATTTCAACTAATATTGTTTGTACCATTAATTTTAATTGTTCACGTACGTAGAACAAAATTTTGAGAATTATTATATGAAATTTTGTTTATTGAAAACTTTTGAGTGTGAATTATTTCATTATTTTTATTTCAATATATAGTGTTAGATCATATGTGTTTTTTATTATTCCGGTATTCTTTGGACCTTACCTTTCACATGTAATAGCATAGATATTGAAGCACGAATTTAACACTGAGATAAAAGAATTAAAAATTGTGATAGAGTCATAATCATATCATTTAAATAATTTTAATTAATCAAAAAAATTAATTAGCTAATTATTGCTTGGCGCACCAAGACTTTAAATATCACAATAATATATATATATATATATATATATATATATATATATATATATATATATATATATTTATATATCTATGTTAATATTGAGAGTAAACTTAGTGTAATACCAAATATTTACTAACCAAAGAATTATACTGTCATGATTTCGTGAAGTTGCGTATTTTAAGATAAATCGCATGCCATGATTTTTCTGACGGGTATTCTTACATTAAAGTTTATTTTATTTGAGTTAACTGTCTTCCAAAATAGTCGTCCCACGAATGCAACTTAAAAATATTGAAAATATCTCTAATTTGTCAATATGAGTGAGTCAGATAAAATTGAATTTTTAGATAATTTTTTTGAATTACCAACAAAACAAAATAAATTGTTTAATTTGTATGTTGCGAACAATTTTTGAAGTGAAAATCGAAACATCAAAACAAACATATTTTAAAATAAAATTATGATTATTATATAAAAATAGTAAATTACATTAAAATGTCACAAGAAAATAGCTTCAGAACAGTAGTGGCATACTACTCTAAATTTTAAAGACTTTACCCTTTTTAGTTTAGTTGGCTATTTACTTTATTTATCTTAAATATAAGTGTAAAGGAATGATTTTTAATCAGTCAATACGCGAAAAGCAGGAATTATATCAAATACATACAAAATAATGGCTCCCGTATGAAATTCGTTATAAAATAATAATGTTGATCAATTTATTATGCAATGTAAATTTTCACACACAGTATCTGCAGACCTAGATATTAAATGATCCAAAGTATTATTAAAAATGGACAATACATTCTAGTTTGGTTTTTCTATGACGCTTAATCTTACTCGTTGGACCAAAAAATCGGAATTACATAATGAACAAAGTGATTTAACGATGCTACAGCACTTTGTCTGTTTGTTAGCAGTTACAGGTTACCTCGGGCACAGAAAGCAAAAGTCTGTAACAAAAAAGAGGAACTTGCATAAAAAACACTTCCATCTATTAAACATAATGATTAGGTAGAGTACTCAGCGATTGTGCTTGGTCAACAATTTTACTAGCTATTACGATATATATTTTTAATAATAAAATTAATAGTGACTTAATTAAGTACTTAATGCCCAAATATTAAAATTAATGGAGAAAAGGAGAGCATTGGATAGCGATAATATTCAATAAAGTTATTATGTATGTTTATAAAAAGTGAGATAAGGCTCTTTATAATAAATACTGTGTTTCTGCTCACATGGATTTGAAATCTTTGGCTTGAATACTAAGCGAACAATATACCTACTAACCCACCAATCTATCATATCATTAAATATGGAAATTTTTCAAAACAAACAAAAAATGACAACTTGTCCACATTTATAAGGAAATCTAAGATTGCGGATAAAGATATTATGTGATATTCTTTTTCATCCGATATTTCTTTACACCACCTGAACGTAGGTATCTCCAAACTTCCTCCACCTGATATATCTACTATATGCTTTTGCTTTTGAATAAGAATATACCGTGTAATAATTTGTCAATCATTGGAATATCTTACGAAAACATATTATTTACGTACTCTTAGAAAGCACCAAAAATAGAAATGAAATCTCTATTTTAGGATAGCATAAAAACCAATGTAGTTAACCAATATATTGAGACTATGATTTCCACTTATTCCTAGTTAGAGAATTTATAAAGAAAAGCGTCAAACGTATGGTTGCTTTTATAAACACAATAATAATGGGGAGGATGGTCATTATTTGGAAACAGGTGCAGGTTCTTTTCAATGATGGCTTTAATATGATTTTTCCAAAACTATGATCCCACGTGTCAGTAAAACGAATGAAAAACATCGTTACGTTCTCAATATCCTTTCATCAACTTCATTTTAAATATTCCAGCTAAGAAATCATCTAAGCTCTAATGCTTTAGCTAATTTCTGTTTTCTCATACAGCTTTTATGGTCTTCATCTTTTACTTTCCGAATTTTTTTCTCAAAATGCTTTGTTTCCAGATATTCAAATATTTTTCTGGTTTTTGTTCATGATCCAAGATTCACTAACGTTCAGTGTTGTATTACGATCCGATATAGCCTCAGTTTTGCAGCCCTGGAAAAAATTTTTTGCTTTCAATAATTTCTGCAGCGCTTCCATGGTTCTTCTTTCTTTCTAAATTTTTAAAGTTTTACTGTAAATATATAATTACATTTTATAAACAATTTAAATTTTTTGTTAGATTTTCATTTGTTTTCATATATGAAAATATTTTTATGTATGAAAGTATCATTTTTGAAATTTATAAAAAATATATAGGAGGAAAAGGGCAAAATTTTCAGCATTGGAACACAAAGTAAAACAAACTAGCCACACGAATATCATGGTGAAGCTATACTTTCGGCGTATCTTGAACAATTAGCTAAAATTGATTCACTATCGCTATCACTGTAGTATCACAAATAAAGCACATTAGTTCCTATTTTCTTTTTCTACTAGATCTATATTTTTCTTTTTACGCCTTTTGGTGTATGCAGTATAAAATTAACTCAACCTTTTGAAATTATTGTCAAACAGCTAAAAGAATCGGTTTTCCCAAGATAATTCGGGAGTTTTCTTTCTAAAATAAAGTATAAGGCTTTTAAGTAGGACAAATACATAGTTTTACTGTAAATATGTTTGTCTCGGGAGACAGTTTATAGATGGAATGTTTATGAGCTGTCACAAAACTTGCTCCCAATTTATATACGGTTTTTAAGGTGTTCATGTGCATTATGATGATATTTTTTGTATTGCGTGAGGGTATAAAAACGGTATGGTTTAAAGAATTTGGTGTTAATGTCGTTTTTATTACATGCTGCAAGGATGCTTGCAATACAGAGAGGTAATGATCGAAGAAGAAGATAAATATATTTTACTGGTAGTGTAAATAGTAGTAAGTTTAATATTAAAGTCTAACATAATCCTTTAATGTTGAATATTCATTTAAACATTGTTCAATAACATTAAATCGTAGGTGTATACCTACATTTGACATTTATTTTTTAAAACTGAAATAAAATGTGTTGATTGCAAAATATATATATGACATTTTTTTAAATGCATGTTTCTCATCATTGTTCATAGAAAAACAAAACCCTACGTAGCTATGTTAAGCATATAAGCCTCAAAGAAATTTGCTTTTTTTGCGAAAATATGTTTTACAAAACTTTTAGGTACCTCCCGAACTTGTGACGATCTATATTATCTTCTTCTTCAAATGCCATCTCCGCGGTGGAGGTCGACAATCATCATAGCTATTCGGACTTTTAATAGGGCTGCTCTAAAAATTTCATTTGATATACATCCGTACCACTCTCTCAGGTTGCGCAGCCATGACATTCTACGCCTCCCTATGCTTCTCTTTCCTTGGATTTCTCCCTGCATAATTAGTTGGAGCAAGGTGTATTTATCTCCACGTGTACTCTTTGTTTGTGACGTGTTCTGTCCACGTTATTTTCAGAATTCTTCTATACACCCACAGCTTGAATGATAAAAGTTTTTTCATTGATGTCCTATTCAAGACAAGTCCAAGTCCAAGATTCCATTCCATAAAATAAAGTCGAAAAAACATAGCACCTCGCCAACCTAACTCTTAGTTCAAGTTTTAAATCCCTGGTACATAGCACTCTTCTCATTTTGTTGAAATTTACTCTAGCCTTTTCTATTCTTATTTTGATCTCCTGAATGTAATCATTTGTGGAGTTAATCATTGTTCCCAGATATGCATATTTGTCCACTTGTTCGGCGTTGGTTCCGTTTATTAGAAGATTCTCATTATTTTTTTGAGTTTTCGATATTCTCATAAATTTCGTCTTCTTGACATTCATTGTTAGGCCATACTCGTTTCCATCTTCTGTTATTCTGGTCACCCGTCTCCGAAGATCCTCAGTGTTTTCGGTTAAGATCACAGTGTCATCTGCATATCTAATGTTTTTAATGGGAACTCCAATTACTTTTATTTCAGCTGTTTCAGGATCTCTTCGGAGTAGGCATTAAAAAGAATTGGCGACAATACGCATCCCTGTCTCACTCCACATCTAATTTCAATTTCTTCTGACAGCTGTTTGTTAACACGTACTTTTGCTCGCTGTTTAAAGTATAAGTTTAAGATAATCCCAAGGTCGTTGTAGTCAATCTTCTTTGATTTCAGGATATTCATTTATATTAATAATTGTTTATGTTGTACTTTATCGAATGCTTTATTATAGTCAATAAAACATGCGTATATATCTTTATTGACGTACAGGCATCTTTGTATGAAAGAGCTCCATGCGTTCCTAGGCCTTTGTGAAAACCAAATTGTGTATCATTAACGTATATGTCCAGTTTGTGATATATTCGGTTATGGATGACTTTAAGTAGTAACTTTAGCATGTGAGACATCAAGCTAATGGTGCGGTAATCGCAGCACTCTCTTGTGTTTTTCTTTTTAGAGAGACAAATAAAAATTGATGTAACCACTCTTTTGGTAATACCTACGCCTGAACTATAAATTTGGTTCAAGACTGTCACTAAAACATCAATGTACTTCTCATCTAGAATTTTTAGGATTTTCTATAGGAAGCATGGCAGGTCCAAGGCTTTTCCCACTCTTCATTGTTTTTAATGCGTGTAATATTTCTTCTTTTGTAATATATGGATCTATTTCTTCTGACGTAAGTTCTATGTAGGGGAAATGTGCCTATGATGGTCCCCTTAAGAAAATAGCCTCATAATAATTGTTATTATTTACTTAGAAGACTTTAAATATGACCACATAACGTCTCGTTATTTGTACAATATGGCAAATGTTTCAAATTCTGCAGAAAAAGTGATGTTAAAAATTTATTCATAATTTACTAAAATCCTGTTAAGGGTCCATCATGGGCATATATGCGCTCATGCTGGACCCTTTGGTACGCCCATGATGGACTCGTTGCATTTTGTGTAAAATAATTAAATACCAAATTATTTTATTAGATCAAAAGACATTACAAACGATAAAAAATATTACACATGGTATTTTTAAGAATAAAAAAATTACGCGCACAATTCACACACAAATTGTTTATGTCGAGGATTTACATCTGCACATTCAGTGTGACACCAATTCTTACACACTTGACAACGAATCCATTTTTCATTGGATCGTGAATGCGAAAATAGTTCGTTACAGTAGATGCAAGCTGCATCGTCCGAGTCGCCTTCTACAAAAGAGCATTCACAATTGTCTTCAGAACCACTTGTAGTTGAAACACGAACTTGCCTTTTCACTTTTCTGGCGTCTTGTTTCCTTTTTTTTGCTTCTTTGTCTGCTTTTTTTTTTGTTTTATATCTTCCATTTCTGGCGTTGAATTTAAATATCCTGTTTTACCCCGTTTTCTACCCCTTTTCTGCATACTTGAGATACTCCATCTAAAGGAGGAGGACAAATATCTTCTACCGAGATGTTTAGAACTGACGATGATGTTGATTTCTGATCAGTGGGGCTTTTTGATAAACTTTCAATCGAAGAAACATTTTGTTCTCTAATGTTCCGGTGGTGACTTCTGGTCAGAATATTCTGGCAGTGGGTTTTGTTCAGAATTTTCTCTATCTGTTGTTATAGACGGCAAAAATTGCCAATCCTCGAAGACATCTGGATTGAATGGTTGTATTCCTGTCTTTTTAAATGCATTGATTGCATTTGATGGTAAAGCACTTTTTAAATACGCTCTATTAAAGAGACTGACTACTTTAAATTGGGTCACCGTTTTACCTGGATTCTGTCGCAGCCATAATTGAATTTCTTGGCAGTAGTAAATTTGAAGTGGTCTAAAAAATCCTACGTCCAAGGGTTGAACGTGATGAGAACAGTGAGCAGGAAAACAAAACATAATAATACCGTTTTCCTTTGCAGCCACAAATAGAAAATATCGGAAGTCATCCTTCCTTTTTCTTGAGCGAAGGCTATACCTCCAGTAGGTGCATCGATCATAAGTTCAATTTTCTTTCTCTGTCGAGGAAAAATCAAAGCAGGAGGAACATATGTTCCAATTGCATTCATTGCACATACGACCGTAATATGTAGACCGCGCTCTGCACTACTTAAAGCACCAACTTGTTTGCGACCTTTACTAGCATAAATTTTCTGCGATTTCTTTTGCACAGTTGTCAAACCGGACTCGTCCATATTATAAATGTTTTCCGGTGGAAAATGAAACTCGTCTAATATATTTGCTAATGCAGTAAAATAGGCACATATATTTGGTTTATTAAAAGCTTGAGCCCTTGCCAACGAAGTATTTTCTGATCTTTAAAAAGCCTCTGACCCATTTCCAGCCTGCCATCCTGGTTTCATTATTAAAATTGTGGCTAATATTGTTTCTTTCAGCTACTTTATTATTTATTTACTTTATTATTGCTATGGAAACGAGTTTCCATAGCAATAATATGGTCAGCAACTTCCTGTTCAATAGTAGTGGATAATATTGGTCTTCGTCCTCCCAAATCACCTTTGATACTTCCTTGATGCTTAATAAAGCGCCTTTTCAAAGTCGCTTTTGGAACGTTAAATGTTTTTGCTGCCAGCTTAAACCCCATAGTTTTTTCTTGTATGCTTTTTAAAGCTTGTTGCATATTACTCTCGTTCCACTGTTGCCTTTTTTGTAGAGCCATCCCTGTAAAACATATTATGTTAATCATTAAGTAACAAAAACTGAAGGTGTGTCCAATTTTATTTTCTTTTTCCTATGATGGACCCCTAGTCCGTCATAGGTAACGACACAGGGGTGCATCATAGGCAAATAGACAAGGCAGCAAATTTAATTCTGTTACTTTTGTTTTGACTGTTATAACAGCCACGTGTCTGAAACTTTGCAAATACTAAACTACAAACTTCGTGCGCAAGCGGCAACTGGCGATGTGTATGTAACCGCGCGCTATTTAAAATTACAGCCGGGGGTCCGTCATAGGCAGGGGTCCAACATAGGCACACTTCCCCTACTCCAGATCTCCCCTTTTATCATCGAACAATTCGTCGATATATTCTGCCCATCTTTGTACTTTCTCGTCCGTATGTGTTATAGTAGTGCCGTGTCTATCCAGAATTGCACGAGTGGAATTTTGTTTTCTTAGTCCTGCTAGTTCTTTAACTTTCTTGTGTAGGTTAAACAGATCATATTTATTTTGATGATCTTCGACGTCTTTACATTTCTTTTCAAAGATCTATATTATAAAAAATATTAAATAAATGAATCTAATGACGCCGCGTAAATGATAAGAATAACCTATTGAAGAAAATTAAGTTTGTCCGGACCTGTAAAAAGGAACCTAATCAAAAAGAAATTGTCTGCAGCAATTTCCACACGTATTGTGTTATTATTATTATGTTAAGTGTTCAGGAAATAAATTAAGTGAGAGAAATTACGCATTGTAAACAGTAAACAAAGTGAATAAATAAAAAATATGTAGGCCATCAAGGCCGTCCACGTCCATCGGAGTTATTATGCAATTGTTTTTATAAGGTGATCGAGTTTCACTGCCAAACATTGATTGGATTACTCTTTTGGTAATATTTTAATATGTATTCCATAATTTCTGTTGCATCAGCGTAAACTAAACAATAGACCTTCCACAGGTTAAAGAAATAATAAATTGCTGTCTATTTGCATTTTATTAGTGCTTTTTAAAATATAACTACTAAATTTTATCTAAGAAATAAATTTCGTTGACTTCGTGTCGTGGGCGGTTATTATTTTTATGTTAACACTATAATTCAGTAAATTTGTACTGTAAAGTGATACTAGTAGGAAAGTTTTGGGGAAGTTCTGATTTTTTCATTCCATATGTGTTTTGGGGTGCTAAATATGAATCTGAGGTTTGCGGACAAAATTTCGTGACGCAACATTTAAAAAACCAGAAGAAATCGGTTTTTTTTGCTTTTTTTCCGGTTTTTTGCTTAAAACTCGAAAACTGTTAACTTTTAGTTAATGGTCTGTTTACAGAAATTAAAGTACTTAAACTTCTGCACAAATGTCAATATTTTGGTTAGTGTACAGACGAACCGTTCGGTCTCAAGGGCAAGTTTAAAATTGGCAATTTGTACCGGTGTGACTGCAAAACCCACTTTTTAGATTTGTATTGAAAGGTTTTCAGTTAATTTCCCCTAGTATTTAAGTTAATTAAAATAAAGACCGAGTCACACGGATAATTCACGTTTTGACTCAAATATTATAGCTAGATTGCAAAAAATCAAAATAACTCAGTTAAAAAACAGTTAAAGCCGCTTTACATTCCAAGCGGCAACAATGTGCTAAACTGTTGTAGACGTTGTAGTAAGTGTGTACGTGTAGCGCACACTAGCGCACAAATGAACATGTGACAGTGGTGGGGGAAAATATCGACCTACTGGTCATTTTGATTGGCCTTTGTAGCCCTGATATCAAAAATAAATATTTTTTTGAAGCCAGGAAAAGGAAAGGTTTCGCAAAACCTCTACAACCCTCATCTGGCTGCTGAGAAAATCCTACTGAATCATATTTTATTCCTGCTTGCGATGAGTGGTTGTGATACTACTTCTGCATTGTTTAATCAAGGAAAACTGAAATTTCTTAAAGTCCTGCAGAAGAACAAAGATTTTCAATCGGTAATTGAAGCTTTCAAAGACCCTAATTCAAGTCAAGATGAGATTGCCACAGCAGGAAGCATGTTTTGCACGGCTCTATATGGAAAAAAAGGGAAACAAATTAACCGTTTTAAGATATAAACAATACGTATCTTCATCATTCAAAAATAAGACCAACATTTCCTCATTGCCTCCAACTGAAGCTGCTGCACGAGAACATTCACTGAGAGTTTACTATCAGGTGCAGCAGTGGTTATCCGGTCAAGCCACAACTAACGAGCAACAAAAATACCCAAGTAAGTGGGGATGGCAAAAACTAGTAGTGGTCTTGTGCCAGTACCAACTACTTTGGACCCTGCACCAAACTCAATACTCCGGTACATTTCATGTAAATGTAAAAAGGGCTGTCAACGCAATTGTGGATGCAGGAAGGCGGGACTCCATTGTTTCCCAATATGCGCATTATGCGAAGGACTGTGTAACAATGTTGAGCCCCCAGAAGATAGCTCTAACATAGACGTAGAAGAAACTGAAGAAAGAGGGAGAGGTATGTTGGATCTGACAAGTTATTTTGTAGTCATTCATCTCTCCTTGATATATGATACGTGTCTCTCCTCTTTTTATTTTCCAGGAGAACGACTCCCAACGCGGACGATGGAGCAATCAGACCCTGAGCCAGGACCCGATGCCATCGAAGAACCTCGCTACGATGCGGAAGGTATCTCACAATCTATTTTGCAATCTTCATCTCTTCTTGATAAATGACTTAACTTTAAACTTTTATTTTCCACAACAAGCCGAACCAGGACTCATCGTTATCGAAGAACCTCAGCCAGGGCCTTCCAAAAGACAACGGCTCGTATAAATTTTGCATATTATAATTTATAATTATAATAATATATGATCATAAGTAACGAGATTTTAAGTTTTATTTTGTTACGAGTTTTACCTACCTACTGAATTTGCATAATTTTTCCCTTTTTTCTTTTTAATTACTTGTACAATTAAATATTGAAATTAAATATTGAAATGTAAAAAGTGGGTTTTGCATAAAATGCTAAAAATTTACAATTTTCAACTCGCACTAGAAACCGAACGATTCGTCTGAAAAAAAAGTAAATACTGGTATTTGTAGAAAATTTCAAGTACTTTAATTTCTGTAAACAGATCATTTACCAAAAGTTGATAGTTTTCGAGTTTTAAGCAAAAAACCCGAAAAAAGAAGAAAAAACGGTTTATTCTGTTTTTTTAATGTTGCGTCACGAAATTTTGTCCGCAAACCCCAGATTCGGATTAAGCACCCCAAAAAACATATGGAATGAAAAAAATCAGAACTGCCTCAAAACTTTCCTAGCAAAAATACAATTTAACTGAACTACTACGCTTTTAAGAAATATACTAAATATTATATAATATTGCCATTGTTTAAATATATTGCTTAATAATTTTCTTGTCTGGGATATACGAATATTGCCCATCTAGTTGGCAGAGTTGAAACTTGGTCTAATGCTGGATAGATGTGCTGGCTGAATATAATAGTTTCTTTACTAAACATAAAATTGTGTCTAATAAATGCTAGGAGATAAATTACACTTCCCGCATGAACAAACACAAAATATATCAAACTTCCATTTTTTCTCTGCTATAGAAAAAATGTTTCTTTGCAGTCTCTCAATTTTATCAACTATCTTCGTAATATTGTAAAATAAGTTATTTTTTCATTTGAGGAGGCGGCATTCAAAAGGGGATTTGTTACAACTAGAAAAATGTTCAGAAAATCAAAAAAACTATTCTTTATTTTCCAGGTTTGTGGTTATGACAATTTTTTTTTATAATAATAGACTGATAGTTCTGAACACTGAAAGTAAAATATTATATGCTTTTTGATCATATAGGTCAAATGTAGGTAGGTATGTCGGAAAAATCGAAAGATATATGTATAAAATTGAAAGCTTAATGTATAAGATTAAAAGTTAAATGTAGTCTACCGTTATCGTTGTTCCTTTCTGTCGACCAAAAGGTGCATATCAACCAACATCATCCTTTAGGCAGTCACAGTTTTCTTTATCGTTGTCAGTTTCTTCGGTTTCAGGGACGTAGTTAGAAACAATACAAATATATCAATCGAGTGTTTGATCGTCTATCCAAGTGTCATCAAAAACGTGCGTCAAAAACTTGTCAACATCTTTCTTTTTGGCTGAAGGTATGGTGTGACACAGTGGCAACTCATATATATCTACCTACTATGGCGCATTTTTTAGCAGGCGAACCTTTCTTTTGAAGAGATTTCCATGGCAACGTCTCACATTCAAACACAAAGTTCATTAGTTCTTTGACCAAGAGCTGTTGACGAAATTCTTTTGGTGTTTCAGTTTCCAATCTTTCCTCAGTAGTTGTACTATTCCAACTGATTTGTATACATCTATGTAGTTTTCTTCACGGATGATAGTTGACTGTTGAAGCAACAAATTTTCCACTCATCCAAACACTCCAAACATACACCATAAGTGTACGCGAACCAAAATTGTTTTTATTTTGAGCACCACACCCATCACAAAACAGTCTCATCGACGTAAAATTTTCAGGTAGATCAAGGCATATGCGGATCGCCGCATATGCGGATGACATTAACCTCATGTCCCGCAGAGTGGATGATGCAGCAGAAACATATTCGCAGCTGAAAAAAACGGCCAAGGAAATTGGACTTGAAATAAATACACAGAAGACAAAAATACTAACACAGACGCGGACAAAGCGAACAAGAAATCAAATCAAAGTAGAGGATGACATTGAAACAGTGAAGAGTTTTACTTATCTGGGAGTCGAAATGAATACGGAGGGAACAGAAGAGGCCGAAATTCAGAAGAGAATAATGAAGGGAAATAAAGCCTATTTCTCCCTGATTAACATATTCCGCTCCAAGACGGTACATCGAAAATCAAAACTTAAGGTCTATAAAACTATCATCAGACCGATAGTATGCTATGGATGCGAGACATGGGTTTTGACAGAAAGCACTAAACGAAGATTAGAGGTTTTCGAGAGAAAAATCCTAAGGAAGATCTTTGGACCCATCACTCAAAATGGGATGTGGAAATCTAGATATAACCATAAACTCTACCAACTGTTCAAAGAAGCACCTATTGCAGAGTTCGCTAGAGTACAAAGGCTTCGATGGGCTGGTCATGTGGTACGGATGGATGCCGACAGATTGCCGAGAAAGGCCTTGGATGGTAAAATGCAGGGCAGAAGACCAAAGGGAAGACCACGTAATAGATGGGAGAACGAAGTCACAGCAGATGCGCACAACTTACTGAACGGCAGGGCTTGGAGACGAGTGGCGCGGGATCGCCTTTGTTGGAGGCAGAAGTTACAGGAGGCCAAGGCTCAATTTGGGCTGTAGCGCCATTGGAAGAAGAAGAAGAAGATCAAGGCTTTAAAGATGTAGCATAAAAGCTGAAGAGTCATCAGTGGAACCCTTTTTAGCTTCATCTTCTGTCCACACATAAAATGTCGGATTCTTTACGTTAATTCCAACAGCATAAAAAACCGTATTAACCAATTTGCCTAGAGTAATATGCTTATTGAATCGGTGATTTTGGGAACGGTTGAATTGGCTAGCATAAGGCAAAGCACATAGTAACTGAACCAGATTTTGTTGGTCAAACTCGTCTGTTAGTTGGTCATGGACTCAATCTTCTTGGCTGGATCATTTCTAGTTTTAATAAAATATTTCATTTTGTACCAGTAACTACACACGTCAGACGCTGGGGAGCAAAATCCAATATTAAAGTAGAAAGACGGTTTTAGATTTAATTTCAATGCAGGAGGGCATCGGCCATCCGCTTCGTGACTTACATGAGCAGCAATACAATATCGACTATTACTCTACATCGACTACATTTTACATTATTATTCTCCTTTCTATCAACATGAAAGGTCGCTTATTGACATTTTCTTTTAATTTAAAGTTTCACTAATCATTCTAAAAGAGTATTACTCTTGCAGATTTGGATGCTGTTTTGTAAGTACAAAACGGAACGTTTATGCCAATATATAGAATAGTAGCATCTTGCTTTGGTTCTTTTCTCCCCTTATCTGACTGAGACCTTCAATAGTTACCGTGTGAAAGTTTTCCTCCAACCCTTTCCATTGTTTTATCACTGCCTATTGAGTTTAATACTCGTTGCTTCTTAATATAATTCCGAAACAGGTCGATTTTTGTTATAAAATACTCATCTTATAACTTACATGGAGTAGGGATGATGTCACCGGTGTAGGTGTAGTGACGTAATCGTTAATTTTTTTAAATAGAAGTCAGTATAATGCTACATTTCATTTAAACGAGAATTTAATTATCTCTTTAACGACATTACATTTTTAACTAAAATATTTTTTTAAGGGTACAAAAAAAATTTTTTAATTTAAATTCAATTAAATTACAACTATTGATTTAATTAATAATGTACTTTAAAGTAACCAAATTATGCATAACAATTATTTTAAATTAAATGTTCGAAATGCCATCCATTGGTTCCTGTCATAATTTCTACAATTATTAATTAAAAAAGCAAAAATAAGTAAAAATAATAATGGACACAAAAATTTATCTCATAAACACTGAAACTATTTGTTTAGGCAAACATATCAAAAATAACAAGAGCCAAAATAAAAAACACTTACACAGTGGTGTGTAAAAACTTAAATGTGGCGACTGCCCAAAAACTTACATCGGTTAAACAATACTAAATTATGGCTCACCCAAATGAAACACAACGCATAGAAATATTAATTCTTAGCGGATGTGGAGATAAAAAAGAACACAGAACGAGGTATACAATTTATTCAATGCAAAATATCCAGACAAACCCATCAGCCAATCAACAGTAAGTAAAATAGTCCGAAGATTAGGAGAAACTGGGCACGTTAAACATATTCCAAACGCTGGGCGTCCTAAAATTGAAGACAATGTGAAATTTGATATTTTATTAAATGTACATGACAATTCTCAGAGTAGTTCAACACAAATGGTTGAATATGCTGGAGTTTCCCAACGATCGGTATTAAATAAAAAAAAAAAAGAAAAATACCATCCCTACAAAATTCAACTACATCAGGAATTAAACGACGACGATCTCGATCGCCGGCTTCAATTTTCTGAAATTATGCAGGACTTATGTATCCGCAATCCACATTTCATCAATCAATTCATTTTTTCCGATGAAGCCACATTTTTATACATGGTACCGTGAATCGTCAAAATTGCAGATATTGGAATCAAGAAAACCCACATTGGATGACTGAGTCACACACGCAATATCTTCAAAAAGTAAATGTATTAGCAGGGATAATTAACGACATAATCATTGGCCCTTTTTTCTTTAAAGAAATTCTAACACGAGAACGTTATTTAACTTTTTTGAGAAATCAATTTATACCTGTCCTTGCTAACATGTATTCAAATGCCAATAATCCAAATTTACCTAGTGAAAATATCTGGTTTCAAAAAGATGGAGCCCCTTCGCCTTACGCACGTGAAGTACGTCAATTTTTAAATCATTGCTTCCCCAGAAGGTGGATCTAACACCTCTAGAGTGTTTCCTATGGGGTTACATAAAGTCAAAAGTTCATGTCAATAGACACCCAAACTTACAGGACTTGAAAGATAGAATTAGGCATGAAATGACTCTAAGTACTCCAGAAGTAATCCGCAATGTACCTACTTGATGAATGTGTCCATAGATTCGCATATTGTCAAGAAACCGATGGATGGCATTTCGAACATTTAATTTAAAATAATTATTATGCATAATTTGGTTACTTTAAAGTACATTATTAATTAAATCATTAGTTGTAATTTAGTTGAATTTAAATTAAAAACAATTGTTTCTGTACCCTTAAAAAATATTTTAGTTAAAAATGTAATGTCGTTAAATAGAGACTTAAATTCTCGTTTAAATGAGGTGTCGCATTATACCGATTTATATTTAAAACAAAAATTAACGATTACGTCACTACACCTACACCGGTGACGTCATCCCTACTCTATGTACGTTATAAGATGGGTATTTTATAACAAAAATCGACCTGTTTCGGGATTTCCTCAAACCTCGACGGTTCTCGAAATAATGATAATATTCCATAATTTAGCCGCTCACTGTATACATATTTTTTGACATTAATATTCTTCTTCTTCCTATGCCGTCCCCATTAACAGAGGTTGGCGACCACATTTTTAAAAGCTTCTCTGTCTTTTGCAACGTGGAATAATTCGTCTACAGTCATGTTTGTCCAGTCTCGAATATTTCGCAGCCATGACTTCCTCTTTCTACCTATTCCCTTTTTGCCATCGACTCTACCCTGCATGATGACCTGCAGAAGACTATATTTATTATTTCTTAGTATGTGTCCAAGGTATGCAGTCTTGCGTACTTTTATCGTTCTCAATAATTTTTTGACTCGACCCATTCTTCTCAGCACTTCCTCATTGGTGACCCTGGCAGTCCATGGGATTCTCAACATTCTCCGGTATATCCAAAGTTCAAAGGCTTCAATCTTTTTAACTATTTGCGCTCTTAGTGTCCATGTTTCTACCCCGTACAATAATTGCGACCAGACGTAACATTCAACAAACCTCAGTCTCAGCGCAATATTCAGATTTTTGTCACAGAACAATTGTTTGAATTTTAAGAACGCTGCCCTTGCCATTTCTATTCGTACCCGGATCTCTTGGTCTGGATCTAATTCTGTGTTGATGTAAGCACAGATATTTATATTTTGTCACTCTCTCTATTTGCTGTCCACCAAGAGTTAGTTGTTCATTATTTATTGGACTCCTTGATACTATCATAAATTTGGTCTTATCTGTGTTGATGTCAAGTCCCATTTGAATGCATTCACTATTTATTGCATCTAGTAAAGTTTGTAGATCTTCTATACTCTCAGCCATAATTACCGTGTCCTCTGCAAATCTCATGGTGTTTATGATTTCTCCACCAATTCTTATTCCCTCTTTTCTTTCCCATAAGGCTTTTCTGAATATGACCTGTGAGTACACGTTGAAAAGCGTCGGAGACAAGACGCATCCTTGCCTAACCCCTCTCGCAATCGGTATATTATTTGTTTCTATATCGTTCACCTTTACTACTGCTTTCTGGTTCCAGTATATAGCCTTAATAAACTCAATTTCTTTTTTGTCTAAATTGATGTTTTTTAATTCATCTATTAACTTCATATGCTGCACTCGGTCAAAGGCCTTCCTAAAGTCTATGAAGCATACATATGCACTCTTGTTATATTCCCGACATTTCTGCAAGAGTACCGTCAACGCAAATAATGCCTCTCTTGTACCCATGCCTCCTCTGAAGCCAAACTGAGTTTCATCTATCTGTTCCTCACATTTCTTATAAATTCGGTTTTGAACAATTTTCAAAAGAATCTTTAAAGGGTGGCACATTAGGCTTATCAATCTATAGTCATTACATGATTTGGGATTGTTGTTTTTTGGAAGAGGTAAAAATATCGATTTAAGCCATTCTTCCGGGATGTTGCCCTCTACATATATGTGGTTGAGAATTCGGGTGTCTCTTTATATTACCGTCATCTAAGGCTTTTAACAGTTCAACTGGAATTTGATCAGGACCCGGTGCTTTTCCTTGTTTTGCATTCTGTAGGGCATTCTTTACTTCTGAGGGTAAAATTTGTAGGTATTGTTTTTCTTCACCTATATCTTGTTCATTTTCTCTCTCGTCATGGAAAAGATGGATTATATAGTGTTCCCATACTTCCTTTATTTTGCTCTCTTCAGTAAGTATTTCTCCAGTATTATCTCTTGTTATGAGTGTTCTTCTTTGTCTGGTGTTGCCTGTAAGTTCTTTAATTTTTTTATGTAAGTTTGAGGTGTCATGTTTGTTGCTGAGTTCTTCCAATTCCTGGCATTCTTTGTTCATCCATTCCTCCTTAGCCTTTCTGATTTCATATTTGATTTTATTCTTGATGGTTTTATATTTATTTTCATCTTTATTTTTGTATTTTCTTTTTTCAGTTATTAGCTCAACTATTTCCGGTGTCATCCAGTCTTTTTTAGTTATTTTCTCTTCTTCGCCTAGGACCTCCTTTCCCGCTTTTAGTATGGCTTTTTTCATAGCTGCCCATTCAACGCTTCCTTCAGTTAATTTATTTATCTCTGCGTTTAGTTGCTGTTGGCAGTTGTCGTCTTTTAGGTTTTTGATGTTAATTTTGGTGGTTTTAACTTTTTTCTCCGGTTTCCTGAGTTTAATGTTGACGTTTGCTAGTAATAGATTATGATCCGTATCTGCATCTGCGCTTGGATAGGTTTTTGCACTTTGTACTCCATTACGAAACCTTTTGTTAATCGTTATAAAATCTATTTGGTTTCTGATTATATTGTTGGTGTTATCTTTTGGAGAAGTCCACGTGTATAATCTTCGTAGGGGTAGGTCGTAGTATGTATTTGTTATGACTAATTCTTTCTCCTGGCAGTACTGGACTAGTCTGTCTCCTCTTTCGTTTCTTTTACCTAACCCAAAATTTCCTACTATATTTCCAGTTTTTCCTCGACCGACTTTAGCATTAAAGTCGCCCATAATTATTTTTACCTCCTGCTTCTTTATGTTTTTTGTTAACAGTTCTAAGTCCGCGTAGAATTTTTCGACCTCAGCATCATTGCCATCAGATGTTGGAGCATACACTTGGATTAGATTTATGTTTAGAGGTTTGGCTTTCAGCTGAAGTAGCATCATACGTTCGTTAAAGGGAATGAAATTTGTCACAAACTCTTTTAAGTTATTGTTGATAATAATACCAACACCATGGCTGTGTTCTCCAGTTGCTTTTGCCTGAGTAGAAAATAGTATTATTATCCTTGCTGTAGTTTCCAGACTTTGGCCATCGGACTTCTGAAAGGCCCAATACTTGTATGTCTAATCTCTCCATTTCTAACATGACTGTTGTTAATTTTCCTGCTTCATAAAGTGTTCTTATATTCCACGTTGCTATGCGTTTTAAATCGCTTACACTAAATTTGTTTCTTGACCCGGGGATTCTTCGCACCCCTGTTCCATTAAAGGGACGCCGGACACTCGGGGCCACTGTTTGATTTACGTCCATTTGTGGTTGTTCTTGAGAATCCTTAGGGATCTTTAATGCAGTGGTTTCTCCTTGCTTTCTGCATCCTTATGCCGTTGATGTTGGTTCATCCGCCTTTGTGATCGATTTCTCAATCTCAGGACAAAAGAGTGCCCTTCCACTTACCAACTCATCCGCCCGAAGCCGTTGGTCAGTAAGTGGGGGTTTGCTTATACCGGCAAACATTCGGTGATTTCGCAGTGTCACAACCGGTTAAATCATAATTACCGCCTGTGATTATTCAGTATCAGACCGGTAAAGAGATTTTCTCTACCGCTCCGATCCGCGTTGATCTCTCAGTTGATCCGCGGGTGTTTATTTGGCAGAGCCTTATTCACACCTGCCCCACATATCTGTAGGACGTTCCCTATCAGCCATTCCGAGTGTGTTTTCCAAGAAGTACTGAAGAGCCCCTACTCAATTCAGAACTCCTCCTTCTTGGAAACTACACCGGCACGAATATTAATATGTTTTAATTAATCTAAGCACCTTTTCCTGCAAATATTTAAGGTAATATATTTTATAGTTCATTGTGTTATTGTACAATGACTTTGAAAGCTCACGACTACGATTTTAACTAACGAAAGTTTTAACCCAAAGACCATTTATTACATTTTTTTTACTATCGACCTGATAACATCTACATATTTGATTTAAGTCACGCCACACTTTTCTTTTCTAATAATGACAAATCAATTTCAGATTAGACCATTAGCGACGGTGACGGTAGCACAGCAGGTAAACTTCTTAAACTCTAATCTTGTTTTTGATGGTTAGTGAAAGTAAAAAAATAGGAGTGAAATAATGGAATGGAATATGTTAAATCATTAATAATATTATTTAATGGTTATACGTTTGACTTAAATAAATCTGTGGATAGTATATCAAAACTTATTTATTTTAAAAACTAAGTTACTTATTTTATAATTTGATTTATATTACGGAAAAAATAAAATTAGCTCAACCGACTATAAAATGTCAATTCACCAAAAAATTCAAAAGTATATTTTATTCAAATTCAAATTCCAATTAAGATAAATTGAAAAAGTTTAATTTGTCACTGTTAGTCTTTATGTAAAAGATATCAAATATACCAAATGTGTGTGATATGTGTGTATGAATATGTATCCCGAATAATACGTGCCTCTTACTCTCAGGATACAGGCAACAATGCATTGGCTTATAGGGCAGTCCTTCCAGTAGGGATTCTGGCCTATACAGAAAAACTTCTTTTAATGTTCAGATAATCGTCGAATATTTGAACAGTTTGTCTGGTTTGAGGTCTGCCTCAACTTGTCTTGTTTACTTTTAATCGCCATTCAATAATTCGCTTCATCAAACTGTTGTCTTTCAATCTTCCTATGTGTCCTACCCATTTCCATCTTAACATGGTAATCGTAACTTTTGTTCGTCTTTTTATTTCTTCACTGGACTTACCATTGCTGAGCTCAATGTTGAGCATTCTGCGTTCCATATCTCTCTGAGTCACCTGGACATTGTCGTCTAGTTTGTGAGTCACCTGTTGTTGTTAAATGCCCATGTTTCTGTTCCATATGTTAGTACCGGCAGCACCGACAGCATACTGGTAGAAAGTTTTTGCCTTTAAAGTATTTGCTGAGTTTGATTTAATAACTGTTTGTAATCTTCCGAATACTTCCCATGCTAAGGAACATTTAAATCTTCTATTTAAATCAGCCTTTAAGTTAAGCTTTGTTAATTCGATTTTTTGTCCTAAATATATATATGACTCAACCTTCTCTATATTAATATTGTCCAGAATTATATCCTCAGTTACATCTAGAGATTCATTTGATAAGTAGATATTTAGTTTTTGCTAGATTTATTTTTAGTCCTATTTCTTTTGATATTGTATTTAAGTCTATTAGCATTTCCTGCATCGGTAAATCCTAGGTGATTCAGGTTTTCGCCGCATATAGTCATTCCTTTATTTTCCCATTCTAAAGTTTGGAACATATCTTCTAAAGTAAATAGCTTGGGTGAGATAGAATCTCCTTATCTAACCCCTTTCTGTAGTTTTATTTTTCTGATTTTTCTTTGTTTTACTTGCGATTTTGCATTGCCATATACATACCTAATGATTTTTATATACAGTGCTTTTCAGATAAAACTATCCTCCTTAAATAACTTTTTAACTTCTAAGTTTTAGGAAAAACTCAAAAACACGTCAAAGATTTTAAGGGGGAGACATTATATCATATTAAAGGTTGCTGGGAAATTCACCCTCCCACCCCCGTATCATCCCTTTATTTTTTTTAATTACTTCCCCCTTTTTTATTTGATATTTGGATTCTCCTCTTTGTACTGATTTCAGAAATGTATAATACATGATGTTTGAAGTGATTAGTATATTATGAGAAAAATAAATACAAAATCAAGAAAATTGGATTGAAAAAAAATTATTTTTTAACAATTTTATTACACACATTTAGAATGAACATTTCACTACTAAAAATGTTTACAATAGTATTTCAAAATGACTGCCCTTTACTTCCATACAATAGTACAAACTACTTTGAAATTCTTCTCTGACATTGTTTAACACGTCTGCATTTAATTGTCGATATTCATCCTCTATTCTTTGTCGTAAATCATCTAGAGATTCTGGTTAAGTAGCATAAATTTTGTTTTTAAATACCCCCATAAGAAGAAGTCTAGGGGTGTTCAATCCGGTGGCCTAGGTGGCCAATCCATCATCTGTCGTTTTTACCGCTAAGCGGTAAAAGACCGCTTTTACCGCTTTCCTAAAGAATTCAAGATACGATACACCATTTAAGTTCCCAAAGATAAAGAGGGGTCCGATAATGTGATCACGTAGGATACCACACCATACGTTCAACATTTGAGGATGCTGTGTGTGAAATTCGCGTACAATATGTGGATCACTCTTAGCCCAGTATCGGCAATTATATCTGTTTACCAAACCGTTTAATGAAAATAAGCATTCATCCGAGAAGCAAATATTGTTTAACAATTGTGGATTGTTAATGATGCATTGTATTATTAATTCGCAAAAGTCGGGACGACGATCAAAATCTTCTTCATTTAGCTCTTGCACTAATTTAATTTTATATTGATGAAACTTAAATTTATGGAGGACTCAGAAGGCTGTAGAAGATGAAACACCGATTGCTCTGTTTATTTTTGACAGTGACTGTGATTGTTAAGCCTCTAAGTTAACTTGCCCTAAAACAGCTACTTGGATTGCTTCGTTATTTACAAGTCCCTATCGGTTATGTTTTTTATTGCAAACTGACCCTCTTGCTCTAAATTTCTGCATCAGTTTAATCACATACTTATGAATTGCATATCTATTGTGGTGTGTTTCACTAAAAATTCTAGCAGCAGCTCTTGCACAATTATTATTATTTTTGTAGTATAAACCTACAATTTCGATTATTTCTTGCAAAGTGTACACCATTTCAGCGATCAAATTGAACACGTATCAAAATAGGCTGTTACTTACAAGTTATAACAAATTGTCGTTGGCTATTAACCGATTAAAACAAATCCGTAAAAAAACAGTAAAAATAATATAGACCTTTAATAAAACTTTAATAAAAAGTAAATTTTTTTTGTTTCATGGTTTTTGACTACAAATGGTACAGTTAAATATTTAAAAAGTTTAAATTATGCTACTTGAGAGAGGTACTATCTTGTTAACAGAAAAATTGTCTATCTCATACATAAACTAATCACTTCAAGTCAAAGGTATTATACATTTTTGAAATCAGTACAAAAAGGAGAGTACAAATATAAAATAAAAAAGGGGGAGGTAATTTAAAAAAAAAGGGTTGATAATGGGGGTGAGAGGGTGCATTTCCCAGCAACCTTAAATATGATATAATGCCTCCCCCTACCAATATTAATTGACGTTTTTTTGCATTTTTCCAAAAAATTGAGGTTTAAAAGTTATTTAAGGTGGATAGTTTTATCCGAAAAGCACTGTATATATCGGTCATCAATTCTATTGTTGCTTAAGGCGTTAAGGATGGCCCAAGTTTCTATGAAGACTAATTATTTACCATAGTTATCCAGAGTGTTATATTGTATTCGTTTGATTTTTTTAATAGTGTTCTTATTACTTGTATATGATCTATGGTGCTATAACCTCTTCTAAATCCTGCCTGCTCCCGAGGCTGATAACTATCCAGTTTGTTAGTCGCAATGTGATCATCTACAAACAGCTTATATAAGGCTATAACAGGCAATAGGTCTATGGTTTTCTAATTTATATTTATTTCCCTTTTTAAATACCAGTATTAAAAACCACTTAACCAAGCTGTATATACTTCACTTTTTTCTAGACATTTATTAAAAATTATTTTTAACATTTTTATGTATTGACCGGCATACTTTATCATTTCTAATACTATTCCGTATTCACCTGGAGCTTTTTTATTTCGCATAGAGCTTATTGCGTTTCTTATTTCGTCGTCTGTTAAATCTGGTATATACCACATATTATTACCTCATATTATACCACAAAGAAGGTAGATTAAAAAGATTGTATAATATTTTATTTCGTATACCAGCAGCCTCTTTTATCTTATTGTGTAAGTTAAGTACATCGTGCTTCTTTTGTGGATTTTAAATTTTCAGACATTTCTCTTAAAACCACTCGTATTTTGCTGTTAATATATTTCTACTTATTTCTTTTTGTATGTCACTCTATTTTTGGGGATCTTGGTTTTAAATTTTCATCTTTCTTTCATAAGGTTTAATATATCATCGTTGATCCACTATTAATTTTAATATTTGATTTTGGGTAATTCAAAAGCAGTTTTGCAAATTATAGCTTTAAAATTATGCCAGTTATCTTCAATATTTTGAAACTCTTGGTCCTCTTCAAATTTATTATCCAAACTAGTTGTGAGTGGTTGCTGAAGGTATCTTAGAGAGTCGAGATCGAACCTGCTATTAGGTTGATGGATTAGACGTTTCTTAAGTCTTAAATGTCAAATTACATGATACATGATATACTATGTATAAAAAGATTTTGTTGGGAAAAAATGCGCAACTAAAAATACTAATTGACATGTCCTTGAAGTTTTTTGAATACTTTGTTACGATTTATTACGATTTAATACTATTATTTATAATCAAATGTATTCTATTTGGCTGATAATCCAAAATGCTCGACAGGAAGCTATGTACAAACCCAAAATAGTTCATAATAGAAAAATTGTAATTGACGACTAGAACAAGTGAATGATCGTCATTTAATAGTAATTTACGTAACAAGTTCCAAAAGTGATATTTTACGAGACGGGTAGGAAGTTTACAGTGCTAGCCATAGGCGAGTCCTGGAATCCTGCAAGTCTCGTAAAATTACTTTTGGATCGTGTTACGTGCAATATTTTTTCTGTAGTCGTTTTGTATAATAAAAAGAATATATGGATAAAATTTACTTATGAACTTTTATTAAACACTTTACTCTCGTGAATTCAACATTAGAAAAATCTACTTATGAATATTAATAACACAATTATAACAATTATTTACATTGATATTGTTAGGAATATTAACAGAAGTGGCACTATTGAAATTAGTGTTAGACGTGTCATTACTTTTACTTTTTTTTGAGGTATTAACTTGTTTAGGGCCATTTTCAATCTGTGAAGCTATGTGAATTTTATTTCTTAAATAATTTTCTACGTATCCCTCTGCTATGTTAGTTGCGAGTTCCATCCTCCGTGTCTTTTCAAGTTGGTTATAGTATTATGACAAGCATTGTCATAATAAAATACAAAGTTGATGTTAGTGTCAAAACCGTTACCTAGCTACCCAAAATCGTCCCGAAAGTGAAAAATTAGTCCCGCGAGTAGCTACTTTCGGTACGAGTTGTGTAAAATTATACTTTCGATTTAATAAATCATACCAAAAGTTTTATTTTCGGAAAAAAATTCCGAAATATTTGCACGACTTTTTAAAATCATTGTGACCGACTTCTAAACTTTCCTGAATAATCTTCGTATATATATATATATATATATATATATATATATATATATATATATATATATATATATATTCTAATATAATTGACACAGTCATAACAATAGATGTAGCTTTTCTAAGAAGGTATCTTCTTTTATTATGAAGGTATTCTTTATTTAGATGTTATTCCTCCCAGTTTAATCTACTTAGAGCGATACTCTCTAACACTCGCTTTTTTATTTATTAAGATTATTCTGTCAAAATATCTTCTTCTTCTTATGGTGCCCTATCCAATTAGTGAATGTTGACGACAATTCTGGCATACTCTTCTCGATCTTGTGCGGCCATAAAGAGGTTATATGCATCGAGGTTTGTCCAATCCCTTATGTTTTTGATCCATGAGTATTTCTTTCTTCCGATGCTCCATTTTCCCGATAAGTTTAAAGAACTGGTACTTGGAATTTCGAAATATATGACCCAGATAAGCAGTTTTTCTTCTTTTTATTATTGGCAGCAATTCTTGTTCTCTGCCCATTCGATTTCATACTTTGACATTTATTGTGTGATCTGTCCAGGGAATTTTAAGTAATTCTCTAAACATCCACATTTTAAAGGCCTCCAATCGGTTTATTAATTGGCCTTTATGGTCCAGGTTTCTACACCATATAGCGGTATGGAATAAATGTAACATTTTACAAAGCGATATCGAAGCGTTAAGTTAAGGCTGCTGTTGCTTAGCAAGGTAATCATATGCTGTTCTGGCTTGCTCAATCCTGCTACGTTTTTCTACATCTGGATCTAGATCTTCAGTTATCCAACTACCGAGATATTTGAACTTAGGGACCTTTTGGATGTTCTTATTATTTACTCTTATATTTAATTGCATATTTCGTGTTCTATTAACCACCATTACCTTCGTCTTGTCTACATTAATCTTCAAATCCACTCGTTCTCCTTCAGTATTTATTCTATCCATTAGTCGTTGTAGCGCTTCTTGGCTATCAGCAATTATGACTGTATCATCAGCATAGCGAAGATTACTAGTCTGTTCGTTGATTTTGATTCCATCTTCAGTGTCACTTAAGGCTCTATCGAAAATCGTTTCAGAGTAAAGATAAAAAAGGATGGGTGACAGAACACAACCTTGTCGTACACCTTTTTCGATTGAGAAATATGATGTAGATTTCAGTCCTACTCTCACAGATGTCACTTGATTCATATAAAGGTTGTTTATAATTTTAAGGTCATTCTTAGACTTCGGCAAATATGCATATTGCATATTTTGCATATTGTGCATATTTTATGCAAATATTTCATAATTTGGCATATTTGTATAAAAGTTTGCATAAAGTGCATAAAAGTTCAGATTTTTATACTGTATTTGAAAATTTTTAAACATACCAATTTATTTCAATTCTTGTATAAAATTTTGTAGTCATTTTAATCAAGAAATGATCTAAGTACGTAATCTCTACAGGTACAAAACATTTACAATTTTAAAGAAGATCAATTTAAGTAGCCCTCAACATTCTTAGAAAGTCTCGGTCACTGAGGCATTCAGTTATTGGATAATCGCTAAGGGTTCGCTCATTTGCATTTTATGATCTAATCCCCAAATCTATCTACAATTTATTGTATCTTAACAGCAGGTAAACGGCTAATAGTTTTGTTCCTAATTTAGGGATTTTCCAAAATCTCCCAGTTTATTGAATTAGGTACCTAAACATTTCTAATTTGATGCTCAGATTTGTAAATCATTTTTGTTTTGATATTCAAAGCGTAAACACCCGTTGTGCGTAACAAAAAGGAAGATTGTGATTTTATAATGCCTAAAACAACCAGTGCTTCAACTTGGATTAAACCTTATAAAGAGCTGTCTATGGATATGGGAAAATCTACTGTTCAGTCTGTGGCAAAATTGTAAGTATCTAATATTTTCTATTAAATATCTAATATTTCATACATACAGGGTGTTTCCAAATGACACTTACGACGTTTGACTGTAGATACTTCTCGAAAAATTGAACAAAACGATATAGTTAATGAGGGGTCAAACTTATTTACTTTTCGAGATACAGGGTGTTAAAATTAAAAAAAATTAAATTCTTTTAGTTAATAACAACAATAACTTTAAAACCAACAAACGTATTTACTTGAAATTTAGTACTCGTAGGTTGTTTTTAAATGAAAAATAGCTTCCTTTAGTGAGAAAAAATTGTCCATGGTACAATACAATGGTATGTATTTAGAAAAATTTTTCACCTTTACTTTTTTTATGAAGTCCGCTATTCTAAAACACAATTACTTTTATTTTAATTGAATTAACAAAAAAAAAACTTTTGTTGAATTTTAAAATAAGTTATATGATGTACTAATGGTTAGTAACAAAAACTAATTTGTGGATTAATACTGCATTTAAAACACTTAGCGAGTGTTTTTTTTTTCCAAACCAGTTATTTGATTAACCAAAAACACCTTGTATATTTTTATATTTTAAAGGTTGGGTTAAAATAAAGGTTTTTATTTTTACTTATAGATAGCATGTGAGAAGAAATTTCAGATAGACCAACATGTGAGAACTGCTTCACACATTGCAAAAAAAGGAAAAATAGGAGGAAAACATCAAACTTCAATGGCTAAATGTTTCCAATCTACTTCAAAAAAATTAGATGAACAAGAAACTTTTAATGAAGACTTGTGTCGCGCATTATTGTCTGCAAACATACCGCTTTCAAAATTAACAAATGTAAATTTTAGTTCGTTTCTAAAAAAATATTGCAAACGTAATGTTTCAAGTGATCGGTCTCTAAGAAGAAATAATGTTGACGGGCTATACTCGTCGGTGTTAATTAATATTAAGGAAGAAATTGCAGATAATTATTTTTACATATCTGTAGACGAAACCACTGATTCCTCAGGAAAGTATATTGCTCATTTATTGATTAGTGTTCTGAAAGAAGATACCTTACCAAAATCTCATCTTATTTTATGCCAGCAACTTGAGAAAACAAATGCTTTAACAATTTCGCGTTTTATACAAGAATCATTAGCAACTTTTTTTCTTCCGACAACTATTCCTTCTAATAAATTACTGCTTATTTTATCGGATGCTGATCCTTATTATGGTGAAAGCAGGACAAAATTTAAAAATATTTTTCCCAGATTTAATACATGTTACTTGTGTAGCGCATGGATTAAACAGAGTTGCAGAGGAAATACGAAAAAAGTTTCCTCTTGTAAATACCATGATATCCAGTGTCAAAAAAGTATTTCTTAAATCTCCTATAAGAATTCAACTTTATAAAGAAATGCTACCTAACATTCCTCTTCCACCACAACCTATTTTAACGCGATAGGGAACATGGTTAGAAGCAGCTAATTGTTATGCAGATCATTTTGTTAAAATAAAGAACATAATTGATACGTTAACAGATGAAAGTTCCCAATCTCTTTTGGATTCTAAACAAACTTTTCAGAGTAACTTGCTTCAACAAGAACTTTTCATTTATAAAATCAAATTTTAGTTTTGTTCAAAAAACAATTACTCAGTTAGAATCACCAAAACTGTCATTGTTCGAAAGTACAGCATTAATAAAAGAATTTGCGTCATGTTGTCGGAACGTTAGAGGTAATATTGGAAAAGATATTTTAAAAAAAAATTGAAGCTACTATGGAAAAAAATAAAGGTTACCATATTCTTTCTGAAGTAGTCAGTGTTCTAGCTGGAAATATTTCGGAAACAATTAATTTAGAACCAAATGTTTTGGTTAGTTTGAAAAATGCTCCCGTTACATCAGTTGATGTTGAACGAAGTTTTTCCATATATAAATATATGTACTCAGACAGAAGCCACAAGTTTTTGTTAGAAAATTTTGAACACCACTTGGTCATTTATTGTTACCATAATTCTAAATAAGTTTATTCATACTTAAAAATGATGTAGTTACTTAAAATAAATGTAAATCTTAATGAATAGTAGGAAATATTTAGGTATGTACACTTTTTTTTAAATAAAATTGTTACTATTTTACGATTTTTTTATTTATTTGTATGCATATTTTGTAAAATATTTGCCTATTTTCGGGTAAACACGTGCATATTTATGCGCATATTTTCTACATTTTTATTTGCATATTTGCCGAAGTCTAGTCATTCTCATCTATCGAACGTTCCTGGAGCAATCTTACTAATTCTTAATGATTAACACAATCCAACGGTTTCTGGTAATCTATAAAGCATAGGAATACCCCTTTTTGCTGATCTTTGCATTTACGAAGTAGGACAGTTAAGCTACAAAGTGCTTCTCTTGTACTAAATCCTTGTCTGAAACCGAACTGTGTGGGGCTAATGTCTCTTTCACATCTGTTGTATATTCTTGTGTGAATTATCTTTAAGAACAGTTTTAAGACCTGGCTCAATAAGCTGATCATTCGGAATTGGTCGCAACTATTAGCGTTTGGCTTTTTTGGGATTGGTATAAAGGTTTGATTGAAGCCAATCTTGTGGTATTTGACCGGACAAATAAATGTCATTAAAACGATCTACCAAGGCGTCTATATTGTCTTCACTCAACATTGGTAAAACCTCTATGTATATGTCGTCTGGGTCTGGTGTTTTTCCCCATTTGTTTTGTTTGATTGCCCTTACAACTTCTAACTTCAATATTTTGGGGGAGGGTTCACTTTTATATTCACTTTCAGAGTTTCTTCTAGTATATCTACTTTATTAAAATTAATTTAGTTAATTTTCCAGTAGGTAAATATTTATTACATTATTCCATTAAATATATTTTTATAAATTCATTCGAATAAATACACTAAAAACATTTTATTTTAAGTAACTTATAATTATCTTAATTTTTTAATCAAATATAAATAGCAAATTATATAATGACAGTTTGAATTATAATTTCACATCAAATAAATCTCTCTTGTATAGAAATTATGTGCAATAAATACCTGTCAGGGAAAGACGATATCATAGTACTTTCTTCACGATTCCTGAAAATTTATAAGCGCAGCTATCTATCAAATTTAAACTTAAAATTTTTATTTGGTTGAAAACTATAAAAATACATAAATTTCTATTAGAGGTGTGGTGAGAATCATCGTAAACAAAAATGTAATTACAAAGTATTTTACGATCGTTAATAAGAATATAAGAAAGATGCTTATATTCTTATTGATTTTATTGGACTTTTGTAATCTCTAGCTTTAAAATGTATCTGTGTATGTTAGTAATAGTTTGGATACAAGGGGTAGTTCCTTTTCTTAACGGATATTTTCTACCACGCGATATTGTCCCAAAAAGTTACTCGAAATAATATCTATCAGCTAATTTTAAAATTTTTAACAATGCTACGCTGCCTTGACATGATGATAAAGCTTAAGCCAGCCAGAATATTTCTAGAGGATCAGGAGAATAACGACCTGAATTGTTATATTTAAAAAGCTTTAAAAAACAAACACCAAATTATTGCAATTTTCTTGCACATCAAAGCAGCATATGTATGATCCTAATCACCGTACAATTTACAATAAACATGAAAAATGAAATCTGTAGCCTGGTTTCAAAGATGGCCGACTCCATTTTTTTAAATTCAGATATTGATGGACTCTTGTGTAAAATAACATGCGGAATCCAAATCTAAATAGTTTTGGGGTCAAAAATGGCCAGAACATTATTAAAACTGCATTTGAATAGTATCCTTGGTTACAAAATCGTCCTGATCTCAAATATGTTGGTGACAAAAACAGCCATCTCCATAAAGCACCAATCAGATGGCTTCATTCTGGCACGTGATCTCACCGCCTCAGTTGAAAGAGAAGATAGCAGTGAACTGAGCTATTCTGGTATGTTGTGACTGGCGTTGTTTTATTGGTTAGTATTTTAAAGTTTTACTAATATACTGAAAAAAGATATTACTATAATAAACCGGCAGAAATAACATGAAAGGAACTAATGTTAAAGAATCTCCTTTGTTGAAAAGAAACAAAGCACTACCAAATCCTTCAAATTGGAAAAGACCCAAATAGAAGATTTTGGGGTTAGTATTAAACCGTAACCTAACATTAAATAATCTAATAGACAAACTTAAATAACATTAATTTAAAGTTACATTATTTAGGCCTAGGCCTAGTTACTAAAGTCAAAATAGACCAATTTCTAGTAGGCCTAACCTATTCACATTACACATTATTTTTATTTTTCTTTAACGTGCGTTAGAATAAAATAAGTTTCCCTGACATAAACCAGTTTGTATTTTGGTTTTGAATCCAATGTTTGTTTTAGGTACAGGTCAAAAGTGGTCATGTGGCCACAGAGGGAAGAAAAATTGCAGTTTATTGAAGATGCAAGAGATAAATAGGTTTCATAGTGCATTTTATTCTGAAAAGACAAAAGCCAGTCAAGATGCTTTCATTCCTACGAATTGCGCAGCAAAACAACCAAATGGAACCAGATCAGGAGACGGATCAAGACATACTAAAGGCGTAACTTACCAATATTGTATTGAAACAACAGCAGAAAATAGATTAGAGATATGTAGGAACACCTTTATTAATGTATTGGAAATCACAAAACACAGAGTTAAAGGTGTTTTCACAAGATTTAAAAAAGACTGATGTCTCATCCCTGTTGAAACTCGAAGTGGTTATAGGAAGGATAACACATAGCAGAAAAAATTAATTCTGTTATACATTTTGTAAGGCAGTTTAAAGGCAAAGAATCACATTATAGTAGGGCGAGGAGTGCTTGTATTTATCTTGATTCCACCCTGTCTATTTCTAAAATGTGAAAGATATGCGAAGACTTAGTTGTTCATAAATTTAAAGTTAAAGAGTCGTTTTTTCGGCACACATTCGTAACAAGGTTCAACATTAGCTTTAAAACGCCTTCGATAGATGTCTGTTCCTGTCTTTAGTACAAAGAAAAAAATAAAGTTAAAAAAATGAGGCAACATTGCAAACGCTTAAAGCAGAGTACACTGTTCACACTACTCGTGCTAAAGGGTTTTTTAACCTTTTGAAAAAAGATGAACTTAATGTTGCTATAATGTTGTATGATATGCAAAAAATATGCCTCTGCCAAAGCTCCCAGATCGGAGTGTGTACTATTCAAGACAGTTATACTGCTTTAATCTGACGATATTTTCTGGATGTTCTACTGGAACCGAAGCTTTACGCAAAGAAAATGTATTAATTTACTCATGGGCCGAAAATGAAATGAAAAAGTCTTCGGGTAAAATAGCCTCTGCAGTATTTAAACAACTTAAGTGCAGATCTAAATCTTGGCTGTACTAGACTAAAACTTCAATCACAACAGTGGAGCTTATGTTTCTTGTTACCGGTCACTCATATATGCCTAGTGATAGAGGTTTTGGTGGCATAGAATGAAGTGTAGACCAACCAAGATTGGAAGTCAGTAGCTAAAAACTGTGTTAAAGACGCAACAAATCTTCATTTCAAAATTTCATAAGTCAAAAAGTTAATTCTGACCAAGAAACAAAAGTCAGTAACCAGGGGAAAAAGTGTGGTGTATAAACCCAACTGTACACCAAGTATAAAATAATAATGAAATGATGCCTGAAAATCCACTTCCTGAATGTGATTGCTTAAATAATGCAGACTGTGATGAAGTCATGAAAGTCAACGAAATTGTAATGAACTTTTGATTCAGAATTATTAAGTAAGATTCAGATGGTCTACCGATCAAGCAGGTATCTAAAGAACTTTTGTTGTTAGTGTATTGATCGGGTTTTTAAATTTTATTGACAAAATTTGTATTAGCCCAATAAATTACTAATATTTTTAATAGATATTTCAACTTTTTTTATTTTCACCAAAAAAATCTTCAATATAGGGCAAGCCCTAATGCATTGCTACTAATATTTTACTGCTGACTTAAGATATCAGTGACAACATCAGCAATATTTTTGGTGAAAAAAACGATCTCCACATGTTGGTTACAAACCATCAACTCCATATTTTAACGTTAAATATCCCTTTAGCTACAGTAAAAAGCATAAATAATATTCGAAGATGGTCTGAAAATAATTATTGATCGACAAAAAAAAATGTAACAGTATAAACAAATACAGGTCACAAAATTGATTTTGAAAACTCCAGAACCATAGCCCCCATCCGCTTCTATAAACCAAGAATTATCCGAGAAGCCATGGAAATAGAAAAAAAGCCAAATTATCTTAATAAAAGAGATGACGCCATACTGTTACCTTCTACATGGAGACCTCTTATAAAGAAAATATCGCCCCCTCCATCCTCGAATCAAAATCCCACTGTCGGAAATGTTTGCGCCAACTCTCGCGCCAACCCTCACGTAGGCCACGTCACCAACGACAATATAAGTGAACCGTTCCCTGTTTCTAGCCGTAGTAGTGATAGTGAAGTGAACAGTGACAAGTGTAATGGTGTCTGGGGCTCGGGAGACTGAGACCTCGGAAGCCCTGAGGAAGACATCAGAGAGGATGTCGAAAGCTCGGCCCAATGGATATCGACGCGGTTCAACCCGAAAGACTATTGAGTTTCATATTAATTTTTGTAATAGTATTAATCTTAGCTGTAGGTTTCATATATATATTATATATATATATATATATATATATATATATATATATATATTATATTTATATATACAGGGTATCCAGAAAGTATCCTGACAAACGAAAACCGGAGATTCCTCAGATAAGTTTAAGACGATTTAACCCAATTTACCTTATTCGAAAATGCTTCCTAAGGGAGCAGCTAGAGTGCTTTCAATATGTCGACTTGTAACTAGTTTTTTTTTAAATACCTTCAGAACCCTTCTATTTAGAAAAACAAAATTTGGTACAGTTATTGATGCTTCATAGTTAAATCGATTACATTATTTACGAATTTCTAGTACCGTTCATAGGCGTCCGTTTTGAGTATGTCAACGTTTATTTTAACGCATAACTTTTTTGTCTCAACTTTTATGCTTGTGATGCTAGACTATTAAATTTTTTGGTATTCTAATTTTAAAAGTTACTTGTACTTTAAGTTTGTAGAATACACCGTTTTCTAGAAAAATCGATTTGAAAATGTTTCGTTTTTTTTTGTCATGAAAGTTAAATTAATAGGTACCTTAATTAATTTTATAATTTACCTTTTGCTTCAATAAATGCTGCACACTATTCGTAAAAAAATTTTGAAAAAAAGAAACAAAAAATCAATTTGAAACAAAATTTTATTAAAAGGTTTTTAAAAACAAAGTATTTTTTACGATGCAACGAAACTACGAGTAGTACAAAAGTACAAGTAGCAAAGGTAGATAGTAACAAAGGATGCTCAGTGTGATGACCTTTAGTTTCTTTTATATATTCTCAAATACAATAATCGCAAGGATTCAAATCCGGTTATCTGGCTGGCCAAGCAACTGGACCGCTTCTTCCAATCCAATGGCTTTCGTAGTTATTATCAAGAAATTCTCGTGCATTTCTGCTAAAGTTGGCCGGACAGCGGTCATGTCCATAAGTTTTGGTATTTAAAGATATTTAAAGGTACATCATTTAACAAATCAGGTAAAATATTTTGCAGGAATTGTAAATAATCAGCACCATTTAAACGAGCAAGCAATTACTCATATCCAGATGTTTATTCTAAACCTATGCCGGTGCTTAAATTCTTAAACAACGTGATAATTGTCACCAACGTACGAATAATAATGTGCATTATGTACATTAAAAATTTCATTTTTATATAGCGCCTTCTTCACGAGCAGGAAAATCTTCTTGTGGTAGTGCTTGTTTATTTGTTAAATGAAAAGGATTTAAATTTTCTGACAACAATTTGACAATGAAAAACGTAGGTTATACTTCTGTTGACATTTCAAGGCCAACTAATGCAAAAAATAATAATTTAAAATTCATGATGAAAAACCGCAAAATTTTCGAATTGATTTTTCTAGAAATCGATGTATCCTACCGACTTCAAATAAGAGTACCTTTTAGTACTAGAACATCTGAAAATCTAATAATCTAGTATCACAAATGCTTAATAGTTAGAGGAAAGTCGGCAAATTCGGACCCCCAATTGGTTTTTACTTAATAACATTTTTACTAAAGTAATTTAAATTGCAATTTAAGAAAAAAACTAAACTAACATTATCTACAAATAACTTTTCTTACTTTAAAATATTCTAAAAAATATATATTATATGACTTTGCTAATTTTTGCAAAGCTTTACAAAATAGGCACTTTAAAAAAAGTGCTGTAAATTCGGACCCCTCTTTTTCCTCGTATTTCGGACCCCCAAGAAATTTAATGAATTATTCCGGGTGCAGAACAATTTACAATTAAATAAATATATAAATTTATTTCACTTCTAAAATAGATTGATTAAGAAACTGTGTACAAATATGGCTTTTAAGTGACCTAAGTAGAAGAATATCAAAAGAAATTAGCTTTTTCACAAAGGCGTAGGCCTATGATTGTTTTAATTTGAAACCTAGTCTACTGGCAGAAGTCGCATATGTAGTCATCTTTTTCGGCACCGGTACAATCAACATGTGCCCAACATTGACACATTAGACACTTGATCCACTGTTCACCCGTCACTGACTTGGACCATTGTTCGTTGCAGAACATACACGTCACATCCGATTCATCCGGTGTTTGTCCTGGTTCTACAACCAATCCGGTTGAAGAGACTGATTTCAGAGATGAATTATCTTCGTCCTCAGACGAAGATTCCTTGAGTACGTCAAAATCTAATTGTCTCTTGACCTGAGAGCTAGGTTTAGGCTTCTTACACTCTTTCTGTTTATTTTCAGCTTTTAAAATCTTCTTTTTTGTTCCAGTCTTCTTCCATTTTTCTTTGACGTCTTTATGTGTCTGATCTTTTTTTCCTGACTGAATCTTTTTAGCAATTTCTGCCTCTAATTTTGCTTTATAAGGAGACGAAGTGATTATGGCTGACTTGCAGGGCTTGCGGCCTCTTCCAGATGATTTTTTTATTAGTTTGGGTACAGGCAAGATTTGAAAAGGGCTTGTGTAAACTGGAGAAGGATTTGCACAGGAACTTGATGAGGGGGATGACAGAGGTAGGGCAGTAGTTTTAACTAATTGAGTTGAGGTGGACGCTTGTTCGTGTACATCCCATGAAGAAGAGTTTGTCACTAGTTGAGAAGATTCAGGATTTTCCTTATCAAGTGTGTTGATGGAAGAAGTTTCGATAGGATCATCAGATTTATCATCATAGCCGTTATCATCTAGATCAATAGGCTGCTCTTTTTTGGCTTCTGCAATGAATTCGGCATCAGAAAACTTGTTTCTGTCCAGAGGAAAAATTCCAGTTGTCCTAAACCCATTGATGGCTATTTCTGCCGTTTGACACTTTATGTAGGCCTTGCCAAACAGCTCCATCACGTCAAATGCTGTTAGAGGGCGTTGGTTTATTAACAGCCATTGCCTAATCTCCTGACTATAATAAGTCTTTAAAGGGGACAAGAAAGACTTATCTAAGGGCTGCAACTTATGCGTTGAATGAGGCGGTAAGGAGATGATTGTAACATGGTTCTGCCTAGCCTTCTCGATAATATCAATATTTCTGGTGTGGCTTGAATGCCCGTCAAAGACTAGGAGAACAGGTGACTCAATTGTAGGTTTTGTAGTGCTCAAAAAATGGTCGAACCATTTTGTAAACAGTTCTGTTGTAATCCATCCTGATGGCTGCACGTGAAAGACAGAACCTGGGGGAGCTCCTTTTTGCAACTGAGCATTCATGTATTTCCGAGGAAATATTATCATCGGTGGAACATAATCGCCACCAGCACTCATACAGACTACAATTGTTATCAAGGCACCTCTTTCTGCTGACGTAAGAGAGCCTACCTGCCTTTTTCCTCTGAGACCAATGACTGGTTCTACTTTACTCTGGACTACTGTAAGGCCACTTTCATCAACGTTATAAATTCTGTTTGCTGGATAACTGTGTTTTTCAAACGCATATTCAATGTTGTCAAAAAACATTGACACATTTTCTTTGTTGAAACCTACCGCTCTTGCAAATGAGGTTCCTGTTGGCTTACGAATTGAAAGTCGTCCCTTATGCCTTTTCATGAATAGGTCTAGCCACGCTTTACCTGCCATGTTGTGTTTGACAAAAGGATGCGTTATGCCATTCCTTTCAGCCAGTTGATAGGCCATACGACGAAGGTCTTGCCTAGTCAAACCAAAAAATGTGGATTCCATGACCAAACAATACTTAACCAACTGTTGCTCCAATTCGGGAGGCAAGACAGTAGGCCTTCCTGCTCTAACAGCAGCTGCTTTTGCTGGTTCTCCATATTTTTCCATTGACAAACGCATCAACGTGGTCTTGGGTACTTCAAAAGTCTTGGCTGCCTTTTTCCATCCCATTCTTTTCGCCCTAATTGCTTCTATAGCCTTTTTCATATTTTCCTCCGACCACAACCTCTTCTTTTTTTCTTTGATAGTCTTTGGCATGGTTTTTTAATCTGCAAATATAATATTTGGAATTAGTTTTTAATAATGGAACGTTTTTACTGGGGGTCCGAATTAGCAGTAGAAGGGGTCCGAATTAAAAACTCCAAGGGGTCCGAATTAGGAAATAACACGTGCAAATTAAAACTAACCTCACTCAAAAATTTACCGGTACAATTGTTTTTCCATCACTTTAAACACTCTACCAACTTATTTACTAGATACTACATTAGTATTAAGTTCTTACCTTCAAGAGAACTATCGTAGGAAATGATAAGGTGGAACACTGCAAATATTCTGGGAGCCACAAAAATGAAAAACACTCGTCTCTGTCTAAACTCCGTCACTAACTGAACAAACGCAGAGCCTCGATATCCGGCAATGCCAAGGACAGATTTACACTGCTTTCTCGGTGGCAGCAGTCCCTCGGTATGAAACTACACTAGGGGTCCGAATTATCAGCAGGGGTCCGAATTTACCGCGCTTCCTCTAAAAGCAAAAGAGGTATGCGTTAAAATAACCATTGGCCTACACAAAACGGACGGCTATGAAGGGTACCAGAATTAGCTATTAACGGAATCTGCTTGATAACTAATCGTACCAGTTTTCGTTTTTCTAAATAGAAACGTTCTGGAGGTATTTAAAAAAACTAATTGCAAGCAGCCATCTTCAATGAGCTCCAGCTCACTTAGCAAACATTTTCGGACTCACATGAAAAGTATTTTAAATTTGCCAAATATCCTTATTCTACTTCAATCTTTTATAACAATACAATTGTGGTTAACTGATATTAATAGGTAAATAGATTAGTATCATATCTTTCTGTAGATCTCCTGACATCCTACATTTATAATCTATACTCACAAATATCGACTACTTTCTCCATCACCTGAAAATAGATACAAAAGAACATTATACTACTTACAATCACTAGTTAGAGATTCTCAGACGTATAAATAATTAAAATAGGAGAATGTCCCATTATGAAAGTAATGTTAGCTGGAAATCTCTCTGATTTACAAACGGACTTCTGTTTTATTTGATATATTATCGGATCAGGTATCGTCATTATGCACAGATATATTTCATTACTATAAATTATCATCATTATTATTTATGTTTTCAATCAATAGCTAAACACAGAAAGTTTGTCATTTTTTTTTCTGTTTCGAAATATTTCAGTATATTGATATTTAGTTTACAAAATTGATATCTCTATTTAGCTAATTTAAAAAAAGTACCATTATTAAAAGTGTAATAAACTATTAATTTTAAAATTTCACCTTGTATTATTCATAACAGACCCTACATAATATACTTTATTAAGATAAGGTTGTGAAGGTGCTTTTAAAAATATAAAAAACGGGTGTGGCACTGCCGGTAGAAGTTATACTTTTATACACGCGTTCGCCGTTACAAATTTATATGGGAGTCAATGTGCACAACCATTACATATTTAGTGCTACAGGTACGAGAGAGCAGAAAGAGAAAAATAATTAGGTATTAGGTATATATATTCAAGCTTAAATAACGGGTAAACAATGCATTTTTGTAAAATATACTGTTACGATAAAAAATATTATGACTCATAAAAACTGTAAACATATTCTTTCTAATTCTGATATGTTCTAGATTGTCAGCTGGCAGAAATTCCAGGTAATACCTGACCGGTCTTCGACGATTCGAACTTTCCGGAAGCAGGCCGCTATAAAAACCAGTCTGAGCTCCCCTTCATTCGAGACAATTCAGGTTAACATCCACGGGCTTCGAGAGAGATTCCATGCTAACGGCATTTTATATAAATAAAGGAACCTTTTTGTAGAAAACCTGAAGATAAGATCGCGTCGGGTTTTTAAAATGTAACGCGCGCATTGTAATAAATGTGTGAAATAAATTAGTTATATTGTACAAATAAAGACTTTAAAAAAACTTATAAGTGTAAGTGTTATAAATATAGAACTTTTGATAATAGATAAAGACAATAAATTAGATTAATAAAACAGTTCAATACTTATTAAGCAATTTTCAAAGAACCCAAAAATACCTATAAAATAAGCTCTAGAAAAAGTTGATAGCATCAAAATTAAGCAAGTTATGATGAAAATAAGGGGACCCTTTCAAATTTTTTTTTGAAAAAAGTGAAAAATAAAACATACGCTTTCTCATTTGGATAAATTTGTCTGGGTCCCACCTATCATTTACTGTATATCCCAAATATTTAAATCGGTGTACTTTTTCAATATGTTCGGCTTCAATATTCAGGTCGATATGTTGAATCTTCTTTTTACTGATCACCATAAATTTAGTTTTCTTTCGATTGAACTTCAGTCCAAATCGGTTGCCAGTTGTATTTATTCCATTAGCATCATCTGTAAATTTTCGATGTTATCGGTCAGTATAACGGTATCATCTGCTTATCGAAAATTACTTATTGGTACGCCATTATTCTTGATGCCCTCGTTGTACTTTTTAAGTAGAAATTATTATATCTACTTTATCTTTAATACCTCAGCTAATTTTCGACAATTTATTCTCAGCCAACCTTATATCATCATGTTAAAAATGTAGCTTTAATTTGATATAAAAAAACATGCATATACGTCTTGGGGAGCTTATTTAAAAAATAAATGAACGAAATAAATTGTCAAAATCTAATAACTAATAATAGAACTAAAAATATTTGCGGCCACTTTTTCACTGGCAACCTATTATCAATTCTTCTTCTTTAAGTTCCACTCCTATCGGAGATTGGAAATCATTCTGGCAATTATAATTTTATTGGTTACTCGCCTGAATAGTTCAATTGATATCATAATATGATAATATCAATGTATTCTCCTAATTTTAAATGTAGGTATACTTCATCTAATTTAGATAACGACTTACGTCATTATCTACGTCAGAGATCGAAGTTGACATAGTTGCCAAATTATAAAAAAATCCTGACTCCATTATAAATCAAATAGATTACATAATTATTGCAAAAGTATTACCATCTCTTTACAACGACTATTTAAATTTTTACGTGACATTTTTGAAATAAAACACAGTAATTTTGTTCTAAAAAGAACAGATTTTATTAAATAGTTAAAAATATAAAACAAGAGATATTCACTTTAAAATTCAAAATAATGAAGTACAAAAAGTGTCAACATAGCAACTGTCAAATAAGTGTTACCAATTTATGCCAAAATTTTACCTTCGTTCGATTAAAGTTACAGTGTGTTTCGAACAAATGTTCTTGATAAAAACGCTCTATAATGCATTTATACAAATTAAATGAAACATATTATTGTGTATTTATTTAAGTTGACATTAATAGAAATTTTTAAATATTATTTCTACGCGTATATAATGAAATATGTCTAGTGGCTGTAATGCCAGTGTACTCGGTAAAGTGATTGTAAAAAAGAACACACCTACACCCTAAATATTTTGTGTTGGTATCATGTGACGTCACAGGCTATGACGCCGATGACGTGCATCGTTATATAAATTAGATGAAGTGTAGGTATGTAAAAATGTGAGTTTGATGAACTACTATCTGGTAGTTCATAGTAGTTTCCTACTATGAGGAAATAAGGACAACATCCGAAATCGTAATTAAGGAAAATATGGAAATTGAAATGTTCGACGTAAAAAAGGGGCTATACTATTTTAGTTCAATAATAGGATAAATCTAGGATATAATGCAATTTCAAACAAATGAGTGAAGTACGGAAAAGCAAGTTTAGTGCAACAATTTGCAATATTAAGTACTCAAGATTTTCTATTACCCTAAAATACCAAGAGAATAGCGGACGAATACTATACTAATTCGTTTGTTTAATATTGAAGATAATTATTAGATAATTGACACAAAAAAATGAAGGATAAAAAAATATTAATGGTCCAAAAAAAACGAATGGAATAAACATATTGTTTCCTAACAGAACGCAAGAAGAAACAGTGCTGACAAGATCTTCAACATTACAATCGAAGACTGAGCCGTTCCCAAAAAAGTTGAGATGATCTAATTGCGGAGGGGCAAGCGTATGACGATAAAACAGGCAATTTGTCTTAAATCAAGATCAAAAAGAAAGAAGAAGAATAAGAAAAATTCTAAAATTAAAAAAAATCCAAAATAATTTTAATTTGGTTACAGCTATGGTTTAGTACCGTAAGCATTTGTTTAAAAAAAATAAATTTAACACGTTCAGTCCCGGGTGGTATCAGTAGGATGCCTCTAAATAGTACTCTTGGGACAGTGAGGCATCACTCTAATGTCACACTACAGTTTTGTATTTGGGACACCTTGGCATCAACTGTGCCCCCACAGCTATATAAATTATATTGTGAGTTGGACAGGGTGGCCCAAGGAGCAAAATAATATTTGTGAGAGGGTTTTTACGAAAGATATGGAAATTACAAAACTTTATGAAAAAAATTAAAGATTTTATTCAGAATGTCCAAAAATAATTATAATATTGTAAAACCTTATTATTATAAAACAGTGTGTTGGGAAAAAAACAAGAAATATAATAATGTTTTTTGCATTGGTTGCACAAAAATTTAGAACAAGAACACTTGTTTTGAGCTTCCTTTCGCCCCAATTCATTCTTCATTCTGACGTAGCAAACCACACATCTGTTGTTTCTTCCTTCTACAAGCTCATGACTGACATCGGTGTTATAGTTGATATTAGTTTCAATAGCTGACATTTCACCCAGTAGTTCTATAGCGACTCTGTTATAGTCAATTTAGTTTGTGTAAGCTGTGTATATACAATACGAGCATTCACCAAGGCACTACCAAACAATAATTTTGTGGATAATTTCCTGTACCATTTATTCGCTCGTCTCAAGCAATGTAAATACGCTTTTTTCTGATCTGAGAGATCAATCAAGGATTTTGAATCATTGTAATTAACAATCATTTTGGGCTTTTCAATTTCTTTGTCTTTGTGTAGACGTTTCAACATTTCATCCCCATGCTTTGTCTATACTAATCATCAGGATATCCCTTTTGTCACACCATTTTAAAATTACAACTCCGAAATTACTTTGTAGGGCAATTTTTTCATTTTTTTTAGTTTTTCCTAACAATCTCGGGACAATTCATTTTTCTGTTTGACCGAACAGTGCCTACAAGGTGAGTTGTACGGTTGATCAGTGTATGAGCAAGGGTGACGCTCGTATAATAATTATCTGTGAAGAGAGTACGACCACTATCTAACAACCCTTCCATAAGTGATAGAACAACAAATAAAGAAGCATTTTAACCATCCTGACTATCTTTTCTGCAGTAAATTTTGAGGTCATAAGTGTAGCCGTTTTCTAAGCAAAGCTTATATAATTTAATACCAAATTTGTGTTTTTTATTTTTGATATATTGCTTGAATTTCAAGCGACCGCAATAAGGTACCATCACCTCGTCAATATAGACATTTTCTCCTGGAGTAACAATTTGCTGAAATATAGAAATAAGTTTTTGAACCAACGGAGATATTTTGTGAAGCCGATCAAAATCCAGTGAGTTTGGTTGTGGCTTCTTCTTCTCGTGCCACTCCTAGCGGAGATTGGAAATCATCATGGCCACTGCGACTTTGTTAGCAGCGCGCCTGAAAAGTTCAATCGAACTACACCCGAACCATTCACGTAGATTACGAAGCCACGATATTTTTCTTCTTCTCACACTTCTTTTGCCCTTAATTTTGCCCTGCATGATGTTTTTTAAAAGTTCGTACTTTTCACCTCTCACAATGTGCCCCAAGTATTCCATCTTTCTAGTTTTTATCTCATTTAGAATTTCGCATCTTTTGTCTAAAGTTTGGAGTACTTGCGTGTTAGTGACGCGGTCCATCCATGATATTCTGAGAATGCGCCTATAGCACCACATCTCGAAAGCTTCGATGTTTTTTATGGTCAACTGTTTTAGTGTCCAAGCCTCAACTCCATATAACAGGGTAGAAAAGACATAACACCGCAGCATTCGTATTCGTAACTTTATATTGATATCACGATTGCAAAAGAGTTTGCGCATTCTATTGGTTGTGGCGCTGTTTCATTATTGTTGAAGTGAATATTTGAAAGTAATTGCCCAAAACGATTTCTAGACATTTTGTGTCTTATATTGGTAACAAATAAGTAATTTCTGCTCCAATATTCGTGTAATCGTGGTGCTTTTAGCAATCCCATCTATATAGTTACCCCAAAGAATATTTCCATTTCTTTTCTTGTAGTTGGCATCCAACGTTTACATTTAGATTTGGCTACAACAGGTCGGCCATTTATCTGTTGATCTGCGTATAAATTCGTTTGATCAACTATATAATCGATCAAGTTCATCAGTCACAAATAGTTTGTAAAAGAAATAAGGAGTTTCTGTAAAATTTTTATAATATTCCAGTCTTACCTCCGCATTCTGAATAATCTGCGGAAAATGTTTCAACTTGGAAGTGTCAACTTTGCTTCATAATAAATCTGAACTCTCCCCTTCATCTTCTTCTGCGACAACAGCAAATGCAGAAATTACAGTTTCTATTGTCTGTTGCATCAGGTCATCCTAAACAGAAATTAGGTATGACTTTCCAAAATGAACATAAAAGTTTAATAAAACTTACCTCATTTCAACGGCCAGTAATGCCCGTTTTCATTGATGCCATGTAATTTTCTCAGTTTCCTAGGAATTTCAATTTTCCCAGTCTTCGTCTGACATAAGCTCTACGTATAAATTTACAAGTCTTTTCTGTTCTTTTTCGTAGGAATCCATCGAAAAAATTGTGTAATCTAATATTTTATAGTACACTCATACAATAACCGTACGCAAAGAGCACCGAACAAAGGATGACTCAGAATATAACGTTAAATACTTCCGTCTCTTCATACAAGAATGAATGAGTTTGAGGCATCACGTAAATGCCACGCTGTCCAAACAAACACATTTATAGTTCTCGGACAGCGAGGCATCAATATGATACCTCAAAGATGTTGTGCAATAACTCGATTGTCAAATATTTTTTTTGAAAATAAATCAGAAATGCAGAAAAGCAAACACGACTCCCATCTTATTTACAAAAAATAAAATGCTGACCAATGGACAAGAAAAAAAAAATATAACACCGGGGCTGAACGTGTTAAACTATTTTCGGTTTTAAATAATTTCCGGTTTTTTTTTAATTTCGATGCCTGGACTAATACAAAACGAACTATCCGCGTCTAGTAATCCAAGATAAGACCTGTTACATCATATTACATTTTACATTTTACTTTCTACCTTTCAATCACAGCGCACGTTTTAATACACTTAATTAGTAGTTAGTGAAGAGTAAAACTGCTGAACTAATTTTATAATGTCAAATATTTTAAACACTTTTATACACCAAAACTGGAATCAAGCATCTTTTAATAAAACAAAATTAAAGTTGAAAGGCTTATACAAAATAACCTATATATTTGCAACCACCATTACATATGGCAAAATAAAGCCATAAGTTTGAACAATTTATTAAAATATCATATTATCATATGAAATCAAAAATTGTATAATAATAACCTGGGTTTCTAATCAATTACACGATATACATGATCGGTTATTGAAAGATTAGATTTTTATATCTTGCCTCATGCAAATGAATGAGATTCAGTAATAATGACTTTGACATTGACAGCTGTGATTACTCACACTCACCTCCTACAAAATTTGTAAACAAGATGTGAGTGATAATAAAATAGTTAATCTTAATCACAGGATATTTATTAATGTAAATACCTTATCAGACCCAAATAATGATAGAATATTAAACTAATCAGCGTTATTACCATTGTAATGTACGTATAATCAGTTCAATCGATCAATAATAAACAAAAGAAAAAGAAATGTCTCTCATAGCAGATATATTATTAAATTGGAAGATATTTATTGTAGGGGTTGGTTTGTTAACGTCAATTTCTATTATAAATAGTGTAATTCCTCTATTACCTGTAAGTGGTGTTACATTTTTAAGTTTTTCTGTACTAATTTGGTTTGGATCCCTTTGCATTACCTTTTTCTATTTACATAAGTTGTTGCAAAGAAATGAACCACTAGAAATTATTAAAGTAAGTAAACACAGCAAAAAGGATCATATTAGTGTAAAACCAGACCCGAAAAAGCTGAATGGCCTAGTTGGAGATATTGATAAATATTTTTTAAGTATCTGGTATGTGTATATAAGTAGTGATGCTGAATTTACTAAGGAGAGTAGAGTATTTCTTGAAGATGTTATCAAGAGGTTAGTAGAGGTCCAATCATGTGTACATAATAAGGTTTTAACCCACAGCATATTGAATATATTTTTGAGACACTTAAAAGAGTACAGAAGAGGATTAAAAAGAAAGGAAAAGTACACTGGAAATATTGAAGAACTGTATAGGTAAGTGATTTTATTATTGGCAAACCTACTTTACGCAGGTATAATACTTTATGTGCTTTACTACCAAATATTTGATAGTATTTAAAAAGAATATAGACCCATATGCCTCTATATTCTTTGGTATTTATATATGTACCAAAGATGTATAATATTTTCATAATTCATATATTTATCCATACTAAAGGTTGGCAACCAATATCACACTGTATTATAGTATTTATAAAGTCAGTTGAAACACCCAAAAACCTGCTTGCCGACCAACAATAAAAGAATAATATCATATTACCAGACATGGGCGCATCATTTAATTTTATAATCAAATATATATTAATGTAGAACAGAAAAAGGACAATTTTAATTTACTTAAAGCTGCCGTAAAGTACATAAGTATATAAAAAAATGTTTAACATGTCATATTAAGCACCAAAAATAATTTATAATTAAATGGCAATAGGCTATATTGGCAGTATAATGATTTAATTATACTTCGTAAAATAATAAACATTTTTGCTGTACAGCACTGGCATGCATCGGCAGCGTTTCTTATCTGTACCCTTCGCCACCGGCTAGAACGGGACCTCCAAGTAGCGTGTTAAATATTGGTGATTTTGATGACATATCAATGTCCAATATTTATTTGATGGGATGTATCTTTCATTCCCTCTTTCTTCACTCTATTTCCTACGAAGTACGGGGATTGTTCAAATACGTTTGAAAGATTGACGCATGTTATTTATACTTTAACTTGATTACCGGTAAATGTAATATTGAACTGCCCTTATAAATCAAGTCAGAGAGAAATGTTTCAACTGACTTTATAAATACTATACCAATTACTTAATCTATGATTTTGTGATTAAGATTATAGATATTATCTAAAAAAATTCAGTTCTTATTTAACATCAGTCTCTCAAATCAGAAGTTGTCAAGGAATTCACCATAAGTGACAATGGTTTAGTAAATTTCCTTGCAATATATAAAATGCAGGACAATAATTAAGTAGTTTAGGGCAATGAACATAATCTAAGGTTTGTTTAGGAGTAATAGGAAGTATTAAGAAGAAAAATAAAGTTCTGCAAAAGAAGAGTAAATTGAGATTTCTCAGATATGAAACAATATTTATAAATTGATAGTGACAGAAAGAGCTATACAGAGAGATATAGGAGAAAAACTGAAATAACTTAGGGAGAAGAGTTTAATTATGTGAAATCTGAAGATGGGGTAAGGATGATACAATGAATAATAAATTAGTTCTCAGAAACATAATTCTGTAGGTTATCCTGGTTCAATTTGTAGAAAAGTTAGATGAGTATAAAATGTAGCACAAGAGTAGGAATACATTCTGGCTTTGATTTGACAACTGATTTGGTATTTTTAGCTATTTCATTGTTTTGAATATTTCTGTTCTATTCACAGAGTCGTTTGTAGTCTATAAATATGTGATGAGTCATCATCATCATTCAATCTTCGCTTATCTACTGCTGGACATAGATCTCCCTCATAATTTTCCATCTATTTCGATCTTGTGCCTCTTGCATCCAATTCCTATGACAATGTTTTAGATCCTCAGTCCAATGTGTTGGTGGACAACCTCTGCTTCGGTAGGCATCATCTCTTGGTCTCCATTTCAGTATCCGCTTTGTCCATCTATTATCTGTCATTCGAGACATGTGACATGCCCAGTTCCATTTCAGTATTGCTACTCTCTCTACTGCATCAGCCTCTCCTGTTCTTTGTCGTAGCTGGGGATTTGGGATCTTGTCTCGTAGTGAAACGCCCAACATAGCATGCTCCATCGCCCATTGACACACATGGATCTTTTGAACTGTTCTCCTTGTCATGGTCAATGTTTCCACACTGTAAGTCAACACTGGCAAAACACACTGATTAAAGGTTTTTCTTTTAAGGCATATTGGTATATCAGACAATATGAAAATATGGTTCAGCTTGCCAAAGGCTGCCCAAGTCAGTCTTATACGACAGAGAAGCTCAACTGTGTGGTTAACCCCCTCTGTGGCTCAGTGGTAAGAGCGCCTGCCTTTAAATCTAAAGGTCGTGAGTTCGAATCCCACCTGGGTGGAAATTTTCGTTTATTAAAAAAAAAAAAATTAATAAATGAAAATAATTTCTATCCTTGTGTGATCGGTACATACCGGAGGGACCGCAGACGTTCGGATACAATTAGCGTCTCTTAGCAAAGACAATGACGTCGACTTTGCTAAGTATCAAGACAATTACTCTACACACACAAACACATACACACACACTACATTAATAAACTTATCTTGATTGAGACTGGCTGAATGACAATTGTCCAAGCCAAAACACAAAAAAAAAACTGTGTGGTTATCTTTTCCTATGTGGATCTCATGACCTAGGTATTTATTGACCATTACCTGGTCTATGGATCTTGTTCCTATGCATATATCTTCGCTGACTACAAGATTTGTCATCATCTGGGATTTAGATATATTTATTTTCACGTGATGAGTATCAATGCCATATTCCAGTGTTTATTTTCCAAAATTTGTTTTAGGGTTGCAATCTGATTAACTGTCGATTTACTATCTCTGAAATCAGCCTGGAATTTTCCTACTATCTGTTCTGCATATGGTGCCATTCGATTACATAGTACTTACTGTGGAAAATATTTTATATGCTGCATTTAGAAGAGTAATTCCTCTGTGGTTAGAGCATTCAAAGATATCTCTCTTTTGTGTATGGTGCAAAGTATTCCAATATTCCAATCTTTGGGAAGGGATTCCTGTATCCATATTTCTTTTATAAGCTACTGTAATGCCATTATGGTATGGCCACCTTCTTTATATAGTTTAGCTGGGAGATTATCTATTCAGGGTGATTTGTTTCTGGCTAGTTTTTTAACTGCATCTTTAACTTCAAGAATCATTGGTATTTCCTCTTCCCTCTCATCTGTTCCCCTTACCTCATCTCTTTCGTCTTCATCCTCTATATTAAGTACCTGGTTAAAGTATTCCACCCATCTACTCAATACATCTTTTCTTGTTGTTAATAGGTCGCCATTCTGACTTCTGCATTGTCTTGTGGTTGCCTTGAATTCTTTTCTGTTAATGTGAACTGTCATGCTCTTAATTATTTCTCTCTGTTGAGGTTTTCTATATATTTAAGCTCCTCATTTAGGTGGTTTCGTTTTTTTCTTTTGTGTCCTCTTTTCTTATGTTCTCTTTGTCTGGTAATTCTTTACAGTTGTTCTAGTTCATCACTTAAGTTTCTTTCTATAGGCTTCATTTTTTTCTTTTATTACATTCTGTTGAGCTCACCCAGGGGAGAAAAACAAAAAGACCCAAAAGATAATGGTTGACAGCAGTGGAGGAAAATTTAGAGGAACTATCAGTTATAAATTGAAACATTCACATACAGAATAAAAGAAAATGGAGTAAAATCTCCTTCTATGTACTAAGAACACTGAAGTAAATAAAACAACCAACAAATAATTTCAAAAAGACAAGGAACAGTCAGGTTTTACTTAACAGTAGTTGCCAATAGGATATTTGTTTGCAAATCGTTATTTCTGAGCACACTATTTTCTGATATACTTACTTAAAGTTAGTTATATTGGGAAAAAACAGCTCGCATGGTTTTAGCAAAACAAACTGAACGAGAAACTGTAGAGTCTCAAAAAAGGGAAGGTAGGACATCTGTGTTTATACAGAAGAACCTGAAAAACCGATAGATAGCGAACATCCACTACATAAGTAGTCCAAAGTATGTTTCTTTGTAGAATCACAGCAAGACAGCAAAAGGTTGCTGTCATTAAGGATTGATCAGGTTGCTGTCTTCGAACAATGTATGCTCTGCTTATAGATGACCATAAAATCTTTAATGAATTAACTAACTTTTTAACGACTTGCACACATTAATTAAAATGTTGCAAATGCACACATTAATTTAAAAAAAGGACAAGAAAAGGTCATAAAGCATTTGAATAACGAAAATAAAGTATATTGCAAATGTAACATAAAAATATCTACTACCTGACAGAAACAAAAATGGACTAAAGTACAGTTACACTAAAATTAAATGTAAACTGTGATTAGGGAAAATATATTAACTATAATTCTTAGAAAAAATAACAATAATAAAAAAATTTAATAAATAATAATAAAAATACTAAAATAAATAATAAACTTGATATGAATGGGTCAGCAACGGCCATAAAAAGTTTGAATAGCGCTGGACTACAGTCGAACGTGTGAGACACGGGAAGTCTCGAATTTACTGGCAAGCCACTCCGTGTCAGACACGGGATAATGTATTAAGTCATTAAAGTATCACTGGGTTTTAGAAACAAAAACTTATCCTTTCATAGACCAAAAAAGACCAACGCAATATTTGCTGAACATCGCAAAAACACCGATGAAGAAGAAATTCAAAAAGAAGTATAAAACATAATATACATTTTTAAAGTTTGTGGTCAAATAAATACATACTATGTGCTGTCTTTGAACTACAGCGAGTTATTATTGCTTATCGCCCAAAGTAAATGCCATATTTTATAAATGGCGTCTTGCTATCTATAACTTGCCCTTTGATTATCTAACTATTTAAGGATTTTTACAGCTGTCGCCGCCTTCCTTCTTTCAGCCAACGTATCCAGTCCTTTCTGTTCTGCCATTCTCCATCTCTAAGGTCTCGTCTTTCCATGGCCTCGTCCACTTCATCCCTCCATGATCTTCGGGGTCTACCTCCTTTCCTCCTTTTTATTGGGCTCCAATCCGAAATCTTTGCTATCCACCATGTATGTCTTGTTCTACTGCCATTCTTCGTTTTATCTCCTCATTTCTGATGCGATCTATTTTTGTCACTCTGCAGCTTCTTCTCATGAACTCCATTTCAGTTGCTGTGATTTTGGACCTGTTTCGTTTATTTATTACCCAATTCTCTGCTGCAATGCCATAGGTCATTATACTGCGTACCAAGGTGTTGTAAATTCTCTTCTTTGTATTTCTGGTAATCTGTCTATCCCACAGTAATCAAGAATATCAAAAAAATTATCAACATTTGCTTGGGTATCACCTTTTACCATTTACCGTTTACTACGTACCATTCGCTGTTATATATTTTCAATATTATTATATGGAGCTGAGACATTAAAAAAATGCAATTTAAAAAGAATCGAGGCTTTCGAACTCTGGTTATACCGCAGAGTATTAAAAATATCATGGACTGATAGAATTACCAATAACGAAGTACTGGAGAGGATTGGTAGAGAAACAGAACTAATCACCACTATACAAACCAGAAAACTGGAATACCTAGGCCACATGATGAGGAGTCCAGAATATGAAATTTTGAGACTCAATACAGGGATAGATTCAAGGAAGAAGATCTGTTGGCCGAAGGCAGAACTCATGGTTAAAGAATTGTACCGTTTTTAAATAAAACGAGCGGTTCGAATTTATATAAATATATTTATTTATAACTTTACAGTTCGATACTATCTTATCAACTAAACTAACTCCTAAGATCGTTACATATATATACCAAAGTTACTATTTTCTAGAAAGTTCCCACCTCTAGGCGTATACGTGACCGATCGTTCTCTTGCCTTCGAGGGATCTATCCATCGATGATTCTCGAGGCCGAGATGCTTCGAGATGCAACCGTTAGACGGGCCGCGCTGAATGCATTTTCGTAACACTGCTCCCCTCTTAGATCTGAGCGTCCCGATCAGCAACTCTATATGTAGGCCCAGGATGGCGGAATCTACAGGACTCTCCAGCTCTGCATGCACCCCTCAGAAAGAAATAACAGTCTACTGTCTTTGAAGGACACGATCTCTTCGGATTAGTACAACACACAGTAATTCTTACGCCGGTTTCTCGGAAGATCACTTCAAGCATGCTTCTGACAATCTTCCAATCCAGATTATCTAGTGCATGGCCTATCTTGGGTAAGGCCAAATTCTTAATGTCGTAATTGCAGACGATTTTCTTCAAATTAGTTAGAGCACACCATATATTCTCGTAGGTTGCCCTGTCTGGTGACCATATACAGCAAAGATCGAGAACCATCTTCTAATCTCAGTACTCTTCCAACTTTAGGCTGCTGGTTTTTTAACTCATTCAAGTGACCGAATTTCTTATAAAATACGGATGAGATTCCTTTAGTCATCTCAAGATCATGGGCAACACAGTGGGCTAGAGTGACGTTATGCGGAACACTAAAAAGATCCTGCTGAACTTCTGTCGTCACGCCGAATCTAGCACTCTTTCTCGCTGCGTAATTTGACATAAACTCCTTAAAGCTTGGTCGCCGATCATCTTTGATCTTATTTTGAAGGGTTCGGACTTCTTCGGTTTCATTTGAGCCAGCATAAGGTGCAAGACGATTTATGTGCACTACTTTAGGTTTACCTTTCGGCAACTTCTTAATTCGGTATATTACGTCATTTATTCTCTTTTTAATTTCATACGGACCCTCCCATTGTCTTTGCAGTTTAGGAGACAAGCCACGACGACGTTGTGGATTATAAAGCCAAACAAGATCACCTACTTCATAGCTTTCATTCTTGCATCGAGAATCGTATTGATCTTTCATTCTGTCACTGGCTAATTGGATGTGTTGTCGGGCAAATTCATGAATGTTGTTCATTCTTAACTTTAGGCGGTCGACATAATCTTCGCTTGCAACATGTTCCTCAGAAGGTCTGCAGCCAAACTCTAGGTCGCAGGGCAAACGAACTTCACGACCTAACATCAGGCAGGTTGGAGTCTGGCCCGTAGTTTCATTCACGGCCGAGCGGTAGGCCATTAGGAATAAATGAATGTGCTGGTCCCAATCTCTTTGATGTTCTGATACAACTTTGGACAGGTGTTTACCCATCGTTCGGTTCATTCTCTCGACCATTCCATCTGATTGAGGATGAAGGGGTGTCGTTCTGGTCTTATTGACACCAATCAATTTACAAACGTTTTGGAAAAGGTTTGACTCGAAGTTTCGCCCTTGGTCGGAGTGGATCTCCAAGGGAACACCAAATCGGCTGAAGAATTCTTTAACCAGTACCTCTGCAACGGTAGCAGCTTCCTGATTTGGTAGCGCATAGGCCTCTGTCCATTTCGTAAAATAATCCATGGCTACCAGGATATATTTATTTCCATGATTTGCCTCTGGAAGTGGACCTGCAATATCGATTGCTACTCGTTCCATAGGACTACCAACATTGTACTGTTTCATGGGTGCCCTCTTTTTACCAACTGGACCATTACTGGTTGCACACAGTTCACATTTCCGGCACCATCTTCTTACATCATCTTTACAGTTCACCCAATAGAACCGGTCTCGAACCTTTTGCAGAGTCTTCGTAATACCAAAGTGTCCACCTGATGCACCGTCATGCAACTGACGTAATACTTCTGACACTTTACTTTTAGGTACAATCAACTGAAACTTAGTTTCTGTACCATCATCGTTCTCAAAGGTTCTATAAAGAAGATCATCTTTTAGCACTAGGCAATTCCATTGGCTCCAGTAACACTTGACTTCAGGACTACATGCACTAATGTCTTGCCAAGAAGGCCTTTCACTTCGACGCATCCAATCTAATACTATTTTTATACATGGATCATCTTCTTGAGCGTCTTGTTGCTGTTGTGGTTGCCATTGATCATTAATGACGGTGGTTCGTCTCACAGGGCAAAGTCTTTCTTCTAATTTAAGACAGTGATTACAATGTTCACTGCACGGCCGTCTCGAAAGCGCATCAGCATTTAAATGAACTCTTCCAGCCCTGTGTTCGATCTCGTAATCATATTCTTGTAATCGTTCTAACCATCTTGCCATCTGTCCCTCTGGATTACGGAATTGTAGGAGCCATTTTAGAGCAGCGTAATCCGTGCGAAGAAGAAACTTTCTACCATACAAGTATTAATGGAAATGCTCGCAAGCCTTTACTACGCCTAGCAATTCTCTCCTAGTAACGCAATAGTTTCTTTCTGGTTTCGACAAGACTTTGCTAAAGTAAGCGATGACTTTCTCCTGCCCATCTTGGATTTGGGAGAGAACAGCTCCTATTGCACTGTTGCTTGCATCGGTGTCCAATACAAATTTTCCTGCCTGTCTAGGGTAGCTTAAAATCGGTGCGCTGATCAGAGCCATTTGTAAGTGTTCGAAAACTCTCTGACATTCTTCGCTCCATGTATATTCTTTGCCTTCTTCTGTCAACTTTGTTAATGGCTTGGAGATGTTGGCGAAACCTTTGACAAAACGTCGGTAATATGTGCATAGGCCAAGAAAACTTCTAATTTCGTGTTTATCTCTTGGTACTGGCCAATCCTTAATTGCTGCAAGTTTTTCAGGATCAGCTGTTACACCATTACTTGCTACAATATGTCCCAAGTACTTCACTTCTCGTCGAAACAAGTGACATTTCTTCGGACTCAACTTCAAATTTGCTGCCCTCAATCGTTGACAGACTTCTGTCAAATTATTGGCATGTTCATCGAAGGATCTTCCTACTACAATTACATCATCCAAATAAACCAGGCATGTTTTCCATGTTAGACCTCTTAAAACTGCCTCCATTAATCTTTCAAATGTGGCCGGGGCATTACATAAACCAAAGGGCATAACTGTGAACTGCCAAAGCCCTGATCCTATCGAGAATGCGGTTTTCTCACGATCAGCTGGCTCCATGTCTACTTGCCAATATCCACTTTTCAGATCGAGTGTGGAGAACCAACGAGAACCAGAAAGTGTATCCAAAGTGTCGTCTATTCTGGGCAAAGGATAACTATCTTTTTTAGTTACCGCATTGAGCTGTCGGTAGTCAATACAAAAACGTGTTGAACCATCTTTCTTCTTTACTAGTACTACTGGTGATGTCCATGGACTGTTTGATGGTTCAATTACCCCTTGTTTGTTCATATCTTTGATGATGTCTTCGGCTTCATCTCTTTTCGCAAATGGAAGTCGTCTAGGTTGTTGTCTGATTGGCTGAGCGTCTCCGGTATTAATTTTATGCTTTACTATGCTTGTTTTGCCATTATCCTTCTTATCAATGGCAAAAACATCTTGAAATTCTATCAGCATAGACTTCACTTTTTTAGTTCGTTCATCATCAAGATCTTGGCACGTTTTAATCATAGTCTCAACAAGCTCCTTTGGATACTTAGATTTCGACGGTTTCTCATTAGTACTCATGGAACAAATCGAAGCCACGGGAACACACTGTCCGATTAAAGTTCTTTTACTTAACTTAATAGCAGTTCCCTTTAAATTCATAACTCTTACAGGAACGACATCTCGAATTCTCACCAAAGCTTTTGCCGTTAGGAACTCGGCATTGTTTACATCTTCGACCATCCTTAAACTTCCCTCTCGGCAGTAACTATCAGGTCTGGCCATCAAAATTTTCTCACTATTACCGGGTATTGTTACGTCACAAGTAGTTATTAAGGTGATAACATCTTCTTTGTCTTCATGAAACGGCAACTCTTCACCACCGATCTCAAGAACTCCATCTTTGACATTCAATACAGCCCCAACTTTCCGTAGTAAATCCATTCCTAATATGAACTCGTTGGAGATCTCTGCAATTAACACTCGATGTTTTACTGTGGTCTGGCCAATGGATACTGACATATTAGCCTCGCCATATGTATTAATTATCTCACCAGTTGCTGTTCTAAGCTTTACTGTTGCAGGCGATAATTTAAGATGGTCTCGTACTACTTCTGGCCGTGCTATAGTTCTTGTTGCACCTGTATCTACCAAACACGATATACATTTATTATTAATACGACCTTCGATGTACATGCTATGAATTCCACCGGAGGACGTAATGTTCACAGTTACTATGGGGGCTGTGTTTCTCGAGGTCGGCAGTTGCCCCTTAGTGTCGACCCGTTCTAGTTTTCCGACTGTTGTATCATTTTCTTGCAATTACGGCGAATGTGACCTACGTCACCACAATTCCAACATCTGGGCTCGCGTCTCTTCGGCATCGTGTTATGAACTATTTTTCGTACCATTTCTTCTAGACGTTCATCGTTTGGTTCGTCGCCTTCTTCAATGGTTCTTACTCGATGGCTCCGTGAAGTTTGACTAGCTGTTTCATGTTCTAAGGCAATAGCGAGTGCTTCATCTAGAACTTTCGGTCTTGCTAGTCGTAAAGCTTTCTGTAATTCACTTTCTTTTAACCCATTGACGAAGGTATCTACGGCAATTTCTTCCAAAATGTTGTCTGGTACCTCCGGATAAGCCAACCTCACTATACGAGCAACATCTGCTTCAAACTCTTGCAAATTCTCACTTGCTCGTTGAGTTCTACTTCTTAGTTGCGCCTTGTAGACTTGTTGTAGATGGGCATCTCCGTAACGTTTGTTTAGTCGAGTGAACAAGGTCTGGTAACATTTTTCTTGACCCTTAGGAATCGATCTTAGGATATCTGCAGCATCACCTCATAAAGCAGCAGTCAAGGAAACAGCTTTTTCTTGTTCTGTCCAATGATTGGCTGTCGCAATAGCTTCAAATTGTCTAAGGTATATAGACCAAGACGACTTTCCATCAAATGGTGGCAATTTGAATCTCATATGATGTGTCGTTTCGTCTCTCGGTGATTCTTCTTTTACTACCGGATCTAGAGCTACCGTATTAATTAGTGGTAGCACTTTCGTGTTATTTATCATGCTCTCTAACTGTTTGATTTTCTGTTCTACTTTATCGAATGTTTTAGAGACTTCTTCAAAGTTCTCACTATTCTGAATACATACTTCGTCAAATCTTCTAGACATATTTTCAAATTTCTTGTCGTTTTGTCTAGCTACTTCTTTAATAATTTGAGACGTTTCATCGAATCTTTCATCATTTTTTTTAGAAGTTTCTTCAATTTTTTTAGAAGTTTCTTCAATAATCATTTGCGACACATTTTTTATTTTCGTTAAAACTGCTTCATCTGCTGACTGGAACTGGAATGTCTCTGGGTCATCTCCATTTTTGTTAAGAACATTCTTTAGTCGTTCTTGGAGGATCTTCTTGGACCCGCTGCAATCTTCATCGCGTTCTTCTAGTTGCTCACGCAACTGTTTTACTGAAAGTTGTACTAGCAGCATCTTCGATCAGGCACACACGTACTTTTTAAATGTTCTTTCGTACAACGATCACTACCGAACTACGCGGATGTTCCCGACGAACAATATTTCGACGAACAATGTTTCAAAAGTTCAAAAGTCTCTTTTTTCCACTGTTGGATTTATTTTTAAATAAATCAATTGTCCTCACACGGTGACACCAACTGTACCGTTTTTAAATAAAACGAGCGGTTCGAATTTATATAAATATATTTATTTATAACTTTACAGTTCGATACTATCTTATCAACTAAACTAACTCCTAAGATCGTTACATATACATACCAAAGTTACTATTTTCTAGAAAGTTCCCACCTCTAGGCGTATACGTGACCGATCGTTCTCTTGCCTTCGAGGGATCTATCGATCGATGATTCTCGAGGCCGAGATGCTTCGAGATGCAACCGTTAGACGGGCCGCGCTGAATGCATTTTCGTAACAGAATCTACGTGATTGGTATCAATGCAGATCGATTGATTTGTTTAGAGCAGCAAGTTCTAAAATAAAAATAGCCATTATGATTGCCAACCTCCGTAGGGACACAGCACTCTAAGAAGAAGAACCTTTTACCCTTACAGAAGAAATAACCTGAGGCTTTCTAAATGTTAAATTGAGGTATCGCTGGAGAAATGTTCGAAGCCGTTTCTTTCGATCAGCTCCTTTTCCAAGTGAATGATGAGGCAAATTATTTCTTAAAGTGAGCTGAAATGCTATTCTTTGTATATCCGAGGATGTCAAACCATAGTTCTAAACAATAGTTTACTAATTCCGTTCCTTCACTAACCTCCGTTCCGTCACTAATTCCGTTCCTTCCTATAATGTCTTCTTTCTGCCCAATTTCACATTAACTAGTTCTTCTGGATTTTTAATATTGCACAGTTCAGTATTGGAAACTCATCAATGTGCCATATTAGGACATTTTATAATCGTAAAAATACTTTTACAATAAGTTATAATATTATTTAAAGCATTGAAAAATGAAGATCAGAGCTCCTAAAAGGAAGATAAAACAAATTATAACATTTTACCAGTTTTATTTAAAATTATTTGTAGTTTCGCACTCTAAAGAACTGCAACACGTGGGATACTGCGTTATTGTCACTACCAGCATCTATAATTTTGCGAACGTAATCTACATTATGTGGCATCTATAGGGGTAACTTATGAAGCTAAAATTACGGAGCTCTTTATTTCTACATTACCAGTATAAGAATAAACTAATGGTGCGGTGTCTCGAACCCATGCGATATTAGTGCACTCTCACCCACAGCATTATATTTATTATTTTTAGTATTAGTATTTATATATTTTGTGCGTTTAATTTTTGGTATTTTAAAATTAATATGGAATATTATGAGTTGTATTTATTTTGGTACCTCCTATAGCAAATTAGATTTTTTAGATTTTTTTACTATACATTATTTTTATGATTTGGTGGTAATACCTATCGTATTTATGTAGCCTATTTTAGGTACCTACTTTTATTTTCTATGTATTTGCAGCAAATAATTGAAATATTATTTTTGTTTCAGATATTCACACATTATTAGTACAAATCCGAAAGTTAAGAATTATTTTGTTCAGCAACTGACAACGAATGTTATGAGACACTTTATTAATTCAGAACTGTGGAATTCACTTCCTTGTCAAGTATTAGTATCAATAGTAGCTAGAAAACTAATTTTATTTCTTATTAATTTCGTCTCAAATCCAGAAGTTTTAAATTACAAACTTCTAAATTTATTAGCTTCAAAATTTATAAGGGAAAAATATAATTTAGATAGATATAGCAGAATTTGTGTCTCTCAGTATTATAATGTAGTTGATTCTAAAATGATTATTGAAGATGAACTGCCAATTGAACAAAAATCATCACCAACTGTTACTTTTAATGTGCAACTTAACGAGAATGTAGTATCGGTTGAGAACAAACCCAGTGAACAAGGAACTGAAGTTAGAAAAAGAAAGAATGGCATTGTGACTCAACAAAAAATAAAGAAGAAAGCCGAAATACCTAAGGTAAGAGAGAAGCATTAGCACATATAATAATAAAGTTTTTAATAAAGTAGAGGAGAGTACTGTTGGTTGGTACTGCCCATAAAGCCCAGAGTACATAAGCTGACACCTATTATATATATATATATATATATATATATATATATATATATATATATACAGGGTGGTCCTTAAGTAATTGTACAAAAAGAAACGGTAGATTGTAAACTAAAATATTACGATTTAAGCCAAATTGTTTGCCAAATAATGTCTGTAAACACTAATTTATACACATTTACAACTCGGTACCTTTAAATATGAGAAATTATAATTTGATACACACTGCCGTGTAGCTGATAGAGGGCGCCACATATGCCACATATGTGGCATAAATTTGCACTTAACTTGTTTGCCCTTTAAGTTGCATGTATTTGTGACAAAATGTATTAAAGATAAATTATTTTCACAAGAGGTATACCTGTTAATAACTTCAAAACTCAACAGTTTTCGAGATAGTCGCATCTTACAAATCAGCTGCATAATTCTGCAATTACTCCGGGCAACGATGGAAAAATAGACAAAGACATCAATACTGCTGAATTTTGGTATAAAATACCTTTAACTAAAGTTAATAGTTAACGAAATATTAAATAAAATAAATATATCAGCAATATAATTAATAAAAGGATTTGACAAAATACCAGAATAATAGGATTTTACATCAAACATTTTACGCTTTATGTTAAATTAAAGTCATAATCAAAATTTACATTTTTAGGCCAGGGAAATAAGCAAAAAAAGTACCCTGTTTTTGACACTCGTCCGGCCAGGCAAACGACAGTTGTTTTGAGTAGTGTGGACCTCTGTAACAAAAACCTATATGTTTCCTGCAGTCGATTTTTTGGACTAAATTAGTTATTAACAAATTAAGTTCAAAAAACGGAAAATTTTTGCTTTTTTCGTCTATCAGCAAAAAGTGAAGCAAATTAAACAAATTTTAGAAGAGAGGAAACTTATTAGTTATATAAAAACCTTCAAAATGGAGTTCTCAAAATGTTTCTATCCTTATTTGTTGTTTAGAAAGTTGCAAAATAAGTAAAAAATTTCGGTTTTTTATAAATGTTGATAACTTTTTTAAAAATAAACTTATAATATTTATATTTCATGGAATGATGTGTCTTGTAGTGCTTTAAATAGGGTTAAAATTTCAAAGGGATCGGTCCAATAGTTTAAAAGTTATTTTATTTGTTTATCCCAAATTAACATTTTTTGCAACAATATAAGTCAGAAATTTATACAGTTTTAGAAATTGTAAGGGATGTTTCTGGTAGAAGAAGACTTGTTTTATTATTTACATTAAAAAAAAAATTAGGAAAATTAATTTTAAATATTGCAAAATAATTTTGCAAAAACATGTCGATTTTTTGCTTATAAACAATTAGAATAACTTTTTAACCATTGACTGTAAAAATATTATTTTTACATATTTAAAAAGCTTGAATTTTTTCACAAATTTAAATAAAAAAAAGTTTGTCCTAAAATAATTTGTTACAAAGTTAGCCTCTTTTTTTATTTAATTCATAGCACCTTTGTTTATAACAATTAAGAAATATAATTAGCGCTATTTAAAAGAATATACATTATAGTTTTAAAAAACTAAATTTTAAAATTATTGCCCTTTAATGGAATCATCCACAAAGCTTCAAAATGTATGTTAAATCGGTCGGCTTTGAAACTCTCGGGAGCTGAAGGGAGGGGGAAGGCGCTGTTAACTGTATCTCTGTTCCTTTTTTATGTATTTCAACGTTTCTTTTTGAACTTGTATGTACTTTTTGCGTACATTACGAATATGCATTATTTCAATAAATAAATTGTCAAATAAACCACCTAATTTGTTTAAAAACAATTTGTTTTAATTTTTTTATTATTATTTAAGTTAAGTTTGAATGTAAAACAGAAGTATTTGACATTTCCTATATTTTGGGGACTAAGCCACAATTTAAGTTTATAATAAGTTTATTTTTGATGTTTCGATTTCTACTTCGGAAATCTTTCCCAGAATGCAGAACATTAATAAATTAATCAAATTTTGTTTTTGGTTACTTGGTAGAAAATTTTTCTGATAACTCTTTTGGGTGATTAATTAGTATGAAGAAACTCAGTAGATCTGTTATACTAAAAATTACAAAAAAAAATTATTGACAAAAATTGTAGACAGCTTTAAACTTCACATTTTTAAATTAGTTACAAACTTACAGGGTGTTCTATAAGATCGTGGCAGACCAAACTTATGTTTTTTTAAATAAAACACCCTGTATTTTATTTTAAATTTAAAATCTGCTTCACTTCCACATCACAATAATGTAAAGTTTTATTATGTCATACCGGATATTTAAAAAGTTATAACCAATATTACCTGAAAATCGTATTAAGTTTAACTCTTTGTATCATTAAAAAGGTGTATAGGACCATTGATCTATTGCAACCATAGTTTTTTAATAATTGTTAAAAATTATAAAACATATTCGTTTTCATAATATTCGTTAAATCAAATACAGGGTAAGTCAAAATGCAAGTACATTATTTTCTTGATAATTTTAAATAGAACACCCTGTATTTTAAGTCACTATCGAAAAGTACTAATAAATATCGTACTTTACATTTTATGGAATACTCCCTATACCTAAAGTTATCAATTTTCTAGATAAGTGTTAATTTGGTAGATATTTGAACTTTACCAATAATTATTGGGAGTTGGCCATGATTGATTTGTCAGAAACTGACAGTTTGACATTATTGTTTTTAAATTCAGTAATGAGATAACGACACAGAAAAGAAAACAATTTGTTTCAAATAAAATTTATAATAAATATCCGACAGAAAATAAAAAATAATAACAACACATAAAAAAATAAAAAACAACTGTAATTTTAACCTAATCATACTTAAGTAAGGTGTTCAAAATGACCTCCCAAAACATCTATGCTTACTTGAAAACGGTCATTGAAAGAGTTACTTACATTACTAAGCATTTGTAAAGAAATATTTTGAAATGCAATTCGGATTCTATTTTTTATATCCCTTGTTGTTGAAGGTATTATATATACTTCGTGCTTAATGTAACCCCAAAAAAAGAGTCCACTTTATTGAATTCTGGTGACCTTGGGCCACCCTTAAGATCCATTTTTCACCAAACTGATCATTAAGTTCACCACGTACTAATTCGTTGTGGTACGCAGAAGCACCTCCATGTAGAAACCACATTTGTTCACGTATACTAAGTGGAACCTCTTCTAATAATATCGGTAACTAATGTACGATAAAATCTAAATAAATCTTACCATTTACGTTATATTTAAACAAATATGGTCCTACTACATGGTTACCTACGATACTTCTCCACACATTTAAAGATTATCTTGTTTGACTATGCATTACTATTTGGTATGGATTACTTGTTGAATAGTAGTGAAAGTTATTTATGCCTATTAACAGAACCGTTTCAGTGGAATGCAGCTTCATCACCAAATATGATATAATCAAAAAAATATCTCTGTTCATTAATTTTTTTAAGGCCCATTCACAAAATACTATTCGTTTCTGAAAATCATCATCATTTCATTATTGGTGCTTTTGAATATGATATGGGTGCATCTTGTTTTTAGATAGAATATTTTGAACAGAGTAGTAACTAAGTTCTTGCTTAGTGGAAATACTCCTTATACTTGTGAGTGGGTTTTCTGTAACTGCTATCAACACACTCATTTCGTTTTCCTCTGTCACACTAATTTTTTTTCGTTCATGTTTTTCAGAACTCACTGAACCAGTGCGGTTAAATCGATCTTTCAATTTTTCAAATGTATCTTGTCTAGGTTGCCGCCTATCTGGAAACCGTTTATGATAAATTCTAGCTGATAGTAATGAATTTTTATTGCATTCCCCCAATATCCAGATCATATTTATCTATCATTTCATCAGTAGTAAAATTCATTATTGCTAATTTGGAATTGAATAAATTATTGAATTGCTAAATAATAATTGTTGCTAATTTACGATGTACCCCAATACTGAATTAATAAACAATAATGTTAAACTGTCAGTTTCTAACAAATCAATCATGGTCAACTCACAATAACTATTGGTAGACGTTAAAATTTCAAAATTTATACTTTGATGGAAAAATAAAAATATCTAGAAAACTAATAACTTTATGTATAGGGAGTACTCTATAAAATTTGAAGTACGATATTAGTACTTTTCGATACTGATATAAAATACAGGGTGTTCTATTTAAAATTACCAAGAAAATAATGTACTTGCATTTTGTCTTACCCTGTATTTGATTTAACGAATATTATGAAAACGAATATGTTTTATAATTTTTAACAATTATTAAAAAACTATGGTTGCAATAGATCAATGGTCCTATACTCGTTTTTAATTATACAGGGAGTTAAACTTGATACGATTTTCAGGTAATATTGGTTATATCTTTTTAAATACCCGGTATAACATAATAAAACTTTACATTGTTGTGATGTGGAAGTGAAGCAGATTTTAAATTTAAAATAAAATACAGGGTGTTTCATTTAAAAAAACATAAGTTTGGTCTGCCACGATCTTATAGAACACCCTGTAGGTTTGTAACTAATTTAAAAATGTGGAGTTTAAAGCTGTCTACAATTTTTGTCAATAACTTTTTTTTGTAATTTTTACTAAAACAGATCTACTGAGCTTCCTTACCCTAATCAATCACCCAGAAGAGTTATCAGAAAAATTTTCCAACCAAGTTTTCTACCAAGTAACCAAAAACAAAATTTGATTAATTTGTTAATGTTCTGTATTCTAAAAAAGATTTCCGAAGTAGAAATCGAAACGTCAAAAATAAACTTATTATAAACTTAAATTGTGGCTTATTACCCAAAGTACTTCTGTTTTATATTCAAACTTAAATTAAATACTACTAAAAAAATTAAAACATATTGTTTTGAAACAAATTAGGTGGTTTATTTGACAATTTATTTATTGAACTAATGCATATTTGTAATGTACGCAAAAAGTGCATACAAGTTCAAAAAGAAACGTTGAAATACATAAAAAAGGAACAGAGATACAGTTAACAGCGCCTTCCCCTCCCTTCAGCTCCCGAGAGTTTCAAAGCCCACCGATTTTACATACATTTGGAGCTTTGTGGATGATTCCATTAAAGGGCAATAATTTTAAAATTTAGTTTTTTAAAATTATAATGTATATTCTTTTAAATAGCGCTAATTATATTTCTTAATTGTTATAAACAAAGGTGCTATGAATTAAATAAAAAAAGAGGCTAACTTTGTAACAAATTATTTTAGGACAAACTTTTTTTTATTTAAATTTGTGAAAAAATTCAAGCTTTTTAAATATGTAAAAATAATATTTTTACAGTTAATGAGTAAAAAGTTATTCTAATTGTTTATAAGCAAAAAATCGACATGTTTTTGCAAAATTATTTTGCAATATTTAAAATTAATTTTCATAATTTTTTTTTAATGTAAATAATAAAACAAGTCTTCTTCTACCAGAAACATCCTTACAATTTCTAAAACTGTATAAATTTCTGACTTATATTGTTGCAAAAAATGTTAATTTGGGATAAACAAATAAAATAACTTTTAAACTATTGGACCGATCACTTTGAAATTTTAACCCTATTTTAAGCACTACAAGACACATCATTCCATGAAATATAAATATTATAAGTTTATTTTCAAAAAAGTTATTAACATTTATAAAAAACCGAAATTTTTGACTTATTTTGCAACTTTCTAAACAACAAATAAGGATAGAAACATTTTGAGAACGCCATTTTGAAGGTTTTTATATAACTTATAAGTTTCCTCTCTTCTAAAATTTGTTTAATTTGCTTCACTTTTTGCTGATAGACGAAAAAAGCAAAAATTTTCCGTTTTTTGAACTTAATTTGTTAATAACTAATTTAGTCCAAAAAATCGACTGCAGGAAACATATAGGTTTTTGTTACAGAGGTCCACACTACTCAAAACAACTGTCGTTTGCCTGGCCGGACGAGTGTCATGAAAAAATGCTTATTTCCCTGGGCTATTTGTTTACAAACCAAATTAAGAATAGGTTAACTAAATAACATAACTTTTTGTTAAAGTAAATGTTCGATATATCCACCATTTATTTTAATTCATTTGTCAATATATTCCATAAAAGATTGTCTCATACCAAATAGCATCATTGGTTCTAAAGAAACTGCTGCAGTATTTATTTCTTCCCATATTTGGTTGCGAATGTTTATGGGATTCTTATAGACACGTTGTTTTAATGCGCCCCATACACCAAAATCAAGCGGATTAAATTCTGGGCTACGTGGTGGCTATAATGTATAATAGATGAATATATTCTTTTAAATACATATCCAAATCTTATGGTATATTATGAAACCACATCTTATTTGTCGCAGAGGTTGAATAATGTATTAAACTGTGATTTCGTTCATTGGTTACTTATATACACACGGAATATCCTATCGATGACATTACGTATTTATTTGATTACGTTACAGCTTATGAGTAACTTTAATTACATCTCGAACCAATGGACTATTATGATTTGCTAACTAACTGATATATATTTCTGAACTAAATTGCCTGTGTGTTTACTATATTTATAACAACATCGGTTATTAGGGCATGATGTTTTTGTAAAAATGTTGAGTCTTTAAGGTTAGATTTGTAGCAAAAGCATTATGAAACAAGACACATATGTGTTATTCAATTACCTGTCCTCTAGTTTCTAATTGTTCTAATAAAAATGGGTAAATAAATTACGTTATGAATAATAAGTCTTCTTTTGGGATTTTTTATGAATTAAATAATATCTCACCACATTGCCAAGGAATATGACTACCACGACCAATCCAACGTTCAGAAAAGTTGTATTTAAGTATGTTCACACTGCCCTCTCTCTAGAATGTGTTGGTGTACCATCTTGCATAAACCACATATTTTGAGTTTTCAGCATTTTACAATAGAGAAAAAGTAATACAACGCCAGTATCGAAACTTAAGAAGCGATAGAAAAGGTAAATTGTAGACATGATGACGGCCAACATCTGCATACGGACACGGCACCTAAAGAAGAAGATAAAAGCTTTTCTAGAATAGGACATTTAACAGCCATAACAAAGCATTTTGTGATGTAAACTTATTATATTTGAGTTGTTTTAATAAGAATAAACTATTAATTATGTTTATCTACAGGCATTCAGTGCTTTACCGCACAAATATCGCAACTAAGAATTATTATGCAGCTGACTTATAAAATGCGATTATCTCGAAAAAGGTTGAATTTTGACGTTACTAACAAGTATACCTTTTCTTTGTAAAAATAATGTATCTTATTATGGAATATTTTTTAACACAAATAGAGCTAAAGTAAAGAGCAAAAAATTTAAGTGCAAATTTATGCCACACATGTGGCATATGTGGCGCTCTCTATCATTTTCATTAAAGTATGTATAAAATTATAATTTTTCCTACTCAAAAACATCCATTTGTAAATTTTTGTCCATAAATATTTAGTTATTGCGAAAAATAAAATTTTAAATTTCCTTTTTAACATCCTATATCTTTCTTAATGTCTTAATGTCAAAATTTTATTAAAGCAAGTTGGCGTAAATCGCAATATTTTAAAGTAAAGAATCGACGGTTTCTGTTTGAACACTTACTTAAGGACCACCCTGTATATAAAAAGAAGTACTTCTGACTCGTTTGGAAAAAATATAAAACTTTTTTGGATGGGTTGGAGTCAATAAAAGGGGCTATTTGTTAACTATTTTTTACTCGAGCTTTCAATTGTGTTTACTCGAGTTGATAAAGTTGGTTTATGTATTTTAGGTAGAGCATAAAACCGTGGTGCAATAGAATTATAAATTTTGAGTTCTTTTCCTTTTTTATTATCAATAAATTTCCTACTGTTTAATTTAGATACTAGACAATTTACTTTTTGTTGCAAAGTACAAACAGGACTCCTTCTAATTGTAGTGTAATACTTAGTAATTGTAAAATGTAAACTGTAATAATCTAATTGTAGTGTAATACTTAGTATCATTTAAGAGTTTTCCAGTTTTTTTGTAGGTAATCCGCTTTATACATTACAACAGTTACGTTACCGTTATCGCTTTTGACAATGTAAATTTCTGGATGGTTTTTAAGAAAAAGTTTAGTTTGTAAATAGTATTTATTTAAAAAATGATCATTGACTTCTTTATGTATTATTATCATTATCATATTATTATCGCATTATTTCTCACAAAAGTGATTGCAGAATAATTAAGAAACCATCTTGTGCTTTGGCAGAGCATGTAATTGACAAAGACCATATTATGGATTTTGATAATATTAAAATTTTATGTAGTGAAAGTAATAAATTCAAAAGAACTTTTTTGGAAACGGTTTGTATTAGCAAAAGTGATAATAATTTAAACAAAAGGTCAGAAATTCAAAATCTAAGCAAAATTTATAATTATATTATTTCTATGTAGTTTATATATGAAATCAGTAAAATATCACATTTTGATTCAATTTTCCATGTATTTGTTACATTTTTTCAGCCATCTATCAATGGTGAATAAATCTTCTTTGTTGTTACTAAACAAAGAGGAACTTTTAAACAAAATTTTATTTTTGGCAATATAATTGTCAAAAATAAAAATTTTAAGTTGGTATTCATGACATTGTGGCTTATTTGTAATTGTCACTATTCAAATTTATTTACAAACTCAATTGTTTTTGTGTTAAGAAACTTTTTCAGAATTATATTAAAATTTCAGTGAAGCATTTATTAGATTAGAACATTTTTATATTAATATTTTTTTAAATATGTTAGCAGCATTTTTATATAGGTACCAAACTAATTTTATTTGGTGAGTTAACAACATTTTTTTCTTTCTAGTTCAACTTTGTAAGATATTTTGTATTGTTTAGCAGCTCTTGATAATAATTGTAAACACATTGGAAAACTCGAGTATTGACTCCAACCCATCCAAAACAGTTATATATATATATATATATATAATATATATATATATATATATATATATATATATATATATATTGTTATGATATGTAAAATCGAGAAAAATATTGGTTTGTTTAAAATATTTCAATGTTCAAAAACATTAAAATAATTTAGATAAGTAGGATAATAACCAACAAACATTTCGAAAAAGGAAAGTCTTTAAATTTTTTGGATTACCTGTATTAAACAAAATGTAAGCTATGCATAAATTATTTTCTTTGTTATAATATACTTGAGTGACCCGCATAATTTTAAGTGAAATCCAAAGACAATTGAACCGGGTTTTCCAAATACATTAATGCAGTGATTAAGGACAATAGAATAGATTTTAGAAAGAGGTTTTTGTTAGTTTTTAAGAATTGTAGAAAAATATTATTTGTAAATAAGTTTTAGGAAATTTTATAGTTATAGGTAAAATTTTGTTTTTTATCGAAATGAAAAAATGGGAGAATTGTGACGAGCTTTGATTGGCGGAGATTGAAAAAGGTGGGATAGGTATGTAGGAATGAAAGTTTAGCTAGATTGTTGAGAGAGAAAAGATAGTCAGTTGGTTTCCAAGGGTGCAAGGCGAACGGCCGTTGCTCTCGGGTAGTTTCCCAGAGGTAGGAAGCAGTAGCAGTGAAAGTTTGTGAATTTTCGTGTAGTTAGTGTATCTGACAGAAGCTGATCCAGTAAAAGATTGTAAGTTATATTTTCTACTTATATTCCAAGAGTCACTGTTCAGGCCAACGAGAGATTCAGTTTATCGTAAAGAAAAGATATTCCAAGCGTCATTTTTAACTCAGGCCAACGAGAGATTCAGTTTATTGAGAGAAGAAGAAGCTAGCATAATTTGAACGATTCGTGCATTTGAAGGAGATCATTAAGGACGATAAACTTGCAATAATTTGTTGTGATATTGCTGATTACCTAAGGAGCGGCTGAGAGTAGATAATATAGGCTACAAAGAACAAGGATTTGGACCACTCATCATCAGAGAGAGATAGTTTTGTTTTCTGCAGTTTTCTTTTATTGATAACACAATTTTTACACTTAATTTAGAAAGGATATAAATATTTTGATTACTAGATTTGGAATAATATTTGGATTTTGAGATTTCAACTTATATGGTTTGTACCAGTAATTTTGAAGATTCACGTACGTAGAACAAATTTTGAGAATCATTGTATGAGATTTTGTTTATTGAAAATTTTGGAGTGTGAATTTTCTTCTTCTTCAAGTGCCGTCTCCATCAATGGAGGTTAGCGGGTATGGTGGCAAACGTTTGTCTATCTTCAGCTGCTCTTAAGAGTTCCTCAAATCCAAGTCCTGTCCAGTTTCTGATATTGCGTAACCAGGACAATTTTTTTCTTCCAATTCCTCGCTTTCCTTCTATTTTGCCTTTTATTATCAACTGCGGGATGTAGTATTTCTCGTTGCGCAACAAATGCCCTAAATAACTGGTTTTTCTTCTTTTGACTGTTCTCAATAGATCTTTTTCTAAATTGAGTCTAGCTAGTACTTCTTCATTTGTTTTTCGTGCTGTCCAAGGAATTTTTAAAATTCTACGGTACACCCACATTTCAAATGCCTCGATTCTATTCAGGCTCTTTATTTTTAAAGTCCACGTTTCGACTCCGTAGAGAAGAACAGACCAGATAAAACATTTTACAAGTTTTAATCTCAATTTAATATTTATATGTGTGAATTTTATTTAATTATTTTATTTCAATATATAATGTTTAGTTCCTATATGTTTTTATTATTCCGGTATTCTTTGGACCTTACCTTTTATATGTAATAGCATAGATATTGAAGCACGAATTTAACCCTGAGATAAGATAATTAAAAAGTGTGATAGAGTCATAATCATATCATTTAAATAATTTTATTTAATTAATTAATTAATTAGCTAATTAATTGCTTGGCGCACCAAGACTTTAAATATCACAATAATATATATATATATATATATATATATATATATATATATATATATATATATATATATATATATATATACCTATATATGATAACGTTGATTATTAACTGCTAGTAGTCAGCTGTCTTTGCAGTAAACACATAATGGCAACTTACTTAGGGTTGTTAGAAAAATCATGTCAAATAAATAATATTTATCTTAAATCATAAATATGATAAATTTATTTTTGATTTTAGAAAGTCGACAGTGCAGAAGAAGTAAAAGAAGAACATGTGCGAACTGAGAAGCCGCCTCCCAGTGCACCTGTAAAAATCCATGAGCCTAGGTTAACAAGAAGTACAAAGACTTACGCAGACACTAGAGACTTGGCATTTGGCATATCATTGGGGCAAGACCCTTTGGACGCTCTACCCCTCACAATGGAAAATATGAAAAGTGAGTAATTTATATAGAAATATTTAAACCTATTAGAAAACACATATTTATATGATATCTAACAATAAAGCATTGAAAACTTTTGTTTTCAAAACTTTCAACAAAATTTATTTTAAATTATTGTCACTACAGCTGTTTCGACAAAGGTACTTTTTTAAGTGATCTATTTTTGGTATATGTTTACATTTTATAGTCTTTAACTGAATCAGTTGAGGATGGAAGAACTGTTTGTCTTAATTTGGTCATTAAGAATTATATCTGTATTCTTTAATTTATTAATTTCCATAGATTCTAATAAAGATAGCTTAAGGTTATTTATTTTGAATGTGAAGAATTTAAAATTGGTCATTATAAGAATGGTTAAGGTCTAGAAGATTAAGTGCGTATGTTGAATCTGTTTTTATATTATTGAAAGCCCGTTTGTGTTCTGTTATACGTTTAAAAGTTCTACCAGTTTGACCGATGTTAGTTTTTGGGCAGGCGCCACATTAAAGTTTGTATACACCACTGTAAATGCTTTTTCTTTTGGCTCTCTTGTTATTCTTAATATAAAGCATTTAGTCTGAAAGCAGGTGTTATTCCTTTGTTTTTCTTATATGTTTGGCATGTAAATCCTAAACATCCACATGCATCTAACTTTGATCTTACTCCTTCTCCTAGTGGCTGTCGCAGCCACAATAAGAAATATTGTTCGCAAAGAAGTCATAAGAACCACTATGATCATTCAGGAAAATTTTCGAATTTCTCCCACCAGCGCTTTTCTTTTCTTGTGTTGTATTCTTCTATTCCCAGTTCATGTGGTCAAACATACACTGGTCGATCTGTCGAAAGGCATAGATCTTCTTTGCTCCCAGAACACCGTCACTGTGAATATACACAGAAAGTAAGGCTAGATATTATTTCCTATCTGTAATCCTTTGAGATGCTATGTTTTCTCTGTGTTGTTGTACGGGGCGGAGGCATGGACGCTTACAGACACCACTATTAAAAAACTTGAAGCATTTGAGATGTGGCTTTATAGAAGAATGTTGAAAATATCATGGACAGCAAGGATCACGAACAAGGAAGTTCTAGGAAAAATGAAGAAGGAACCAGAGATTGTGTTTACAATCAAACGCATAAAATTGCAATATCTGGGACACGTTATGAGAAATGAGCACCGTTACTCCCTGCTACAGTCTATATTGCAAGGTAAAGTCAAAGGTAAGCGAGGACCCGGTAGAAGGAGAATATCATGGCTGCGGAATTTAAGAACATGGTTTAAGAAAACCTCAACGGAGCTGTTTCGAGCCGCAGCGAGCAAGGTTATGATTGCCAATATGATTTCCAACATCCGAAACGGATAGGAACCAGAAGAAGAAGAAGATCTGTAATCCACATGTCCACCAGAACGTGTGATAACAGCAGCCTCCCAACATTCGAAGGTACGCAATAATGGTCGTCGACCCGAACGACCAGCTACATAAGTACGTTGAGTATTTAAGTTACCGTGACCAATAACACGTTTCTGCCGTTGAAGTAACTACCTATGAGTATCGAAAGGTTCAGGCGGATCCATACACGGGTTATCCAATAACAAACGGTCCAAACCCAAAATATTATTACTTCATTTTTGTCATGGTCTTTTTTTTTTACTCCTGTGCACTGGTTTATTCCGCAGGACTGATTTTATCATTGTCATTATTTCTCTTCTCATTCTATTTGTGCGTTTTGAGCAATTTTTTTTTGTAAAATTTCGAAATTTTAACAACACTAAAGGTAGCTTATTTTAATAAGATTACCACATAAAGCCGTACTGCTTATTGTCTATTAGACTTATCCTACTTATTAACCTTACAAGTATCTAGTGTAAAATAATCTCTCTTTTTTAATAAATAGAATTCTTTTTTTCGTTTAGGTAAAATGGAACACGTCGAAGACTCGGCTAATCTGTTACTAAGTGAAGTGAAACAAACGACTCAGTCTACTATGGAAGGCCTTAAAAGTTCCATTAAGCCTATAAGTAAGTTTATGTAAATACTACTTTACAGTATAGAACTATTGAATATATAAAATCCTTTGAATTTTTTATGTATAAAGCACATGATTCAGATATGTAATACATCACATTCATACATGCCCGATTAAGAATTTTCGTTCTAAAATTAATAGTATATTACATAACGAGAGTTGTAAGAAGCTTATTACATGCGAGTAAAAAAGGTGCGCGCGAGCCGCGTATCGGGGAGCGCAGTAATTTTACAAGCATGTAATAAGCTTACAACTCAAGTTGTGTACTATACTTTTTCTACGATTATTTTCGTTTATAAAAATAAAAATTAAATTACCACTATATTTACACTGACAGATTAATAATTTTTAATCTGTCAAAATAACGTCTGTTAATTCGTTTCCATGGTAACTCGACCAACTGACTTACGAGGCTTATGTGATATTACACCTTTTTATAAAACTGAGGCGTAATTTTTTTTATTACGTGCTAGTTATTACGTGTCAGTATCTGTTATGATGCATTTACTTAGCATCCAAATAGTAGGTAATATACAATTTACTAGTAAGAGACTAGAAAAAAATAATTAATTATTCATTTATAATATTTTTTTTATTCTTCGACACATTGTTTTATGTGTCGAAAGGATACACTTCTACGTTACTAGATTTTAAATAAAGGGCTCATTTGTTCTAGTAGTAGATCTTTTAAGTACATTTACATTTATCTTTGTGGCTTTCAGATGGGTTTTAGAGCCTGTTTTCGAGACATTTTGGATCGAAGACTTGCTTTAGCATATACTTGAAACCTCTCCTCTTGAAACTGCTTACGCTTACTCGCTGGGCATTTTGGCACTGGTTTAATTTTTGCTAAGCTTCGCGATTTACGTGCCTACTTTTCAGTGGATAATCTTTTCTTCTGGAGAATGTCTTGTATGAGGATCAAGTCCTAATATCAAGTTTTCCAATGACTGAGGTTGCGTTACTCCTCTTCCTTGTTTGTTAGTTCCTGGTCAATTCTTGTACCAAAAGAGGCTGGGGAATGGATGGAAAAGTGCATGGGCGTCGAGGTTTGTCCATTCCCTTAAAATTGTTAGACACGAGTGTTTCTTTCTGCCCATGCCTAATTTTCCTTCATTATTTCCTTTCATAATTAATTTTAAAAATTGGTACTTGGAATTCCTAAATATGTGATCCATTTAGGCTGCTTTTCTTCGCTGTATTATTTGCAGCAGTTCTCTTTCTCTCCCTATTCTGCTTAATACTTCGGCGTTGGTTATATGATCCGTTCAGGGAATTTTAGAGATTCTCCTGAACACCCACATTTCGAAGGTCTCAAGGAAATTCTTGACGTTAGCTTTTATTGTCCAAGTCTTTATCTCATACAGTAGCGCTGAGTAAATGTAGAATTTCACAAGACGGTACCGTACCGTTAAATTAAAACTCTTGTTGCTAAACAGAGTTCTCATATTCGTAAATGTTGCTCTTGCATGTTCAGTTCTGCTACGTATCTCTGTGTCTGGGTCAAGGTCCTCAGCTAGGGGAGGCTTCTAGCCTCCTGAACTTGACCTTGACTTTGAATTAATTTCTGCATTTGTTTATCTGTTGGTAGAATCTCCGAAAGTTTTTTCTGTTATGGTCGTTAACAATCTCGTTTAGAACGTTTTCTCTTTCTTTGTCCTTTTAAACTTTCTATTTTCTTCTTGTCGAAGGTTTTAATAATCTTTTAGAGTTAATCTCGTTCTGCGCTACTGGAGTCTCTTTTTTTTTGTTAGTAGATCCAATCTTTGTTTCTTCTAGCCTTGTTATGCCAGTCATTTTAAGACGCCTTTAGCCGATGTGTACATATGTTCTTTACATTTAGTCAAGTGTTCTTGTATGCACCTCTACATGCTCTTACGTCGAATGTATCGGGGAAATTTTAACTATCAGTAAGTAAATAGTCAATTTGCTTTTTGTCTGGCACTCTGGTGATTGCCACGTGGCTTTATGAATATTTTTGTGTGGAAATAAATACGTAATTCCACTATTCCCAATTATGCGGTGAATTAAATCAGGCCTAAGGAATTTGTAAATACAAAACAGAAAAATAATTCAATATTTTATATTTATTGATTTTTATTGCAGGTGATGCAACTGTACATACTCTGCATAACATCAAAGATCTTCAAGAGTCTACTATGAATAATGCTTTACACAAAATAGGTGACTTTCAGGTAAAAATTTAAAATATTTACAAACTGATTTATAATAAATGACTTTCTTGTCTCTTTCCAAAAACTTCACATTCACACATCTCATAAACATCCCTGTTTAACAGCAAAAGGTATGATCTGCATGGATTTTCCTTTTTATTTTTATACATTGCTTTTAGCATTTTTATTTCAATTCTTAGCTTTTAATTAATATTGTTCCTAAAAATATAGTTATAGCGTTAAATTTTTATTATTGCATAAATTTACAGCTACAAATTTGCCTATATAATATAATTTTTTATAACAAGTTAATAGCTTAGTGAGTTTTCTAATGTTATCGGATTGATTAGTAAATTCTCTAATACATAAGTTATGTAATAGTGTAAAGTAGCACATTTTTATGAGTGACATAAACTAAAAAATGAATTTTAAATCTATATATGACTAGTTTATTAAAGGAAATATATTTAACGATGGAATTAAATTGTTTATAGACGGTAATTTTTATAAAATTACATCATAAACTTGAAATTATATTAAAATAATAACATATTCTACCACCATCAAATACTGTAGGGAAAGATTAATCAAGTTCTCAAGCTTATAAAGCAAAAGCATAATTCGAATGTGACTTAAAGATAATACATATTTAATTGTCTATATGAGTGTATTTATTTTTCTGAGGTGGCTAAACCGACCTAGTAAGATAGCCCAAGTAATGTTGACATGCCCGCATATTCCCTCTCTGTGGAGCCCTGCCATAACCCCTTAGACTGCTGCCTGCTTAATTATAATTCCTTGTTCTTTATTATTTCTGTGATGTTGTTCAGCAATTCAGCATATTTGGTATTTTTATGAGCTAAGCCAAACTTGGGAGTCGGATTTGTCAGCAGCACTCCTTTCCATGCTCTTTCATTGTTATGTCCCATTTATTCGGACCTGTTGAGGGTGTCCTCTTCCCGTTTTGTTTGGTATTGCTGTTTTCTTTATCAGTAGGTGTAGTGGAAATATTCCAGTTATTATGTGGACCCCCGTCGTTAAGACAGTTGTGTATGACTTTCAAGATCGCTCTTTATATTCAATATGTTTTTGTATTGAGTTAAGTTTTGTTATTAAATATAGTGTGGTGCAAATTAAAGGATTAATTTATTAAATCCGTAAAATAGGTTCGAAACACAATTCAGATTTCTGCTTATAATCTGAGCATTCTAAAAATTGCAAGGCAAACAGACGTTGATAAAAGATGTTAAAAGGGACATGGGGAATCTAAAATTTGCATTCCATGACATATCTTTTACAACTAAGCAGAAATCCTTAGCGAATTGTGCTTCTAGTACTCACACAGAGTATATCCGAAATAAAATGAAAAAGACAGCAAATATTCGATTTCACGCAAACAATCCCTATGTATCTGTTTATACGCATTTCGACCTAATAGGTCTCATCAGAACAGCTATTCATAGGTGTTCTCAACGTGAAAAATCAATATTTTCTGTCTTTTAAGAAGCAACGATAAAATGGCTTCAATACGGACGCGATAGCGACATCTAACTACAAAATCCGTAAAATAGTTTCGAAACACAATTCAAATTTCTGCGCTTATAATCTGAGCCTTCTAAAAATTGCAAGACAAACAGACGTTGATAACATCTTTTATTTTTTTTTATCTAAAAGCAAGTACATATGGTTAAAAAGATAAAAAACATGCTAGAATATTTGTGAATACTTGTCAGAGTACTAAGTATTTTAGCAATATGTAAAAAAAATAAAAATGAAAAGGGTGCGTAGACGCACCTTCGGCTGTTAATGGATTAACTACAAAATTATAATAAAATATATGCTTAAATTAATGGCCCGCATCTTAAATACAATGAAAAAGACAGCCAGCAAACTCTTCTAGAACTTTCCCCATAATTTTCGAAGTTATTTGTGCCATTTCAATCAGTATCCGTTCTTTAATAGTTTGTTGTCTATTTTGGTACACTTTATTTTTCAAGTGTCCCCATAACAATAAATCAATGGTACCTAGTTAAATTTGGCGATTTCTCGGTGTTTCTTTCATTTTATCTGTTAGTAACGTAGATATTGCCAAACCACGACTAATAAAATTTTTAAATTTTAATAGATGAAATTGACGACTAAATTGACTATTTTTGCATGTTTGCATTTTTTTGTACGTTTACTTTCTTCAGTAGATAGAAACATAAGTTCTTTATTAATGCTTGGAGTTTTATTTAGTTTATTAAATGCACAGTATAAACAATAAATTTTACTGAAATATATTTTTACAAACTCACACAACTAGTTTATTAGTTATCAATATATTACTTCTAACAACACACCATGTATATCCGTGATTACACTGTTTCCTTTATTGGTTTGTCCAGTACCTGTTAGTAAAAATGCATTGGAAGTAATTTTAACCACTCATAATTATTACAGGAGATATACCTACTTGATCAATTTGGTAAACTGTGCTACGGATAACTGCATGAATTCGATCGGTTCATTGTAGTCTCGTTTAGTATTGCCCCCTTTATAATGGCACGATTTTTTTTTATTTGGAAATATGTGTCTCGACTAGTTGTCATTGACTCAAGTACAATTTATATTGACAATATAACAATAGTGGGGATAATAATAGCTACAGTACAGTTTTTGGAATACATTTTTGTTAATTAAATTATATAGCTTTTTGTTTTTGAATACATTTTTATAGTTGCTGCTGTTTGAGATAAAAATGTCTTTTAGGTTGTTTTTGTCAAGATTGTATTTACTTCTGGGCGTTGCGTAGTGTTGACAGTCTAGAAGTAAGTGTTTCACGGAAGTTGTATTGCAGTAGTGGCACAAAATCTGATTGCTGGAATTCATTAGGTGTCCATGTGTAAGCCTCGTGTGTCCTATTCTTAATCTCTCAATGACAGATTTATCTTTTCTTTTCATTGGTGGGAGCTGGTGGTAGACAATGTTCGGTTGGAGAACGCTTAACTGGGTATTGTTTCTTTTCCAATGATCATTCCAAAGGCCCATTATTTTTTGTTTGAGTGTTCTTTTTAGATCTGATGATGTTATTGATGCTATTTCTAAAAATTATCCATGACAAAATTTACAAATAATGCGAAAAAGATATGGGCCCGGAACAATTTGGCATGCGAAATGGTATGAGAACTCGAGAAGTTTTGTTCAGTTTTATTGTTCTTATGCAAAAGTGCCGGGATCAACAAAAATATGTCTACTTGTTCTTTATATATTATGAAAAGGCTTATGACAAAGTCAAACACGATCAGCTAATAGACTGCTTGGAGAAAAAGAACCTGGATCCAAACGACATTAATATAATACGTGAACTCTACTGGAACCAAAACGCCTCTGTCAGAACTGAAATGGGTGATATTGAAACCATAAACATCCAAAGAGGAGTTAGACAAGGTTGTAGACTATCACCATTATTATTCAACTTGTACTCAGAGGACATCTTTGCACATCATCTGGATGAAACACAAGAAGGAATAAAAGTCAATGGAAAAATCGTGAGCAATATCAGGTATGCCGATGATACAGTACTGATTGAAGAAGAACTACAAATTCTGTTAACCAAAGATGTGCGAGGAGGAGAACTATACGGCCTTAAGGTGAATGTAAAAAAACCACAACAATGGTAATTTAAAAAAAAAACACACCAGTTATAAACATACTAGTCAACAACAATCTAGTTGAACAAGTGAAAAAGTTTAAGCTTGTAGGCTGTGGGATACATGAAACCTTAGACCAAGAACAAGAGGTTAAATGTAGAATAGAACAGGCAAGAAACACCTTAAAGATGCGACAGTTACTCACTACCCGTAATATTGATTTGTCCCTACGATACCGAATGCTAAAGTGTTATGTATATAGTGTACTATTACACGGCGTAGAAGCTTGGACGTTAACAGTCAGCACGTTACGACGTTTAGATAGCTTTGAGATGTGGGTATTTCCGAAATACTATTTCATCGTATGCTGAAAATTCTATGGACCGACCGCGTTAGAAATGAAGAAGTTTTAAGGCGTATGAATAGAGAACGTGAACTCACAGAAATTGTCAAGAAGAGTAAAACGTTTTATCTTGGACACATATTTAGACACGACAGGTATAACTTCCTTCAGATTATTATAGAAGGGAAAATAGAAGGCAGACGCGGCCCGGATAGACGACAAATAACCTGGCTGCGCAACATCAAAGATTGGACAGGATTAGACTTTCAAAGTTTAATAAAGAAAGCCCAAAATAGGGAAGACTTTGCAGAGGTCATCGCCAACCTTCGCTAAGAAGACGGCACCCAAAGAAGATGATGTTTGAATCTTTAATGCTAAGTTTAGAGAACAAGCTTGTTTTGCTGCTAGATCGGCTGTTTCGTTACTTGGAATACCAACGTGTGATGTGGGACCCATAATATTGTTACTGTAATTACATTAGTTTGAAGACTATTACATACACTCTGGATTTCTCGAACTATTGGGTAGACAGAATGTACGTTTCTTATGGAGTGCATGGATGATAGAGAATCAGATAGATCCCTATAGTTTTATTGCCGTTGAGTGCAATTTTCACAGCTTGTAGTATTCTATATAGAAGAATTACAAGGAGATATTAACAAACATTAGAATAAACACCGATATCTAAGAATCATTAGCAATCTAAGCGATATCTAAGAATCATTAGCAAATCATTAGTCTATCCATACAAAGGCAGTATATACTATCACCCGTGCTGTTTAGCATATACTCTGAGGAAATCTTTCAAGAAGCAGTGGAGGATGTTTAAACCGGAATTCGAATTAACGGATAATGTATCAATGACATCAGACACGTGGATAACACGGTGTTATTCGCTGACAGTTATGAAGCCCTCTATGAGTTAATGAATATAATCACAGAAGTGAGTCAGAGTTATGGACTTTCACTGAACATTAAGAAAACTAAATGTACGATGATCCCTAAGAACAAACAGAAAATTGAAAGAATCAGTGTGAATGGTCAACACATAGAAGTAAAAACGTACATCTACCTTGGTACGAACGCCAATGAAAATTGGGACCATTCCCTAGAAATAAAATGTAGGATCGGATAGAGGGAGCAAGAACTTAATTTCAAAAAATGGCTAAGCTATTCAAATGTCATGATTTATCAGTACCCATAAAAATCAGGTTACTACGATGTTATATATTTCCTATACTGCTGTACAGAGTTGAGTCGTGGACTCTCACAAACGCTACCTGCAAGAAAATTGAGGCTTTCGAAATGTGGCTTTATCGTCGAATTCTGAAGCCATCCTATACTGACCACGTTACTAACTAGGACGTTTTATTAAGAATGCAAAAAGAAAAAGAGTTGTTAACCACAATAAAAACAGCCAAAATCGAATACCTCGGTCACGTCATGAGGAACACCGAAAGATATGGGTTGCTGCAATTAATTCTACAAGGAAAAGTAGAAGGAAAACTAGGAACAGGAAGGCGAAGGATTTCCTGGCTGAAAAATCCACAAAAACCACAAATCTTTTCGGGGCAGCAGTTTGCAAGATACAGATTGCCATGATTTTCGCCAACATCCGAAACTAATAGGCACTACAAGAAGAAGTATTCAATATAGTTCAGCAGTATAAATACTGCAATTGCTAGAGAGTCGAAAGAGGTTGCCAGTAATTGTAGTTGTTGTAACAGCACAGCCAATACATTACTCTTAGATGCCTGAGTAAAGGTCGAATTTGCATTGATGTAGTATTTCATAGAATCTTTGTTTTATAATCGAAGATGATATTTAATTTTTATTATACTTGGATAATTCGATATTGAATTTGAGGAGTTTGAGGGACCCTGAAAGGGGTGGTGGAGAACAGATTGATATTATCTAAATAAGGAATGACATATGTGTAGTGTCCAGATACTACAGGTACCATTGTAGAATTATTAGTTACTGGTAATTGCCTATTATAGATAAGATTTATTGTGGGGTTTGTGGAATTTGCTAAAACTCTAGCTAAAAACAGCAGTAGAAGTTGTCTAGATGAAGCGAAAGTTCGAAACATTCTGCGTGAATGCTTTCTACCGAACTGTATCTGAATGCTCCTAGACAAGAGTCTATTGACATTGTCTTGGGGTTAGCAATAACCCTATTAGGAGTCGTACGTTGCCGTGCAGGGTATCTGTTAAATACTTTAACATAACATGTTTTCAAAAATAATGTAACAACAAATTTTGTAGCATTTAAGTTTTTTTTTTCATGTATACCTGGTAATAATAAACAGATTTTTGACTTTTTAGTCCGACAACATTCTGTGGTGCAGCCCGAAAGGGTCTTTTTAATTATATACCTTTTATAAAGGATTTTTAAATAAAACTGTTGTATTCAAATGTCACATCACCCTATGGTAAATAACGTCGTAAATGGTAACTAACGGGTTGTTGAATTATGTGACCATTTATTTAAAACACTACTGTACATTTTTACTTAAAATTACTTATCTTAAATGTAATTAGTACTTACGTGATGTTGATCTGAGGCTCCCTCATAATTATCAATACGCTCGATGCTCGATGAGAGTTTGTTCATGACCTACGCCAAACATATGTCGTGATTGGTAATAGTGCTGACTTACAAATTCTAATTAGAGTATATTTATGAATGTCCTCGATTCAAATTATTAAATATATTTTATATAAACAAAATGCGAAACTATGTTACACGAATATGAATTATAATATTTTAGGAATAATACTACAACCTGTTTTGCTACTCGTCTCTTCTGAGTGTCTCGCAGAAACAATATATAAGAAAACAGTGTAATTTTAGAAGTAATAACGGCACATTAAACTTGTTTTTAATTTTTCCAAATTATCCTTAGGCTATTTTTAATAAAATAACTACTACTTTAAACATATTTTGTTACTAGTCTCTAAATTGAGTATAGCTTTTGCTTTTTTTTTCTCAACACAGTTTATTTATACATATTACTATTATAAAAAAATATAATGAAAATTCTAGGATGAGGCAGCTGGTGTAGTAGAAGGTATCTTAGATTTTGGACGAGCGGGACTTCGAAAAGGTCTAAGACTCACTGGTCTACACGACAACATAGAACAAGCTAAGGCAAGTTTGAGCTTGTCACAATCCAGCAAAAATCCGCCAAAGAAGAAATCCAATAAGACTGTAAGATCTGAGTCTTCAGAAAGATCAGCCGTTGAAGAAGAATCGGTTTGGATAAATCCATTGCAGATGGAATCGCCGAATTTTGACGGGCAGATTTTGTTGGTAAGTTTATTAACATTAATTTAGTAACATTTTTTATTTTATAACAAATTTTAATATTTAATCCGTAAAATAGTTTCGAAACACAATTCAGATTTCTGCTTATAATCTGAGCCTTCTAAGAATTGCAAGGCAAACAGACGTTGATAAAAGATGTTAAAAGGGACATGGGGAATCTAAAATTTGCATTCCACGACATGTCTTTACAACTAAGCAGAAATCCTTAGCGAATTGTGTTTCTTGTACTCGTACAAAGCAGATTAAACTCAACAGGGTAAAAATTTCAAATATTATTTTTTCAATAACCGCAAATATGTATGACTGCAAAGATCTACCTTTTTATTTTTATTCTCACTTCGTTTATGTCAACAATAATCCTTAACACTTTTAACCTTATGCCGAATATGTTTGTTTTTTGTTTATCATCATTAATTAATGTTGGTATTTTCTTTGTTATATATTTCGATAAAATAATATATTAGCATATTTGTACTAGCTGACTCGGCGAACTTCACACCGTATTAGAATTAAATAACGTGCAAAAGTTCAATAATAAAATTAACAGTCCAAAAAAAAATGTAACAATAAAACACTGAAAACTTTGTTTTCAAACTTCCACAAAATTTATTTTAAATCTTATCACTACAGCTGTTTCGGCTGATTGCCTTTCTCAAGTGATCTATTTTTGGCTTGGGTTTACAAATTTATAGTCCCTAATGAAATAGGTTGAGGAGGGGAGAACTGTTTGTCTCAAGTTGGTCATTCAGAATTATATGTGTTTTTTAATTTGTTGATTTCCATAGATTCTGACAAAGATAGCTTTTATTTTGAATGTAAGGCCTTTATTTTGAATGTGAAGAATTTTAAATTTGTCATTAAAAGAATGATTATGATCTAGAAGGTGAAGTGCGTATGTCGAATCTGTTTTTCTATTCTCGAAAGCCCTTTTATGTTCTGCTATTCGTTTATCAAAGTTTCTACCAGTTTGACCGATGTAAGTTTTTGGGCAGTCGCCACATTGAAGTTTGTACACACCACTATTTAAGTGTTTTTTATTTTGGCTCTTGTTATTTTTAATATATTTGCCTAATATATTTGTTCGGAAAGCTGGTGTTATTCCTTTCTTTTTTATGTGTTTGGCAATTTTTGTTGTTATTTTGCCTGTATATGTAATCGAGCAGAAGGTACTAGGTTTTTTCTCTGGTGGTAGAAATACTAATTTCAAGGCTTTCTTGTGTAGTTTTTGATTTAACATTTTATTAATTGTTAGTTCGTTGTATCCGTTGTTTACTGCTATTTGCTTAATTATATTTAATTCTGTCTCAAAGTTGTATTTTGACATCGGAATTTCTGTTAATCTATGTAAGATACTATGATAAGCTACCAGTTAAGCAAATAGCAGTAAACAACGGATACAACGAACTAACAATTAATAAAATGTTAAATCAAAAACTACACAAGAAAGCCCTGAAATTAGTATTTCCACCACCAGAGAAAAAATCCAGTACCTTCTGCTCGATTACATATACAGGCAAAATATCAACAAAAATTGCCAAACACATAAAAAAGAAAGGAATAACACCAGCTTTCAGAACAAATAACAACCTAGGCAAATATATTAAAAATAACAGGAGCCAAAATAAAAAACACTTAAATAGTGGTGTGTACAAACTTCAATGTGGCGACTGCCCAAAAACTTACATCGGTCAAACTGGTAGAAACTTTGATAAACGAATAGCAGAACATAAAAGGGCTTTCAAGAATAGAAAAACAGATTCGACATACGCACTTTACCTTCTAGATCATAATCATTCTTTTAATGACAAATTTAAAATTCTTCACATTCAAAATAAAGGCCTTAAGCTATCTTTGTTAGAATCTATGGAAATCAACAAATTAAAAAACACAGATATAATTCTGAATGACCAACTTGAGACAAACAGTTCTCCCCTCCCTAACCTATTTCATTAGAGACTATAAATTTGTAAACCCAAGCCAAAAATAGATCAGCTGTAGTGATAAGATTTAAAATAAATTTTGTGGAAGTTTGAAAACAAAGTTTTCAGTGTTTTATTGTTACATAAAATGAATTTCCATCAAGTAACGGTCGAATCCATCAATTATCCAAAAAAAAGATACTTAAAAACATTCTGTACGAAAACTTTGTACTTTTTCCCCTTCTTCTTCTTTTTATGTAGACATGACTCTTTCTGTTTTTCAATGCGCCTCCAGTAAGTTGTCCTTTCGTCATTTTTGTGGTCTTCCTACTGATCGTCTTCCTATTGAGAACCGTCTTTTGCCATCTTTACTACTCTATTTGTTGTCATTTTACTTATATGATCGTTCCATTCTACTCTTCTATTTTTTGATGTTCTCCACCTTGCATCTACGTCGTATATCTGTAATTCTAGCTCTATGCCATACTGTCTTGCCATCAATTTTTCTGTTTGATGAAATGTTTTCATCTCTGCTGTTTCTAACGTCCTTTTGTCCTCTCTGTGACAGGTCGTGTTTCTGCCGCGTATGTGATTATTGGTCTGACGACAGTTTTGTAAATTCTGCCATTCATTTTTTTCCCGATATTTTTATTTCTCCATATTGTTTCATTTAGGCAGCATGCGGCTCTGTTTTCTCTATTCACTTCATCTTCCACTTCAGTTTCAAGCTTTTCGTAGCTAGATAATGTGATGTCTAGATATTTAAACTCCATCACTTGTTCTATTATCTGACCTTCCAGCTCCAGTTTACACCTTAGTAAACTTGCTGTGTAACCACGCATTTTGTCTTTTTCGGGGAAATTAACATTTGTTAATTGTCTTCACTTTGATAGATTAGTATTGCATAGTCTGCCTAGCAGATTATTTTAAGTTGATTTTCTTCCATTTGGTATTCTTTTTTAGTTCTTCCTTTTTTTATTATTTCATCCATAATCTGGTTGAAGAATAGAGGACTCAGGGAATCCCCCTATCTTATCCCATTGCCAGCTTCAATAGGGTGGGTTACTTCTTCGTCTACTTTGACTTTTATTGTGTTGTTTCGATAGATATATTCAATGAATAATTTTGATTATTCCTAGCGATTATTCTCTTGCGTACAATAAGTGGATAACGTTCTTTAATTTAACCCATTCAAATGCCTTCTTAAGGTCCACGGAAATATAGATATTTGAAATAAGGTTGAATGCTCAATTAAATGAACTTTGAAAAATTAAGGCAAATATCGAGCACAAATTTAATAATCAAATATTGCCCAGTACTTTCGCTTTCTACAGCATCATTAGGGGCATTTCGTCAAATTTGGGCTATCTAGCAAGCGCAGAATATAATAAACATGAAATTGGACATAAATTGTACATAACACTACATTAAAACAAGGACAAACAGTTTAAAATTATTAAAAATTATTCTACGCTCTACATTCTTGTCGGTAACAGGAGAGAATGGTATTTAACGGAAATGCTAAGGTGACATATGACATATGTCATATTTTACATAATACTAGGCTATGGTCGCTACCTACATTTGCTGAGTTGAGGCATCTTACGTGGATTACTTTCGATGGATGTATATCTCTGTTGGTTATAACATACTCTTTCATAGATCTTTGTCCACGGGTGCTATTAAATGTATATTTGTGTTGGTCTTTGTGGTCAAAAAATGTGTTGTTTATTTTAAGTTCATTATTCGTGCAGAAGGTTATCATCAGTTCTCTATTTTCGTTTTTAACATCCTCGTTATGTTTTTGCTTAATTCCCGGTATTACTTTATTGCCTATTCGAACGTTAAAATCCCCCAATATTATCATCTTTGTATCCCTTGTTGTTTGAGGCTTGGTATTTTCTGGGCCGTATACTCCAATGATGTTCAGGTCTTCCTTCTTCATTCTTATCTTTGCAGTTACAATCCTTTCTGATATGTATTGACACTCTTTGATGTGATTTTGGTACCTTTGATGTATTAGTAAGGCTACACCTCCTTGTTTTCTTTTGCTACTCCACTGTATATTAGTATGTATTCACCTAATTTTGATTGTCCTTTTCCTTTCTTTTTTATTTCCTGTAGAGCACAAATGTCTATTCCTTTCTCTATCAGCACTTGGGTTATTTCTTGGTCCCTTGTGTTGAGCGATCTGATTTTCCAAATAGTAATTCTCATCTGGGTTTTGGATGTTTTTCGCTTGTCCTTATTTCTTGCCGAGGTCGTCCTCATAGTATCATTGTTTTTGTGAGCAGTATTTTTTTATTATTGGTAGGTTGCTAACCTTGCCAAGCACCCTTCACATTTTATCCGGGCTTGTGACCGGCTATGGTAATCGAAGAGCTACTCCCAATACGTAAATATACAATGATGTCTGTTTTCCGACGTGCGAAAACTCGACGTATGAGTGTCCATGCGTGAAACATGGAAATTAGAAGTTTCGTTCGATTTGGTTATTGTCATTGCAAAAGCCAAACGTACGGGAAATTGTAGTCCATTCATCCGTCCGTAAATCATGGGTATACTCAGGATCAAGATATCATCTCCTTTGTATTTTCCTGTGATGATCATTGCGTCAATGGCAGTATTCATTAGCTTTCTCAGTCAATCTCGTTCTATTGTACATGCCGGGGTTGAGTACTGTAATGCAGTTAATTATTGTTGGAACATTATTAATCAAAGTCTCGAATAGGCTATAACTTTGTGAAGTTGTTTTGCTTCAGTCTTCAAAAATAAAAGCCTTGAGCTTGTAGCTCAAGAGACCTTGTAAAATAATAATTTCTTTCTCATCTGATTCACTCAACAATTGCGGCTATTTGTGTTCTCTCCTTACTTTATACCTCTTAGATATAACGCCGTTATCTCTGGTTTTGTAGTGTTTCTTCAGTTTTTATCCCTTGAATATATAAGTGCAACCCTCCTATAATAGTCCAGGATATGATGGTTTTCTGCTTAGAATTCTGTTTATATGCATAGATTTCCTTGAACGGTAGGTAGAAAAAAGCTCCATGATCAAAATCTACCCTATAACAATATGTGCTTTTCCTCTAGGAGTGGTTACTACCCCAACTCGGGGGATGGAAAAAGTTTTAAAATCTAAGGTAGTCGCTAGAATAGAATTTTAAAACAAAAATGTTTTTCAGAGTTCTTTCTCAATATTTATATCAATATAAAGAAGTCAATATTTTTGAAGTTATTCGTGACTAAAAGTTCACAAATTACACGTCAAAAAAACAGATAAATTGTTTTTCGCGAATAACTCCAAAAAATTTGGTTTTATCGGTCAAACTGTTTGCAAATGAAGCTTATAAATACCGTATAACCGATATATTCCGAACTTAGCCGAGCAACTCACGCATTATACTCAACATTGACTGTCGCCATAAGGTGGGGAATAAGGGAACAGTGCTGGTGGTGGAATGCAGAGGTCGAAGAGGCAACAGAGGCAAACATTAAAAATATAGTCTTGAAAAAAAAAAAACAACACATATTTATTTAAAAAAATGTATACAGTGTCTCCTTTTAGTTAAAAATTAAATCATTATTGCGTATTTCAATATCACCCCTATTAATACAGTAGAACCTGCTTAATTCGAACTTCGTTAATTCGAAATCTTCTTTAATTCGAATTTTTATTCTGGTCCCTAGCATTTCCTATATAAGTAATGTTAAAAAGTCGTGGATAATTCGAATTATATTTTGGATAATTCGAACTTTTCTACAAGTTAAAAATGCCAATTTAATGCTGGAAATTTCCGCTAAAAGAGGTAGTATTCTTTTCTGTTCTAACGTGCCACTTGTTTCAAGGCATTCAAGGCCATTGTACATTGTACCCGTACCTGTCACCTAAATTCTAGCCTATCTGGCACGCCCCTTCAGTTGAGATGCGTTGGTGTAGCAATTGCAATCACTGCAAATCACGTCAAGTCACTTCGTATTAAGTAAAGATGTCGTCGCATGGTAATACGAAAACATACAAAACTTTAACGTTATCGGAAAAAATAGCGGCGATTAGAGAAGTAGAAAAGGGGACGAAGAAAAAACTGAGATTGCCAGGGACTTTGAAATTCCTCCTAACACATTATCCACCTACTTGAAGAATAAAGAAAAAATTCTCAACAGTGAAAGTGAGTGCTTTAAAGATCGAAAAAAGTTAAGGGAGTCAAAAAATCTAAATTTAGACAGTTGTGTGTTAAAATGGTTCATACAAGCTAGGGATAAGAAGATTCCCGTAAGTGGTCCCCTTATAAGAAGCACAGCTGAACAATTTGCTGAACAAACGCAACAAATATTCTTTCAAATCTATTTGTGGAGAAAGTGGGACCGTTAATCAGCAAGACGCCAACCAGTGGAAAAAAAATTTGGAAGAGATGATTCAGGGTATAGATTAAAGAGATATCTTTAATGTTGACCAGACGTGTCTCTTTTTTAAATGCACTTCTGACAAAACACTAGCATTTAAAAATGAAAAATGTCACGGAGGAAAACTAAGTAAAGAAAGAGTAACTCTTCTAATTGGTGCAAACATGGACGGATCAGAAAGGCTACCTCTACTGATGATTGGCAAGTCGGCTAATCCGCGTTGTTTTAAGAACGTCAAGTCAAAACCAGTGGAATATGTGAGTAGCGCACGAGCTTGGATGACTAGTGATCTTTTTGAGAACTGGCTGAAAAAATTAGACAAAAAGTTCATAAAAGAAAAAAGAAAAGTTATTTTGTTTATTGACAATTGTACGGCACACACCACTATCCCACTGATGGAAAATGTAAAAGTTATTTTTTTTTCTGCTAACATGGACCAGGGTGTCATAAAAAAATTTAAACATTTTTACAGACGTTTTTGGTTGAAAACACATTGATGGAAGATTGCGACACCCTTAAAATAAAGTTAGACATTCTACAAGCATCTCGAATGTGTAAAAAAGCCTGGGACCAAGTAACACCCGAAACGATCAAACACTGTTTCAAAAGAGCTGGTTTTATAAAAAAGGAGGAGAACACAGACGACGATTTAACAGAAGAGCTGCTTTCAGTTGACTGCTGGTGGACATCATTTCTGATCCTGACATCTCTTATGAAGATTTTGTCAACGTGGATGAAGATGTTGCAAGATGAAGATGTGGTGAAATAACCGATACAAAGATCATCGCTGAAGTGCTTAAGTACAATAATGAAAAACAAGAGAGTGATGAAGACGACGCATCATCAGTTGCGGGAGAAATACATGTTCCAAGTGCGGCCGAAGCAACACACCATATTACGCAACTTAAACGGTACTTTGAAAGTAAAAATGATGTAAGTCACTCTATTTTTAGTTCACTGAACATCTTAGAATCGTTTGTCATTACTGAGACGTTAAATTCTAAAAAGCAGCTAAAATTTTTGGATTTCTTTAGAAAACATTAGTCTATTTTCATTAATTGTAACAAATATGTATTCTTATTTTCAATAAATTTTTTGAGACAAAATGTTTTATTGTTTTAATAATGCGTTCTCACTGGGAATTTTTTATCTGCCGATTGTTTCGACTAAGATTTGGCCAAAAATACCAATGAGAAAACCTGCAAATGATAAAAATCGACAATAATTGACCATTTGTTATAGCTTGCAAATGCTTTAATTTTGTTGGCCCATTTTTTTCGGTTGACAAAATTCAGGCAAAAATAGTAACGAAATCATCTGCAAGCGATAAAAATGGTCAACTATTGTTGATTTTTATCATTTGTATATGTTTTTGTATGAATCTTTGTTTTATGTGGATATTTTTTTAATTCGAATTTTTGGATAATTCTGCAAACTATAAAATATTTCGATATCTTTGCAGAAAACATCTGCAAGTGATAAAAATGGTCAACTATTGTTGATTTTTATCGTTTGCAGATGTTTTTGTAGGCATTTTTGTTTTTTGTGGATATATTTTTAATTCGAATTTTTGGATAATTCGAATTTTTTTAACGGTCCCTTGAGGTTCGAATTATCCAAGTTTCACTGTACTTTTTAAAAATTGTTCTAAAATTTCTTTTCGTTCATTATCTCCATTAAAAATGATCACATTTACATCTTCCGTAACTGTTTCGAAAACTTTTCCTCCGCAATATTTAAATTCGATTTCATCTAAAAAACAGTCGTAAATTATGTTGGAATGGGTATTCATCGGCTCGAAAAATTTGTCGAAATAAGCGTGGTATTGGTCTAAATACTTTCGTCCTTCAATTTTGATCGTGCCATTAGTTAAAAAACTATCACCCATATCGTTTATAATCTGAAAAGTATTTTTAAGTTTTTCAACGGTAGTCTCCTCGGTAAAACTATCACCATATTTGTCCACTTCATCTGCTAATCGATTTTTGTAGCTCCATCCTATATAAAATACATCATCATGTTCGTATCCCAATAAGTTGCCGTCTTTTATTAATCTTTCCAACCACGTTAAATTTATGATATCGTATTGTGGTCTCTTTTTTATTAAGTTTATTACGTTCTGTGTTCTTTGCGATGCTAGAACGATGTCGGTTTTTTCATTTACGAAATATCCAACAGTTCCTAAAATATTTAATATATAATTAGGTATAATACTAGCCAGCTAGGAAAAACCAGCACAGATTCTTATTTTTATACCGAAACTCCGAATGGCGTTGAAACCGATGACGACAGGATACTTTGTTAAGAATCACTCATCAACCTCTTTTTGGCAACATTCGGAAATACTAAACATGCGGGGCGTTGGTTATTTCTAGCTAGCTTGTAATTATTCATACTATATTCATATACTTCCAATAGGAGTGAAGCGTTTCCGACAAAATATTTTATATGACATACGGGCCGAAATCTGACATTACTTATATTATAAATAACGTAAATACAGAAGATATACATATAGTTACAGAAGAAATATTCGTTAAAGACAAAAAAAAATCATGTAAGATATAGAACCATCAGTAGTGTTGATGTTTCAGAAGTAATTTTCAAGTTTCAATAGTAATTTAGAAAGCGGAAAGACAGAAATTAAAAAACAAATACAAAGAAAAACAAAAAGTTTACAGTCAAGATGTTTTCTATTTTTTATTCTAAATCAAAATTAAAATAATTCTTAGTATAGTAGACTCCCTCTTAAACGGTCTCACATTAACCGGCCGTCGTATTAACCGGCCACTCCCCCTTCCTATTGTTTAGCGTACGAGTGGCGCATGATGATCGTCTCTCGCCTCTGGTTTTCAGTGACAGTTCTGTTTTTGCTTTCGAAGAGGATTGAACTCGTCTTGTGCGAAAATGAGTGAGAAGGTAAAGAGAATTTGTTCATAGTTGAATGTGAATGTACAGTGAATGACTGGCGAAGGGATCGGCGTTCAATCGAGGATTTCTGCGCCCAAATGGAATCAGATAAAAATCTAAACACTAGATGCACTAAAAAACGAAATTCGAGATAGTAGATGAAGCTCTTTGGTTGTGGTTCCTTCCAGAACGGCGAACGGGCACACCTATTAGCGGCCCGATTCTAAGGGAAAAGGCTTTATGTATACACAGCAAAATTATAGACGGAGGTAAATTTATTGCCGGACGCTTCAGGTGAAACTGATTTTACCTCCAAGTTTGTAGAACTTATAAAAATGGAAAAATTAAAATCCGAACAAGTATATAACATGGATGAGACGGGTCTCAATTTTAAAATGCTTCCAGAAAAAACATTTTTGGGAAGTTATGAAAAATCGGCTTCTGGATTTAAAAAGAATAAAGAGCGCATTACAGTTGTTGTTGCAAACGCAGCAGGAACACACAAAATTCTTCTTTTCGTTGTTGGTAAGTCCGCTAAACCGCGTGCATTTAAAGATTTACATCTATCTTCCCTCCCCGTAATCTACAGATCACAAAAATCAGCATTGGTGAGCGCTGATCTATTCAAAGAATGGTTTGAGCGTGAATTTGTTCCGAGAGTAACGCGCCATCTAAAGAGCGTAAATCTTTCCACTAAAGCAGTCCTATTTCTGGATAATGCTCCAACTCATCCTGAAAACGTAACATGTGAGAGAGATGACATAAAAATTATCTTTCTTCTTCCCAATGTGACAAATCGATGGATCAAGGGGTGATTAAAAGCTTGAAAAGAGGATACAGACGTATATTACTGTCCGAAATTTTATAGTGCACAGAAAGTGAAGATCTCAATCTTATTGATATCATCAAAAAATTAACTTAAAGGATGTAATGTACATCCTGCTTCTACTTTTGTTAAGTCTTGGCGAAAACTTTGGGCCAACATTGTGGAACTTGTTTAGTGTCAACAATTACACGAAGGAGATAATTCTACCACTATTCTTCAAGGTCTACAAACGTTATCCGAAAATGTCCAATTGCAGGCTGAAGATATTGAAGAATGGATGGACTGTGATGAGGAACTTGAAAACGAATTTTTGACAGACGAAGAAATAATTACACTAACTATACATGAAGAGTCCTATGAAAATGAGGAGACTGATGATGATGATGTTGACGGAGAGGAAAAGGTCGGCCATACCGAAGCTAGTGCGGCATTGAAGTATCATCTTCAATAAACGTCTTGGTTTTTAAAAATGGAGAAATATAACTTTTAAAAAGTCACTTAATGTCAAGAAACAGAAGAAAGTTACCGATTTTTTTAAAACAAGTTTGTAAAATATTTGTATATGTATGTACATAGAAATAAATAGTATTTTTCAACTTTATATTCCGTAATCTTTATTAATATACACCTTCCTGTACATGTGTTTGATATATGTATGTACTTGATTTTTCTCATAAAAATGCCTGCACATCGGATTAACCAGCCAAGCTCTGGTCCCGAGGTAGCCGGTGAAGAGAGAGTCTTAGTTCAATAAAACAGCTTACCTATTTACTATTAGACGTTAGTTAATTAAACTGTACTCACGGACTTACTCAGCTCATTTTAACATTACTATCACTTTCTTCTACTAGTTTCAAAAGAGCAAGGTTTGTCATAACATAGTCGTTTGCCATTGTCATGCAAGTATCGTAATATATAATAGATTAACTAACAGAGAAGTAAAGATTTCTAGTGTACAATGATATATTATTTTATTAAAAAATAATAAAAATTTATCCAAAAGGATTTCAATTTTTCAAAAAGTTTTAGGTCCAGTCGGACCATTATCAGTGAAACCTGAAAGTATATTTCCACCTTAAAATGACACAATATAGGTAAAATTTTGATTGTTAAATTTCTAAAAATGTGGAAAATACTTACTTTGTAAAAAGTAGTTGACTTCACAATAAATAAAATATCATTTAGTGGGATTTTATATTTATTCTATCACCTTCTTTTTTCATCCCTTCATCATTGTAACGCAAACATAATTATTATTAACATATAATTATTTTCCTCTTTAACTTATTATCACACAACATTATTAACTTACCTCGATACGTCATTACTCAAATGTAAGATCAGGCAATGACTGCATTTGATCATTTGATCAATTATCGTTACTTTGTTAACTAATAACATTTATTTCACAATAAATTAATTTAATATACTTTATTACTTCATTTTCATACAATATTTTTATAGGTGCTTTTATTTGAGTGTTTGCCAAAAATCCGCTATCCTCTTGAGGAGCTGTCAATTTTTTATTAATTTAACTTCCTTCTCGACTTACGTCAGTTGGCTTGTATTACTTGGGGGCAAAGTAGTTCTCCTTTCGAGCAGGGAAAAAGTATATTCCCTTTAGGTGAAATCTTATAACATCGACCTCGTGTCATTACAAAATATAACTATGATTGTCATCTAATTTAATGGTTTTTAAACCTATTTCAGTAGCTAGTTTCAACTATTTTTCAAAATATAAGTATTTTCTACATTTTTAGACACAGTCAACATTTTACCTATTTTTGTGTAATTTTAAAGTGGACATATACTGTCAGGTTTCACTGATGGTCTGATCAAAACTTTTTGAAAAAATTGTAATCCTTTTGGATAAATTTTAATTATTTTTTAATTAAATAATATACCATTATACATTAGAAGTCGTTACTTCTCTGAAGGTTTTTTTAAATTATGGTATACAGCCAACCACTGGGATTTACCCACTTTAATATATAATAAATTCTTTTTGATAATATCGTATGAGTTTACATGCTAAATTACAGAGGGCCAGATCTGACCAAACAACTATTAAAATTCAACCAAATCGATAATACAACACAGCAGAATACCACCAGAATGAAGATTAAGCATCTTCCTCTCTTCAAAAAATGGGAGACAAATCGGACCCGGAGAATTACAGAGGAATTAATTTATTAAACCCAACACCAAAATAAACAATCAAAGTGGTAACAAATAAACACAATGAAATTATAGCACTAGCAGAACAACAACAAGGCTTTAGATCGGTAAGTTCATGTACAGACGCTCTATTAATAGTGAAACAAAAGTGCAAGACAAAATAACTAGAATACAATAAACCGGCATATTTTTGTTTTTGGTTTTGTGGACCTGGAGATGGTAGGGTCACATTAAAGGACATTATCTACTTATTGTACGAAAGAGGATATACAGGAGTAATCACAACTATCGAAAATATATACCAAAACAACACAAAGTAAAAGTAGAAAATGAGATAGAACAAGGGGATTCTGTGAGCCCTCCATTGTTCAACCTTATCATGGATGAAATAATAAAAACAAGTAAGAACGAAAAAAGGATACCAAAGGAGAGAAAAACAAATTAAAATAATCTGCTATGCAGACTACATACAACTTATCTCTCGAAGTGAAGATTATTTACATTAAAATGGCCGCCAGAAAATTTAACATTATAATTTCACGAAAAAAGACAAAATGCATGTTAAGATGTAAATTGGAAATATAGGGACATGGCGAGTGATGGAGTTAAGTATGTGGGTATCACACTGACTAGCTTAGAAGTGGAAGATCAAGTGAGTCGAGCAAACAGAGCCGCAGGTTGCCAGAATAAAACAGTATGGAGTAATAAAAGTAACGGGAAAGAAATAAAAGGCAGAATATACAAAACAGTTATCAGACCAATGACTTACGCAGCAGAAACACGACCGGCGATCCGATACATAGAGAACAAAAATAATGCTAGAAACAGCAGAGATGAAAACCCTTAGAAAAATTGATGGTAAGACACTATGGGACAAAGCTAGAAGTACAAATAATATATAACTGAGATACAAAGTGGAGAACATCAAGGACTAGGTAAGAAACAGAAGAGTAGAATGGAACAATCGTATAAGCAGAATGACAAAAAATAGAGTTGTAAAACGATGGTTTCCCAATAGGAAGACGATCAGTGGGAAGATCACGAAAACGACGATTGAAAAACAACTTATTGAAGGCGCATTGAAAAATAGACAGAATCGTGTCTACAATAAAAAGATGAAGTATTTAAATTATATTCCTTAAAAACAATTTATAAGAATAATTCCACACTTACCTCCAGCTCTTTTTACCAAACTTTCAGCCTTTTCCTTTTCAAAATCATCTCTCCCGTCAAGTACCAAAATAGTGTAACCTTCTAATATATCAGATACTTTTTTAGTGTCATAAAATGTTGGCATTATAATTTCTTTTGTCTTAATGCGTTTAACTTTTGATTGAATTATTTCGTCTAACTCGATGTTTCTTTTATTTAATTTGATAACTGCCTTATTGTTCTGTGTCAAATCCATAAATTCGTTGATATTGAGACACTCGTCCACAGGTTTATCATCTCTTATTTTTAAAACCCTCGGAAATCTAAGCGTGTAATGAGTTTTAAAAGATTTGCTATCTCTCGTTAACTCGGATGCTCGTATTTGAAATACCACAGACTGTTCTGGTTCTATATAATAATGGGGAACATCCTTTGCAAATTGTAAATTATCACAATTAAATTGGTCGAAATTATTTCCTTGTGTTTTAATTTTTTTGTTGAGCATCGATAGTTCTTCATAGCTCAATCCCGAACTAACTCTTCCACAAGAAATGTATAAAGGTTTTCCGTTGGGACCGTTTCCAGAACGGATACCGACGATAAATGAATTCAGCGTGTCAGAAGTGGATGAGGCAAAATCGCCTCCCATTAGAATAAGGTCTAAATCATTCATCACATCCTGAAAATGTATTCAAAATATTAATATGGACTAAATAAATTAATGGATTAATAAATAAAAATAAGCCAAAGAAACAAAAAATATATAAATTTTGTATATGTGATGTTTTGGGACTATACAGGATGTAACAAAAACATAGGTCATAAATGGCACCACATATTTTGGAGCCCAAAAAGAGTGCGATTGTGTTAGGTATCGCCACATCAATAAGTGTTGTATGCCTGGTAAGTTTATTCACTAGTATGAGATCCGGTCTATTATGGGCCACTGGTTGGTCTGTGAGCACAGTGCGGTCCCAGTATAGCTTGTAGTTGTCATTTTTAAGCATTCTGTCAGGGACATATTGATAATAAGGAAAATGGTCAGTTTGGAGAAGTCCCAGTTTGTCAGCTAGTTCTTGGTGGATAATCTTTCCTACTGAGTCATGGCGTTCTTTATAATTAGTACCGACAAATGCCTGGCAGCCACCGGTAAGATGTTGGATGGTTTCTTATGCTTGGCATCCATTTGCATTTGTCATTTTGGACTTAAGGATCTTTAACGATATATTTTAGGTAATTTTTAGTTGGAATAACCTGATCCTGAATGGCTAGTAGGAAACCCTTAGTCCCAGGAAACATCTTTCCTGATGTCAACCAATAGTTCGACGCAGTATTGTCGACATATTCTTGGCTGATCTCATTGAGATGCCGCCCATGCTGAGGTTTACTCATCCAGATGCATATTTTTTCTTGCTGAGTCAGGTAGTTTATGCGCATTTCTTGTTCCCCCAGTTTAAGCGGCGTTGTATCATCTACTGCGCAAATTACTCGATGTAAAGTAGATGTCTCAGCCTGTACCTGAAAATAAGTTCTTAAATTAGCAATTTGTTTGTCCAATTGCTCACCTATATCTGTAAGTCCTCTTCCCCCTTGATACCGCGGTAATGTTGTTCTCTCTTGTGTATGTTATAATTATATTATTACTACGTGGCACCATTAAGTTAACACAGTAATTTTGAAAGTTTTATATTATGACACTTTTTCCAAAAGCTAGTTTTTATCGAGATACAGACTTTTTTTCATTACAGTTTAAAAATTCAGTAGATAAGCTGTTAAACAATTGTTGCTACGGTTGTAAAGGTCATTGTCGGAAACATACAACATAATCTTTTAAATAATACAAATTTAAGCTTTTAATTATTGTGCATTTAAGACTCTTAACAAAAATTAAATTTTCTATTATAATGGTATCAAGTATTGGCAGAGATTCATTTAATTCTGGGTAAGTAGTTAAAGTTTCAGATAATTATCGATAATTGTGGTAATCACAGGTAAATACCAGAGAATAGCGCACTAGCGACTAGAGTTTTTTACGGAAAAAATATCCCAATCGGAATACACCAGATAGACGATTATTTCGTTCCATTGCTCGTTGTTTGAGTGGGACACAATGCGACCCTACCTCATAAACTGCGTTAGGCTTTCACGGCCATCGTCTAACTTATTAAACTGTTTGTTCGGGCTGTTAGGCCATTGTCTGCTGAGATTAGTTCTCGACGTTTCGCCAACACTAGGGGTTGGCATCTTCTGGAGATTTTAATGCTTCGCTTATAAGCAGATACTGACGCCGCGTTGTACTACGGAGGCAATATTTATATTTCCCACTCGCCTGCCCTCCCCTGGTTTCGGCTTGAGGGGGCGTGTCGTTGTTTATAGTAGCTTTTCTTTCTTCGTGTTTGGCGGGAAGGGCGTTTGTGGATTTTAATATTGGTATCCATGTCTTGTTAATTTTCAGTCCTTCAGCATCTGTGTTTCTTCAAATAGTATCCGATGTTCTCCGCTTCTGAAAGCGTGTTCGGCAACGGCAGATTTGTCGATATGTCCTAAACGACAGTGGCTTTTATGTTCATTAATCTGGTGTTTGTGTGTCTTTTTGTGATTCCCACATATACCATTCCACATGTGCATGGTATTCGGTATACTCAGGCCATTGCTAATGGGTCGCGTTTGTCTTTTACCGATTTTAAACAATCCTTGATTTTCTTTGTAGGCTTGAAGATGGTCTTTACGTTGGCTTTCTTAAGTATTCGCCCAATTCTGTCCGTTAACCCCGATATATAGGGCAAGAACGCTTTGTCTTTACATTCTGTTTCTTCATCCCTTCTTCTAGATACATTGTTCATCGCCTTGTGTATTTCTCTTCTGGTATAACCATTAGAGGTGAGCGCTTTTTCCATATAAAGAAGTTCACCTTGGAGATGTTGTGGTTCACAAATTCTCTTCGCCCTCTCCGCCAAAGTTTTGATGATACCTTCTTTTTGGCTTGGATGATGATTTGAGTTCCTGTTTAGGTATCTGTCTGTGTGTGTGTAGGTTTTCGATACACTTTATGTCCTAAGTAACCTTCATTTCGATTTACTAATACATCCTACAAAGTTGATATTTTTTTGCAGTACCGTTGGCGTTCCTCCAGGGACGGATAAAGTCTATGGTTAGTATCACACACGGTTTACATATAAATATCAGAAAAATCAAAATAATGGTAGTTTCAAAAAAAGTTAACAAAAATATTGTACAATTAGTTTTAATGGAAAGGTCATTGCTCGGTACAAATATCTTGGAACTATTGTCAACGAGACTAACCAACATTTCACGAACGGATAGATTTACAAATCAGGTAGTTTTGGAAATACTGAACATTGAAACTGAAATTATATATACTATAAGAAGGGAAAACTTACGTTCTTTGGCCACTCCTCTAGAGATACAAGATATGAGTTCCTAAAGCTTATAATGCAAGGAAAGATAGTTGGACGAAGAAACGTGGGACGTACAAGCATTTTCTTGGCTGCAAAATCTTCGTGATGGTTTGTAATGACATTAGTCGAATTATTTCATGCAGCAGTTTCGAAAGTACCAATAGACATGTTGAGAAGCAACCTCCACATGATTTAAACTTATTGACTTTTGCTACTGGAGTTTTATGAAACGGAACATGCATTCTGTAGCATGCAATTTTTTTAATCTATATTTAAATTAGCAATCAGAATACAATTTATATATTTAAATTAGCAATCAGAAAACAATGTTATCGTATAGAACCCCTTTTCAATCATTTTGTGTGTTTGCTGGCCAATTTCTTTTGAGTCTTCTGGTATGGGGCTGTAGTAAGTGAACTAAAAAATTTGTGTGAGTTTTCAATTTATTATGGTGTTTTGTGCTTTGTCTTCGAATGACGTCTTTAACATAATCTATTTTTAGGTTTTCGTATAGTGTTTGATTGGAGACATTATTGTGGTGAATATATTATCATGCGGAGTATTTTGGTTGACTTGCATTTGACCGTTGTCATCACCAGAAGATAGTCGCCGCCCTACAAAGAATAGGATTGGGTGATGACATTCGGATCATCATGAATTTATACTGGAACCAGCGTGCTTAAGTCAAGGTCGAAGACCAGCTGACCGGTCAAGTGAAGACCATGCGAGGAGTAAGGCAAGGTGTGCTCTCGCCGACTCTTTTCAATATATACTCTGAAGAAACTTTTACTGAAGCCCTCTCTAAAGATGAGAATCCGAGCAAACGGTGAATACATCAATAATATCCGCTACGCCGATGACACTGTGTTACTAGCAACCAGCCTAAATGGTCTACAAGCCTTACTAGACCGAGTGAGAACTGTGAGCGTATTTTTTATATTAATATTAAGAAAACTAAATTCATGGTTGTCAGCCGTGCAAATTTAAATCCCGGGCACTAATGGCAGATAGCTAAGAGAACTACCCTCAACTCACAATGAAACTACGCTCAAGATATTAGATCCAGAATTGAAATGGCACGGTCTACATTTATCAAGTTGAGATCCTTGCTGTGCTGCAGTGATTTCAGTTTGGGAACCAAGATGCGGATAGTGAAGTGCTACATTCTTCCAGTGTTATTATATGGAGTTGAAGCCTGGATACTGACGCAAACCACTGAAAAGCGGATTGAAGCCTTCGAGATGTGGATCTACAGGAGAATACTAAAAATATCTTGTGTGGACCATGTCACCAACGTTGAGGTCCTACAGCGCATGACAAAAGAAAAAGAAGTGCTTAATTTAGTGAATCAACGTAAGCTTGAGTACCTCGGCTAAGTGATGCGGAACGAAGAAAAATATCGAATTCTTCAACTCGTTTTACAGGGTAAAGTATTTGGCAGTAGAGGACCAGCACGCTGTCATATCTCGTTGAAAAACCTTCGACAATGGTTTGAGATGACCTCCGCGGAGCTGTTTCAAAGAGCAGTCAACAAAACCATGATAGCCTTGATGATCGCCAACATCCGGACCGGTTAAGTCACTGAAGAAGTATTTTGGTTTGACTTCTTTGTATAATAGAGATGTTCGACTTGCTTGGGCATCTCCATAGTTCCTCTTCATATGTCCAGATGGGTTTTATAATTCTTTTATAAATAAGTTTGTTTTCTAATGATACTTTTGACTTTCTACCGACTAGCTAGTAAATATTGTTTACTTTTAAATCAATTTGTTTGGTTTTTTTGGTTATGTGTTCTTTCCAGGTTAGTCCTCCATCTAGATGAATTCCTAAATATGTTTATGGATTGTGGTATTTGTATGTTTTTTAGACACTGATGGTGCTTCCCAAGGTACAGGTAACTTGCACAGATTTACGTGTAACCTAAGCGTGGTAGCTTTCATTGGATTTGCGTCTCTTTCAAGGATAATGGTGTCATCGGCAAAATGTACCTATTGTGATTCCCTAGGGTAATAGGGAGATCTGTTGTATATAGCACATATAAAAGTGTGCCAATAACACTTCCTTGTGGTACATCGGATTTCATGGGAAAACTGTGTGTTGTATGTTAGTTGAATTTTGTTCTAAAGTATCTGTCGCTTAGATAAGATCTTAATAATTTGAAATAGGTGATGGGAGGATAATTTTTTATCTTGAGTAATAATCCTGTCTGCCAAACCTTGTGAAAGGCTTAAATGGGTTTATGTTATGAACAACTCTGTGAACTTGTTTAAAAGTTGACTGTTTCTCTCTTTTTTTGACTAAAAGCCAAACTGGTGGGTTGGTATCAATTCTTCGATCAAAATCATAATTTATTCTTTGTAGTAGCATTATTTCAATTATTTTGGGTATAACATCGCTAAGATATGACAGGAGTACGGGCTTGATTTTAATATCAAGAAAACAAAGTACATGGTCATCAGTAAGAAGCATATTCCACCCAGTCAATTACTGGTAGATCAGCAACAAATACTCCAAGTGCCCCGTTATTTCTATTTAGTATATATATATATATATATATATATATATATATATATATATATATATATATATATATATATATATATAAACGACCAATGGGACCACTCAGTTGAGATAAAACAGAGAATTGAAACAGCCAGGTCAGCGTTTGTCAGAATGAGCAAGATATTTAAGAGCCACGACCTACCCTTAAAAACAAAAATCCGTTTATTGAGATGCTTCGTGTTTACAGTGCTACTCTATGGAGTTGAATCATGGACACTAACCGAGGCATCCATGGGAAAACTCGAGGCGTTTGAGATGTGGTGTTATAGACGGATACTGAGGATCTCCTGGGTTTACCGAATAACAAACATTGAGGTTCTACGTCGGATGGATAAGACATGTGAAATTATATCCACAGTAAAACAGCGCAAGCTAGAATATCTTGGACATATAATGCGAAACGATATAACCTGCTGCAACTTATATTACAGGGAAAGGTCTACGGAAAGAGGGGACCAGGAAGAAGAAGAATATCATGGCTCGCGAATTTACGAAAATGATTTTCCTTGGCCACTTCAGGACTATTTCGAGCTGCAGTCAATAAAGTTAGAATTGCCATGCTAGTTGCCAACATCCGTAACGGATAGGCACCACAAGAAGAAGAAGAAGAAGAAAGATATGACACTAGTCTGCTGTTCTTTTTGTCCATGTTTCAGAGTAAGTATTATTTCTGCGAGTTTCAGCATTTTAGGCCAGTGGTTGAGTCTTAAGATAGTATTAAATATGTATGTGATAAGAGCTATTCCCTCTCTTAGCAAGTCCTTTAGCGTTTTTGGAATTACATACATTGTCCATACCTGATCCACACTTGATGCTGCTCAAAGATTTAAGTACTTTATTTCTTCTTGTACTTCTTTAACTGATAACATTTTTATGGGTGGAATATTAATAGGAATTTGGGATAATTCGCATGTTACTTTATGATCTAATATAGTATTGCTGTAAATATGGCAAGATGTTCTGCAAATAGTCGAGATTTTTCTTTATAGCTTCTGGCCCACTGCGAATTGTGATCGATTTCGTTGCGGATTGAAGGTAAAGAATTCTGTAGAAACTATGAATTATTAACTGAACAATAATAGAATCATTGAAGCTGCAAAAATTATCGGTTTTCTTTTTTATATCGACCAAATGAATATTCAAACATTATGAGATTATTTACAATAAAACACACTACACATTGTACGTAAATATATAGGTAAAATTCAATACATATTTCTTGGACCTGACAATTATACGAACATTTACGATTGTTTAAGCATAATGAAAAAGAATATCTTCAATATCAGAAATTGTATAATTAATGCAAGTAGAAGTAAAGTGAAACTATCAACGAAATGTATGTTATATCATGGATAATATTCAGAGAAGGATATAACAATAACAAAACAAAGTTAAAACTTTTTTAATAAATAAATATTATTTATAATAAAACTCTGCAAATCTATGCTGAAAGAATTACATTTACGCATGATATACAAATGTGAAGGACTAAATCATGGAAAACTACTAGGTATAGTAGAAACGGATAACTAAACTGAGATTATCAAACTCTTAGACAACTTTGGCTACTGCTTCAGTTTAACACGGCCCTCATGGTATAATTCATATTGTATAAGACAGAAAAAATAAAGCTACCATTCATGTTTTGATAGCATAGTGTCACTGTTACATGTTCATGTTCACAGAGATGGATATCTTTACAAATATTTTTCTTATTGAACAAATTAAAACACTCTGTATTAATATTAAAAAAAAAACTAGAAAATAACTCTCTGTATGGAATGTGAGTGCAAGCTGTGAAAGCAAGACCATTTAAATAGTACTATAAAGTAATCACCTGAAAATATTCCAACTTCATTTTGAACCAACCACTATTTCTATCACTATACTTATAAATACTGTCCGGATCCTTGATAATGATTCCTTCTTCTTCCTTATCAACAGATTCATTTAATTCAGTAACAATTTCTTGTCTCGAAGATACTTCTTTTGCTACACTTAGCTCAATGGTACCTTCTTTAAAACCAGTAAAAACAGTTTTTAAAATATTTAAACGTTCCCTTAAAGGATTGTTTGTTAATATTTTATCATTTAATAAAATAATATCATAAACACAGAAACATGGTTGATATGCACCAGAGCTATTTAATTTTTTAACATCTAGAGCCATACCCTTGGAGCCAAATTTCTTTGAATACTTGTTGTACATCATGAGTTCACCATCCAAAATAACTTTTTTTACATGCTGTCTAAAAATTCCTTTAAGTTTTGGTGTTAGAATTCCTGAAATAAAAAGTAAGTGTAAGGATAGCAATAGCACATGCTACTAATCTATATTTATTTATGGGATAATCCATTTCACGATAAGTACAAAATAGAATCATAAGTGTAAAAAAATATAACAAAATAAAATTAAAACACCTACAATCATCTACAAATGTCTAAATTCTAAAACTAGTTATAAATGGCTAATGAACATTGGGTTATAAAAGGTTATTCAAAGTTAAACCTTATTTACCTGTGTTGTTTGTTTTGAGTATTTTCAAACTTCTAAAATATATGAAAATCATGCAAAATTTGTTAACATACAAAAACTAACTACTTTAGAATCAAAAATATCATTCGTTCTAATGGTTACATTGATTACAAAAGACAAAATGCATGGTTATAACAGCAAATTTACTAAGACGTAAATCGGAGCTGGAAGGTCAGCTAATAGAACAAGTGATGTGAGTTTAAATATCTACCCATCACATTGTCTGGCTACGGAAATCTCGAAAAATAAGTAAAGGATCAAGTGAATAAAGCAAACAGAGCCGCAGATTTCCTGAATGAAACAATATGGAGAAATAAAAATATTGGCAAAGAAATAAAAGGCAGAATTTACAAAACAGTCATCAGATCAATAATGACATACGCGGCAGAAACCCGACCTGACACAGAAAGGATAAAAAGGATGTTAGACACAGCAGAGATGAAAACACTCAAAATTTATGGGAAAACATTATTGGATAGAGCTAGAAGTACAGATATACGACGTAGATGCAAGGTGGAGAACCTCAAGGACTGGGTAAGAAGTAGAAAAGTAGAATAGACCAATCATATAAACCAAATGACAACAAATAGAGTAGTGAAGACGGCAACTGGCGGTTTCTCAATACGAAAACGATTCTTTATATAGTTCAGCTGGGAGATTATCTATTTCGGGTGATTTGTTTCTGGCTAGTTTTTTAACTGCATCTTAACTTTAAGAATCGTTGCTGGTTCCTCTTCCCTCTCGTCTGTTCCCCTTACCTCATATCTTTCGTCTTCCAGGTTTACTTCTTCTTCCTCTATATTTAGTGCCTGGTTAAAGTAATACACCCATCTATTCAATAAATCTCTCATTGTTATTAATAGGTCGCCATTCTGACTTCTGCATTGTCTTTTAGTATAAGAATATAAAATTATATAGTTTTGCTATAAACCTCTGTCCTGTTGTTGGTAGTGTTACCCATCCATCTAGTCAGTGGGTGTCGCTCTGCTTTGGTATGTCTTTTGTCTTGGTGGCCATTCTATAATCTTTCTAGTCCTATCAGACCCTGTAGCAAATGGAACTTAAGTTTTTACATTCATGCAGCAAAAACATTTTTTTTAAGAGCATATTGAAAATCACAAAGTAAAAAAGGAAAATCCTAGTGGATGGCTGTATACCATAGTTTAAAAAACTTACTTAGAAGTTAAGACTTCTTGTGTCTAATGATACATTTTATTAAAAACATATTTAAAATTTACACAAAAGGATTTACAAATATTTAAAACGTTTTCGCTCCAGTCAGCTCCCAATAAGGACTATTGTTTCAATGGTCGTCAAAAAATTGTTTTTTGTGTGTTTGTACCATTTCCACCAAGTATTAAATAATAGAGTTCTGTCAATAAAATAATTAATATTGCAGTTATTGGTTTTTGTATTTATGAGGGTATGGAGTAAGGCGTAAGCTGATTTTTTACTAGGAGCTAGGTGGTTTGCTATCTAGTTTTGTACAAGTCACCAATTCATTTTGAAGTTATGTGTTCAGTATATTTATCATTTTACTTCACGGAGAGCAGGCCTGATTTTTGAGAAGCTTCGACTAGCAATGAACAATCAAAAGAAAGGGCTTGAAAAGGTGAAAAGTAAAATGAAAATAAAAATGTGTCTAACGAAAACATTGTTCAGAAAAATGCAGACCCAATTATCGAAGGAAAACTTCCGCTAATGAAAACTTCAACAAAGGGTTGAACATCCTGAAAAAATAACCTCCTGTGTTTCAAAAACTGTAAACACCTTTAATAATAACATTCTTGAAGATTCGTCAGGAAATATATCAAAATATTCTTTTGCTGAAACCCTAAACTCAAGTAGGCCTAGTGAAGACTCTCCAGTTCTACCTGAAATGAGTAAGAACACCTTCGAAATATCAAATGAAATATATGAAACATCTTTAAATACCATTGACCAAGTTATTTGTATTAATCTTAACAATTCGAATGCTGAACCAACGATATTTATTGTAAGTAAAGGTGGCGAGTTGACACCAATTGAAACCATTGTAGAAAATAAAGCAACTTTACCGATATTGTTAAATGTAGTACATCTATTTAGTGGTAATGACTTTGATGACATGTGTGTTTTTGGGAATGATCCACGTGACACACGGTTTCAAATACATGACACAGAAAGAGATAAAACCTCAGAATAATCTGAGATTATTGAAGAAAGCAACGGCTATCCGAGAACAAATTAACGTTGAAGTAGACTTAGGGAGAGAAATAAAATTGGAATCAGTAGAAGAGGCAGGTAATTCCTCTGATTCTGGTAAAGTCAAAAAATCACCTTCAATGAAGAAAATAAAGATGAAACTGATTTTACCCCAAATCCAATAAGGGGGAAGAGGCAGAAAGAAAGTTTTAAGAGAGAAGGGTGAACAGTAGAAAGGTGATGATGGCAAATCAAAATTTGTGGTAGAGAAACCTCCCAAACAAATGAAGCCCATTAAATGTAAATGTAAGTTACTAACTTTTAGTTGTAGTCATTTGTCAGAAGCTGACAGAAAAGAACAGTTCACAAAGTTTTGGAATATGACCTGGAACAGTAAAAAATCTATGTAGCAGGACTAACAGAAATAGGTTTACCAGCAAGATCACGAGCTGGAAAGGTAGAAAATGTATCAAGAAGAAAGTTTTCTTACAAGTTTTATCCAAGCTTTGATAAAAAGAAAATGAGGGTTTATAGACAGACTTTTCTTGATACATTTGATAAAAAATTCAATGATGATTAATATCAAATTTGATAATAAATTTGATAGTTTGACAAAAGGTTGGACAGTTAACTGTTGACTGAAAAGTGTTTCTTTTGTCTTTACCAACAATAGGATCATACTATTGTCGTAAATCTTCAACTAAACTTTATCTAGAACCTATTTGACAAAAAACTCAGAGACAAAAATTAAAAGATAAAGCAGAAGAAGAATATGTTTTACTACAGTCCTTCAATCTTTACTACTATGTCCAAAGTCATAATTTCATAATTTCTGTTAAATCTTATTTAAAGATATTCTGTAACATTACAAACAATTCAAAAAATCTGCAAAAAAACATTTTTAAAAAAAATTTTTTAAGGAGCAAGTTTTTTGTGTCTTCAGTAAAATTAGAAATAAGTGAGTTAGGTGATTTTACAATTAGGCTGATATAATGAACTAGTTTAGTCATTTATTCAACAGTTTTACTTATTTACCTGAATTATATGAATTTCCTAAATGTTCTGTATAATCAAATCCATTTCTTGAGAAATATCGAAATTCATTATCTTCCATGTGTAATTGAAATCTTTCACCATCAAATTTATTTTCAATAAAAAATAATTTGTTTTCAGGAAAGAGCCTCTTAAAGTTGCTAGCATCTACTTTTTTAGACAGCATAGGTCGAAATGCTTCAAAAATTTCTATCTCTAATTCATGCAATTTAACATGTTCATCTTTAAGAACCTCACATACTTTACGTAAACTACTGTTTGATGCATAAAATGCAGCTCCATCTTTATGATAACAGTTTAAAATTGTATTTGATCCAACTCCTAATTTTAAATCTTTTAAAATGATCCTAATAATCCATCGAATATGCTCAGGTGAACACATTTTAAATAAATTCATCAATATATTCTCTGCTTCTTGTTCGTTTTTTCTAGTAGTTAATTTATCTAAACCTTCATTAAGCTTCTGTATCGTTAAATACGTCTTACAATTGGACAAATATTTCCGTATGACGGAATAAACTACATCTCCAAAGTCAGTCGCCTGTCCAGCCATTAGATAAGATTTTGTAAGAACATTTTTGTCATTTCCTGCTGGCAAATCCAACATTTTTACCATAATTCTAGCCACTTTAGCTTCTTTCATGTGATAAGAATCTCGCTCACGATCTAGACTGGGTAACATCAGTCTAAAAATTTGAAAAAAGTTAATAGATGGATCATGTTTTTGTTTTTCAATGATTTTTAAAAATTCTGTTCTGATTAGTTTATATTTCTCACGGGGCGCACTAGTTTGTTTTATTTTTTCCAGGAAACTACAAAATTCGTTAAAATTCATTCTTTTAAACTATGGTAAATATTATTTGGTATACTTGTTTTCATTTATTTTAAAGTTAGGTTAGGTTAGAGTCAACTGTCATACATTTGTCAAATGCAATCGATTCATTTGTGTTCAGTATCTCGATTAATCCGCTGTGAACATATCAAAAATGTTCCGATTTTTTAAAGTAGAAACACCTTGATTTGCCTCTTAAAATTATTTGGTTTTCATTATTCATTATTTCAGTAGTGTTTTTCTAATGGATATAAAGGTATATAATATTCTTTAGTTTGATAAAGTATACTTATCGTACCTATAATAGTTTAAAGATCAAAATGCATTATTTATTTTATGTGCGCTTTGGAAATGCATGATACCACCATAGTACATACCCCCCTAGTAAGGTAACTCCCATATAAAGTTTTGGAAGAGAGTTTTTAGCGCCAAATACGGACGGGCCGAAACTAATTTCATTTGGCTGCAAATTCAAAACGTAAATTCAGAATTTTAGGCGGCAAATTCAAAAAATATGCTCTGAATTTTAGGCGCCAAAATTCAAAAAGTATGTTTTTTAATGGAAAGTAAATATAGTCATAAAATAAGAAATAAAAACTTATTCTATGCCAGAAAATATATCCTCTCTGTCCAAAAATATAGTATACACCTACACATTTTTAGATATATAAATGTATAACATAATATCTGATACAGAGAGAGTGTATATTATGGTACAGGAAAGTTTTTATTTAATATTTTATGACTATATCTGTTTTCCATTACATTAACAAACCAAAGTCCCAAAAATAACAAAATAAAACACAAACATCCTGACACTTGTTTATTTGTATAATTTTCTTTGGTAAAGTATTGGCAACAAATATCCTCCTCCTCCTCCTTACTTAAGCCATTGTTAAGGTGCGCGTGGAGACACTCTAAATATTGTTAACTTGCTGTCTCCATTGGCTGCAATTCTGTACCAGATGAACAACTTCATGAAGGGATTTTTCCACCAATCTTCATTTAATTTTCCCATCATGTTGTGAGATCGTCATTTTGATATACAAATATAGATACCTCTATATTTATTAGCAATGGTTTGTAGTAAGTTCCATACCTTCTAAAATACTTTTCCTTAAAGTACCATATGTAGATAATAAAGTGTAAACCCTAGCATGTCTGAGATCTTGCTCTTCAGAATGATCACAAATTGGCATGTGACTCAATGTTCTCGTGTTACTCAGAAGTAGAAGATCCATGAAAATCTAAAATAATGAAATATTATTAAAATTAAGAATATATTGACTTTTTTATAAAATAAGGCAATGTTTAGGAATGCAGTGATAAGAGTTAAGAGTTTTAATGAGTTTAAAATATATACAGTATATAAATATAAGATTAATATTAGTTAAGATTGAAAGGTAAATTAACTACAAAAACAAAATAGTATCAAGTTTGTATTTACTAAAAGTTTGGTATAATTAGCTGCTGTTCTTACCTGGTGCTTGTAAAAATAAACTCCTAATCCTCAGAATGTTTAATAGCCATTTGTCCAACTTTAACTTTCACCCATCAACAAAAAATATTCTTTGGAAATACTATACAATTTTGGTAATGTACCTTATTCTTTAGCAGGTCTATTAGATATATAAAATTTGATGTATACTGTTTTTATCGTCTACTTCTAAAATTTGGGATACGATTATTGTAAACAGTGTGGTGTAGAATTGTTTAATCTTTTCCTCATAATAAATGTCAACCATTAGGAAAAAAAAGTCCAGTTTATTTTTTGGGTTTGGAAATCGAAATCGACTGTTTGTGTAGTCGGTGCAACCATGAACATAACATTTTTTTACCTTTTATTCTATTTTGTTCCATTTCAACGATGGTAAAACACAATTTTTACAATTAAGATGGATAATAACCAAAACCAAACACAACCAAATCTGAATTTGCAATATGGCGTCCCAATCTAAATTAAATTTCGCCACCGCACATGCGTCTCCCGCTATATTATACCTCCCACCTAACGTGACTAGTAGCGCCGCCGCCATTAAGAACGGATGGGCCCATGCAAAACACTATCCCCTCCCGTCCTATTCTACTTACACTACTATTGGGGTATGTATTGTGGATACCACAGTATTTGTGGCAGAAGATTACAACCGGAAACATAACTGTATCGATATACAGGGTGTCTCATAATTATTTGGACATTAGCTAATGGGTGATAGCTGACATCAAAATAAAGCGTTTGAGCTCAAATTGCTTAGGCAAAATGTTGCTAGTTTTCGTTCTACATAGTGATTCATTCTTCTTCTTCTTCTTCTTTATGTACCGCCTTCTACCGAAGGTTGGCGACCATCAAACGATAGTTTTCTCTGTTTTGTGCCGCATGTATTATGTTCGCAGCTTCTGGTGTCTGAAACCATTGTCTCAAGTTTCTCAGTCAGGATTTCTTCTACCTTTAATCTTGCCTTCCACGATAACCTGTAGCAGACTGTACTTATCATTACGGAACACATGGCCGCTTTGACGTATGACGCTTATGACACGTATGACGGTATGACGCTTTCCTCTTTTTAACAGTTGTTAACAATTCCACCTCTTTAGCCATTCGTCTTAATACCTCTGTGTTGGTCACTCTTTCTGTCCAAGGTATTCTCAGTATGCGTCGATACAGCCACATTTCTAGAGCCGCTAACTTCTTTATAGTTGCTGCTGTTAACGTCCACCCTTCTACTCCGTAAAGTAGCGTAGAGAGTACGTAGCATTTCGTGGCGCGCCATCGGAGATTAATGCTTAGGTTGCGGTTGCTTAAGAGCTATGTCATTTTGATGAATTTGGATCATGCTATTTTAATTCGGATCTTATCGTGTGATTCAATAATATTTTTTTATATTATTTTTAGGGATATATTAAAAACTATTCAACCGATTTAAGTGAAATTTGGTATCGTGCTATTATTTAGTATGCTTAATATGAAAATGATATTTTTTTTACCATTGACACTAGGTGGCGCCAACTGCTATAACATTGGTTCATTAATGTGGCCATAATTTTTTTGTCACTGCGATACTGCTTGACAACTATTTTCGAGCGACAACTGGTTTAGGGCCAGTGTGCTATGGCCGTAAAATTTATACTAAAATGAATTATTTTGACAGATTATATCTACACATAATATTAAGATTGCACTACACTACACTACCCTACACTCTACTACACTACACTCTACTACACTACAGTCTACTACACTACACTAGACCACGCCACACTACACAACACCATACCTAACCTAACCAGACCTAATGACTTAAAATTCAATAAGATCCAACCTTGTACTAAGAGGTATTTACGTACCACGTTATAAAGTTTCATTAATAAAAAGCATAAAATTATGACAAGAATAACGCTTATTATCCTAAATTCAGTATGGTTCTTTAGACCAAGAGGAACTGTGTATCAAATTTTAGAGTAGAGGACTCTCCCTTCAAGAGTTATCGCACAGGAGGATATCTGTGCGATAATTCGCGGAGAATATATTTATTTTAGCCATCACTTACTATTTTTTTTTTGTTGAAAAAATTATGTGCTTATTCCAACCTATATATTTCTGGATATAAATTCTTAACTTGCCATGACAGCGTATAAATATTCACAAAACTACAAAAACATCCAATTCATTCATGTTCTATTACTCGAATACGTCAGTTGTGAGAATGTTTACAACTGCTGTAGAAATAAGATTATTGTTCTGTTCTGCGTATTTACTTATAATGAAAGTATTTACACTCTTATTTGATTTTCAGGAAAAGTCTATAGAACCAGAAAAAGAGAAAAGGGAAATGGAAATTCCTTCGATTTCAATGGAAGAACCCTCTTCTGGAACAAACAGTCCTGATCCTGAATATGAAGACGCAGCTGATTTAGCATCAAGTATAGCAAAATTGAGATCTCTTTTACAACAGAGGTCTTCCGAATCAAGTATGTCTACCCCTGCACTTAGTCCAATGTGAGTATTTCTTTTTTGATCTATGTCATAAGTAATTTTAGTAATTTCATTATATATGGAGGTAAAATGCAAACAAGCTTAAGTCACAAATAAGTAATTTTTCAGGGAGGGCGAAAAACTTGTAGCTTTGCTCTGAAAAAGGATAATCAGTTCCAATCGATGTTATGCAATAGTATTGGTTACAAACATGAGATTAAAACCTTTATTTCAATTTGAGTAGCTAAAAATAGTTTAAAAAATTGATTATGTTTTGGCAATACGACCTTTTGCACGAACTCAGTGGAAATAAGTCGTTTTACATGTAAAATGTTGTTGTTTCCATATTTAAGAAACATTTAAAGTTTTTTAAATATGGAAGTCACAGCGCTCATCGTCCAGACTTTCACCCATTACTTCCTGCTCCTCACCAGTAGCTGCTGTAGTGGGTTCATCATAAATCAAAGTGTCAACCAAGACGTGGGTCAAAAAAACATTTTTTTCAAAAGTTTGTGAACATATTTTGTCTTTCCTTTGGTTAAACATGAGGAAGTGGGAATTCTTTTAGCCTCACTTGTTTAAGATTTTTTCCCTTTCTTTTTCCAAAGTATAAAAGATTTTTTCCTTCATACTTGTAGTTTTTTAAGCCTCTTACCAACACAATGTTTTTGTAAAACTTTCCTTTTTTCAGAAGTGTTCAATTTTTTCTGATGTCCGGTAGCATATTTCCATTCTCTTCAGTTCACTAATTGATTGGATGTCCTGATAGACTCCACTTAGCTTCTTATTATCAATAAGCGGCCAATCTTCTCCAAGTGCTCTTACCTTACCTATATCACTGATTGATGTTTTATGTGTTTCCAAAAAATGAGTCAGTGTTTTCAGGTCAATATTATTTTTATTTTGAGAAACACAACCAGCACTAAACAACCTTAGTACAGAACAGCCCTAAAAATCAGCTTATTTCAAATAGTTAAAGAGAGCCAATGATATTTCCACACTGCCTTTTCCTGCCTGCTTCTCCGTCCAAGTGTAGAACATGTGGTTTTGAGTTTTTAGAGCAGTAACACAAAAGTTATAAAACTACATTTGTCTCGTGTAATAAGCTTGTTGAATTGCACTTTTCGGTTGTGGCTGAATTAGTTGAAGATCAAAACAAAGGCTAACAGAATCAGAAAAACATCCATTTTCATCTACTCATAGAACGCCTTTGCTCTTCTTGAATGACACAAATGATAAACATGCGCATTAAAAACGGTACAATTAGTTTCGTGACGGTTTCCGGACCGTACAAAAATGGCTTGTTGGAACAAACCTTTAGTTTACTAATACTTAACTCACTACTCACATATAATCTTTTGGACTCCTACCTTCTGTAATGTGATTCAGTTTCTCTGAACTTTTTTTTATATACTCTCAACACTTTCCTTCTTCAGATAATTCTTATTTTTGGTAGCTTCTCCTTTCCCTTCAACAGCAAACCCAAAATGCACTTTTTTGGCTATATTTTTATTATAGTTTCTCCACTACCAATAACAGTGCGAAAAAGCTTGAAATATACATTAGTTTTGGCACAAAACAGTTGGAAAACATATTGTATTGAGTACTTTCTCTCAGGTCCAGGTTTTTATTTTTGTTTTTGTTTACCGACCTAGGCCTATGTCTTTTAATTTGTGTTGTATGAATTAGACTGGCAATTATATTGTCTGGTCTTTTCGTGTCTGGAACTTTATAAAATTACATATCTGGTAATTTGTTCACATTTTTCCTTCTGTAACTCTTCTCTTTCTAGTGCCTTCATTTCCTTCACCAACATTTATACTTCCATCTGCCCCATTCATTATCATTCCAATAAAAAAATAATTACCAAGTGTTTTTAAATACTTTGACAATAAACCCTCACACAACCTCAAATTTATAATGGCTCCTCTACACATCGACAGACGCGTCCGCGGACGACATCTCCGTATGCATCTGGAGATGTGTAGATGGAGTAATTTGATCATCTGTTGTTTATATATCACGTCCGCGGATGCGTTTGCAAGATATCCGATTGTTGTCGGTTTTTTTCGGTGCGGACGTCCGATGCCTTTCCACACATCTGACCTCTGACTTCTTCTTTTCTATTTTTTTAAGGATTCTATTTCGATGTACACTCAAGTAGTAGTTGAACGTTCTAAATAGGCATTTTTTTAATGCTCGCGTAGATATTGCTGTAACAAAAATGAATTGGCTGGAGCGCCAATATAACAAGAATGAATTGTTTCTAGTGAAACAATGTAATAAGAAGGGTGAGAGTAGGGAAATGTAACAACAATTTACAGTGTAGCAATAGGGTAAACTCTAAAATGTACCTTGATACACCAACGGATTAATATCTGGAATAACAGAAGATGGAAGGGATTAGATAGAAATAAATTATATAAAAGAAATAAATAACGTGTAAATATGAATATTTAAATATAACAAAAATAATGTTGGCTAGCGACTATGCAGGAGAATGACCACTTGACACTCAAGAGGGATTAGGCCAATTTGCATGCCCTACAGTGACCGTAAGATATAAGAACTAATGACAAGAAATCTACCAAGAAATAAACAGATGAAAGATAAAGTTGCTCTACTGAATGTTTGGGCGCCAGGAAGTTAAATGGTTTCTTCCGAGATATCTTGTATTGCTGAAATATTAAAGGATAGGTACCAAGTGAAATCTTAAATTGTTTTAACCCAACTTTAATATATACCTATTTTATGTACAAATTATTTTAAACCCTTATATATAACAATATAACCCAACACCTCTTATATACAATTAACTTATCTATATTTACAATGAAAACCCTGAATATAATGATAAAACAATTTCCCCTCTAATGTACCTGATAATGTGAAATTTTGACTAAGGTTATGCAATAGTTAAGTATATAATATAAAATGAAATATATAATAATATAAACGTTACAATTATCAAATAAATGAAATAAACCTCTCGGGATATGTGTGCACACTATAACCTGATAACGAGAGATTCCAGGGGAGTTACAATCTCAACCCTTGGTGGACAATAAATGTTTTACTAAATTTACAATGACTATTATTTTAGAAAAAATGAATGTAATTATTATTAAGGATATATTTTGAAAAAAAAATTGAAAGTGAAACAAAAGTTAAACCTTGAAGAGGGCGTTAAAAAGTTGCTACAAATATTTAAATAGAAAAAAAAAAATTAGTTCTTCCCGTTAGTTTCTGCAGGTTTCCCTCGAGATCCTCTGGGAGAACTAGTCGCAGGTGGGTGATACGCCAAACCTGGACACCATATAAAAAAGGAGGTACTTTTAAGTTAAGTCCTTGAAATTCTTCTTAACCCATTAAATAAAAATTACTTCTTGTATTCCAATTCCCAAAAATTAAATAAAAAGTTTCTTCTTCCCAGACCTGCACTGGATTCCGGACGTTGGCGACTGAGAGTGATCCCAACTTAATGTATTTTTACCAAAAACAAAACAAAATAAAATAACCAACTGTTTTTCTTCCACAAAATAACAACTTCTTCGAAATAAAATAAAACTTAAACCAAACTCTGAAACGTGGCACTCTCAGTCGCCTTGAACACGTCTGTTCAATTCACGGACTTCCAAGCAAGTGCCGGTCTGATGGCGCTGCAGCTGTTACGACGATCAGAGCCGTAGGCAGAGGGCGTGATTTATTGCCAACTTTTAAAAATAAAATTTACCGAAGTTATTCAAATGTTTGGTTTAAGAATATTTCAAAATGAATTTAATTTGTAATTAAATTAAAGGATTCCAGTGACAAAGCAGTAAATGGGTATTTAAGTAACGGACTCGTTACATTGCGTCTCCCGGAAATTAACACAAACTGAACGATTTACAGATGTGCCCAGATGTGTGGTCAGCTTGTGATGATACATTGCAGATGCGTCCGCAAACGCGTCTACCGATGTGTAGTAGAGGCATAAGACTCACTGGGTCAGCTGAGTGGCAGTTATACAGTTCCTATTAGTTGGTTGGAAATTAGCTAGTTAGCATGGACCAGTATAGTGAAAATAAGTTGTTTTTCATGTAAAGGTGATTTTTAACATGCTTTACCATTGGTAATAATTGCACTTTGGCTACAACAGAACAATGCATTGGCACATCTAACTTTACTTTGACTTTTGTGTGACTTACGGCTGTTTGCATGTTACCTCCTCATATATCGTTGGACAAGATAATTTATTAGTTTTATCAATTTTTTTGGTATTATAATATATATCTACTTTATTTCAGGTATTGAATTTATGTTTTTATTATTTTTTAACTTTAAATGATATAATGTTTAGGTATAATTTTTATTTTATTTTACTTTTGTCATTAGGTATTGCCTTTTTGCTTAGTGCTCTTTTATCAAAAATATTTTTAGATTATCCACTCACGTATTCGTTGTACATTTTAACAAATGTTTAGTGGCCCTTCCTAGTTTCCTTTTTCTACTCTTTTAATTACTGTAAAATTAGTAAAATTCTTGTTTTGTTATTGTTTTGTATCTTGTACGGAGGCAACTTAAACTCCGATATATGGACGATGTGCGTGGATATTTAAACGAGATTGGAGTATGGCGATGGAGAAGACAAACACTCGACAAGGAAGAATGGAAGAATATTTTGAGGCAGACCAAGGCCCAAGAAGAGCCTTAGTCTATTGATTATTGATTAAGTCATTCAGTTTGTTTGATTTTCCTTAAAATTATTGCTTTTTACGAGACTAAGAACATTTATTGATTTTCTGTGGCATTCTATTAGGTCTAACACTTCTTGAGTTACCACTGTTGTTTAGCTTTTCTTTTACTTCTAAGAAGAACGGCTTCTGCTTTATTCAGGAGTGAATTTTTAATGTTCATAAACCAGGGTATATCTCCAGGTTAGATATGGCGTCAAAAGAAGAAGTATACGTATGCGTATAGCCTTTTCAATCATTTATCATTTCATTTTGTTATCATAATGGTTAAATTGTCTTTCATATACAATACTTTTCAGATAAAACTATCCGCCATAAATAAATTTTGAATTTATAATTTTTAGGAAAAACGCAAAAAATATTTGAAGAGGGAGACATTATGTCATATTTAAACTTTCTGGGAAATCATCTCTTTAGTTTTTTTTAATTACTTCACCCTTTATTTATTCTATATTTAAATTCTACTTTTTGTAATGATTTCAAATATGTATATTTTGGCTTGAATTGATAAGTTTATGAGATAGACAATTTTTCTTTGTTTACACTTGCAAGAAAAAATCGAAATTGTAGGTTTATACTACAAAAGTAATAATTGTGCAAGAGCTGCTGCTAGAATTTTTAATGAAACACACTACAACTTGTAAGTATGTGGCAGTTTGCAATAAAAGCATAACTAATAGGGACTCGGTGTTTCACCTTCTACAGCCTTCCAAATTTTTCATAAGTTTAACTTCCATCATTTCAAAATTAAATTAGTACAAGAGTTAAATAAAAAATATTTTGATCGTCCTCTCGAATTTTGTGAATCAATGAGACAATACATCATCATCATCATCATCATCATCATCATCATCATCATCATCATCATCTTGGTGCTACAGCCCTTAGAGGGTCTCGACCCTCTCAAGCTTTCTACGCCATTCTGTTCTGTCCCTCGCTTGAATTTTCCAGTTGCCGAATCCGATCTTCTCCGCATCTTGTGTTACCCCATCCATCCACCTCAGCTTTGGTCTACCCCGTCGTCTCATTCCCACAGGTTGCGCTGTTAGAATCTTTTTTATCATGTTCGATTCAGGGGCCCGGGCTACATGTCCTGCCCACTGCAGGCGGTTTCGCTTAATTATAGTGGTAATATCTTTACCACCAAACGTATGCTTGTAGATATTCTGCAGTTCGAAGTTATATCTACGCCTCCATATTCCGTTCTCACAGACCGCTCCAAATATCTTGCGTAGCACCTTTCTTTCAAAAATGGATAGAGCGGATTCATCTGTTTTCGTTAGCGTCCATGCCTCTGATCCGTATGTGAGAACGGGGACTATCAGTGTTCTATACAGCCTTATACGAGTGTTTTGAGACAGACGTTTGTTAGCTAAGTACTTTGATAGACCATAATAACACCTGTTTGCAATTATTATTCGCCTTTTTATTTCCTCAGATGTATTATTATTGGGGTTAACCAATGTCCCTAGATATATGAACTCATTGACTGCTTCGAAGTTTTGGTCATTGATGATTAAATTTGTGTCAACATTTCCAGCTCTTGTGTTTGTGTTAGTCGCCATGAATTTGGTTTTATTTTGATTTATATGTAACCCCATTCGTTCTGCTGCTGCTACTAGCTCGGTTAGGATTTCCGCAATTCTCGCCCTAGTTCTTGTTATAATGTCCACGTCGTCTGCATATGCTAGAATTTGGACTGATCTATTAAATATTGTTCCCCTGCTATCTAAATTAGCGTCTCGTACAACTTTTTCTAAGGCGACATTAAAAAGCTGACACGCCAGCGCATCTCCCTGCTTTAACCCCCTATGTATTTGAAATGGGGTTGACGAGTCGTTTTGAATTTTTACTGCTGATAGCATCTTCGCCATTGTCACTTTTATCAAACGTATGAGTTTTTTTGGAATTCCTAACTCATTCATAGCGTTGTAAAGACTTGGTCTTAAGACACTGTCATATGCCGCTTTAAAATCGACAAAAATATGATACATATCTATGTTAAACTCTTGCGCTTTTTCGAGGATCTGTCGTAGTGTAAAGATCTGGTTAATGGTTGAACGTCCAGGCCTGAATCCTGCCTGATATTCCCCTAGAAACATTTCAGTATAAGGCTTTAATCTCTCGTGCAAAATATTTGATAATATCTTGTATGCTGTATTTAGGAGACTTATTCCGCGGTAATTATTGCATTCCAGTTGGTTTCCCTTTTTGTGTAACGGGCAAATTAAGCCTAAGCTCCATTCTTCTGGCATTTGCTCCTCAGACCAAATTCTACAAACAATTTCTCGCATCACCTTGGTGAGCTGCTCTCCACCGTGCTTAAATAACTCTGCTGGGATGCCATCGCTACCTGGGGATCTATGGTTCCTTAGTTTTTCTATAGATGTTTTTACTTCATCTACCGAGGGGGGTTCCACGAGTTCCTCATTTCGGTATTCCAGCTCTATATTGTTAGTAGGTTCCCCTTCCAGCAAATCTCGAAAGTGCTCTACCCATCGTAAAAGGATGTCCTCTTTGTTGGTAAGTAAGTTGCCTTCCTTATCATTACAATAGTTGATTCTTGGTTTGAATTCTTTTCTAATACTATCTATTTGATGGTAGAACTTTCTTGTTTCTCCGTGACTCATATGGCTTTCGAGCCGTTCTAACATGTCATTTTCCGAGTCTCGTTTCTTTTTTCAGTGTATGCGTTTTTCCTCTCTCCTTAAGTTTTTGTATCTATCTATTGTTGTTCTAGTTTTTCGTTGTTGCATGGTTCTAAATGCCTCGTTCTTCTCATCTGTTATTTTTTTGCAGTCTTGGTTGAACCAGTCGTTTCTTTCTTGGGTTCGGGATATTCCCAATGTGCTTTCGGCTGCTAATTTCAGAGCCTCCTTGCAGTTGTTCCACATTTCCGTGCTTGACTGGTCGACTGCCCAGGTGTGTTCTAGGGTTTCTTTTATATGTGACTGGAACTGTTTCTCATTGTTTTCATTTTTTAGCATATGTAAATTATATTTTACTTGTCCAGTGCCCCTTTCTTTCTTGGCATTGGAAATTCTTTGTCGTAACTTGGCCCCTACCATAAAATGATCTGAGTCAATATTTGCTCCTCTGTAACTTCTTACGTCCATTAGGTTTGTAAAGTGCCTTCTGTCAATTATAACATGGTCGATTTGATTTGTGGTGTGTCCATTTGGTGATATCCAAGTGGCTTTATGGATATTCTTGTGATTAAAACATGTACTTCCCACAATTAAATCTTTGGAAGCTGCCAGACTAGTACGCCTTAAACCATTGTCATTAGTAACGTCGTGAAGGCTATGTTTACCAATATAATCTTGGTAGCATATCTCTTTTCCTATCTGGGCGTTCATGTCTCCAATGATTATTTTAATATCGTTTTTGGCACAGTTATCATATGCTCTTTCGAGATCTTCGTAAAATAGATCTTTAATTTCTTCGTATGAGACAATATGAGACAATACATCATTAATAATCCACATGATTGTTAAGCAATATTTGCTTTTCCGATGAATTCTCATTTTTATTAAATGCCTTAGTGAACAGACATAATTGCCGATACTGGGATGAAACTTAAATGGTGCATCGTATCTTGAGTTACTTAGGCAAGTGGTTGATCGTATCAGAAAAATAGTAGAAAATGATAATAACCTTTCCGAAGATTTGGTTGTATTTCAACATGATGAAGCTCCTTTGCTCTACCAGTATGACAATTTTTAAACGAAATTTTTCCCGCTCGTTAGATGGGTAGTAGAAGAGGACAGATGATGGATTGGCCACCTAGGTCACCGAATTTAACACCCCTAGACTTCTTGTGGGGGGTATTTAAAAACAAAAATTTATGCTAATCAACCAGAATCTCTGCATGATTTACGACAAAGAATAGAGAATGAATGTCGACAATTAAATGCAGACAGACGTGGTAAGCAATGTCAGCGAAGAATTTTAAAGAAAGGTGACGGTTTGGTGTGGCATGTCTGCATCGGGGATCATCGGACCCTATTTTTTTGAAGATGCTAGGGGACGCATGCTAACTGTCAACAGTGCAAGATACACTGCCATGTTGCAGAATTGGCTTGGTCAGGGTATAATCCAGGCTTGGCATAATCATGGTTCCAGCAAGACGGTGCTACGTCACACACAGCGAACACTTAAATAAACGCCCTTTCAGAAATTTTTTCATTCACACTGATTTCACAAAATGGTGATATTCGTTTTCCCGCAAAATCTCCTGACCTTACCCCTTTAGATTTTTTTCTATGGGGGTATTTAAAGAACATCGTCTATGATAACCCACCAGCCACCATCGAAGAGCTGAAGCAAAATATTCACAATACTATTAAAAAAAATTCCAGTCAATATGTGTGAGCGCGTCTTTCTCAATTTGCGATTCAGATTGCAAGAGGTCTACGAGCGAGATGGTCAACATCTAACCGATGTGTTATTTAAGAAATAAAATCCGCATGTTCTGTGTGTCTATTTTCGTAATAAATGTTTTGTTAACAGGTTCTGAGTTTTATTAATTTAAATACTAAAATCTACTCTGAGACACCCGATATATATATATATATATATATATATATATATATATATATATATATATATATATATATATATATATATATATATATCCGGTTTTTTAGGCGTTACGCCTGTCCGGTAGGGATCTATGGAGGAGTATCACGGAGCCGCAAGCCCTTATCTCCTGCCGTACTGCTCCACCATAGGCCGATCAGAACCCAGCATATCCTAGTCTAAGCCGCAGATTCATCTAGAATTTTAAACTGCTGCGTTAGACTTTTTGTTTTCTGTACACCGAGCTGGGGCTCGACCCACATCCACTAAACCATTCGACAGTGAAGCGAATGAGAGGCAGCCGCACAGCCCGCTGAGCTATCTGACCGACAGACACCCGATATACTTAACATTTATAACAAAGCAATCATATAACGATATATGATAATGCGATATAATACAATAATATAGTGTAACAAAGTTCCTTTCTATATTTAACATGTAGAAATAGAGTAACTATCTAACATCACATTTTTTTATTTTATTTTTTATTTTTTAATATTACAGATTGGTACAGGCGAAATACTACGGTCTAAAATTTTGGGTTGCTGATAGGTTACAGTTTTTCCAGTCTAGGTATTAAAAGCTAAAAATTTAAAGACTAACAATCATTTTCTGTCATTATCTAACGACACGAGTTAATGCTTTGTACCAAGAATCACAACTTCCACTATAACAGCATGTTATGTCAATTATTTTAAATATATTTACTAATGGTTCGTATACTTTAAGGGGTATGAAAAATAAAGACAAACGACAAACTTCTTTATGCAATTTCTTCCGAATAGTGTACATATCTTCATACTTAATTTTAACATTTTAACTAACTACTTTACTGCTATTGCTTATAAATAAAAGCTAGGCAAATAAAATACCTGCACATATTTTTTTATTTCTTAAAGTTATACAATATTGTTCTGAAACTATTGTCTTTATATATTGTACAATATGTCCAATTAAGTCTTAATAAGAGGTTCTGCATGTTCTAAAACCAAAAATACAATCATTAGATATTAAATTTTTTTTAGGCATCTACACAATTTGTTCAAAAAATGACATGAATGAATGTGATGATATGAATAAGCCACAAATTTACTTAAAATAAGTTTCTTTTGACCTTTCGATTTACCCTTCAGAAATCGTTCTCAAAATCTCTCTATCTATCTATACAGCCCTTTCTGACCTCCTCTTTCTTCTTCCACGTCACTCTATCGTGGGCAATTTGTATCCATTGCGGGCCTGAGTGTTTCTTCAAGTCATCTGACTATACGGTCTCCAGTGTATTATCATCTTATTCCATCTGTCGTCTTTCTGTCTTATGGTATATCATTTTTGTTTTGTTGCGGATTTAAGTATTTCTTTTCTTGTCTGATAACCTGATGTTCAGCATTTGCCTTTCCATGGCTCTTTGTTTTTTTCCATGTATTTTCTATTTTTTAGTATATAGGAAAGTTTTCCGAAGGATACCCAAGCCAACTGTATCCTTCTCTTTATTTCTCAGGTCTGATTTTCTTTATTTTTAACTAGTTGTCCCAAATATACATATTCTTTTACTTGTTCTATAGTTGTTTGTGCAATTGTAATTATTAATTCTTCTGGTTGGTTGGTCATAATTTTCGTTTTATTATAATTCATTTGTAGATCTATTTTTGTTGATTCGCTATTTAATTCATTCATCATATTTTGTAATTCTTCCCTTTTATCTGTTATTAATACAATGTCGTCTGCATATCTCAAGTGATTCAAGTATTGACCATTTATGTTAATACCCCTTTTTTCCTTTGTAATTTCCTCATAACGTTTTCCAAATCTTGATTAAATAGTTTGGGTGATATAGTGTCACCCTGTCTAACTCCTCGCCGTATCTTAATAGACTCCGTTTGTTCAACTATTTTAATGGATGTTGTTGCTTGATCATATATATTGAAAATTAAGTCCGTATATCTATAGTAATTTTCCCATTTTGTAAATAGTTCTTTATTGCCCAAAGTTCCACTTAATCGAATGCTTTTTCAAACTCTACAAATGCCATATACATTGAGATTTGATATTCGTTGGCCTTTTCAATTAATCTTTTTATCGTAAACAGATTGTCACTTGTACTGAGTCCTTTTCTAAAACCGGCTTGCTCTCTTGATTGGTAATTATCTAACTTTGTTGTTAATCTGTTTGTTAGTAGTTTAGTTAACAGTTTGTACATTACATTAAGTAGCGTTATTGGCCTATAGTTTTTCAGATATTTTCTATGGCCTTTCTTAAATAGTAATGGTGTTATTGCCTCTATTCATGTGGTGGGTATTTGTTTTGTATTCAATATTTTATTCATTAGTACATATTATTTTCAGTTGTAACTGATTACTGATTTCTTGGGTTGGTTTTAGTTCTGTTTTATAGATATTGGTATAATATTCGTGAGTTATCTGTAAAATTTCTTTTATATTGTTGGTCTCCATTCCTTCTTTGTTCTTTATGCTATTAATTGGTATGTTTCCCAGCTTCTGCTTTAAGCACTTCATGTTTCTATTTTTTTTTCAATTTTTTCTCTATCTTTTCTTCCTATACTCTTCTTTTACACACCTTTATATTTTTTCTAATAGTTTTGTTTATTTATTTGTATTCCATTTTATTTCTGTCCCCTTGTTCTAGCAATGTTCTTTTTGTTTTCATGAGAATCTTTGGTTCCTGAGATATGAAACTTTCTTTTTTTGTTGTTATCTGTGCTAATTCTTTACCCACTTTCATTAGAGTTTTAGTAAATATCATGTTTATTTCATCGATATGTTTGTGTTCGATATCTTCCTTGGTCGGCAATATTTCCGTTATTCTCTCTCCGTACGTCTGTTTTTCTTGTTTTAGGTTTTCTATGTCTAATTTCTGATTATTTTTCATTTTCTTTCTTGTTTCAAATCTACTATCAATGATCAGCTTGGCTCGGACTAGTCTATGGTCGCTATCAGTTGAAAAGCGATTTAGGGCTAGTGATTTAACCATGGATTTTTGCGTTGAAAGAATATAATCAATTTCGTTTTTAGTTTCGCCATTGGGACTAATCCATGTCCATTTTCTTTGGGGTTTTTTTCTTAAAGAATGTATTCATTGCATATAGTTGCTTCTCATCCAAATCCCCGATGATTAGCGTTAATTTTGATTTCTTCCTTCCATAGCTGTTATTATGTCTTCGTAGAAATGTACAATATGTTTATCGCTGTGGGTACTTGTTGGAGCGTACACCTGTATGATTTTCAAGGACGTTATTTTTAATTTAAGCGTCGTGTATGCTACTCTATCTGGTATGCGCTTGGTACATTGTATGTATTTAACTACTTTTTTATTTATTATAAATCCTACCCCATTGTTGGTGTTTTCTTGATTACCTTTATAGTATAGCCAAATTTTCTGATTTTAGCTGTATTTTTTGTTCTCCTTTTCTTCTAAATCGTATATGCCGATAATGCCCCACTGTATTTTAGTCAATTCTTCCTCTAGTTCGTGGATTTTAGTGTATTCGTTCATGGATCTGTTATACGTTCCTACATTTATTTTTGTCGAATATTTGCCTCCCACAGAATCCTTGAGGCGAACCGGTTTCCCGGTGTGGGATTCCGAGTTAGTAACTCTACCCACCTGGGATCCGATTTCTTTTGCCAGACGGGTTGGTGAGCTGTATCAGCTGCCCACTCTGAGTCAAACGCTGTTCGTAGCCGTCCACTCTGGATCAGACGCTACTGTTTTGCTAGTTTTGGTCCACGCCGGGTATTTCATTTCCCCGATACCACCCATATCAGGAAGGTATTCCCCTATCCGCCACCTTGGGACGCGCCCGATGGGGGACTATACCCCGCACGGGGTATAGTTCCCCTCAAATTACATAACATTAATAAATAACAAAAACAAAATTCATTATACGAAAACATTGTTATTAATTGTTTAAATCGAAACGTAAAAGTAAACTTATTTTAAAGTAAAATTGCGCCTTATTCTCTACTAGCAATTTGTTTACACAATGAATTTTTGACAGAGAACGTCTTATCGCTAGATACAATTTATACATTAGAAGAAATAACACCTCTATTAACACGTTCTGAGGCAATTAAAACAGTTATGATTGTGAGAATAATTATAAAACTCATCGAGAAGCAGCAGTTATTTTTAATAACAGACATCCGAATAAAAATAGTAACCGTACAATAGTTACAAGAATTGTAAATAAATTTAAGGCATCAGGAAGTGTTAATAATAATTTTAATAAAAAAAACGCCAATAGTGGTTTGCCAACGAGGACACAGAAGACAAGTGATGTCTATCTGTAGTAGAACATCCCAAAATGTAATTGCGAAAAAGTATATCTTTGATGCAAAATAACGAAGTGGAGGTATAATGGTAAATATGTTATACCAAATAAATATCATCCAGACAAAACGCAGTTTGTACATATATTAAAGGAAAGAGATTATGATAAACGGTTCGAATTTTGCTGGTGAATACAAAGACAGTTAGAACAGGATTTCCGTTTACTAAGACATATACTATGTTTTCCGAGAGCAACATTCTCTTCAAATGAATTGTCAGTTCACAAAATTGTCGCTAGTGGAATGTCGGTAATCCCAATTTTACAAAACTAGTGACCAATATTCGTTTAAGTCAACGTTTGGTGTGGCATCTTTAGGAATAAAATAATAGATAGTCTGTTCCAAACCCTTCTTTCAGTGCGTCACTAATTTTGACGTCATATAGGATTTTAAGAATGTCGAGAATTATTGCATGACATTTTAGTTCAATCTCACAGTTGCAGAATTGTAATCGGCTAAATGTAAAAAGGTATTTTTTTTTCAATGTAGAATAAAAACTTTAACATTTTTTTAATATACATATTAAAGGTCCCGTTCCGTATAAAAATTTTTATATAAGTAGAATTCGCTTTAATATGCAAATACCCGTAAACGATACATAATTTTCTAAGTTCTTTGTGTAATAATCACAGACTCACGTTTTTTTCTGTCACTTCTCTCTAATGCGTTAGAGAGAATGCGATCAACTATGACGCACTGAAAGAAGGGTTTGGGACGGACTATACCTTATTTCTTTCGACTGTTCATGAATTCCGAACTCTATATACATTTTTTACAAAATGAATTTTGCGACTTATGGATGAACTGCTCTCACAAAAACTGTCAACTCATATGATTTTGACAAGATGGTACTTCATGCCATTCTACAGTAGCTATTAGGAAATACCTCGGAACTTCGTAATGACAAATTAATACACACGTTTTCTGATATTTTTTGGCCGGCAAGATATCCAGACTTATTACTTCACTTAAAACAAAGAGTTTACCAGCAAGATCATTTTAAAGAGATTTATCACTTCAAGAGGTTAATGTCTAAGGCATGTCAGGAAATTACTCACTGAAAAACCACACATCCATAGAAAAGTCATTATAAGTGTGTTACTTCAAAAAGACATGTAGCAGTGAATGTTATAATATTTAAATACGTAAAGAAGCTTAAGACGTTAGACATGAAATAGTTATGTTGTCTAAACAATTAATTGAAACTAAATACAGTTAACAGATTAACTCAAACTTAGAACAGCAAAAGACAATGTGGTTATTGTACATGTTATTTAAAAAGTGTGTAAAAAAACTTATGTAAAAACAATTATTTGCCGAGAAGATCATAAGTCACACTTCCAACTGTATATTATTAGTTAAATGTAATTTTTACTTTAGGTAACATTATTGAAGTGATTAAGATTGTGCTATAGTAATATTAAAAAGTGTAATGAAGTTACCACTATAAGCTTCCAAAGCTTGCAAGATACACCCGGCAAATGGGAGCCGAGTTGCAGACAACAAGGCGAGTTGCCAACCGCTAATGTAATAGAGCGGTAAGTTTAAAGAATATGATATATTAGGTGAAAACCTTGTCACTACGAACCAAAAAATTAAAGAAAAAGGTGCGTAAGATCACCATTTTCCCCTCTGGGATTGGCTTGGAGAAAAATGAACAAACAAGTGAGGTCGATCCAAAATATCATATATATAAGAGTCTGTCTGTCTGTCTATATAAGTTGTAGCTGGTTAGCCAGCCACGGGTGAATATTTAATTCAATCTTAACAGTCCTAGGTTCATAATAATTTGGAACTGAGAAATTAATAAAGTTTCTATGAATCAATCTAAGAATCAATTTAAAATTAAAAATTAAAAATTAAAAAAATTGTAACAATAAAACACTGAAAACTTTGTTTTCAAACTTCCACAAAATTTATTTTAACTATTATCACTACAGCTGTTTCGGCTGATTGCCTTTCTCGAGTGCCGATGCAGACGATGCAGACTTAAGAAAGGCAATCAGCCTAAACATTTAGTTATTAATCATTAATAATAATTAATAACATGAAGTTATTTAATCAAATATTATTATATATATATATATATATATATATATCTATATATATATATATATATATATATATATATATATTGACAAACGAATCAATAAAATATTAGTTGAATATCAATCTAAATTAAGTTATGTCAAGTAAGATAATTTCATTTTATTTTATTTTATTTGAATTTATTTAACAATGAAAATTTAAATAGAATAGAATAGAATAGAAATATGCTTTATTGTCACTGAAAATTATTGAACAATTTTATGGACAAAGCTAAAAAATAAATCAGTCAAATAATACAAAAAGTATAAAACAAAAACAATATAGTAAAAAACAAAATAACACAATTTTAAATTAGTAAAATTATTGTATAACCTACATAATTTGTACAAACAACAACAAATGAGACAAATTGTAGCCACTGCTTGAGACACCCAAATGTAATTATAAACAATACTAATTTTGTTTCTTTGTTATACATTAAGAAACTCGTCAACTGAGTAATATGGTCTTTCTGAGAGATAGATTTTTGTCACCTTACGAAACTTAATGAAGGATGTTGCGGATTTAATTTCTCTTGGAAGGTGATTATAAAGTTTCTTTGCACGATATAGAATAGAATTCTTTACTAGCTGAGTGGACGGGATCGGCAAATAAACGTTACAATCCGAATTTCTAATGGAGTAGCCATGGTCAGGTCTATCGGGAAAAATGTTTAGATGCTTTCGAATCAAACAAACCGTTTCCAAAATAAATAAAGAGGGAAGCGTCAAAATTCCGTGATTTTTGAAGTAAGTCTTGCAATGAGTTGTTTGTTTGAGACCAAATAGATAACGGATTGCTCTTTTTTGCAACTTAAAAATAGTATCAAATTGGGCCGCTGTACTAGAACCCCAAAATGGAAGCCCATATCGAAGATGGGACTCGAACAATGAGAAATATGCCATTTTGGCAGAAGATAAATTTAGTTCCTTCGAAACAGATCTTATTGCAAAGCAAGCTGAGGCTAGTTTCTTCCTTAAGGAGTCAGTATGCAAGGACCATTTGAGATCACTGTCAATGAGAATACCTAGAAATTTCACGGAATTTACGATATTGATTTGGCTCTCATTCAAAAGCAAGGGTTGCATGACTCCTTTATAAGATAATGCTACAGTCTTATCCACGTTAAAGCTAAGTAAGTTGGAGTCTGACCAAGCCTTGATTATAAGTAAATCATCGGTTATAATTGAATGAAGCGTTGAAATATCAGAGCTGCTCCATGTAATACTGGTATCATCAGCAAATAGAAAAATTTTCCCTTTAATTTTCAAGTAAGTGATGTCATTAATGAAAAGTAAAAAAAGAATGGGACCTAATACTGAACCTTGCGGTACTCCACACTCAATATCTTTACAACTAGAGTCGGTGTCATTTATTCTAACCAATTGTTTCCTACCTACCAAGTAAGTTTTGAACCAGTTCAAAGACACACCCCGAATTCCATAGAAAGTTAATTTTTTTAATAGAATGTCGTGATTTACGCAGTCAAAGGCTTTGGAATAGTCGCAGAAAACGGTGGCGGAGGAGAGGTTACTGTTTAGTGATAGATATACATCATGTAACACAGAAAATATGGCATCACTAGTGCATTTATTAGACAAAAAGCCGAACTGATTTTGCGATAAAATATTATATTTAAGGAGAAAGGGCATAAGTCGAACTTTTATAAGTCTTTCAATAATTTTTGATAGTGCTGGTAACAAGGCAATAGGTCTATAGTTGGAGGCATCAGATTTTTCTCCACCTTTATGAAGAGGAATGACGATGGCAGTCTTTAGGCAGTTAGGGAATGTACCTTTTTCAAGGGAATCATTTACTAGCGAGACCATGACGTCCAAAACATTATGCGGTAGATTTGAGAAAATTTTAATAGATAATCCATCTGTACTACAGGACGATGTGCTTTTTATACTACGAATTGTTGAAATGAGTTCCGTCTTATCAACTGGTCTTAAAAAGAAGGTATCAGCAATGTTTTTTGAATTAGAGAGATAGGAAACTGGATCTTGATGTGGCGAAATAGTTGAGGTTATATTTTTACTCACATTAACAAAGTAATCATTTAGATTTTCGGGGTTAGGAAAAGAAAAGGTTTGATCAGCTGTACTGGTTTTATTTCGAAAATCGTTTATTATTGACCAAGTTTCTTTTGAAATATTTTTGGAGCTTGTTAAGCGATTATGAAAGTAGGATTTTTTGGCTACTTTGAGTAGTTTTATATAGCATTTTCTGTACTTGTTGATATAATCAGAGATGGGGATACTGTCATTAAATTTTTTAATATATAGCAGAGACCGCATATTTTTCGCAGATATGCGAATGCCTTTGGTAATCCAAGGTTTATTGTGTTTTGGCCTGATGTTTAATAGAGGAAATGCTTTATTAAAAATAGATACAAGTCTATTTAGAAAATCACTAACATTACAGTCAATGTCTCCAGAAGAAAAACTCCAGTCAGAAGTCAAGCATGAATTATAGAATTTACGAAAGTTTTGAGTGGAAAAAATCCTACCTAATCGTCGGGTTTTTGAGTGAGGTGTTTGTAAACTGCTAAACTTGGTATATACCGTTTCATGATCAGAAAGCCCCCCACTAATAACTGTAGAATGGACGTCAGCGGGTGGAAAATCGGAAACCACATAATCAATTGTCGACGATGATGTTTTTGAGATTCTTGTTGGAGAATTAACGTGCATTGTGAGACCATATGATTCAAAAATAGTTACCAAAGACAGTTGGGTCGCACAAACAGCAGCGTAGTCAATATTAAAATCACCACATAAAATTTTTCTGCTTTTAATGGGCAGAATATCTAACAAATTTAGCAGGCTCTGAAAAAATAGTTCAGTATCAGAGCTAGGTGATCTATAAATGCAAATAATGTATAGATTAAATTTCTTATTAAAAATCAAAGAAAATTCGAAGTAGTTTTCACCCAGCAAATAGTCATATTTCGAAACTGAAGAAAAATCATTGTTATTTGAAAGAATCAGAGTGCCACCATGAGCTGAACTTGGACGATCATACCTAGCAATTGTGGTATATTCTTGAATGAAAATTGGCTCATTAACTTCAAGCCAGTGTTCCGTCACTGCAACTATCTGGGGAAACCCTAATTCTTCCAGAAACAAAAATAATTCGTCTGTCTTATTTCTAATCGATCGAATATTAATAAGAACCATGCCAAAGTTGCTAGCAGTTAAATTTGAGGATTCTAGACCCTCAGAACACGTCGAAACATTTAAAAATTTCGTCTTGGAGAAGCGGTGGAAAAGTAATTTGTATGACATTCCCTTGATCTTTGCAGATGGATAATTCTTTCAGCAGCGATAAAGGACCTAAACGCAGCTAGATCTTCGTCTACCTCAGCTGGACCAATTCCATAGGCATCATGAAATTTCAAATAAATTTTTCGCAGATCTTCTGTAGTCATGGAAAGTCCCTCAGAAGCCAAGAATAGTTTGATGCTTGTTTTCGTAAAACCCCCATAACAAACCGAAGCAGGTTGGTCGTACAGAAAGGCAAGATGCAGTTTGATGGCTTTTAATATCTCTGGTTCTCTTAATCTTGCTAGAAGATAACGATCGTTGGAAGGGTCCGTGTTCATAGTTAATCTAACCTTCGGTGGGGTCATAGGGTCCAGATTTACAGTAGGCGTTGCAATATTTTCTTTAACAAAATTAATGTGAGAATAAGGATGCGGTTTTGATTTGCAAATTTCAATTGCATGTTTATCTGAGACTACATTTATCTTTTCCCTGTATTTGTTAATGAATTATCTTGGCTAACGGGGCTTCTAGTATTCTCCATGGATTTGTTGTTTAATTCTGGTGATGACTCTAAATACCGTGGTTCAGAAGTTGGAGATTCAATAGACCATTTAATGTGAACGTTGGGTGGCCAAATTTCCTTATTAAATAGTAGCTTAATGGAGGATTTAGACTTCATACCTATTTTGAATGATGAACCATTAGAAGGACCTTGTCTTTTCAGCAGGGCATAACATCTAATAAACTCCTTTAACCCTAACTTCTCTTTAATAAAGTGGACCACTTGAATAGGAGTATATTCTGGGGATAGGTTGCTAATAACTACATATTGCCACTTTTCTTCTGCAGTGTTTGAACTTTGTTGAGGAACTACTACGGTCTCTTGAGTATCATCTGTTTGAGTGGCCGAGGTGACGCAAACAGAATTTTTCATAGATACCTCTGTCTTTTCTGGTAGAGTGGGTATTTTATTGTGAAGTTTACAGATTTGATTTGAAATTTGGTTAATATTTGATGAGAGCCTTTCCAAGCCCACTTTAATATCAGCTGAATTAGAGTCATGCACCTGAACCTTGATAGTCTCATCGGTACAGCCGAAAAAAACCGTCGATATATTGAAGATATCTTGTTCAATTTGCCTTATAGATTTTACAACCTTTTCAGCATTAAGCAAATCACTTGATTTATGGATGTCGTCAATTTTTTTTGTAAGGTAGTCCAGCTTACTATCATTTTTAGTTAGTAAATCGTAGATCTCCATAAAAACAGGCATATTGTCGGTTATTTTCTTGGTCGTATCAATTAGAGCCTCAAAATTCTCTAGGGGCAATTGGTTTCTTGACAAATTTGATATTTTGTCGTTTAAATATCTTAAGGATGGAGAATCACATAATGTACAACAAAATCTCAGGTGGTGAAATTTTTGGTTCAATATTACTTTCGTGGTCACTTTATCTAGACCAGAACATTTCATGCAGAAATATCGTCGGCAATCACCGCTGCATCTCAATCTATTATATTTGTCGTTCTCTGCAAATTCAATATTGCAATTTTCGCACTTGTAGGTCATTGTCAATGGATTAAACAATAATTTAACTAGGTCAATATCAAAAATAGATAAACATAAAACACGCTATACACTTGTCAGCAAATAACAAAATTTCTCACCGTACTCCAAACACCGAAACTAATACAAACAATATGAGTAATTGCTAGCCACTAACAAAACAAAACACAACCGATCACTTCGGCGACTAACTAAATACTGAATAGACACACACCTTAGGGGACAATTTTAAAGTAAACAACACATTAAGCCTAATTCTGCAATATAAATGCATGATAAATTTGGCTTAAGTTACTAATGTCCGTTCTCTTATTAAGAGTGTTAGGGTGAGTATCGAACACATTTCCAAAAACTGCCTTTTAACGAGATTGCGTTCATTGCCAAGAATCTTAACTTCATTAAAATCAACTTTGTGATTAGTGTTAATAGCAGCTGGGCAAGAGCAAAAGTATGCTTAGATAAGTTAATATCACTACGGTGTGTCGTAAGACGCCATCTCAGTGATCTCCCTGTCTGACCGGTGTAGCACGAGTCACACTCAGCACAAGGTATGTAATAGATGACATTTACTTCTTCCAAAAGGGACAAGGGTGTTTTTGTTTTAGAAAACAAATTACTGATAGTCTTGGCATTCTTAACTGCAATTTTAATAGGTACATTATTATGTTTGTACGGTTTAATAAGTTTTTCCGTAACTTGAGGGAAATAAGGTAAAGAGAAGTAATGGGTAGTTGGAATCCCAAGTACAGTAGTAGGCAGAACAGTGTTATTAATGGAATTATTTGATATTATTCCAAGTTGGTCACCATTGCATATGCCATTTAATGAGGAACGATAGCTTTGTAAATAAAGGTATTTATTAATGAGGGGGATTAATAAACAAATCATAATAATCATCAAATGTATGAAAAGATAAGTATGGTTATGTGGGGACTCTAGTCAATTGAAAAAAAATCCTGATGTTTTCCTATTTAATACTATTAAGAATACCTATTACTTATTAATCTTACTAGTTTACTTGCTATCTTGTGTTTAATTTGCGCAATAAATTATTATGATGTTATATTTGAAACTCTTTTCAATTTGTATATAACTATTAAGTTAATGGTTGAGCGCAGTGAAATAATATTTTTCATTTATTGGCATACAGTCCTTTTTTATTGGCACGTCAAAGGGTTAACTATCATTTAAACAATTATACTGTGATTAAAAAGTTTTAATGTTAAAATTTATCTGTTTTAAATGAATGTTTTAAAGTTATAATGTGCAGGTATAACTTTCTATTAATTAACAATTCAAATTTCTTTTAAATCAATAATTGTGCTAAAAACGCTTTGTACTTTTTCTATTTTTTTATATAATAAGGTTTTTAGGCCCCCAGACGAATTAATGCAAAAACCTTTAGAAAGTGAAAATGCTTTGGATCCGGATGAGGTGGACGGTATGATTCCAAGCTTCTACAAGTTTTGTGCCAAAACTGCCACTGGAGTTTTGGATAAAACTATTCATTCCATTAAGACTGCACTACCGAGCCATGTTCCAGGAGTTGAACACTCTGATGATGCTTGGATTTTTCTGCAAACGGACCAAAATGTGAGTTTTGTCAAAATTATAGATTATTTTCATCTTTTATTTGCGAAAGAAATAAAATAAAGTCTTATCTAATGAAATTAGGTATTATCTAATAACATTTGGGACAAAAGCTGAAACTCTTTGATTTTATTTCGATTCGACAGTTATTATAGATACAAAATTACGGTTCTATGATCGTAACCATCATAAAGAAACAATCCACGACACAACAAATAATATCGGAAGAACATTATGCAACCTAGCTAATTGAAATATAGAAGATATCAAAGTAATATGAATGATACTTTTTCTAACTCATAAAGCTGGTATACAAGAAATGGGAAACATGGAAAAACATCTTAAAAAGAAGAGTACAAGAAAAAACTAAATATAAAATCAGCCGAAGTAACAACACAAAAGAAATATGAAGACAGATGGGAATCAATTAATAAAAGAACTAGAGAATATGAAATATAATGCTAATCTATTTGGATGGCTAAAAACAAATCAAATGAAATGTAGATTCATGTCGTTAACATCGGTAGAACGATATTCCGAATAGTGTTTTGATGACATCTTCGATGAGACCCCAGCTTTCTACTCTTCCGAAGCTTCTGTCGTTTTTAATACCAGTTCTTATTTTGTAACTGTGATCCCATTTGTACTTTATATTGTAGCCCAGGTAGCAAATTTGTTCTACTCTTTCTAATGGTTTATCGTTTATTATTAATTCTCGTTTATGTTGATGTTCTTATTAATAATTGTTATTTTACTTTTTAGAAACATATAGAAACTTAGAAACGACAATATCATCCATCATTATCTTGAGCCAATCTGCATCAGTAGCCAGAAGTACAATTTATCTATATACATATATATATATATATATATATATATATATATATATATATATATATATATATATTATATATATAATGTAAAATTAATACTTCTTGGGTTAGGTTCAATAAAGATATGTTACATGTGGAACTAGATTTTATTTTCCATTGCAATTAATCAACGTTTCGGCAGGAAACCCTTGCCTTTGTCAAGATTTTTTCAAGGGTTTCCTGTCGAAACGTTGATTATTTGCAATGGAAAATAAAATCTAGTTCCACATGTAACATATCTTTATTGAACCTAACCCAAGAAATATTAATTTTATATTAAATGTAATACGGTTCATATATATATATATATATATATATATATATATATATATATATATATATATATATCGATTTAAAATGTTTTCCTACGTCATGATCTGCCAATTCCAATTCCTGCTTATACCCCAATCACCATCCTGTCTCTTCTGTTGCTGCTCCCTCTAAGCACATTTTTGCCTAGGCACGTAAATTTCCAACTTTTGGTCCAGTCTTCTTCTTCTTTTTCTACTTCCTATCCGTTTCGGATGTTGGAAATCATATTGGCAATCATAACCTTGCTCGCTGCGGCTCGAAACAGCTCCGTTGAGGTTTTCTTAAACCATGTTCTTAAATTCCGCAGCCATGATATTCTCCTTCTACCGGGTCCTCGCTTACCTTTGACTTTACCTTGCAATATAGACTGTAGCAGGGAGTAACGGTGCTGATTTCTCATAACGTGTCCCAGATATTGCAATTTTATGCGTTTGATCGTAAACACAATCTCTGGTTCCTTCTTCATTTTTCCTAGAACTTCCTTGTTCGTGATCCTTGCTGTCCATGATATTCTCAGCATTCTTCTATAAAGCCACATCTCAAATGCTTCAAGTTTTTTAATAGTGGCGTCTGTAAGCGTCCATGCCTCCGCCCCGTACAACAACACAGAGAAAACATAGCATCTCAAATGTCTCATTTTTGTATCAAGGGATATGTTGTGACTTTTGAAGATGGCGCTCATTTTGTTAAAGACCGTTCTTGCCTTTCCTATGCGGCACTTTATTTCCTGTAAATTGCTCCACTGTTCGTTAATAATAGTTCCCAGGTAACAATACTGTTTTACTCGCTCTATCTGCGTCCCATTAATGTATATATGAGCCCCATTTATATTCTCCTTGCTGATAATCATTTGTTTCGTTTTGTGGGTATTAATGTTTAGTCCGTACTGTTGACTGTACTCGTTTATTCTGTCCATTAGCCTCTGAAGTCCCTCTAAACTATCTGCTATCACCATGGTGTCGTCGGCATATCTAACATTGTTTACTCTTTCACCATTTAGAAGGATGCCTTCGTCTATTCCGTAAAGAGCCTCGTTAAAAATTTTCTCTGAGTACATATTAAATATCAACGGCGATAGGATACATCCCTGTCTAACTCCACGTAGTATTTTTATGTGATCTGTTTCTTCTCCGTTAATTTTCATGTATGCGGTCTGATTCCAGTAGAGTTCTGAAATTATTCTGAGGTCTTTGTCATCCAGGTCTGCCTCTTTTAAAATTTTTATCATCTTTTGATGTTGAACTCTGTCAAATGCGTTTTCGTAGTCGATCAAGCACGCGTATACGTCGCAGTTAACGTCCCTGCATCTTTGAATCAGTACCTGTACTCCAAAAAGTGCCTCTCTGGTACCCACTGCGTTAATGAAGCCGAACTGTCTGTCCGATATTTGTTTCCTCGCACTTCTTATAAATTCTTCCATGGATGACTCTAAGAAACAGTTTCAACATGTGGCTCATTAGGCTGATTGTTCGATATTCTTCGCACTTTTTAGCCCCTGTTTTTTAGGTATCGCTATGAATTCTGATTCTAGCCATTTATCAGGGATGATTCCTGTATTGTAAATTTTATTGAAGACAGCCGTGATCCAAATTATTCCTTCTTCCTCCAAGAGTTTTAAAAATTCAGCTTCGATATTATCAGGCCCTACAGCTTTCCTGCTTTTCATCCGTTTTATTGCTTCTTCTACCTCGGATTTAAGTATGTCCGGCCCGTCATCCTCTCTGAAAATGGATGCCTATAATCCGTTCTTTGATCTTGAAAAAGTGTCTCCAAATATATTCTCCATCTGTCTTTCATCTCTTGGGTGTCAATGATTAATTTTCCATTGGTGTCTATGAGTTTCATTTGTGTTCGCTTTTTAAAAGTACCCGTTATTTCTTTTACCTTTTTGTGTACATTAAAATTGTCATGCTTGGCTGGTAGTCTTTCTATTTCTTTACATTTCTCTACAGCTTCTTTTTCTTTAGCTTCTCTTATTTTTCTTCTGATGTAAGCCTGCATTTTTTTATACTCATCTTTATTTCCTTTAATTAACCTTCTGCGTTCCATTAAATGAAGGATTTCTGGAGTCATCCAAGATTTCTTCTTTGTTTCTTTGTTTGGTTTTAGCAGATCTTGTTTAGTTTTCTTAATTATTTCTTCGAATTGATTGATTTCTCGTTGGATGTTATTTTCTTCTTTTAGTTGTTTAACTTGGTTGTTAATATATTCCCCCACTTGCTTTTTAACTTCCGGATGTTGCAGGGCTGTCATGTCGTAGTTAGGTCTAGACTTTTTCTTTATTGTCTTCAGTCTCACATCCATGACTCCCACTAAAGGTGTGTGGTCAGATTCAATGTCCGCTCCTGGATATGTTTTGACAGATTTAAAACTGTTTCTGAATCTTCTATTTACCAATATATAATCTATCTGGTTTCTAATTACGTTATGGGGTTTATCTGCTGGTGCCTTCCATGTATACAATCTCCTCGGTGGTAGTTTATAAAATGTGTTCAGAACCACTAGCTTGTTATCTTCTGCGAATATTTCTAGTCTGTCACCTCTTTCGTTTCTTTGTCCTATCCCAAAAGGTCCGATTAGAGACGTTTTCCGTTCGGCCCCAAGTTTTGCATTGAAATCCCCCATTATGATGCTGACCTCATGTTTAGGTATTCGTTCTAATATGTCCTCTATGCTTTGGTAGAGAGTCTCTACTTCCTCGTCGTCTTTATCTGCAGTGGGAGCGTATATTTGTATTATGTTTACATTCACTGGATTGGCTCTTATTTGCAGTAGTATTACTCTGTTGGACACTGGGACAAAATTTAAAATACATCTACTAATTTTTCTTGTTATTATCACACCAACTCCATGCTCTAGCTTTCCATCTAGTGACCCTGAGTTGAATATTCTGTGATCTTTTTTGTCAATGTTTCCTGTTCCGGGCCATCTTATCTCACTTATTCCCATTATGTCAATGGTCATTCTTTCCATTTCCTGAATGGCATTGTCTATTTTTCCACTCCTTGCCATAGTTTTCACATTAAATGTGCAAATTTTTAAAAATTGTGGTTTTGCTGCTTTTTATTTTTTATAGGTACTCATAACTCCCCCCCCCCCCCGGAGATCCGATTGGGGAACTTACTCCGGAATCGTATTTAGTTGTGAGCATTACCATATATGATTTTATACTAGGACTATTCAATGGAATCTTTAATGTAGTGGTCCTCGGCCTTCTACATCCTTATGCCGTTGACCTCCACTGAGGTTCCTTCGCCTTTAGGGCCAGTTTCCCAACCCCTGGACAAAAGAGTGCCCTGTCACTTACCAGCTCATCTGCCCGAAGCCGTTGGCCAGTAAGTGGGGGATTGCTTATACCGGCTATCCTTCGGTGAAATAGGTAGGGGGATATAGGGAAGGAATTTGGGGTTTGGGTAGGATAATATTGGGGTTTGGACCTGGTTTCCTCTAATTAGAGAATGGAGGAAAACCAAGAGCTCGCGTGGGCAGGGACGCTACCTCCCTGGGGTAAGTCTACCCTCTATCGGGATCATAGAGGGGTACCTACCCGCTACCACCTGGTCCAGTCTATTTCCATATAATTAACTCACTCTTTCTTGCTCTAGACTTTTTCGGTCGTATCTATTTTCTGGTAATTTCTCTATGTCATATTCTTCTTTTAATATTTGTGGTTTCGCTACATCAAATGGGTCTTGGTCTTCAATAAGTAATGTTCACTGCCACAAGTGGCTCCTCTGTACACTCATACATCTTATAAAATCATGTTTATCTTTTGTCTTACGATTGTGTAGTATATGAAAGATTGTACACCTTGTATATTTTGTCTCCACGTATATGTTGGTGTATATCTTGGTGTTGGAATCCGTTGGCAATTTTCATTTCGTTTTATTCACATACAGCAATTAGTCTAGTACAATTATTATCATTTACATTGACCTCACCAAATTCACCTATGACTGTATTTTCTATCTGTTCTACTGTTCAAGTCTCCAATGATTATGATTTCTCGAGCTCTGCCGACTTTAGTAGTTTCTGAGCGTAGTTTCTCAAAGATACCATCTTTAACGTTGACCAATGCATCATCATTCACTGCATATATTCCTATAATTGTTAATTTGTGTCCTCTAATTATTATCTTCATTTTTATCAGGTCTGCCACTGATGGTCTGCCGCATAGTTATGCAGTTCCGAAATTTTTTAAAATTCTAATTTTTTTCTGAGTATCGGGGATGCCTCAACCCCCGACTTGAAGGACCAAGGTTTAATTTTTGAGTATTCCTTCTTCATTCATCCCTTCATCCGCTAGCCGAAACTGGTGAGGGCAATCCCCTATCCCCCTCCTGGGAACGCGCTCTCTAGGGGTTACAGACTCCATCGAGAATTTCGCCACCTTATCTAATATTACAGTATGCATCCTTATCGATATCGATGTCGATTGATATTCGAAATTACTAAAACATGGAAATACGCCGCAATTTACCTAAGGAAGTGGTTCAATACGACTATAACCGGACTATTCCGAATAGCTGCAAGTACTGTTAGGATAGCTATGCTGATCGCCAACATCCGGAATGGATAGGCACCGTAAAAAGAAAAGTGTTTTACCAAAATTTGGCTATCGAACTTTATTTCATTGTCAACTATTTTTTTAGTAATATTTGCTACTTTGCTTAGTACATGTTTCGAATGTTCTAAGTACCGATCCTTTTCATTATTCGGACATTATTGGCTGACCAGGGATTCTTAGTAGCCTCTCCCCATTTTAGGTTTTATTTTTAGTCAATGGCGTGTCCTGAGGAGATCTTTATGGATCTTTATTGTGGTAGTCATCCCGTGGCTTTTAACATCTTTATGCCATTGCCTATTTCTTATTCGTTCCTTTGCCTATGAGATCAATCTCGTTACCTCAGGACAAAAAGGTGCCGTACGACTTATCATAGTAGTATACCATCAACTTTGTTTAATTTTGGTAATGAATTCTGTCCATGTTTCGATTTTGTTCTGTTGGTTTTCAAATTTAGTAGTAGTTCTGATTAAAGGCTATTAGATTGTGGCAAATAGAAAACCATAACCAAAGAACTTCGAAATCAATAGTTGTAACTTTTTTTAATATTTGCAACTAAGGTTTAAGTAATCTTTCTTCAAAGTTATTAATAATTTTACAACTTTACATACTAACTAACGCATAATAGTCACCTTATTTTAGGAAGTTGATATTTTGTCAAGAATGAAAAAATTGTTGAGCGAAAGAAAAGAGTATTGTACCTTGGACACTGAAATTGATACCGCTTACGAAGCCATCGATTCCTTAGACACATTCCAGCAATCGTTATTTTCAAAAAGTATGGAATTCGAAGGTAAGAATTAGTTTTAAAGTAAATAAATACTGACAATCTTATTACAATGTCAAAATGTAATGTTTAAAATATTTATGCAGGGTGTCCAGGAACTTTCTTGACAAACTAATACCGGTGATTCCTCAGATAATTTTAAAACAATTTAACCCAATTCATTTTGCCCGAAAATGTTTCCTAAGGGAACTAGAGGTCTTTGAAGATTATGCCTTGTAGATACATTTCTAAATAAAATCATTCTTTTAAAATAAGTAACGCTTGATACCAGCAGATACCAACAGTGATCATACACTAATAATAGCAAAATTAAAACAAGAACTACCAACCAGCATTCGATCGAAATCTAGGTGGCGAGAAGAAGAGAAGTTAAAAGAATATACAGAAAAAAGAAAAACGAACAGCTAGAAAAGCAATTTCAAAACATAGAAGAAACCTACTTAAACAAAGAGGTAAACAATTTCTACCAAGAAGTTAAGAAATCCAGAGAAATTAAAAGAAACAATTCACATTATTGCAGAAACAAAGAAGATTCCTAGGGGAGACAACAGAAAAATTAAACAGATGGGCGGAATACTTTGAAGATTTATTAAGTACAGACCAACAAGAGAAACTCGAGGGAAATGAGAATTGACAAGAAGATAAAGAAGGGATTTGAGAGGTACCAACTTTTAATGAAGTCGAAGGAATAATAAGAGATCTAAAAAATAACAAAAATGCAGGAGAAAGTGGTATCCCAGCTGAGATTAGAAGTAGTCTGTCTATAAAATTGCAAAAATTTTTAGGAAAAGATTAACGAAATATGATAACAAAGTGATTGGGAAATACCAGGGAGGTTTTAGACAATTAAAATTAACTACTGATAAAATAAGTACCTATGTTAAAATTAATACAAAATAATAGCTACGAACAAAACTTATTAATACATATGTTATTTATTGATTTTTAACAAGCATATGTATCCATCATCAATCAGCCAATCGCCCCCACTGCTGGACATAGGCCTCCTCAGTTCTTTCCAGTGTTTTCTACACTGGGCCGCTTGTAGCCAGTTTCCCGCTACACGTTTTATATCGTCGGTCCATCTAGTTGGTGGTCGTCCTCGGCTTCTTTTATAGTTTCTGGGCCTCCATTCCATAATACGTCTTGTCCACCGTCCATCTTGTGCTCTGGCTAAGTGCCCTGTCCAGTTCCACTTACGCGACGTGGTTCTTTCGATGACGTCTTGAACTCCTTTGCCTAATTTGTTGGTTTGTTATGTGGTCTCGAAGGCTCACGTTCAGCATTGCACGTTCCATGGCTCGTTGCGTAACTCTGAGTTTATTTGCAGATTTTTGCGTGAGTGTTAAAGTCTCCGCTCCATAAGTTTGTACAGGTAAAATACATTGGTCATAATTATTTCATGTGTTTGATTATCCCTGCGTATTTTGATTTCGTGCCCCAGATATTTGTAAGTGTCTGTTTGTTGTATGTTATTATTGTCAATAGTTATATTTTCACTCATTACGAGATTTGTCATAAGTTTAGTTTTCTCAATGTTTATCGTTAATCCTGCTCTTTCAGACAGACTTTTAAGCGAATGCATCATAGAAACTGTATCTTGTAAATTATCTGCGATTAACACAACATCATCTGTAAATCTTAGGTGGTTTAATCTTTCTCCATCTATATTGATGCCCATATCTTGCCATTGAGTGCTCTTAAATATTGACTCTAGAGCTGCCGTGAACAATTTTGGTGAAATATTGTCTCCTTGTCTAACTCCTCGACCTAAGCTGAATTTTTCTGTGTCTTCGTGTAGTCGTATACTTGATGTAGCGTTCTCGTAGATGTTTTTGATTAGTGTCGTGTACCTGTAATCTATTCGGCTTTGATTTATTGCTTCCAGTATTGTTTCAAACTCTACAGAATCAAAAGCCTTCTCGTAATCGACAAATGCAAGAACCAGTGGTATGTTGTACTCGATGCACTTTTCTATTAAGACTGGTATGCAAATGGTCATTTGTGCCATATCCTGCCCTGAAGCCTGCCTGTTCTTTGGGCTGATAGAAATCAAGTTTAGGTGTCCATAAATCCATATAATATATGATAAATATATGAGGCCATGAGAACATTAGGAATAACAAAGAAGCTGATAAGGCCAGTAAGAATGACGCTTAGGAACACGATACATAGGGTAACAATAGAAGGAAACTTTTCAAGACAGTTCACAGTGAATAGAGGTTTAAAACAAGGGGATCCGCTATCAACGAGTTTATTTAAACTAGTATTAGAACAAATCTTAAGAAGGTCAAATATGATAATAGGACAATTTTTAATAGCAGGGAATAGTGTATAGCGTACGCGGATAATGTGGTGATACTAGCGAGAGCAAAAAATCTAGAAAAAGTTTTCCAAAAATTTGAAAAGAAGCGAGAAGGTATGGATTAAGAATAAAGCAAACAAAACACAATATATTTAATTATTTTTGCGTCGCCGAGTTGATATAAACACATTTTACAGTTTATTAATATATCACAGACGCATATTCTTTGGTATTTTTTTTTCTCGTTTTCCGCTTAATGTTGCGTTTCAAATAAACATCCACTCAGATCGCAGAGAAGGTTATGCGGGAAAGCGAATGATTTTTAAGAATTACATCACTCTCGCTGAGGTCGCTGTCAGGGACAGTTGGCTTCAGTGTTGGTCCAAATTTTACGTCAAATTTAAAATGTTTTGTGTTTATTGTCCCTTCTCATGGAAAATGTTTAGCAGTGTTAAGTTAAATGTGTAGGTACAGTTTAAATGAGGTTTGAAAGTTTGGAAAGAAACAAATAATAACAAATATAGTAAAATGAAAGGAGCAGAGCTGAGCAGCAGTCTATAGTTTTGAAAAAGTGTCAGAATTTGACTACTTATAAGTAACCATAACGAACACGGGAGAAGAAATAAAAGAGATAGACAAAAGATTAATAAAAGAAAGCAGAGCGATGGGGTCACTAAATTCAATACTGAAAGCAAAAAATGTGTCAATAACAGCTAAACTGCGAGTCTACGAGATAGTAATTAGACCCACAGCAGGAAGAAAGGAAAGTAGAGATCTGGGAAAGAAAGGTGCTCAGAAAAATCTTCGGAAGAATAAAGTCGGCAATTATATTTGAAGACGAACAAATAAAAAAATAATGAGGATGTATAGAAAACCAATACGAACTTAATGAGCTAGATGGCCTGCTCACATTATGCGATTGCCAGAGAACCGAAAGGGTAAAAGACTACTGAAGTAGGGAAAATGGGGGAAAAAGAAGTTGACGTCTAAAGAAGAAATGGTTGGAAGATTTGTCAGAAATAGGCGTGAAAGATTTGAGATAAAAAGCAAGGAACCGAAAAAATGGAGGGAAATAACCAAGGTTTTGGATGCCAGTGTAGTGGTATATTTATTAGTGTAAACAGCAAGTGAACATTTTTAATTTTGGAAACCAAACGCATTATTGGGCATATCCAGTGGAAGAGAGTTGGGTGTTGGAATCAGATTTGCTCCAGAAGTGAAATTCTGTGACGTATATTCTACATTATGTGTAGTAGTTGTATTGGAATCAGCAGTAGAGTAGTCAGACGGTGATGGAGTAGAAAAATAAGTGCTTGAAAGATATGCAGACTCCTTTACCCTTTTCTTTTCGAAATGATCCTAACAGATCGAATTTCTTATTTAGTGAAAAATGCTGAGGATGTTTGGCTCCCTTTTGAAGGATAATAACTTTGGATATGATCAAAAAGCTTGGAGTTGTTGAACAGCTTAGCATAACAACTAATAAATATCTGTAAAAATAGTATATCATCAGAGGTATAGAATCAATATACTATTCAGTTTTGTTAATTCTTTATTTTACTTTACCTTTTAGTTTAAAGATGTAGATAGTCACAATAATAAATTGAAAGAGGTTGAATGCTGGAATAAATGAACTTTGAAATATTAAAGGCAGATGTCGAACACAAAATTTTGCTCGATATCTGCCTTTGATTTTTTAAAGTACAATAATAAATATGTTACTGCATTTAAAGTTGACATTTTATTTGGTAGGTGTGAACTTATAAACTTTGTTATGATTTATTATTATATAAAGTAAATAATATTTATGTTTTAGTATCATTTAATTAAAATTCATTGATTGTATCTTTGAATAATTATGTTCATGTATAAATCATGTCCAAATATGTTTATATTTATTCAACTATAATTTAGATTAAACTTTTAGAATTTTTAGAAGTTTTAGGCAAATATAAAAATTAATAATTAAAGTAAAACTGAATATAAACAAAATTGAGGTACAGTCCGTCCCAAACCCTTCTTTCAGTGCGTCATAGTTGTTCGAATTCTGTCTAACGCATTAAGCTAGAAGTGACAGAAAAAAACGTAAGTCCCTGATTATTATACATAGAACTTAGAAAATTAGGTATCGGTCACAGGTATTCGCATATTAAAGCGAATTCTACTTACGAACGTATAATTGGTTGGAGTTTAGAATACGCTAAATAGATATCCAATCAATTATGCATATAAATATAATTTGACACAGATGATCTTGATAATGACAGTGACAGTACTTTCACAATGTCAACTGATAAAATAATAATTGCCGTTCCAGGTTAGTATTTTCAGACATTTTACCTACAGTGAAAATTAAATTTTGTATTTATTGTCATAAAAATATTTTAAATATTCCGAGATATACCGAGAATGAACAAAGACTAATATTAAAATTATTAAATTAGTTTCAATTAGAAAAAGAGGCTGAGTTATCTTTATTATCAGTTTCTGTCGTTCGCGAATCAAATTGTGAATTCCGGAATGATATTGAGAAAATATCTTAAACTAATACCGTTATGGATATTTATATGTATTAAAACGGTTCTTTTTAGAACCACGACATTTTCTTGAAATGTAAGATATAATTGATACCAGCCACATATCTAGTGTAATCATTGATTTTAAAGAATCAGATTCTGAATGGGATTATGGATTGTTTGAATTATAATATTCATTTTTGTTATTCATAAAAAAGAAGGTAAACTTACATTCGGTATCTTGTTTTTTAACTAAACTCCATTACCACGATTTCATCTGGATACCGGAACTGGTAGATTAACTCAAAAATCAACTGCTTCATTATGCTATTTAAACTATTTATATTGTTTTTTTTTAACTAAACTCTATAACCTTATTTCATTTGCACACCAAATCTGGTATAATAACTCAAAAATCAACTGCTTCACTATTTAAACTATTTCCACTATTTAATGACAAATCTTCACAAAATTAAACTATTGGCTGCCACAGAAACTTATCAGAAAATTACTTATCCAAATATGACTGATGTAAATCGATGTTATTTTATCACAGGAATGTTTACTTTGATGCCTTGCAATTAAAATTGTCATTGCAATATGCCTGTGTGTTTGTAATAAATAATAATAAATCCATAAACGAATCTAAGCTAATTAAGCACTTTCCCTGGAATGTATAAAATAGAACAGAATAGAACAGAATTATGACAAACTGCTATGCATTTAAAAAAAATAACCTCTTCACATTTAGCCGATTACGATCCTGCAACTGTCAGATTTAACTAAAATATCATGCAATAATTCTCGACATTCTTTAAATTCTATATGACGTCAAAATTAGTGACGCACTGAAAAAAGGGTTTGGGACAGACTGTACAGCTTCAAATACAAATGACAATATTTGGAATTTAGGTATATTTCACGACCAATTATTGTATTGTCATGGAAGCCATACGCTAAATCAATAAATATATTTCAAAAATGTATTTCTAGTTTTTAAATGGATCTTAGATATTTTCTTTCACTAACGAAGATAAGTTCTAAGTATAAGTAGATCGTAGATAATACCTTTGAATCTGCGAGTATGGTAGACTCGCTTTAGTGGCTTTATTTACTGACGACCGATTTTCATTATTAAGTTAGAGAAACAAACTAAACGTCAACCAAATTATTTAAAAAATATAGAACTTACTGCTGAAATATTAAACTAATCTATTTCTGTATATTGCAGATGAATTGGATGAATTTGAAGCTAAATTGCCGATCACGAAAGCGCTAGTTGATATTGCTTGTGAACTTTTATCAGATACCGACTCCCCTCTGATCAGGGAACCTGTTATAAAAGCTCTCTTTTTAACTTTAGGACATTCTGTAGAAAAATACGTAATAAACATAATGGATTGTAGTATGGACTATTTGTGTACGAATTTGATGACAATACCAGAATTTACAAATAACAATGTGCTATATCTGGAAATGGATGTTTTTGTTGAGTCGATAGTTGCCAGTTTTCCAGGTGAGTTAACTTTAAGAGTAATACGCATACACATTTGACAATTGACGGGTAGTTTTATAATAGATAGTTAGCATTTTGCCATGTGCGGATAGATTTCAATCTATTTATTATGTTTATGAGTACACGTGTGAATTACACAGGTAGTTTCTGAGTACTTTTAGACTATAATAGATTCGTCGTTCTATATATCACATTTTTTTTTAATATATATTATTGCTATGATACTCTTGCGTCGGCGTATAAAGAAAAAAATAACTTTGCTTTGTGGGTGTCAGGTCATAAAGGAATTTTTGGCGATGACATGACTAATAATCTTGCTAGAGAATGACTAATACTCCTATTATTGGACCAAAGTCGTTTTGCGCCTTTCCAAAAACCCACATAGTAGAGGATGTCCGAAAATGGAAACATACATTGAGTGTAGTTATCTGAGAAAACACTCGAGGTCAAAGGTAAGCAAAAAGGTTAGTACAACCTTCAGCTCGCAACAAAAAAATACTCTTGGATGTTCAGAAGACTGGTGTTCTTACTGGGCGCCGCTCACTGCTATATTATATTTATAAAATAGACAAAATAAAAAGAGTAACATACAGATTTTCTGAAATTGCAGATGGAGAGGCTGAACATATTGTCTGCAACAGTGTGAAAAGGCCTATGAGACCAATATGTATGCATGTACAGCGTTAACAGGCCTTTTAGGCTCATTGCTGGATGGATAATTTCCATCGATTTCTGTTCTTAGTTATCACCTTCTAATCTCTGATTCCCATCTCTCTGAAATCTTCCATCACTGCATCTCTTCATTTCCTTCTTGGTCTTCCTCTCTTTTTATGCCCTCAGGTGCTCTTCAAGCAATATTTTTCACTGGTCCATTACCTTGCATTCTTTATAGATGTCCGAGCTATTGTAGTCTACGTTTTTTTACCACTTTTTTATTGTAGGGTTAGTATACAAATTGTACACTTCTGCAATAGTTCGTCTTCTTCATTCTCCCTCTACTACTTTTTCACTAAACATTCTGCGAAATATCTTTCTTTCCCATGCTTCCATTCTGTTCTGTACGGTTTTGTTCATAGTCCATGTTTCGGCAGCGTATAACATTGTGGGCCTAATTATAGTTTTGTATACTCTTATTTTTGTGTCACGAGATATATCTTTGGCCTCAATTATTTTGCTCATGGCTTTAGCACACCTGTTACTCTTGGTCAGTCTCAGGTTCAGATTTCAGTTTCTTCCTTACGTGTCTGATCAATAAGAGTACCCAACTACCTACATATTATATTCATCCACCTTCTCGAATTATATTACTGATCCATCCTCCACCTCCAATTTAAAGGATCCCCTGGTGTTTATTCCTATTTTGCTCGAGATTTATTTATATTAACTTTCTGTCCCGTTTTAGAGCTTTCCCGAATTAGTCTTTTTGCTAGATTTGCAAGCTCTTTTCCATTTCTTGCAGTGAGAACCACATCATCAGTGTATCCTAAGCATTTGTGCTCAGATAAAATAGTGTCTGACCTATTTATCCCGCTTACTCTTACAATTTTTTCTAGAAATATATTTTTTCACATTTTTCACTTCGAATTCTTCTGAGACTGTACCGTTGAAATGTCACAGCACAAATGGTTTGTCGAATTGTCATTTTTACCAATCTTACCATTTTTTCTGGCACTTGGAATTCTTTTAGCGTTTCTACTAATTTATATAGTTTTTAATGTCTTTCTGTATCTCAAAATTAAAATTGCATCCTTTTACTCCTGCTATGGAATTACGGGCTTTAATGGGTTAAATATTAAAAGAGTGACTTTTGAAACGACCTTGAAAATAAGCCTTTATAAAAATAACCCTTTCTTAGATATTCCTTAAGTTTTTCAGTTCGTCTTGTAAATTTTAATTTAAATATGCACTATCAATATAGATTTAAAATTTCATCAAAATCGGAACAAACGTAAAATAGTTATTTAAGGTCAAAAGGGGTTCCAAATAAATTTGGCCCACCGTGTACATATAAAGTTCCATTACATTATGGTTTACATCAAGTACTAATACTAATATTAACTTAATTTTAGACTCGCTTAAACTTACTTTTGGAAAAACTGTTCTTCAAAAAGCTGTGCATTTATTGGTGTCTTCGCTACAAGTTCAAAAAATTAACGAAGATGTCATTTTACAAATTTTTGAGTTAATTTCGTTGAAGTTGATAGAAGAAAGCAGTCGTCCATATCCGCCAGCTTCAGCGTGAACAAGAATCTACTTATACAGGGTGTAACACAAGAAGCAGGTGCTCGTTGTTTTAGTTATTTTAATATAATTTTTTTAGATGTTGTTCACAACGTTTTACGAATTTGGGATATTTCCAAATAATATTTGTTTATGTCGAAATTCATAACCGCAGCAACTATTAATAAGTGATTAGATGGATAACAAAAACAAGATAGTCAATTTGATTACATTTTACAATATATAGATTCAGGATTATTATAATTTATGTAGTATGTTAATGTCTTTAAGGTATTTTATTGCTTTGGTTATGTCTGAGGTAAGTTATTATTTTAGGTTGGTGCTTGTTGGTGCTGAGTTGATTCGCTTTTCTCTAGTTTACGTAACTCTAACATTCCAAAAGAATTTGCTTCACTGTGTTATATCATAAAACCTTAATTCGACGAATAGCATGCTAAGGCAGTGAAGCATGCGTCCTGAAAGAAACATTCAAAAGCAAACTCGATACATTCGAAAGGAAAGTACTGAGAAGAATACTAGGATCTGTGAGGGAAAACGGAATCTTCAGAAGTCGATACAACAACGAGCTTTATCGACTTTATAAGGAAGCACCACTGTAAGACTTCGTTAGAATAGAAAGATTGCAATGGGCCGGACATGTGGTAAGAAAGGGAGAGGATACGCTACCAAAAAGAGAGCTGAATGCTAGGATGCAGGGAAAGAGACCAGTTGGAACGCCAAGAAATCGCTGGGAAGACACAGTAAACAGCGACGCACAAGCCCTTTTATGAGTCCGTGTATGGAGAAAATGAGCCACAGACAAGCAAGGGTAGAGGCCAAAGATAAAGGAGGCTAAGGCTCAATTTGGGCTGTAGTGCCGTAGAAGAAGTAGAAGTGGTGTATCATGTCAAAGATATCTATATCGATGACTGCATGAGTTGATTGTGAGCATATCTTGCACTTGGTAAAGTTGGTTCGTAATAGATTGTTGAATTTCCTTCAGTTTATTTTCCTATTGTATTTAACATGTTTTTTGACGTAAGTTTTGTAATCGGCTCTGGGTATTCCATTGAAGATAGAAATTCGTAGCTCTTGATGATAAGCCAGTTTCTTCATTTCTTTTTGTTGCTCTGTCTGATGTTATCCAGAAGATTCTATAGATAATGTAACTCATTCATGATAGTTGTTTTAAGAATTTCATGATATATGTGTAATTGGTTTGAGCTCATTAAAGTGTTGAGTAAGTCTAAATTGATTATGAAATTGGATAATTAAATCGTTATGTATTTATGCCGCGACAACTGCCGTTTCGGTTTTCTGAGCTTCGTTAAAAAATCGAATAGAGTTGGAATCCAAATAGCTTACTATTGTCATACTTTTATAGCTGTTATGGTACAATATTTATGTAAAAAAAACTTGCTTTATTTCATCTTTAAGTCACGTGTATCATTATTATAAAATAATTTGTGTTGAGTCACGTGTATCATTATTATAAAATAATTTCAATAATTTGTATTCGGCAATATTGTATGACATTTTTTCCTGTTATTCGTAAATGATGTGAACAGCATAATTTTTAAATTTACAATATTAACATGTAACTCATTTTGATTGGACTTATAAGCTCAATTTATTTTATACAGGGTGGTATATTTCATGAACTTTTGTGTTTTATAAATTTGATGTTTCATATACTTCATCTTTATGTATCAGAGAGTAATAAAAATAATTATAAATTGGCGTATTTTAAAGATAGAGAATTTCAAAAATATCTCCCTTCTCTACTATGTAAAATTTAAAATAATATCAAATATTGGAAATAAAATAAGTTTAAAGAGCTTACCAAAATGCAATCAACGCTGTATAAATGCAATATACATAGTACTACCAATAATACACAAGCTAGTAATATTCTAATTATAAAATTATTTATATATCACACAATGTCAATTACTAATAACTTCGTTTACCATATCCATTTCTTCAGACTGTATACTATAATATATGTACGGATAAGAGATCTATCATTTATTCCAAAAACTATTCAAAAACACCTATATATTCTCGTAGTATCATCGGTATCTTTTTATTTAAATGTCAATAGCTTTTCTTTTACAAAATCTTGTGAATTTTTAATACATATTGTAATAAATATGTGTCTCTTTCATGATGGCGGCTTTAAACTTGTAGACACATGTTCCACAAAATTTTGTTTTCCACTTCTACCTTGCAACGTGCTTTGGTATTAACGTATTCTACCTTTGGTTCTTATTATTATATTTATTTATGTTACTATTTTATTTATAATATTTAAATATCGGCAGAGGAGACGAAAAGTCACACGAATTTGGAGTTTTATCATTATCGGAAGATTATAGGTGATCCATTATATGTTTCGAGTATTGCGACAAGAGCAAAACCCTCAGCTGCAAATATTCTGGACAAGAAGGGAATAACATTCAGCTGAACATGCTGTAAACGTTATAGATGGGAAACCTTTGACAAGAAGTCCAGCTCTCCAACTGAGATAAGTCACTCTCTGTTGTGTACTAGCACACGAGTCTCTTCTATTGACTTTCGCTGAGAATTTACACTCTACCGCTAGTGGGATCGTCGATATAACCGCCACTGGATCACATTCCATCTACAGAAAGTATAGATCTTTTGCAAGTGCAGCTCTTGTTTAATTTATAGCAATTTCTTGGCATCTTACACTATCCATACTGTCTACAGTATATAGTAAATAATATTTGGTGTTTTTCCCAGCGAAGTCTCATTTCTTTTAAAAACATTAAAAGGTTTTTCCCGCCGAAAGGTGGTTGTGCTGGACCCTGGTTAATTACAGTCAAAACTTTGACCTTACTAGAAATTCTTTTCTGTTAAAAGAAATCATGTACGTATTAATTACAAAAAATATTTAAGCTACTGGCTATGGTGGACTAAACACCATCCATATCAAATATGTTATTTTTTAAAAGCCTTACTAGCACCTATTATTTGTAATTTTAAATTAAAAGGCAAAGTTAAAACGTAAACTACATAACCTATGCTCGGTTCTTTTTTTCCAACATTTAACTAATAAAATTCTTTACTTTTTCTTTAACCTTTTAGGCTTGGCAGCCCAAATTTTTCTAAAGGAGCCATGTCTATTCTATCAATAACAACATGTGCATTTTTTTAAGTTCTGGTGATACATTTTCATCTGGTATATATAACAGCTTGCATTTCTGTACCAATAGCGGCTATTATATACTATTGCGGGCATCTTCAAACACTGATCATCACTCACATCATCAACATTTTTCTGGACTCTAGAAGCACAAACTAAAAATATATCAGGTGCTGGTTTTCCTGATTTCACTTCAGGATCATTATCTCCACAAACGATATGATTAAATTATAAGGGAAAGTTTTTGAGCTTTCCCGCTTTAAGATTAAAATTTTCTTAAAGACATATTATGTAGTTTCATTTTGTGTACAGCAATTCTTCTTCTTCTTTTTGTGCCACTCCTATCGGAGATTGGAAATCATCAAGGCTATTCTGACCTTGTTTACGGCTGACCTAAAGAGTTCATTAGTGGTGCAGCCAAACGACTCTCTCAAATTCCGCAACCATGACATTCTTCTACGGCCTGGATTCCGTTTTCCTTCTATTTTTCCCTGCATTATATTTTGAAGTAATGCGTATTTATGTCCTCTCATCAGGTAACCAAAATATTCGAGTTTTCTTCGCTTTAGCGTTAACAAAATCTCTGGGTCTTTTCCTATTCTTCGTATTACTTCACAGTTTGTTATTCTTTCAACCCAACTAATCTTCAGCATCGACGGTAGCACCACATCTCGAAACTTTCAATATTTTTCATGTTGTTCTGTTTGAGAGTCCAGGCCTATACACCGTATAATAGCGTGTTAAATACATAGCCTCTCAGCATTCTTAATCGTAGAGGGATGCTTATATTTCTGTTGCAGAAGAATTTTCTCATCTTTATGAAGGTGGCCCTGGCAATTTCGATACGTCTTTTTATTTCACTGTTTTGGTCTCCAGTTTCGTTTATTAAAGTTCCCAAGTATTTGTAACTTGATACTTTTTCAACTTGAGTGCCGTTCATACTAATATACGCTGGTTGTGTCATGTTTTTACTGAAGACCATATACTTGGTTTTTTTAATATTGATATTTATACCATAATTGTTGCAAGCAATATTTATGTCTGTAAGTAATCTTTGTAATTCTTCTACTGTTCTTGCAACTAGTACAGTGTCGTCCGCGTATCAATATTATTTACAATCTCTCCATTAATTACGATTCCTCCGCTTGCTTGTAAAAGGGCTTCTTGACAGATGCTTTCACTATATACATTAAATAACAGAGGTGACAAAATGCAACCGTGTCGTACTCCTCTACGTATTTCTATTGCTTGTGATGTTTCAGTTTCTATTTTGATGTTAGCTTTCTGATTCCAATATAGATTGAGAATTATTCGCAGATCTTTATTATCTATGTCCTTCCTTTCAAGAATCTCTCTAAGCTTATCATGGCGTACTCTGTCAAACGCTTTTTCAAAATCGATAAAACACGTATGTACCTCCTGATTAACATCTAGGCATCTTTGTGTGAGAACATTCAAACCGAAGAGAGCTTCTCGAGCACCAAGCCCTTTTCTGAACCCCATCTGTGTATTACTAATATCTGACTCTAACTTTTGATAAACTCGGTTGTGGATGATTTTTAGAAATATCTTTAGTAGGTGGCTCATTAAAGATATTGTTCGATGTTCTGAACATTCTTTAGCATTAGATTTCTTTGGCAGTGTAACGAATGTAGACAACAGCCACTCTTTAGGTATAATACCAGTATTGTATATTGTATTAAATAAGTGCAATATTATACCTATTGATTCATCATTCAAGAGCTTTAGCAATTCGGTAGGAACCTCATCCGGTTCATTTGCCTTCCCAGTTTTGGAATTTTTAAGTGCCATTTCTACTTCACATTTTAGAATTTCAGGTCCCGTTTCGCCATATATCAGAACAATGTTATTTCTGTTGTCCTCAAATAATTCTCTTATGTATTCACTCCATCTATTAATTTTCTCTGCAATTCTACAGCAATTCAACTGGATTCCATTTCAAAAGTTCGTATAATTTTACTTTTAATATGTGGTGTGTATCCTTTCTCAAATCTGTATATAATAAGAATAATAAATCCTTATTTATAGCATCATGTCACACAACAAGTTGTTACCTGAACATTGGAGATAAGAATATATTTTGATGATCTAATTACAAAAATGTATAGCCGTTGAGACTCTGTTCTATCGTACATATAATTTTTTTTATGTTAGGGGTTACTTCAGTTCATTTTAAAGCAAAATTCCGTAAGTATGTAGAAGACATACAATTGAAATTTTATCATACGCGAAAAGCATGCTGCGATTGTTATTTAAATGTATTAATTATTTATGAATATTATTTTCTCATGCATAAAGATAGATTATAGTCAATTATTTTTACTTCACCTCATAACGATGTATCACTCTGTAAGTAATGCAGAAATATACGTATGTGCGGGTTTTTTATTAATGAACATTCCAGGTGTTAAGAATATAGGATAGGAAACTTAATAGCGTAAATAATAATGGTTCATAAATTTTAATTTCTTCTTGTGATGCCATACCAATTTTTGGCGAAGATAGCTCCTGTGCATGTATCTGAATTATGTGTCATTAAGTGTATAACAAATTTTACCAATGTCCTGTTATGATTATGTGATCCATAGTTTAAAATCGATACCTATCGACTAAGTATAGAGGATCTATGCTACTGCACGGTGGTTCACGAATTGCGTTAGCAATCTGTTTTTTTTGTTAAGGTTTAGTATTATCACAGTTATTCCTATTTTATTAGTCGTCGCTCTGATAAAATCGAATGCGATATACCTACTTGTACTATTGTCTGAGATATCTAAGCCAGGAAATTCGTCTTTTCACACTTTTTTACCTTTAACACGTTGCCTACTGTCTCGGTCTATGTTACCGAGAAAAAAATACTCTGCACGCCAGCGAGGTCTATTTCACCGAGAATTTTAATGTAACTGTGATGCCGTCTCGGTGACTATGGCGTGAACGGAAAGTATTACAAAATCCTCTACGGCAGGCAACGTGTTAATAATTCTCTGCATAATATGTGCCTTTCCTCTGAAAATACTACCCAAATAATCCAGTTTTTGTACTTCAACGCTTTTCATGACTTCATTGTTCTTTTGAGAAGACGTCTTAGCACATTCAGCATGTTCAGCACTTCAGACTTCTTCATTTTTCCTGTAACCCTTCCATTTTTTTTTCATATGGTGTTAGTAAGAAGCTTTTTAATTTTTATAAATGGTGCCCTTGCTAATTTAATTCAAGCAGATAATACAGCATATAATTGTACTTTTATATTTTACTTCCTCCTTTGTTTTCTTTAGCCCAATATCATAATCTGAGTTGTCATCCAAAAATGTCCAGATTAACATCAGATCATCTGTCTCCAAATTTCTTTAAAGAATATGTGGTGTCTTTGAAAAACCTTTTCCAGTCATCCAGGTATTTTTTCTTTAATTGGACTAGCGGGTATGGGAATATTTTTACTCCTAGCTTTGCGCAACCAATTGAAAACGTCAGGGTTAATCGCCAATCATTTAGTTTTGGAAACTTTCTTTTCTAGTCTAGATTGGAACCTTCAAAGCTTCTTAAAATCTACCCATTTAATACATTTATAATTTCGGTAATTTGTGTCCTTCCAATACCCACACTTTTCAACCAATTTTTTAGCACTCGTGCTGAACTTTCCACAATAATATTGATTTTGTCTTTAAGCCTTAAAAGTTTTCTCTTTAGGAACACTAAAATGAGTAAATGGGTAAGCCTAGGTAAGCCCTTAGGTAGCCTTTACCATAAAAGTTTGAACGGTGCTATACGGTTGATATTTCTATAATTATTAATAATTATATGAGAATTCTAGATATTGCACCCTAAATATTTCGTTTGTCGTTGAGTAGAGGCAAAATCCCCAGCTTTTTTTTTTTTCGAGAAAAGATTAACCGAAATAACCGCGACCTTTTTATCTAAGTACCGTTATTAAGAGTCAAGAATATCAAGAATAAAATACGAGTATTTCCATTAATTGGTTTTAGACATTCCGAAAATGACCGATATTAGAGGTGACCGCTTTTAAAAAGTGGCTAATAATGGAGCTTTACTTACCCAGAAGCTTCCAAGTACTGAGGAATATATTGTTCATACAGTCTATTAATACTTTAATCATTGAAAAGGTAAATGAAATGAAATATTAAGTGAAATTTGTTTCAATTTTGGAATATTAGGCGAAATTCAAATCAACTTGTTTTTATTTCCCAAAAGATCTTAAAACATTTGGCAGTAAAATCGCCAAACGTTTTTCCAATCACTTCAATCTACTTTTTATTGTCTATTAATATTATAAACTGTGAACTGAAAAATATGAATTGAATTTTCTTTCTTAAAACGTAATCGTTCGTATTATGGAAATTTGATGTGTTATTACTGTTTCCTCGGCTACAATATTCTTATGTAGCAGTTGCGCGTGGAACATTTGTGCGTGGTTTCTACTTACTTTTACTAGAATGTGTGTTTAGTGCAGGCTAGTGGTTCCATCATTATAACCTATATGCTGATGATAGGAAGGCTGATGGTGTTTCATAGACTTTCACAATTCTAATATATTCAACCGATTTGACAACAAAAATAAAAATCAAAATTATATAGGCAAACTACAGCTGTGACTGTTCATATTGACTTGGCGATGAAAGTCTAGCGTCGATTGCCAATATTTTAGAAATGAAAGAATCGCTGTATCGGACACAAAGTGTTCTTTGTGTCTAAAGTAAATAATCTAAAGTAGAAACGACCTATTACATAAATTATAATCAATAAATGAGTTATTTTGTATTAAGATTAACAATAATATTCTAAATATTTCCTGTATGCTTAATAACTGAAGGAATGTATTTCTACATATTCTAGCGTAGTCTAGTGTAGTCAGTAGCATATCACAAATTTTTTAATAAATATTTTTGGAATCTTTTTAGTGCATACGTATTTTTCTGTAATAAATAATTATTTTGTATTCTCTTTAAAGTATTATATTTTCTTAAGAACTGTGTAGTCGCGATCAATATTTTTGACATTTTTTTAGTTGAGTAGACTTAGCTAATTGAGAGATAGTGCCAGTATTTTATTAAAATTTGTTAAAAGATTTTGTTAATAATTTCAAAAAAGGGAGTAAATAAATAATACATTTAAGAGTTACCATACTCTTTATCTATGTGTGGTTAAAAGTTCTTATAATATTTGTTATACATATAATGTTTATAAGGTATAATAAATATTATCCCTTAGTGCTCAGAACTAAAAAAGCTTGAAAGTTGTAAATTCAATAACAAAATGAAGAGTATTATATATTTACTAAAATATGTAAAAAAATCAAGGTCTGTTAAAAGCTTGTCAAAATGGGTGGCAACTTTAGTTGCCACGAAGCGCTTACGGTTTGGTAATAATAAAAATTTTTACATCGGCGGTACCTTGAGTCTCCTTTTACGGTAATGTGATTTTTCTTGTCCATTCTTAGATCTTCTAAAATAGCGGATGTTAAAAACTATGTATGCGGTCTGAGTTTAGTTGGAAAACATCCATACTTTGAAAGAAGCAGTAATTTTTCTTACCGGATTCTTTTAAAAAAACTTGATACGTAATTTTCTTAACAGGCTTTCATAATCTCATCTACGCTAAACGTATTATCTAGAGACCTAAAATTGAAAAAGAACAAATAAATATTCTAGTGCTGAGTGGCAACTAAAGTTGCCACGTGAGTTCAGGTTACCATAATTATGTTATAATTCAATGAACAGTTAATTTTCTTATACTGAATATGAATACAAAATCTTATAAATTAACTAAAAAATACATTGTTTAAGACTAAGTTTGGTTGCTGCAAAACTGATATTGAAATAAATACTAGCGAGCACCTAACAATTTACAAACAAAGTTATAGGTTAGAAATATATTTGGACATGCTCAAAATTATATATCTTCTAAAAATAGGTCACACACAATACACATGAGATTTTATGGGTATCACAAGGCACTGGCAACCAAAGTTGCCACTGAGCGCTATTGAGTTAAAGTACACGGTAAATATGGTAAATTTGTATAGGCAGTCCCATTAAAATATTTGAAATAAGACAAGTGAAAATATGAAATAAAAGAAATACCCAATGAAAAAGATAAAGAAGGCCCATTACTGTTTTTTTCTTGTAAGATATTTTAACTTAAATTTGGACGATGAATATTGTAGATTGGGTTCTTAAATACTATAAACATATTTTGCACCATAATAATACAATACAGAGTAAACAAAAGATGTTATCTAAGCAATACGATAAGCTAAATAAAGTTGAAATTCATAAGGCACAAAACAGTCGGAAATGTTCAGATCTGTTGCTGTACTAGTCTTAAATGATACGTTTATAAGATAAACCTCCATAGTAGGCAAATATATCTTTGCATATCATTGTGACAACTTGTGATCAGGTGCAAGTTGTCGACGTGATAAATAGTTTTTATCGCAGTATTGCACAAACTTTAATATAACGCATACATCTGAAGGTCACTTTTTTCTAGGGATCGTTCGTCGTAAAATCGTGGAACGTTAATCGTTGCATACCATTTTTCTTCGAGTACCTACGATTCGTTGATATGTATACGATTGTAACCTTCCAGTCGTTTTACCATTTGTTCTCTTAATTTTTTGCACATTTTGTACATTTTTTGAATTTCCTATCGGAGATTGGAAATCATTCAGGCAATTATAATTTTGTTGCTTACGTACCTGAATAGTTCAATTGAACTGCATCCAAACTATTCACGGAGATTGCGTAGCCACGAGATTTTACGTCTTCCTACGCTTCTTCTGCCTTTGATTTTACACTGAATTATATTCCTTAGTAGTTCGTATTTTTCACCTCTCATGATGTGCCCCAAGTATTCCAATTTCCTGATTTTTATGGAATGTAAAACTTCGCATTTTTTTCTAGTTGTTCGAGAACTTCATCGTTGTTTTGCGATTTATCCATAATATTTTCAAACTACGTCGGTAATACCACATTGTGTCCAAGTTTCAACCCCATACAAAAGGGTCGAGAAAAATATAACATCGAAGCATTCTTATCCGGAGCGATATATTGATATCGCGATTACAAAAAAGTTTTCGCATTCTATTAAAAGTTGACCGTGCAATTTCAATGAGGCATCCTATTTCTTTTGTCTGATCAGTATCTTCTGTGATCCATGCTCCAAGGTATTTGTACGAAGATATTTGTTCAATTTCTGTATTAACTTTGATGTTTTGTGCTTTTGTAAATACCATGAACTTGGTTTTATTCAAATTTATTTTTAGTCCATAATCGTTGCAATATATATTTAGTTGTTCAGCAAGGTGTTGTAGTTCTTCTAGTGTTCCTGCTACAAGGACTAAAGATGGGCGTTATATAACGTATTCGGATAAATAACACTATTACCAATAAGTATTCGTTTTCTAAATAATAGGTTACAGCAAACTGCCTATTACTTTTGTCACAGTGTTACTGTAACGTAAAACGCCCTGATATTAGTGGTATTCGAATCGGCATTTGGTATTTTGACGTTACAATATCGGTAATCGGTAGCTTAATAGGTAACAGAATAGGATGGTCATTGTCACCAAATTTATGATGGGCTTTATGTTTTGCCACTTAAATAGCTGGGAAATATGATAACACAACGTCGTACGAGACTTTCAACCAAACGAGCTGAACAACTTTTATTTTTAAATTCCAACCGTTATTTAATAGAATAATCTTATATACTAATATTTTTTCCTATCGCCTATATAAACTATAAACAGTAGAAAGTATTCGTTTTTATTGAAAATACATATTATATTATGATTACTGGTAATAGGTGACAAAAGTAATAGGTTACCGGAACCTATTACCTGTCTGTCACCGGAACGATGGAATCTATTACTACAAAGTAACTGTATTTTCCATGGCTAACAAGGACGGTGTCGTCAGCATATCTTGCTGTTATATGTTATTAAGTGGCTCACCCGTTTATTACAAGGCCCTCACTGACCTCGGCAAGCGCTAATTCTGAGATAGCTTCACTGTGTAAATTGAATAATAAGGATGATAAAATACACCCTTGGCGGACCCCACGGCGAATCTGGATATTCTCGGTCAGTTCATTTTCAACTTTCACTTTTGGTGTTTGGTTACAATAGAGGTTACATATGATTCTAATGTCTCTATTGTCTATGTTTTTATTTAATAAAATTTCTTTAAGCCGATTATGCTGCACTCTTATCTGTCAAATGCCTTCTCAAAATCAATTAAACAGGCATATACTTTCTGATTTATATCTAAGCATCTCTGCCAAAGGAAACTTGCTGCAAACAGTGCATATCGTGTTACAGTCCTTTCCTTAATCCCATTTGTGTATTACTTATGCCTTAGTCGTTGTGCTTGTATGAAATTATAATAAGTTCGCTAAGTAAAATATAACGGTTAATTGAATATTTTTAATTCAGCAGATGGAAGACGACCAATGCCATTTAAACATGTTATGCTAGAGGGGAAGGAATTGGTTATTGTAAATGTAGAGAAAGTTTTTGCATTATTTTAAGTATAATGCGTATAAACAGTATATTTCTCTCCATATTTCTTTTCTTCAAATTACCAGTTTTATATTATATTTGGTTTTAATCTTCTCTTTACTTCGAACAGAGGCGTCGAGGTTGGCAGGGATATTAGGGAAGTGGCACTGGATATGCTTCTCTCAGTCGTCGACAAAAATTTTAAATTAATTTATATTGAAGAGGAATCATATAGAAAAGAAGTTAATTTTGTAATTTTTGAACCATATGCAATGATGAGAAGTTTTTACGTTTTCTTTATACCAATAAATGTAATAACTGAAACAGTTGACGATCTAATAGTAACCTATAACCTTACAGCATGATTGAGGATAGTGTTGGATCGTTCACAACTGATCCCTGTAAGACGGGTTCTCGAAAACAATAATCGTTGGCGGATGACCATTACATTCATCCCACACGGCAAGTTTTTTAGGAATACAATCATCGCTAAAGACTAACAGCTGTAGCAACTCGGAGTAAAAACACAAAGGCTCTAGAGAAAATACAAACAAATAGCGATTGTCTTTGAACGATCATTGCTCAGAGATTATCGTGATAAGCTTCGCGAGTAACACAGATCTTTAATGTAATTTAATACTGTATATTATAGTAAAAGGATCCCTTAAATGCTAATAAAGAATAAATCAATCTTAATTTCCCGATGTAAACCTCTTTCGGTCAGAACCTTGTCTTGTTTTAATCGTCGTGGTGCATTATATATACTACTTTTACTAAACTTAGGTATTAAGAAATGTTCAGTAATTAATAGGAAACTGAATGTTTCTTTATAATATTATTTGCGTTAAGTTACAAATATGAAGGTGTTCAGGTTGTTTATTAAGTAATGTATTTCTTCCACAAATAAATTCGAACGCCTAGAGTACATTATTTCCAAGTCTCTTGTACAAATAAGTTTTGCAGTAAATGCATGCCTAGTTGCAAGGTCTCTTATAGTTAATAGTATCGCAGATCAACGGTCTTGATCAATATTTAAGTTTTAAAGTAATTTTTTTTACTCCCTTTTTTGATCAGTGTTTTTGATCTCAGAAACCAAATTTAACTATAGTTGATAGGGAACAATTATTTTAACTGTAGATAAGTTTATTTGTTTTTAACATCTTATTATTTTCTAGTAAAAGCGGTTGATTTTCTACTCTCATGTGATATTAACTGTAACTTTTATTTAAACTGCCTAAAATGTATAAATGTTATATTTTGACTTATTTATTGATTGTTTTATATTAAATATATTCTATAATACCGTGCGTTTTATTTAAAACAATTAGATGTACTTATATCACAAGATGTTGCTGTATGAAGCCACAATAATCCATCTACATTAACATTAATTATATAAATTATCTAAATTGTCGCAATAATTGATTCGTCTTCTTCGAATACCTTCTATCGAAGATCGGTCACAATTTTGTCAAATTCTCTGTTTTCAGCCTTTTTCAGCAAATCGTTCGAGCCCAACCCGCCCACGTTTTCAAGGTATTCGTTTCATTCGTCTATATACCTAGGTTTCAAATGCCTCAAGTCTGTTCCAACTGGCAACTTTTGGCATCCACGCTACAACTCCATATAACAGTATGGAATATATGTAGCACTATAATAAAATTTATTAAGAAATCAAGCACGTCCTATTTTTATCTCCTTGTGGAGACTACCTGTCTGACGCTAACGGCAAAGAACAAAAGCGAGTCTCCAGCGGCATGGCAAAGGTATGCTGGAGCCCCTCTCCAGTTCGGGACTGAGTGTAGGGCTAACAACACTACCCTTTAAAGAATATTTGTTACGAGTGTTCAAAGAGAGAAAACGACGATGAATACGCATGAAATAGGTACATGATTTAAGGATTGCAACCTGGAATGACCTTTCTGTCTACAGATCAGAAACTCTCCAAAATTAGATAAATCATCTACATAAAAGTTATTTTTTATAAAATACTTTCATGCGTGAAACCCTAAAATGTGTATAATACGGCTTAAATTAAAATGTAACTTCTCTTAAACGTACGTGTCCCACATGAAGTAAAAGAAGACAAAATCAAAGAACAATTCTACAGGAACTAGAGGCATCATATTCCACATTTTATTGGCAACCACCCCAAAATGTAATGGGATACGTTTTTTCGTTACATAGTTTAACGTGTCTCGACAACGCAGATCATTGAGAGGTCATTAACCCTTAACAGGCGTTGTGACGTCCCACGGACTGCTGCGCTTTGGTGTGTGGATAGTACCCCCTCCACTACTTGTGAAGAGTGATTCCGTTCCGTTTAGTTTTCGAGTTACAGTTACGCTGTGCTTCCGTCCTCTGGACATCACGACGGTGGGTATGTTACAAACTACAATTATATCGGATATTCAATAAAATAACTTTGTTTATTTCTCGTAGTCAAAAATGTCAAAGTATCCGGTTTCAAAACGTGTCCGATACGATGATCCTAATTTTGAAAAGAAAGTAATGGAAATATTTGATTCGCCTGTCTCTGATGTGGAATTGTCTGATCAGGAGGATGCTGATTATATATTCAGTGACCATGAAAATGTTAAAGGCAGAAAAGAACCAAAATACTTTTAGGCCGAAATAGATTCAAATGGACCACAACTGCACCTAACAAAAATGTACAAACACCAGCTCATAATCTGATAAAAATACCAACTTCCACTTTAGTAGCAGCAAACGTAGAGCCTATTGTTACCTGGAAATCTATATTTACAGCAGATATGACACAAGAGCTTATTAAGTGGACAAATAAAAAACTTGAAAATGTCAGATCTATGTAGTCAAATCCCTCAAGAATGGAACTCCGCATTGTCACAGTTGAAGAAATGAATTGCTTTCTAGGTTTACTGATTTATACAGCTGTGTTTAAATCAAACCATGAGGATATAGACTCCTTGTTTGCAACAGATGGAACAGGACGAGATATTTTTAGACAATCTTTGTCTGCAAAGATTTTCCGCTCTTATCAACTGTTTGAGATTCGATGATCCAGTTGATCGACAAGAACGGAAAAAAACTGACCCAGGTGCTGGAATAACGGAATTACTAGAAAAATTCAATCAAAGCTCACAAACCTCATTTTTTTTAAGGTCTAATACAACTGTTGATGAAATGTTAATAGCATTTTGTGGCAATTGCCGCTTCAAAATGTATATGCCATCAAAACGGGCTAAATATGGATTAAAATTGCAATGTCTTGCCGAAGTCAGAACGTGTTATATTTATAATACATATCTATATTGTGGTTAGGGTAGTGGCAGTATTGGACTTTGTGAAGCAGAAAAAAAAATTGGTATACCTAACCAAGCTGTTATTAGATTGTGCAAACCAATATTTGGCAGTAACCGTAACGTTACTGCAGATAATCATTATACATCAATGGAATTAGCACAAACTTTTAAAACTAATTCTCACTCTTCCGGGAACAATAAAAAAAAATAAAAGGGAAGTTCCTAATAAATTTTTACCCTCACATAATAGAAACGTGAATTCTTCACTTTATGGATTTACTAAAGGTTATACAATTTTTCACACGTGCCGAAGAAAAACAAGGCAGTTTTATTTCTTTGTTCCGCTCATGCGATAGAAATAAATAAATGTATTTTATAACAACACTGAAGGTGGCATTGATTCAATGGATTACAAATGTAGTGTTTATTCTTCAAGTCGCCGAACCCGTCGAATTCTTGACATGAGTACAACAAATTCATCATTCTTACTAGGATGGAATTCATGAAGATTGTTGCTAAACAGTTGATTGAACCATATATGAGAGAACGGTTTCATATTATAAGATTACCACGTGAACGTCGAATGTCAATCGGTCGTATCCTAGGGGAGAAAAATGTACCATATGATGAAACTAATGCTGGTACATCCGACAAACTAACACGAGAAAATCGAAAAACTAGCTCCATATGTCCACCAAAAAAGAAGAGGAAAACTGCTTATCTGTGTTTTTCTTGCAAAAGACCTATTTGTTTAGAGTGTTCTAAAAAATTTTGCCTAGATTGTGCGGAAAGCGAAGTGCAAAATGACCCGTAAATTACGTGTGCACGTTTTTTTAGTTTATTTGGTTTTTTTTTTTCATAAGTAGCATTTTTATGTTTATTGGTCATTCACAAAATATTCACCATGCCAGTTGAGGGTTAAACATTAGAAGATTAAAATAATTAAGCAATTTTGTTTTAGCAATTAACGGATTAAAAAATTTAACAGACTATAACTAATTTATTTTACAGTTTTTTTACAGTCTTTATTTTCAACATTGGATGCACTAAATTAGATTATACAACTTTGAAGTGTTCAGTAAATTTATCAGTCTTCCGAAACGGCTTGAGGAATTAAGAAGCTCCTTCAAACTACCGTTCAAATCGTTAGTAATGCGGCTGTGTTGGTAATGTCGGCATTCCATTTGGATGTGTTTTGCATTGAGTTGGGCATTATTACAAAAAATACATAACAGCGGATCTTCGGAGGAAATAAGATAACCATGAGTCATGTGTGTATGTCAAAACTGTTGTTATGAATTACATCAAGAAAAGATTTTTTGAGAAGATCTTTTGGGACTTACATTTTTAGAATATTCGTTTAAAGAGACAAGAACGATTGGAAGAACGTTTTCCCAATAGGCCACAGATGGGATAGAAGCGGGCTATCCCATAGGATTTGTTTTTCAGATCTATAGTTTGAAGGAAATGCACGATTGTTTTTGCACTCCACACACCATAAGTGCGACAGGATTTAAACGCCCCAAACAGATTCGTAGAGCAGTTTGTGCACAGAGTTGAGATATCTAAGAGTAGTTTTGGAGGCTGACATATAAATGAAGCTTACATAATTTAATTCTTAACGAACCAGTCCTCTATACACCCCAAGTAGAACAGATTCATCAGCTCCTCATTGATAGTGTGATAGTGATTTGAGTTAATTCTGGTTAAACAGCTAGTTTTTTTGTTTTCGATGTGTTTTTTCCATGTACCTAAGTTTATTATCAAAAGTAAGTCCTAGGATATATATGTATATCCTGTTATACACAGTATCCATTACCTTCCACGTAGTGTTGCCCAAAAATGGTCTTGGTCTTGCAGTCTTGCAGCCAAGTCTGACCGTGCAAGATTTAAGCAAGAACAAGACTAAGACTGCAAGACTCTTGCGTCTTGCAGTTAGTTCTGTGTCGTTTTAGCGAGTATAGTAGTTCGAGTATATGCATAAAGACTCTATGAGACGCAAAAAAAATGTAATAAAAATTTGAAAAACTGGACTTATGAGCATTACGAACAATACCATACACATACATACCGAATCAAAATATTCATTAACAGGACACATTTGACACGTGAAAAGAGGTCATAATTACAATGTAATAATAAAATATTTTGTACATTCTTTCCCCTTAGGCGACTTCTTCGCTCTGAAATTAATTGTCCAGATTTTGAGAATAGCCGCCCTCTAATCATAAAATTCCATTCGACCAAATACAAATCGACCAAGTAATAGCTTACCAATATCTAGGACATGAGATTCGCTTAGGGCGAGATAATCAGACAACTGAAATACAAAGAAGGATAGGTCTCACATGGGCTGCCTTTTGTAGATTGAATAACATTTTCAAGTCTAGTATCCCAGTTTGTTTAAAAGAAAGGTTTTTAACCAGTGCTTTTTACCGGTTCTTGCATATGGTGCAGAAACAGTGACTCTGACAAAAAGAACAATAGATAAAATAAGAGTTACACAACGCGCTATGGAAAGATCAATATCAGGTATTACCATCAGAGATAAAGTACCAAACCTAGAAATAAGAAGAACAACAAGAGTCACAGATGCAGTTGAAAAAATAACCATGGCTAAATGGGCTTGGGCCGGACATGTTGCCAGATTAACGGATGATAGATGGATGAGAAAGATTCTGGAATGGCGACCAAGGCAAGATGCATATCGAAGCAGAGGACAACCACCGACTAGATGGACGGATGATATCAAGCGCATCACCACAAACTGGATGCAAGAAGCTCAAAATAGAAATGGGTGGAAAACTTTACGGGAGGCCTACGTTCAGCAGTGGACAAATATAGGCTAATTAATGATGGATCATAAAATAATCTTCTTGCATTGCGACGCCGACAGTAATATCGTATCGAAATTTTTTAAAAATATGTCACCTTAGCTAATAAAAAATATAATACTTATTGTTAAGGACACCCACTTAGTAATTCAATTTTTTCCCAATATAATTTAGTTAGGAGAAATCTAAATAAACAAATCTTATGGGCCTACGACTAAACATTGTTTCTACTGACTGTGCGATGAGATCATTCGGTTAAACAAAATTTGCTGAATAAGCGCGGCTGATATTCAAAAGTAACAAAACAAATTAATAACAGATAATGTTACCTACCGTGTAAACAAAATACCGAAATATTTATTTAGAATAACGAAGTATTATAGTTTGTTATTATATTATATATTATTATTGTTCTGAAGCTATTTTCTTGTGGCATTGTAAATTAATTACTATTAAACTGGGAATAAGCCACAATTAAAGATAAAAATACGTTTATTGACGTTTCAATTTCCACTTCGGAAATCGTTCTCAAAATACAAACAGTAAATTAAACAAATTTTGTTTTTTGTTACATAGTGAAAAATTCTTCTAATATTCAGACATACATTATGCATTTTAAAGTAGACGACTTTAAAATGATATTGCCAATATTGTTGAGTTGCGCTCCTGGGTCGACTTTACTTATAAGATAGTTCATTCGATTACATGAAATCAACTTTAACTTGAGAATATCCGTCAGAAAAAAATCATAGCATGTAATTCGTCTTTAAAAAGACAAACACATGACATGATGATAGTAAAATTCTCCTGTTAGTGATTCCATAGTAAATTATGAGGGAAAAACCAGGAAAAAAAACTTCATAATACTATCCCGACATTGTAAGTATTTGTTCGTGAATTTAGTTTACCTTCAACAAACATCAAAATTCTGATTTTATATGTTACGTTATTTAAAAAACATAAATGATGTATCCTCTATATGTTACTGACTTATTAATACTGGTATTTTCTTATTAATAACTTCCTCCTTCAATATTAGTAACCAGATCCTACTACATTCTGCCGAGGAATTTGCGACACAATTGGCCTCATTTAGCATAATTAGAGTCGCTTCTTTGATTTTTCTTTTTTTACCATCCGTTTCTTTTAGGACTACATTTGAATTATTCCATTTAACCCTATGTTCATTATCCCATGCGTGTTTACAGATTTGAGATCTATCAAATTCTCTATTTTTAATATATAATTTAATATATTTTAATATAATTTTATATTTAATATAAAGGACTATCAGAAAAACTTAAAAGGATAGGAAATAAATTCAACATTTCAACAACATTCAAAACAACAAACACGATGAGATCTATTTTGTCCAAAACCAAACCTAACAATGAACAAGAAAGGACAAAGAATTGCATTTATAAAATACCTTGTGAATGCGATCAGTTTTATTTCGGTGAATCATCAAGGCCATTAAATGTTAGAATAAGTGAACATCAATCTTATATTAAAAATAGAGAATTTGATAGATCTCAAATATGTAAACACGCATCGGATAATGAACATAGGGTTCAATGGAATAATTCAAATGTAGTCCTAAAAGAAACGGATGGTAAAAAAAGAAAAATCAAAGAAGCGGCTCTAATTATGCTAATTTAAAATAACTTCTTTTGATTATCATGGCTGTTTTACATATTCTTTATTTTTCAAGTTAGTTTTTTATAAAACAATAGAGCTTAGATGGTTAACATTTATTTTGCTTTAATAAGTAGAATATAGTTTTTTATTTTATCACCTAAAGAATCTTTGCCCTTGATACCCTTGATGCCCTTGATGAATATATGTGGATTTTTTGCCACATACCAATGTATTTTAATATTTCCATTTAATATATTGGGAAGGGGGATCCATCAATCCCTTTCTAGAGAGATAATGTACTTTAAGTCGTTTAAGGTTTATGTCATTAATTTGGCTTTTTTGTGTTTTAACCATGTTTTAGCACATGTACGCTTATTAAATGCAAAGGTTTATTAAATAAAAAAAAATTGATTTCCGTGGGGCATGGTAGATAGCTGAGTTAGTTAGAGCATAGGCACAAATCGCTTAGATCGTGACTTCAAACCCCACCCGGTGTCAGTTGTTTAAACATTTATTAATTTAGTTGGTCTTTATTACGGCTTTAATTCAAGCTTAAAATGTACTTAGTCGTTAACGTTACGTTGTTCTAAAGTTCTAAAATAACGTTTAATAAATATCAATAGACTAATGGGTAACTGCAAGACTTGCAAGACTATTGCTGAAAGACCATGACCAAGACCGGAAGTGTAATACCAAGACTGTCTAAGTCTCGTCTTGTTCTTGCATTTTGGCAACACTACTTCCACGAGAGAGAAGAAACTTGTCTTGGATCGCAGAAATGTAGATTGATTGCCGAGAAGATACCAGAAGAAATATTGAAGTGGGTACTAGATCCTGAACTTAAGAGACTTTTTATTTATGATGTTTTCAGTAATATTTCCTCTGGCAAACGTGCGTTGTGCTCACCATAATGTATTGTGAGCGTTAAAACTTCCAGTGACTATAAAAGGCTAGAAAGTTTATTAATACGGTCTGTTAATTCGCGTTCTGAATAATTATAATTTGGTGGTATATAAATATTACAGAAAGTTATTTTATTGGGACACCAAACATCAGTAGCTAATAATACTAGTTAAACTAATTACAGGTACTTTACACAAATTCTTTATTACTTATTGGCACAGATATTGTATAAAAGTATTCGTACCTATATTATTATGGTAAAATCTAATAAATTCTCTCTCAACATCTGCTTGGATCTAAAAGACAAATACTTTATAACTACAAAATATTCATTCACTAACAATTTAGTTTTATTAAACACTAAAAATATTAAACAACTAGGTATTTCTATAATATATTCTAAATGTAAATCAAAAATATATTTAATAGATAGTGTGCTTAAGATTCTGATTAATTTCCATCATTTACCAAACACATATCAGTTTCAGGACCTGGTATACTTAAAGTTATTAGACAAAAGTGGTAATGGTACATAAAACTACTCGGAGCGGATGCTGGAATGGTACCGTTAAACGTTGTAATATCAAAATTGGGCAAATTGGTGTCTAGAGTTACATTGGCAAAGCAAGGCATGTCTACGTTGACAAACTTTTTCTCTTCTTTAGTAACTAGTTCCTCTTCTGTTTTATTTTGGCACAACATATCTTGTTCTATGTTTTCTTGACACTCTATTTGGGTCGTTTGGCATGTAGTATTGTATTGCTCGCAATAAGTTGTAGCTCTTAAAGGTTTTATGCACATTATTTCACCGAAGCCGGTACAGATAGTAACTAGCTCTGGAGCACATATCACTGTTGCATTATCAATACACGGTATCAGTGCAGTTAATGGTAGAACCAATTCGCCAGAAGGAGTTTGTGTTGGATTGTCGTAATTGTATGATTGATATTTGCGCATCATAGGCATAACTGTAAGATTCCAGTTATAGCTTCCTGTAAACAAAATATAATTTTATAAAAGTTCAGGTAAATTTATTTCGTTTAACATAATAAATATAAATATAAAATCATTTGAATTTGAATTTGTGTTTTTTTTTTAAGAATAGATCTACACATCATTTGAATATATTTGATATGGTTCACAGACACTAATTTAAGTAGATACTGTCAAAAAATATGATATTAGCGGTTTTATATCACAGTGTAGTGAAAAAAAAAACAGTTTTGGCCCTTTTTATAATTTTGATTATCCGGTGTTCCCCGATATAGTAAAGTAAGTGATGGTGTAACTTGCTAAAATTAGTTAGGTAGATATTCCATCGTTATTTCATAAAACCTAAAAATACGTTATAGAGAAAAAGTTAAACATAAATATTCGTACTTAAGGTGCAGTTACTCCTCCACTTCTTTCTGGAGATACTTTCTAAGTATCGTTTTAAAAAGAAAATCTGAAGTTGTACTGGAATTTTTCTATAACTTATTCAGGACATATGTTTTTATGCGATACCTCTCAAGAAAAACTACTTAAACCCAAGACGTGAGTCACCTTACGTAGCTGGTTATTAACTTGTATCTTGATTGTTGAGGGATTAGAACAATATAGGTACGTAAATTTAGTTATCAGTATGTGTTTGTGCACAAATAAAAAATTAATCAATTCACTTTCTTTCTCATAAATTTCTCACATTCATTACACTTCTACCACCATCATCCTTCCACGCCTTGCTAGGACGTCCAATTCTCCATGTTTCTGTTAGTGCCCATTTTAACATTGTTTTATTAATAGCAGTGGTTTCATTTACTAGATACACGACAGCACATTGGACTGAAAACCTTAACTCATGGTACTAAGGAAAATTGGCGTGTGGAAAATGTGATAAAATTGATTTGCAAAATCAAATAGCGTATAAACTTATTTGAGCTATCTAATTATATATTACTTCTAGAGGAGGGAAATGTCTTTCTGTACAAAAAGTTTTGTATGACCCAACTGGTTATCATAGAACTAAAGTACATACCAAAATCATGGAAGCTCATAAGGATAGCTTTAAGCCTGCTAAAACTGAATAGGAAAAACGTCCCTGAGGCCGATATGTCGCATGTCATTTGTACTCTCTAGAAAAGGTCTCTAAAAAAACTGCTCGATAAGCACAACAGGGGTGGTATTATGAAAGTTAGATACATCAGGTATATAATGCAAATATAGCAGGATTCTCGTCGGAAACGGCAACGCACCATCTCGTATACAGGATAGAGTAGGTTCTGGAAAACCAAGAAGTAATTCTGGCTGTATTTCTCTGTTCGGGCGCAATCGAAGGAATAGACGAAACCAGCTACAGATGAATAGAATTTACGTTAAGAATCCGTGTAATATACGCAACGTTACAGGAGGATACAGTATCAGTACAGGTAGCTTGAGGTTATCCGAACGGGAAGTTTTATCTTCTCTCTGGTAAAACCTGGCCATAGATCGGCTGATAACTAGTGACAGCATCGACAGACATCATGTGCTATGCTATGCAGATGACCTGGTCTTCTTTCTTCTTATGGTATCCATTTGTTACGGATGTTGGAACATGGCTATTTTGACTATTGCCCTAAAAAGTGGTAGTACTGATCTGATAGTTGACCGGTAGTGGTCATGTTAAGCCATTTTCGTAGGTTATGAAGAAAGGATATTTTTTTAGTTCCTATACCTGTTTTTACATGCACCTTACCTGGAGGTATGGTCCGAAGTAGGTCGTATCGTTATTCATTATACATTCTATGGCTCAGGTATTCTAGTTTGGTCATCTGGGCATCTTATCCCACGGCAAGTTTAGTGGCATAGTAATAGATAGAAAGCAAAAAGCTCGGGACTGTAGTTACAGAATGGACTTCAAATGTAGAACTTAACTCCTCTATCTTCTCTCCTTCGCAAAGATGTAGTGGCGTGATGTAATTTGTTGGACCATTTCTGTCCAATGATCTCTCCTCTATGCGTGTTGTTTTGCTTCAGAGAGTAAGAAACTAGTCATGTCTTTTATTTGGTCCGACTATCATGCTGGAGATCTTTCTCTGGATCTTTTGCCCGCTATCTTGCCTTCAACTATCATTCACTACCTTCCTGCTATTTTTCTAGTTATATTTCCAAAACCTCTTATTATATTTTGGTTAATAATTGTGACGAATGTAGATTTTGTCGTTAAGTGTTTCCAGTATTAATATTTGTACGATGTGGGGTTCATGGTATGCGCAACATTCTACGGTAGACCCGTATACGCTTCGAATCGGTTTTTTTGATGGTCCAAATTTCTGAAGCGTAGGTGACGATAGGGAAACATTCATGCTCGAAGTTTGACTGTAGCAGATCTAGCCATTATGATGCGTTGACGGATCACGTCTTCGCACCTTCCATTTTTAGTGATTTATTTATTTATTTAGCGTATGGACTTTCACAGTACGATAAATATACAAATACAATTACAATGATATACACATATATATTATATATATTATTCAAACACTAAAAATAGTAAAAATAGAATAAATAGAATGAATGACACTAAATATTAATGTCCAATTTACATAGCCATTCAATTGCTTCTGGGGAACATTCCCCAAAGTCCTGGAGGTTTCCACGGTAGGCACGATTCAAGCAGTCTGAAACACAATGGCTTATGGTCTGTCTAGATTCTCCGCAATCGCACTGTGGACTTTCTGCACGACCCCACCTGAACAGCGAATCAGCACATTTACCATGTCCGGTACGTATACGATTAAGCCTTGCCCAAATGGACCGGGACAGATTTGATCCGATGAAACCCTGAGTTGGGGTTGATATCTTAATATAGTCCGATTCTACTGTTGGCATCCATCTTGTTGTCCATTGCCTATGTATATCATAGGAATTACCAATTTTTCGGGCAGATCGTATTGGAGGATTTCTAGATCTCAATCGTTGGTGCTCTTTTGAGATGTCTGGGATATCTTGATGTATTGGTAATTGTACGTTGGCTACAATTTTCTGGTACTTTCTCACTAATGCTGCTGTACGGCGTAGATCTGGTGGAGCAATATTGCTCAGAGTAGGCAGCCATCTCACTGGCGTTGATTTTATTGTTCCAGTGATTATTCTCATGGTTTGGTTAAGTGATGACAGAGCCTAAGTAATTAAATTGTATAAGCACTTTGTACCCTGCCGTGTATCGCAGTTTGGTTGTTTCTATTTTTATCGATGATCATTTCTTTGGTTTTTTGTATATGGTTTTTCAAACCAAAAGTCGTAAAAATTTAATTAACTCACACCAGCCCTTTTCTGTAGAGACTATGCTGCTGATTAGGGATTTTGTTAGGTAAACATTAAGTAGTTATTGACTCAACACCAAGAATAGACAATAAAATCCATTAAAGAAGACCAAAGGGAAAGCCATCGAAAAAAGGTGAGAGTTAAGTGGCAACGGCGACAATGAAATGCAAGAACATAGCTTTTACACTTCTGTTAATAATACAAAGCCTAATAAGACATTATTATCTTTTTCTTTGAGTACCTAGCACATGTCCCCAGATATGCGCATTCGTAGACACCATAACAATTTGCCGATTTTTTTCTAGATTATGTGAGGCATGTAACAATTACATTAGACGCTATTATAATATTATGTAATGATTAGATTTCATACATAATTAATTTAATATAAATATTAACTGAACATATTATACGGAAATAATATAGGGGAGGATGGGGCATTGTGAACCATCTAAGGAAGATATGCACATACTGTTAAACAAGAAATGATTTTGTTTTGTTTAATTAATTAGAGACGTTCATTAAACATTTAAACTGTCATTTAGTTGCAATTGAAACATAATTTATTTAACGTATTTTCAACAAAAAAATGACAACTGACTATATGTCAAAAGTTCACATTGCCCCATAGGGTGGCACACTATTTCATTATCTAATGGCTATGTTTGGTAAATAAAATCAAGTAAAAAGAATTTTTTTATTAAAAATATTTAGAAAACCGGTAACAGAACATTAGTAAAAATAAACACATGTTATATTTATTCAGAAATACAAAATTCACACTGACATTCTTCATCATCTTCTGGATCTATTCCCGCACATGCTTCATGAGCCCATTTCAGACAGGCCGAGCAACGTACCCATCCTTCTTCATTGGCTGATGAGGAGAACCACTCGTTACAGTAAAAACATTCAGCATCTTCACCATTGCCATCATCTTGTACTTGATGGTTACATTTATTTTTTTTTCTTTCCCTTACCATCTTTGGAAGGACAAACTTTTATTTTTTTGTTACTTCTTTCACTATCTTCGTGCTTATCATCATTTATTTTTTTCTTAGCTTTTTCCTTTTTCATTGTTTCTATTGCCTCCTTCGTGTTTATTTCAAGTTCTAATTCTAGCTTATACGGACTAGATGTCAGTACAGCCGTTTTACCTTTTTTAGATTTCCTCTTTGGTTCCATTAATTTACTTCTTTTTGGCAGAGGACGAATGTCTTTAGGGCTGTTTGCTCCAAATGAAGTTGTTGCTCTATTGTGTGCAGGGGAAATTGTCAATTGAAAATCGTTACCAGTATGAAGCTTTGCAACTGAGGTTGAAGCAATTACCTCATCTTGACTTAAGTGAGGCTCTGCAATTGAAGTTGAAGGAATTGCCTCATCTTGACTTGACAGTGGTAGACTATTATTCTCCAAATCTGTTTCAGTCGTAGCAGATGGTGCAAAATAGAGGTCTGTAAATATATTGGGATCATAAGGTACTATCCCACATTTTTTAAAAGCGTTAATAGCAGTCAAAGGTGTTGCAGCTTGTAAGAAAGCCTCAACAAAAATTTTAGAGATTTGGAAAGCTGTTACCACTCTGCCTGGGTTGTTATTAAGAAACTTTTCTAATGCCATATCATAATATCGTGCTAAAGGAGCCATGACACCAACATCGGTTGGCTGCATTCGATGGGTGGAATGTGGAGGCAAACAAATGTTTGCAAAATGTACATGTTTTTCCCTAGCCAAATTAATTACTTCTATGTTTTTTGTATGGCTGCTGTGTCGAAGATCAAGCAAAGTAATTCCGTATAAACGCTTCTCCATATCTAAGATATAATTATACAATTATTCTTCCTGTTCCTTGGTAAAAACCGTTTTGTAGAAACCTAGACCCTTTTCGTCAGGAGAAATTCTTGTTACTTTTTCTTTGCATCTGCGAATTACCGTTGCTTTCGGGATACCATAAACTTTACTAGCTTTTAAATAGCCCATCTCCCCAGCTTTAACTGTCCGGATAGCATTCTTCAAGGCAACAAGAGACCATGATTGTTGCTCAGTTTTCCTCACATAATTTCGTACCATTTTTAACTGCAAAAGAAGCATATAATTAAATAAGTGTCAAGAAAATATAATGGGGCAATGTGAACCACTCTAGTCCACGTTGCCCCGTGCGTAGTACACATTCAAAATATGGAAATTAACGTACCAGTTCACAACGTATCAAAAGCAAATCTTAATTATTAAAAGCACATTTTACAAGCAACACCACAGTATCAAAAAGTTAAAATAATCATGTCTACTTACGAGAGATCTTTAGAGTAGTAAATTCCTTAGATCAGCAGCGACGAAACACGTGTTTTTAATTATAACACGTCTGAACGTACTCCCCGTGCGTTCAAACTCATACTAAAAGTAGATAAGATGTCTACGCATATTTGTAGTAGTTACTAGATGCAGTGTTGCCAATTTTAAACAAAATAACCGATTTGGTTTACATTACCCCCATGGTCCATGATGCCCCATCCTCCCCTAATATTTTTACACAAAACTTCTAATAAATAAGAAGATACTAACCTGCCAAAATATTCCTATAATTAAATTTCGCCAAAATGCTCTCGTCTGAACACTTGCTGTATTCTGGTCCCGCTACAGCCATAGTCGTTACACAATACTGATAATCATCACCTGTCTTGGCAGCTCCAGGTTCATTTAATAGATTAATATCAACACTGAGATTTGTATAACATGGCAAATTAACTGTTGTTTCTGTTTGTTGTTGAGTAGTATTTTGACAAAGTGGATCAGATTTGTCTGCGCAGGGTATAGTAGTATTGACACACATTGCTTTTTCATCGGTACAAGGGACAGCTTGCGACATGGTAACAACACACAAAACTGTATTATTTGTGGTACAGATAGCGGTTGCTCCTAAACATGAAATTTAATTAGTATATAACGAAACTAAGAAAAAGAACGAAAGTTGGGAGAAGAATTGCAATAAGATAAATACTGAAACTAATGCAATTATTCCAGAACTTTATAAATACAGTTGAAAAGTCGACACAGTGAAAAGAGTCTTACATTTAAACAATACATAAAACAGGGCAGCAAAGACAACTGTAAAAATTACCGGAGATAGCGGTAACAAGCCATTGAGTCGCGTATATGGAACAATATTGAAAAATACAATCGAAAGAGAATACAAAGATATAGAAGCAGAAGAGCAAGCAGGTTTAAGTGGAGCACTTATTTTGTGTTGCGCAACTAGGAGAAAAGAAAACTGCTACGAACCAAGAGGTAGGTACTTTACAAACAATATTTGGCGATCGTGTGTTTGCCCATTTATTACCACGTAGTTTGACTGCAAACATGTAGTTGAAATGGATAACTAGAAGATACTATTAGTCTAATGTTAACAGAAGAAATTGAAAAAAAAATTTCTAAGGAAAAGAAGAAGAAGAAGATGAAATAGTTCTTACAAGTGATTAAAACACGAAAGAGGAAATTGTTCAAGCACATAATATACATTTCTCAGTCCTTGAAGAAAAACATTAGACGATAGATCAGGTTTAAATGCTGTGTAATATAGCATCTTTCTTTACTGTGCTGTTTGTAAAGTCGAGATCGATAATCTTCAATAATAAATTAATAATATGAAAAATTTGAATCTCTTTTTTTGTTGATAGTTTTAATATATAAATACCAAAAAGAATAGCATATTAAGATATTTTTTTTTATTTTATATCATTACCTGTACAGACTGTAGTTAAATTTCCTTCGCACATAGTTAAGACATTAGAGGGTAGTTTGATTTCCTCCCTGGCTTCTGCTGGTTGATTGTAGTAATTGTACACATTGTATGGTCTTTTTTGTCCTACACCAAAGATCCCTTTCACCAAACTAGAAGTTACATGGTAAATGGCCATACCAGTTAAAATGTTGCCAAAGGTACTACCACCACTAAAGAAGCCGGATTTTTTTTGCATACCTATAAAATTATTATCAATGTTAATAAAAAACTGACCCTTTATAGGTTCGTGGTTGATATTTCGATCACTGCATTTAATATTACTTTGAGCTAGTACCTACAAACATTTACCGAAGTGCAAACTGAGTGTTTGTAAATGAACTATATCCAAAATGAACACCACAAAACAAAACCCGGCAACCTGGCAGCAATGTGGTCGATTATCCAACCACAATCCCTAATGTATTTTAAGGTAATGTTAAACGTGATCACAGCTATATGCCTTTTGTAAAAGTTAGAAAAATAATTTAAGACGGATTTATACATCAAACTCAAGGTTGGCGCTAAGATAATAAACTTGATTTAGTGAACATAACCTCAATGTAGCACCTGTTGATTTTACAATAAATTGTTCTATTAAAATGCGTTTTTACTCAATTTATTTTATATCTATACAATTATATTCTTTTTTATGCCAATCTGACTTACTTAATTAATATTTCTGAGAATTAAATTGCTGTGAGGTAATTTAAGTCATTAAGTTTTTAATAATATTTATATGCAACAATTTATGTACTTTTGCAGTAAAATGGAACACCAGAATATAAGTACTGAAATTTACAAAACATGACGATTTATTTGATTACATAGATGATATTTAATATCAACAAGCCATAAATTCAGATTTTAAGGGTGATTCTGATGCAGAAGACGACATTCCTATTTTCTACCGAACGTCGGTTGCATCCAATGCGACTATTACTTCATTATCCAATGATGACAAGGTTCGATTTATTATATTGATTCAGATGATTCCATGAATGATAAGCAACATCGAAAGGATAAAAGTTTTTGGGAACTTATTTAGAGAGTGTGATATGTCATATTTCTTTAGGATACCGTTCCTGACAGTGGTTTCTGGTTTTTGTTTTCGGGGGGTATTTTTTTGAAGAGCCCCTGGCAGTTAATTGCACCTACAGCATCCATAAAAGGGAGTTTAATAGGTGAGATGGAAGCTCAGTGTTTCAACCAGGTTATAGGTATGACTGAACATTTTCTCTACCACATTTTTTTCAGAAAGATGTTAAGGAGAACTATGAGGTTTAAGGCAATAACATTTTTCATATCTGTGGTGAGATCGACCGAAGGTATGCTTCTTTCCACAGATACGGGTTGAATTATGCTGAGAATTTAAAGAATTTTCTGTCGTTTTGGGTATTGGTTAGACAGGGTTAGGGTATATAAGATAGGTAATTGTATTGCGCTACAATTTGGACATTTTGGGGTGGCTGGTGTCCGACACGCAGTTGATTTGGATCTTTTACACAATTCGAGCAGGTATAGTTTCTGTTTCTACATTCTGTGAAGTGGTCATTTATGCAGCATCTGCTGCTGTATTGTGAAGCTGATCTGATGGAGTTTTGGAAGCTCGATGTGTCCATCAAACATGATGCCAGAGTGTAAGGATTGGGTGTATTTTTCTTCGAATATGGTAAGGTATTAAACGAATTTGGAGGGGCTGTTCATTTTCTGGGATTTGACGCTTCAGAGTTGCCCACGATATATCATGATCTTGTAAAATAAAGGTTTATTCTTCTACGGTATAATCTTTTTCTACTTTCGATATTATAAACAAGTATACGGGGCTTTTGGGTTATGAGAACGGTGCGTGCTATTTATTGCTGTTTTGGAAGTGATGGCACATGTTCCGATTGCTTTTGTCGTTTTGAATATAATTTCCTGCGACTTCTTCGAGTGGAGGATTCATAAATAAGATCAATTTTGTTTTACAAGATTTCTCTTACGCTATTCATTCTAAAGAAAGTTCTCTGCTTTGAAAGATTAGGTGGAATATCTTTAATAAGATATTTGAAGATCTTGAGGTTGATTGCAGAGTTGGTAAAATTTTTCATTATTTCTGTCCTTTGGAGGTGGCGCAGAAGTTGCCATTATAGGGGTAAAGGTAGATTTTAAAGTAATTTTAGGGTTTTAAGGTCTAAAAGTCCGGAAGTACAGAGTGTTTAGAGTCGTATAACTGGAGCTGCTTTCTGGCGTGATGAAATTTTGCAGTTGGTATAATAAGTTGTGTGTCTAAGTCGAACAAAACGTTCCCTGCGTTTTGGGAGTGTGATTCAGACTCATCTAAAATTACAGTATTAAGTTGGTTCGCTAGGGGAAGTCTTTGACCGAGTCACGGATCTTGTGGAATTATTTAGATCTGCTGGAGCCAGACATTTCGATAGTGACTTAAAACACCCAAAAAACGTAAACCTCTAGGCCCTTAACAGCCGCACTGTTGTGTTGAGGGGGGTAACCTTCCGGAAAAACATACCTAGCGTACGTTTGATAGTGAATTCAACCTTAGGCTATACTTTTCTTTCTGCTTTTTATCTAGTTGTAAAAAAATTCGAATATAAATGAGTTAAATAATTCTGGTGTGTTGAACTATACTGGAAATAAAAATTCTGGTGAAACAGAAATAGGTAGCAAACAAAAATCTATTAGACAAAATAACGGAACAACCGATGAAAAGTTAGTAATGAATATGTGTGCATTCTAAAGGACAGAATGTGAGCTTTTTAGCTTTTCAAAAGAAGGGTTGAAGCATACTTGAGAAATACAGAAAAAGATATAGAGAAGAAATTGTGTAAAGTACGAAAGCAAGTGATAAATCCTTACTGCCATATATGGAATAAATAAAAGAGACTATAGCTAAGGATATATGTGTAAAGGTTGTTGCAGCATCAAAGAAAAATGGGGAAAAGAGTGAAGATAAGAATAACGTCTATATTATTTATCATAAATTAGTTGTCTATTTGGGTAGGCACTTTGAAACTGTACATCCAGAGACGACCGAAGCACAGAATAATAAACAATCAGAATACCCACTTTCCATGGAAAATTAAGTACGCGCATCTCCTTCGCGCAGACGTTCCGCCATGTTTTAGAGGGAATCAGTGTTGTTTATGTGGTGTGCATAGAAAAATTAACCCGGTTTAATTGACTTACGGCAATCATAGACATACTATAACATTTTTAAATATAATAACATAAATTTAAACACAAATATAAACGATTACATAACCTCACAAATCATATGTCTGTGTTAATAGACATATGATATGTTTCCTTCTAAAACATGGCGCGCGTGCTGAAAAACTCAACAAAGGTGGCATCTCAGAGTGGTCATTCTGATTGTTTATTATTCTGTGACCGAAGTAACAAAATGCTAAGCATATCCAAAGAACTCAAAAGAGCATGTGCCGAATTCCTTCAGCGTATTAGCGTGGGTAATTTTTATAACGTTGAAGAATTAATAATTTTGCGACGGCAAACTCAAAATGAAATAAAATTCATTGAACAATCTGATTATGGGCCGTGTTTTTATTGTTTGAGCATTTGTGTTAAAACGCATGTATGTTAAAATATGTTTGCTATGTTCTAATATACCATATTCATGGTTTTGGATTTATAAAAGATTTTTATCAATCTCTAGTGAATGGCTACACCTCACACCAAATCGATAAAATAGCAGAAAATAATCCGTTTTACTAATAAAATATATATCAATGTAGTTTAAAAAGCATGCAAGACGCAAAACGAGTTAATACGTCAAAATATGAAACAGTTGGCACCCTAAAGGTCGATTCAGACACATCAGTCCCGTCATAGTCTCGGCGCCGAACCGGTCCTGTTTGGTCACAGAACTATCAACTGTCTAACAGCTGGGAAACTGTTCGTCGCCTGATGAATGTGAATGCCGGCGCCATATTTCTATTAAAGAATATTTTGTATGACGGATTGTTCCGTTCGGCGCCAGGACTGTGACGAGACGTGACTGATGTATCTTAATCGACCTTTAACAGGTGGACTGGGAAAGTTAGGAAAAAATAAATCACAATAATTGGGAGCCTTTCTTGTTGCCAAGAAATCTAAAAAAATCATTCAAGCTACAAAAGAGGTCATCATGATTGCAGTTGACGACGAAATATCGAGGTTATAATGCAAAATTCCAAGTATGGTGATCAAAACTTGGATTAGAGAAATCTATATCATTAGAGTCAGACAGTGCTTTTCGATCTGGACATCTAAAGCTGAATAAATCGTCAAGTGCGGTTGCTACACTATACAATAGAAAGTTGAATGCAGTACAATTGCTACCAATAAATAATGATTAGGTCAATCTCAATATTTTGATACTAATATTTTGAAAGTTAAAGATAAAATGGAAAGTAAGGAGAGAAATCATAATTCCTGGATAAGACATGCTGCTATAGTTCTATCCCATATCATTGTTTTTAATAAACGACGACACGAAGAAACGGCATGGATCAAGATGGGTGATTAAATTAACAGATCAATGTGGAAAGATCAAAATACAGATAAGATCAGAACAGGTTAAAATTCTTAATTTGTCTAACTCAAAAGTCTTTTTGAAATATTCATGCGGGCCAAGTTTATATAGGTGTAGCAACATAAAGGTTGCTGAAAATAAATATTTTTAGTTCATCATTTCCGGACAGCCCGCTAAATTAGGACCAAGTGTTTTAAATATGTTTCTAATACATCTACCTTATTTTTGTCACTTTCACTAGATACTACTACGAATATAGAGTGTTACTTAATGATAGGTCGTAATTTTAAAGGCACATTCCTAAACCAAATGTGTTTATAGAAAGCAAGTACCAAGTCTATAGAAACATGTGTCCTTAAACGTCTTGTTTCGAAGATACCACGTGTCAAAGTTTTATAAAAATTTTAGTTTTTTACTTAAATCTCAAAGATCTTTTTGTCGAATTATTTGGATTTTAGCAGTGTTGTTTATTGCAATGGATAACTGGTCTAAGGAGGAAAAGTTAGCTGTTCATGAAAATATATAATTGTATATATTGGAATGTACCTTAAAATAAACAGAAATAAAAGTAGATGACTAATCTGTAATCCTTTACTGTACTCTGTACAAATTTAAAAATTCACATTTGTAAAAATTCTCATAAAATACTCACTAGATCCATGCATAACAAAGAAAACAATAACTAACACTGCTTTTTGTTAACATAAGTTAACATTTTTGCAGTACAATTTTTACTATTTGACTATTAGTTTGCAGTAGAGATTCTTATTAAAGAGTAAAACAAACATTTTTTGTTATATTTGGCATGGTTTTAACTCCATATGGTGGTACTATAAAATCTATAATTATTTTTTAAATTAATAACTTACCATATGGTGAATAACCTCCATAACCACCCATACCACCCATTCCCATACCCATTCCCATTCCCATTCCATATCCTCCCATTCCTCCACCATAGCCTCCGCCCATAAATCCACCTCGTTGCATTCCTCCATAACCAGAATAACCGGGACTAGAATAACCACCACCCCAACCTCCATAATTTTGACCGCCATAACCTCCATGCTGTCCTCCCCAACCGCTATGTTGTCCGTTCCAGCCTCCATGTTGTCCTCCCCAACCGCTTTGTTGCTGACCTCCCCAACCACTATGTTGTTGATTACCCCATCCTCCATGTTGATTGCCATAACTGCCGTGCTGTGTACCCCAACTTCCATGTTGTTGAGGGTATTGACCGGAATTTGGCCAAGAACCATGTGGTTGGTTTCCTGTAGGATAGCTGTGAGTTTGGTGATGGCCAGCTTTAACAAAAAAGTATTTATATTAGAATTTTGGAAGGTCTTTTGTAACCGTTTTATAAATCCTTTACTAACAGTTATTAAAGTGTTAAATACATTATTCAATAGTTAATTAAAATTAACTTACAAATTTCGGATATATCTTCAAAATTGGATAAAGGATAAAGAAAAGTCTAAATAAAATGTCAAGATTTTTATTTTGTCAAATTACATTGCAATGTGTCAAAAAAAAAATAAATAGCTATTAAACAATAAATTCTTTAATAAAAATATTTTTATATTATAATATTAAGTATAAAAAAAGACTAATATGCAAAATGATATTTATAGGCTAGAATGTCTAAAATTTACTAAATCACTTGTAGAAAACAAGCAAACTTGTTTCCTACAAGTGAACTTAAAGTGGGATAATTATGTCGATTGGCTTTCCACCAAAGAAGGGAATCTTCGTCTTTATTTAAGATATCATCTTCAATATAACGCTGCACTTCATTGATAGCTTTACTGATCCCTGTCCCTACCGGTTGTTTTCTTAGATATTTTGTTATCTAAAGAAGAACAAAGCGAATATTTGCTTCTCGTAGGTTCACTGCTAGTAGTCGATTCTCTTTCCATTTCTCTCTGCGGTGCAGCCCTAATTTGTACAACGAGATGTGCTGCCATATTTGTCACTTTTTTCTTTATCTGATCTGCAGCTGCAGCGCTTTGAAATGGTAGAAGCTTGAAACGTGGATCTAAAAACGTATTGGCAGCCAGCGCAACATTAAATTCAATATTAGTGAATCGTGTTTGGAGTCCATTTTTTAGTTTACCAATAACTTGGTTTGATAAATCTGATTTCAGTTCGCCAGAAGTAATCATTTCCTCCATTACATTTAATAAATACAATTACTAATGATGCCGATATGTATTTTTCCCCACTAACTGATGAAGTTACAGTTTTAAAAGGGCGTAAAATGTCTACCAAATTTTTATCAAGTCCCATTCTTCTAACGTTATTATAGGTAACTAAATGTTTAAAAGAGCAATTGTCGATCGTATTGCCTCCTCCAATTCCACAAATCCATGCACCTGCACCTGCAAAAATGAACTGAGTCTGCAGTCGGAATCGGAGTCATTGCACCTGATCCCTTGATGGAACTGACTTTGTCATCTCTAGAACCCACACGTCACCTATGAGGGGTCCTGAAATAAGGTATTACTCTTCTAAAAGTATAAAAAATAATTAATAAAATCAATTCACATTATCGGGTATGGCAAAAGTATATTCATATATATTTACTTACTTTCAATATTAACACCAAAACTCTAATTTTATAAGTATGTTATTTTAAACCATAAATCATGTATCCCAACATGTTGTTGAATTACATACTAATAGTGATATTTTCATTCAATTTGTTTCTTTTTTTAATATAGGTAGCCAGATCCCATTGCGTTGTGCCAAGGAATTTGCGACGCGATTGATTTTAATCAACATAATTAAATCCGTTTCTTTGATTTTTTCTTTTTACCATCTGTTTCTTTTTGAACTATACTTAAATCTTTTCATTGAATCCTATGTCCATTTTCTCCAGCGTGTTTACATATCGTCGCCTCAAAGAAACAGTAGGATATGTAAAAAAATGACTTTTGTGATATTCATGCCAAATGATTCGAAATAAACCCTTCTGTTGAGTGTAACCCTAGGATAAATAAAAAGTGATGTACTTTTTTCATAATATTACATATCCTTGTGTAGCTTAATTCCTTTTAGCCCAAATTTTATAATACAACACTAAGACAACATACATATCATACCATTATATTTTGTCGTTTACCCATTTTGGTCATCAATATTAATGCAACACTAAGTTATCTTACGCACATATCCTACTGTTGCCATGCACTTATTGCTGAGTTGTGATTGATGTCTTTGTTTATACCATCCAGCTTGCAGTCATAATTTTATCTTCAGTAATCTTAAACAATAGTTCTATTACATTGATGTTAAAAGGTGTATGTTAAAGAGTAAAAATGAACAATTGGGCCAATTTAAATTGTACAAATTATGGGTATCTAAAAGTCAGTATTTAGTGTATTTAGCGAACAAAAATAACACCGATTCTGAGTTGTTATTTGGAATTTATCACGCACAGGAAATAGGTAAGTTAAATTCATGATAAATTCACATTTTATTTTATTTTAGAAATTTTGGGCTGATTTATTTAAATGCAATAAATTTGTACTTTCACAACTTTCAGTATCCGCTATTACCATTATTGATTCTGATGATTTTTTCATTTTATTTTGTTTATTATCTTGTCAAATTTTTAAATTTTTGTAAAATAAGTATGTTTATGTTATTATTTATGTAATAACATATTTGAACAACAAAATTGTTTTGTTTTTATACAAATACAATACAAGTTTATATGTAAATATGTTTAAATGTAAATACAAGTTTATATAACAGAAATTTACGGATATCGTTAAAAACAGATTATTTTTGGGGGCAACAATAGGACAAATAATTTTTTTTCCAATTATTTTTCACTTTTTTATTAATTAATATAAATTGTTATTTGCTACATGTAAATTTAGGTACTCAAACTAAATTCCACGTAAACACATTTAAAAAAGTTATTAATTACTAAAGTTTCGTTTTTTTTTTCGTCGACAACTAATGGTCATTAGCATGGTACAGTAAATTTTTACAGTCAGGTGTGTAGTGTTTGTGTGTGTAGAGTAATTGTCTTGATACTTAGCAAAGTCGACGTCATTGTCTTTGCTAAGAGACGCTAATTGTATCCGAACGTCTGCGGTCCCTCCGGTGAGTACCGATCGCACAAGGATAGAAATTATTTTCATTTATTAATTTTTAATAAACGAAAATTTCCACTCAGGTGAGATTCGAACTCACGACCTTTAGGTTCAAAGGTAGGCGCTCTTACCACTGAGCCACAGAGGGGGTTTTTCGTAAAATTTTCAAATGCGTTTTTCTCGAAACTACATTATTTTACATATCCTACTGTTGCTTTGAGGCGACGATACTTGATATCTGTCAAATTCTCTATGTTTGAATTAAGATTGATGTTTACTTATTTTTATTTTTAATGAACATATCAATGAACAAAAAAGAACAAAGGTTTGTATTTATCAATTACCTTGTAAAGTGAACATTTTTATTTAGGTGTAACATCAAGACCATAAAATGATATAATAAGTAAACATCGATCAAATATGTAAACTCGCTGGAGAAAATAAAGATAAAGTTCAATGAAAAGATTTAAGTATAGTCCTGAAAGAAACAGATGATAAAAAGGGAAAATCAAAGAAGCGGCTTTAATTATGTTAAATGTTATAGGTATATGTAATCTTTTAATAAATTAAAAGAGGGAATCAGTAACAGGAATTTTGCAATGTTCGCGCATACTTCTGTTGGTTTGTCTGTCTCTTAATGATATGCCCGCTATTGATCTTAATCCTTTCATTTCGATATTGTTGATTTGTTGTTTCGCATTTCTTGTATATGTCCTTGTCTCCGCTGCATATGTTAGGATTGGTCTTACTGTTGTCTTGTATACTTTCATTTTGCTTTCCGTGGTCAGATATTTGTTTCTCCATATGGTTTCTCGGAGGCAACCACTTACTCTTGTCGCTTTTGATGCTTGCCTTGTGGTCTCTGTTCTTATATCCCTGTCACTAGTAATCTCTACTCCTAGGTAATTCAATTTCATTACTTGTTCTACAATTATGCCGTCTATTTCTAGTTTGCATCTACGCGGCTCATTACTGATCACGTGATATTAAAAGTGTGGAGCTGCCTTTTTAGGTTATCGTCGTTATCAGCAATTAGTACTGCATCATCGGCATAGAATAGTATCGTGATTTTATGCGCTCCTATGTGGTATTTGTGTCGTTTTCTTACTTCGTGAATTATTTGATTCATCACCATATTCAATAACAATGGGCTGAGCGAGTCTTCTTGGTGAATTCCTCCTTTTATATATTTAATATATTTTCCTTATACATTAAATTGTTGTGGAGATAGTATACATCCTTTTCTTACACCTTGTGTGTGTGGAATTAATTTCAAAGTAAGCCAAGCACTTTTACTGATCCAATGGTGTGTTTCTACAGCTTGGTTTGTGTAACTAAGCGAAGTCAGGTGTTGCTGTAGACCTACTTCTTTCAGTATCTATCCACCAAAAGTGAAGCATTCGACTTTTATCACTTTCCCCTGTTTTACATATAAATTGAGAGGCTTTCTTGAATCAGATATTGTTTAAAAAAGGCCAACAAAATATTTAAAGTAAACAGTACATTCAAACTCAAATATCAAAAATTCTATTTTTGTAGTATAAGTCGTTAGCTACAAAAATAAATAAGATATTTTGGAAAAGATCATAAATGTTCTTAAAATAGTTCGAACTGAACTGAAGTATGAGTTTCGTGCAAATCCGCAATCTGCGGTAATTCTACCTGTAGCAAGTATTTTAAATAATATAAACGTTCTACAGTTCTACACATAAATATCGAAAATTATTATCTACCTTGTTTGTTTCCTGGTACGTTCCATCCAATGGGATTTTGTTGGTTATTTCCATAGTGGGGATTGCTTGCCGGTTGATGACTAAGTTGGGAAGTTTGTTTCTTTATACTCGTATCATGTTGAGGAGCTGACGCCTTAGGGGCTGGTGCGGGAGCATGAGCTCCAGTAGCCACCGAAGAGGATTTCGAGGATGATGAAGATGATTTTTTATTGCTGCTACTCCACCACCAACTAGATCCACCTAGAAAGTATTAAGATATTGTAACTATTATTGTTTTTCATAAAAAATTAAAACCAAGTAATACGAACATACTTTCAAGACAATTTATAATAAAAATAATAGAAACTATTCGATAAAAATTATTTGTTTTGAAAAAGTTTTGGGCTATATTTTGTTATGATTTAATTTTTGCGACAATAAAGAATTTTTGAATAAATTTTCAAATGATTATTAGCAAATAATGATATATCAAAGCGTACGGTCATTTGCGATAATTAAAGTAAACCTTCTTCTTTTTTAAGTGCCGTCTCCCAATCGGAGGTTGGATATCATCATCATTATCTTTACTTTATATACTGCTGCTCTGAAGAGTTCTACAGAACTGCATTTAAATCAGTCCCTTAAATTCTTCATCCATGACACTCTCCTACTTCCTATACTTCTCTCTCCTCTTATCTTTTCCTGTATTATCAGCCTTAGCAGTTCATATCGCTGTCCCCTTATTACGTGTCTCAGATATTGTAACTTTCTTATTCTTATTGTATTTATTATTTCGCATTCTTTACCCATTTCTCGCAATACTTCCGTGTTAGTTTTCTTCTGTGTTCATGCTATTCTAAGCATCCTCCTATAACACCACATTTCAAAGGACTGTAACTTATTTATGTGTTCTTGCTTCAATGTCCAGCTTTCAAGTCCATATTGCAGTATCGAAAACACGTAGCATCTCAGTGCTCTTACTCTCAGTTCTAATCCAAAATCTTTGTTGCAGAGAATTGTTTTCATTTTTGCAAACGTATTTCTTGCTATTTCTATCCTAGCTCTTATTTCAGTTTGTAGCGTTTACGCTACTGATTAACCCCTTAAGAAATTTTTATTACCCGCCTACGATCGATTTTAAATCGACATTTTTCCCCACACGCGCAGTAGTCGCTTAAAAAGGAAGATTGATCGATTTTGTGCGGAAGCGAAGCGGTCAGTTTTGGTCAGAACTCTACGCAGCCACGTCAACCGGTGAAATTTTTCACCTTCAAAGTGACGGAATTGGAGCAAGGAAGATAATTTGGGGAAGAATAAAATAGAAATATTAATATCTAATTCAAAGAATCATATCTCAGTAATAAAAATAATATTAAGTAAATTTTTTAAAATCAATATTTATAAGAGTTCCACATAAAAGGAAGATTTTTTTGGCGTGCTGCAGCTCCATGTAAGTAAATCATTTCATACGTATTATCTCCTTATCATATAATCAAATTTATCATTGTATTTAGTATTTCTTTAGAGATTTATTTTTGAGTTCCGAAATAATTTAAATATAAAATTTCCTTGATTTACTTGCAAAGAACAGAAGGTCATTTTTTTTTATATAGTTAAACTTAAATTCTGTTTTATTCCACGTCGTTATCATTAAGTTTTTTGGTTCCCATTTTGTATCTAACTTTTTTGGTGGAATATAAAAAGGTTCGACAAATATTGGACAGCCTTCTATATTCTGCGCATGTTCTTTTCATGGCGCAAGCCTGTCATGTCTACGAAGTAAATTCGGAAGTTCTGACATGTTGACATAACCTAATGTTTTGATGTTTTGTTTTGGTGCAGTCAATCCATGCTGCTACACCTATTGAATTGTATTTATTAAATTAAATAATAATTTTAGATTCCGTCACTTCACTTGAGGATATTCTCTTCAGAATATTCCCTCAAGGACTAGTAACTAAATTCCTTAAACTAGTTAGCAACTTGTGTATGTAACCCGTGGATTTTGCTGTCACCCAGAGACCAGTGACTGGTTGTGGTTTTGTGCCCAGGATTCGTCTTTACAGCCATAAACTGATGTAACCGTGCCAAGAGGAATTTTCCTATGGACTTATGGGGCTGTAAAGATAAGTTGTTTAACTGTGTAATTTTTTTTGTTACTATCTATTTACTTTGTTGCTATCTATTTACTGTTAACTCATCATATGCATATGATAAGGTAAATACCTTTGTGATAATTTAATTTTTGATATAATATAATTTTGATATTATTGGGAGAGAAGAAAATACCTTTCATGTTTTTATTAGGTTTTTTTTTTACTAAGGATGTAAAGGGTTTGACCAAACTCATTTTTTTTGATATAATATTTTTTTTTGAAATAATACAATTTGATTTTTTGAAAGGAAATAAATTTCATATGTTTTTTTTTAACATTATATAAAGAGTATTGAAGACTCACTTTTTGAATATAATATAATAATTGTAACAGATTTATCACTTTTGATATCTTTACAATATTGTCATTAGTATCTCATATTAGTAGAACTATTTTAAGTTAAATTACTACCTTTTTGTGTTAAGACTTTGGCTATCATACGGACTATTCTTAAATTGTTACTAATATTTCATATTTTATTTGGCCAGTGGTAGTGACTATTCGTTTGTTGAGGGGCTATTAGGTCCCATTGTATGTGTACACCATCCACTACCACTGTTATTTGGCTTTGCATTATATGTAAATTGTTTATACACATATACCTATATACATTTTTTATAAATATATTTATTGTTGCTATTTTGAGTTTTATTTCAGTTCTACTAACCAGTATATAACATAGCAAAACAAGATTATTATTTAGTATTTTTGTATTTCAGAGTATTATCTCCAGATTCATTTGTTACTTCAAAATCTCAACTATCGTTGAGTTGGCGCCCTTCTTTTCTCTTCTTATTGTTCTTTTTCTATAAATTTATTCCCAGTGACCTTCTTCAGTTGTATCACGTGTGATATTACCAGGTCTCATTTCTTTCTTGTCTCATTAGATCATTATCTCTTGTTATTATTGTTTATATCTTTAAAGCCACAATCCAGTGCATTGAAGCTAGCCCGAACACTCACTTGAGATTTAGTGTCTCTTTGGCCATTTAAATTTGTTCCTCTGAGCTTAGCCCTATTTTTAGTATTTTTTTTCATCACTTCTCTTTCAGTTCTTCTGAAATTTGAAAGTTCTACACTTCCAAAAACCCAATACTCCCGGAGTATGGAGGTTTCAAGTTGTTTGATCATTAGTGTTAAAAGTAAACCTGTTAAACGGTAATTAAGTGCATTGGTAAAAGTCATATTTTTGTGATGTTCTATATCGAAAATCAGAATAGTTAATAAACAACATATTTATTTTGTACGTAACAAATAAAATTTGATTTTAAATTGCTGATATGGATTATAATAATGTCGTTCTTATGGCTCACGGATCGTAGACAGTTCATATGTATCCATGTTTACCAATCATCTAATCCACAGATACCAAACCAAATGCATATTTTTCCTCATTTCCGTCACTTCTTTTTCTTCTTAACGTGCCCTATCAAGTCCCCTTGACGTTGGCGATTAACATGGCGAAACTGTCTCTGTCTCGAGCTATTCTAAATAGTTGCTCAGCTTTCTTTATTCCTGTCCACTCCTTGATATTCTTCAACCAAGAGGCCTGCTTTCTACCAATTCCCCCTGCGTCCTTAGATTTCCGTCACTACCTTCATTTAACCCTAATAATGAATGGCATATACTTTCCAGTAGGAAACGCCCGAGAAGTCCACAAGAAGAAAATAGAAAATCGACAAGGCAAATCAAACTCAATGAATACTGACTAAGCAATAGAATTAGTAGCCTCAGAAAAGAGTCAGAAAAAGGAACTATGGAAATACCAAATGAAGGCACCAAGAAAGAACTCAAACCACCACTAATATTTGTCACTGGAGTAGAAAATATAAATCTGGAGTAGAAAATTGTTCGGCACTGTTAGATGAAGAAATTGCAGGTAAATACAGTATTAAATACTATAGAGGTAAAAATACAGGATAAAGATAGATAAACTTACTCTAAAATCATAAAAGCCCTAAATGAGACAAACCATCATACATAAAAAACTAACAAATGAATTAATTTAGAGTAGTACTAAAGAACATCTACTCATCAACAAACGTTAAAAATATAAAAAAAGCTTAAAAGGCTTTTGACAGAAGCAAACATCTGGAATATAAAACAAAGATCTACTAAAATCTATGTATTTTATAGATCTAAACCAAAATAAACATTACATAGACATATATACAACGAAACATATAATGCACTCAAATGTAGTTTTAAAGTACCACGCCCCAACAGAGAGATACCACAGTTTTTGCGATGTCAAGGGTAGGGAGGCACAAACAATTTTTTTCTCAGAAAGACTCCCTGTGTAAAATGCACAGGCAGTCATTTTACGAAAGACTTTTCAAGGAAAACTTAAGATACCAATTTTAGATATGTCAACTGTAACGAAAACCATCCAGCGCATTACATAGACTGCATAGTCCATAAGCAACTGCAAGAAAAAATGTACCCAAAACTAAGACAGAAAAAAAGAAAAAATAATATAATACCCAATATTCAGCCAGGAGTCGTGGAGGAATCGAAACGACATCTAATCTAGCTGAACAACAAATTAATGACATGACAGAATTAAAATTCCTGATCAAACAACTTATAAATTAAATAAGTACAATGATGAATCTGATTTCTACTCTCGTCAATAAAATATCCAAATGACTCATCTAATAGAAACAGCTCATGCAAGCACGCGCAAGAAATTCGTGATTTTATACAAAATAATAATTTAGACATGTAAAGTAAAACACGTTGTACAAATAAAAGCTATTTTAAAATACAAGGCTATATATCATACCGAACATTTAAATGGAACCGCGCATGGAGGGACTGAATAATTAAACGAAATATTAAACACCAGACGATGAAAGGATATTGTTACGATAAATATGACTTATATTTAACCTGTAAACATTTTATTATTCTAAAACGTATTTTCTAGTATATTCTCCACCAGCTAAAAAAACTGTCTGGCGTTCCATTCTATTCTAGAAGATCATCGTCCGTCCCCTCTCGAGGGGACTCCGGAATAGCGGCTGTTTTATATATATGGAGGACATTTTATTGAAAACAAGTTCATCATCATCAATTAGCCTCTAACGTCCACTGCTGAACATACTTGTTGAGGGTCCATCTTGTTGAGGGTCGACCTCTATTTCTGTTAGCTTATATTTAGGGTCTCCATTCCAAAATTCTTTTTTCCCACCGGTCATCAACTGATCTGGCTACATGACCTGCCCAGTTCAACTTTAGTGTTGTTATCCTTTCAATAACGTCTGCTACTCCTGATCTTTTGCGAATTGGGTATTCTATCACGTAGAGAAATCTCTAACATTATTCTTTCCATTGCTTTTTCCGCAACTTGTAGTTTACTCACTGTTGTTCTTGTGAGTAGTGAGTTCTTGTGGTTTCTGCGCTGTAGGTCATCACTGGCAAAATATACTGATTAAATACTTTTCTTTTCAGGCACATTGGAATCTTATAACTAAAAATATCGTTTATCTTTCTAAATGCAGCCCAAGCGAGGTTTATTCTTTTTTTCAGCTCGATTGTTTGGTTGTCTCGACTTATTTTGATGTCATGGCCTAAGTATTTATAAGAGTTAACTGGCTCAATATTTTTGTCTTCTATTGATGGCATTGATGCCTTTTTTGTTCCAATCTATTGTTTTACAAGCGTATTCTAGCAAAGTTGTAAATAATTTCGAACGCCTGTTTCAAGAAAAGTTTCCAGTATCTTCATTAAGTCTTACACAGGTTGCAGCATGCTGATAGATGTATCTGATGAGGGATATGTATCGGTAATCTATTCTACATTGTGTTAAAGCTTGTAGCATTTCACTTTTATTGACGGTATTAAATGCTGTTTCAAAGTCGACAAAGAAAAGTATGAGGGGTCTATTATCTTCATTGGTTTTTTCAATTAACGACTTAATGGTTTGTAAATGATCATTTGTTCCTTATCCAGCTCTAAATCCTGCTTGCTCGCAAGGTTGATAAAAGTCTAGTTTTGATGTCAACCTATTAGTTATTATCTTCATAAACAACTTATAAACGTGAGATAACAAGCTAATAGGTCTATAGTTCTTTAGTCTGTTATATCTTCCTGCGTGTTATGTTTTGTGCATGACTACTAAAACAGCTTTATTCCACTGAGATGATGTAACCTCTTTTGAAAAGCATAAGTTATATAATTGTGTCAATGTTTTTAATACTGTCTTTCCTCCTGCTTTAACTGCCTCAATAACGATTTGGTCATCACTAGCTGCTTTATTGTTTTTCATTCGATTTAATGACTTTGAGACTTCTTTGATTGTTATTTCTGGGATATCCTCTGAACCCACATTCTGGACTTTTCTCAACTTGGTGCCATCTTTCTGAAACCTTTTTCTATATTATTCTGTGTAAAATTCTTCAACTACCTTAATTATCTTATCTTTATCTGTTACCTACCACTTTTTTATTTCGATCTGCGAGCTTAACATCTCTTACCTAGAGCTTGACATCTCTTTAGCACCTTTAAACTTTTATTTTCCTTGACAACCGTTGTAATCTTTTTTGTGTTATATTGTTGTACGTCCCTTTTCGCTGCTTTATTAATATCGTTATTGTTGTTGTAGTACTCGTTCATTCGTATCGTTTTTGTTCTTAAGTTCTCTTCGTATCTCCATAAGTCTTTTTTTCTCTTGACTGATTTTTTCCTCCTTTTCTCTCCTAGGATTTGTATTGCACTTTTTGTCTGCGTTCTTAATAGCATTTATTAAGTTATCATTTAAGGTTTCAACATCAATAACGTCTATATTTTTTGTCTCTAGACATCTCAGAATTTCCTCTTCGAAGGACATGGTGTTTTCGATTGCATTCCATCCTATTGGGTGTGTTTTTGTTATCATTTTGTATTTTTGTTTTTGGAGATTTAGCACGATCTTCACTTTTACCATTCTATGATCACTTCCTACTGAACAGCTATTAAGAACTGTTATATCATGGACCATGTCTTTGTAGTTGGTTAAGACAAAATCAGTTTCATTTTTGGTGACTCCATCTGGACTTGCATAGGTCCATTTTCTTTGGGGACTTTTTTTGAAAAAGCTATTCATTGCAAATAGGCCATTTCGTACCAAGAAACCCAAAAACATTTCACCTCTTTCATTTCTTTGTCCGAATCCGTAGGAACCTATTGCAACTTCGGTCCCGTCCAGTTTACATCCCAACTTAGCATTAAACACGCTGAAAACAAGTCTAAAATTAATATCGAGTCGAGTCAAGACAAAGTTGATAGGCTACTTTATCTATTTTGAAGACGTTTTGCTTTCGTATTCTGAAAGCATCATCAGTTCATCTAAAAAGTACAATATGAGATGCACACAATCATGGAAACGATGTTATAAATGTTACCTTAAAAAGACATGTAGCAGTCAAAGATATTAACAAGTTTGTGAATAAAACTCAAGTAAATGGACATTATATGGTGATATTGTATAAACAATTAATTAACTAACTGATTACTAATAGTAATTTATTTAGGATATTTTAGGGCAGGGAATTTATTGCAGCCATATCAGAGAACAAGTCAACATACTTAAGTACTAACCAACCAACCTATTGGCTCAGCGATCCAAGAAAACTGTCCGATCTACTAAACTTTCGGATCATAAAAAGAATTAGTAAAACGCATTTTTAGGTTGAGTCTTCTCTAGATTTATCCTAGAATCACTCGCCAATAATAACCTCACAATCTAATAAAATTATTAAAAAACCAAGTCCAACAAACCTACATAACAATAAACCAAATTGTAGGGTAGAATTTAGGGAACACTTAGATGTACAAATTAATCTGTAATTTAAATTTCATTAAAAACGCTACAAGAAATAGGAGATGCAACTAAATGAATTCACAATAGGTATACAGGAAGCAGCGGGGGCAGCAACCCCGACTATTAACTACACTAAACCCGAAAAAAATCTTGATTCTACAATTAAACAAAAAATACTAGAGGAAAGGCAGCTGCGAAAAAAAATGGTAGATATCGGGATGCGCAAGGTATAAGGCAAAACTAAACAGAGCTACCAAAGATCTAACAAAGTGACTAAATAATAACAAAAACAAAGGTATCGGAAATTACCTAAGTTCTCTGCAGCACCTGAGATACAGATTACTCACTTTGAAAGGTTAAAACAACCACGACAATATTGTCCTCCGATAAAAGATATGAAGGGTAAATACGCCAGGGATAACAGGGTTAAAGTTTTTAAACCAAACGAACCAGATTCCAACGACAATAATTGTAGCGAGATTTCTGATTTCTTAGAAGTTCCGCTTCAACTGGACCTACCGATTAAAATCTTCACTCTTACCGAAATGAGAAATATAATTATGCAATTATAAAACCAAAAAAAGGCCCATAGTTATATCTGATTACAAGCAAAATTGTACAATAAAAGGTACAAATTTCTGCAGCGAATTTTTAAAGCCATTATTAGAACAGGTTACTTTCCGGGTCAATGGAAAATTTCACAGATTATCCTGACACCAAAACCTAGAAAAAAACCAGAAGATCTAAAATCCTTTAGACCCATAAGTTTGCTACCGAATCAATGAAAGTATTCGAAGAGCTTCTATTGATAAGATTGATTCCAATCTTAGAAAAAATTAAACTTTTTCCGAACCACCAATTCAGCTTTAGATTAAAGCATGGGATAATCGACCAGGTCCTAAGAATAGTAAAAAAAATGTACTACGCGCTGAAAAGTAAATCCTACTTCTCAGCAGCCTTCCTACAAGTCATTTTAGCCGTTGATAAAGTTTAGGATGAAGGCCTACTTTATAAAATGAGAACAAAATTATCATATCCTTTCTTTCCACTCCTAAAATCCTACCTACCAGATAAAAAGTTCCTGGTAAAGCAGCACGATGGATATATTCAGCTCCACTCTATCAAAGCAGTCCAAGGAAGCGTACTAGGACCTATTTTATTCCTCATGTTCACTGCATGTCTCTTATGCAGCAGTAGTACAGAAGGCGCTACTATTTTAAACAACACCGCAATACTGGCTATGGGCTCTAGTCTTACAGGAGCATCAGAAAATTTACAAAAAAACCTAAATAAAAAACTTGACTAAAATAATTGGCGAATTGAAGTAAATAAAATCAAGTCAACACATGTAACCTTTACAATGAAACGAGCTGAATGCCCTCCAGTCACAGTCAGTGGCAAGCAATTTACTAAGGAAAACGAGACAAACTACTTAGGTATCCATCTTGACAAACGACTAACTTGCCAGAAGTACACCTTTAGCAAAAGAAAACAACAGGATATTAAATTAAGACATATGTATTGGTTGATTGGTTAATACTATAAATTAACATTGGATAACAAACTGCTTATATACAAGGTGATCCTCAAGCCCATATGGACATATGGTATTCATCTAGGGGGCATCGCTAGCAATTCTAATCTTGCAATCCTCCAACGCTTCCAGAATAAAGTGTTAAGACCTGCAGTAAATGCTCCTTGGTATGTTACATCCTCCACTATAGAAAACGATCCGGAAGTGTGTTCAATAAAAGAAGTTGTAACAACTTATAGTTTCAAATACGCTGAATGGATAAAAGTGCATCCCAGTATACTCGCGAACCGGTTATTCCATGACAATAATGAAGTGCGCAGGCTGAAACGTTTTAAACCAAATGATCTACGAAACAGATTTAATATTTAAGCAAAACCAACTGTATTTTAAATTATACCTTAATTATGTGATATATAGGTGTGATTGTGTTTTATTATTTTATTGCTTTTAACTTTTAATAATTAACATTTACAGTTGCTAAATAAAGAAAAAGGAACTCTCCACTGGAAGAGGCTCTCTTCACGCTATGTAAACAAACAAAAAACTTATTCTTTATTTTTGGATAGATTGTAATCTTAATTGGAGTTAATAAAAAAAAAAGAAATGGCAATTTCGTGTTAAGATTTAATACAAGTATTAGATAGCACAACCTTTAGACTTAATGACATTTTCAACTATAATGACCTCATGGAGTATTAAAAAGCAATGACGTTACACTGTTTGTCCTAGGTCTATACCAATAATACGTTGCTTGCGCTAAAAATCGCCATGGACAACACAGAAGGTTATTTAAAATTCTGGACTCGGCAATTATACCAACGGGTATTATTATAGAAATCACAACCCACCTATCAGCTAAATCTACCGTTTTTCAGACGGTGCACCCAGAAACAAGTTTTCTGCGAACGGAAAAACTGCTAGAGTTTGAAGATGAACAATCTGTCAGAAAAATTACAAAAGAAAAAGAAAGTAATGACTCACACCCTAGTAATACCTCTTGTCACTTTTTTCTTAATAACTCTTGTTATCATATTTACGGGTATATTAAATTTTTGTTGATTTTTATGGCATTTTTTATTCGTATTAATATAAATATTAACACATATGTTACATAGAATTTGCTAGCAAAAAAATTCAATAGCCTGGATAAGATATCTGTCTGCATATTTCTATACACAAACGCATTTCAAATATATATATACCAAATACACACCTGATGTACTTTTTGATCTAGATCCTCCTCCTCTTGATCCCCCGCCTCGCTTTGCTTCAGAGTCGTGTATGCAAGCAATGAGCAATACCACACAACACACCATTAACAGATGAAAAAGTCTTATCAACATCTTCATATTTAATATATATGATCACAATTTAATATCTTATTCCCTGTATTGAGTTTTCGAAGATGATATTTTTTTAATACGTATTCTGTCACTCAAAGAAGATCACTGCTATGTATTATTGCGAAAATATCTTAGTGGGTATCAAATAAATGACATTTAACGAAGCATTTCCTCTTTACTTTGACTCAACTTGCGGTTTAGGGATTCAATTGGAAATGTGAGGTCCGTGATGTGATTTAAGAGAGGTGAAACAAACAAGGCAATTTTTCTATTTGGAAATGAAATTATTCCACGTAATTGGTATATTTTTCAATTTAAGTTTTAAATGTTTTCATTTCTTAGAAATACAGTTTGTCCGAGAGAATATGGTTTAAAACATACTAATCGTCTTCATCCCTATATATTACATTATAGATGAAATAATATGTATCCAAACTTATTAGTAATTTTGATAATTGATAGATTAAGAATGGGTTTATGAAAATAAAAAGCAAAAGAAATTGACTTTTTCGACCTAAAAATATCGATTTACATAATATATAAAAAATTAATTTTCTTTCTCCTTTATATAGCAGTGTTGCTTGTTCATTAGCGGATTGTTACCTGTATGGAAGATTGTCACTCCATCTCTTGCTCGTTGGGCCGATACTGCATCTACCACTTGGTGATTTGTCCCTTGCTATATTAAGAACTCTTATGTCCGTCATTCTATTGATTTGAATCACGCCTTTCATTCATTTTTTTGTTTGGTGTCCACTCATTTATAACCTGTCTATTACAGTTTGTTTTGACATCGTCACTCCTTACTCGGTCTCTTAGTGTATTTACTGTAATTCTTCTGAGTATTCTCATTTCTGCCGTTTTCAGCAGTCTCTGGGTTTTGTCTGTGTCAGGTTTTGTTTGTGATGGATACGTCATTATAGGTATTACAGTGGCTGACGTAGCTCAGCGGCCAAGATACTGGCCTTCTGGACTAGGACGCTTCGTAGATATGATGACGAGTCGCCACCGTGCTTCTGATGCCACGTACAACCGTCGGTTTCCTTATGATATTGTGAATCGCTACTAGTTACCTGAAACATGGTAAAATATGCAGTTGACGCCGGAATAATCCGAAGGAATCATTCCGGAAAAATGCCATACGATATTATTATTATCCAAATTACACCATACCAATCACACTCCCTCTAAGAGGAAAATTCACTCATCCCAGATACCTACGGTATCAAAAGTATTGAGCTTTGGTGGGACTATTTCATGTTATCGAGTCCTAGATGACTTGGTACGTCGGTGTATCTTCCAAAAATTTTCGCGCGTATTTGGACGTCGAGAGTAGCATAGCTTATATAGATTTTCATTTAGACTCAGCTGTTTTATGTATTCTAGAAGGTTCTTAGACATGACTTCAGTGGTACAAAAGATAATAATTATTGTCTGGGTACTTTCCATTCTCCATTGTCTCCAAATTTGTATTTCCATATCTCTGTACTTGGCGATCTTTTCGTTGTACTTAACACGCAGATTATTGTTGTTAGGTATTGCCACAATTTGCTGTATGGAGTGGAGGACTGGACCTTAAAGAAAGAGGTGAGCGATCGACTTGAAGCATTCGAGATGTGGACCTACCGAATAATATTAAAAATAAGTTGGGTAGACCTAATAACAAATGTTGAGGTCCTCAGAAAGATGACAAAGGAAATGGAAATCATGAATACGATTAAGATAAGAAAAATACAATATCTCGGTCACGTTATGAAAGGGGATAAATATGTGTTGCTACAAACCATAATGCAGGGAAAAATACAGGAAAAACGAAGTATTGGAAGAAAACGCATTTCCTGGCTCAACAATCTGAGAAAGTGGTATAATTGCAGTTCCGTCGACTTGTTTAGAGCTGCAATCTCAAAATTGAAAATAGCTGTGATGATTACCAACCTCCTTAGAGGAGACGGTCCCTAAAGAAGGAGAAGAATCGCCACATCGATTGGTATTGTTTGTCTTGTTAGTTTATTAACTAGCACGAGATCTACTCTATTATGCGCTACAGTTTGCTCTGTGAGCATAGGGCGATCCCAGTATAGCTTGTAGTTGTCATTTTTAAGTATACTTTTAGGAACGTATTAATAATATGGGAGTTGGTTTGTTTGTAGAAGTTCCAGTTTCAAAACTATCTCTTGATTAAGGATTTTCCCTACTGATACTCTTTGACGATATATTTCAGGTAATTTTAAGTTGGTATAACCTGATTCTGAATCGCAAGTAATGAACCTTCTATTTCAGGAAACATTTTTCCTCATGTCAACCAACAGTTCGATGCTACATTGTCGACTGACTTTATTGGGATGTGGCCTGTGTAGAAATTTACCCATCCAGATGCGCATTTTTCTCCACCTGCACCTGAAAATCAGTTCTTAAATTGGCAATCTGTTTTTCTAATTTCTTATTATTATTATTTATTATTGCTCTTATATTGCCTTATATTAGTATTAGTATATCAAGTATTCTTGATTTTATCTTAATATTGTAGCATTTTCAATTTCATTGATTCTTTGAAGTGTATTGAAATATCCTCGTATATGAAATATATGGAAATCGCCTTATATATGTTTAAAAAACAAAACGAAGAATTTTTCCATGTTTGTTAGTTCGTATCTTTCAAGTTATAATACGCAAAAGTATTTTCAGTAATTGTATTTGCATTGCTAGATGTTAAAATAAACTATTTTAGAGGTGTTTATTATTTTAACTTTTTCGGCAATTTCTTTTAATGTTTTATTCGAAGTCGCATTATAATTTTTATACGTTGTACAAGTGAAATCTTTTACGTTTTAAGTTCGTTGTGTTTTGCTATTTCAGCGTTTTGTTTGTTTTCAAGTTATATGAAAGAATTTTTAAATTCGTCATTCATACTTGGGTCGTCGTAGTGTTAGGTATGGATCTTAATTCATGCTTGGGTCCCCGAGCAGTTCGTTAGGCTCAGGTATGGATCCGAATTCGTCGTCGAATTTGTGGTTTTCTATTTTTGGCTCCTTTTGTGGAAATAAGTAGCAGTAGTGGTGGATTTTTATCTATTATGAAGTGACCGGCATTGATTTGCCAAAATTGGTGGAGTTTTCGCTCGATGTAAATGTCATTTTAGAAAGAGTGACCACTGTTTCGTTTTTTTGAAGATTTTAAGATGTTTGAAAAGTCTAGTTCCTGTTGAAAAGTTGAACAAGTTTAGTTCCTGTTTTTTTGAGAGTTCCCGTTTTTCCAAGTGTACTAGTTCCAGCCCACCAATGTCCGGATAGATACTCCAGAGATGTAACGAGTTTTTTTTTTCGTTAAGTGGAAATATGTGAATCCAGCTAACTGTTTATTGTTTGTTTAATTTCAAAGTAAAGACAGATATTTTTTTAGAACAATAATTGCTTTCGTTAAAATTTAGAAATTGTAACATTTAAAAATTGTAATGCGGTAACATTTGTAAGTTTTATAATAGTATCTCCAACTCCTGGAGTTCGTAAGTGGATGATACACGTGTTTGTTGTATTCTTGTATTTCTTCATGTTGTAACTGTTTGTGGTGACACAAAAATAAATGTTAAATTTTGTTTTCTAACATCTTGTTTATTTTTTTTAACTACCCCTTTTTTTGAGTTCTATTTTAAAAAGATATGTTTTCGATGTTTTATAATTATTTCCCTAGTAACAACTAGTGGTTGTAATAGGTATAATTAGGCACCTCAAGTGGCGCCCTATATTAAATTCCTTAAGGTGTTATCGGTTTATTTTCATTTTGTTTGCCCCAAGAGATTAGTATAAGTACCCCTTTATTTAATTTTTTTGTAGTTGCCCCAATCCAACCCCCTTATCTTTTACTTATCCACGACCCCAGCTCTCCTACCAAACCCCGAGTGCCGTTCGCACAAGTAGCGATTATTTTGCTTGCCTTATCTCCACCCCCAATAGTTTCTTCCCTCAATTTTCTAACCCCTGTAATAATGAACCCTTTGGTAGGCAAAATATTTCCGTTACCATATTAATGTGTCAGTTACAGCATATAGTGTTATTAAGGTATCCTGCTAATCTATTTGCTCTTTCTACTTGATCTTTTACTTCTTTTTCAACGTATCCACAGCTGGACGATGTAATGTTTAGGTATTTTATTTCCATTACTTGATAAAAAAATATAAACACGAATATATATAATTTTAGGTGTCTTTGAAATGGATTAGAGAGTAAAAAGTAACAAAAACCATAGAAGAGGAGCTAAAAGAAGAAAATAATGAAATAGAAAATCTGGCCCTAAGCCCAGGGTTAATATAATAAGGCTCAGTACAGTTAATCCTTATCAACTCTTATTCTTCTGTAGCACTCCATTACTGGAGGTTTGTGATCACATCATTATCAACTCTAGTAGGTATATTAGACTTTGTTAAAAAGACTGAGGCAAGTACATTTTGACCTAGGGATGAGCGACAATCGATCTTTTAGGTCGAGTAGAAGGGTGATTAAACGTCCAATCATGTTGAACCTTACCCAACCTAACAAGCTTCTTCTTCAAAGTTGTATACAATTTTTCCATAATTATGTCGTCTGCTGTTAATCTTGACGTATACTTGTATGATGTGTACAACTTGTATGAAGATACAAGTTGAGTCCAGAAGTCTAAGATGAATTAGTTTATCACTAATTGCGTTATATTGGCATACGCAGTATTGGAGTCTTTAAAACACTATTATTCCGATGCCATTCTTTTTCATTTTTATTGCCAAAGAAATAGATAATATTTCTAGAAATGCTTCAGGAGTATCAAGTCCCCCTCCAGCCGGTTTCATTTATACCAAAACTGAAGACGCCATGATCTTGCATTTTTTTGCCAGAGGCAAGTTGAATGCAAAAAAAATTTTTTTGCATTCAACTCCTTCTATACATATATAAAAATAAAAATATACATTTTCATTACAATATTGATACAGTCCTTCTCCCATAGAAATTTTCAACGACGAACGCGTGTATAGAAGTATAACTTCCACCGGCAGTCTTACTGGACTGCCACACCCGTTTTTTTTATTTTCTTTCGAAAGTGGATTTCGAATTTTATGATTACTGGATTGTGTTCTGTTGACACATCTGTACCTGGATATGTCTTTGCCGATTTGATGGAGTTACGGTATCTCCCATTGATAAGGATATAATGTATCTGGTTTCTGATAATTTTTTTGTTGCTATCCGCAGGTGATTTCTATGTATATAATTTACGTAGTGACAACTGAAAGAATATATTTGTCGCTATTATTTCAAACTCCTGACAGAATTCCGTCAGTCTTTCCCCTCTTTCGTTCCTTATTCCTAGTCTGAATTCACCAATAATGTCTTGGAATTTACCTTTTCCGAATTTGGCATTAAAATCTTCCATTGCTATTGTTATATTTCTATTATTGGTACTCTCTAGTGCTTTTTAATGTCATTGTAGAACTCTATTTCTATTCTATTTCATTTTCATCTTTATCTGCAGTAGGAACGTACACCTATATGATATTAAGAGTTTTATGCGCTGTTTGGGCTGTGATCATTAACACTCTATCCGATATAGGAACAAAACCAGTTACAGCCTGGCAAAAACTGCGATCAACCACTATCGCGACGCCATTATAGTGGTGAATATCTTCATTTCCTGAGTAGTATATTTTGGTACCGTCGATTTCGATTTCGCCAGATCTAGGCCATCTGGTCTTGCTTCTTCTTCTTCAGATGCAAATCCACTAATGGATGTTAGCGATCACATTTTCCATTAACTCTCTATTTCTTGCAATATGTATCAGAGATTGTATGTCGTTAATCCCTGTCCATTGCCTTATGTTTCGGAGCCAGGACATTTTCTTGCGTCCCATTCCTCTCTTGCCTTCAATTTTACCCTCGATTATAAGTTGGAGGAACTGGTATTTTTCATTTCGCATGATGTGACCTAGATACGCCGTTTTCCGTTGGTCTTGCTTAGTCCCATTATATTGACTTTAAGTCGCCTCTTCTCATGTATTACATTGTGGATCTTCCCTGCTTCATATATAGACTTCACATTCCAGGTACCTATCTGCAGATCGTTTATATTTTTGTGCCTGACGCAGGGTTTTCGCATGTTGGCGACCTGGGAGGCCCCGCGGTCTAATTGAGAATTACCTCCCCTGCCGAATCTTAGTATCCGATGTCCATGATCAATAGTTGTGAAATTGTCATTTATAATAGCCATGATAATTGACAAGAGATATCTATTTAAAGATCTTTAATGTAGTGGTTTCTCGTTGCCTTCTACATCCTTCTGCCGTTGACCACTTCTTTGGTTCATCCGGCTTTGGAGTCGATTTCTCAACTCCAGGATAAAAGAGTGCCCTATCACTTACTAACTCATCCGCCCGTAGCCGTTGGTCAGTAAGTGAGAGATTGCTTATATCAGCAATCACTTGGTCCTTATCTACATTGGCCATCTATGTTGATAGATGATTTTTCTTTTATTTTCATTTTATCTTCTTCTTGTTGTGCATGTTTAATGTATGACTGCCAGTTAGAAGCGGTTATATTTTGTATGGTTGGTTTTAATAATAATTTGACATATTTTAATTTGAATGTTATGTACTTTTGCGCTACATAATTTTCTGTATGTGCCCATATCACTTCGATAGGATTGAAATCACAATGAGACAGTGGAGTTCTTAATACGGTGATGCCATGCTCACGTGCCATTTCCTCTACAGCAAATCTGGGGTAAGTCTTAAGTTTGCGCACTACGTCGAGTAATTGAACTTAGGTATATCATGGATTCATCAAAATCTATATTTTTGCTTTATAGTCAATCTATTACATCTGCCTTTCGAGATGCAGGAGTCTGAGTCAAGATCTTTTCATTAAGAGGAACCTTCTAATTAATTACACTTTGAGTATTAGCTCTGATCAGACTCCAATTTATTTTAAGATTTGAAAATGTGGGGTATTTATTTGTATTATATAGATGTTCCGTCAAATTAACAAATATGGGAAAATAGTCGAAAGAAAGGTCACAGAAAGGTTTAATATTTAAAAAATTGTTACTAATTCCTTTCGCGATAGCAAAGTCGATTATATCGGGTATTTTATTTCTATTTATAGGTCAGTAGGTTGGTTGTTCAGCAGAAATTCGAGTAAAATTATTGTCGTTTAAACTTTTAATAATTTCTCTTCCGTGTGTTATAAAGTCGCCTGCTGCAATGAAGTAATGACCAACCTTATTAAAGTAACTAGAGACATGAACCAACCTTTTTAATTGTTTTACCAGTAGGGCCCTTGCTGAGATCTACAGATACCACGGTTGTCTAAATGTTTATTTCACATCTTTCACATACTTTATTTATTTCTTTATGTTTTATGTTACTTCCAATGATTAACACAGTTCCACCATGACCTTTTCCCATTGGATGTAGTGTGACATAGGTGCAGATATTTGGCATATTAAAATGGCTTTTTTTTGTCATATTTATGAGCTTCAGAGACCATCATGATATTAATATTATTTAATTTTATAAATGCCTTATATCCAATTTTAAGTTTTTAACATTAAATTTTGATAATGACAAGGTCTGTTATTAATAATACCAATATTATAAGTTAATTTATTCTATTAGTTAGAATGACGTTACCCAAGAATCCATATCAGTTTTATTTTTTTATTATTTTCTGTATTTCTGTTTTCATAAATATTAAAAATAAGCTGATAATACTTTCAGCTGTCAAAATATTGATTTGTCATTAAATCTGCCAAAACATAACATGAGTAAGTTTTTTAAAAGGTGCAAAAAGTTTGTTCCTTTATTTAATCGTCTGTTTTGTAGCGAAAAACATGAAAACCTATGGTTTAAACGACTTTTCGGTTTCATATTTGGATTCTTTTTAGGAATATTATTTTACAAGTTTATTTTAGTCGATTTAGATTTTACTGAAGATTCTGCGATAATAGTTGGAGGAATAATATGTCTCATGCTAGCCTTTGGATATGCTTTTTCTTCTCAAATTAGATGTATCACGTGCCTCACGTTTCCAATTTTTGGTGGAAAAGCTGGAAGAGGAGTGCTTAAAGCTTTGGTTATTGCATTTGTTATATCAGGTAATTGCGTATTAAAATATTTATTTTAGGTTTAAGTAATTTATATTTGTCTTATTCTTTCTGGTTTACCAGAAGTTTTATTTGTTATTATGATGTACAGAATTGTTGTCTTGAATAACATTTTAGTAAAAAAAGGACCGCTGTTATATTTTATTATAGTATTAATTTTAATGCAAGACCTATTAAAAAAATCGGAATTTCTACTCTAACAAAAATCTACAAAGTATAATAACTAACAATTCGTCAGAAAAAAAAGCACATCACAGAAATCAACACAGTTTGAAACCAATACATTATATGGCTCTATCAATGGCTAGAGCTAAAGGACTAGAGAAAATAAACTTTGACCCCTCAAAAATATTTAATATAGACGAAATCCAACTTTAGACATAGGCTTTCCCCAAATTAATCCAGTGTTTTCTATTTTGCGCCACTTCTTTTTTTCTTAAGTGGTTTAAACACTTTAGTTTCATTTTGAACCTATTAAAAGGGAATCCTGTTATGCTTACCCTTGATGGTCACTATTTCCACACAAAAATCTTAAATTTATTGACATTGCAAGAGAGTCAGGAGTGTCTATAGTTTGCCTTTCTTCACACTCAACAGACAAGATACAGCCTTTGGATGTATCGTTTATGTTACTCGAACAAGGAATCACTTAAACTTACGTTTGTAATTATGTTCTGAAGCTATTTTCTTGTGGCATTGTAAATTAGTTACTATTTATAACTGGGAATAAGCCACAATTAAAGGTAAAAATACGTTTATTGACGTTTCAATTTCCAATTCGGAAATCGTTCTCAAAATACAAACAGTAAATTAAACAAATTTTGTTTTTTGTTACATAGTGAAAAAATTCTTCGAATAATTTAATTTTATCTGACTCATTTATATTGACAATTCAGACATTTTACTGTCATCATGTCATGTGTTTGTCTTTTTAAAGACGAATTACATGCTATGATTTTTTCTGACGGATATTCTCAAGTTAAAGTTGATTTCATGTAATCGAATGAACTATCTTATAAGTAAAGTCGTCCCAGGAGCGCAACTCAACAATATTGGCAATATCATTTTAAAGTCGTCTACTTTAAACTGCATAATGTATGTCTGAATTGTCAATATAAATGAGTCAGATAAAATTAAATTATTAGAAGAATTTTTTCACTATGAAACAAAAAACAAAATTTGTTTAATTTACTTTTTGTATTTTGAAAACGGTTTCCGAATTGGAAATTGAAACGTCAATAAACGTATTTTTATCTTTAATTGTGGCTTATTCCCAGTTATAAATAGTAATTAATTTATGTTTGTAAGATTACCATAATGTTTTTTAAAACGATTTAATATATTTGGAATTTTAAAATATATTTCAAAAAACTTCTAAAAGAGTTAGTATTTCGTTTTTGTCCTATGGAGTTTAAAAGGGATTTAGCAAAAACAATCATGTTTTCAGTAATCAGTCAATAAGTTAATGACTCATATTAATTTTTTCGCAGGTCCTATTGAAAACATAGGCAATAATGGCAAAGAAGTAGTACGCGTTTTTTCTTGCACTGCTGCTCTTACTTATAACATGACCAAAACAAGATTTGAACTGATGTTCAAGCCATTTACACAAGCAATATTTGGAATGAAAGCAGATATGAATGAAGTCAAAGATACATTGAGATCTATTAAAGACGTTTCAGCACCTATTACTGGAGAAATTGAAGATGACCGTGAAATGAGAAAGATGAAAGAAGAAAACGATTATTTGGACGTTAAACTGGGAGATACCAAAAGATCACAAACAATCGATGAAAAGTACAAAACAAAAGGTAAATATATTATAAAATAGAATAATGCATTTCTGCTACAGTTCATATTGAGCATTGTTCTTCTGTAATTTCTGATCCTAATGAACGCAATCTGCACCGCTCGCCTTAAAAAAATTCTAGATTTTGGATTTGGATCGTGTACTCAGTCTTGAAAAGGTCGAGGTCAATCTCCACTTCAATTAAATATGTCGTATGATGTGTATTGAGCTTTCTTTTCTATCTTTATTTTGTTAATTCTTAGATATTTGGACACAGTGTTAATATTGCTTTGTAGTTAATAAAAATAGAGAGAAAAGCCTAAAACCAATATTTGGTTGCATTTTAATAAACTTAATAAAGAGCAATATTGCTGCAATTTTTGCTCCTCAGTTTAAATACTGCTCTCGGAGGAACCTGTAACCTCTAGAGAGCGCGTCCCCAGGTGGCGGATAGGGGAATGCCCGACCTGGTTTACCGGTGGGTAGGAGGAAAATAAAATACCTCCCGTGGACCAACAGGTAATTCACCGAATGATTGCCGGTATAAGCAATTCCCCACTTATGACCAACGGCTGCGGGCGGATGAGTTAATAAGTGGAAGGGCACTCTTTTGTCCAAGGGTTGGGAAACTGGTCCTAAAGGCGGATGAATCGAAAAATATGTCAACGGCGTAAGGATGCAGAAGGCAACGGGGAACCACTGCATTAAAGACTCTTAGAGTACCCCTAGTAAAGTCATGAATGGCAAATGACAAGTAGAGTAAACAAACTTACTGATTATGGAGCACGGAATCCAAGATCCGGCAGGGGAGGAATAACTGTAGATCACAGGGCCACCCAGGTCGTAAACCAGAGAAATCCTTGTGGACTTAAGACATTGAAAATAGCAATTGATGTTTTAGGTATAAGTGACGTACAGTGGCCAGGTTCAGGCAAACAAATTACAAATAATAGAACCATGTATTATTCAGGTAACAACGAGGTCAATCATCCTATGGTGTTGCTATCTTAGTTGCAAAAAAGGTCAATTACTCTGTGGTAAGTTTTACTCATTATTCTGATTGGATCTTATCAATACAACTACAGTCTAAAAAAGGTATAGTAAATTTTATTCAAGTTGGCCAGGGAAGAGTGGATGGATATGTGGGGGAATATGGTCTAGGAAATAGAAATGAACGTGGTGACCGTTTGATACAATTTTGCCAGACGGAAGAATTTGTAATAGCTAATAAACTTTTTAAGCTACCAAAAAGAAGATTGTATACATGAAAATCTCCCGGTGATATAACGAATAGAATAATCCGAAATCAAATTGACTTTGTCCTTATTAGACAAAGATTTCGTAATTCTATACTGTCTGCCAAAACTTACCCTGGAGCAGACATCGGTTCAGACCATAACCCCATAGTAGTCACATTACGAACCAAATTAAAACTGGTTAAAAAAACTCACACAAAGTAGAATTGATATTAAGAGATTAAGGGAACCACAAACAAAGGAACAAACTGTAAAAACTCTTACTGAAAATCTACGTAATGCCCAAGAACTGAATAAAAGTAGCTATAACATTGATCAGAAATGGGAAAATATAAAAGTAGCAATAATTAAAACAGCAAATGAAAACTTAAAACCAAAAAATAGAAAACATAAAGATTGGATGACTGAAGAAATACTACTATTAATGAATGAAAGAAAATCATACAAAACAAAAAATCCAATTAAATATAATGAAACTAATCGATTAATAAAAAAGAGAATAAAAGAAGCTAAGGAGAGAATGTTACATAAGCAGCGCCAAGAACTAGAAGAAATTGAGAAAAAATATGACTTTTTAACATGCATAAAAGCATTAGAGAATTAACAGGAATGAGAAAAACACTTTAAACTAGGCATCTAAGAGATGAAAGGGGTGCACTTATAACAGATATAAACCAAAAAATGCAGAGATGGACACAATATATAGCACAACTTTTTGAAGACAAAGAGAGAACAGATGCACCAAAAGAATTTAAAGATGATACTGGGCCTGACATTATATGAGAAGAAATTGAATATGCAATGAAATAAGCTAAAGGTGGTAAATCTTCCGGGCCTGATGAAGTTCCTATCGAATTACTTAAAATTGTGAATACTGAATCTATTGATCTTCTTTTGGATCTATTTAATACCATATATAGAACAGGTATAATACCTAAAGAATGGCTCCAATCAACATTCATACTGCTTCCCAAAAAAGCCAATGCAAAGGAGTGCAATGAACATCGCACCATAGCCTTAATGAGTCATGTCTTGAAATTGTTTTTAAAAGTAATTCACAATAGAATATATAAGAAATTAGATGAAGGCGTAAGTAATACACAAATGGGATTTAGGAAAGGACTGGGAACACGAGATGCACTGTTTGCATTGAGTGTTTTTTCCCAGAGATGCTTAGATATTAATCAGGAAGTATATGCCTGTTTCATTGATTTTGAGAAGGCATTTAACAGAGTGCAGCATAATCGACTTAAAGAAATTTTATTAAATATAAACAGATAGAGACATTAGAATTATCTGTAACCTCTATTGGAATCAAACAGCAAAAGTGAAAGTTGAAAACGAACTGACCGAGGATATCCAGATTCGCCGTGGTGTACGCCAAGGGTGTATTTTATCACCCTTGTTATTCAATTTATACAGTGAAGCCATCTCAGAATTAGCGCTTGCCGAGATCAGTGAGGGCCTTATAATAAACGGTGAGCCACTTAATATCATAAGATATGCTGACGACACCGTCCTTCTGGCAGGAACACTAGAAAAACTGCAACACCTTGCTGAACAACTAAATATATATTGCAACGATTATGGACTAAAAATCAATTTGAAGAAAACTAAGTTCATGTTATTTACAAAAGCACAAAATATCAAAGTTAAGCTAGTACTAGATAATACAGAAATTGAACAAATATCTTCGTACAAATACCTTGAAGCATGGATCACAGAAGATACTGATCAGACAAAAGAAATAAGATGCCGCGTTGAAATTGCGCGGTCAACTTTTAACAGAATGAGAAAACTTTTTTGTAATCGCGATATCAACATATCGCTCCGGATAAGAATGCTTCGATGTTATATTTTCTCTAGCCTTTTGTATGGAGTTGAAGCTTGGACACTTAAAAAATCCAACATTAAAAACCTAGAAGCATTCGAAATGTGGTGTTACCGACGTATTTTGAAAATATCATGGATGGATCGCAAAACAAACGAACAAGTTCTCGAACAACTAGGAATACAATGCGAAGTTTTAAATTCCATAAAAATCAGGAAACTGGAATACTTGGGGCACATCATGAGAGGTGAAAAGTACGAACTACTAAGGAATATAATGTAGGGTAAAATCAAAGTAGAAGAAGCGTAGGAAGACGTAAAATCTTATGGCTACGCAATCTCCGTGAATGGTTTGGATGCAGTTCAATTGAACTATTCAGGCGAGTAACCAATAAAATTATAATTGCCAGAATGATTTTCAATCTCCAAAAGGAGTGAAACTTGAAGAAGAAGAAGTTTAAATAAAAAACATCAGGAAATACCTCCAATTTGTACGCACATTTTAAACGAAAACATGGTGTAGCTTTTAATCAAGTAAGCAAAAGGAAAGCCAGCGAAAAAACAAACAAGAGTGAAGGCCGTGGTTGATGATGATATCGAAAAGCAAGGCAGTGGTTGATGAAGATAATGTAAAGGTATCTAACATCCCCATATCGCGTTTGAGTAAGTAGTGTTTTATCACAATTCTGGCTTTACAACTCTACGTGGGTCCTTACCTCCTCAAGAATTTTTTTCCAGTCGTCCCTATCCATCGCATTTCTCCGCCAAGCACGTATTCCCATATTTCTCATGTCTTCATCGATGTTATCAACGAACCTTGTTCTAGGTAATGTTTTTACTTAATTAAATAAATTCTTTTTAGACCATCACAAACTGCATTAAAAATGAAAACAAAACAAAATTTACTTGTGGATGATTTGGGGCTTTAAATAAATATTATAAGCTTTTAAAATAGTCTCCAGTAGCTAAATATCGAAGTCGTATTCGCAATTTCAATTTGGCCGATAGAGCTTCTCTCATATTAGTAGATTTTTGTTAATATTGGTTCCTAACAAGTTACAATGAATATTGAAAATAGTGTCCCGGCACTCTAAGCAAATTTTAAAATCTTCAGCGAAGTTGAAGATGTGTTTAATTAAATTAGTATGACTCCTTTGTTGAATCTACCCCCTTGTAGGTCATAGTCTTTTCTTCATTTTTCGTGCAAAATTTTCTGAAATGCAGTCTGCTATAACTTTGCACGTAACTTGATATGCCTTCGAGGTATTCGGAGTTTCTGGATGGTCTACGACCGCCGGTCTGGAGAAGAATCGAAGATTTCTCGACTCCATCCTCATGTTCGTGGAGTTTATGTGATCTAGGCCTCCGATCAGCGAGAAGTTTATCGGGAACTCTGTGGTCGACAAGGTGTCACAAGCAACCAGAATACTTTAACAGTTCGAGGTTATTTCTTAAGTGACTTTGTCTTACATGAATATTTATTTAGTATGCTGTGCACTATCAGTACTGAGCCAAAATTCAAAAGCTCTTTAATCTATGCCTATGGAATCAAAATATCCCAACAAAGTGGAATAATTCAATAACTGTACTCTTACACAAGAAGGGAGATATAGCAGACCTGGAAAGATACAGACCAATCAGTCTCCTTAACCATCTTTATAAATTATACACCCGAATAATAACGAATAGATTAGAGACAAAGCTGGATTTTTACCAACCTCGGGAACAAGCTGGTTTCCACCCTAATTACGGCACAAACGATCACCTGCAGTGCCTAAAAACCCTAATAGAAAAAACTAACGAATATAACCGTCCCTTGGCATTGATATTTGTAGACTTTAAAAAGGCGTTTGATACAGTGGAACTACCGTCCATCTTAAGAGCACTACAAGATTGCAGGATCGACCACAGATATTGTAATATAATTAAAAATATATATATGAAAATGCCACAACAACCATAAGTCTATATTCTGCAACTAATAAAATAAAGATAAAAAGGGGAGTCAGGCAAGGTGATACCATGTCACCAAAGCTGTTCATTACCATTCTTGAATATGCATTTAAAAAACTAACATGGCAACACAAAGGAATATCCATCGATGGAGAAAGATTAAACCATCTACGTTTTGCGGACGATATCGTGCTTCTGTCAGATAATCTGGGAGAGATCAAAGACATGCTCCAAGAACTGAATGACATGCTACAAGAAACTGGGCTGGAGATAAATTTCGAGAAAACCAAAATGATGACCAATATTGTTCCCAGCGAAGAGATACAGATCAATAACAACAAGGTATAATTAATCGATAAATACACATACTTGGGTCATGAAATTAGAATATCCAGAGACAACCAAACCTGCGAGCTAAATAGACGAATCATGTTGGGATGGGCAGCATATGGACGGATGAGAGACATTTTTAAAACAAATATCCCAATTCACCTGAAAAGGAAGGCATTTAAACCAATGCATCTTACCAGTGTTGACCTACGGAGCAGAGACCTTAACTTTAACGAAAGCTACTGCCGAAAAACTGAGGGTAACACAAAGGCAAATGCAGAGATCAATGCTGGGCCTGACCTTTAAAGATCGCGTAAGAAATGAGGAGATACGCCGACGAACTGGCGTAGACAATATTATACTGCGAATCAATAAACAAAAGTGGAGGTGGGCTTGAGATTTTGCTAGAATGGAAGACGGAAGATGGACGAATAGATTATTGGAGTGGAGACCAAGAGCCAACAAGCGAAGTCGAGGCAGACCACCCACCCGATGGACCGACGACCTAAGGAGGATAGAAACAAACTGGATTGCAGCAGCTAGAGATAGAGAGAACTGGAGACGTTTGGAGGAGGCCTATATCCAACAATGGATGTGAAAATTCGGCTAGATGATGATGATGATGATGATGATGATGATGCTGTGCACAGTGGATGCCTTGGGTCTTACAGCGATGCCAGCCATTTCACACATCGCTGTGTGTCCACGTCCACACTCTTCGAGAGGTACAGAAACGTCGGCAAAGTGTTGAATCTGTGACATTTCACTCCGTTGCGCCACCTCTTAAGAAATTATTTGTAATCCTGTAAGGACGGTTACTACTTCTGTAAAAATTTTTCTGGCGGCGAAGTGTTACCGTAGTTCGACCACCGAGTGAGAAGTAATTCCAAGCTCACTTGGGAATTTTATTTACTTCTAACCGTCAGTGGAACCCTGTGTCAGTTTGACACGATTGGAAATAGCCATGTGGTATTATCCCTAAATAATTACAATTCATATAACGAATAAGTTAAAAGGAACGTGTAACACATTTCGCATTTGCTTATATAAAATATGTTTTTAATGCATTTATGAACGACTGCTGATATAGCAACGACTATTCTAAAAGAGACAACGATTATTATCCCATGGGTCAGTACTAAATTAACGTCAAGATGGCAATTCGATATACCACGTATTGGCACAACGTCAACTAAGTACTAAATATAATTAGGATAAGTAATATTATAAAATAATCTACAGTAGTGTTTTAAATAAATGTACCATACCGTCGCAATGGTGATTGCCAACGTCGGATAGTTCTGATATGGCGCGCGAAGAAGAAGAAGAGCATACGATACCATAAGTGAAGCGTTATTTATTACAGCCATATGACAACCTGCCTTTCTCTATCTCAAAAATCGTATCTATCTGGCCAGGAAACGTTTTTCCGAAGCTGCTAGCCGGCCTCTGCGAGGTAATTATAAGTCCGTTTCTTCTTGTATCCCCTTGTAGTTCGAATGATATCTTAGCCACATGGTTTCGTAATTATTTAAGCACGAAAGAGCTTTGGTATCGTCTTCACTTCGACGTCTTCTTAGATCGAAGAAATATTCACTTAGATAATAACAGAAAGCAGAATGGTAGTAAAGGCACTCGACCAACAAGGTCTAGCAGGGGCTAGTAATGTAGACAACTAGATCTCAATCGGAAGATTTGTTGCCTTTTTATACACTGTGTTTATAATTTAGCAGTGATCTTTCATCGGGAGGCCAATGACAACGCAATTAATAAAACTGTTTATGATTAGCCGGCCAGAGTGACAATCTGCGTCGTGATTGGTCACTTCTGGCGACACTACCCCAAGCACTACATATTTGCCACGAAGCAAATATTTGCCCTGCAAACTCTCTTCATGAACGAGACATAACCATGGTCGTGAAGTTAAAATTCATGCTCGTAATTCATTACCCATGTCAACGCGGCTTTAGGCAAATTTTGCGCTTCCGCTGCCACTTCGCTCTCCCATATTTTTGGCCTTCTTTCCTGCATTTTATCATCTTTAGCTCTTTTCGGTAGTCATCATCCATCCCTACTACATTATCAGCTCATTGAAGTATCCGGAGTCTACCTAATTCTACTAAGGTAGGTGGTTCTTTAAACAGTTCATAAAGTTAAGTTTATGATTATATTGTTCTAAAGCTATTTTCTTGTGGCATTTTAAAGTAATTTCTATTTAAATGGGAATGGGAAACGATTTCCAAAATTCAAAGGCGGCTAAGTTATTCAGATGCACTTGTTTTAATGTTCATGGTGAATTACAGTGAATACGTAACACCGAAATATTACTAGGCGTAGTCCTAACCTTACATTTCGACAACAAAGAAACGTTAGCAAATGATGCACGTGCTATTTCGAGTTATAGATATATCTAGGCTAGCTGTTTTCCTATTTTTGTTAATTTACATGTATTCCAACCTATGCATACCTAAATGATTTTTAAAAATTTTAATATTTTAAATTTTCTTTCGTTTTTTGTAAATAACAGTTTTCTATTTTCTTTATTAGGTGAGCAGGTCGAGGCCGAACGCTATGAAAAGATGTATATGGAGAAGATAGAATTAAGGTGCGAAAATCAGTTCACCAAGGCAGCAAATAAATGTAGACAAATGTTTGCAAATGCTTACGATACATGTTATGATACAGTTACCTGGTTAGCAGCTTGGTTATTGTGTTGGCCAATGAAACTGGATTTTATTTGTAATATCGCTGAAGCTCTGGGCGGCAATAAGAGATGTGATCCCAGAAAGGACATGGATCCAGGTAATATTATGACGGTGTACAACGAAAGTAATTAATTTGGCAAAATTGTTTCATTAAAAATAGGTACTTACGATAATGTTAATCAATTTCATTATCATTTATGTATCAATGCATATTTTATTTGCTGCTGATCACTCATTAGGTACTATGTGGCTAATAAATGTATCCAGTTATAAAAGGAGCGTAATAATTGTATGTCCAGGGAATAAAATAGAGTGTCCTATTTAAAAACAATTAGATTTTTTTTCAATTTCTACATTTGTTAAAACATTGCCTACTTTTTCACTGACAAGTTGGTTGTGACCGTCAAATAGTTTTCACCATTAAACATTGAATGCCCTTAGTAATTCATCTCTATTGGAGATGATATTTTTATCTTTACTCATTAATTTCATTTTTTATTTTTTGCCATTTGTTAATTTTCTCCTTAGAACTTTCACTCTTTTTATTTTAAATCGTTTGTTGGATTTGCTCATTTTTAGGCTTTCGGTTGTCCATTGTGTAACAATTTTTAATTTGCATATTACGGATTGGAAGGGGGAATTGAACAATTACTGTGCTTAGAGATAAGGTAAGCAAATAAATTGATACGTTTGCTAACGACCACTCGTGTTTTGGTTGGAGAGCTAAGTCGTGAATAAGGATTCCTGTCTTTGAGGGACTGGGAGAAACTAACTACAAAAAAATAAATAAAAAAATACTTACACAGATGTAAGAGAAGATTCCTACAGAAGATTCGTAAGCTATTTAAAATAGGATGCCGTTTAAAAAATACTTTTGTTGTTTAGAAAGAAAAACTTTTCGTTTCTAAAAAATTTCAATGGTAAATATATTTTTAAAAGAAATAATTGTTAAACTTTTGGTTTCAAGAGAAACATTACAAATTTATTTTTATTTCATATAAACAGTTAATAAAAATAAAAATATTTAAATCAGGGGTGTCCAACTTGCAATGCCTCAAGGGCCAAAACTAAAAGTTTTGATGTTGTCGCGGGCCATATAATAATTTTGTTACAAGTAATAACAAAATAAAGTGAGGTATAAAAATAATTAAAACAGAGTATTATTTCTTTTATTGCTCAACAACTACATTTTTGTATAAACGAAAAATTTATTGATAATACTTTTCAATAATTAATACAAACATTGCAAAAGCAACGAAAAAGATATATCTAATTAGTGTGAGGACTGTGGTCGATCGGCTTTATCCACCAGTGAAGAAAAGTCCACCTCCAGTTCAGTTGTAGACACTCTCATAAGACGACGTAAGGAAGAATCGGTAAGGTTGCTTCTGTTTTTATTTTTTATGTCTTTTATGTAGGAAAAGGCACTTTCACATGTATATGTGCTTCCGAACATTGACGTCATTTTCAGTCCAAAATCTCGCAGGTTTGGGAATTTCTCCTTTGACAGTAATTTGAAAACGTCAGGTCCCTTTTCTTGTCTGGTGATAAGGAATATGTCTGCTTGAAGATCACATAACTCAAGCTGTAAGTTGGTTGGTTGATCATCAATGGTTGCTCCAAGAGGAATCAAGACAAAGAATTAATCAAGTTCACTGTTCACTAGCAACGTAATAGATTAGGCGACTAGCCTACGTGTCAGTAGCACACAGGCAGGATGGTGGCTAGCGACGGATGGTAAGCAGTGGGAGGTGTGGCCTACGTGAACTGTGATGTGCAGTAATCAGTGCAGTTCTCATAGTGGTGGAGGACGATTGTGTTCGTTACACGTCCGCGAAGCGGCACGCGGTACAGTTTCGAAAGAAAATATATGGTTTCGAAAATCTTACGTGGGTCACAACAAATAGCCTCGCGGGCCGGATGCGGCCCGCGGGCCGCCAGTTGGACAACCCTGATTTAAATTAATCATGGATCTTCTAATAAAACAGAATTAAAACCATGTTTATCAACAAATGTTACATTGAATTTTCTAACAAAACAGACTTGAAAACTACGGTCATGTACCAATTGACAGAAAGGAGGTACTAACTGTCATACGACGAAATGAAATACCAAACTTTTCTGAATTATTAATTAATTATTAATGTTAACTTTATTTAAAAGAAAACTAAAATATGACAATTAGCTGATTCATAAATCTTCTATTTATTTTAAAACCTTTAAACTGAAATAAGATGGGGATCCGATTCCGGTACCAGTATTTATCTCACTTCACAAAGACTGCCACATAGCATTTAGAGCTTAAATCAATTTATTTTTATCAAAAGTCATGAAAAATACAAAATTTGCATTTTTAAATTTTGCTGTTTCACGTAGCTAGTATCGATGCCCACTAGCCTAGGGGGACCGACAGCTTTACATACCTTCTGAAGCACGGTGAACGGCTTGTAATATTTTAATAAATGAAAATGTCGTAGTTGGTGCCGAGAATCGAATTCTTGCGCTCTGGCTTAGAAGGCCAGTATCAGGCAGCTGACTACTCTTAAGACTTGTTTACACGGGTAGAGTTGTGAGGAGAGTAGAGTAGCGAGTAGAGTCGACTCTACTCGCTACTCTACGAAAAATGGCTTAATACCGTTCACACGAGGAGAGTTACAAGTATAGTACTGATGCTAGTATAGTGTGGAGTGGCTGATTGTTTAGTGAAAAATGAATTGAAGAAAAAGAAAATTGATCAAAATTATTTAGCTACAGTTGCAAATGCATTTGTAACTGAAGTCACTAAAGCTATCGATGATGAGGTAAACAAACAAAGAAAGGAGTAGATAAGAGAGTGCCTTAAAAGAAGGAATACACACGGGGCCTCAACTCTTCTGCTAAGAGAACTAGCCTTAGAGGATGAGTTGAAATATAAAATGTGTCTAAGGATGATCCCAGGGAAATTCGAAGAACTTCTAAATATGGTTCATGACAAAATCGAAACAAAATCAACGTGGCATTAATTTTATATGGCAGCCAACCGGTTTACTGTCAAATCTGATATACAATCGTTCACTTTTATCTTGATAAGAATACTTTTTTATTTCTTATTGTATTTTTCATTAACAAGTAATAGAAACCTGTAACTTACTCGTGGCCTTCAGTTTTCTTGTTTCCTTTTGCACCTTTCATGATTGCTTCCATGGGAGTGAAATATTTCACATTCGAAACGTATGTATCGGCTGAACCTGAACCCGATTTTTTTGATTTGTGTATTTTAAACACTTTTGATTATAAGTGCACCTTATAATCTTAATTTTTTGCTTGAGCTCGTTTACTCCAAAGCCCCGTTTTGCAATTCTTTCGACGATTTCATCCTTCGCAGTTTGCCTCATACTTTTATTTCTGTAGTGTACACTATCTAAATTCCATAAACACTGGTATTCGTCATACATATCTACAAGTTTTAAAGTTTCATCTGTGGTGAACTTCATTCTTACTTTTTACATAAAACACAACTCCAGCCGGAATGACAGCGTTCCTATGCACTCTCCTACCTAATCTACTCTACCAGAATTGACCGCGTTCCATGAGTAGAGTGCGCAGGCGAGTGGACATTTTGGCGGTGGTGGTGGTAGTAGTGGTGGGGTGTAGGGTTGTGTTATAGAGGTAGTACCTTTTTAGTAGGCTCACAAGAGCATCCCTAGTACAATCATCATGGCTAGCAATAACCAAATGAGTAACCTTACTGATCATGAGCCGCGGAAACCAAGATCCGGCAGGGGAAGTAAATCACTAGTTAGCCACAGGGCTTCCCAGGTCGTAAGCCAGCGAAATCCCTGTGATGTAAATAACAGAACACTTTTAAAAATTGCCACAAGAGGAAATATGAGAATTGCAACATGGAACGTGCAAAGCTTACTACAATCAGGTAAAGTAGATAATACTGCGATAGAAATGGAAAGATTAAATATCGAAATTCTAGGAATAAGCGATGTACAATGGCCAGGGTCTGGAAAACAACGGACTAGAAACGGAGCTATATATTATAGTGGATATTCTGATAGAACAAACCGATATGGTGTGGCCATAATGGTAAGCAAGGAAATAGATAAATTCGTACTTGGTTTCACCCCGCTTTCGAATCGCATTATAATGCTACAAATTAACACCAATATAGGGAAAATGAATGTTATTCAAGTATATGCACCAACAGCTGACAAGGAGGAACAAGAAATAGAAGACTTCTACGAGCAATTAGAAACAATAATGAAAACAACAAAAAAACGTGAAGTTCTGATACTAATGGGTGACTTTAATGCCAAAGTGGGCAGAGGAAGTGTGGATAGTTGTGTTGGAATGTATGGATTGGGAGAGCGAAATGAGCGTGGTGAAAGACTAATTCAGATGTGCCAAATAGAAGAACTAGTAGTTATGAATACAATGTTTAAATTACCAAATCGCCGGCTCTACACGTGGAAAGCTCCTGGAGACAGCAAAGATAGAATCATAAGAAATCAGATAGATTACATCTTGATAAGGAACAGGTACAAAAACTCTATTACAGTAGTGAAGACTTACCCTGGAGCAGATGTAAACTCGGACCACAACCCAGTAGTAGCAAATATGAATGTAAGATTGAGAAAACCATTAATGAAAAGATCTAGACCACAAATATGCATTGATAAGTTAAGAGAACCAAATACATACCAAGAAACTCAAAACAAAATAAATCAGAGTATCCAAGAAATAAAACAACAAAATAAGAACACTAGAGATATTGACACAAAGTGGAAGAATATAAAGAACGCAATCGAGACTGTGGGACGGAAAACTTTAACATTTACAAAAGCTGCCAAACAAGAATGGATGACACAAGAAATTCTCGAAAAGATGGACGAAAGAAGAACACATAAAAACAAAGATAAAATTAAATATCAAGAAATTAATAAACAAATAAAACAGAAAATAATACAAGCTAAGGAAACATGGATGTCCATTAAATGTCAAGAAATCGAGGAATGTGAGGCAAGGTATGACACTTTCAACACCCATAAGAAGGTTAAAGAAATGATTTCAGGAAATCGTAACAAACCAATCGGGATATTAAAAAATGCAGATGGTACCACTATAACTGAAACGCAAGACAAACTACGTAGATGGAAAGAATACATTGAACAACTATTTTATGATCAAAAAGTAGAACAATTATTAGAAGTTAACGGAGAAACCACGGGACCAGAAATAATGAAAGAGGAAGTTATGTATGCTATAAAACACACAAAAGGCAGAAAAGCTCCAGGACCCGATGAAATACCAATTGAACTATTGAAGATAATTAATGAAGATAATATTGATGTCTTGGTAGACCTTTTTAACTCCATATACAAGACGGGACACATACCCAAAGAGTGGCTTCTCTCAACTTTTGTGACGATTCCAAAAATCACAAATGCTAAAGATTGCAATGACTATCGAACAATTGCGTTAATGAGCCACACATTGAAAACCTTCCTTAAAATCATACATAACAGAATCCACATGAAATTAGAACAAGAAATAAGTGATTCACAGATGGGTTTCAGAAAGGGTCTAGGAACTAGAGAAGCATTATTTGGAGTCCATGTTCTGACACAACGATGCCTGGATATGAATCAGGACATATATGCTTGCTTTATAGATTTTAAGAAAGCTTTTGATAGAGTTCAACATGAGAAGCTTTTAAGTATTCTTAAGACTAAAAACATTGATAGTAGAGATCTACAAATTATATCGAATCTGTATCAAAACCAGAAAGCAAGAGTAAGAGTCGAAGGAGAACTGACAGAGGAAGTAAGTATACTTAGAGGAGTTCGACAAGGGTGTATCCTTTCACCACTCTTATTCAACGTCTACAGTGAAGTGATTTTTCAAGAGGCTTTATTGGATATCGTGGAAGGTATTTATGTCAACGGAAATAGCATTAATAATATTAGATATGCCGACGATACTGTCATATTTGCAAGTGACATGGAAGATCTACAGTACATAATACAACATGTATACAATGCATGTGAAAGTTACGGACTGCAAATGAATCTCAAGAAAACGAAATCAATGATATTCTCAAAAAAACCACAAAATGTAAATAACCTGATCATCAATAATACAACGATAGAAAGAGTAAAAACATATAAATATTTAGGAACGTGGCTAACCGAAGATGGAGATCAAGTAAAGGAGATCAGATCTAGAATAGAAATGGCAAGAAACACGTTCATAAAATTGAAGAAATTACTTTGCAACCGTAACCTTAATCTAGAGATTCGCACAAGAATGCTACGTTGTTACGTCTTCTCTACTTTACTGTATGGCATGGAAGCGTGGACAATAAAGCAGTCTGAAATCAAAAAATTAAACTCCTTTGAGATGTGGTGCTACAGGAGAATGCATAAAATATCGTGGATTGAAAAAGTAACTAATATAGAGGTGTTACAAAGAATGAAGAAAGAATGTGAAGTCATAAAAACTATTAAAATTAGAAAGATTCAATATCTGGGACATTTAATGAGGGGTGAGAAGTACGTATTACTGAGGTTGATTATGCAAGGGAAGATACAAGGGAAGAGAAACCCAGGACGACGCAAAATGTCCTGGCTAAGAAATTTGAGAGAGTGGTTCGGCTGCAGCTCATTAGAATTATTCAGAAATGCGGCCAACAAAGTTAAAATAGCGATGATGATTTCCAACCTCCGCTAGGAGAAGGAACCCGAAGAAGAAGAAGGTGGTAGTAGAGTACAGTTACTTTGCCACATGCTGCTAGTCACTCTACTCTACTACCTACTATGCACTCTACTTGCTACCCTACTGAGCTGAGCGTTTTTACGGGTAGAGTTACTCTACTCTACCAAGTACTTGCATCATTACTCTACCCGTGTAAACGGGTCTTTACAAATAAATAATAAACATATAATTTATAAAATAAACAAAAACGGCTAAAAGCAAGTTAAAACTATCTGGATTTATGTCGTTAAATAATAATTGAGAAAACTGATATTACTTCTTCCATTTTTACCTAATTTCTTTAAAAAAATAAATAGCAGTGTTACTCTAGTCTTCCGTATAATTAGATTTTGTATAACTCCTCAATCTACTGTTTATTTGACATTTTAAGTGACTATGAGTTTTTTATTTAATGACTGTGATACTTAATACTTTCCTCAGTTTTCTCAAATTTAGTACAGTTGTAAGAAAATTATATTTTTGGTGTTTTATTTGTATGAGTTTTGATAGTAATGACTTTAAAATATCCTAAAAAGATATATAAAAAACATTTTTAGATAATTGATGGATTCTACCGTTACTTGATGGAAATTCATTTTATGTAACAATAAAACACTGAAAACTTTGTTTTCAAACTTCCACAAAATTTATTTTAAATATTATCACTACAGCTGTTTCGGCTGATTGCCTTTCTCAAGTGATCTATTTTGGCTTGGGTTTACAAATTTATAGTCTCTAATGAAATAGGTTGAGGAGGGGAGAACTGTTGGTCTCAAGTTGGTCATTCAGAATTATATCTGTGTTTTTTAATTTGTTGATTTCCATAGATTCTAACAAAGATAGCTTAAGGCCTTTATTTTGAATGTGAAGAATTTTAAATTTGTTATTAAAAGAATGATTATGATCTAGAAGGTGAAGTGCGTATGTCGAATCTGTTTTTCTATTCTTGAAAGCCCTTTTATGTTCTGCTATTCGTTTATCAAAGTTTCTACCAGTTTGACCGATGTAAGTTTTTGGGCAGTCGCCACATTGAAGTTTGTACACACCACTATTTAAGTGTTTTTTGTTTTGGCTCTTGTTATTTTTAATATATTTGCCTAGGTTGTTATTTGTTCGGAAAGCTGGTGTTATTCCTTTCTTTTTTAGGGTAAGCTATACAGTGATTGGCCACTACTAGTTATTGGCACATTGTCGGTTTTTACATTATTTTAAGAATATAACGAAATTCACTGACAAATGTTATTTTTTTATGACAGAGGCAACCATGTACAAAATAGTATCTGACTTCATTTTATTGCACTACCTAACCTTAAAAAATTATCGACAGATCTATCAGGCGGTGTGCTGTGTATCAACATTTTTTATCAAAAATACTTAAGAATCGTAAAAACCGATAGTATTGGAAAAAAGGATATTTTATAAGGTATGTTTTGTTACATAAAATTTATAGTTTTAAGTTATTTTATTATGTTTGAAAATGACTAAATGTAAGTCAATAATTGCGTGAATGTGCTTCGTTTTTATTAAATTATCTATGCCAATCACTGGTTCTAATTTCTTTATATTAGACAGTTATTGGCCACCTGGTCATTCACTGTAAAAATACATTTTATTGATAATATTTTATGTTTAGTGATTGGCACATGGGTACATAGATATTTTTTTTTTGTAGATGCCCAAAGTAAAAGAGGGTGCACAATACGAAAAAAAATATGCCGAAGAAGATGTTTTGCTTGCGTTGAAGGCCATCGAAAATGGGATGTCACAAAGAAAAGCTTCCCAAATATTTAAAGTACCACGTCAAACACTTCAGTTTAGAAAAAGTGATAAGTTTACTAATAAGATAACTTTGGGACCAAGCAGTATTTTGAATAATAAGGAGGAAGCTATTTTAGAAGAATGGATATTGACAAGTTACAAAAAAGGATTTCCAGTTAGGAAAGTAGATATTCAAGCTTCTGTTAAGGAATTTTTAGATTCAAACCCACGTGAAAATCCATTTCAGGACAATTTTCCTGGAGAAGGCTGGTATCGAGGCTTTCTTAAGCGACATGAAATTTTAACTCACCGAACACCAGAAGCAGTTACTTCGGCTAGTGCAGTTGTTTCAGACGGAGATGTTCGTAAATGGTTTTCTTTAGTCGAGGAATATTTAAAAAGTAAAAATTTAGATTATATTCTGCAAGACCCCACTAGAATTTTTAATGGAGATGAAACATGTTTTTATCTGTGTCCAAAAAATTTTAAAGTTATTGCGCCTCGTGGAGCACGGAATGTTTATGAGGTAGATTCTGGTCAAGCAAAAATGAATATCACCGTGATGTTTACCTTTTCTGCATCTGGTCAAGTAACTGATCCGATGCTTATTTATCCGTACAAAAGACTTCCGACTTCTATAGTTAATTCAGTGCCTTCTTCTTGGGGAATTGGACACAGTGATAATGGTTGGATGAAAGTTGAGTTATTTTACGAGTATATTGGTAATGTTTTGTATCCATATTTAAAAAAAATGGCACTACCTTTCCAATAATCCTTTTTATAGATGGTCATTCTACACATCAAACACTAAAGTTGAGTCAACTGTGTACGGAACTACAGATAATTTTAATATCGTTGTATCCCAACGCAACACGGTTAATGCAACCAGCAGATGTTGCTGCATTCAAACCGTTAAAAACAGGTTGGAAAAAAGCAGTGTTAGAATTCAGAAGAAAACATCCCTATGAAATGCTGACTAAAGAAAAATTTGCACCAGTCCTGAAAGGTGTCATAGAAGACTACGCAAAAGCTGAAACTATAAAAAATGGGTTTAGAGCAAGTGGATTATATCCATGGAACGCATCAGGTATAGACTTTACCAAATGTCTGGGAACAAAAAAGGAAACAAACATATATTCAGATACAAACGTAAAGAAAAAAGGTTCACCTAATATTCCGTTTATCTCTTTTAATCGATTTAAGGAAATAGTTGGCGAAGAGAGAATAGCCATATTTAAAAAAATTGATCAGTTTGACGAAGCAAGTCATGATGAGTTTATCTTGTTATATAAATTATATAAAGAATTTGAAAAGAGCAATAGCCATCTTAATACGGAAATTCGTGACGATTCAGAAAACCTAGAAATCAGTACAGTGGACACAGAAATAGAAAATATGGAATTATTTTCGACGAAAATATACTTTTTAGACTAGATATAAATGAAGAGGAAAAAAGCGACCAACATTTATCACGTCACAATTATTTCGAAGAAACTGTGGAGACAGGGGAAGAATTACAAAAAAATGTAACACACGAAGGGCATGTAGAAGAATTAATTATACAGGAAAATAAAAAAGAAACTCGGCCTTTACCAGACGCTATGGAAACAAATGATATATTAGATGAAAATTTAACACAGGAAAAATCTGTAGAAAAATTACCTAATAAGGAAAATAAAGAAGAAACCCAGTCTTTAGAAGAAACTGTGCTAACAAGTGATATATCACAAGAAATTTTAACCCAGGAGGTGCCTTCAGTTGAAGAATCATTTATAGAGGACAATAAAGAAAATACCCAAAATAATAGAAGCATTCGAGATTTCGTTATTTGGCCTAAAACACCAGAAAGAAAAGGAAAAAAGGATTACCAACGATTACCGTTTGTTTAAACTAGTTCAGCATGGAAAAGAATTCAGATGGAGAAATTGGCAAATAAAAAACAAGAACAGAAAAGAAAAGAAACACGTAAAACAGAAAGATTATCCAAGCAAAAAAAAAGCTGCAAATAAAATTGGGAGAAAAAACATCAAAACAAGAAAGCAAAAAAAATGATACAGTGAAAGAAAACAAAAATAAAACTAAATCTAAAAGTCCCAAACTGGATACTGACCGCCTAAACAAATATGATAATGCAGCAGGGACAAGCGGATTAAACAATAATACAAAAATACCTCAACGTCACGTACGAAAAGTATTCAGCAGTTCTGGAAGTGATGATGAACACCAAAAGAATGACTTTGTTTATAATTCAATAGCTGTCGGAAGACTTTGTTTCGTTTGTACGAAAAATATTACAAATTCAAACAAAGGTATCCGATGCTACAAATGCAGCCGAACGTATCATAATTTGTGCATTAAAAAAATTAGTCCTTCAGTAGACGATAAAAACTTTTATTGTAAGACTTGTGTTGCTGTATAAATAAAATGTTTGAAAATTTTTTTTATTATCCAACAATAACATATAATAATATCCAAAAATAAATTAACTCTACACTAGGTATAGGTACGTACCTATCTACCTATTGTTTTAATAATGTGATTTACCTATGCCAATTACTGGTATTCAAGTGGCCAATAATTGAAAGTTAGTGGCCAATCTTTGGTTATTTTACAAATAACAAATTGTTTCGAAATTACAAATAAACATTGATTTAAATGGAGAAAATATTTTTTAAAATCATTTATCAATAAACTGAAGAAACCAAAAAATAATATTACGGGGTCTGTAAGTGAAATGTTATTAAAAAAAATTGAATTAACTGCATCCACCTTCTTAACTGGCCAATCACTGTATAGTTTACCCTATGTGTTTGGCAATTTTTGTTGTTATTTTGCCTGTATATGTAATCGAGCAGAAGGTACTGGGTTTTTTCTCTGGTGGTGGAAATACTAATTTCAGGGCTTTCTTGTGTAGTTTTTGATTTAACATTTTACTAATTGTTTGTTCGTTGTATCCGTTGTTTACTGCTATCTGCTTAATTATATTTAATTCTGTCTCAAAGCTATATTTTGACATCGGAATTTCTGTTAATCTATGTAACATACTATGATAAGCTGCCTGTTTATGTTGTGTTGGATGGGATGACGAATTGTGTATAGTCGTGTCAGTATGGGTAGGTTTATGAAATATGGAGAAGTCATGTTTGTTTTGAAGTCTGCTAATTTTTAAATCTAAAAAATTTATGGATTGATTTTGTTCTGTTTCTATTGTAAATTCAAGATGACTATGAAGTGAATTATTATATGATAAAAATTGGTCGAGTTGCCTGTTAGTTCCTGTGAAACATACCAGTAGGTCGTCTACGTATCTCCACCAATATAAAAACTGTTTGAATACGGGATGTTTTGAAATCTTTGTCTATAGATGATCCATAAAAATATCTGATAGCAATGGGCTTAGACTAGTACTTTGAATTTAATAATAAAATTTATACAAATAACAGTGCAGGACTTATTATGGGTAATCCTCTAAGCCCATTGCTATCAGATATTTTTATGGATCATCTATAGACAAAGATTTCAAAACATCCCGTATTCAAACAGTTTTTATATTGGTGGAGATACGTAGACGACCTACTGGTGTGTTTCACAGGAACTAACAGGCAACTCGACCAATTTTTATCATATAATAATTCACTTCATAGTCATCTTGAATTTACAATAGAAACAGAACAAAATCAATCCATAAATTTTTTTAGATTTAAAAATTAGCAGACTTCAAAACAAACATGACTTCTCCATATTTCATAAACCTACCCATACTGACACGACTATACACAATTCGTCATCCCATCCAACACAACATAAACAGGCAGCTTATCATAGTATGTTACATAGATTAACAGAAATTCCGATGTCAAAATATAGCTTTGAGACAGAAGTAATATAATTAAGCAGATAGCAGTAAACAACGGATACAACGAACAAACAATTAGTAAAATGTTAAATCAAAAACTACACAAGAAAGCCCTGAAATTAGTATTTCCACCACCAGAGAAAAAACCCAGTACCTTCTGCTCGATTACATATACAGGCAAAATAACAACAAAAATTGCCAAACACATAAAAAAGAAAGGAATAACACCAGCTTTCCGAACAAATAACAACCTAGGCAAATATATTAAAAATAACAAGAGCCAAAACAAAAAACACTTAAATAGTGGTGTGTACAAACTTCAATGTGGCGACTGCCCAAAAACTTACATCGGTCAAACTGGTAGAAACTTTGATAAACGAATAGCAGAACATAAAAGGGCTTTCAAGAATAGAAAAACAGATTCGACATACGCACTTCACCTTCTAGATCATAATCATTCTTTTAATAACAAATTTAAAATTCTTCACATTCAAAATAAAGGCCTTAAGCTATCTTTGTTAGAATCTATGGAAATCAACAAATTAAAAAACACAGATATAATTCTGAATGACCAACTTGAGACCAACAGTTCTCCCCTCCTCAACCTATTTCATTAGAGACTATAAATTTGTAAACCCAAGCCAAAATAGATCACTTGAGAAAGGCAATCAGCCGAAACAGCTGTAGTGATAATATTTAAAATAAATTTTGTGGAAGTTTGAAAACAAAGTTTTCAGTGTTTTATTGTTACACAAACATTTTTAGGTTTCGGTGAAGGTTACACTTACCTAAAACACTCAAGAACATTTTTATCTAAAAATTTCAAGGACGTAAAATTACAATATAAAATAGGACATATTAAAGCTCTTAAGGATATCAGAGATGCAAAAGATACCGCGAAATCCATATGGCATGAAGTAAATAGAAAAAGAAGAGTAGTATTACAAGTTCTTGTAATAGCCAAAAGGATGTTAGCATTCATTTTTCTAAAAATTTTATTAGAGTCTCAGAAGTATCATGACAAATACTTAAGAGATATTGAATTTGATAACATATATATTTCTAAGTACTTCAGAAAAATCGATGCACGTAGGGACTCACAAGAAAAACACACCTTATTGCCGCTAAAAAAGATTGAAAGAAAAAAACTAGTAGATCCTTGGTCAAGCGTTCCGCTGAGGAGCGAAAGAGCCCAAATTAAATCTGAAGCAGTTGTGATGTTATTAGAAGTATTAACAATCACTATTTTAGTACTATTAGACCGATTATTTTATGAAGCTTTGGATATAATAAGAAGGCATGCCAGGATTGATTATCTTCAAACTGGACATCACGATTTAACTATAGATGTAAAAGGTAGGAATTCATTTTTGCATTATTTTTATCTGAAATACTTTCATGTATTCGTGCACTTTTAATTTCATCATCATCATTAACAGTAATGGTAAGTTAACAAAAAAAAATACATTTTTTAAATAATTTTTCACATAAAAATCATTCATGAAAAGTAAATTTTTACAAATTAAGTAAAATCAAATAGTAACCTGTTTCTATGATACTTGTGTGATATATGTGCAAGGATTTTTCTTGAAGCCATTAATTTTTCTTCTTCTTCTTGCTTCTAGTATGTAGGCTTTAAAACCTATTTCTTCTTCAATATTAGCCTCCTAAATTGTTTAAATTGTCGCACCATGTTTTTCTTAGTCTGCCAATACGTCCATTTGGTGACTTATCTCGTGCTATTCGTACTATTATATCCTCTGCCATTCTACTGATATGTTCGTTCCACTCCTGTTTTTGTTTTGTCACCCATCCAGTTAGGTCTTCTATATTGCATGCTCTTCTTATGTTTTTGCTTCTCTCCCTATCCAACAGACTTCTCCCTGATATTCGTCGGAGCATGGAGCATTTTCATCTCTGTTGTTTCTAGCAGTCGTCTCGTTTTAGATGTATCAGGTCTTCTCTCTGCCGTGTATGTTAATATAGGTCTAATTGCTGCTTTATAGATTCTTGTTTTTGTGTCTTGTCTTAGGTGTTTGTTCTTATAGATTGTGTCATTAAGAGAACCCGCCGCTTTACTTGCTTTTAAGCTTTGTTGTCATACTTCTTCTTCAACATCTCCGTAACTAGTTATATCTATTCCCAGATATCTAAACCTTGCTTCCTGCTTTATTACTTGTTAAAATATATATCGACTCTACGTTAAAATCTTAATTAGAGAGTAGGTATATTATACAGACACTAATTATATAAAAAAGAAGAAGATTGAGTTTGTAAGACAGATATAGGTTAAGTAGAAGGTAGAACGTGGTAGAACACCGGTGAAGGGATATTTCAACATTGTACAATTTACTTTAAAGAATAAAGCTTGGAAGAAGATAAATGGTGTATTATTAATAGTAGAATTACAGACAATAAATCTAAAAGGTTATGAGCCCAGTATCCCAGAAGTAAGGAGGTGCAGAATATCAGTTATAGATAAAAATATTTATAGGTTATAAGATGTCACAAACCGGTAAAAATTATATTATAACACCTTTAAATGGTTCCAACTATCATAATTGGAAGTTCAGGATGGAGTTAATTTTAGCGGAAAATGGTGTGCAAGATTTTACAGAAAAAGAACCAGATTCTACCAAAACCGATGAAGTAAAAGGTGATAAAAAAGCCATGTGTTTGATAGTACAATGTGTAAATGATAATCAGCTTGAAAGTTTAAGAACATGCGAAACAGCGAGAAAAATGTGGAATGTACTGAAAAGTAAATATGAAAAAGTTGGTCTTCCGGGACAGTTATATCTTAAAAAGAAATTAATGGGTATGAAATTGAAAGAAGATGATGATTTACTTAAATTTATAGATGAATTTGAAGAAGTAGTACGACAATTAAAGGCAGCTAAAGCAGAAGTAAAAGATGAAGACTTTATTTGTATGTTACTATTGAGTTTACCTAGCACATATGAAACTGTTGTGACAGTAATTGAAAATATTAAAGATGTAACTTATGAAACCGTAAAATCAAAACTATTAGCTAAATACGATAAACGCCAGTTGAGCAGTGCCAGTTCAAATATAAAAAGTAGAACTCCAACAGCTTTTGCAGTACAAGGTAGCTGTTTTAGATGTGGTCAAGCACGACATTTCAAAAGGGACTGTAAAATGAAGAATTCAAGTCAAGAAGTTTCCAAGCAATACAGAGGTGGCTTTCAAGGGAGTAACAACGTTAAATGGCAATTCGAAGGAAGTTCAAGACCTTACAGAGGAGGTTTTCAACCGAATAACCCTGGTAGAGGATTTAGAAGTTTTAATAGAGGTTATGGTAATTACAGAGGTAGATTTGAAGGTAGGGGTAGATATGTAAACAATAATGTTAATCATGCAGAGGTTACAAATGATAGGCAAGATAATGTAGATACTTGTAATAATGATAATGCTAATGAAAAATATAGGAGTGTATGTTATATGGGTGATAAAACTTTAGAAGGAACAGAAAATATTGTTGATATACATGATTTAATATTTTATATTGACTCAGGGTGTACTGATCACATGTTTAATAAAAAACATTATTTTAAAGATTTAGTAATGCTTAAAGAACCTATAAAAATTGCAGTTGCAAAGGTTGACAGTTATTTATTAGCCATGGGAGTTGGTAATATTGAAGCCATGAGTATGGTGAATGACTGTAAAATCAGAAATTATATTAAAAATGTTTTTTTTGTGACTGATCTAAGAAAGAATTTGTTATCAGTTAAGAAATTGGAAGCTTCAAATATTAAAGTATTATTTGATAAAGGTATGGTTAAATTGTTGGATGTAAACAATGATATAATTGGTTTAGGAAAAAGAAATAATCTGTATGAAATATATTTTAAAGTAAATAAGACAGAGAGTTTAAATGTTCAATCAATTAATAATGATTTCATGAAGTGGCATAAACGATATGGTCATATAGGTTTTTCAGGTTTAAAAGAAATTATAAAGTCCAAAATGGTTAAAGGCATAGAAAATGTAGAAGTTCAAGAGGTAGAGTTTTGTGAACCTTGCATAAAAGGTAAAATGTCTAGAATTCCTTTTAGCACTAGGAGAAAGAGTACTAGAATTTTAGAAATTATTCACACAGATATTTGTGGTCCTATAACTCCATAATCAATTAGTGGTAATAACTACTTCATAACTTTTATAGATAATTTTTCTAATTTCACTGTAGTTTATTTGTTAAAAAAGAAAGCTGAAGATTTTGAATATTTTAAAGAATTTGTTAACATGGTTGAGTCAAAATTTAATAATAAAATTTCTAAGTTGCGTTGTGATAACGGGGGTGAATATATATCTAAGGATATAACTAGGTTATGTAAAAATAAGGGAATCATCTTAGACTATACTGTACCATATACGCCAGAACAAAATGGTAAGGCTGAAATTTGAAAGGAGTTACACCAGCACAAGAATGGTATGGCACCAAGCCTGATGTAAGTAATTTAAGAATTTTTGGATGTAAGGCATATAGTCTTATACCTAAACAGTTTCGAGGAAAATTTGATTCTAAAACTGAAGACTGTATAATGATAGGTTATGCTCCTACAGGATACAGATTGTGGAATACAGAAAAGCAAAAGATTATAATATCTAGAGATGTCAAGTTTGATGAGAATACCAGTTATTTTAAAACAGAAATTGTTAAGTGTTGACCAGGTAACAGGAAATATTACAAATAAAAGGAGAAGAGTTGACAAATATAAGGCAAGATTGGTTGTTCGAGGTTTTGCACAAAATAATGAATTATATAATGTTTACTCGCCAGTTGCAAAGATCCATCAGAATACTTTTGATTATAGGAAATCAATACAAATTTTTTTTTCATCAATTAGATGTAAAAACAGCCTTTTTGAATGGTAAGCTAGAGGATGATGTCTATATCTTTCCACCACAGGGTGTAAAATGCATGAATGATAATGTTTTTAAACTTGAAAAGTCTCTTTATGGCTTAAAGCAATCCTCGAGATGCTGGAATAATGAGATTAATGATAACTTGTTAAAAGTAGGTTTTAAACGCTCTGAAAATGATGTTTGTCTGTACACATTTAAATTGGAAAACAAAATATTATATTTACTGATTTATGTTGATGATATTATATTGGCTGGTCCAAATTTTGAACTGATAACAGAAATAAAAAGGGTATTAATGAAAAAATTTAAAATGAAAGATAAAGGTGAATTAAAATATTTTTTAGGACTTGAAATTTGTTATGATCGCGAAAGTGGTATTTTAGAGATAAATCAAAATAAATTTATTGAAACTTTAATCAAACGATTTGGAATGGAAAACTGTAAAACATCATTAATACCTATAGATCCAAAATTAGAATTTGATTTATATATTGATAGGAAAGTAACTGAGAAACCTTTTCGTGAATTAGTGGGATGCTTAATGTATTTAGTTTTAGGTACTAGACCTGACATTTGCTATGCAGTGAATTATTTCATCCGATATCAAGATAAGGCATCAGACATAGCTTAGACTTATATTAAAAGAGTTCTCAGGTACTTGAATGGTACAAAAGATATATTTCTGAAATTTAAACGTTGTGATAATTTTGAAACAAACTTTCTTTGTTATGTTGATGCTGACTGGGTGACTAAAAAGCAAAACTGTGTTTCTTTGTCAACAACAGAGGCGGAATTAGTTGCTCTTTGTGCAGCAGTGAGTGAAGGATTATGGTGTAAAAAATTGTTGAATGATTTTGATTTAAATGTTAGGAAGTTAACAATTTTTGAAGATCATCAGGGTTGCATTGCTTTAATCAGAAATCCTTTAAATAATAAAAGAGTCAAACATATAGATTTGAAATTTAAGTTTATAGTTGAGCAGTTACAAAAGAGATTTCTTGATTTATGTTATATTGAATCCTGTAACAATCAGGCAGACATTTTAACAAAAGGTCTACCTACGAGTGCATTTTTGAAACATTGTAATTTGTTAGGATTAGTTTAAGTTTTCGTTTATATTGTTGTGAGGATGTTAACGAGGAGGGGTGTTAAAATATATATCAACTCTACGTTAAAATCTTTATTAGAGAGTAGGTATATTATACAGACACTAATTATATAAAAAAGAAGAAGATTGAGTTTGTAAGATAGATATAGGTTAAGTAGAAGGTAGAACGTGGTAAAACACCGGTGAAGGGATATTTCAACATTGTACAATTTACTTTAAAGAATAAAGCTTGGAAGAAGATAAATTTTGTATTATTAATCGTAGAATTACAGACAACAAATCTAAAATTACTTTCCCATCATTTTCGATTTTAAACCGTAGTGGGTATTTATATGTCATACATTTGGTTTTTTCTGCTGATATTATCATATTTTATTTCTTAGCTGTTGTATTGAAGATATGTGTTAATCTTTAGAGCTCGTCTTCTTTCTCGGCGATTAATGCGGCGTCATCTGTATAACATAATATTTGGATTTCTTAGTTCCCCATTCTGAAGCCATGACCTTTACGTACTGCTTGTATTATTTCGTCCATTATTATATTAACGAGAAGTGAGCTCAACGAGTCATCCTGTCTGACTCCGCTTTGTACAGGTAATTTAAACACATTATTGTGTTAATAGACTGGTCTATGCATTAAGATGTTTCTGAGGTGACAGAAAGTCACTTTTTGATAAAGTTAGAAAGGTAGTTTCGTTTTGTTTGTACTACTTTAGCATGTCCTCAGTCCAAAGAATTGAAAAAGTTCAAATAAGTTTAGGTCAAAATCTGTAACTTCATGGGACACACTGACCGTAACCGTTTTTCATAATTATGGTTGAACAAAATCGCATCTAGTTTTTTTATTGTCTAACTTATTCACTCATCGTTCTAATTGGTCAAGTTGTATATTGATCCCAATAACCATCACAGAAAAAGTAGAATCTTTTTCTCCTTTTAAAATTATAGTCAATGTTTTGAAATTCCGTAAATACTTACATGTTCTTTCAATAGCATTCCATTCTGTATCAGATATTCGAAAAAAGGGTGTCTGTATAGTCACAAAGAATAGTAATGGAACGTTAAAATTGTATTAACCAGGACAGCATTTCAAATTGCATCTGGTTTTGACCTCGTCTTTGGTAGTGGTCATGTTAAAATTTAATGACTTATGACTGAATTTAATGACTGAATTTAATGAAAATTTTGCGAAGTTTAATCTTAACATTTTGTTATTTTTAATTTTTTTAAAAAGTACCTTCACCTTTGCAATTCTTGTTTTAAATAATTGATGGATTCGACCGTTACTTGATGGAAATTCATTTTATGTAACAATAAAACACTGAAAACTTTGTTTTCAAACTTCCACAAAATTTATTTTAACTATTATCACTATAGCTGTTTCGGCTGATTGCCTTTCTCAAGTGATCTATTTTTGGCATGCGTTTACAATTTATAGTCTCTAATGAAATAGGTTGAGGAGGGGAGAACTGTTTGTCTCAAGTTGGTCATTCAGAATTATATCTGTGTCTTTTAATTTGTTGATTTCCATAGATTCTAACAAAGATAGCTTAAGGCCTTTATTTTGAATGTGAAGAATTTTAAATTTTTCATTAAAATAATGATTATGATCTAGAAGGTGAAGTGCGTATGTCGAATCTGTTTTTCTATTATTGAAACCCCTTTGTATGTTCTGCTATTCGTTTATTAAAGTTTCCACCAGTTTGACCGATGTAAGTTTTTGGGCAGTCGCCACATTGAAGTTTGTACACACCACTATTTAAGTGTTTTTTATTTTGGCTCTTGTTATTTTTAATATATTTGCCTAGGTTGTTATTTGTTCGGAAAGCTGGTGTTATTCCTTTCTTTTTTATGTGTTTGGCTATTTTTGTTGTTATTGTGCCTGTATATGTAATCGAGCAGAAGGTACTGGGTTTTTTCTCTGGTGGTGGAAATACTAATGTCAGGGCTTGACAATTCTTGTTTTCCTTCTAAAACTGAACTAGCCTCTCTCCTCTCTTATTACGTGTTCCTAGTCCATATTCGCCTACTACTTGCCCATCTCTTCCTTTCCCTACCTTCGCATTGAAGTCTCCTAACATAATATTATCTACCTCTTTTTCGGTTTCTTTCAGTTTTTTTATCTAATTTGTTGTAAAAGCTGTCTATTCCTTTCTTTGTGCTATCAGATGTCAGTGCGTATGCTGTGATGATGTTTATATTACACGGCATGGCGTTTAAATTAGGTGCAATTATGTGCTTTATCAGTACCAACCCTTTGACTGATATTTTGGTTTATTGATTTAAGACAATAGCTATTTTGTGAAATGTTATCTTCGGCGTAATAGAACTTCATCTTATCATCCTCTTCTTTCTTTTATATAGACATGACTCTATCTGATTTTTAGTGTGCTTCCAGTAAGTTGTTCCATCGTTTTCGTAATCGTCGTCTCACTGATCGTCTTCTTATTGGGGAACCGTCTTTACTAGTCTATTGCTCACTACATTTAAGAATGTCTATCTTTCTGCGTTGCATTTCTTGTATGAGATTTGACTTGTCACTATAGACTTCGTAGATTCCATGTAACCATTCCTTTGTGTGTTCTGAGCTGAATTAAAGATTACATAGGTGTTTTGTTCAGCATATAACAGGGGTTTTGCTTTCTGACGACTTCAGAGGCTCTGTGAACCTCGTGGTTAATGCCTCTCCTGCCCGATCCCGGATTCCGATTATCGAGATCAGTGCTCTTTACGTTTCTTGTTGTCATTGCCATGATGACTGTTCTTGGAATATTTTACAGATCTTCAATGCAGTCATTTCCCGTCGCTTTCTGCACCCCCACGCCGTTAATAATTCTTGATTCATTTGCCTTAACAGGTTATTTCTCATTTATAGGACCTCATTCTAGTTGCCCTCATTCCTATCAATTCTTCCACCGAAGCTGTTAACTAGTAGGAGAAAACAACTTATGCCGGCAGTCACACTACTTATATTCGATTTCTATGCTTTAATACTAGTTTTAAACGCCGGGTTCGCCACTTCTGTCGAATTCGTTTCAAATTTTCTTATCCGCCTTTATCACCGTTATGCTTTTCATGTGAAAACTATGTAGTAGAAGGAAAGCGTTTGCCGTATGTCCTCGGAAACCTAATAACCATTCAGCGTCGGAAGAAACAAGAGTTAGCCTAGGGAGTCGGATAGGAAAGATTAAAGACAGTTCACTCAAGATAAGGTGAAAAGGAGTAAAATATAAAGACCCCTATGATGCGCCAGGTGCGTTTCATAAGAGTATGAGTATTAATACACTTTATGTTCTTGCCCATATCTCTGGGTGTTGATTATAGACTGTATAGCTCGTCCAGCATACCATAGCATGGAGGAAAGGGTGCACGTTATTTTTACAATGTAGTTACTCCGTGGCCTGACCTAATCAGTATCTAATATCTCTACAGTTTGGTTTTGTACATCATCAACTATATTTACTTAAATATTATAAGTTTTGTTTAGAATTTTACCGCCGATTCTAATTTTATATGAGGAGTAAAATGTGTCATATATTTATTTTTTACAATTGAACGTGTAAATTTTCAGTTTTTATTTTAAAAAGTTGGCAATTTTGGAATATGGAATAATTAAGATTTTAATTGCAGGTACTGGAATGATAGCATCCCTATTAAGATCATTAGTTAAAGGATTTAATGTTAAAAAACGTATTAGAATAGAACGCACGAATGAAAAATGTCTACCCAGACCACGCTTACTGCTCAACTACTATTTGTATAAAATATATGGTACTTACTTGGCCGTAGTCATAATGATGTTTTTACAGGCTTATTGCCTTAGGCTCAGAAGAGTACTATGTTCATATTTTTATAGGAAAAGGGAGAAGAAGAGAGTTTTATATCTTTATAATGAAACTTTGAAAAGAAGAAAAGGATTTTTTAGGTAATATTTTATATAATTTAGGTAATTTTTATCCATCATCATCATTATTTTTTACTTGGTCCCTTCACAGACGTCCTCTCTTTAGCAAATCCCTACTGTCTTAATGGCCTATCTCTTTTACTATATTTAGTCTATGACTCTTCTTATTGGATAATTTCTATTTCGACTTTGAGCAAGCCTTACTTATCTGAACTGATACACTCTCAATTTTGAGTTGATCATTGCCATATCTGTTCTTCCCCTAATAATCTGTTTTATTAATGTTAATTATTAAAACTTTATCATTTTTTTAACTCTCATTTACATAACACGCATTTGTGGATGTTGTTCATTTTGACTTTCACTTTACTTTAGTAATTTTATTAAAACTAGTCTTTCTATTAACCCTCTAACTGGCAAGATTCTAAAAATTATTCTATTTACTTGGGAATTTTAGGTTTAATAATGTATTAAGAAACCTAGAAAAGCTATTAAAATGTAATTATCATTTTTTGTTTGGCTTCCAGGTAAAAACAGGTAAAGGGGTCCTCAGGGGCCCTTGCCGTTTTAAGTTAAAAATAGCGTTTTATTCATTGGAATGAATTTTATTAAAATAAACTTAAAAACAAACGGAAAAGAAAGTGTGTACACTATTTTTTATGGTGATAATTATAAAAACAGTTTTTGGCATTAGAACAACATAAGTGAAGATCACATTTGCTACACATACATTGAGTTTTTGACACTTTGCAAAGTTTACATTTTTTTACCACTCTCTTTGTTGAGCCAAAGTGGAAAGTGATCAATACCGTCGAAGCGAATGTCATCAATGGGATGTTTAGCTTTTTTTTCCAATGCCAGAAGTAGTTGGTTGCGGTGAGCTCGATTGTGATTTTGATGTTGAAGGTTGGCCAAGTACACGTTTTTCACTGAATACAACGAGAGCAGCAGCAATTTGTTCTCTGAATTCTGGTAGCTGCAACAACTTTTCATGTTCTGCTGAGATATTGCTCGAATCATTACATTTTTCAGCATGTATGCGACGGTACAAAATATAAGCGTTTGTCGCAGCCATATCGATCAAGTGGTAGAAAATTCGAACCATTGCACTACGTGTCTTCGCTCTAATATGGTAGCGACCCATCAATCCATCCATCATATCGACTCCTCCCATATGTCTGTTGTATTCGCGAATGATCTGCGGACAGTTGACTTCGATGTATTTCTTTTTATTTCGATCATATCGTGGTACTTTTGCAATATCATTGTTTAACAATGGCAATATGTTGATTTGGATTTGCTCTCAAAAACGGCTCAATGCCAACAAGTCGATGCCAGCCGCACGTTCTTGGTATCTTTCTATAAAATTGTACTGAAATCAACACCGTACGCAGATCCAACATATTCAACAGAATATCCTCTTTCTTAATCTTTGATATCCTTATCCAACGGAAGCTTACAGTTTGGGATTCTGTTTGTCCGTATTGTACCAAGGCTATAGATTCCTCTTGCACGTAAATAAACTAACAAAGGTAAAGACATATAAAAATTGTCGAAGTAAAGGATGTGATGAGAAAAGCTAGGTATGGTCTGTGACAAACGTACAACAACGTTTGATGTACTTCCAAGATCAGGTGCGCCAGGAAGAATTATATTGTCGCCTGCACCGTTGTAAATTTCAAAACGATATGCGTAACCGTGAGAATCACAAAGCACAATTTATTTGGCATATATTGACGGAGATGATGCTTGAGTTTGGTTGAACACATCTGCTCATCAACACACAATCTAGCCGTCTTTGGAATCGAATCAAAACGATTGTTGACCTTATCATCAGCCAATTTCCGGATGCGAAACAGTGGATCATAGCCTGGCTGACCTTTTCGAATGCGCTGCCTTTCATCTTGAAACGATAAGTGTTTCTTTATTGCCATAAACTTTTTTACAGGCATTGTTTTCTGGATGTACATCAACACTCCGATAAATTTCCGAATCTCCTCACCACTCGCGGCGAATTTTGTATTGATATTTTCTTGACGAGCTGCATCGTTCCTTTCATTGGCCACCAAATCAATAATCTCTTTTGTGAAGAAATAATTAAAGAGTTCTATTGGTGTTTCCAGTTCTTTTATTGATGATGGCAACCGTACATCTCCTTGGAAAGCTACCTCGTTTACATGCAAGCTCATTGATCGCTTACGCCACGTTACTTTGGTAAATTGTTCCGAATCTTTTTTGATATCCTGAATAGCTGAAATGAGAATAAAAATAGTACACTATTGCTAAAGTATAAATATATAACTATTAAAACCACCAATAGAAGGCGTGATCAAAGGTCCGGAATCTTCCATTATAGTTAATGGCGAACGGGGTCGTTTCTTTGGCTTAGAACTTGCAGCATATGCGACATCGGCGACTGAAGTAGATTTAATTGCTTTCATACATCTAGACGGCCCAGCCTCTTCCTTTTTTAAAGATTCGACACATTCGTCAGCTTCGATTTGCACCGCCGTTAGCATTGTTGATGATGCAGCAAGTGTTTCTATGTCACTGATATTTAGCGACATGTTCACATTTTGAATAAAATAGTCGCTTGTTTCACCTGCTTGCATTTCACGGATACACTCTGTTATCATGTCATCTGGAGCGATCTCATCCTGCTCGTAATCTGGGTCGATGTCTGGATCATCACTGCTATAATCACCTGACGAATCTGTTTCAACAGAGTCCATAAGTTCTTGGATTTCATCTTCGGTCATTACCGACAAATTAAACTTTTTCTGTCTCCAGCTATTATTGCCTGCCATTTCCAGAAGCAAAATAAACAAATAACTGATGAAAGTTGGTAAACAATAGCACAACAACACAACACAACAATCACAACAAAGTGAGACGAAACTTCACATAAACCGGCAAGGAGTCCCTCAGGAACCCTTTTTATTTTCGCTTCTAAAGCACACTCAGAATACTTGTTTTGTAATAATTACAATATATAGTGAAACTTGAAGCTCTAAACCACTCATAAAAAAATGTTTTCACTAAATTTAGATTATTTGTAGTATCATAATTTTACGTCGAAAAAAATTTTTAAATGAGAGATAATTGTTCTGTGTTCACCTCGATCTGTCGCAGAAAACTGAGACAAAAATGTGACGATAAGGTTTAATGAATTTAGAATGCATTTGAAACGTCTCTAGACGAACTAGTGGGGGAGATTCAAAACAGTTTGCGGCTACCTGACTTTTACTTGCGGCTTAAATAAAAAATAAGCGAAGGGGCCCTCAGGGACCTCTTACCAGTTAGAGGGTTAAACTATTAAAAATCTCGGTGTTTTAGAATTAAACTTTTAGTTTTACTTTTTCTCTCACACACAACACACCACTTGCTCGTTTTTATTTCATTCAACATGATGATTTCATCTCCATATATTTGTCCATTGTCCTACTTAACCGAAACTGGATACCTAAAATTATTATATTTAAAATTAATTTACGATCCAAAATTCCTATATTATTTGTAGCAGTAACTAAAGATTCAAACATTCTAGAAAAGCTATTTCTGCCCTAAATTTTAAGAATATTTTTTTAAACTTGTTTACAACTCTAATGAATTTTCCATTTAACATTTCGGTAGTCGTAACCTTTAATAGTATACTGTTAAAATGTTCATGTCATTCGGATTCACCGCATGTTCCCATACTAGAATAAAAACAACAACGAATTGATGAATCTCGACGCTGTTTGGACATGTTTAATCAAAAACAGAAGTCGGAGTTTTTTATGGTTATGTCATAATGGATGAAACATGGATCCATCACTTCACTCCGGTGTCAAATTGACAGTTATCTGAGGGACAACGAAGACCTGAAGATAGCTATCCAAAGCGAACAAAGACGCAGCAAACCGCCGGAAAGGTTATTGTCTCTGTATTTTGGGACCTGCAAGAAATTATTTTCACTGACTATTTGAAGCATGAAGAAACAATCAACAGTGACTACTATTTTGGTTTATTGGAGCGTTTGAAGACTGAAATTGCAGAGAAAATGTTTCATTTCTTCAAGGAAAAATTGTTGTTTTACCAAGACAATGCACCGTGTCACAGGTCTATGAAAACATTCCGCACCCACCGTGTAGTCAGGATCTGGTCCCCAGTGATTACCATATTGTTTTTATCTAAAAAATATGCTTGGCGGCAAGAGTAATCGCCGAAATTGTAGCCTTTTTTGAAGGCAAAGAAAAATTGTTTTACAACAGCGACATGTAAAAATTAGAAAATTATTGGAATGATTGTATCGTCGCAAACGAAGAATATTTTGACAAATGTTGTACTAGTTAGTAGTGGAATTTATTGATCGACGTATTATCACGTTAAATTAATAATGGAACTTTTGGCAAATTAGCTACATATAAGCTCTCCACCAATACCTGAAAGACCTCTTATTTGGACCTTGTAACTGCAGTGCTCTTGTATCGAGGGGACATCGAACCTTCTTATAATAACAGTAAGTTCTGCTGAAGTTACTTTGCTGGAGATTAGCTTGCAGGACTCTAATTGGAGCCATCAATGCCTTTGATGTGTTTGAAGGATATCTTTTCAAGCCTGTAATATGTATTAAAATAAACAGCCTTCAATGCTTTATAGGAGAATTCGTCGATCGTGTATACGAGGATTTACGCGTATTTTTTTATCTTCCGATTCTTCAACAACCAGTCTTTCGTCTTAAGGTCTTTATTTTGACTCTCTATTCCTAATTGTTGTTTCGTCAGCTTCTTTCTCCGGGACGCGGATTTAGATCATGGAGTCTTTGGGAATGTTGTTGGGATCGTCTATCTTCAAGTCTTCTTCCTCCCACAGACGCTTCATTCCTCACAACTGCGTCTGTTGCTACGACCATCCGAAATACTTTGAAGACATTGCTACATGACCTAGTATACTCATTAGAGTTTCTTGGGTTTTTAGCAACTATTTGTGTGAGGGAGTAATGGTATTCTTTCAAAGTCTCTTTTTTACCTGGTTTTGCCGGTAATTCCTCTTTGGTTTTATGGGAATTGAATGTGGAGCATATTTTAATAGCCATTTGTACCTCTCTCATCATCTTTCTTTTTTTGGCTCCCGAGAGGCGTTTTTGATACTCAGCAAAGAGTCTGTTTTTCTCGGAACACCTTCTGACTGGGTATTTGGTACAGATGCAGAATCCAAGACTAGTGTCACTTTTTTGACTATTTTCGTTGTGTGGGTTATATTTTCGATATCGTTGTTTTTATATTTTCTTCCCATGAGTTGGAACGAAATAATATCAGGTAGTGTGCTCTTACCGTGCTAAAGCTATAATCCCCCAGAGTTCGCCAGATTTCTGGAGCATCGCTTATAGCAACACTTTCTCCTCTTTGCGAACCATCCGCTGGGGATATACCTCGGGATTATGGAGCGCAGTAATTGCATAACAACGAATATTACATCATAACGACAGTTATGATGTAACTGTCTGTTATTTTCCAATTTACCGTGGTGCGTTTTTGTGTGTGTCTGTGTAAGTGTATATGTTTGTTTATGTATGTATGTCAGTGTTATGTTAAATTGACAAATCTACAGTAATGACATTGCTGCCGTTCTTATGCCATGTTCTCAGTTGATCCACGGGTGTTTATTTCGTTGTACCGTATTTACACCTGTTCAATTTTTACAAGGTACGCCCCTATCAGACATTGGGACGTACGGTATTAAGTATCAGAATATCCCCATGTATCTGCACATATACAAATACATATATACATACATACATACACACATATTTTATATACACTTTCAATCAAGGACCGATCACGTTGCTAAGGGCATAAAACGAGAGGCTTCAATAAATAAGTATGCATGATAGCGTAATTCAGTTCCAAACATACAAATTAAGAAGATTATCTGCACATTATATAGTTTATGAAAAAGTAAGGGTTATTGGGTGGCATTTTGGAATCAGCGATGTCTATATTTTATATAGTCTGGTTTGTATGTGGATTAATTTGTCATAATTTATTGATATTTCAATAGCTTTCGAAGTACTGGTATATTATATCATCCAATTAATATTACATATTCTATGTTTCCTTGTACATGTGCATTAATGTAATAATTAAGATTAATTCATTAATAATTAAGAGTAGAGTTCTATTTTTTTAGATTTATGAGGAAGAAAATTAGAAGGATGGTAAGGGAACACCGATTAAAAGAAGGCTTTACTGGCATTCAAATTCTTCGAATAAATCATCCTAAAGCATGTGACTGGCTTCGAATATTTCCATTTGCTAGAAGAAAGTGTCTGATCTGTAAAGAACCTGAACCTAGAAAAACTAACAGTTATCACGAGTTTGTCGAATGTCCTAATGAATTTTGTCACTTTATTTATTGCCGAGAGTGCTGGATTGATATGGGTCAGATCTGTCTTGCATGTCAAACGGAAACCGAAGAGACTACTAGCGGCTTTGAAGATAACGATACTGATGAGGATACTGATTTTTAATTTTTTTTATAGTTATTTTAAGTTTACTTGTAACAAATTTAAATTTTTCTAAGAAATATATTATTTAATATTTTGCTTTATTTTGTTTGGAATGTTGTCATTACCACACAAGAATACAAATCCATTCCAGAGTTCAAACCAAACGCTTTTATCAGTGCGTCATAGTTTATATAAAACGCATTAGGTTGAAAGTGACAGAAAAAAAGCTACGATCATGTTAAAGTATTTAATTTATTAATGCAAATTTGCGCAGCCCTTTCTTAATTTTAATTTCTCTTAATTTAATCCTCTTAAGAGCGATGTTACATAAATACCCCAAACGTTTTATTAGTTTTGGCTTAACCCATTAGGTACTAGTGTGCCATATGATACACTAAAGAACGATCTTTTCATCGTGACAACAGCGCTTAACGAGTTACCTTCAAAACCCTAGTAGATGTTTTTAGGTCTGATAGTATGTAGTTTAGTTGCAGGCGAAAGCAAAATACATTTGACAATTATTTGTTGTTGTGATTATAAGCTGAGAGTTCGTCTTAGTTTTGACTACGTAGGTACGAAATGTGTTGTAATAAAAGGTAAGTTATTTTTTTTACCCGTACGTATTAAAAATTTTATATCTGTGTACAAATTTAGTTCATGTGATAAGTTGATAACATTTATGTATATAAAAAAGGAACATTAGATATACCCAGTGTTCATAAATTATGTGTTATGTGACAGTCCAAGAGATTGCAGATCTCTTTGACTCAGAACAATTTTGGGAGGATTTTCACAATGAAACAGTTGATCGGGTTTATATAGAACCCCCGGAAAACCGAGAAGAATCAGACGAAGATTCCGGAGATGAATCTGGTGGTGGACTAGACAATTTATCAGGCAAACAACTTCAAGCGTCTGCAGAAATAGTATTCAATAGTGGAGAACGAATTGGTACTGACGATTATGGAAATACTGAAGATATTGCACATAAAGACTCTAATGAAGGTAATACCATACTCCATACTAAATCTGGTAAAAATAAAAAAAATAAAAAAATAGTAAACTGGTTGAAAAATCGTGACTTACCCGAGATTACAAACCAAAAGATATTTCCAATTTCAAATTTCTCGAAGTATGAAAATATGTCACCAGTAGACCTGTTCGAGCTTTTCATTGCTGATGATATCATACAGTTATTTTGTGTTGAGGCTACTCGGTACGCTCAATTTAAAAATTGTTCAGACCCAAAAATTACAACAGAAAAAATGAAATGCTTTTTAGCAATTCTTATAGTTTCTGGTTATGATAAAAAGCCATCAAAAAAAGTTACTGGGATTCTGGAGATGATATGCGAAACACCGCCGTTTATAATTCCATGCGCCGTGACAGATTTATTCAGATCATGAGATTCGTGCATTGTGCCGATAACACTCTTCTTGAACCCAACGACAAACTGACCAAACTCAGACCTCTTATAAATAAGATAAAAACTAACTTTCTGAGACATTACATTCCGGATCAAGAAATCTCCTATGATGAAAGCATGATCGAATACTTTGGAAAACACGGATGTAAGCAGTATATTCGAGGGAAACCCATCCGGTTTGGATATAAAGTCTGGTGTCTTAATTCCAAAAGCGGTTACCTTATCAATTTTGAGGTTTATCAGGGAAATATGCCAAATTCTAATCGAGAGCATCAAGAAAAATTTGGTAAAGCAACAGCTCCGTTATTGCAGCTTATTGAAGAGATGCCCGAGGAAACTAGATCATTGCCATACCATTTTTATTTTGATAACTTATTCACATCCATCGATATTCTTTATTATTTAAAAGAGAATGGTTATGAAGCAACAGGGACAGTTAGAGAAAATAGACTAACAAAGAATTGTCCACTCCGTACAGTAAAAGAGTTAAAAAAGACACCTAGAGGTACTTATGACTATGCTGTAACCACAGATCAACAAGTAATGGTGACACGCTGGATGGATAATTCTGTAGTTACTGTAGCATCAACTGTTCATGGAGTTTCTCCAGTATCGAATGCAAGCCGATACTCATCGACTGAAAAAAAAAAGAAAATAGGGATTCCTAGACCTAATTGTATTGGAAAATATATTGCTTTTATGGGGGGTACCGATCAAATGGATGCGAATACAAATGTTTATAGAGTTGGAATTAGAGGCAAGAAATGGTGGTGGTCCATCTTTACTTGGCTACTAGACACATCTATCCAAAATTCGTGGATAATATATAGAAAACATCAGCCAGGTGCACCCCAACTGAATTTTCGAAGAGAAATAGCACAAGTGTATTTAAAAAGGTTTCAAAATCTACCTAAAGCTGCTGGACGACCAGCTACATATTCACCTGAAAGCAGGATTGCTGTCGATATTAGGTACGATCACAGTGATCACTATGTTGAATATGTTCCGAATGATAAAAGAAGACGTTGTGCCGGCAGTCACGCACAATCGAGCGCTGTGAGAACACAATGCGGCAAATGCAATGTAGGGCTGTGTATTCAGTGCTTTAGTGACTTTCACAAACAAAATTGAAGCTTTGTAAGCGATTTTCATATTTTCATAATTTTTGTAAACTTAACAATAAAAATACATCTTTCCAAATATTTGTTTACTTTAGTAGTATAGGGGACTACTGTGTCATATATGGCACATGCTGTAATATTGTTATTACCAGACGGGTATTTAAAACATTAGTTATATACAATATTTGGACACCCCTATTATAGAAAATATGAAAAATTACAGCAAATTCCAAAATGATAAAATTCAATACTTAATGGGTTAACTTAGTTAAAGCGTTAGTTATTTCCAAAGGAAGAAATAGTTTGAACAAAACTAAACTTACCCTCCCCGAAAATTTAGTAGCTTAGGGCTAATTTATAAAAAGAAATAATACAACTTTTCTTGGTTCAGTCCGTTTTTATCTCCGAGAAATAAGCATTTTAACATAAATATCTCTTTTGTTTAAAGTTGAGGTAAAACCTGCATAAAATGAGATAAATAATTATTTGTTGTCAATTTATTGTTAATAAATCCGATATATTATAGGGTTTCACAGAGCAATTTTTGTTCAATGACACCCCGCACATTTAATGCCAGGTTCCATACGATCTGCCCTGTGTCAATTCTTTTATCGCTTTGTTTTGTCGGAAGACGACGGCTGGTTTGGTGAGTACAAAAGGTCATCCTAGATTCACCTGTTTTCGCAATATCACATTTTTTTTCTACAAATGTCATCGACTTGTTAAAGTAAGTGTGTACATATTTTATTTTATTTTAACCATTTATTTTTTTTGATTAATTCATATTTAGTTTCATTATTAAAAGTATTACGTGTATTTTTCTGCGGTGAAAAGATGTTGTGTAATTCTTTTATGTACCCCAGTTTGGGCTGTAACGAAAATCGTTACGTTTGTTTTACGAAAATAGCTAATCTTTTATTTATTGACTCATTTTTGAGACTCTTTAGAAAATTATTATTATTATTATTATTATAACATAAGCGAGGGCAGAGGAACTAAGTCCCTATTATTCCCAAAACCAAAGAAATTCCACTAATCACCTACTAGTAAATAACAAAAATTACAAATAAAAGAAATGAAATTACAATTTTATGGTTTAAAAGAAAAACAACAGTTTAACTACAATACAAAACGGTCAAGTCTGTTTTTGAACGAGTTGGTAGAGGAAGCGGAGACAAAGTTATCGTTGAGGTTATTTCAGCACTCAAAAACTCTATTTGGAAAAAAGTTATGTCTTTGTCTTGTAGAAAAATTTTCTTTCTTAAGTTTATACTGATGACCTCTGAGGCGTTCATCTTGATTTATGATAAATATTTCATCGAGGTTTCCAAAATTGAATTTTAGTATTTTAAATGTTGTAATTAAGTCTCCACGTAGTCGGCGAAGTTCAAAAGTAGTTAGGTTAGCCATACTAAGTCTTTCTGCATAAGACGGTCTTCTCGGTCCCCAAGAAATTCGAGTGGCTTTTCTTTGAACGTTTTCCAACAGAGTCTTGTCTCGAACCAGATCCGGATACCACGTTGATCCAGCGTATTTAAGTATGGGTCTTACGTACAGAGTGTAAAGTTTGCAAAATGATTGCATTGAAACTCTCGAAAAACAGATACAGTCTGGAGTTTGCACGTTTACAAATAGAGGTAATATGGTCGGACCAAGTTATGCTGCTGTTCACGATAACACCAAGATCGGTATATGAAAACACAGATTCTATTGGCTGCCCGTTAACAAAGTACGGCACAAGTGGGTTATTTTTGCCAATTCGAAGCACTACACATTTTTCCGCGTTTAAGGGTAGTAACCACTGGGAACACCAAGTTAAAATAGAGTCCAAGTCCATTTGGAGGGTTAGCTGGTTTGTGTTTGGATTAGCATATATTTTTGTGTCGTGAGCGTAGAACGATATTTTACTTGAGACATAATAAGGAATATCGCTGGTGTAAACCGTAAAAAGCAGAGGTCCAAGGACAGAACATTGAGGCACTTCAAACCTGTCCTGTGAGAAAGATTCGCCAACTATAACTTTGTAATGTCGATCTGTCAGGAAATCATCTATCCAACGAAGTAAAGTACCGCGAACTCCGAAATGTTCTAGCTTATGTAGAAGTCTTCGATTAGGTACATGGTCAAAGGCTTTAGAAAAATCTAGATTAACAACGTCGACCGGCTGCGAACTGTTAAGGGATGACGTCCAGTCGTTAACACAATGTAGGAGATTGGTTAGAGTAGAGCAGCCAGAGACAAATCCATGTTGTTGTGTTGGAATAACATGTTCCTGGAGAAGGACTTTGGTCATCTCCTCGAAAATAATGGCTTCCATAACTTTTGCAACTACTGGCAGCAAGCTAATCGGACTATAATTGTTGGGGTCGAGTTTGTTGCCTTTTTTAAAAATAGGGGTAATGGAAGCTAATAGGGGGTAAGGAGTTCAGGATGAAAGAAGTTTGCGTAATTAACGTTAAGGGTATTGTAAGCGTGTCTGCGTACCTTTTTAACAGTTTTGGTGTTAAACCATCTAAACCAGGTGAAGCGGCCGTGCGAAGTTTAATTAAGTGTTGTTTGACATGATCCACTGTGAATTCAACTTGCTGTAAGGATGCGCCGACACGATTACAGTTAATAGCAGGTAGATAACCATCATTTAATTCTTTATTAAAAACCTGTGAAAATGCTAAAGAAAGAGTTTCGGAAGATTCTTTGTCAGAAGAGCATAAAGTCTTTAGATGTCATGGAGGAACGTATGCATTTATAGACTTTTTTAATGCTACCACTTTCAATAACGTTCGCTTCAAAATTTTGTCTTAGGGTTTTTAGAGATGTTTTTAAGTTATTTGAAAATCTGCGGTGGCTTTGGAAATCACTAAGAAGCCCGGTGTGTTTAAATTTTCGCCATAGATGTCTTTGGGATTAATTTGTTTAATTGCTGTTCCATTTATCCAGGGTATCTTGATCTGTATCCGTATCCACGGCATATGACAGTGTCTTAAGACCAAGTCTTTACAACGCTATGAATGAGTTAGGAATTCCAAAAAAACTCATACGTTTGATAAAAGTGACAATGGCGAAGATGCTATCTACAGTAAAAATTTAAAACGACTCGTCAACCCCATTTCAAATACATAGGGGGTTAAGGCAGGGAGATGCGCTGGCGTGTCAGCTGTTTAATGTCGCCTTAGAAAAAGTTGTACGAGACGCTAATTTAGATAGCAGGGGAACAATATTTAATAGATCAGTCCAAATTCTAGCATATGCAGACGACGTGGACATTATAACAAGAACTAGGGCGAGAACTGCGGAAATCCTAACCGAGCTAGTAGCAGCAGCAGAACGAATGGGGTTACATATAAATCAAAATAAAACCAAATTCATGGCGACTAACACAAACACAAGAGCTGGAAATGTTGACACAAATTTAATCATCAATGACCAAAACTTCGAAGCAGTCAATGAATTCATATATCTAGGAACATCGGTTAACCCCAATAATAATACATCTGAGGAAATAAAAAGGCGAATAATAATTGCAAACAGGTGTTATTATGGTCTATCAAAGTACTTAGCTAACAAACGTCTGTCTCAAAAAACTCGTATAAGGCTGTATAGAACACTGATAGTCCCCGTTCTTACATACGGATCAAAGGCATGGACGCTAACGAAAACAGATGAATCCGCTCTATCCATGTTTGAAAGAAAGGTGCTACGCAATATATTTGGGGCGGTCTGTGAGAACGGAATATGGAGGCGTAGATATAACTTCGAACTGCAGAATATCTACAAGCATACGTTTGGTGGTAAAGATATTACCACTATAATTAAGCGAAACCGCCTGCAGTGGGCAGGACATGTAGCCCGGGCCCCTGAATCGAACATGATAAAAAAGATTCTAACAGCGCAACCTGTGGGAATGAGACGACGGGGAAGACCAAAGCTGAGGTGGATGGATGGGGTAACACAAGATGCGGAGAAGATCGGATTCGGCAACTGGAAAATTCAAGCAAGGGACAGAACAGAATGGCGTAGAAAGCTTGAGAAGGTCGAGGCCCTCTAAGGGCTGTAGCACCAAGATGACGATGATGATGATGATTTATCCAGGGTTTAAGGTTGTTTTTATAACTCTTACGGAGAATAGTATTTGTAGAAATTATATTTTGGACTTTATCGAGAAATGCAGTCCACATTAATGAGGGGTCGTTTAAGTCTGCAAAAAATAAAAAATGATTAAATTAACTTATGTTCAATTAAGTTTTGTATTTCAAAGCTATAATCTGTTTAATTATAAGATTATTGACAACAATGTTTATTGTTGTTTTTGAGTATTTAGTAAATAGAAGAAGGTGGTAGACAGTGAAACAAAATATGAATTATTGGCCATATATTTTTTTTAGTTATCGATAAGAACTGACAGCTTTAGCCATAATGATTTTTGGTATTTTATGTATCACTTCCATAAATACAAAGCGCTGTAGTTGTAATTCAAAAAGTTATGTAACTTTAAAAACCACCCTTGGTACACATTAAGACATGTTACTAGTACACCGTGAGACACATGATATATTGATATATTCCATTGTTCGATAATAAAATAAAAAAAAATAGTCAATATAACTTCGTCAAATACTTATATATTTCCAAAGAAAACATAAGAGCTGATATCTGAACTGAAGGCTAATTAGCGAACGTCTCAATGATCAAAAATTATTTCAAATTTATTGTATTTATTGTGCTGCCAATGATCATAGTTGTCGAGGCATTAACTCAATAAAAAAAAAAATTATTGTACTATGCTGTCAACCTCTTGTTATTGTGAAATGACGTTGGATTTGAAAGAACAAATCTGACGTCTTCTTTCTCCACTAAAGCAATATCAGGAACAGTGTGGGAAATACGAAATACGAGGTACGTATTTTCCTGTTTTTGCGCAAAAAATTGACCTCTACTTCTGAATTGTTGCACGATACAACAAGTCCCACGTAATATTAATTTTTGGACTTTTCTTTAAATTTCACAAAAATAAAGTCACCCTCTACAGGGTCACGATTGCACTCCAATGCTTCATAATCCACTGGTCCTATCCATGAGCCATCGTTATCATCACTATCTCCCAAATTAAAAACTGGTTCACATTCATCCGAAGAAATCTCAATATTCACAACACGTGTAACGTGTCTGTTTCATTGTCGAAGAAATCAACCGGTTTACTTCCACTGTGAGTTGTCTCTCGTGGTTATCAAATATTAGCAGCGACGTATTTTCATTGGAACTGCTGCTTTATTTGATAAATGTTCTAATACTGGTAAAGAAAGTTCTGCTGTCATCCAGCATGAAGGGTTAGCTAGTCCCTAGGTACCACAAGGAGCTCTATTAAGCATATGATCTTTAAAGAATTTACGTGGAAACATCATCACTAGTGGACAGCATGTGCCAAAGGCGGATATTATACAACAAATGGTAACTAATACACCATGTTCACCACTAGAGTAGCTATTTACTTGTTTAATGCCCTATTCAGTCACAACTTTTTGGGGTCGTGGACAGTTTTTGTGATAGTCTCATCAAGATTAAAAATACGTGCTCTCAATTAAATAGTATATTTGTTTAGGATGTTTTGAAGATTATCAAAAAACAGCTGAACGTTGTGTCGGTTCAAAGAAGTTAAGCGTGCCAAGCTACATGCCTCAGGTTGTCGTATGTTCAACTTTTTCTTTTAAAAATTCACGAAGCCAGTCGATACTGGCCATTCTCCGTTCTGCTTATGATTCTGCTATCTTCAGTTTGTTTACTTTCTTCTTCTTCTTCAGCCTTGAGTAATCCAATTTTGGACATAGACCTCCCCCAACTCAATCCAGTGTCTTGTATTCTGCGCCACTTGCTTCCAGTTGTGTCCTCCGATCTACTTAATATCATCCGCCTATCTTATTGGTGGTCTTTCTCTGCTTTTCTTTCCTAACCATGGTCTCCATTGCTGTATTTCATGGTTCCATCTTTTATCCTTCAGTCGGGGATTGTGTCCTGCGAAGCTCGATTTTAATTTGGCAGCATGTTATCCTGCGTCTTTTACTTTCGTTTTGCTTCTAATCCATTGGTTGGTTTTTTTGTCTATAAGTCTCACCCTGAGCATTGATCTTTCCATCGTTCTTTGTGCTTTTACTATTTTATCCATGTTAGACTTGGTGAGTATAGGGAGGATACACTGATCGTAAATTCTGGTTTTCAAATAATGTTCTATTTGAGTGCTTTTCAAGATCCAAATCAGTTTTTCAAATCCTGTCCACGCTAATCTTATTCTCCTGGTAATTTCGGCAGTTTCATTTTCTTTGTTAACTTTCATTATGTGTCCAAGGTAGATGTATTCGCTTACTGTTTCTAAATTTATGCCGTTCAACGTTATTTTTCTAATGTTCGGAGTATTTGTCAGTGTTGTTTACTTTAGCTACATCAAATGCGATGCGTCTTACAGCTACAGTGGTTAGGCCGTACGCCATATAACTGCAAGTTTTAATGTAGTTACACAGAATATCTTCCTGTTCATCTGTAAAAATTTTGTTCACCGAATAATTTGGTTGCATAATGATTGGTAAATTTTCAGCTTGTCTTAATGAATATATTTTATCAATAACAGCATAAACAGCATTGGACATCTGTTCAGCAGACGTCATGCCAATTTTGCTGGAACATTAGTTTTCTAGATATCTGTAACAAAAACAGTATCATTATATTCAGGTAATTCTATTAATATTCATTTGTGGTACACAGTGAGACAGTCCCACTATGTACCAATAATGCTTGTCTTACTGTGTACTGTTGAACGTTATTTTGAAATTTATCTAAAAAAGTACAACAAGTTATAAGTTATAAACAACCTTGTTTACAACACCTGATGCACCAATATTTAGCTGAGATCACTCAATAACTGCTTGTAGTTTCAGCAAAATATTTCTCTGAATATTAGTTTAATGCAACTTTATACTATCAAAAACACGTGTTAGTCAAACACCTTTACACTATATGCCATATTGCAAAAATAACAATAGTAGTGACATATGTGATGTAATAGCCCTTCTTAAGTAAATTGCCGAAGTAAATTGAAGAACAATTTTGAATTAAAATTGGTTTTTCCCTTCCCCTACATGCTTGGTAATTTCCGATGTATTTGTAAATACTTTTTTAGTACTATTACACAATTTTTTGAGATTTATTATTTTAATATTGTGGACACGATATAAATCATTTAAAGTATCTTATTGAAAATGTAACGTTTTTTACAGCTTATGGGTAATTGTGTCAATTTTTAAGATTTTTTTTAATGATTCTATTATATATTTTGTGACGTAGGTTTTTCTGATGGCTTTGAAATAACATTTAAAATAATGATTCATCATCATCATCCTCTTTGGCTCTACAATTGGTTTTCTTGGTTTTCCAATTTCTGACCCCTAGATTCCTCAAGTCATCTTGACTTGAGTTTAGAATCTAGTTCTTGGCCTGCCTCTCTGCCTGGTTCCTACTGGCTCTCGATAGAATATCTATCTTTGGGGGTCTCCAGTGTCCATTCTGTCAAGGTGTCCTTCCTTATTCTAATAATTTTAATGGACCGGACGATGTTGCATTTTTTATAGCATTAATACAACTTAAAATTGTAGTGCCTGCGCCATATCCCGCTTTCTTGTACTCCTCCGTATAAATATGTGTCTAAGTATTCGTCGTTCAAAGCGGCCTAACAGTTCTGCGTTGCTTTTTACCATAGTCCATGTCTTTGACGCGTATGTTAGGACAGGTTTAATAAGAGTTTCATATATTAGTATCTTGGTTTTTCTGCTAATTACGTGTGATGTTAAGAACCGCTTTAGTCCAAACTAAGCTCTGTTCGCCAGATATATTTTTCTCCTAGTTTCTATGCTTACTAGGTTGCTGTTATTTAGTTGTGTTCCAAGATATATAAAGTCCGAGACTCCTTCGAATGTGTGCGCTTCTGTCACCAGATCTTGTGGTACCGCTATTTGTGTGCTGTTCGTGACCTTTATGTATTTTTTTTTGGATGCTTTAACCTGCAGACCCATAGTCTTCGCGGCTTTTTCTAATGTTTCGAAAGCCTGCATCAGGTCTCGTTTTGTCCTTGTTACTATGTAAATGTCATCTGCGTAGGCCAATATCTGTACACTTGATGATCGCACCTCTAATTGTTATGCCCGATTTCTCTATGGCTCTTTCTAGAGCGATGTTAAACAATAGAAACGATAGACTGTCTCCCTGGCGTTATTTAGTATATGTTTGAAAAACCCTTGACACTCTGTTTTGTCTTTGCACTAAGCTTTCGAAAGAGGTGCCTTTACCAATATTATTAGATCTGATGGAATATCCAGTTCTGCTATGGCATTATAAAGTGCGCTTCTGTCTACACTGCCGTAAGCACTTTTAAAATCTATGAAGATGTGGTGGGTATCAATTTCATATTTATATGTCTTTTCTAATGTTTGTCTGAAAAGGAAAATCTGATCAATTGTTGACCTTTCTTTTCGGAATTCACATTGGTACTGCCTAGCTTTTCTTCAGTATATACTAGTAAACGATCATATAGTATATAAGCCAGTACTTTGTAAGCCGTATTTAGTAGGGTAATGCCTCGATAGTTGTCACATATTAGTGGATCCCCTTTCTTGTGAATAGGTATTGTAATACCTTTATTACAACTGTCTGGAAGTTTTCCTTCTCTCCAAATGGATGTAACAAGTTTTATTATGTATTTTTAGGGCGTTTGTTCCTTACTTGAACAGCTCAGGGAGTAAACCATCTTCTCCAGGGGATTTGTTTTTTTTAACTTTTTTAATGCCTTGGTAACTTCTTCTTCTGTTAGTATATTATTTTTCTCCCTCTCATCGTTTACGTCCTTACTGTTGTCTTTTATGTCAGTCATTTCTTGGTTGCCTATATTTAATTTTCCAGCAAAATTCTTCGTCCATCTTTTCATTATTTGATCCGGCTCATTGATAATTTCGGCTTCCTTACTTTTTATTACGGTTATTCTAGGTTTAAATTTATTTTTTTCTGTTGTGGTTCTTCTTCTTCTTAACGTGCCCTATCAAGTCCCCTTGACGTTGGCGATTAACATGGAAACTGTCTCTGTCTCGAGCTATTCTAAATAGTTGCTCAGCTTTCTTTATTCCTGTTGTGGTTCACATTTTTATAAAATTTTTAAAATAATGTTTAGTTATTTTAATCTTAAGTTCCTTCATGAGTTTTAGGTTAAAACTCATTATCACCAATTTTGTTTCGTACTTTGGCTGTTTTCTATGTTTCTTGTTTTCTTTTGTCAAGTTGTTTCTCTAATTTGTTAGCTGATTATTATCTATCGTTTATCTATCTTTAATCTGAACGGTCTTATCATTTATGTCTTTACCCACCACTAATAAAGCTCCTTACTTAAGCAACGTGGTTCTCGTTAAGTACTGGTGAATGACAAGCTTTTTATTATCTACTTTTGTCAGCGTTTTCGCCACACATAAATAGCGTTTAACGGGGGCGTGATCTTTTCCTCATTTCATTTCATCATTTATATGATTGTATAGTATGTGATCTTTTTATTTTTGTTCATTACAATATTATTGTATATTACACAGCTTTATTTTACGTATAATACCTAATTTTGTGAATGTGTATCCTGAAGCTAATTCTAACAGCTCTTCATCTTTTCGTCTTACTTAACTGATTCGTTTGATGTCCCATTATATTTTCAGTTTCTTTTTCCAGTTATACAAGTCTGATATGCTTTTTTAGCGAACATCAGTTATATATAAAGCATTGTTGCTTTATTTGGGTAGCGGTTTAAATCTTACAGATTCTTAGTACCCTCTGCCCTACTGGCTTGATTCCGAAAGCTACCCAGTTCAGGGCTAGTTGAGTCTATGGTGAATGAGGGTCATGGTTTGAATGTGTTTTTTATGTGAGGGGTTGTGAGGCATACCACGCTGCCTCAGTACCGGTTGGTAAGAGTTCGCTGGTGTGTTCCGATTCAAAGACGCCAAAACTCGCCTTTCACCTGCCATTCCATAATTAATTAAGGAGGCTGCCACTACATAATTTTTTTGGTAATCGATCGTTTCTCATTCTTTGTATGTGACCATACTAGTGTAGTTTTTTTTTATCCTCTCAAGAACTATCTTCTACCTTTGAAGGATTTTCATAAGCAAACATTAACAGTTGAAAAAAGGGATCGTAACAGAGTAAAGTAGTACTTATTGCGCCAATACTAATGATTAAAATTAAATATTTTGTACATCGAACATTGACAGCTACTTTTTTTAGGGAAAGGAAAATAAAAGTTAACAATTTATTTTAATAAATAATAATTTATTATAGTGATGCAACATAGAAACTATAAACACCATAGGAATATCACTTTTTTACATACTGATAGAGATTGGAAGTCGGTATATATTAATATAGTTTATATAAATTACAATAAATATATGGTTTTTCAAAAGAAAAGATATCCATATTATTTACCAAAATACCAAAATGTTTATCCTCAAAAATTACATCATACAAAAACAGTTTTATTTTTGTAGCATAATCAAGATAACTAATGAAAGCAGTCATCAAAAATTTGGAAATAATTTAAAATTTTCCAATAAATTCAAATGATTGCTACTATAATAAACGAAAAGCAAATCAATTAATAATTAAACTAGCGTATAACAGGGTTGCAGATCAGTACATAACGTTAAAATAGTCACGAAAATTGTTAACATTATTGTTAAATAGTATATGAATATCTTTTACTTTTAGCTGGTTTAGAGATGAATATAATAAAATTTGACTAGATCTGTATTTTAATCTACAAAATCAACAAGTGAACTTAGGGCGCACATCATTTAAAAAATTAACATGTCTAGATAAAAACTGAATCAAAACTTTTTTCATTAGCGTAAAAAAATAAAAAAGCGGAGTTTCACATTTATTTAGAGGAATGAAAACGTTTAATTGATTCAGCTTTTAACTCTTATTCCAGAACTAAAATTGGATAAAAGTTTAAGACCTCAAATATCTACTGGACTATAAAAATGGCTTATTTTACGGCAATATTACATCGAATAGTTGCTGTTTAAGCCTAATAATGGACAGCTGTTTGAAGATCAAAAACTATTATACAATTTTTGTGTTACTATACACAAAATATATTTATAATTATTAAGATCAACTGTAGGTAACATAAACTGTTTTTAATTATTAGTTTTAAGCGAAATTATATTTACACAGTTGGCCAACTAGAATTCACAAAACATTTGGGATATCGATACACATGAGGGTCAAGTTTGGTTTTATGTATTTCAAAAATTTTAATCAAGTCAAATTGCTGCTTTAAAAATCAAAGACAGCATGTTTTCGTATATATTTTAAAAGACACATAGTATTAGTACATTGATACACTGTTAGTCAAATTATACATATACCTACAGAAAGCTACATAAATTACAGTTAAGGTCGATTCAGACACATCAGTCACGTCTCGTCACAGTGATTGCGCCGAACCGAACAATCCGTCATACAAAATATTCTTTAATACAAATATGTTGCCGGCATTCACACTCATCAGTTGACAAACAGTTTCCCAGCTGTCAGATAGTTGATAGTTCTGTGACCAAACAGGACCGGTTCGGCGCCGAGACTGTGACGTGACTGATGTGTCTGAATCAACCTTCATTGTAAACAAGTCAAGATATATCTTGTAATAAGTGTCTGTTATGAATGAAACATAGTAAACATGTCTTTTTTAATGGTTAAATTTCTTCGTTAGAATAATTACTTGAACATTTTATTAGTTACACTAGATTTTGCTCTAGTATTCTATAGCATATTACTAAAACAATACTTCACTTTAAATTAAACAGGAGAGAGTCGGCTGATGTTGAGCGTTGGGTAATTGTGCACCAAATGCATCAATTTGTCCAACCTACTTTTTAATAAAATAGCAAAAACTATATTGTCGCGCCATTTATTAGCATCTGCCAGACTTATTCCACACATACGACCGTCGGGAGATACTTTACTGGTTAACGGTTATCGTTTACATATTTCCTCGTGGCATGTTATTATTTGTGTGTCTGAGAAAATAAGCGATAAGTTTTTTTTATAGAAATATAGTTTAAAAAGTACATTATTTAGTTACCATTTTAGACACTGGTATAGTTAGTTTTGCCCGATTCTTTTTTGTTTTTATCAAATTTTGTGTTATGTGGTGGCGCATTGCGCACCATTAGCCGACAGGCTATATAAAGACATTTAGTTACGTTTTGTGAATGCCATAAACTCTGACAATGAAATTGAATACAGATTTTCCAATCAAACGATCCTTATTAACATTCTGCAACAAAATTAGTTCATAAAACATGTTTTATTTAAAAAAATCATTATTTTCCAGATACCAAACTATCAACGAAAAACCACAAAGGTATCCTGGGATGCTAAAACTATGAGCACGGTTCTAGACTTCGTAAAAAATGGTGGTAAAATATGCGAAGCTGGAAGAAGGCTCAATATTCCAGAATCTTCTATTCTAAAATGTAAGAATTGTGTTGATGATCTCCGTGACATCGTAAATCCTCATATTTTGGGGTTATTTCACGAGTGCAATTATTTCATGGTTTGGCCAGAAACTAGCTGAGTAGCTAATAAGCTAGTCATGTTAAATATAATTTTAACGCTCAGACACAAATAGGAGACAAAGGATGGTATTATGGCTTTAAAAAGATACATCCAGAAATTTCCCTAAAAAAGCTTAAACTCACCAGCATAGTCATCATCTCTCTTTCGCTTCTAGCTATGATATTAACATCATATGCAAATGCCAATATTTGTACACTTTTTGTTATTATTGTTCCTCTGGTGTTGACTTTGGACTCCTTAATTATTTTCTCTAATGTGATGTTTTAAATAGAATACAGGATAGGGCATCTCCCTTTCGTAGGCCCGTTCTCACATGGATTGTATCTGTTACTTCGTTTTGAATTCGAATTTCGTTTTGTACTTTAAGAGTTTCTTTTACTATATCAATGAGTTGAGTTGAAATATTTAACTCTTTCAGTGCATGGATTAGAAACTGTTGATGGATGCTATCATAGGCACTCTCAAAGTCAATGAAATATATAAGATGAGCATAAACAGTATCTCGACTTTTAATAAAGAGCAAGTTACCACCTTTTTTTATTAATTTGCAAGAATTATACACGTACACCATATTTAACTTCAAGCAAGACCGAATTTTTAACGTTGACGAGAGCGGAATTACCGCCGTACAAAAAATTGGGACCTAAGGGTGTCAAACAGTTTGGCGGGAAAACATCCGGTAGAAGAGGGAAGAGAGTCACAATTATTTGCAGCTTCAATGCATCAGACACGTTACATTCCACTAATATTTATCTTTCCAAGGATTACAATGACAGACGCAATAACAAAAAATGGTTCATCCAAATCTATTTATTCTTGTTCTAAAAACGGCTGGAGTAACAAAGATCTTTTTTATGAATAGCTTTATCATTTCAAAAATACCATAAAATCATCAAAAAACGACGCAGTCCAGTTTTAGCAATACCTGCTCACACTTCACACAAGCTTCAACCATTGGATATAACTTTTTTTGGTCCTCTCAAATCAGCATTCAACAGGTATTGTAACTATCACTTATTGACAGCATAGAGGTAAATTCAATATGATTTAGCAGACATAGTAAATAAAGTATACGTGCATACTGCTGCAGTGCACAAAATACTATCAGTCTTGCAGCCCGCTGTCATCTGGCTTTTCAAAAAGGATTATTTAAGGCATTTACGGATTATGACGTTTTAGCTGCAACTTATCATTTATCTGTTGTAGTTGATGATGAACTGCTCCCACCCGTTAATGACGAACTGCTTCCGTTCCCCTCTTCTAGTGACAACCAAACTCAGATCTCTAATACAAAAAATAATAGTGCTCCAATTTCAAATACATTCAACAGCAGCATTTGGCCAACTTGCCGGAAAAAACAAAAATCTCAGATATTAACAGAAACGCTTAACAGAGAAAAACTTGGGAAATGGAAATTGAAAAAAGAAAAAGAAGTCAATATTTTGACTGAAGGAAAGAAACCTGACTTGAAGAGGGTAGAGTTGAAGGAAAGAAACCTAGGGTAAGATCTCCAAGCCGTTGGGTAGAATAAACAAAAATAGTAATTAACTAAGGGTTACATAAAGCCGAAAAACTAGCCCAAGATAGAGAAGGATGGGGGGAAATCGTAAAAAAACTGTAAAGCCCTGATGGTGTCACCACATCACAAAAGGGATAAGGTTTGATTAGGAGGAATCTACAGCTTTCTTCGGGGATTCTCATTGTTTTTGAAGGTCTAATTTTGTCCATTCTTGGATTTTACATTGCAAAAGAACAATTAGATAGAAGTGTAATACAAAAAGGACATAATTTAGGTTTGTTTGGCAAGAAAAACCTGTTTTTTTTTGTCAAACAGCAGGTTTTCTTTGTTATTCATATAAAGAAAGTCATAAAAGATCATACATTTTTCCTTTTTCTTTGGAGCAAACACTTTTACTGATTTACTGCATTTAGATTCATAGCAGTCAAGTAACTATTTATTATTTGTACAGACTATAAAAATTGTGTCAAAAACTTCCAAAAGCTTATACGCTAAAAAGGCGACAATTCTCTAAGGTCTTGTACATTATTGTCAAAATGTATTTTGAAGTAAACCTGAGCTTTAGCTACTAAAACCAACACACATTTGTATAAAAAAATATTCTTGGGATATGTTGAAAATCACAAATTTTGTGTATTTGTTTTAAAATTTTGATCATCTACTGAATTCTGTATATAAAATATTGTATTTTTAAAAATATTAAAGTAATTCCTCACCTTAATTGTGCCACTTATACACTTAATATTACGGTTTCTTATGTTTATGTCGATATTAAAATACTTTCTATCTCTATGAAAGATTCTAGGTTTTCTACAGTTCTACTTTTTCAATACACCCTGTATTATATTCACAGTAGAATCTATAGATATGATAAGAATATCTGGTAATTACGCTCAAAAATATTGTAACGGAACATCCTTTATCAAGATATGCATTTGAGTCCACTGTTGCTTATCTCTTTCAGTCTTTCCATCATTTGTGCCGTTACAAATATTTTGACCAAGTATTTGTCGATATTAAGTATTCTAACTAATATATTTTGTGAATTCTGTTTGGCATTTTGGAGAAAGGTACATTGACAAACTAAATCTATCTTACGTATTAGTCACTAACCTATTGAGAGTTAGCTGGAGTATATTTTTGAAAATTTATAATTTGTTTGGTTATGTACCAAAACTATACCTGTAGAATACATTACAGTTTATTCCATTCTTTTAAAATAAACTAATATACAATCAAAAATATATTTAATACTATTTTAAAACGATACAGTTTGATAATATCCGACGGAAAAAAATAATGAGAGCATCTAGAAAACGTCTAGGAAGAAATCTTAAAATATGTATGTTGAAATCGAAAAAAAAAATGTCTAAGAAGGGGATATAATGTTAAATACTTGGTAGTTGGTTTATATGACAAGCAGTTAGAGCATCCTTTAACCGCCAGCCTAAAAATAAAAAAACTGCGGCTGTGTAAATATAAATGGTCAATTTGATATTGCAGAAGATTGATTATTCATTTGAGATATGCTGATAACGATTGAAAAAGATCTATTGAACTAAACTATTAACGCAAAAAGAGAAGATAGTTACAATAAACCGAAATTCTAGCAACCAGTACATTATAAGGAACACAGACAACCAAAAATAAAATACCTAAGTAGTTAGATGGGTGAGAAACCTAATTCTAAATTAAAAACCAGAGCTCAAATTCAAAATCCAATAAACATTTAATTATACTTCAATGTTTGTTATGATATTAAACAACGGTACCATAATATACCTTTTTTAAATGTGAAGCTTCCCAAATGATAGATCACTCGTATAAAAATAAGGTATGGCTTTTTGAAGTGCTAAATATATTCTACAGTTTTTATCTATTTAAAGGGCGCTAAAACTTAGCAGCCTGAATTGACTAGAAACATTTGAAATGTAAGTACGTTAACGAATTTATGAATATCTTTCATTACTTTGACCACTGGAACGCTCTGTGACCAATGGGTACAGAACATGAGCCTATCGAAATCAAATCAAAATCAAATGAGAAAGGATAGGTAAGATACAATATACACTTCTTTCAGCTTATAATAGAGGATAAGATTGAAGGTAAATACGAACTTGGACGCAGTAATTACTCCTAACATAATAATATACGAATTAGGATAGGCTTAAGCTCTAAAGACTTACCAAGGAAGACCAAAGATATAGAAAAATTTGCCAACATTGTTGCTAATCTTCAAAAGAGCACTTAAAGGTACTTAAAGAAGAATATAGTAGACAAAAATCAACCAAGACATTGCATAAAACTCCATAATAGTTAGCATAATTTAAGACCCTGGTATGTTTCTGGGTTTGCTAAATGTTATGTATTGCTTAAAAAATTATAAATATATTAGTGAGGTATTTGATGGATCTAACTAAAGGAAAATATATTAATTAAAACTTAAACCAGAGAAACTAAAACATGTAACTAAAACCTCATGAAATATAACTGATACTTTTAACTGATATTCTTTTACTCCTTAAGTTGACTCCTTAACTCCTTTTCAGAAATTTATAAGCCATCGGCATCGTGTGCACCTTTTATTTTTATGTTGTCATTTATTATCGTAAGGTAACATTTTTCATAGAGTCATTATCGCCGAAAGTGAAAAAAACCGGTAGAGGCTGCTAAACACAATTTGTGATATTGGGGAACAGTTTGGTTTAACAATAAACATGGAGAAAACAAAAACCATAATTATCAGTAAAAGGGAAAAGTCATACTAATGATCCAGATAAAAATAAAGATATTGAACAAGTGAATAAAATAAAATATTTAGGAGGCTGGATTACTGAAGATCTAAATCCAAAGTCGAAATTCGACCAAGAAAGGAGCAATTAAGAGCAGCCCTTTTGAAGATGAGGAAATTTGTGAGTAACAAAAGACTCAATCTGCAAATCCAAAATCGGCTGGTAAAATGTTATATCCACTATATTCTTCTTTAAAAGAATTTTGAAAATACCATGGATCGATCATATTACGAATGAAATGGTGTTCACACAATGGGAAGAGACAGAGAATTTTTGACCACCATTAAAAGGAGAAACACAGCATATTTGGGGCATATACTAGTGCCCCAAATTATTAAGATGAATCTGCAATGATTATAGACAACCTTCAATAGTGGAGTCCGCGCTAGAAGAAAAAGAAAAACATTTTTCATAATATTATTAATATAATAAGATAGAGATAAGATTCATTCTTACAGGCTTGGAAAAGACATAAAGTTGCTCATAGAACTAGAAAACTACATTTGTATTTGTGCAGATAAAACTAATTATAAACACACAATTTAAATATGTAGTAACATTCAATCATTTCTCTCTACAGAGTTTGTAACAAAAAAAAATGTAGAACTTAAAAACTATTCTATTTAAATGCATTTTTCTACTGCGTTGAATTTGTTTTTAGTACTGACATAAATAACAAAGAAATTGTAAATTTCCAAATTACATCCAGCTCTACCATTTGATAGACAGAGAGAGTGAGCATCACATTTATTTTTAATATTAAAACTGTTACAATTGGTATAAATAATAATTCTTCATATAAAAGCTATTATACCTACTTTTTATTGTTTATGTTTTTTGTTTAACTTACTATACGACAATGTTTATGTTACTGTGTATGAGTATTATTGTTGCATGACGGTGATATGAAAGGGGATATTTTTTCGTTTTAAAATGGTCGAATGTGGCAAGAATTTAAAGCAGTTGCAGCATAAAACATCTACATATATATTAGTATTTTCTAAAATTTTACCATTTTTATATTTTATAACCCCTCTGTGGCTCAGTGGAAAGAGCGCCTACCTTTAAACCTAAAGGTCGTGAGTTCGAATCTCATCTGCGTGGAAAAATTCTCGTTTATTAAATATTAATAAATGAAAATAATTTCTATCCTTGTGCGATTGGTACTCACCGGAGGAACCGCAGACGTTCGGATACAATTAGCGTCATTTAGCAAAGACAATGACGTCGACTTTGCTAAGTATCAAGACAATTACTCTACACATACACACACACACACACTACACTAGGTACCTGACTGTACCATGTCAATGATCTTAGTTGTCGAGGCATTAACTCAATAATAAACTATATTTTATAGATATTCATATTACAAATAAAAAATATGATGTATGAAGCAATTATATGCAGAGTGCAACAGATAAACGGCCAATTATAAATATCTCGAGAACTAAAGGTAACTGAATAAAGATTGAATGAAGGGGTTTAAAAAAGTGAAATCTTGCCCAAGTACTTTCGATCAATAGATCATCTTCAGGGGCATTTCGTCAGTTGTGGCCTATTCGACATGAGTAGAATGTCATAAATGTAAAATTTGGACATAAAAATACAAAATACAATACACAAAGACAAACAAACACTTTAAAATTTTAAGGAGAAGCTACATGTTGTACTTTTTAAGCTTCTCCTTAAAATTTTTAAGTGTTTGTTTGTCTTTGTGTATTGCATTTTGTATTGTTATGTCCAAATTGTACATTTATGACATTCTACTCCTGTCGGATAGGCCACAACTGACGAAATGCCTCTGAAGAGGATCTATTGATCGAAAGTACTTAGGCAAGATTAAATTAATCACCGTGTTCGATAGTTGCCTTGTATACCCTCAAAGTTTAATTATTCGAACATTCAACCTTATATTGATTTAACTGAAGATTGCTTCGACAGAAAACGCTGGAAATTAGGATGCGAGAAGCGGCGTCAGCTGTAGAAGACTCGCTTGATATATATACAGGACATCTATTAACAAAACACGGCAAGTTTTATATACCATTCTCTACAATTCACTGTAAATTAAAATTGAATTTAAAGAATCATTATTTGTATCTCCTAAATGAGCCATTATTATTTGGTCTGACTATAACTTGCCATTTTTCAGACTAAATATTTTGTGAGGAAAATGTATAAAGTTAATTTATTTGAAATTTGCAAGAGATAGGTACAGAGAATGCTAATAAAGATCGATAGTAAAAACGTATTCCCAAAAATAATGAATCACATACAGGGTCTCATTTGAAAAAAAAGGAATTAGACAAAAATTTAAGATGTCGGTTTGATACCAATTTTGACAGCACACTGTCTGACTGAAAACCGTAACTTTATACTGTAAATGTAAACGATAAAGCTGTAAGTGTTCATAGTAGGTATAGAGAAGTATTAACAAAAAATGTTGAGAATAACGTAAATATTTCTAAAATTAAAAAATATAGAGGGTGTTCCATTAAAAAATTAAGTTATAAGCAACTCTTGGAATAACCGGAAGTAGCAAATAGACAAAAATACTTTCATTAAACAGTTCACTCTTCAAAACCCCTTCATTCCAATTTTCACGATTCAGTTTTCTTTAGTTCTCGAGATATTTCTAATTGACCGTTTATCTGCCACACCCTCTATAACATACGGTTATACGAATTAGGTTGGCCAAAACAAGATTATAGCCGCGCGACGCATCCCTAAAAAACTAAAATACATAATACCCCCTGAAAAAACACGACAGATTCAAACAAAGCGGAATCGATTTCTTACGTCATTTGAAACAAAAAACCTAGATAATTTTTGTTTTGTACGAATGGCAGTTGTTATTAACATTTATTTGCAAAATTAAAAATAAATTAATTTTTTCAAACCATTTTTTCGATGAAGTTGGCAAAAATAAACACTTTTGTCTTTGGATATTTTTTAGAAAATACCCAAGGTATTCTCTTTCGGTTATGGTTACTATAAAATATTATAAAAGTTTTTAATTAAAAAAAATCATATCTCATCTTTTACTGCAGCAATCGTATTGTATTAACTTTTAAATTTTTTGTGATATATTTTAATCTAATTTTTTTTTGTACAGCTTTCCATTAGTCCGTGAATTTTTTACACTGAAAAACTCCCTATATGTTTTTTCTCACAGAGGGGGTAAAATGTGAATGAATAAGATAGATGAGTATAAATTGATAAGTAATTAATTTAAAATAATTTTTGTTTTACATGTAGATGAGCAAATAAAAAGTATACAAAATCTAAAAGCAAGAGCAAATTTATTTATCATTCATCTTCACTTTTCATCGGACCAACAAAAATCTAGGACATTTTAAATTCACAGCAGTCTTTACAAATTAGATTATTTTTAAAAAATTATAACTAGAAATTATTATCATAAATGAAATGGGTGCTGTATAATCTGACATATACATCTAAAAAAAAGCCTGGGAAGTTGCATTGTACAACCGACTAAAGGTACTAATTTAAAGATACAAAAAATAATTTTGCCTTTTTATTCAACTATATTTAAAAATCGGTTGAAAAAAATCATTAGCGATTACATTCTCTAAGTTCTGGTGTCATCCAATACCTACTTACATGAACTGAGGGATTAAATCAAAACTAGAGAAATTAAATTTACGAACTAATAGGATTAGCAATGCAAAACCAGGCGTTTTAAGTAGATAATAGATTGTAAAATGTTTGTCTAGATTTACAGGGTTTCTCCATTAAGATTGTCTTACATAGGGAAAGTAGAGATTATTTCCGTAAGTCTGCGTCGAAAACTTAAGTTAATTTAAAGAATGTGAGTTCAGAGTTTCCCCATGTAAATGGTGTAAGATTTATTTTTCATTTCTAATAAGTTTTCTTTTATTTTAATACATAGATAACAAGTTTAATAATAGTAATTATTCATTTGGACTTTGTTTTTTAAGTTTGTTTTTTAAGTAAGTATCTTTCTAATAAATATTTCTTTAAATGTTCCTCTAATTGTATTAATAGAGAGTTATTGAAGAGGTGTATTTTTATCTAGTCCTGTAATAAAAGCACCTTTATTTTGGCATATACGCATTTGCAGCTTTGCGTCCTTTATTTTTGTACTGTAATAAAATACAGGACGCCTGTATTTAAATTAAATATTAAATTAAATATTTAAATTAAATACAGGCGTCCAGTATTGTTAAAGGCCAGAGAACTTTTGTTTAAAGATCGCTTATTTTGATGTAACCTGTCAAATTTGAGTGTACGTTCTGTTTTATTTAATCAATATTATTTTTAGCATTATTATTATTCTTAACTAGTAAATCTTCATGATTATTGTTTTACATTACACCGAGAATATTCATAAGTAACAACTGTATTTCTTTATCATTTGCGTCAACTAAACTAGCCATATTTAATGGTTATTCCACATTGTAAGGTCAGTAAGGTGGATTATACAGTGCTAGTCAAAAGTCCGTTCCCCACATCGTCTCTTTTGAATGGCTGTACTTACAATAGTGAAATTTGGAGGGAGGTAATAAACATACGTAGGCTTCTTACCTAGTCATAACAAGTGAAGTAATAGTGACAGATGACGTTACAGCGCTACTGTGACAGATAATTTTAAATAGGACCTTATCGCAAATGATACTACGTTTGACAGGTATTGTAAGTACCTATTTAACCATACTAAAAAAAATTACGGGAGGCCTATGTTCAGCAGTGGACAAACATAGGCTAATTGATGAATTTTATTTGAGTTTAACCTCATTTTGATGAATAAATGAAATAAATACTAAAATTGTAGTTTCGCATTTAATTAATAAATATTAAAACCTCCGCCTTTGGTTTCTTGTCAAAAAGCTAACGTTTTTCAATTCTCCAATTGTTTTTTACGTTAACTTTAACTTTCTTAAGAATTATACTAATTTTGTTTTGATTTAAGATGATTTTGACGAAAAAATTAAATAAATACTAAAATTCTAGTTTTTCATTTATTATTATTATTAGTTTGGCATTTAATTAATAAAAATTGTAACGTTCGCCTTTGGTCATTTGTCAAAAAAGTTGACGTTTGTCAATTTTTTAGTTGTTTTTAGTTTGCAAAAGCGTATATAACTAAATATTTAGTTTCTGTTTCTGGTTAGTTTAGTAAATTCTCTAGTTATTTTTAGTTTACAAATGCTTTCATACCTGAATATTCAGTTTCTGTTTTTACTTAGGTTAGTCAATTCAAGTTTAGTAAAGTTGTTCTCAGTTTATATTGAGTTTAATTATTGTTTAACGAGAAGTTTAAATTTTTACAAAGGCAGAATGGTACGTATTATAGCCGATAAAGTAGCAGCTGTATTAATAATTGGTGAATGAATATGGAAATAATTTTCATGCAGCGGAACTTCTTTTTAATGAGAGGTACCTCGATCTCCCTACATTGAGATCTTATCTGAGGAAGCTTCTTCGGAAGTTTAAACAAACAGGTAGTGATCAAGATGTCAAACGATCTGGTCGACCAACAATTAATGATGACAAAAAAAATTGACACAATTTCAGAAACGGTAGTGAACCCTACTTTTCAAATTGCATCTATCTATGGAATCAGTCAAAAGTCAGTGCACCGAATGTTAGCTGAAAACAAATTTTATCCATACAAATTAAAAATTGTGCACCAACTTTCAGATAATGACTCCGAACGAAGACTAGAATTCTGTGAAAATATGTCCAATAAAATTGACCAACAGACCGGTTATATAAAAACAATTTATGTTAGTGACAAAAGCATTTTTTCTTTTAATGGAAATGTTAACACACCCAATGTGAGGTATTGGAGTGACAAAGTATCGTCACGTCTTTCGTAAAACACATAAAAAAAAATGTTATTGTGGGTATTTTGAAAAACCACATAGTTGGGCCTGCTTTTTTTAATACTAACTTAACCGGTGAAGTGTATCTGGAGATGTTACAAAATGCAATTGAACCGTTAATACTTGAAATTCGGGAAGATAATCTAGATGAATTCGGCAACTTGGAAATAATGTTTCAACAAGATGGTACCCCTGCATACCATTATGGTACAGTAAGACGTTTCCTAGATGAGAAATATAGTGGTAGATGGAAGTACTATAGAATGGCCAGCTCGGTCACCGAACCTCACATCATGGACTCATAGGACCTCAACATTAGTCACACGATCCACCCATTAACTTCTTAAAATACGTCTGTAACACCACATCTCGAATGCCTCTAGTTTTCTTAAAGAAGCTTCGGAAAGCGTCCAGGCCTCTACTCCATATAATAACGTAGAAAAAGATTAAACGCAAACAAAATTATTATGACTGAATAGGTATTTTCAGTACCTTTCAAACGAGGTATCATTTGCCATAAGGTTCCATTTAAAATTATCTGTCACAGTGGTACTGTAACGTCATCTGTCACTATTACGTCACCTGTTATGACTAGTTGAGAAGCCTACATCTGCTTATTACCTCCCTCCAAATTACACTATTATAACAACAACCGTTCAAAAGATACGAGGAGGGTAAAAGAATTTTTTATTTTATTAAAGGATCATGTAATAAAAGCGGCAGACGTATTATGGTTTCAATAATCCTCTAATGTCAACATGGTTGATATTTAACTATCCTTAACTACATATATTATGGTATTAACTTATCATCTTAGCAAAAACGTGATATTTTACTTGAATTAGCCGTATTAATAGACAGCTAGTGTTAGCTAAACAAAGTCTTAAAGGTTGATGTTCCTAAATTTATTTATTGGTTAGAATGTTAGATCCATGAAAAACTATGATGTTTTGATGATATTTTCTTGGAGACCAATATTGTAAATTCTTGAGTAACTCGATGTATAAATGTGTTAACATTATAACAGATACATATAAAAAAATACTAGGAACATATATAGCAAAGTTTCAAACCATAAGAAACTATCCTTACATGGAAAATTGAAGAACTTGGATATATTTTCTGCCAAATAAACTAAGTACATAGTTTCTGTTTTATCCAAAAATGTATGTTACAAAAAATCACAAAGCTCAAAAAATCATTCAATCGGGTTGTCCTTAAAATATGTCAAATGCTTTAGGCATTTAATTTAATTTTTTACAATCTTCGAGTGTTTGTCTAAGTATATTAACTATTTTGTTTATGCTCTTTATCTTATTTGCAAAATGTTTCTTTTTACAGTAGATAAATGAAGCTAAAAAGTAATGATGTATTTGAATAAATTGAATTAAATAGATTTTGTATACCATAATATAGACCAAAGAAAATAAGCAAATAAAACCCTATTTCGTGACACTATTTAATACAGATATCTAACAATTGCCTTTGATAAATTTGATGATAACAATATGTACTAAACAAAATATACAAAAGATTAAATGTCATATTTTACTTATAAACAATCACTATTTGCTTTTTAATAAAATACTAAAGGTGAAAACCGAAAAATTATATGGAAATGTGACACAATTTTACTGAAAAAGCAAATTGTGCTTATGGTTAAATATTTTCGACTATAACCCAGATAGCCAATCCCCGAGTGTTTATTCATTATTTATTAAACTCAATTTAATAGCTAGAACTAAGCGGGATAAGGTGGTGTACGACATTTACGGGAAAAAAGTCAGCCATGAAATTAACGCCATTCAACCGGAAGCTCTTGAAAAAGTGTCAAAACTAGCTTAAATAATAAGATAGTTTCTAGAAACTGTCCAACCAATTTTTTAAATTTTAATGTCTTGTAATGGGTGTCCTAAAATTTACAATAGATTTGAATTTAATAGAAAACACTGTTTTTTCTTTATATTGTAATTTTGTTATTGAATCATAAGATAAATTTTGCACAAATATAGCTGAATTTCGTTGATACAGCGTTAAATTGTTTCCTACAATGCACCGTTGGTGTAGGCTCTTTAGCATAGACTTTTGACTTTAAATATTCCTATAAAAAGAAATCTGATGGCGTTAAATCACGTGATTTGCATGTCCAGGATATGTCTCTTCCAGTAATAGAATTATTTCACGGGCTGTATTTCATATAGCACCGTCTTATTGAAACCACATGTCATCTACATACATCAATATAATCCAATTTAGGTAGCGAGAGCTCTATTATCATATTGCGATATCGAGCACCAGTAACTCATTTTCAAAGTAGTACGGTCCAATGATGCCTCCAGCCAAATTTTCACACCAAACAGTGATACGTTTTGGATGCATTTTTTTTCCACAGTCACTTGTGGGTTCTCAAAACTCAGAACACATTTAAGATGCGTCCGTTTTAACGATTAAAAATCATTCAAAGTGAAAATGTGCTTAATCGTTAAGTGGTTGATATTCAATTATCCATTCAATGAACTGTCTTCGCTTCACATGGTTATTATGCTTCAGTTCTTGTATCAATTAAACTTTGTTAGCATAGAAGTGCAGATCTTTAGTGAGTATATACTGCAGTAGAAAGCTTCTTAAAATTTGAAATTCTTGTCCAGGATGCCGAATTGATGTTCCTGGATTTTCACCAACACTTTCACGCAATGCTTCGATATTGACATTTGAGGAGTTGTTTATTTTTGAAAGACCAGTGTATATAGCGTCACCAGTGTATATATGTCGATTATTATGTCCAATCTCTAATAAGAGACAGCATTTTACGAAGAAAAAAAATTAAGTAGTTTTAATACGAATTGTGGTAATGATATTGTTTTATATTTGTTTATAACAACGAATTTCACTTAAACACTCAAAGATAGTAAAAAATTTCAAAGGCACTGGACTTGATGAATGCCAAATTAGTTTGTAATTAAAACGTTAATAAAAAAGTGAAAAAATATAAATAAATAGAAGTATTAAATTGAAGATGATTTGATAATGTATTAAACATTATAATTAACGCAAAGACATTCGTTTTGAATAGTATAATTTAACGTGATCATTACACATATGTTGGAGGAAGCTAGATTCTGGTTTGTTTATAATAATCATGAAGAAACCGGAATCTAGCTAACAATTATTGTAGGAAATTTTGTATGACATTCCATGCGACGCAAAACTTCATTGGTTCCATGTTGCTTTAGAATCTTTCCTATGGTATTCTAAACATTTTACACAGTTTACATTCGTCAACTACACAGAATCAAAGTTATATTGAATTACCATGTATCTCAAACCAATATTTATTTCTTAAAAAAACTATTGTTGCGACGAAAAAAGGTTTTTATCGAAAATTAACAAACCGATAAAACAATCAAATAACACAGCTCGATACGTTATAGATTATATGCTTTAGTTGTGAATTAGGTTAGGTTAGGATGTGTTCGAACACACATGATGTGTTCGAACAGACCACGGAAATACCAATTATGTAAACATAGAACAAGGAGTGCGTCAAGGGTGCATTCTGTCCCCTCTTCTATTTAATGTTTATGCCGAAAATATCATCAGAGCTTCTGTTGATATGTATATGTACGGTTCCGATGACACCGTAGTATTAGCAGAAACAGAAGACCAACTAAAAATATTGATAAAGATACTATCAGAAGAAAGTCACAGACTAGGTTTGGATATTCATCATCATCAATCAACCAATCGCGTCCACTGCTGTACATAGGTCTCCCTCAGTTCTTTCCAGTGTTCTCTACACTGGGCCGCTTGTAGCCAGTTTCCACAGCCAGGTTTGGATATTAATCTTTCCAAAAATAAAATCATGGTATTCCACAAAAACCCCCATAAAAAAATTACACCCAACATACAAATTAATGGTATCACCCTTCAGAGCTCCCAAAGCTTCATATACTTGGGCAGAGAGCTAAACAGTCAGCTAGACCACTCAAAAGAAATTAGAAGACGTATTGAAATAGCAAGATCTGGCTTCATGAACATGCTTATAATGCTCTGTAACTCCAAGCTATCAATCACAATAAGGTTAAGAACATCAAAGTGTTATGTGTGGTCTCTACTACTATATGGCTGTGAGACCTGGACATTAAAACAGTATGACGTCAACAAACTGAATTCATTCGAAATGTGGATGTACCGCCGAATGCTAAGAATAAGCTGGACCAGCAAAACTACAAATGAAGAGGTACTGGAAATAATGAACACACGACCTCATCTGGTTAATACAATCAAAATTAGAAAGACATCATATCTAGGACACATAATGCGCCGTAAGGAATTTGAGCAGCTCCAGGTAATATTAGAAGGCAAAATCGAGAGCAAAAGGGGTATAGGAAGAAAGAAGAAATCCTGGCTCCGAAACATCAGAGATTGGAGTCACACAACAGGGAATGACTGAATCCATCAAACCCAGAACAGAGAGAAATTTGCCATAGTGATCACTAACCTCAACAGAGAAGGCACTTAGGAGGAGGGGTTGTGAATTAAACGAAAATAAATAGACTTACTTTTGTGTTCAAAAACAAAAATATGCCTTATGCTTAACGTATGTGCAAAAAGAAAAGATTATGTACTATTTATAACTGGGAATAAGCCACAATTAAAGATAAAAAATACGTTTATTGACGTTTCAATTTCCAATTCGGAAATCGTTCTCAAAATACAAACAGTAAATAAACAAATTTTGTTTTTTGTTACATAGTGAAAAAATTCTTCTAATAATTTAATTTTATCTGACTCATTTATATTGACAATTCAGACATACATTATGCATTTTAAAGTAGACGACTTTAAAATGATATTGCCAATATTGTTGAGTTGCGCTCCTGGGACGACTTTACTTATAAGATAGTTCATTCGATTACATGAAATCAACTTTAACTTGAGAATATCCGTCAGAAAAAATCACAGCATGTAATTCGTCTTTAAAAAGACAAACACATGACATGATGACAGTAAAATTCTCCTGTTAGTGATTCCATAGTAAATTATAAGGGAAAAACCAGGAAAAAAAACCTCATAATACTATCCCGACATTGTAAGTATTTGTTCGTGAATTTAGTTTACCTTCAACAAACATCAAAATTCTGATTTTATATGTTACGTTATTTAAAAAACATAAATGATGTATCCTCTATATGTTACTGACTTACCAATACTGGTATTTTCTTATTAATAACTTCCTCTTTCAATATTGGTAACCAGATCCTACTACATTCTGCCGAGGAATTTGCGACACAATTGGCCTCATTTAGCATAATTAGAGCCGCTTCTTTGATTTTTCTTTTTTTACCATCCGTTTCTTTTAGGACTATATTTGAATTATTCCATTGAACCCTATGTTCATTATCCCATAGATCTCAAATATGTAAACACGCATGGGATAATGAACATAGGGTTCAATGGAATAATTCAAATATAGTCCTAAAAGAAACGGATGGTAAAAAAAGAAAAATCAAAGAAGCGGCTCTAATTATGCTAAATGAGGCCAATTGTGTCGCAAATTCCTCGGCAGAATGTAGTAGGATCTGGTTACCAATATTGAAAGAGGAAGTTATTAATAAGAAAATACCAGTATTGGTAAGTCAGTAACATATAGAGGATACATCATTTATGTTTTTTAAATAACGTAACATATAAAATCAGAATTTTGATGTTTGTTGAAGGTAAACTAAATTCACGAACAAATACTTACAATGTCGGGATAGTATTATGAGGTTTTTTTTCCTGGTTTTTCCCTCATAATTTACTATGGAATCACTAACAGGAGAATTTTACTGTCATCATGTCATGTGTTTGTCTTTTTAAAGACGAATTACATGCTGTGATTTTTTCTGACGGATATTCTCAAGTTAAAGTTGATTTCATGTAATCGAATGAACTATCTTATAAGTAAAGTCGTCCCAGGAGCGCAACTCAACAATATTGGCAATATCATTTTAAAGTCGTCTACTTTAAAATGCATAATGTATGTCTGAATTGTCAATATAAATGAGTCAGATAAAATTAAATTATTAGAAGAATTTTTTCACTATGTAACAAAAAACAAAATTTGTTTATTTACTGTTTGTATTTTGAGAACGATTTCCGAATTGGAAATTGAAACGTCAATAAATGTATTTTTTATCTTTAATTGTGGCTTATTCCCAGTTATAAATAGTAATTAATTTACAATGCCACAAGAAAATAGCTTCAGAACAATATGAAAAGATTATGGTTTTGTGAAGTAAGAAATGTCTTACCGGGAAATAGTGGCAGTGGTAAGTAACACAGGGCGTTGTGTCAAAAACTTATGCTAGGTATCAGTAATTAGTAACGCATAAGAATAGATTAAGACAAATTCGGCAAAAAGTAACAATGGCTCGCTACGATTGTTTCATTGTCTAAGTAGCTGGAAGATACTCAAAAATTTATCACTCACAGCTCCAAATGCAACTTTTGGAAGCTACAAATGTAAGCGTTTCAGTTGAATCGATAAGAAAAAATCTCCGTACCTAAGGACTATATAGCAGTAGATAGTAACTGGTTCTAGAGTTATCTAGGCAGCTCAAGATTAATAGTATAAAGTGGTGTCTTTAAGCAAAACCAGCAGCCAAAACGAAAATTGTCAGATCTCTTTGCAGATCTACAGGACGTTATATCTGTGAACAGAAGAAGTGTCAGTTTCTGAGGAAGCATTATGATAACTAAAACAACTCCTTTAATTTCCATCCAGCTAACTTTAACAGCTTTTAGGTATGTTAGATTTTGTTCTAGAACATGTAGTTAGGGTCTGAAGAGGTGCAATGGGAGAATATTTAATTTTAATGCATGATAATGCACCTCCACATAAAAGCAGACGTACTACAGACTTCCTTGAAGCATAAGATATTACTGTTCTGGAGTGGCCTGCGTGCTTATCCGACCTTAACTCCATAGACCAATAACTGTGAGATCTGCTTAAAATAAGAATTAGAGCTCACCGGGAGAATCCACAAAACACTTCACATCTAGCACAAGCTAGCTTGCTAGCTAGCTAGCTTGAAGAATAGAACAGCCTGCTACAACAAAATATTCAGAATTTGTTTAGGAGCATTCCCACCCGAACTGAAATTTGTATAAGGGATAGTGGTGGTTATACTGACTACTAAAAGAATCATGAATAAATAAAAACAATTTAAATATTAGTCCTTTTATATTGAAAAGTTATTGACTTTAAAACAAGTGATTTCAATTATTTATTTTAAGCATTAACCGTTTTCTTTAATTGTTATGTATTGATGACTATATTCCTTTAAAACAAAAAATATTCTTTGACTTTGTCGGTTGTTTATTTTTAAAATTCGCTTGAAATAATACGAAATAACAGATTATTCCATATAAGTTTGGTTATGTATAGTTACTGCTTGAAGTGCCACAGTCGACATTCAAATAGTAGAACTATATTGATAAAACGTTTTAAAGAATCAATATTAAAAATTTAAAAAGAATATATGAAATTTTTGTTTCTTTTTCACATCAAGGTTTATTTTGCCATTTCTGTTATATTTAGTGTCTTGATAATTTGATTATCACAAACAGCTTCTTCTTCTTCTTCTACGGCACTATAGCCCAAAATGAGCCTTGGCCTCCTTTATTTTTTGCCTCCACCCTTGTCTGTCTGTGGCTGCTCTTCTCCATACACGGACTCCTAAAAGTGCTTGTGCGTCGCTGCTTACTGTGTCTTCCCAGCGCTTTCTTGGCTTTCCAACTGGTCTCTTTCCCTGCATTCTGGCGTTCAGTGCTCGTTTTGGTAGCCTATCCTCTCCCATTCGTATCACATGTCCGGCCCATTGCAATCTTTGTATTCTAATGAAGTCTGACAGGGGTGTTTCCTTATACAGTTGATAGAGCTCGTTGTTATATCGAATTCTGAAGATTCCGTTTTCCCTCACAGGTCCTAGTATTCTCCTCAGTACTTTTCTTTCGAATGTGTCGAGTTTGTTTTTGGATGTTTCTTTCAGGACCCATGCTTCGCTGCCATAACATGCTATTGGCCGAATTAAAGTTTTATATATTCTCATCTTTGTATTTCGGTGGACACTTTTAGACCGAAATATATGGGAGAGGGCAAAATAAGCTTTGTTTGCCTGCGTTATCCTTTTTCGTATTTCTCCATCCTCTGCTCCATCGGCATATATTTCTACTCCCAGGTATGTAAACTTTCCAACCGTTTCAATGTCATCTTCATGTATAATGTTTTGTGGGATTATATTTCTTCTCGTCTGTACCATTATTTTTGTTTTTTTCTGTGTTAATTTCCAGACCTAGCCTTTTCGTTTGTGTTTTTAACTCTGCGTATGCTTCCTGTGCTCCTGTTGATGTTCTACTCATAATATTAATATCATCGGCGTAGGCAGCCAGTTGAACCGTTTTATTGGTCAGTAGGTTTTCTCGTCCAGTTTGCATTTGCCTAACCGCATACTCCAGTGCCAGGTTAAACAATGTTGGTGCCAGCCCATCTCCCTGCTTTAGTCCCTGCGAGATTTTGAAAAAGTCTGTCCGGTTGTTTTGTATTCGTACACATGCCTGAGTTTCATCCATTGTGGCTTTAATGAGTCTAATTAGCTTATGTGGTATTGCTAATTCTGCCAATATATAGTATAGTCTGTCCCTTTTGACTGAATCGTATGCCTGTTTGAAGTCTACAAACACGTTGTGAACATCAATGTCGTGTTCCCACGATTTGCTCAAGACCTGCTTGACTGTAAATATTTGATCCATTGTCGATCTTCCTCGTCTGAAGCCCGTCTGATATTCTCCAATAATATTTTCTGCTAGTGGTTGGAGTCGCTGGTTTATAATATACGTGAGGACTTTATACGCTGTACATAGTAGAGAAATTCCACGGTAGTTCTTGCATTGGAGTTTGTCTCCTTTTTTATAGTTTTTATCACAAACAGCTGCCATTCCTGTAAACTTGAATTTAGATTTAGCCTTAACAAAAAGTGGAGAAACATATATAAAATAATAAGTATATATAAATTATTGTTATATCAAATATATGGAGTTTATTTAGTTAATTTATTTGTATTTTTTTAAATAAACATTTAAAAGCTACAACTGCTTCTAAATTCTTCACAGTTTTTACGTAATGATACTTGCCTAAAGGGTACCAAAATATAAAAAATCTAAAAAAATCTATAAAAGTTATGATTTCTTGACTAGTGCGCATATATGTAAAGAAGATGTATATTTTCTTAAATTATTCTAGCAGAAGCTGAATGGGAAACTGCATATTGTTTGTATTAATAGTGTCAGTTCTTTTATTTAAAACTTTAGAAGGGTTGTGAAATATTTTTAAAGGGAGACTTGTTTGCTGTTAATATTATCTTTCGTTGATCCCGAAACACTTCCGTCTCCCAATATGTTTACCTAATATAGAAAATATATTAAAATAGTTATATAAATTTAGAAGAGAGAATGATAATCATAATTATACGCAACTGTTACAATAACTGGCGTTTTAAATCTTTTAAATATGACTATTAAACAAATAATTGCTGAATTGTAGATTTAGAATTGCAATACATATGATCCAGGATTGCAAATAACCTTTAACTCTGTTTAAATCTACACCAATTAAACAAAATAAAATTTTCTAAACTAGTGTACTAAAAAAATACTAAAAAATATCAAAATTTTTTAATATGTATTAAATATTTCGAAACGAACCTCATAAAATATTTATTTTTGCATATGTTTGAAATGCGCTGTAATATTTACCTTACTTATTACTTTCTGTGTCATTTCACCAGACAGATATTTATGTCGCAGTCAGTAGGATTTTCCGATACTCACTTCTAAACCAATTTGCGTGCCAATAATTAGCAATAATCTCTTCCAGATTCATTTTCCTGTTCTACATATTCACTCCCCTCCCAAAATTTCTATTTCCTAATCTCTTAAAATTGCAATTTCCGCTTCAGCGTTAGCTACACAACCATCTTACGACTAAGGGTTACAAAATTGGAGGATAAGCCATATTTCTGTATATTACAACGTTTAGTTCATTAGGATAGTTAAGCTTTGTTGTATAATTATATTACCAAACTAAATAAAAAATATATTATAACTAAATAAATATTATAATATTGATATAGAAATTATTATCACACAATCTTAGTAGGAAGTTATAACACATATGATAACACAGTCATCTCTTATTATTTTTTATGTATGAGTTCAGTCATGATTTTTAAAAATAAATTATCATTGGATTTTTTCGTTTTCTTTTATGGCAGTAATTAATATATACATCCCATTTTCCGTATTTGTAAAATATTGTGAAAAATAATAATGTTGAGTTACGCAATCGTAAAAAAAACTAATTTATTTAATGTAAAAAAAGTTCCCCCCGCCTTGATTGTGTGATGGGAATATTTCAAAATAAATTCTCTTTATATACTCATCAATATCAATCTCTGCATGACAAGAACTGGAACAATGGCTAACCCTCCCTGTACTTTCACTACCCTTGTCTACGACGTATAGTGATACAATTCGCCGGATTTCCTATTAATAGCAGTATAAATTGGTTCATATTTTATCCCCTCGCCTACCTTGGGATGCAGTCTTTTAACGTATGGATTGTGTGGATTCGACAACAGTTTGACACCGTTATGATGTGTCGGTATAGTAGTGTGTTGTCTCGGATAAACATTGCAGCTATTTCCATTTACCAAATTGGCTTGTACATTGTTGGTAGTATGTTGTGGAAGAGGCATGGTAGAACAGTTTGGATACACATTCTGAACAGGCTGTGTCGGATAATGCGGCAACGTAGCTGAACACGACTGGATGTTAGTTTTATCTGTAAACGACGTCATTCGCATATTGGTGCATCTACCATACGGATCTTCTTCCAATATGGCGGGTGTTATAATGTCGGTTTTGTTCGGCCTGATCGATTTTCTGCGTATAACGACTGTGCTTTCCTGGCTGTCAGCTGGATTTTCTGTGATATTAATTATGCTTTCGGTTTTGGGTGGTGTATGGTGTTCGCTATCGTTCGAATGAATTCCACTAGAAGTTTCGCTGTGATTACTTCCAGGAGGATCTGGGGGTGAATGTGAGCTTTCTGTACTCACAGAATCGGATCTTCCTGGAATATCTTCGTGAGGGATAATTCCGGAGTCGGCGCGTCGAATGCAACGTGGTGCTGAAGTTGTTTGGACCTGTGGAAGAAAAATGGAGTACATTACAATTAAAAAGTTTAAGCTAATTATCTTAAAAGTTCTACAATACTTCTGTACAATGTGTTTACAATTTATAAACAGTAAATAAACTAAACTCCTACCTACTTTTAGACAATTACAAAATAAATGGCATTAACTGAAGCCTCGATGGAATAAAGTAAGTTTATTCCAAAGAGTATAAATAAGGATATTGAAGGTAATGACACCCAAGTATCAAAGATAAACTAACATAGATAGATAACGAAGATAAAAAAATAATCAAAACTAAACTGGCTTAAAATTAGTTTTAATAAACCAAAACAGTTATCTAAAACTATTAAACTACTGTAACTAAACCTTTCAGGTTAACCTATTAGGCTAAAACAACCTCTCAAATATGATCAAATAATTGAAAAAACCAACAAAAGTAAATAAAATAAAATTTGTAGAATTAAGGAAAAATCATTGATAGTATGGCATGTCTCACATAGAGATTTTTAAATATTCACGGTTGAAATTTAGTTTAATGACAAACGTGATATTAAAGATATAACGATAATATATCGTCTAGAGTGGGCCTATGTATTTAACAAAACATGTTTTTATACCGCCAGTGGCCGTATAAAAGACCAAGTGCCACGGCCAGCTTTGTATGGCAAGCACTTAAAGATAAAATAATAATGAAATTCGGATGCCCGACCAAACTTCTCTCAGACAATGTCACTTCATATCGCACCCTCATTGCAACACTGCAGTAACTCAAAATTTTATGAAAATGAAGTAATCATGGAATTCGATTGTAAACATGCATATCTATCCCCTGTAAAACTTTATTACATTACAACAACAACATTCTATATTACAACAACAACAGTTTAAATATTTTATGTTTTTGTACATAGGTTCCGTGCAAAACTGTTGTAACTCTAATGTAACAAGAGTTACAACAGTTTTGCACGGAACATTGCAATGGTTTCGATAACAAGCAGTGAAAGGCAGGAAAAAAGTAAGATATTTGTTATTTTAAGATATATATATCTGTGGTGTTTAATTTTAATATACAGCATGTCTATGTAATCCATTAACAACGGAGACAATAAAAAAATATTTACGATTTATCAATTTATTTATGTAAGTTTTATATCCTTTGTGTGACATTATATTTTCCATAAATGGTGTGCGATTTCATTTGACCACTTATTTATTAGATTGGATTAAAAACACATGAATTAAGACTAATTATTTACAGCCAAAAAGTATTTTTTCTTATAAAAGGAAAATAGTTATCTTAAAACTATTAACAATACTGACAGGTTAAAAATATCTATTCTCAGAAAACTTGTTATATAAAAACTAAATCCCAAATTGTATTAAATCTTCATGTAACCTTCCGGGGCGATTCCGTCTTATCATATTATCCTCCCGTAACTTCTACTAAGGTAGTGAATTTCTATCCTTTTGTTAAACACTGTACTCAAGGTAGCCTGATTTGCATATTTTTATTAGTCTTTTTGTTTTAAATTTAAATAAAAATATTGAAAGTTTTACAAATAATTTTTCTACCCTATTATGACCTTGTCATTACAAAGCCAAGGAATTGTGGCTATCAGAAACATGTGCAGACATGGAAAGGTACCTATTTATTCTAGATAGCTATCTGATTTCGCGAAATATACTAAATCTAAAGTTTAGTACCATACTAAACCTTGATTGCTGTTGGGGATTTATTACCATTCGGGTACGACACAAAAAGCGCACCAAAAATATTTTGGCCCAAGATGATATCCGAGAAGAGCACAATAACTAACAGAAAATGTATCTACACTTTTTACAATTCTCTCCGTGCAAAAGTGTTGTAACTTTAAAATTCTGATACTAAATGTGTAGTGATTAACAATTTACTCCGTGCAAAAGTGTTGTAACTTTGAAATTCCTATTTTTTTTAGCATTAGTATTATTTTATTTAAATTTCTATTTTTGGTTACTGTAACATAGGCTGAAAAGCATGCAAAATCATAATTAAATGTTAATTTTTCTTAAAACTTATCTCTTATTTCACCGATATTAGCACGAAAATAAACAAAATCGTCTTTATCTCGAAACTTACTTATTCTGACTTACTGCAGTCTTGCACTGAGGGTGCGATATAAAAACAGAGAATTCAGTAACCTGCTAAAAGAATTCAACATCAAAAAATACGAAATTCCGCCATATTTATCACAGAATAACTCAGTAGAAAGAACAAACAGAGTAATCAAGATAATGATAACCCAATTTTTCTACAACAATCACAAAAAATGGGACACATACATCCCAAAAATGACAACTTAGAAAAACATGAACTCCACTAGATTTTCACCAGCATTTTTAAATTTCGGACATGAACTAGACATACCCAGTAAGATTATAGTGTTTCCTGACCCGACTGACACAATTCCGCTAACATACAAGTAAAATAAATTAAGAGAAAAATTCAAATTAGTAAAAATGAATCTGGCCAAAGCATTTACATCAGAAAGCCACTACTTTAGTCTACGCCGCAGAGTGAGGACACCGATAACCGGAGATAAAGTCATGAAAAAAGAATACAACATATCTAACGCCCCAAGAATTGAACGCCAAATTACATCCTAAATTCTCCGGCCTATATACTATTTACAAAATATTATCAAAATTAATTTTTCAGTTAAAAGACACAACGGCAAGAATAATTAACGAAGTTCACATTGAAGATGTGAAACCAACTTACGACGATAACACATAATCCCACGAAATCAGTCCCTTTTATCAACCTCAACAACATCCCTTTCTTTCCCACAGGTTATTAAACGACACTTTTGTACAGGAGAAACCTTAAACATAAATACAAATGGAAGATATCATAGAGATCCCAACAATGATGAGCCCGATACCTGACAGGCTCAGATCACTTCAGGCCGAAACTGCGAAAACATCATGGCGGCTTTAAAAATTCGTTCTATGTTCGGGTCTATAATAAGCGAGGATCCAAAAATGGGGATACCGCAACTACCGAACCCCAAAACTAAGTCAAAGCAAACACTAAAATTGTGAACGCCATTTCAGTCGCTGCTACCACCCAACTTAAAAGCGAAAGGATAATACCAGCTAAGAAGATCGTTCACCAAGACAATCCGTATCCGCTACACAAAATAGTGACAGTGTTAGTCCATAAGACATAATTGTGAGTGATACAGTTTTAGTATAATTTTTAGAAAGATTTTTTTTCTTTTCTTTGTAAATACTAGAGCTGTAGCAAAAATTTTGCTTTAAAATTTTTTTTAACGAGAGGGTAGTGTGACGATAATATAATATCTTCTAGAGTACGCCTATGTATTTAACAAAACATGTTTTTATACCACCACTGGACGTATAAAAGACCGAGCAGAAACCTACTCGGGGCATTCTTGGTGTGTTAAACTAAGAATACCTAACTACCTACTACCTACTAGAACATTGCGCTGAACGTGTTCTATTCTATCAGTTTGGTAAGATAAACTGCTAATTCTATAGCGTCTTATATGTTGAATCAGACATTCCTTCCCGTAGACATTCATTTCGCGCTGAGAAATGAATGTAACTCCTGATTAATTCCTCCATTGTTGACTTATCATTTACGGGACAAATATCGTCACACTATCCTGTTAAGACCTACTAGAGCCAAACTAAGAGAGGACAGAATACCGAACGAACTCCTAAAGTACGGAGGACCAAATCTAACCAAACAACTATTAAAACTAATCCAAAAAATAATAGACCAAAACAAAATTCCTCGAGAATGGAGATCAAGCATCCTAATACAATAATCTTCATACCTAATATACCTAATATAATCTTCAAAAAGGGAGACAAATCGGACCCGGAAAATTACAGAGGAATTCATTTATTAAACACAACACTAAAATTAACAAGTGCAAGAGAAATCATAAGAATACAACAAACCTTCATATCTATGTTTCGTGGACCTTAAAAAGGCATTTGACCGGGTCAAATTAAAAAACGTTATTCACTTACTAACCGCAAGAGAGATACCTCTAGGAATAATCAAAACGATCGAAAATATCTTCCAAAACAACACAATAAAAGTAAAAGTAGAAGAAGAACTAACCGACCCTATTGAAGCTGGCAATGGGGTAAGACAGAGAGATTCATTGAGTCCTTTATTATTCAACCTGATTATGGATGAAATAATAAAGAAAGTAAGAACTGAAAAAGGATATCAAATGGGAGAAAATCAAACTTAAAATAATCTGCTATGCAGACGACGCAATACTACTCTTTCAAAGTGAAGATAATTTACAACGTATAATGCACCCATTTAATATAACCGCCAGAAAATTTAACATGTTAATTTTCCCAAAAAGGACAAAATGCACGGTTACAATAGCAAAATTACTAAGATGTAAATTGGAGCTAGAAGGTCAGATAATAGAACAAGTGATGGAGTTTAAATATATAGGCATCTATTATCTAGCTACGGAAAGCTCGAAACCAAAGTGGAAGATCAAGTGATAGAGCAAATAGAGCCGCAGGCTGCCTAAAGGCAGAATTTACAAAACAGTTATCAGACCAATCATGACATACGCGGCAGAAACAAGACCTGATACAGAGAGGACAAAAAGGATGTTAGAAACAGCAGAGATGAAAACACTTAGAACAATTGATGGTAAGACACTATGGGACAGAGTTAAAAGTACAGATGTACGACGTAGATGCAAGGTGGAGAACATCAAGAACTGAGTAAGAAATAGAAGAGTAGAATGGAATGATCATTTAAGCCGAATGATAACAAATAAGACGGCAAGAGACGGAATATTGCTAAACACAAAAGTAGATTTGCTATATAAAACTATCAAGTAGGTATTTACACATTAAGACTTTGTGTAAATAACACAAAGTACTATCTGTAGTTTTTGTAAAGTGCAACCCGGAAAATAAGTGGGGTTAATGTAGAGAGTTACCCAACACTACAATAGGTTCAGTAGATTAAATCAGAAAAACAAACGATGGCTACGAAATATAAAAGAACCGTACAATAATCGTAGCAACAAAACCATAGGAATATTAGAAAACGCATATTTACATTAATTAAAAATCCAAATAGAGAGTATGCAATATATTAAGAACAGACAACAATAAATTAATCACAAGGCAAATTGGATTAATTTTAAATTAAAACTTTTTTAATCTTCTATAGTACTTGTTTGTTGATGGTTAGGTGTTGAAAATATATATACAAGAAGTTAAAACCCTAAATATTATACTTACCACACTTTCGTAATTATTATGAACAATAACAGACGATTCTTCCAGCAACGGACTTCTATCTTCATAAGCGTTATCTGGAGGATCGAAGTCTTGGTTGGTGCTAGCGTAAGTTATATGTTCATCATGAACACAAGCCAGAAGCTAAGGTAAGAAAGCAAAGCAAAGTTAGTACAGTTAGAGCAAAATTAAGCTTTATAAGATACTGTTACTGTAAAAGTTTTTTTAGTCTACTTCACATAAAAAGCATTAAGTTCGATCAAGGTTTCGACTGCTTTACAACTTTTCCATCTAATAAAATTTAAATATGTATAATAAAAATCTGTATTTCCTTAAACAAACAAATCATATATTATAATTCAGCAAATAAATAGCGATGTGGACTTTGTTATTTATTGTTTAAATAATAATGGCCTGTGATTGCTTTATATTTCCATGAGATAAGGGATTTCTGAAATTTGTTGTGTATAACCCTGGCAATAATAACGAGACGTAATTGAGTTGTATCATATTTTGTAAGTACATATTTTTTTATGTAATTTACTACTTTTTATTTCATTTATCATTTTTTCAAACTAAAGTCAAAACGCCTCAGTTTACCAAAGAAAACAAAAAAGTGTAAAGTACAAACATTAGTACGAAAAGCAAAGAAAAAAACATATATAAAAAAAGCTTTTATTCTTTGTTCAACCAAAAATGGATCTTTTTTGAAACAATAGAGAAGTAAAACGAAAATGCTGATGAAAATCACCCTTATCGTATAAAGTTTTTCACAAACTTAAACAAACTTAAAACAAACAAAAAAGACTCTTACCAGACACACCAAACGTAACAAGAGATAAAAGAACATATTCCTCAAAGATATTTAAACAATCGAAGGACACCAGGTGAAGATCAAATAGCGATTGAAGATTAAGATCAAAGAAATTAATCTTGAGAAATAAAGCAGAATTAGAAAAAGATCAGCACGATTCGGACTGGCCGATCTTACACAGTTGCAGTATTCTTTTATATAGCTCTATAGCCCAAGTCAGGCTTTGTCTCCCCCAGCATCCTCCTCCAAGCATCTCTTTACGAGCTGCTTTCCTACACCATCAATATCTCCTTAGCAACGGTTGTTACTTCGTCTATTTACCTCTTTCTTGGTCTTCCACCGACCGACCATGTCCCTGGTCCCACCAATCGTTTTACTTATTCTCCACATACCATTATCGCAAATTGGTCCCAATATGTTTATTTCAAAAGTATTAATAACGGTTACTTTCTGTATATTCTTATTGATATTCTTTTCTGTCATGATCCATGTTTCTACGCCATGTGTTGCTATTGGTCGAATGATGGTTTTATATATTTTGAACTTTATTTCCACATGGATGTCTTTGATTCTACACAACTGCGACATGGAGAAGTATGCTTTGTTAGAACGCATTATCCTTTTCCGAAGGTCTTCTTCCTTGCTGCCGTCTTCAGTTATCTCCACGCCCAGATATATGAAGTGTTTCACTACTTCAATATTTGCGTCATCTATTGTCAAATTTTACAAGTTTCGTTAGCTTCTTACTTGTGTTAGGACTTTAGTTTGCAATACAGATGCAGTATTCATTTTAAGATAAATAAAAGAATGTTGACTTTATGTTGACTTTGATCATGGACGAAACTCTAAAAAACGTAATCAGAAAGAAACGATACATAATGTGTACAACCAAACTAAGAAGTATTTGCTTAGCTTATTCTTCTATTTCTTCTTTTTATATAGACATGACTCTGTTTGTTTTTCAATGTGCCTCCAGTATTTTGTCGTTCCATTGTTCTCGTGGTCTTTCTTCAGTTAGTTCTTCTTTTACTTTTACTTTTACTTTTATTGTGTTGTTTTGGTAGATATATTCGATCTTTTTGGTTATTCCTAGTGGTATCACTCTTGCGTACAGTAAGTAGATAACGTCTTTTAATTTGACCCGATCAAATGCCTTCTTAGGGTCCACGAAGCATAGATATGCCGGTTTGTTGTATTCCAATAATTTCTCTTGCCCTTGCCCCATTATAAATATAGCGTCGATGCATGATCTTCCCGACCTTGTTGTTCTTCTGCGAGTGTTATAATTTAATTCCGTTAATTTTTCATCACTTGAGTTGTTAATTTTAATTAATTCCTCTGTAATTGTCCGTTTGATCAGATCTGGTCCTCCTTACTTTAGGAGTTCGTCCTGTATTCTATTCTCTACTGGTGATTTTCTAGTTTTTTAAATTCCTTAACGCTTCCTTTGCCTCTTTCTCCTCAATATTTATTTCTTCGTTTGTCGTCACCTCTGATGTTAGTGGTTCATTATCTTCACCTTTAGCAAATAGGAATCGAAAGTAATCTACCCATGTTTCCTTTTGAATGTGTTTAATTTTTCTTAGTTTGTTCATCTCTTTTCTTAATGCTCTGATTATTCTCTATATTTCTTTTTGTGTTCCGTAGATGTCGTGTCCCATCTGTTTTGAGAAGCTCCGTTTTTATTTTTCTAACTAAAGTATTTTTTTCATTTCTGATTCGTTTTATTTGCTTATGTATGATGTAATAGTTATAGCACAAAATAAGAATAGTCACCAGAGAATGCTGTACCAATTAGTAACCAATTTTTGGTTTTAGAAAGAAGTTTTTCTGGACTTAATAGACTACTAACATGGATTTGAAGGAAGTAGTGCAATGTTTTATCCAATTGTACCAATCTTTAGGAGATTGGCACTTATTATATATATATATATATATATATATATAATATATATATATATATATATATACACACACTTCTCCAAGAAATTACCGCACCACTTAAATATTAAAATATTTTATTGGAGTTAATAAAAATTATCAGTAGTAATATCCCTAGGATATTGATAACAGACGAGATAATTTCATGACAATCGAAAGCTCGTTCCTATTACCAAGCAACGAGCTTGAGAAATTTGTCATGAAATTATGAGGCATTTATCAATGTCCGAGGGATATTCGGCGGATAATTTTTCGAAAAAAAAATCATAACTCAACATAACGAAACGTTTATTTATTAAAAGTATAGTTAGTGAAAGTATAATTATTAAAATTTAAGTTAATATTAGATTTGAAATTTATTTGGATGAAGTTGTCAAACTCGATCGTGTTGTCATAGGGATTGAAAATTGCACTGAATGCAATTATCAGTCTAATTTTGACATGATTGGGTGAAATTGTTCCACATGACACAAAATGACGAAATTTGAATGGTTGTTAGAACAGTCGAAAAATTATCATTGTAATGTTTATATTTTGCAAGCCCTTTGCATATACTATTCATACACTCTATATTTAATGACTGTGTTTTATCGCTATAGTTTTATTTGCAGCAAAACAAAAAGAAGCAAAAAATGTACTAATTCTATAAATATACCAATTTCCAAGTGTTCACAAATTTTATTCGGCTACTATTTAATTGTTGATTATTGTTAATTGTGTTTATTATGGAGCGTCAATCATGTAATTTAACCAGAGATGAATGTGCCCAAGCAGTGATACTGTCAAAAGAAGGTTGGAGTTACCGAATAATTGGTCGTCGATTTAATGTGTCCTACACATCCGTCTCATGGGTATTAGAAAGATTCCTCGAAACAAAGGATCATACTCGCAGACCAAGGGCAAGGACGAAACCAGGTAACTATCCCTATGCAAGATCGATTTTTTACGAATTTCTGCTCTTCGACAACGTTTTGTAACACATCGAAGTCTACAAATTCAGCTTCGAGACGTGCATGCTATACAAATTAGTACTGAAACTGTTCGCCAGCGACTTAGGGAATACAAATTAACACCTAGCCGACCGACGTCCTTTATTAACTATAGAGCATCGAAGGGGAGGCTACATTTTGCCAGAGAACACGTTAGTTGGTTATAGGCTAACTGGGAACGAGTGCTATTTACTGATGAATCCCGATTTTGTTTGTAGAATAACAAAAGACGTGTTCGTGTGTTACGACGACCCAACGAACGATATGCTCAGTGTAACTTCTCACACACCACATGTTTTGGTGGAGGATCCGTTATTGTGTGGGGTGGTATTTCTTTGACCGCACGTACGGACCTAGTGGTCATACAAAATGGAGCTGTTACAGCTGAAAGGTACATATTGGAGATCCTGAAGCAAGATGTAGTATCATTCGCTCCTTATATCGGTGACAATTTCTTACCAATGCAAGATAATGCCAGACCTCACGCTTCACAGATCATCAGAAATTATCTAGAAGAGGTAGAAATTAACACTATGGAATGGCCAGCACTCAGTTCGGGTTTAAATCCGATTTCAAATCTCTGGGATATCCTTGGTAGGTGATTAAGAGCGACACCGATCCAACCAAACAACTTACAGGAAGTGGGAGAGAGGCTGATCCAGATTTGGAGAGAACTAGACCAAAATGAAATACGATAATAATTTTAAGAATGGTCCACAACGATGTGAGACAGTTATATGTAGTAGAGGTGAAAACACTCGTTATTAAGACTTTTTTCATATTTTAGTTTACCTTTCTTATCATTTTTTTTTAAATTTTCCGTTATACATTTTTTTTCTCCTGTACTTCAATATTTTCTAATGATTAGACAAATTGTTACAATTACTAATAAAATGTAGAATAAATCTCTTAAAGTTTTATTTTTTATTCTTTTCCAGTTTACAAATAAAATTGATTTATTGAAGTGGTGCGTTAATTTCTTGGAGAAGTATATATATATATATATATATATATATATATATATATATATATATATATATTATATATATATATATATATATATATAGTCATACGTAGCAAATTTTTCGAATTTTAAATAAAGCAAAATGTTTATAATTCGAGACAAGAATGTGTTGACTTTTTTATTTATATTAAATACATTTTAAAAGACCCGGAATACAAATCTAACTGAAGATAAAAACCACCAAATGATTAAAAGTCTTTTAATTAAGACCAAAACTAAAGAAAATAAAAAAATAAATCAACCCTAATTAAAAATGATTAACCTGCTTGTTAAATCCTTTACTTTTATCAATGAAAAGCCTTTTAATTAAAGTTGCTGGACGCAAAAACAAGAAAAAACATACCAAACACTACAATAACTTGTAAGCTTGTCGTCGATCAAAGCGGACAGCTTCAGGACTCCCCTAGCCACGCACAACAACGAACCAGCAAACAAATGAAACACGATACGGACGGGCACGAAACACCAAATCTACAGAATTACAACTAAAGCACAAACTTGTGGAAATCACATAGGCTTATCTAAAGAACATCAATTGTTATTCTCTATTTACAAAGCTTGTAATTAAAATCAGAGAAATCGGAGAACATGCAAACCATGCTTTTTTAACTTAGCTTTATTTCCAATTATACGGACACTGATTTCAAGTGGTTTTCAGTATCCGTTCCTACAGTAAAATTGTAGTTTAGTTATACGTAATTAAAATGAGAATAAGCATAACAATTATAATAATTAGTCCAGGCTGTGAGGCCGCTCCCGTTAAGAAAATGTTTCTGATTCGGTTTCTTCACGGATTCCGGTTAAAAAATGTCCCCTTTAAACAAATCTGAAGGGTGCCGGGCGAAATTTTTGGGCAGAAATTGTTTAAACAATTTTTTTAAACAAAGTTTAAAAGTTGATAGTTTTCGAGTTATAAGCGATTTAAAGTCTGAAAAACGCGAAAATACGCATTTTTGAGGCTTGAAAACACATGTAAATTATTATTTTTGAGGTTACCAAGTATCTAAATTGAAGTTTAAACATTCAACTTCAGGATTGTGAAGAGTAATCGGGGTTTATTTTAATTTAGACCGTTGTTTTTTAATTGTTAAGTATGCGCGTACACTCGATTTTTCAGCGGCCGCGGCGCTGCGCGCCATCGTGCGCCTCTATCGTACTTATGCATAGTTTACATATACTTACACATACTTACAAATAATTATTATTTATTGAGTATATATTAATTTATATCAATTGAGTTATAATATAAATTATAACTCAATTGATATAAATAAATCATAGTTACATAAAATAATTGTACAAAAGATTGTTAAATAACACACTAATATCACTCAGTAAAAGTATCTTTGTTTTCACAAAAATCAAAATCACATCCACATAATGGTACACAGTTGACCTGATTTTTCTTGCAGTTGCAAACATTAGTTTTGCAAGTCTTTTTGTATTTGCTCGGTTTCACCAGTGTTTCTGGTAATGGGTTTTGAGTTATGAATCTTGGTAATAACCCACCACTATCAGACATATAATATCCATATTGTGTAAAATCGAGAGTTTGATAGCGAAAATATATGGCATTTCGCCAAATATATGTTTGAGCGAAAGCTCTTAACAAGTGTTGGTAAAGTGTGTCAGAGGTACAAGGTATATTGGCTAGATTAATTCCTAAGCCACATGATCTGTTAAAAATTGTTTTTCTTGCATCGTTTACGGATTCTCCCATTTTGCCTATTAATTGCAAGGACAGTTAAACTGTAATGTCAAACGCACTTATTCCAAACACAGAAAGTGCTCCTAAATATAGTTTTTCTGAATCAATTAAATCCAAAGCCTTTTTTTTCGTACCTACTTTGTTTGTTGTGTCGCAGCCTGTAGGTAATTGCATGTAATTTGCGATAGTATATTGTTTTTAAACACCGCGCAACTTAAAATTAAGTTTACTAATATTAATATTTACTGCATTGTATTATTTTAATAATAATTTAAAAATATTATTTACAATTGATATAAATATATATATATATATATAGTCAATAAATAATAATTATATTGTTCAAATTTGGAAGAAACAAAAACTATATACGGTTATTACATTGCGATGATTGATTTATTTAATTAGCCCAATGACAATAATTAATACCTACATAAATAAATTATGGATAAACTTCAAGTATTTGTTCGGATTTTTTTGCGTAAGTATATGTAAACTATGCATAACTACGATAGAGGCGCACGATAGCGCGCGCTGCGGCGGCTGAAAAATCGAGTGTACGCGCATACTTAACAATTAAAAAACAACGGTATAAATTAAAATAAGCCCCTATTACTCTTCAGAATCTTGAAGTTGAATGTTTAAACTTCAATTTAGATACTTGGTAACCTAAAAAATAATAATTTACATATGTGTTTTCAAGCCTCAAAAATGCGTATTTTCGCGTTTTTCAGACTTTAAATCGCTTATAACTCGAAAACTATCAACTTTAGAGAAAAATGACAAGAGACCTTTTTTACTTAAAATAACCCAAAAAAACTAAAAAACCGTTTTACAGATTAAAAAAAAAATAATTTTTGAATTTGTTTAACAAAATTGTTTAAACAATTTCTGCCCAAAAATTTCGCCCGGCACCCTTCAGATTTGTTTAAAGGGGACATTTTTCGCCGGAATCCGCGAAGAAACCGAATCAGAAACATTTTCCCAACGGGAGCGACCTTACAGCCTGGACTAAATAGAGTATTTATAAAACGCTAATAAAAAAACTCACAATAATTATTTACGAGAATAATTCTAATAAACATAAAATTTAATAAAACGAACGTAATAATTCAAACTAAAACATACTGATTTGTTTAGTATTAAGAAGATAACCAAGTGAAGAAAAAACCGAAGTCATAATAGCAGTCCAAGGAGAACACCGAAATTCTGTCATTTTCTTTTTCGACTACCACTCAGTATCAATTGTAAAAAAATTGTAGTGTCATTTTTTATTGTCTGCTTACCTCAGTTTTAGGCGTTGGTTGGTCATGGCACTTTGAGTATTTAACAATAAAAATGCATTGTTCCTTTGAGCAGTATTCGTTTCTACGATTAATATACTAGTAGAATTATGAAATGAAATTTACTATATCTGGGAAAATCCGAAAGAATGACTAACATCTGAGTTAATCCTAATATCCAAAAAACCCAACGCAATGAAATGTGAAAAATATAGAACGATCAGCTTGATAAACACAAAAAACTAGATGATATAATAACAGGAAACCAACTGACATTGATTGTTAAACAGCATAAGGGACAATACACATCCTGCTTTACTCCTTTACTTATACTAACATTTCTGGATGTTTGTTAGTCGATTCTAATCTTGGCACTTTGACATCCATATAAGTTTCTTGTTAATCTATGGCCTTTATCATCTAAATTAATGTTCTGTAAAGAACTTTTTATTTTATTATGATTTACGCGATCAAATGCCTTTTAAAAATCGACAAATTATAGAAAATCATCTGTTTTTGGTCTTTACACTTCTTCAACAGTACTTTTAGAGAAAACAAAGCTCCTGTTGGTCTCGTTCCGGCTCTGAACCCAAATTGGTCATTACATTTTTTAAATAATCTGTTTTAATTTTAAGTACTTGGTATACTAGACCTATTAAACTGTAATCTGCTGTAACTGAAATAATCTGCTATGCAAACGACGCAATAGTACTCTCTCAAAGTGAAGATGATTTACAACGTATGTTGCACCAATCTAATATAACCGCCAGAAAATTTAACATGTTAATTTCCCCAAAAAAGATAAAATGTATGGTTACAACAGCAAATTTCCCTCCTCCTCAGTCCTAATCCCTTTTGGGATGTGATGACACCATCAGGTCTTCGCAGTTTTTTTTACGATTTCCCTTCATCCTTCTCTGTCCTGTGCTAGTTGTTCTGCTTTATGTAACCCTTGGTTAATCAATATTTTTGTTTGATCTACCCAACGGCTTGGAGATCTTTCCCTGGGTCTCTTTTCTTCAACTCTATCCTCGACTATCAGTTTTTCCATCGTGCCTGTTCTTCTAGCAATGTGTCCAAAATACTGCAAATATATCTGCTGTATTTGTTTAAGCAATATATCCTTTACTTTAAGTTGTTCTAATATCGATACATTATTGCGATGATCAATCCAGGATATTCTCAACATGCGGCGGTATACACACATTTCCAAAGCGTCCAGTTTATTTTTATCCGCTTTCTTTAAGGTCCACGTTTCGGATGCATATGTGGCTATGGGAAAAATGAGCGCGCTTACCAGCCTTAGTTTTGTGTGTTTTGTTATGCTAGAATTTTTCCAAATTGCTATCAGTTTCATCATGGTTGTTCTAGCAATAGTCAACCTTCTACGTATTTCTCTGTCACACCTCCGTCATTTGTTATTAGGGACCCCAGGTATATGAAAGTATTTACTACTTCAAAGCTCCCAATTTCTTTAATGTGTTGAAGATTATTCTGAGCTCTGTCTACTATCATGATCTTTGTCTTACTCCTATTTGGCTTTAGTCCATATGTTTTGCTTTTTTCCTTCAAACATCTTATTATGTCTTCCGTTTCTTCCTGATTTGCCGCGATTATTAAAGTGTCATCAGCATATCTCAAGTTATTGATTTTTTGACCTTCTACTGATATTCCGCCCTTCCATCCGTCTAGTACCTTTCGCATACTGTGTTTGCTGTAGATATTAAACAGAGTTGGCGAGATTATGCATCCCTGCCTGACACCTGCCTCTGTTCTGAAATGATCGGAATGGCTGTTGTTTATTTTCACTGTGCACTTATTATTTTCATATAGACTTCTAATTAGTTGAGTTAAGTGGTGGGGTGTTCCGATATCCGCTAGTATGGACCAGAGCTGCTGCCATTTGACTTTATCGAAGGCCTTTGTGTAATCCACCAAGCACATAAGCGCAGGAGTATTGAATTTACGAGTTTTTTCAATTAGCTGTCTGACATTAAGGATGTGTTTTCTTGTGCCCTTTCCTGGGACAAATCCCGCTTGTTCTTCTGATATCTGAGGCATTAGAAAAGCTTTTAATCTTTCATGTATTACATGAAGTAGAACCTTGCCTGAATGGGATATTAGGGTTACCGTTCTGTAGTTGCTGCAATCTAGCGGAGTTCCTTTTTTAAATATAGGGATGAAAGTAGATGTTGTCCAGTCGTTGGTCCACTCTCCGGTTGCCCAAATCTTTTTGCAGATCATATGCATAACATTTACTCCATCTCCAGTCTCTTTTAAAACTTCTGCGGTGATCTTGTCTGCGCCAGGAGATTTTCTATTTTTCAACTTATTGATTGCTTTTTCTACCTCTGACTTTAGAATGTTTGGAACTCTCTCTTCAGTGAACTCATCGTGATTTGCATTCTGGGGATCATCTGCATATAGACTTTGATAATATTTTCTCCATACCTCCGCAATCCCTTTGTCGTCATTTATAATATGTTGGTTTTGATCCATTATTGTTTGTGTAAATGGTTTAAATTCCCTGGATAGATATCGGACTTTGTTATATAGCTCATGGGATTCATACCGGTCTGCATGTCTCTCTAGTTCTTCGCATTCTTCATTTATATGTTTATTTTTATCCCTACATGCTCTTTTAGTTGCTTTATTCAACCTTGCTAATTCGTTTTTGTTGCTGTCGTTTTGATATATGATAGATTCAATTCTCCTTCGCCCTTCGAGAAGTTGCAACGTTCTGTTTGTCATTCAGTGTTTTCTTTTGTTGTTTTTTTTTCAGTTCTGGTTCTTTCTATAGACGTTTCTATGGCATTTCTAAATCCTTTCCACATTTCTTCAGCAAATTTACTAAGATGTAAATTGAAGCTGGAAGGTCAGAAAATAGAACAAGTGATAAAGTTTAAAGATCTAGGCATCATATTATCTAGTTACATAAAGCTCGAAACCGAAGTAGAAGATCAAGTAAATAGAGCAAACAGAGCCGCAGGCTGCCTAAATGAAACAATATAGAGAAAGAGAACTATCGGGAAAGTAACTAAATGCAGAATTTACAAAACAGTCATCAGACCAATATTAATATACACGGCAGAAACAAGACCTGACACAGAGAGGACAAAAAGGATGTCAAAAATAACAAAGATGAAAACATTTAGAAAAATTGATGGAAAGAGACTATGGGACAGAGCTAGAAGTACAGATATACGATGTAGATGCAAAGTGGAGAACATCAAGAATTGGGTAAGAAATAGAAGAGTAGAATGGAACGATCATATAAGCCGAATGACAACAAATAGAATAGTAAAGACGGCAAGAGATGGTTGCCCAAAAGGAAGACCACGAAAACGATGGAACGCGAACTTACTGGAGGCACATTGAAAAACAGACAGATTTATGTCTATATAAAAAGAAGAAAAAGAAGAAGAAACTGTAATCTGCATATCGACTGTTTGGAGCCTGTTTTATTAAGGTGATATTACTATTATTTGATAATAGATAAATAACTAAATTAAACAGAGTGAGTTAAACTACTGGTTAATACTTTCCAATATTTTCAAATTAAATATTAAGTATGACTATTAATATCTAATTACTTTTACCACCTAATGCGTTAAACGATATTTTAATCACTTAATCACTTAATTAACTCGAGAGAACTTATAGATAAGACAATTAATTGCAAGCGGTTAAATACCATTTATAAGCCTAATTAAACAAATAGTTTAAAAATACAATATTACATACAAAGGCATATTTACATTCTGTTCTAGCTTTTTCCTTTTCAGCGATCTATATGTCTTACTCTTCTTCGCTACTTATTTCTGTCCATCGTGTTTTCTTGATTTAAACTCTTAATCTCTCTCTCTCTCTCTCTCTCTCTGTCTCTCAAATCATCTGTCGCACGGTTCTTCCATCTTGTCCTCGGTTTCCTTCTACCTCCCTTTCCAAGTTCCAACAGCTCTTTGCTTCATCCCACATAGTTCTCATTTCTACGTTTTTAACCATTTTTGAGACTGTTATCGCCCAAGCTCTTTCCCTAATCACGTTCGTACTTATTATAATTTTAATATTAAATATATAAATATGTATATATCTATTATTATCAATTTATTGTTAGTCAAACGTACATCAAAATGCAAGATCTTCTTCATCATCCGAAAAGTCCAAGTCCACGACATCATTTATAACATGTTCGCTTTTCATACAATAATTTTCAACTTTTGTGAGATTAGCACAAACGTTGTTTCAATTGTTGTTTCAAGTAGTAACTTCAAATTTTTTTCCTGTTAATATCTACACCTCTAATTCAAAACTTACGTTTCAGGCAGCCATTACGTATTTTACCATATTTTTTATATTGGATTTATCGCCGAGTGATAGCAAGGTAGACGTAACGTTCTGCTAAAATTTGGTCTATTATTAAGTTCACAAACTGGATACGTGTTATGTAGTTAAGCTACAATATAAAAAATATTTCTTTCATTTAGCTCCCTCAGCATTCCCTGCTTCTGTACGAAATAGAAACGTGGACATTGAAGGCGGAAACTCTATCAAAACTTCAGGCTTTTGAGCTATGCTCATACAGAAGGATCTTGAAGATACCATGGACAGATATAGTCACCAATTAAGAAGTACTGCAGAGGATGAACATAACTGCGGATTTAGTCAACATCGTGAAGGGCCGTAAGCTGCAGTACTTGGGACATATAATGAGAAATCATGGCAGATACGAGCTACTTCAATGCATTTTACTAGGTAAAATTGAAGGAAAAAGGGCCCCAGGACGAAGAAGAATATCCTGGCTTGCTAACCTGAGAGCATGATATAGAAAGACATCTACACAGCTATTTCGTATATCAAACCAACAAGGTATCATAACCAGAATGATCGCCAACGTTCGGAACGGACAGGCACCCTAAAAAGAAGAAGCATTTCATCTTTGTGCTCCGAAAAATTTGGAATGGGATCTAAGAGTGTATTATGAAAAAACTGAGTATAGATTTCGTCACAATATATATTTGGTTGTTCCTCTTTTTTGTAGTTTTTTTTTTAACTTAAATATTCCCTTTTTTGCTTTAATATTGTATTTATCCACACTGGTGGATGTGTGCTTGTGCTTGACCAATGTGGCGGAGACGAAACACTTTTCTAACTCAGGCTACTGCAACCAAACTCTAAGTAGCCCAAAGAAGAATGGAATGCTCTCTACTTGTAGTGACTCTCAGACATAGGGTTAGAAACAGAAAAAATAGAAGAAGGACAGGCGTCACCGTGTCATAGAGTGCATAGCATGACTGAAGTGGAAGGGAACGGGCTATGTAGGCAGAAGGAATGACGGGCGGTGGATTAAAAAAATTATAGTATTGAGACCACAAGCTGACAGAAGAAGCAGAGGTAGATCACATACACCATGGGTAGACGAGTCAAAATAGTCGCTGGGAATTTTCCGAAGGAAACTCAAGACCGACAAAACTGGAAGAACTTAAGGGTTTATCTTTGGACTTTTTTGACAGGCTAGATGATGATGGTTGTATTTATCCATTAAAACTTTCCTGTTATCGTCAGTTTTTTTTTCATCCAAATCTCATTTAACCAATTTTCCAAACGCGTCTATTTTTCTATTGAATTTTACTCGTTTTTATCTTATTAGCAGCACTATATGGATGAAATCCGCTAAGCCACACACGCATGTTTACAGTTCTTTCATACTCTTGAATATTTTTTTTTACCTTCAAGGTAAGCTAATCTTTAATCAAGAGTTCTTTCAATTTTATATTTTTAATGGTGTTATTTGAATTTGTTATATATATTTTTTTATTAAAAACGGTATTAATCGCAACACTACTATCGCATTGAACTTTTTCTTATATTCTTGAATAGTTTCTTTTTCATACCATATTTTCCAAGAAATCTACGTTAGGAAAAATAATAGTCATTTAAAAATATTCAGTACAAACTTTAAAATGGTTATTTTATAAGTTAGTTTAAGTCGTTTCAACTTTTGCACATATCTCCATTTTATTGTTTTATCAAATATATAAGTCTTTTTCTTTTTAATTGATACGCCTATGCCAATTTCCTCCTAATATCCTGCGTCACATTTCGATACAAACAAAATTGGAAACTTACCTTTCCCTCTTCACTGGCCGTGTCTTCCCCGTTAGAAATTCTCTGAGAGGAGTTGGGAGGCGGAAGAGGCAATTCCCTTAGGGTAGCATAATCGCCGTCGTCTTGGTCCATTCCTGGGATGGTGCTCCTTCTCACGCTGCTCTTTGTGCTGGAAACAATAAGAGAGAAATAAGGTAATGTTAGGGGTGGTTTCTGACAAGACAGACGGACAGGTTGCGACAAGACATGGGTTGACTGGCCGTCATAAGTTAAGATAACTTCTTGGCTTTGGCCGTTCAAAAGAACGGCCGAATTAGAACGATTATAACCAAAAGAAAATATTGATTTGCCCTCTTATATGTCTTTTTCTTGCTATGCTATGATGGATGGTACATAAAAAATTACTTTATGGATATATATCGAAATATAAATAATTACTTTTTTAACTAGTTTTTTATTGATATAAAATATATCCTGTATATGCGAGCATGATGAATTTAAGTATAAAAACATAAGAAAATTCTTTGAAAGTTATTAGATTATTGTTGTTTGACGTTTTGATTTCCACTTTGGTATCGTTTTCAAAAAAGATTATTTTAAAAAATAATGAGGTGTTGTTATAACAAAAAGTTGTCTAGCGCTTACGTTTTTTCAAATTGACGAGTGACTTAGTTTATCCTGAATCTTGTAGAAAATATCCACTTTTTTAGTTGAAAATTATACTCTAGTTGAAAGGCTAGTGTTTTTGCCCTCAAGATATCAAATTTCAATTATTTCGTGTCTTTGTGTATTATTTGTTTGGATATTTTGCGTATTATGTATAATTATAAATAAAGTGTATCCCAATTTCTATTAATCCGCTTATGTTGGTATATTTTTGTTGCTGACTTCTTCTTTTAGTATTGGCAACCAGAGCCTGGTTACATTCTACTAATGGGTTTGCTATACATTTTTCTTCATTAAGTGGGATGAGAGGTGCTTCTTTGATTTTGAACCCCATAGACATCGATGTATTTACAGGATTTTTTTATAGATGCAGTTCTTTTATTTCTCTTGTGTGTTGTTAGGTTTGGTTTTGGACAGAATAGACCTCAGTGTATTGGTTATTTTGCTATTTTCTATACAATTTCTTTCTATCTAGTTATAATATCTTTAAATCCCCAGTTATAAGCATTTCTAAATTACTTATTGCGATTTTTGGTAAAACCTTTGTAAGCAGGTTTTTTTTTCCTAAAATATGTTTTCATTGGAGCAGATGTTTTGGGCTGTGTGATATCATAATTTGATAATTTCCTTTTTAATGTTTTCGTTGTGTTTGAGTAGTAATTCTCTTCTTGGACTGCGAAATCCAGAACAGTCCAACTAGCGACCGGTATCGGTGCACCAGGTGGTCGCCGGACTCCGCTGCCAGACGATGAAAGGTGTAACAATAATTCCTAGTTGCTGCACCTTTCTCGCTACCCCTCGTCCTTAATTCTTCCTCCCACTAAATCTATATCACCAGGAAACAACCTCCATTCACTCAAAAACCGACGAAACCAGCAAAAAAACCCCAATTCAAAGTGTGAGACAACGTGCTGAAGATGAATGGCCACTTGACATAAACACAGTCACACGGTTCCCTCTGAAAACCAGTCGCCATCCGATTTTAATTTAGTCCAGGCTGTGAGGCCGCTCCCGTTGGGAAAATGTTTCTGATTCGGTTTCTTCGCGGATTCCGGTTCAAAAATGTCCCCTTTAAACAAATCTGAAGGGGCTCGGGCGAAATTTTGGGCAGAAATTGTTTAAACAATTTTTTTAAACAAAGTCCAAAAATAATTTTTTTTTTAATCTGGAAAACGTTTTTTTTAGGTTTTTTGGGCCATTTTAAACAAAAAAGAAGTCTCTTCATTTTTCATTTTTCTCTAAAGTTGATAGTTTTCGAGCTATAAGCGATTTAAAGTCTGAAAAAACTCGAAAATACGCATCTTTGAGGCTTGAAAACACATATGTAAATTATTATTTTTGAGGTTACCAAGTGTCTAAATTAAAGTTTAAACATTCAACTTCAAAATTGTGAAGAGTAATCGGGGCTTATTTTAATTTAGACCGTTGTTTTTGAATTGTTAAGTATGCGCGTACACTCGATTTTTGAGCCGCCGCGGCGCCGCGCGCTACCGTGCGCCTCTATCGTACTTATGCATAGTTTACATATACATACAAATAATTATTATTTATTGAGTATATATTTATTTATATCAATTGAGTTATAATATAAATTTCGTGTAAAGTCTAATAATAGTTACATAAAATAATTGTACAAAAGATTGTTAAATAACACACTAATATCACTCAGTAAAAGTATCTTTGTTTTCACAAAAATCTAAATCACATCCACATAATGGTACACAGTTGACATGATTTTTCTTGCAGTTGCAAGCATTAGTTTTGCAAGTCTTTTTGCATTTGCACGGTTTCCCAACCCACCACTATCAGACATATAATATCCATATTGTGTAAAATCGAGAGTTTGATAGCGGGAATATATGACATTTCGCCAAATATATGTTTTAGCGAAAGCTCTTAACAAGTGTTGGTAAAGTGCGTCAGACGTACAAGGTATATTGGCTAGATTAAATTAAATTTTTCAGCCACACTGTCTTTTCGTCGAAGAGCAGCATTTTGTATTGTTATGTAAAAATCTACTTTAGGTTTTTGCACTAACTTAATATTGTTGATGTTATTACAAAAAATACAAACTAAATTTTCTTCGGTAAGTTTTCATTTAAGAAGAGGTACGGAAAAAGACATTTTAAATCCATTCACAATTTTTTTAATAACACATTAATAATATAATACTCTTTTAATGGGCATTAAACAATAGTCTTCCTAATGATCGTTTAAGTAATAACAAATCAAGTATGAGCGTGTGATTATTAAACAGGTAAAAACTTGCATTTTTGCGATAGTATATTGTTTTTAAACACCGCGCAATTTAAAACTAAGTTTACTTACTTACTTACTTACTCCGTGGCGTTACAACCCTTCGTGGGTTTTAGCCGACTCGACAACATACCTCCACTGTTTTCTGTCTTGAGCAACCTCCATCCAATTCTCCACGCCCATAGTGCTTAGGTCTCCTGCTATATTATCTCGCCACCGAAGACGAAGGCGTCCGCGTGGTCTCCTTCCAGTTGGGACTTCCTCCCACACCAGTCTTACTGTTCGTTCGTCAGAATGTCTTCTGAGGTGTCCTGCCCATTGGAGTCTTCTGGACTTTATTTCTTTTATGATGTTGGCGTCTGGATAAAGTTCTTCAAGCTCTTTATTAGTTCTTATCCTATATTGTCCTGATGCTTCATCAAGCACCGGACCAAAGATCTTCCTTAGGATTTTTCTTTCCCAAACACGTAGTCTCTCTTCATTTGCCTTTGTTATCGTCCACGTTTCGCTTCCATACATCACAATGGGTCGTATGATTGTTTTATAGACCTGTATCTTCGTACGTCGTGTTAGTTGTTTTGATTTTATAAGGTTTTGGAGGGCAAAAATACATCTGTTGCCGGCCTGAATCCTGTTGTTTATTTCTTGTGATCCGTTATTGTCTTCAGTTATTGTTGTTCCAAGATACTTGAGTTCTCTAACGCGCTCAAAGTTAAAGTCATCGTTGGTAATGTTCTGACCGATTCTGTCTCTGCTTTGGTTATTGCGGCTCATATACATATATTTCGTCTTGTTTTCGTTGATTTGGAGCTCCATCTTCTCTGCTTCCTTCTCAAACCTTACGAAAGTCTCCTTCATCCTTAATCGTAAACTTAATAAATTAAGTTTACTAATATTAATATTTACTGCATTGGATTATTTAAATAATAATAATTTAAAAATAGTATTTACAATTGATATAAATAAATATATACTCAATAAATAATAATTATATTGTTCAAATTTGGAAGAAAAAAAAACTATATACGGTTATTACATTGCGATGATTGATTTATTTAATTAGCCCAATGACAATCATTAATACCTACATAAATAAATTATGGAAAAAACTATGTTAAACTTCAAGGATTTGTTAGGGTTTTTTTTTGCGTAAGTGTATATGTAAACTATGCATAAGTACGATAGTAGCGCACTCTAGCGCGCCGCGCCGCGGCGGCTGAAAAATCGAGTGTACGCGCATATTTAACAATTAAAAAACAACGGTCTAAATTAAAATAAGCCCCGATTACTCTTCACAATCTTGAAGTTGAATGTTTAAACTTCAATTTAGATACTTGGTAACCTCAAAAATAATAATTTACATATGTGTTTTCAAGCCTCAAAAATGCGTATTTTCGCGTTTTTCAGACTTTAAATTGCTTATAACTCGAAAACTATCAACTTTAGAGAAAAATAACAAGAGACCTTTTTTGTTTAAAATGACCCAAAAAACCTAAAAAAAAACTTTTTTTTATTTTAACAATTTCTCGTGGGAACAGTATAGAACACGAAGTAACAAAGAAAAGGAAGATATGACCTTATTAACAGGGTAAACTTAGGGAGCTTTTAGAATTACCTTGAGAAGATAGAGATTATGTCGAACGAAGAGGTCAAAAGGGCCAAACTTGCAAGTTAAAAGTATAAAAATTGGTGGAAAAAGGTAAAGATTTTTTTATGACAAATGTTCGGTGATCAAGGCTAATATCATTGGGGCTCAAACCGCACTAATATCGATAAGGCGAAGCAAAGGGCAAAAGACGCCATAGTCAGGTAACAGTACTTCACCCGCCAATGTCAAGAATAAGTCAAGAAAGAAGCTTTTCTTCGTAAAGGCCCTATACTCGTTAAGGTGGCGGTAGTATATGCAGAGTTTTTCCAAATAGAACCCATAGTCCAAATGGAACCCATAAAGTTTAAGGCTGTGGAAACTTCTACTTTAACGGCTCTGAAGAGAGCAACAGGGGACTTCACGTAAAAAAGGCTCGCAAAGAGTACATTCAGGACAGGATACCTGGTAATAACCTGTATGCTCGCGCAGAATGGCCCAAGGCAATAGTTCCCAGTTTAAAACCTTGGGAAGTCGCAATCCTCCAGGCTAAAGACGAGAGCAAATTACCCAGGCCGTGTGCTTGCATAGTCTAATATATCAGATGAAAAGGGAACAGAGAAAAAGAAAAAAAAGAAAGCTTATTATTGCTCAATGAGGCTCTTCCCGGCTCATCTACCAACATTACACTTGCGGTAATGCAGTTTTATACAAGAAGGCCTATTAAGGCAGACTGGTAGCTGACTACCAAAATTACGAGGTCCCAGAGGGTTAGGTGGGCTATAAATAAAATTACATCAATAAAAGTCCTCTGAAATAGATAGAATATATATTGCTTCTGGAATATTTACCACTTATAAGGCAAAAGAGCCATCCTTTAGGCTATCCTGCAAGAAAAAACATTTCGAAAGCGAGGTCTAAGAAGAAGAAGAACATTTTAATTGAAAAACCTCAAAATCTAGTTCAATACAACATCTGTGCAGCTGTTCCGCGCTGCTAGATAAGATACAGATTGCCATGATGATCGCCAACATTCGTAACGGATAGTTAAATCAAGAAGAAGAATACGGCAAAAGGTAAAGGTCACCTATATACCGAAAGTCGGTAGGGTAATGGAGCAAATGATAAAGTAATACAGACCAATGAGCATCCTCATTTCTAATAAAACTTTAGAAAAGGTCCTAGGTGCATAGGTATATCAGAGATGAACGACAGGAGAAAAAACCACTCAGCGATCGTCAATACGCGTTTCAGACAGAAAAGTCGACAGAAATGGAGCTGGACGATTTTAGTAAAATGCTTTTAAAGTCATTGAAGAACAAGAAAGCGGTAAGAATCTTCTTAGACGTGAAAAGAGCGTTTATTCGAGTCCGTTACGAAAGCACTTTAAAAAAGGCATAAGAAGATGCGTGTGAGCCACTAATTGACCCAGAGCCTTGCTTAGGAGTTACGAACCCTTGAAAAGTTAAAAACCTTTGATAAATGAGTGCAATAAGTCTCTGGAATGGTGAAGAAATGCACCAGAACAAAGACAGGCTAAATTTCATTAAAGAACATTCAGCCTGGAAGATTGTCTGGATGATAATGATACTACTTACTAGACACTGTAGGGTCAATAAGCATTTGAGTCGTGTGGGCCTGAGGAGAAGCTACTTGTCGAAACTGTCTAGAAGCAGAGGAAACCGCGCTGCACATCTTGTTTGCACATATGTATAAAAAGAACTTCGTAAAAATGACAGCGCTGGATAAGGAGCTTTAAGTGACAAAGTGGAGCACAATAGATCTGTAAAGGTCGCAGTATGTCAGGCCAAAAGAAATCCCAGTTCTGGTTTCCAATCTTATCTAACATAAAATGGTAATTTAAATATCTGTTTGTGTGGGTTGGTTTTCTGTAAACTTTGGTTGCATGTCTTATGTTTTGTTTTATGATTAGCACATCCAAAAAAGAAAGTGTCTTTATTCTGTTTAATTTGTATTTCGAGAACAATTTTCGAAGTCGAAATTGAAACGTTAAATTGTAGAAACATATATGGTATGCACCCAGTAAATCTGAACAAGTTGGAACAGGGTTGCAGAATTATGGAATTGTTATCATTAACGAATTGAAGAGATACCATAAACCAATTGGCAGTTTTACGACTGGTTTTTAATAGACGGCTTTCGAAATACAAATAGGTATAACCGTGGTATAAAATTAGGAACTTTTTAAACGAAAATTTAAATCATAATAACAGATAAAATCATTACTATTTAAATGAACAATAAAAAGATAAAATCATGTTCAAAACTTTGTGAATATTTTGTGAATAAAATTACGTCATACAAAGTTTCATATAAATAACCAGATAAAAAACGCTTTTACCATTGGTGAAGGGTTTTTTGCCAGCTGCATTTGATATTATATAAACTACATTGAGAAAATACAATTTTCCAAACAATTGCAGACATTATATGTATTATATGGTGCTCTTCCCCATTGAATCAGTTGAATAAAGTAATACATAGCAATAAAGATGCTCATTTAATTACCTATAATCGAATTTAAGATGGTAAGTTAATCATAGAAGAATTATTGTTCTTCAAATCAATACAAATTAAATTGGCAGTATTGGAATTTTTTGTTACCACACATGATTTTCTAAATGAGACAAAAATAAAGCGAGAAAATTGCATCAAAATATGCACCGCTGATGTTTAGGTATGCGTTTGTGTTTGAATAAAAAATTGTTATAAAAATAAACACTAAATATTACACGCATAATCTTTATTGCGACTATAAATTCAGCTAATTGTTAAACCCATGATTAAAATTTTTACGCCTTTTATTAAAAAAAAAAACAAATTCTCGGTAGAGTTAAATCAAATGAACACATACCGCATGTTCATACCAACATCAAAGCTGTTTTAAATCTGAGTGGCAATGGACTATTTGTTGGTTTCATAATTATTACCGCAGCTTCATTTTGTAATCTCCACTACAAAACACATACACACCGCAATGATGGTTTTGATCTTTAACCAATAAAATAACTGTGTTGTGATTTTGCTAAATACTGATCGATTCGTATAGCTTATATTAATAGAGAAGTTAGAGAATAGTTTATTCGAATAATTATAGATAAAATTAATTGCTTAATATATTCCAACAAAAAGCGTTCTATAAAAGATAACGAAAAAAAAAACAAGTAATTATTCTTAAAATAAGGAGAAATCAGAGAAATTAGAAAAAACTAAAATTTAAACAATTACAAAATAGTCAGTAAATATTTGTTTATTCAAAGAGTATTTTAACTGTATCATTTCGACTTAAATTTCAAAAAAGTACGCTAATCTTTTCTTTTGTAAATAGCTCAATAGAGTACGGTAGGACAATAGATGAGTATTTCCGATATCTGTGACGTCAGGTACCAATTTTCTTTTTCTATCCCGTCACGTAAAAACAAATCATTAATAGACAGTCGCAAACCAGCCGTTGTAAGATACAAGAAGTCGTAGCATCGTCATTCTCGTGAAAGACTTGAAAGAGAAGTCGAAAATTAGTGGTGCAAAAGGCACAAATTTTGGGAGGTAGTACATGTACTTAGTCGACAACTATATCATGACTCAGAAGGTTTAGAAGTTATCTCAATCAACAAATTCTCGGAAAATGAGTGGAAGCTGCAGTATCGTAACAAGTTGCTGCATATCTAGCCAAAAGATACCCAAGAAGCTGGAAGATAAAGTAAAGGTGTAACGAAGATATTTTGCCTACCACATAGGGTAGGCAGAAAATTGGGGACAGAAATTATGGGGGTGGAGATAGGACAAGCAAAATAATCGAAACATATGCGAACGGCACTCAGGGTTTGTTAGGAGAGCTGGAATCGTGGATAAGTAAATAGTAAGGGGGTTGGATTAGGGAAACTACAAAAAAATGGAACAAAAGGTCATGAATCTCTTGGAACAAATAAAAACAAAACGAAACAGGAAACACCTCTAGTAATTAAAAAAGGACGCCACTTCGAGGCGCCTAATTACACCTAGTACAACAGCTAGTTGTAACTAAGGATATAATTATTAGAAAAGCAAAACATACCTTTTTAAAATAAAACTCAAAAAAGGGTTAGTTAAAAAATAAACAAAATGTTAAGAAAACAATTTAACATTTATTGTGTCTTACTACAAAGTCAAACCCTAAAATTTTACAATTTATTAATTATTATAAATCCTTTAAATTTTAACGAAAGCAATTATTATAATTATTAGAAAAATGTCTGTCTTTACTTTAAAATTAATACATGAAAGTTACTTGAATTTCACTTGATCACACATTAAATTTTCTGGAATCATAACTGCAACTATAACGCGGGTTGAACTCTCTGGACACGAACACACTAACGGAAGGACTGCATCTCAGACTGCGAATTGGACTGACTATTAAGTCGGCATTGAACACAAAAACTTTTCTCCTTCAAAAAAAACTGGTACAGGTAGAATTGGGCTCCAATTACCATTAAATTGCTACTATTAACCGCTACTATAATTATGTTCCATAACATAGGACGAAGAACAAAAGGACATTACAAATTTGATGAAAAATTTGGACTCAAGCTAAAATGTCTGCCTCTGGCAGCCATTCTAACGAGGATGGTGAAATTATCTTTAAAATTCGTTCACATAACTTGAAATAAACAAAACACTCGACAAGAATATTTATTCAAAACGCAGTACATCGGGCGGCTTAAATCAAAGATGTATCGAGAGGAAAATACACAGTTGCGAAATAAATAAACAACTCTAAAATGATTTATATTAACTCGAGTCGCCTTAGAAGGAATTGAAAATACTTTTTGCGTATTTTAACTTGTACGAGAGGAAACTGAAATACATTAAAAATACTCTTCGATTTTTCAAACATATATGAGGAGATTTCAATATATTACATATACATATACAATAACGAAATATACGAACAATACACTGAACCAACACTAGCACAATACACTAGACTGCAGAGATTACGATGGGCAGGGCATGTGGCCCGCATGCATGAGAACAGAATCCCCAGAAAATTACTAAACGCAAGAATGCAAGGAAAAAGACCTGTTGGAAGACCAAAAAAGAGATGGGAAGACGAGGTAGATGAGGATGCCAAAAATCTCCTAAAAACGCGTTCATGGAAAAGAACAGCAGTAAATAGAGATGTTTGGAGAGGTTTAATGAAGGAGGCCCGGCTTGGGCTGTAGTGCCATTGGATGGATGGACATATACGAGGGGATTCCAATATACACAAAAAAATTACCGGTAGTACTATATGAGCCTTATAAGCTCATATAGTACTACCGGTAAAGGTCTAAAGCAAAAATATCAGATTGTATTAGTGTGCGTAACGTTATACCGATACTTTATCGTAGTTTTAGTTTGCAGTCATTTTTCATAAGTTGTAGTATATGTTATATTTTTCAGTATTATTTATCTTTCTTAACGTATCCCTTTGTTAGGTTTTAGTTTTGTAAATTAAAATCACCTCTTTTGTATACTTATTGGTCTAGATTTAGGCCTTTCAGTAAGCAGTCTCGCTGATAAATTACGTGTACAGCTAATAACCAATTCTCAGTGAGCCAGCAATTATAGAACCTCTTATTAATTAATAATTTTATACACATGGGGGTCCATTTACTGGGCAGCCAACAAACATCTAAAAATTAAGACTTTACATACCACAATATATATCACCAGGAGGCATGAATGCTTATGACCTGTTTTGCTCTATATTTGCAGTACCGTAATAAATTAAAAATGTTTCATCATACATTTGCCAAAATTGTCGTTTTTTCACACCTTTTATTACCTTTTTACATCTAATTAATGATACCTATAAGCATATATGATACCTATAATGCCTATTATAGCATAGATACGCTGCCAAACCATTGATCCTATATTAGGGATCAGGGATGTGGCAAATAAATATGATAACTCCTTTATCATTTATTGATTATATGCTTTTCTACGATAACCATTGTATCACAAATTTATCTTTGTTTTGTTTGCATATCCGAGGTTATAGGATAAATATATATGCGTAAGAAGAGAATGACTGCACACACAAAAGTTGAGTGAAGTGGGCATGTATTAATATACGTTTGATTGTCTGGTCAGATCAAAAGAGAAAGAGAGTAAAGGAGATTTATATTAAGCTCTGTATCTTTAAGGTTTTTAGATTTACCTCTTTAACCGATTACATACAAAAGAAGAACAGTTTGACGTGATAGTTACTTTAGGCATAAGGGAAAGGGAAGATGACTTAAACGATGAAAAAACAGTGGACGAGATTACATCAGAGGACAAAAGTTATGTTCGGTTATCTTTTTATAATTGACTTAATATTGGGCTGGTTCGGGTAGTTGGTGCAAATTGCGACGAGAATCTGACGCGACCTATGATTACAGCCTGTATATCTATTATGTTATTTTTTTAACAACACTCTTTATAAAATCAAAATCTACGCACCTAGGAGGCAAAAGATTAAAAAAAATATCAAAGGATGCCACTTTTGTCAACGATAAACTTTTTCTAGGTTCAATCGCCCACCTGCTTAAACTTTTGAGCTAATTTTTTTACTTTAATATGCTCCCATAAAATATAATTATTTGGATCATCTTCTGGTCTGGTGGTACACCAATACATACCACAGATCAAATTATCTAACCCTCTTTTTAAAAAGTTTCTTAATTTCGCGTATTAGTTAGAGTGTCCAGAGGCAACGAAATTTATGATAGATATTCTCTCCAAACTTTGAGTATCGTTCCATTAGAACGAGTCTGACACGTGTCCCTTTGCGACTGCTTTTGGTTTTAGCGTGTTTTTCTTCTAATTTCCCGAAACATCGCTTAAAAATATAAGAAAAACATGAAAACAAAATTGTCTAATGATAAATATTGAACGCATCTGACGACTCAAACATTTCGGAAAAACGACTGTGACAAAACTCATAGATAACCAGCTAATTTTTTTAACATACTTTTAATAACAGCAGCAAAAACAGCTTTTCATATTGTCTGATGAAAGTTGTTTTCCGATTTTTCTTTTTGAAGTGGTCGATTTTATCACTATCAAAAAATTTATTAATAACCGTCAGACATTGAAAAGGTATATGTAGAAAATTAGTACATATTTACCAAATGGTACAAGTCTCTGACAGATATATTGCGACATATCTAGAGTCTGACAACAAAAAGTAATTTTATAGCGGTAACGGACCCACATTCTCGTTTGTAATAATATATTAAGGATTATAATAATTATTATAATCTCTGCAGTATTGTTATTTTAACAATCAATATTTAACTTTTTCGAAATATTATAAATAAAAATACTTTATAATAGAACAAAGGTTAAATAAATTTCAAGTATTAAACACTCACCTTAAAAATGGGACATATGTTAGATGTCTCGAATTTCCTAAACCTGTTGTCCAATTTTAGTGATTTTTTTTAGTATGTTATAGATATATTATTTAAGAATATCGATATAATAATATTGTTGCTAGACAAGACAATGCCATTTTATACCGGGTGTAACAATCATACTGTGTTTTTTCCTTAAAGTTCTGAACACTCTGTGGGATATTCTAGCATATATAAAATATTGAAATTAAAACTCAATTATAGCCTAAGGCTTTCTTAACATTTTCTTTTTTGATTCATTTGCTTGTGTTTGATAAAAAAGTTAAGTACTTTAACAACTAGCCATGTTTTTCATCAATAAATGCTCATTTTCTGCTTAGTTTCACCGGCATATTTAAAGGAACAACCATAAAATCTAAGTATTTTCTCTCTAGTCTACATATTGTTAATATTGTTTAGATAATATAATAATACGAATGTTGGTGAAGTATTTTCAATTTATATTACAATGGTAATACAACATGAAACCTGTTTAAGAAGAAATAAAACACAAGATGTCAGACTCAAACAAAATACGGATTTTAAACACATTTTTTAAACACAACTTTATTGTAAAGTTTGAACTTAAATTGGTGTTTTTATGCATTTTTTTGGCTTTAATAGCGTGTGTTTCTCCCACGAGCCCTTACAACTGCAGTTATTCGTCTTCTCATACTTCTGATGACACTATCGATCAGTTGTTGAGGCAGTCTCTCCTATTCCTCAATCACAGCAATTCTGACTTCCTCTCTGTTTTTAATAGCAGGAACCCGTGCCCTAATTTTTCTACCTAGCATGTCCCACACATGATCTATCGGGTTCAGGTCTCGGGAACAAGCTGGCCAATTCATCTTGTTATACCCACTTGTAATAAGAAATCTCTTACACAGCCTGCGACGTGTGGGCTCGCATTATCCTGTATTAAAATAAAATTTTCGCCAATATATGGTGCAAAAGGTAGCACATGGTCTTGGAGAATATCTCTGATATACCTATCTGCTCCATCATCAATCACCACTAACTCTGTTTTTGCTCCCAAACGTATACCGCCCCACACCATAATTTGAACCTCCACCAAAAGGTACGGTCGTAGTATAATTGAAAGTGGCATTTCATTCTCTTTGGCGTCGATACAATCTTTCTCTACCGTCGATGTAATTTACACAGATACGGCTCTGGTCCGTAGAGAAAATTTGACTCCAGTGGTTATCATTCCAATTTTGATGTACTCGACCAAATTGTAGTCGTGCTAAACGATGGTGTCTCTGGAGTCTTGGAGCTTTTATTGACACATATGACTTGAATTGATCATCTACAGTCGTGGTTAAACGTTTTCTACCTTGTCCCCTTCTTCTTTCATACCCCCCGGTTTGTCTTCAACGATTTACACAACGATGGATGGTTGATGGTGATTTACCAAATATTTTAGCATAATTCTTGTACGTTCGACCATTTCCGACCATTGTTACGGCCCTAGCAATATCAGTCGGTATTAAATCACCCATTTTTACTTACTCTTTGTAATAAGAACGCCACTGATTAGAACAAATCAAAAGAAAAATCACATCCAACAAACTTAAACAAATTAACTTATCAATTAAATATAAGTTTGTACTTGTTATCAACAGACAGAACGACTGTAAAATGTAAAACACAATACAAATAAACAAATTAATTTGACATTTTGACATTTAAGACTTTCTTGTGACAAGGAGCATTCAAAGCTATGTAGATATAGTTTATAAAATACAAATATAAAGAAATATTGCATTAATAACTTGTTCCTTTAAATTGTCGGTATGTGTATTAAATTCTTAACTTTTCGAAGCCTATTTTGGGCTTGTTTATTAAACTAAGCAGAAAATGAGGATTTATCGATGAAAAACATGGTTAGTTGTTAAAGTACCTTACTTTTTTATTATCAAACACAAGCGAATGAATCAAAAAAGAAAATGTTAAGAAAGCCTGAGGCTATAATTGAGTTTTAATTTCAATATTTTATATATGCTAGAATATTCCACAGGGTGTTCCAAACTTTAACGAAAAAAACACAGTATGATTGTTAGACCGGTATAAAATGACATTGACCTGTCTAGCAACAATATTATTACATCGATATTCTTAAATAATATAACTATAACATACTAAAAAATCACAAAAATTGAACAACAGGTTTAGGAAATTCGAGACATCTAACATGTTCCATTTTTAAGGTGTTCCGTTAATTTTGTCGGTGAGTGTATTAAAAATATTATTAACCGTATAAAACAAATTCAAAACTGTTTAAATTCGGAAAAAAACATTACATTTTTCTTTTTTATAAAATTATAAATAAAATGGACTGTCTATTAAGGTATGATTAAATAAATATCAAATATTGCATTAAAAAATATAAATTAATTTATATAAAAATTGTTGTACATTTAAAGAGTCACTGATCCTCCGAGTCTGGGGGTTGGGTGTGGGTCTAAGGACCATACCCTAAAAAAACAGCATTGTTACGGGAGCTAAAAAAAACACAAACCGGACGGACCTTATATAGACGATCTGGCAAATGAAAGAAGGATATTCCGCAGCAGCATTGAAATGCCTCTTAGATATTCTTAACAAATATAATATACAAATAACAGCTATACAGAAGGTTCGATGAAAATGGATCTGTAGAGAGGACTGTCCAGAAGAATTTGAATACAAAATACTATAGCTATCATCAAATGCAACATATCTTTGGTTTAGGTTTTTTATTTAGCAAAAAAATTGGTAACTTATTAATAGATTTTAACGCTATAGATTATAAAATATGTGTTCTAAGGATACGCCGAACATTCTTTAACTACAGTCACATAAATGCACATGCTCCAGCCGAGACTAAAACAAACAGAAAAAAAAAAGAATTCTATAAGAAATTAAAACAAAAATTTAGACAATGTCATCATGTCAGATAATAGATGATTATCCTTGACGACAAAAAATCATTAAAGAATTCAAAGAAATGAAAAAATTAATTAGAAAACACTAACATAGAAAATTTAAAAAAACAAGTTAATACAAAACGAAAAGTTTTCAAGCTAACCAAGTATAATAATAACGAATAATGGTATTGTTACGATAAATTCTGACCCAAAACCTTTAACATATTTATTACTAATATTCTCAATCATTCACGTATTTTCTAGGTAATACCTACCTGACACACGATGGGTCCCCCTCCGCTATAAAAACAACAACCGAACTTACTGGAGACGAGCCGATGTAAAAATTGTTGTTCAGTTTTGAGACCATTCGCCTCTCTGTCTAGTCGAGAAGGCCATCGACTTTTCTAGTATAACAGTATTGGGTATATAACGGGACCTTTTTGGAGAAAACGGACAGTCAGAAAAAGGTTAGCGATCGCGTTTTAAAATGTAACGCACGTATAGATAAATTATGTAATTATTAGTCAAATAAATTGTTGTACAGTGGTTTAATAAATTGATATAAATTATCGTGTTGTAGTAGATTAAAATAAGAACAATAAATTAGAATTAATAAAAACATTATAGTATCCTTTTGAACAACAAAGTAGAAATACTGAAAAGATGGCAGGAAAATTGTAGTACTTCTTAATGAAGAAAGTAGAGATGATATAGAACTAGAACAGGAGAAAACTGAGCTACCAACTTAACCAACTTTCGAAGAAATTAATGAAGCAATTCAGTCTATAACCAGAAACAAGTCACCCGGAGCAGATAACCTACCCGCAGAAATATTTAAGTGTGGTGGTCAAACATTTGTAATCCACTTTCACAATCCACATTTTCGTTCTTAACAAGGCATATAAAATTTTGTCGCTGATACTTAAGGAACGATTCGCAGAGTATACTGACAATATAATAGGATCATAAAAAAGAAACTTTTTGAGAAACAAATCTACCATTGTCACGTATCATCCATCAGACAAATGTTAGAAAAAATGCTGATTAACTCACAGAAAACTAATATATATGCTATATCAAGAATGCAACAAAAAACTTGTTGAGAGTTGCAAACACGAAACTATAGAAACGGTGAAAGAGTTCTACCATTTAAAATCATTGCAAAGACAACTTATCCAAAGGAATAAGAACAATAATATTCGTGGCAAGCCGCTGTTATTATGGCATAGGCCCTCAACTAAGAGCGAGAAATATGTCAAAAGCAACAAAGTGCAAACTTTATAACAATAATATGCAAAGTGCTCACTCACATATTGAAAACATGGGCTATCACAACCCGAGATGAAGAGTAGTTAGACAACCCGTAGTTAGCGGACAGAGTCTATGGAGAAGGTGATATAATTTCGAATTTTATACACTTCTTTGTCATGTAGATTTCGTGGAAACTATCAAAATAAACACCCTAAGATGGATAGGCCACGTTTTACGGATGGTTGGAAATGATCCTTCTAAAACAATCTAAATAGGCCGATCGGAAGAAGAAGAAGGGGCGACATAAACTTAGGTATTTGGACAATGTGCAGGACGATTTAAGGGGAATTGGAGTAAGAGGAGGGAGAAGACAGAGACTCAACAGGGAAGGATGGAAGAATATTTTGAGGCAGGCCAGGTCTCACGAAAGCTGTAGTGCCAAATGATAATGATATTTCATTTAAAAACCAAAAATGTTGGAAAAAACGGATATTAATAAATTTTTTGATAGTGACATAATCGACCATTTTAATCCGTCAAATAGGAAAATCGGAGAACAAGTTCCATCACACAATATAAAAAGATGATTTTGCTTATTTTAACTCTAAAATACTAACCTTCGTAGTTTTTACGACGTCAATGTCGTGGAAAATATTGTGGAAGAGGTATACCAGTTTTTCTTGCCCGCTCATCTATTCTTACAATAGTGTATATCGAACGTTTTACAAGTACAGTTACGCCTATATGTTAAGTGAAGTGACTGCAAAAGAGCACAGCTTCGTAAATATTACGAAGATGAGTAATAACGTTATAATTGCAGGATGAACGATATTAATAGTTTTTTAATTTTTTTTATAGTGTAAAATATGAATGTGAAAAATAGAGACATGCAGCGGGAGCTGAGTTGCAATTTTGACTTAAAGATTTTACACTAGTTGAATCGGATAACAATTCTGATAAATCAGAAAGTAGATTTGAAACAGAAACTAACAATTTAGAGGCATTCAGTCCATCTGAATCAGAGTTCAAACCATCAAACAAAAATGACTAATATCTAGTAGTAAAATCCCATCTAGTAGTAAAAAAAGAAAAAAACTACGAAGAGTAATGAGTTGAAAAAACAGTTTACTTCAGTGTTTTCAAAAAAAAGAAAGTAATGGCTCTAAAATAGACAATCCGCAAACTCCACGACACGAAGAAGAATCTCCAGAAATAGCAGCTAAAGAGAAGCAAACTCGGCTACCGTCGAGTCTAAAAGGTAAAAGTCGACACAGATGTTTCTCTTTGTGTTCGTCTGACAGAACCAAAAAAAGCCGCAGAGGGAAATCGTGTCAGATTAGGCGTTATAAAGCGATACAGAAAGTTTGGAGAGTATCTATCATAAACTTTTTTGCCGACGGTCACTAACTATATATTCTGCGCTGATTTAATTCATTCCCTCTTTATCTGGACTACTACCATATTTAAATTTGCCCCATAGAAGATTGGTCTAAAAATGTCTCAATATTACATTTATTTTCCAAGAACATTGAGTAGGACTATCAACAATATCTTCAGATTTACTTGTCTACCCAGGCCTTCAATTTTAAAAATGGTATTCAATATTTAACGTTAATTACAGTTATAGATAAACAAAATGTTTTTAAAAGTTTTAGTAGTCATTAGGTTTTCCAAAATGTCTTAATGTGCCGACCGTCTTCTATATCTTCCTTTCTTAGTCTTTGATTACATTAAAATGATATACCTAGTTATACGAAATTATAAGTTATAAGTACAACGGAAAATGATGAAAGTATAGAAGTAATGAAAATGAAAATATTTTAATATTTCCATTACGACAATATTTCACTATTATACTTTCGGATTCTCATTAATGAAAAATAAAAAATAGCTTCCTTAAATAAGTTTTTTAAAATTTTAAATGTTAAATCTTTTTTATTAAAAAATCTACATAAATTTGTATTGCTTGAACTGTTTTTGTTTAAATTGTTTACTGACGATGAAGTAGATAATTATTCATCAAATTCCGCAAACCAATGCTTTGAAGTTTTTTCTAATTTAACATAAATCTCATGCAAATTTACACGATCTTTTTATTTCGAAGAAAATTTCCTTATAAACTTTATTCCCCTCCTTATTGGAAAGTTTTTTGCCTCTGGCTAAGAAAAAGTCGGTCTAATATATCGAGGGATGCATCCAAGTGTGATTTAGAACAAATTGGAAATATTTCTTCAACGTCTCAACAGGGGAGAGTGGTCGTAATGTATTTGTATGTGGGTGTGAGTCATAGGTTCAACATTTGTAGTTTATTACCTCTGCCATTTATGTTTCACGATCTAAGATTACGAAAGGGAGATGATATTTTGTCATATTTATAACAGTAGGGAAATAATATCAAATTTGCTTATTTCATTTTTTTAATGGACAATAGGTAATATTTTTATCAAAAAAAAAACTTTCTGGAGTCTTGCATAAGAGTATAAAAGCACCCAGAATCGCGCTTAATGTAGTAAGTAATTTCTGTTTAATATGAAACAATAAGGGCTATAACCGGTAAAGAATTCTGGAGGATGCTCTCTGAATCCGGCAACCATTCAGGGAGACAGTATAAATTGGGTATTGCCACAATAGTTTTAACCACCTGAGGGCTGTTATTTTTAAACTAGGCTGCTACAGATTTCCTAGGTGCCCCTACCTGAATCGGCTGACCTCTCATTAAAAGTTTGTTTGAGCATTCATGTGATCTGGTGCCGTTTAAACGACCTGGTCGACTATCGGCAATTCAGTGTGCTACTCAGCCTTATATAAGAGGATACAGTTTTTTTACTCACTCTATCACAGGTGGTCGTAGTAAGTGGATAAGACTATAGAATTACTTAACGTAGAACTGTTTACTATTGAAATCTAACAGCACCCTATTATGTGGGACGTTGCTACTCATACAGAGGTGCTACTATGGATTATAATGTCTCTCAGAATGGCGAGTATGATCAGTTAATCAGAATCGAATAAAAGGAGGTATATTCGGCTAACCTAACCAAAAATGTATTAGAATGTTGTCTAACATGATGATAAAATAAACAATAAGATATAATTTTATAAATATTTTTTTTTAGGTTGCGTAGATAGATTGGTCTTCCAATAATAAATTTGAAGGGCCTTCCAGCCAGGAGTCAGAGCTTTTTGGGCTACAAATCAAGAAGTGTCAAAATATAGTCTCGATCTATTAAGTGCCACACAAGTCTCATCCGCCAGAGCACTTATAAGTTTATTAGAAATGTCATGATATGTCTCAACAGACTATTAACTAGTTATCGTAAGAGGTGACTATGAACAAGTTATAGTAAGAGGTAACTCTAACTCTGCCTATGGTAATTGCTAAGTGAATAAAGTAGCTCGATAGCTATAAGTACCGGTCTCAAGCCCAGATAAAGTAGGAGAGTTTGCGTCAGGAAGGACATTCGGCAGGAAAACTCTTGCTAAAATAGAGGGATTGATATTTTGTGGCAAATGATAAGTAAGATATATCAGACAGAAAGGATGCGCAATGCATGGAAAGAGAGTGTAATGGTATCATTTTATAAAGATAAAGGGGACATTTAGGACCATAACAATTGTAGAGTGATACAGTTATTTTTGTACGCAATAAAAATTTTGAAGAGAACCAAAGAGTAAAGGTTAAATAGAGAGACATCGATAGAAGAACAGTTTGAGTTTATGCCAGGAAGGAGGACAACGGATGCCTTGTTTGTTTTGAAACAGAATGGTAGAGAAATGCGGTGAGAATGAAAGAGAGCTACATTTGGTATTTATTGATCTTAAGGGGCATGCAACACAGTCCATAGACAAGAGCTATGGAGATAAATGACAGAGACATGGGTTCCTAAGTGAGAGCGCCCACCAAAGTGGCGTGGCACGTAGCAAGTGGCAAGTAGCACGCGTCTAGCATGTTTTTTAAAATGTAACCAATGAAAACGAATGATTCAGTGTACACCAAAATGACAGTGACGTCATTCATTCTAATCATTTATTTTCATTGGTTACATTTTAAGAAACATGCTAGACGCGTGCTACTTGCTACGTGCTACTTGCCACGCCACTTTGGTGGGCGCTCGCCCTAAGAATAACATAAGGCTAGTGAAGAAAATGTATGTATCTTAGCCAACGATGTTGGCTAAGAGTAGAAGGAACAGGATCAGTAACGACTTGATTGGAGAAAGAGCCGGGGTGACTAAAATCTCAAAAAACATTTAGGAACAAAGACTACAATGGTTTGATAATGTAAGACATTCTTCTTCTCATGGCGCCGTCTCCTTTCGAAGGTTGACGATCCAAATGGCAATTGTAGTTTTGGAAACGGCTGCGCGAAAGATTTCTGGTGGAAAATAGGTCTACTTTGCTCTCAACTCCTTACTGAGAGAAATCATGTCCCATTCTTTTATCCTTTCAAAATCTAGTTTTTTACTTCCTATTCATCCCTGGTGAAGGACAGCAGCGATCATCAGTACCATTACAAGGCGTAGAGGAAATGATCCTGTACCGGCTTGAAACTGGATTACCACAAGCATGACTGGAGTAATTTAAATGGTTGTGGTATTGCGATGGGGAAGTCAACGGGAAATCCAACCCATTATATTTTCCACAAATCTAAATGTCAGACATAGAAATGAAAATTATGTGGGACGAACGATAGAGCTGTTAGAAGTTGATGGGAGGAGAGGTAGAGGAAAACCGAGGAGAAGATGGAAGGACTGAATGGCGGAAGACTTGAGAGAAAATTTAGGTAGAAAGAAGTATTAGAAGTAAGCGGTGACTTTGTCGATCTGGGTGAATTTATGACACATGTGTTTTTCACAAATATTTTATCCTTTCTGTATATACCACACAACCAGATTGGTAGACAATATAGGTTATCAGACAAGTGCTGTTAAAAGACTAATAGGTAGCTGAGACACTAGATTTTGACAATTAAGAAACAATGAAACGTAGAAAAATCCGAAGAATAAAGGCACAAAAGAAAAGATACAGTAATAACCATAAACGGAAACAACGAAAAGAACAATCAGATTAATTTAATTAATTTTAATTTAATTAATTTTAATTAATTTAAATATTTGGGGGTAACAATCATAAATTGTAATGAGAAACATTAAGAAATTAATAACAAAAAAGGAAAATAGTGTATATCAATATCAACTATAAAGAAGATTCTAAAATCAAATAATGTGTCAAAAGTAATGTAAGTACGAATCCGAGGTAGTTCAGTCGTTTCGTTAGAATAAGAAAACAAAGTAGATTTGGATTAATAAGTAATTACACAATATAAACCACACCATACACAATGTAAATTATGTCAATTGGCTGTAGTACCATCAATTCAGACCGGTATTATAGTAATAAGTCAACAATAATAAGTAACTTCAAATAACTGTGAGAGCAAAAAATAAAGTTTTCTAATTTTAATAAACCGAATCTACAAAGCGTTAGCCTAAAGCGAGTACACGACATGTTTTAAACTTGAATACGAAATGATGTTGGTAAGGTATTTTCCTATGGCATTTTAATTATCGGTCAGATAGCTCAGTGGGCTGTGCGGCTGCCTCTCATTCGCTTCACTGTCGAATGGTTCAGTGTATGTGGGTCGAGCCCCAGCTCGGTGTACAGAAAACAAAAAGTCTAACGCAGCAGTTTAAAATTCTAGATGAATCTGCGGCTTAGACTAGGATATGCTGGGATCTGATCGGCCTATGGTGGAGCAGTACGGCAAGAGATAAGGGCTTGCGACTCGGTGATACTCCTCCATAGATCCCTACCGGACGGGCGTAACGTCTAAAAAAACCGGATATATATATATATATATATATATATATATATATATATATATATATTTTAATTATTATTTACTATCTGTGATTCTGTGATGGGGAACAAAATTGCCAAAAAGGAAATCGAAGCGTCAAAATAAACATTAAAATATATAAGTATACGAACAAAAAAAATATCGTTCTTGGCCGTATTTTTTTTGGTTAATAATAGTTAATAATACTGTAACAATTGTCAATATCGAAGACATTTTAACGTAGGAAGTAGAGGTAATGGATTTTAACAAGAGCTATGAGTCATGCCGATTCAGTATACAAGTTTACCTGTTATTTACGAGGTCATAGGTCTTGTTAAAATCCATTACCCTTAAGACGAAATGATGCCTAAGTGTGTCCGAGTGTGCTTTTACTCTTGCTCTTAATTGCACTTTTACACAATTCATCCGATAAGTCTTGAATGCTACTTGCGGTTATTGCTGGTGAATGTTTGTGGTTCGATATAATTTCAATACTTCGAACTGTCAAAGGTGTAGTATGTTCATCATTTAGTGTAGCAAGTCAACAGCTTAAGTGTAGCAATTCAAAACGGTAATTATTGGCAATTGACATGACAATGGCTAAAGCAATTGTTTCTGCATCTTTAAGTCAGATATGCTCATGCGTTGCGATAATTATTTTAGCATGCTACCCACCAAATACATGTGAACTGTGAACAAGTAAAAGGATAATATAGCTGATGACATTTCACTTTAAATTCGTGTCAGTACAAGAAATCCCAATCTAGTGATTAACTAGGCTTTACTATTGATCGAAGACATGTACTACGTTATGTACTAGTTTGTTAGTCAAGTTAGGAATGCCATCGCCAAATCGTTTTGCGAATCAAATGCTATAGTCAAACGCTTTGTATTGAGAGTTGAGACATGAGAGTAAATATGCATTCAACCAATTAGTCTAAACGAATGTATAAATCTGGAAGCCTTGTACGAAAGAACTACAGGATAAGTTAAGTAAACTGACTAACGATAAACAAGTAAATTGCATTTTTAAAATATTTTTTTTGGCAAAGAGCTTTCCAAGAAATTGTTTGCTATCGTTAATGACCGTACTTCTGTCAACGAATTGAATTGTTTGATTTCGTTTTTGCTGAATTTGAGCTCATGGGCTCATTAATAACATTATTGCTCAAAAAAACAGGCACAATTGGCCGAGTGAATAAAAATTTTTAGCATTAAATACCAAGGATGCAGATGATTTAAACTTAAAGATTCAAAATCAAATCGTTAGTCTACTGTATTCTTTCAAATATATCAACTGTATGCTTAGGCTATAGAAGGCATGTGCTTGGCTTACCACTGCATAATTTACAACTAAAGATTGGCTTGGTTGTCATCATAGTTATAAATTTAAATCAATTAAAACTATGTAGTAAGAACAAATCGCAAGTCCAATTTTTAAATGTTTGTGGACTGAAAATTATTGTTTCTCTCATGTCAATTCTATGTATTATGGTGGTCAATTGAACGTGTAGCAAACAACCCACTTGGTTCATTCTCGCATTCGGCAACACAACGAAAAATATAGTATATTCACAAGGTCCTTTAATGACAATGCACGACACAACTGCAACCCATTCAGCACAGGAATACTTTGTTGCCACGTGAATTAGCTTCTTTTTGAACAATTATTTTGATCTTAATATAAAAAATTAATATAACTCATCTAATAATTTAACAGAACATTTATTAATTCTAAGGTGGTACGAAGTTCGTTAGGTCAGCTAATTATATTACAAATGGGTGAAAAGGTAAAATAAAGGAAGAAGAGGTCATATTGATTTTAAATCAAAGGTTAACTAGACAAGGAAGAAAAGTATTTATTTATTAGATATTCTTTAAAACCTTCCACTAAAATATTATACTCGGTTTAAATAAATTTACACCAAAATACCCATTTGAGGACAAAATTATTAAATATTCAACAAACTTCAAACCCAAGTCTGCATTCTGATAATCATTCGACAGAAGGAGTTCGGAAGCTCTGAAGCCCTGAGCTAAGAGAGCCTTTCCACTTGAGAGACAACGTCCCGTCTGCAATTAAGTCGTGCATAATTTCAGCGAATTATTTCAGACAGACGTCACGACAGTTTCGTCACCGAGGGATCAGAACTATTTACGCCAAGGGTTTTCCTGAAATCGAACAACTACAAAATGTAGAGGCTTAAACTACGTAGGATTAAGGATTTAAGATGACAAAATACTAAGGAAATTCGGGAAAAGCATAAAAAGGGGGTTTATAAGTACTTTTGAATACTTCAAACAAATACACTTATGAACAAATATATGGAATATTTTGCAATTTTCTAATGTTTTTTTGAAAATAAATACTGGTCAATTAAGTCGCTTATTGTGAAGAAGAGTTTATTTTTATAATGTTTAATAACCAATTTTGTTTTAATCAATTGTGTAATGTTTTAATAACCAACACAGATAGATAGTGTTGAAACGGGGTTAAATGAAGTGGCGATGATTATTGTAGAAGAAATAAAAAACGCATTACAAAAAATGAAAAATAATAAAGCTCCTGGGCCGGGTGATTTACCTATCGAGTTATTCAAACCTGCCACTGCAATAACATTAGAATTGCTTTGTAAAATGTATAACAAGTGCCTAAAAGGAGAAAGTATCCCAAGAGATTGGAAAGTCTCGTACATAAACTCCATCTACAAAAAGGGAAACAGGAATGACTGCAGTAATTACCGAGGTATCAGCATTACGTCATCCACTGGCAAACTGTATGAAAGAGTTCTGAAAGCCAGCATAGAAAAAGAAGCCACAGAGATCGAAGAACAAAGTGGATTCCGACCAGGGAGATCTTGTGTCGACAATGTATTTACTCTCAAACACCTAACGAAAAAGAGATTAGCAAGAGGACTAGAACTTCATGTCACTTTTATAGATCTCCGTAAAGCATTTGACTCCGTACCACTGCAGAGACTATGGACAACATTGGAAAACGCAGGTATAAATGCAGTATACATAAATGCCGTGAAAAAGCTATATCAAGATAACCAAGCTTATAGTAAGGTTGGAAACCAAATTTCCAAGAGTTTCACCCAAACAAAGGGTGTCAAACAGGGCTCTTGCCTCTCCCCAACCCTATTTAAAATATATCTTGGTAATGCTTTAAAACATTGGATGAGAAAATGCAGCCCAATGGGCATATGGGTAAATGACACTCCTATATATACAATCCTCTTCGCAAACGACCAGGTTCTTGCCGAGGACCTACAAGATATGACGTGCATGATAAACAAACTAATAGACGAATTCAAAAAATGGGGATTAGAGGTTAATAACGAGAAGACACAATACATGAATATAGGAGGCATCGGTCAAGACATGGAAACAGAAAGCGGATTAATTAAAAACGTTGATCAACACGAATATCTCGGAGTTACACTAAGCGAAGACGGGGGAGACGACAAAGATATAACAAGAAAAATAGGAAAGGGAAAAAACATGATAAAAACACTACATCCTATCCTGTCTAATAAAACTTTAACTAAGAAAACAAAGAAAAATATATATCAGGCTATGATTCAGTCGGTGCTGACGTATGGGTCAGAAGTGTGGGTCTTTAACAATAATATGTCACAAAAACTCCTCTCAACGGAAATGATGTACTGGAGAAGATGTTCCGGGTTAACTTTGTTTGACCACATGAGAAATGAAAACATAAGAGAGAGAATGAAAGTAAAGAACACAATAATGGATACGATAGCCGAAAAACAATTAAAATGGTATGGATACCTGAGACGGATGAACGAAGAAAGGATACCACGAAAGGTTTGGAACTGGAGACCTACACAGAGAAATAAAATAGGAAGGCCAAGAAAGAAATGGATATCCAATATTCATATAGAAATGGAAAATAGAGGTCTTCAAGAAGGAGACTGGGCCGATAAGAAATTATGGCGATTGGGATGCGAGAAGCGACAAAATTAAAGTTGCAAACACTCGCTTTTAAGTTTTTATGTGGAGCAAATTGCAAAAAAAATAATCCTTACTATAACTAAACAAATTAATAATGACAATAATAATTAAAAAATTAAAAATTTCGTGGCATATTTGCAAAGAAATTTTTAAACATATCCTTGGGCAATAACATTCCGTTTATCCTATGCATTAAGCCAAAGCTACTCTATCGTATTTTTAACGGGATTATTTTGTCGTATGCGGCATTTTAGCTGATCCCATATGTGATCTATTGGATTTAAATCCGCGCTATATGGTAGCCAATTTGAACCTCATCAATATAATTATCACTATGGGAGCGGCATATGGTCGAGCAGTATCGTGAAATTACTTTTTTTTTGAACCTATTCTCTATCCTTCCATTGGTGGATATAGGTCTCCCCCAGTTCTCTCCATCTTTCCCTATCTTGAGCTGTTCTCTGCCATGTGGGACCTCCTTGTTTCCTGATGTCATCTCTCCACCTCATCTGTGGTCTGCCTCTTGATCTCTTTGCATTGTATGGACGCCACTTTCCGATGGCATTGTTCCATCGTCCGTCTTGGAGACGTTCATTGTGTCCAGCCCATTTCCATTTCAGTTTTGCTGCTTGTTCTATCGCGTCTACTGTCTTTGTTCTGGTTATGATCCACTGGTTACGTTTTCTATCTCTAAGTGATACACCCAACATTTGTCTCTCCATGGCTCTTTGTGCCTTCCTTATCCTATCCAAATTGGTCTGTGTAAATGTCCATGTCTGTACTCCGTAGGTGAGCACCGGTATTATACAGGAGTTATATAACTTGCTTCGTCCGAACGCTGCCCATCCCATTCTTACTCGTCTCGATATTTCAGCTGGTTGATTTCCTCTGTTAGCTCTGATTGCTTGTCCTTAGATAGATATACTCATTTACCTGTTCTATTTTTTCTGTTTTTATTTTTATTGCCTCTTGGTCTTCCGTGTTTGTCATTACTTTTGTTTTGTTGAAGTTAATTTTTAGGACTTTTTGCAGTGATTTTCATGAAGTTCATTCAGCATTAATTCCAGTTCTTGTCGTTCCGAGAAAATCAGGAGTATATCATCCGCATATCTAAGGTGATTTAGGTATTTATCGTTAATACATATTCCTCTGTTTTCCCAATCTGTTTATACATAATCTGTGAAATTACATAAAACTGCCATATCCAATGTAACCAACATCTAAGTTGCATCGATGTTAATAAACGATTTCGTGTACAATTAAGAACCAAAAACCAGATCTTCGTACAAAATTTATCTTCTCATGTTACGTTTTTAAAGTATTCGAAACTGTATGTGGGTCATATTTAATATTATTGTTATTAACTAACTAATAATTGCATCTTTCCTTAAAGTAGTTAAAGGTTGTTTATTTAAAAGGACCCTGTGGTAAGAAGCGTTATCCATTATAACCAATGATGGCTCTTTTAACTTAGGTATTAATTCTGTTTTTGTCCACTTAGTTAAAAGTTTGTTGTTTCATTTCTCCATGGATAATCAGCTTCGTTAGATTTTTAATAAAACAATAAATTTGCTCCCGAAACAAATCCTTTGCATGATCCTGAGACGTCGTGTGATATATTTTTGTGTGTATCCTGCCTCGTACAAAATTACAATTTGTGCTGCTTAGTACTCATCGCAGTATCGAATTAGTAGCATATTTGTTTTAAACATAATTAAATCATAACATTATTTAATTAAACTTAATAAATTAAACTAAAAATAGCCGAATTTCTATGGTTTTTCCTTTATGTGAAAAAGGTTTTTCATGATAAAATGCACGAATGACACGAAACGCTGTATAAACGTCAAAATGATCGTCAAAATATTGCAAACCAATTGAATACATTAGTCTACTAACAGAGTCATAGTAGTAACACAGAATAATAAACAATCAGAAGGGCCACTCTCAGATGCCGCCTTTGAAGTTTTTCAGCACGCGCGCCATGTTTTAGGAGGACACAGACATATGATTTGTGTGGTTATGTAATTGTTTATATTTATGTTTAATTATATTATTATTTATGTTATTATATTTAACAATGTTAATATAATTGTATAGTACTATGATTGCCGTAAGTCAAATAAACCTGGTTAATTTTTCCATGCACACCACATAAACAACACTAATTTCTTTAAAATCCTCCTAAAACATGGCGGAACGTCTGCGCGGAGGAGATGCGCGTACTTAATTTTCCGTGGAGAGTGGGTATTCTGTTTGTTTATTATTCTGTGGTAGTAATATAAACATATTTTGAAATAATAGTGTTTGAGAAAGTGTTTAGTATTTATTTACATATTTTACATCCAATATTCTTTACTGTATTTTTCTTATTGAGTTTAATGCGTCGACAACTAATGGTCATTGGCATGGTACAGTGAATTTTTACAGTCAGGTACCTAGTGTAGAGTATAGTGTGTGTAGAGTAATTGTCTTGATACTTAGCAACGTCGACGTCATTGTCTTTGCTAAGAGACGCTAATTGTATCCGAACGTCTGCGGTCCCTCCGGTGAGTACCGATCGCACAAGGATAGAAATTATTTTCATTTATTAATTTTTAATAAACGAAATTTCTCCACCCAGGTGAAATTCGAACTCACGACCTTTAGGTTCAAATGTAGGCGCTCTTACCATTGAGCCACGGAGGGGGTTTGTTTACTGTATTATAATGTTTGATGATATATTTTTTTCCATAGCTAATGTTAAAGTTTTGCTATAACAACTGTTTTGAGTAGATAAAATATCACTTTAACCGCAAGGGTAGATAAAGTGACACTTTACCAGCAAGAGTAGATAAAATGTTTTAACTTTACTTTATTCAATAAAATTTACAAATTCAAACACAATAAGGATTAAAAACAACTGAAATTTTACAATTAACATTATTAGAAATATCTATTTTTGGAGCATCACAACTTGTACTCGTTTGCTTAAACACTTGATTCGAGGTACTGGAACATTTGTTTGACATTTGTTGACAGAGTAATTCATATCCCTAGCAACGGAGTAACACAATTGCGATTTTTGTGCTAAAAATTACAATTTTCTTTGAAATTCTATTTTGCACCTGAACTTGAACTCTTGCTTTTTTAGGGAGGACATTTTATAACCAGAAAAAGTCATATATATATATATATATATATATATATATATATATATATAGAGAGAGAGAGAGAGAGAGAGAGAGAGAGAGAGAGCGTACTGTCATCTTAAGTTTATCGGAGACGTTATATTTTCGTGCCTCAGCGTCCAATGCGCCATAACACCATGGCCATAAATACATGATATTTCAGGGTTTTTCTTTGTACATATATCAGCAATGAGTTAAGCCAGATATTTTTCGAGACTTTTAAGTTAATTGGTAATTTATTCACAATCAAAATATTGCATTATTTCTTCTTAACCAGCTACTTCCCTTTTTACACAAAATATTTAAAGCAAATAATGACTACAAAAAAGATGGGAAAATTCCAAAATATTCAATATTTTTGTCCATGAGTGTTATTTGTTTAGCCTGTCAGAAATTATAAATTTTAAACCTAAAATAAAAGTTTTAAAATTTTTTAAATATAATATGTTACTTATTTGTCATATTAAGAATATGGCAGCACATGCCGAGATTACTTAGTTATGGAGATATCATCAATTTGTTTGGTTATCTATAAAAGGGATGTTCATTTATTGCCATATCTTCAATTATTTATTATATAAGAAAAGAATAGCTTTTATATTGATGTTCGACACCAAGAACTAAGGCCAAAAAAGGTCGATATTAAAATATAATTGCTACTTTGTTCCTGAATATCATTTGCATACTTGCCAGAGCCTTCTTCATTGTGTTGATGAATTTGCTAGACAACACTGAAAAATAATCGTCCAGTATCAATATTATCAGAACTTCATAAAACATGCACAAACATAATTACCAATAGATTGTCAACAAAGAGTTCACCATATATGACCATCTTCACACACTAAAAGTTCGAAAAGACAAAGTTAACGAATACAAATTACCAATCTGTGTAGTATTTATAGACTACTAAAAAGCTTTTGACATATATTAAGAGCTATTGAGGAAGCACTGGTTAATAGCAGAATAGGTTCTAGAGATAGGATATTACAACATAATATATACGAGGAAGTCATTCCTAAAGTATTCATCATACTATCTTCCATTAGTAACGCCACTGTAAAATATTAACTAAGTAATACTGAGACACCAAACGCCCTTGAAGGGAAAATGGAAGTATGTGAGATGTAACATGATATAGATGTTGGCCGGCACGATTAGAGGCAGTCGGTATTTGGAATGTGTAAAGTTTGCGATTTGATGATGCGAACTTTTTATCAGTCGCATCGGTCGATATTTTGGCTTTAGCCTAAAAGGAGTTTACGTAAAATTCTCATACCCACAAATATTGCCGATTCACAGCTATTAAAAGACAAAAGAGTTAACGACGATCTGGGAAGTGTGTTAGATTTTAATTCTTAAACAATTCTATGTTATTTTTGTGTATCAATATTGTGGTACCTGTAAATAATACTACTACAGTTTGTGTTGTATAATAGAGACTTCCAGTATTAATAGTGGGCCTTAATTCGAATTGTAGTGCCTTTCCAAATAATAAAGAACTACTGAACTACATATATGAACAAACGAAAATGGTAGTCCCGATGGATAATGGAACAAAAACGAGGCCAACAAAAATCAACCGAGGAGTAACACAGGGAGACACCATATCTCCAAAACTATTTGTAGCCACATTTGAAGAAATCTTTAAATAACTAAATTTTGAAACGAAGGGATTCTAGATAAATGAAAAAAAATTAAACCACCTAAGATACGCAGGTAACGTAGTACTAATAGCCAACAGCTAAAGAGAACTGAATATGTTGATCGATGAGCTTTATACAGAGGCCATAAAAAAGGGCTGAAAATAAATTTAAGAAAAACTAAACTAATGTCGAATAAAGATGATCAACCGACGACGATAACCATTCAAGGAGCAAAAGTAGAACATGTAAAAGAATAGATATATCTGGGTCAAAATATCAAAGTAAACAAAGAAAACCAAACTACCGAAATAAATGCATGAGTAAGAATGAAATGGTCGCATTCAGGCACTCATGCATACTGAAAGACACAAAGACACCGCATAACCTTCGAACTAAAGTCTACGACTCTTGTAACATTTCCGTTCTAACGGATCTCAAACCTGGAAATTCACAAAAATAAACATGGACAAGATTTAAAAAAAACTCGAGCGAGCCATGAAACGACAGACGCCTGGTATCTCACTCATAGATCGATAAATAAACGAAGTAATCCGAAACAAAACCAAAGTGACGATGCGGAGCAAGCAGCTAAATTAAAGTCGAAATTGACTGGATAAAACGAATGTCTCGAAGACAGAAGAGCGGAAAAAGAACTTGCGGAGAAACTGGCGACCGTACGAAGCAAAGAGTCCAAGAGGAAGACTTCAAATGCGCTGGAACAACGATTTCAAAAGAGTCGCAGGGTCAATGTGGAAACGTCTCACCCACAACAGGGATGAATTGCAAGAAAGGGGACAGACCTTGATTCGACAATTTGAATAGAAAAAAAAATGTTTAAAAGAAAAGTAAAATGAAGACTGCTTCTTTGATTTTTCTCTTGTTGCTCTCTGATTCTTTTATAACTATTAATGCATCTTTCCATTGTGCCCTGTGTTTACTGTCCCAGACGTGTTACGATTTAAATTTTGACTTTTTGTTTGTCCTATTATCTTTTATTCCAAAATACGTCTCTTAAAAATCCTGCACAGATGATGCTTTGTTAAGGTTTTGTTACATTGTTTTAGATCGATTCCACTAAAGGGTCAATCCCCAAAACTAATATGGTTTTGATTAACTAAGTGGATTCCCTTCTGTATAAAGGATGTGACAACATATGAGTCTTTAAGGCTAATCCCTGTACAAGGTTTTGTTTGAATCTTTTAGCATGAAAGGAATAATAATTAAGGAAGCAATTGCTAACAATGCTCTTTCCAAACCATTTGGTTCTTAGGATGTTGTCAACACCTTGTACAATTAACATGTCAAGAAACGGAAAGGTGTTATTTACCTCCATCTCGCATTTAAATTGCAAGTGGGGATTGTATTTATTGAATACAGAAATGTGTGCAATCCCTACTTGCGGTTCATATGCGAGATTGAGGTAAACAACATCATTCCGTTCCATGACATGTTAATTGTACGAGGTGTTGACAACATCCTAAGAACCAAATGGTAGCAATCGCTTCCTTAATTATTATTCCTTTTATCCTAAAATATTTAAACACAACCTCGTACAGGGATTAGCCTTACGGACTCATTAGTTGTCACATCCTTTATACAGAAGGTAAGCCACTCAGTTAATCAAAACCATATTAGTTGAGAATTCTTATCCAACTTTTCTTATTAATAGATATCTTTTTTCTACTGCAAGGTCCTTACTTGGGTCGACTTATACCAATGTGGGAGATTTGCATAATAACATACTTGACAACAATGAACTCCACCTTGATGAGGTTTCCACATCTGAGTCTTCTCCTAGATATTGCTCATTACCCTATTTCCCACAGGTTACAGAGAAACTCACCAAATTGTTTAAACCCCTATCTACTAAAATAGGCATCAAAAATTGTAAAACAGTTGAAAATCTGAATCTAAATCTAAACATCTAAAAATACTTATTTGGTATTTAAAGAACAATATAGTTTTACACCTAGGTTTGCACTCTAGCTATTAGATGGCATTATTACCTCGAATTTTAACTTTTGGCGGTTAATCTGTTTTTATATAACGCGGTACATATTATTCTTTGCACCAGCACCTTCGCCAAAAATGAAAAACCTTAACAGGAACTGGTCTGTAGGGGATTTTTAATATAAACTTGTCAGTTTCAAATATCAAATATTATTTTGTTTTAATTTGTTTTATTGCTATTAAAATTATATTGCTATTATAATTTTACTAGCCCAGTTGGACGTTTCTCCTAATCCTAATCCGACTGGTCAGTTATGCTTCCATTGAATTTTGAATCAGTACGAAAACTGCTTGATTGATTCCAATCACAAGAGTAATTCAGAGTTATCGGATGAACATACCGATCACAACGAAGATCAAATGTGGACGACGAATATTCAGAAGATAAAAAAACATTACAATAATTAAATTTCTTCAATTATATTATCATTGCGCCTAGCTTTCGACATCATCTTTGATGTCTTGTTCAGTACTTTTGAAGTCTCAGTCTGCTGAGCCCCAGACACTAATACACTGATCACTAACCAATGCATCACTGGTACTGGAAACAGATGACAGTTCATTTATACCATCGATGGTGACGTGGTTTGGATGGAAGTGTAGGTTGGCTTGGGGGTTAGTGAAATAAGTCCAACACTTATTTCATCTTTGAAAATCAATTCTACAGACAAATAAATGGTGCCACAATGATCTCCCCACTATCTCCACTAATTGCCAATGTCTTTATGGAAGACTTTGGAGACCTGAGCACTATGCATCATGCACATCAATGCCCAAACCCACATGGTGGCTACGATATGTTGACGATACATTCGTCATTTGGCCCCATCGCAGGGATGCCTTTTGTTGTCTTGTCTTTTCATCCCTACTGTTTATCGACAATATTCTAAAGAAAAACCAATCAAAAGATTTTCATCGCCCTGTTTATCAAAAACCGACCCATAATGTCACCTATAAATCACCATATTTGACGCCTGAATGCCTTTATTATAAGTCATCATTTCTAGTACGATTTGATTCACACATTTCGAATGCAACCAAAATAGCTACTATATACTCACTTACACTTTTGTGTCCCGGCCAGGATCCTTACTACGAGTGCCTTGTCAACCAATCTACTGTTGCTTTTACTCTGCTACTAGGAAGTATATAGTTTATATGGAAAACTACCAACAGAACAAATATTTGTCCAAATTCCGTAACATTTTGCACCGTAAAATATTACTCTTGTTCCAGCAAGGTGTGGAGAAAATTCAGCAATATTAGAGTTAGAATTGTTACGAACTAGCTTTGGAGGTGAACAATAAATTATTCATAGGTAATTCATCATCATCATCATCTTGGTGCTACAGCCCTTAGAGGGCCTCGACCTTCTCAAGCTTTCTACGCCATTCTGTTCTGTCCCTTGCTTGAATTTTCCAGTAGCCGGGGTTTTAATGGAGTAGTGATGCGCATCATAAGGTGTTGCTTCCAGATAACACCTCTAGCCCCTCCTACTCAATTCTTATCTTCACCTCCGAGAAGTGTGATCCGGATCACACGGGTGAACTCCGGTAAACCTGAGCAACCCTACTGGAGACTGGGTCACCAACCCCAGTGGAAGGTAGGGTCAGGGCTGACGAGGAAGGGAGAAATGGTCCTCCAAAAAGGGGGTTGGGCATGAGGCTAACTCCCTCATCCCATAAAAACCTATTGTTACGAAATCTCATAGGTAATTAAGATTCCGAAATGTCTCTCGTTGTATTTTAAATTTGATGAATGTGTGTCAGTAAGCTTAAAATTTAACATATTTTGCACGCGTTAGATGTCAGATGGAAAAATCCAGTCAAAAATCAAAAACAGTATGAAGTGCGGAAGACGAACCGTAATACACAACTGAAAGTAAAAACAAATTAAACTTTGAGGGTATACAAGGCAACTATCGAACACGGTGATTAATTTAATCTTGCCCAAGTACTTTCAATCAATAGATCATCTTCAGGGGCATTTCGTCAATTGTGGACTATCCGACATAGTAGAATGTCATAAATGTAAAAACTGGACATAACAATACAAAATACACTACACTAAGACAAACAAACACTTTAAAATTTATATGGCGAAGCTACATATTGTGAAGAAGCCAGAGACAGAATTCATTCTGTCTCCTTATACCTTATCTGCTGGGTTCCTGAGTATCACTTGCCTAGATTTATGCCGCAAAGCTGCAATTCGATCATACAGCTTCCACCAATATTTTTCAAACTCTCTAAGTCGAGATGCACACGTAAGTATTTGTAAGACACTATGAGAGTTTGTATTGTCTTCAACCAAAATTTGTAGATTGTCGATTACAAGAAATAAGATACCGTGAGTACTTGTATCTACTACGACGACTGTTTTTTGACTTCGATGTTGTGTTTTATGTCACATAGAAGAATAGAAGTTACTAACTGACATCAGTCAATGTTGAACTTTCACTGTCTATTATACCGATACCGTTTTATCCTTTTACAATAAAAGTTTAGGGAACTTCTCTGAAATTAGTGACTGGTATACCCCGGGTTAAACTATTAAGATATAAATAAGCTCTTAAATAGCTAAATATTTTCGATATAACGATTAATATAATGATTTCGAACACTGACAATTTTTGTTTTGCCTAGCTATATTTTGATCGCATTGTGGTTTAGTCTTCTACGATTAATTCTGTCTGAAGCAAACTATACTGATATCTGTCCTGCTAAGCTTCTTCTTCTTTGAGTGCCTCTCCTATTGAGATTGGATATCATTATGGCGATTCTAATTTTATTTACTGCTGTTTTGAATAATTCGTTAGTGGTACAGCCAAACCACTCTCTTAAATTTCTTATCCAGAACATTCTTCTACGGCCTAGATTTCTGTATCCTTGGATTTTTCCTTGCCTTATATTTTGTAGGAATGTGTACTTTTGTCCTCTCATCAGGTGGCCTAAGTATTCAATTTTTTTCTTTGTTATATTTAGTATGACTTCTGGATCGTTATGTATTCTGCGTATTACCTCTTCATTTGTAATTCTATCCACCGAACTTATTTTCAGTATATGGCGGTAGCACCACATCCTAAAGATTCAAAACTGCTAAGCTGAAAGGTCCTAACTGACAAAATCGCAGTTTCGATACTAAAGGTACTGGATAGTAGCGAAAAGCATTCTTTATCTTCCCTTCACAGCTGAGTTGTCCTATCTGTCATTAAATAGCTGTTCTGAAGTGATGCTAAGCATTACGTCCTATCTGATGTTTACAAACCTGAAGTGTCCTATTGTAACACTTAGGACAGTCAGTATTGCAATATGTAATGCTACCCAAAATCTAGCACGCCCTAAGAAGTGACAGATAGGATATATTCAGCATTGAACTTTAAAACAACATAACCTAAAAATCTAAAGTGTTTGTTTCCGGTAATGTCAGTTTGTATTGTAGAGAATTGTGTTAGATAATAGTACTTCAAGTGGCTCTTATATTTAGTTTCGTTTTTATTTTAATTACATTAACTGTGCTGAAGCTAAAACTTACTGTAAATGTAACTGCAAATCTTCAACATACAAAACCTTTGATAGAGTTCAACATGGTAGGCTGTTTGAATATCTAGAAATAATTGGAATAGATGATGAAGATCTGAGACTTTTACAACATCTATATTGGACTCAAGAAGCTTCTATTCTCGTAGACGACAAAAAAAAACAGACAAAATTTGTATTCAAAGAGGTGTTAGACAAGGTTGTCTGCTGTCCCCAACTTTGTTTAACATTTACTCAGAAATAATTTTTAACAAAGCCTTGTAAGGGCAATGTGGAGTTCGAATCGGGGAAGAAACTATTAATAACAACAGATATGTAGATGACACTGCAATTATGGCTAAAAGTATCAAAGATCCTCAATTCCTTATAAATCGAGTCACTAGAGAATACTCTAATAACAGACTAAGCATAAATACAACAAAGACAAAGTTACTTGTGCATTATTTGTCAATAATGAACCGATAACAAAAGTTAACCATTTTAAATATATAGAATGTTGGATAAACGAGACACTATGAAACCATTTATGAAACTTAGATCTATTTTGAGCAATTCTCAGCTGAACTTACAGCTGAGAATTAAGTTCCTAAAATGTTATGTGTATCCTGTATTACTGTATGAATGTGAAACCTGGATTATGAAGGTTAACATGATGAACAAACTAAAAGCCTTCAAGATGTGGTTATATCGTAGAATACTCAGAATATCATGGGTTCACCACATTTCAAACAGAGAAGTCTTGAACAGAGTAGGTCAAGGTGAAGGTGACTTAATAAAGATGATAAAAAAGAGAAAACTCGAATATCTGGGGAATATATTGAGAGAAAGCAGATACAGAATATTGCAGTTGATACTCAACGGAAAGATCGACGGAAGAAGAGGAATTGGCAGAAAGAATTACTCATGGCTCCGAAACCTTCGTCAATGTGACTGGCTTATCAGCAGATGAATTATTACATGTCGCGCAAGATCGAGAACGATATCGGCAAATCGTCATGGAAGCTACTCACGCCTAAAACTTGGGCACGGTACTCAAAGAAGAAGAAGAATGAAATCAGTGGATTTTATTTTCAAACAGTTTATGATTTGATGTAAGAGGTTTGTTTATATTTTATCCATCCTCGTATAAAGTATCATCGTCAAAACTAAAACTAATCTGCTTTTAAAGTGCGCCAACAGAAGCACCAATAAAATATTTTTAATAAAAATCAAGTACACCGAACGAATAATATAGTAGGCAATAACTCGTTTAATGTATATAAATATACTTCGTGAGGTGGTGTTTTAACTGTAATAGTAACTTTAAAATTTAAATTGAAGTCATAAAATAGAAACATTACGTCTATGATGGCAATAACTTGCAGATTCGTTTCTGCTGCCTAAGTGGCTTAAAACTTTTAAAACTTTTATAAATTCCTGTCTAGAGGTTATGAGATTGAATAATAAATATTATTTATAATAACTTTTGGTATGGGGAATTATATAAAATAAAAATCCACAAGAAATCTACGTTCCTGTAGTTGTATATAAGTATACCATATATTAAAAAAATTATTAAAAATCCTTTGTAAAAGGTATATATTTAAGACCCAAACGGACTAAGTTAAACAGACAAGACGTTTTCGGAATCCATATTCCATCATCAGTGTCTAGGAGTACATGAATGTAGCCACTGAATATATCGGTAAAAACCCGTTAACAAATAATTAATTACATTTAGTTTACAAAATTTCTTACAATGATTTAAGATGTTAAAGTTACCGTTGGATTAGGTAACATGGCGACATATGACTCCACGTTGAAGTTGCTAGTCCTGAGACGGTGTGTCTACGAAGACTGTATGGGAGCAACTGAGTTGCTCCCAAAACTTAACGTAACTAACCAGTCACTAGTTATTCAGTTATTGGCCTATTTAAAATACATTCACGTGGCTAAATGCTGATTGTGAAGACAATATAAGCCTAAATCACATTAAAATTGGGGTTTGTATAGTGGAGTAGAACTATCTGTAAATCCCACTGTCATGTCCTCGAAGACAAGGTATGTCACGTAACTACCATAAATGCATAGTGTATAATAGGTGTACGTTCAGCATCAGACAAAAGAAGATGAAATGTCGGCTGCCTAAAAACTGAATCATATTGGCTAAAAAGAGAAGAGAAAAATCTGGTACTCCAAGTATATGGGTAGTGGGTATGGGTTTTAATTTGTGTACTTCGGGTTTCGTCGCCTACCTTATTTTTGCATTTTCTCGTTTCGTTAAGGACCTAATAGGGGGCTAAGTCTCTTTTCCCAATATGCGGCGAGATCCCGTATCTCAATGTGGACCTCTAAGTGGTCTTTTTTTTAATATGAATCAAGGTTGTCTTATCCCAATGGGTGGGAGTTCTTTATCCCAATCTCCTTATCCCAGGTTAAACTAGATGCTTAATTTATTTTAAAGAAAATATAATTACCGATCTAAAAGACTGGATTTAATTACCACATAGAACATATTTCAGATCTTTTTCCCACTTTGGGAGCTGTTATATCAGCGCTAATGCCATCGCGTTGATAACGCCCAAAACAGGGCGCATAATTTCCAAATTTTGCACGACTTTAGTTGCGCTGCGTTGAGATAACTTTGCCCGCGTTGTTAATGCTACGGATAACTTGATGCGCGTTAGCAACGCTTGCTGTCGGGATAACGCGAACTACATCAATATGAATGCGTCAAAGACAGAGTATCTTAAAATAGATGATGAAGAAGATCCAGGGTTAGAAATTAGAAACACAAAGACATGCAATGCACTACCAAAAGAGACATCGAAAACAGAGCGCAGCAGGGAAAAAAAGCGGTAAACAGTGGTCTAAAGATATTTGACAAGCAACGAAATTGACAATTAATCGAACCTGGGTAGAGCCTATTATGCCTTGTGGGGCAGAAGTTTGGCAGATCACAAAAAAAGATAGAACAAGAATAGAAGTAGTAGAAATGGATTTTTTAAGGAAAGCGTTTGGTGTATCTAAAAAAAAAACATATCAGGAATGAAGATATTAGAAGGAGGACAAATACTGTGTATTACATTGTAGACAGAATTGAAACGAGACAACTAGTGTGGTATGGTCACGTAAAGCGAATGAATGAAGATAAGGGAAGACCTTCAGTTGCCTGGAAAGAAAATGTACGGCACATTCTTCTTCTTCTTTGAGTGCCTCTCCTATCAGAGATTGGATATCATTATGGCGATTCTAATTTTATTAACTGCTGTTTTGAATAATTCGTTAGTGGTACAGTCAAACCACTCTCTTAAATTTCTCATTCAGGACATTCTTCTATGGCCTGGATTTCTGCGTCCTTGGATCTTTCCTTGCATTATATTTTGTAGGAACGTGTACTTTTGTCCTCTCATCAGGTGGCTTAAGTATTCAAGTTTTTTCTTTTTTTATATTCTTAATAACTTCTGGATCGTTATTTATTCTGCGAATTACCTCTTCATTTGTAATTCTATCCACCCAACTTATTCTTAGTATACGGCGGTAGCACCACATCTCAAATATCGCAGATATAGCCATGAAAGAAGATGAATAGATGGGCAGAAAACGATGGCGGTTATCGTTATTATTAGTTGCTGTTATTTAATTAATATTTTTTTGTAGTATCTATTTTATCATGACTAAAGCTGAGATGAATTAACTGAATTTTTTTTTTGTTACTTTTATGTACCTTGCTAAATTTTTGTTAATTGCATCTACAATTCCAAACAGTAATTGTAGTAATTAAAGTAAATTAAGATTTTTTTATGTGTGTAGTGTACATCTTAAATTTGTATATCCTACTGTAAAAATCCGAAATTTGTACGACTGTGGTGATATTCACCAGTGAATGTCGATACACACCAAATTCCTTTGTGAAAGACCGAACATATATAAATTTTGTTATAATTTCGGAGTATCACCGGCGCATGTCGACAAACGCAAATAAGTATCAACGAATCTCAGAAATAAGCGGTTGTAACTGGTTTTTGACAATTTATGGGTGGTCAGTTTGCGTAAGCTTTAGAAGCGCATGCTAAGTTGATTTTATATTAGACATTATATTATTTGTAATCAATGGCTATTGCTCTATTCGGAGACCTAAGCACTATGGGCGTGAAGAATTGGATGGAGGTTGCTCAAGACAGAAAACAGTTGAGGCATGTTGCGGAAGTTGGCTAAAACTTACGAAGGGTTGTAATGCCACGGAGTAAGTAAGTAATGGCTATTGCAGTAAATTCTAATCAATTTTTTCAAAAATTAAATAACTAATTAAAAATTACCGAGAAGACAATTGCCTCTATTTTTCTCAAAAAAGATACTATAAAATAGTTTTAGAAGTAAATTCTAATAAAAATTCAGTACACTTTTGGATTACCGGCGTTTCAAACATTTTGACATTTTATAGGTTAATGACGATGGCAAGTTAATTGTACCATTAAAACCAAGCGAAATCAATATAATGTGTTATGTTACACATGAAGAGTTGTTTACTATAATTTTAAAAACTCACATACGATACTCACAAAACTCCTATATCACATAGGTGATATAGGAGAAACACGAATGTTTAAATAATTAAGAGTTTAATATAAAAATATTAAAAAATTTAATAAAAAACCTTTATAAAAGGTATATAATCTAAAAACCCAATCGGACTATATCACAAAACGTTTTCGAAATCCATGTTTTATCATTAGTGTCCTAAAAAGTATATAACCACTTAATTAAAAAGAACATGAGATTTAAATTTTGACCAATGTTAATACAAAATGTCGTTAATACTTACTAGGTGTACATGTATTGAACCACTAAATATCTGTGTAAAAACCCGTTAAAAGTTATATGTTTAAATTTAGTTTACATTATATGGCATTATATATTAAGATGTTAAAGTTACCAGCGGATTTGGTAACATGGCGACGTATGACTTCATATGAAGTTGCTGCTTCTGTGACAAAGTGTCTACAAGGACTTGATGATACCAACTGATTGAGATGACAATCTTGACAAGTTAGACATTAAGTTGCACTGACTGCTTTGTTCGGACTTCCGACCTAACTTGTCAAGATTGTCATTTCAATCCTATCATCAAGTCCTCGTAAACACTTTGTCTCAGGACCAGCAACTTCATGTAGAGTCATACGTCGCCATGTTACCAAATCCACTGGTAACTTTACTTCATTTACATCTTAATATATAATGCCATATCTTCTTCTTCTTCTTCTTCTGGTTCTTATCCGTTTCGTGTTGGAATGATTGCCAATATATGATTGCCAATATGTTGGAAATCATATTGCCAATCATAACCTAGCTCGCTGAGGCTCGAAACAGGTCCGTTGAGGTTTTCTTAAACCAAATTCCGCAGCCATGATATTCTCCTTCTACCGGGTCCTCGCTTACCTTTGACTTTACCTTGCAATATAGACTGTAGCAGGAAGTAACGGTGCTGATTTCTCATAACGTGTCCCAGATATTGCAATTTTATGCGTTTGATCGTAAACACAATCTCTGGTTCCTTCTTCATTTTTCCTAGAACTTCCTTGTTCGTGATCCTTGCTGTCCATGATATTCTCAGCATTTTTCTATAAAGCCACATCTCAAATGCTTCAAGTTTTTTAATAGTGGTGTCTGTAAGCGTCCATGCCTCCGCCCCGTACAACAACACAGAGAAAACATAGCACCTCAAATGTCTCATTTTTTGTATCAAGGGATATGTTGTGACTTTTGAAGATGACGCTCATTTTGTTAAAGACCGTTCTTGCCTTTCCTATGCGGCACTTTATTTCCTGTAAATTGCTCCACTGTTCGTTAATAATAGTTCCCAGGTAACAATACTGTTTTACTCGCTCTATCTGCGTCCCATTAATGTATATATGAGCCCCATTTATATTCTCCTTGCTGATAATCATTTGTTTCGTTTTGTGGGTATTAATGTTTAGTCCGTACTGTTGACTGTAATCGTTTATTCTGTCCATTAGCCTCTGAAGTCCGTCTAAACTATCTGCTATCACCATGGTGTCGTCGGCATATCTAACATTGTTTACTCTTTCACCATTTAGACGGATGCCTTCGTCTATTACGTAAAGAGCCTCGTTAAAAATTTTCTCTGAGTACATATTAAATATCAACGGCGATAGGATACATCCCTGTCTAACTCCACGTAGTATTTTTATGTGATCTGTTTCTTCTCCGTTAATTTTCATGTATGCGGTCTGATTCCAGTAGAGTTCTGAAATTATTCTGAGGTCTTTGTCATCCAGGTCTGCCTCTTTTAAAATGTTTATCATCTTTTGATGTTGAACTCTGTCAAATGCCTCTTCGTAGTCGATTAAGCACGCGTATACGTCGCAGTTAACGTCCCTGCATCTTTGAATCAGTACCTGTACCCGAAAAGTGCCTCTCTGGTACCCACTGCGTTAATGAAGCCGAACTGTCTGTCCGATATTTGTTCCTCGCACTTCTTATAAATTCTTCCAAGGATGACTCTAAGGAACAGTTTCAACATGTGGCTCATTAGGCTGATTGTTCGATATTCTTTGCACTTTTTAGCCCCCTGTTTTTTAGGTATTGGTATGAATTCTGATTCTAGCCATTCTAGTGATCCAAATTATTCCATCTTCCTCCGAAAGTTTTAAAAATTCAGCTTCGATATTATCAGGCCCTACAGCTTTCCTGCTTTTCATCCGTTTTATTGCTTTTTCTACCTCGGATTTAAGTATGTCCGGGCCCGTCATCCTCTCTGAAAATGGATGCCTATAATCCGTTCTTTGGTATTGAAAAAGTGTCTCCAAATATATTTTCCATCTATCTTTCATCTCTTGGTCTAAAAAGGATTTTTAATAAATTGTTTGTGATACATGGTATACAGCCAACTACAGGAAGTTAGATTCCTTGTGAACAAAAATAACAATTATGAAGTTGTAATGTTATATTTATATTTGTATAAACAGTTTAATTCAATTCAATTCAATTCACCAAAAACATATCTTATCACGAAGGAATGTGCCAAAATTCGTATGATGTCATGTTTGTATTTTATATACTTTGCTAAATATTTGTTGATTGCATATTTATTTACTTTAATATACAGTAAATGCATTTTGAACAGACCTAGGAGTAAGTTAAGATCTTTTTGTATGTAGTACTTAAATTTATATAGGACATTTGTTACTTTAAATATACATACTTCTTCATACTCAATGAGGTTGACGTCCAGTTGTCAACTTTGACTATAATGTTATGTCTTTTCAGTGTTATTTTAAAGAAATAGCTAACCTTTATAAAGAAAAATTATGGATTTTTTACCAAAATTGGATCTCTCCTAAGTAGTGGTGCTTTTTAAAAACTTGATCATAGCTCTTAGGATGGCTTAGTTAGCTGAAAGCGCTCAGCTAGAAAATAAATGTTACTACACACTTTTAAATACTCTTCTTTTCCATTCTCTGACTGTTATTATTGCAAATATAATATAATCATTATCATTCGGTTATTTCCAATATCACGTTTACAGTAAATTAAACCGACAAGATATTTTTTTGGTAAATTTTACTTTTCTGTTAAAACATCATTAGACAGATATTTTTTCTCAAAATAACTCCATTTCGCATCTTTTATATTTTTTAACAAAACAGTTACTTTAACTGGTTCCTTATCGAACATTTGTTGGAAAAACACAATGGTCCGCCGTGGGGATCGTTTTGAAAAGATTATGGCTTTTCCATTCAGAAAGTGTTGAAAGTGAAACGCAGATACTGGAATCTTTTGTTAAAATAAAAAAACTACAGTCGTTTCAAATTGTAAAATGGCTTACAATTTATTATTAAGGTAATAAAATTAAATAGCGATAACATAATTAGAGTTCTAAAATTCGTTAAAATTAAGTATATATGTTCTATGCATTTACAAATAAATACTAACAATATCATATACAAATAAAATATAAAACGAAAAGGTACCATAAGTTAATTTGTCGCAGAAAATCAATAATATGAATTAGAAGTCCTAAACTTTAGTATCTTATCAGCACTACCAGCTTCTTACCCGGCCTCTAGTGTGAACTATCTTGCTCCACTTACGACCAAGTCATGTGATTTGCCTTCTTTTCATCACCTTGGTAACGTTTCCCTACTTGTTGGTCCGCCCATTTAATTAGTTTATGTGTTCCAATTCATATTCTGATTACGTGGTATTTCCCTCTCATACTCCAATCAATAACCGTTTTCCCGTATAATTATAAATTTGGATTTACTTTCTACTTACCCCTTACTCTATAGTTGTCCCTGCACCGGAAGTGGCTTTTACCCTGGAGATAGATGCCAGCTCTTCTCGGAGGTGAAAAATATTTCATTAAAAGTAAGTCTGAGCATAAAGAAATTGACTAATTCTAAGCAAATTTTGTTCCATATTTTTCTTTAAAGTCAATACTTTTTGACTTTCGCGTTGACTTTTCAACTTAAAAACTTACGTTTTTAAACATTTTTGCGCAAATAACTGAAAAAGTAAGTCATCATCATTATCTTTGCGTTAAGTTTCTATCTTGAGATATACCAGTATCATAAAGGGGTTATACCACTTTATCAACATGTCCTATCTAAGTGTCTCCCCGAGTTCTTCTTTGGTATTCCTCGACTATTCCTCCCAGGAACGAGCAGATCAGCAATTCTTGGTATTAAGTGATGAATTTTTGGACGATGAACAAATTCAGACCATCTTAACCTATAACGTTTTAAACCCCATTTTAACATTAATTATTGCCACCCCTAGACTTGCCCTAGTATTCTCATTCTTAATTTTAACACCCCACTTATCCATATCAGCATATTCATTTCCGCCACATGAATTTATCGTTTATCTTTCTTTTTAACTACCCAACATTCACTTCCGTATGTCTTTGATGGTATTACCGCTGTTTTATAGAATTTTCCTCCAGCCTTATTAAAATTTTTCTGTCACAACACACCATTCGCTACCTTCCACTTCTTATCCAACAGTAATTATACTGCATTAAAATTATTACTTTTTACAATTATTTTACCATCCAAAGATATCATTTCATTTGTAGTAATTCCATCTTTAAATCAACATTTTAAATACTTTGCTTTTTTCTTCAAGATCTTGTCTCCACTGTTTCAGTTTTTTTTCCAAATCACTTTTATTATTCATTGCATAGAGCATACATTAAGCACCAGGGAACGTTATTATGTAGTTTCGCTGTATTGTGATCCAATTATAATGAGGCTAAGTACCGAGCCTTGGTGATATCCTACGTTTACAGGAAATTTATCAGTCTCTTCCACACGTATTCTAAAACTAGTTGTTACTCTCACAATCTTTACATATTCACTGGACACTCCTTTCTTATTAAATACTCACCAAGGAATTTCACGAGGAACTCGTATGTTTTCTCAAGATCAATGATTATCATATGAGCGTTTGTTTTTTTATTCCTGTATTTTTCCATTACTCTCCTTATAATGAAAATTAATATAACCCTCCCAGTTCATATGTTTAGGAGTTGTCTCTCAGTTCCCATCCTTCCCAGCACCTTATTATTGGGTATGTGCTCTGTCCAAGAGAATTTCAACATCCTTCAAAAAACTCACATCTCAAAAGTCTTCTATCCAGCTCATACTGGTAATTCCAAGAGTCCACTTCAGGCTACATTCTTTCGTTCCTACGTTACCAGATAAAACTGAAGCAGATTCTACTAAAGAAGAAAACGTTAACAGCAGCAGGGAGGGTTAAAAACCACCCATTATATTTTCCAAACATCTAAACAAAAGACCAAAGCAAGAACATAGCCTCTCGAACAACACTTAAATGAGGAGAGGCTTCGAGGAAACCTCCTTTTTGAGTAGCATTAAGCTTCAAGGAAGTGAAGCAAGAATACAAATATATGAAAGGATAGTATGTATTTTCAACTGAAACATACGCGGCTTCTTCATATCCTGAAAATTGGCAAACACTGAAACCAAGACGAGAGGAATGAAAATTGACATCTTGAAAGAATAAAAATAGGCAATAAGATGGCCTTCAGCAAAAAAAAAATAAGGTCGGAGGAATCAACCCAAAATGTCAAATGGAAATGATCCGTCACTATCAGACCAAATTGCAGAGTCAGTCAGACTTCATCCCTCTAAATGATGGATTAGCACTGTTGAAATTACTAACAACCCATAGAAATCTAAATATTATGTAGATCTATGCTTCAACAAGTGACAAGTCAGAGTAAAAAAATCAAGGTATTTCATAAAATGCAGATAAAATAATGCGCCTGATAAAAAAAGGTGAGATAGCAATAATCATGGGTTACTTTAACGACAAAATTGGTCTTGATGCTGAAGAAGACAACATAGAAGCATACAGGTTTATTACCAGAAACAACAACGGAGATAAGCTTCTATAATTCTGAGTAGAGAACAACCTTTTATTAGACAACAGCTTCTTCAAACGACACCCCAAAAGGCTCTCTATATATACAGAAGGTAGAATTGCAAGGAATCAAATTGATTTTATTTTGCTTGACCAAAAATTTAAGATGTACGTAAAATCTAGTAATGGATTCACAAAACACAACAAAAATCAAGAATGGATAACGCAACAAACTCAATAGAATACAAACGAGTTAATAAAATCATTAGCAAAAAAAATACACATAATCAAAGAAAACTGGGAGTCAACGAAATGCCATGAAATTGAAAAACTTTCGGAAGCGTATGACACCTTTAATGTTGATAGGAACGTAAAAAAAGTAAAAGGGATAGAATGCGATAAGAAACAATATTAACAAACAACAATAACGAAATACTTACAGGTACAGAAGACGTAAGATGGAAAGAATACATTCAGAAATTTTTTGACGACGATAAAGAAGTTATCCATTCGGTAACAGCTCAGACAAACAAAAAACCATCGATAAAGACATATTGCAGACAATAAGAGTAAAAGCTTAGATTCATTAATAGCATTATTCAATATACACGACATAGGTAAAATATCATCAGAATGGCAAAAATCAACATTCGTAACCAAAAATCTAATTTCTCACAATGCTATGACTACTAAATATCTTTTTCAGAAGCATCTATACACGAATTTAAATGAAGTGTGAGTTTTAGACGAATGTCACTTAATTCGGATGCAGAGGCATGAATATTATGTATATTTTATAGACTATCAAAAATAATTTGACTCCGTTATCAAATGAAGATCGAAATTCATAGAATAACTAGAGTTGACGGACAAAATTTGAGAATTATCTCAGAACTCTATTGACACCACACGGTAACAATCGAAATAGAGCACACAACATCCAAAGTTATACCAATCAGATGGGGAGTGCGACAGGGTTGCGTCTTATCACCACTAATATTTATTCTCTATTCGGAAAAGCATTATACGAGGTCCAATGTCAAATTAATATCAACTAATCTTGCATAAACAATATCAAGTAAGCTGATGATACCGTTCCACAAGCAAGAAACATATAAGAAATAAAAATTATAATACATTCAGTAGTTCGCCGTAGCGAAATGTTCGGTTTAAATTTATTGTCCCCAAAACTAAAATTCTACTATTTTAAAAGACAAATAAAAGAATAGGTAACTTCCATAAAATATTTGGAAGCAAATATCAATAGTTGGTGTAACCCAAAAAATAAATTCTATCACGAATCAAATAAGCAAGGAAAGCACTCATGAAAATAAAAACATCTTTTACAAGATCAGACCTTTGTCTTGAATTCAGAATCCGAAAAATTCCCGTGTGGGATGTGGGCCACTAAAAAGAATACACCCACAGTATCTCCAACTGGTCGTAAGAGGCGACTGCAGGAGCAGCTGACCGCTGTCCTTACCCAACAGTTCGTCTCGTCCCATACCCATTTATTTACCAAGAACCTATCTCAGCCACACCCCGAGTGTCGGATGAGTCCTCTTGACCGTGCTTGAGTGGAAGAGGTTCACTTTTCGCGGGGGGTGTGTGGCATATACATGTCGCGCCCCCTACACACAAACTGCGTAACTTGCGCCTCTCTCCATTCACACACTCCCAAATTCCTCAATCTTTGACCGGAAGGTCGATAAACATTTCTGACGGAGGGCAGCAGCGACCGACAGTACCAAGTTAAGGCGTATAGGAAATTATCCTGAACCGGCTTATCATTGGAATTTCACAAGCGGAGCTGTAACAGCAGAAAGGTTGTGATACTGCGATGCAATAGGGCAGGGGAAACCATTGCATAATAATTCCCAAGAAAGTTATGCGTGATGTCATCGAATGGAATGCCTCGGATGTTGTCACGCAACCCGGTTGACGACTGGCGCTACCTTGAGTCCGGGTCAAGTAGTGTAAAATTGCAAACATACCAAATAAAGAACTTACTATAATATGTGGCGACTTTAATGCAAAAGTTGGCAACACTACACAAAATGATGACTTAAAGAATGTACTGGGAAAGTTTGGCATAGCGCAGAGAAACGAACGAGGAGACCGTTTAATCGAATTTGCTATCACAAACAACTACTCTATCATGAATACTCGATTTAAACACCATGTACGTCGACTTTATACTTGGAAAAGTCCTGGAGAAAGATTTAGAAATCAAATAGATTACGTCCTCACCAATATTCGCTGGAGATCGTCCATTCAAACAGTCAGATCATATCCAGGGGCGATATGCGGATCCGATCATACTCTCCTCGTAGCTAAAGTAATGCTTAAACTGAAAGCACCCAACAAACAAAGAGAGATAAACAGGATAGAACTGAGACAGAAAGACGACCTTCTACAGGAAGTACAGAAAAGTATGCCCTCTATTCGTAACGGAACATCACAAGAAATATGGGAGACTGTTAAACATTGCGTAACAACACCAGTGGATCGCTCAAAGGAAAATAATCCGGTGAAACGGAAACAATGGATAACAGATGAAACTCTTAAACTAATTGAGAATAGAAGAAATCTTTGTAAAAGTGGTGTACATAGTGAAAGGGAAAAAGCTAGTTTAAGAAACCTCAATAAAGAAATAAAACGAAGATGTAAGGCCGACAAAAAACAGTACTATCAAAATATATGCAAAGAAATTAAGAGACATGGTCAGAATAATCAGCCGAGAGATCTACTTAGAAAAATACGCTACCTGACAAAAGACTTCAGAGCCAGAACTTGGGCCATTGAAGATAACACTTGAACCCTGAGAACAAACAGAAAAGACATAAGACATGGAGATCGTATTGCAGGGACCTGTATAAAAATGATCAACGCCAAGAGCTTGTTATCCAAATCTCTGACGAGGTGGAAGAAGAACCTGATATACTCGAAAATAAAGTAAGACAGGCTATCAACAAGCTCAAATATAACAAAGCACCAGGTCCAGATATAATAACAGCAGAAATGCTTAAAGCCACAGAAGAAACCCGACGTAAAGTTACTTCATCTACTCTGTAACCAAATATGGCATTCCAAACAATAGCCTGAAGACTGGACAAAATCTACAATAACGACCATACATAAAAAAGGCAGCTTCCATAAATGCGACAATTATAAGACTATCTCTCTTATATCCCATGCCAGCAAGATAATGCTACATATAATCAATGAGAGACTGAAAACATTCCTTCAAAGAGAAATTCCACAAGAGCAAACTCGATTTACCAAAGGTAGAGGCACTCGAGAACACCTGCTGAATATAAGACAGATAATCGAGAAATCTAGGGAATTCAACATCCCACTATACATCTGTTTTATAGATTACCGTAAAGCGTTCGACAGAGTCAAGTGGAGACACTTATGGCGAATACTAAAAGAAGTAGGCGTACCACAACATCTAATTACGCTTATAAATGAACTATATGAACACACTACTGGATCAGTTAAAGTACTTGACACACTTTCGAACGAGTTTCATCCAGAACGGGGTGTCAGACAAGGATGTATACTACCTCCACAATTATTCAACATATATGGAGAGTATATTATGCTAAGAGCACTTAAAGGATGGAAAAAGGGCATCTCAATAAATGGTCATAAACTAAACAACCTACGTTTCGCAGATGACACAGCCCTTCTTGCAAATAGTCAAGCAGAGCTGATGGAACTTATACGACTGATCAAAAACGAAAGTCAAATATTTGGTCTGCAATAAAACATATCAAAGACAAAGATCATGATAGTGGATAGACTACACAACAATCATCCACAAATAACCACAATTGACCGGTTCGAGGTTGTTAGCGCATACTTATATCTGGGATCATTAATCACAAACACAGGGTCATTACAAGAAGAGATTAAACGTAGATGTGATCTAGCAAAAGTTGCCACAGCAAAAATGACCAAAATATGGAAGGAATGTCAAATTTCAAGAGCGATAAAGATGAGGTTAATCAACTGCTTAATATTCCCAATACTGGCCTACGGATGTGAATCTTGGACTCTAAGACAATCGGAGAGAAAAAAGATAGATGCCACTGAAATGTTCTGTTGGAGACGAATGTTACGAATCCCTTGGACCGACCATAGAACAAATAATTTAATTTTAAGAGAGCTAAAAGTTAGCCAACGACTCTCTAGTAAAGTCCATCTCCAACAATTAAAATATTTTGGGCATGTTATGAGAGGAAACAGAACATGGAAAGACTCATAATATAAGGAAAGGTAGAAGACCGAAGATCACGAGGAAGATCCCCAACAAGATGGATAGATCAAATTACAGGAATATGCCAAAGACCTATGCATGAATTAAAAGAAATGACCAGAGACAGAGATCTCTGGAGACGGACAATACACGACATCACGTCGACCACTACACTCCCCCTGGGGGGTCAGGATTGAAGAGAGAGAGATTTTTTCTGTCTTGGTTTATGGATGTGAGAGTTGGACAATGGACTCTGAAACAGAAATTAGAATAGACGCGCTTAAGATGTATATAACAGACGGAAGCTGAGAATTCTATGAATACAAAAAATTACCAATGATGAGGTACTTCAGCGCATGAGAAAAAAAAACAGGAACTGCTAAGCATGATTAAATATAGCAAAATACTTGGGTTGTGTTAAGAGGTAAAAGCTATGAATTACTTCGAATCATATTAGTAGGTACAGTATAGCGCAAAATATCAGTAGGAAGATGCCAGAACTCATGGTTAAAGGACCTGAGGAGATGGTTTGATTGGTCATCCGTACACAAATCTTCCGTGCAGCAGTTTTCAAAGCTAAAATTGCCATTTTATTTGCTAACCTCAAAACAGAGACGACACAATAAGAAAAACAAATTAGCATTATTTTTATTGTCCTGAATTTTTATAAAATCTTTTTACCTTACATTCTCACATTGTTATAATATTTTAGTAATGTTGTATATAGCCAGAAAACGTGCTACGTACCCATTGGAGATAAATCAAAACTAAAATTCACTTATACAGAATAGTGATTGCAAAAAGAATCAGTGTAGTGAGATGTGCTGCCCTGCAGTCATATACCTAAATCAAATGTAAAACGTTTGATGAATAAAATAGTAATTGTATTCATCAATTAAAAACTCATTGTTCCATGTTATAGAAAATAATAGCACAAATAAATTTAAATATAGTTTATTAAATATTTAATTTCACAAATATTATACATGTGGAATAAATTATTGCAACTAAGTAATAAATAAAATATTATTAATTGAATATATTTTAGCGGTATATACACAGCATTTCATTTAAATTATACATGAAATCAAATTAAATATCATAAATTTGATATGTTTGCTTATAATTTTTTGGGATAAAAAACGCAGCGAGATTGAGTTTGGATTATTTTAGTGCACACTTTTGATAAGGTAGGTACTCTACGCGTTGTCCTATCGGTTTTATGAGTAATATCCTATAATATATTATGATAGCGGCATCGGTATTAACGAATTGAAGTAAACTTTCACATTTCTTGAGCAATTCGAGAAGTGAAAAAGACAATTATTCTAGCTTTAAAGCACTGTTTTCACCAAAATAAACATTATCGAATTAAGCAAACTTATATAATTATTAATTTGTACTACATATTTAATACGATTGTGCCAGTTTACTGTAATATCAAAAAACAGTTAATCATCGCTCGATCTGAATATTGAACATGAGAAAATTATTAGAGTCCAAAAAGTATACACGCAACCAGACTTATATTGAATCATTTCTTATTATTTCAAGCGAATTTAAAAAAAGCAACTTACGAAGTCACAGAATATTTATTTTAAAGCAATTATATCAACAATACATAAAAATAAAAAAAACGGTAATCTATTGAAATAATAAATTGGAACCACTTGTTTTAAAGTCAATAACATAAAAATTTTTAATGTGAAACGAATAATGTTCTATTATTCAGTAGCAAATTGTACTAGTTGTTCAGTGTTTTGTGAAAACTTCCACTAAGCTCTAATTCTTATTTTAATCATATCCCACAAATGCTCTATAGACTTAAAATCGCGTGAGCAAGCAGGCTATTCCATAACAGTAATATCTTCTAGCTCAAGGAAGTCTGTAGTCACTTTTCTGGTATGTGACTACTAAATCAACATACATACGAGCCACTGGTTAGATGCAAATTGAATAGTTTTTTTTTACTGGTCATAATGCCTCCTCAGAACATGACACTTCCTCCTTTATATCTATTAACAGATCTAGCAATTTTTATTTTTGCTTATCTTGCTCGCCCTCTAAGGACACGAATTCGTCGGTCATTTGATTTTTCCCAAATTCTGGTTTCGTCTGAAATTAGCGCATTTTGCCAATTTTCAATGTTCCATTGTTGATGTGTTGAAGACACCAATTTGGCGATCAATCTTTAGCTGCCTAGATAACTCGAGAACCCCTAACTCTCTACTGCTGTATAGTCCTTAGGTACGATGTTTTTTGCTTATTGTTTCAACTAAAACATTTACATCAGTAGCTTCCAAAAGTTGCCTTTGGAGCTGTGGGTGCGAAATTGTTGTGTTTGTTCTAGCTACTGTTACTTTTTGGCGACTTTGTCTAGTCTACTCTTAAGCCGTACTAATTCCTGATACCTAGTGAAAGTTTTTGACACAACGCCCTGTAATATGCCTACCACTGCCGCTATGCCCCTCTGAAACATTCCTTGCTCTACAAGACTCTATCTCTCCCCTTTGCATATGTGTAAACCTCCATAATGTATCGAACTGTGTTATCTGACTGTTTTATCAATTTGTTAAATTTCAACAAAAACCTTTATTCTTCTTAATAATAACAAGTTTTTTCAAAAGAAATAAATATTGGTTTGAAATACATGCTGATTCCATTTAAACATTTCGTTTTGTTCATATCAGCATAGAGATAAAAAAGAAATAAGTATATAATAGGAAAACCATAGATTCCAGGAAGTGGAAACTTTAAATTAGCTAGAAGTAAAGCTGGATTTATAGTTAGACGTACTGTAAACGTAGACGCACTGGAAAAAGATTAACATACAATGTTGTACACTCTTATTTATCTTTTTCTTCTTATTCACGTGCCATCTCCGCTACGAAGATTGGCTATCATCATGGCAATTTTGACCCTGGAGGCTGCCGCTCGGAACAATTGTATGGAAGTGCAAGCAAACCACTCCCTGAGGTTTCTCAACCACGACATTCTTCTCCTACCTATGCTGTGCCTACCTTCAATCTTTCCTTGCATAATTAGTTGTAACAGTTGATATTTATTCCCACGTGTAATATGTCCCAGGTATTGTAGTTTCCTCATTTTAACACTTAATACGACCTCCTTTTGTTTGTTCATCCTGTCTAATACAACTTGGTTAGTTATCTTATCCTTCCAGGAGATTTTTAACATTCTTCGGTACGCCCACATCTCAAATGCCTCCAGCTTACCCATACATTGCTTATTTAGTGTCCACGCCTCCACCCCATACAACAGGACCGAGAAAACATAACATTTAAGCATTCGTATTTTCAGCTTTAGGCTTAGGTTACGGCTACACAACATTTGTTTCATATTGTTAAAGGCACTGCGGGCTTTCTCTATTCTTATTCTTATTTCTCTGGTGTATTCGTTTGACTCGTTAATATTTGTTCCGAGGTAATTGTAATTTTGTACTCGTTCAATGAGATTCTGTCCTACATGTAAGTTGATATTATTGATACGTTTCTTTGTAATTATCATGAATTTGGTCTTCTTTGTATTCAGTGACAGACCAAATTCTTCACTTGCTTCTACCACTTTGTTTAGTAATCTCTGTAGGTCTTCAATATTTTCTGCTATGAGCGCGGTATCATCAGCATATCGGATATTGCAAATGGGGTGACCGTTATCTTTATTCCGGCTTTTTCGTTCATAAGAACTTTTTTAATAACTTCTTCCGCGTAGACATTGAACAAGGTTGGAGACAACACACAGCCCTGCCGAACACCTCTTTTGATCTGTATTCTATCTGATATCGAGCTGTTAATTCGTACTGTAGCTTCTTGTTTGTAGTATAGATTCCTTATCACACGTATGTCCCTTGTATCAATATTTTTATTTTCCAGTATTTGCATCAGTGGCCTATGTTTTACTGTATCAAATGCTTTGTTATAGTCTAGGAAACACACAAATATGTCCTGATTTACGTCTAAGCAACGTTGTGTTAGAACATTAAAAGCAAACAGTGCCTCTCTAGTTCCTAGTCCGTCTCTAAAGCCAAATTGAGAGGGTCCGATGTCAACTTCCAATTTTTTATATATTCTCCGATGAATGATTTTTAAGAAGACCTTTAATATATGACACATGAGACTGATGGTGCGATATTCCGAGCATTGTCTCGCATTAGACTTTTTGGGTATGGCTATTATTGTTGTTACTAGCCATTCATTAGGTATGATACCAGATTTGTAAATGCTGTTAAATAGTTCCACGATCTTTATTAAGTTGTTGTCTTTGATGAGTTCAATTATGTCTATTGGTAGTTCATCTGGGCCTGTAGCCTTCCCCGACCTCATTTCTTTAATCGTATATTCCACTTCATCTTTTGTTATTTCTGGTCCTGTGTCACTGTTTATGTATTCGTTATCTACATTGTCTCTTTGATCTTTAAACAGTTGTTCTATATACTGTTTCCAGACTCTTAATTTTTCTTCTGTGTCCATAATAATGTTTCCACTCTCGTCTACTAATATGTTGTGTCTGTTACTTTGTCTCCTCGTCAACTCTTTGATCTTCCGATGTGCATTAAAGCTGTCGTGTTTATTTTGTAGTTGTTCGATTTCTTCGCATTTTTCCCCGTACCAGTTTTCTTTAGCTGTGCGTATTTTTAGACGAATTTCTTTTTGTATCTCTTTATACTTCTGGTTCTTTTTGTTTTTCTGTTTTCTTCTTTCATCCATTAAGTTCAGTATCTCATATGTCATCCATTCTTTTTTATATTCTTTACTTTTATGAAGGTGACTTATGCTTGGTTTCATTAACGCTGTTTTAATGTCTGTCCAATTCTCATTGATGTTAACTTTTGTGTTGTCTTTTATGGGTTGTATCTTTGTTACTGCTTCATCAATTTCTTGTATCATCTGTTCTCTTACTTCTGGTTTTCGTAATTTGTTGATATCAACTGCTTTTTTGGGGGTTGTGCTATTAATTTTCTTTAATTTTATTTTCATTCTTGCAACTAGTGGATTGTGATTAGATGATATATCTGCACCAGGGTATGTTTTAATTGACATTATGCTGTTTCTGTATCTTTCATTGATTAGTAGATAGTCTATTTAGTTTCTCACTATGTGATGTTCTGTGTCTTGTGGAGATCTCCATGTGTATAAACGTCTTTTGGGTAGTTCGAAAAAGGTATTTGTAATTACCATTCTGTTTTCCTGTCAAAATTGTACCAGTCTTTCACCAGACTCGTTCCTATTCCCTAATCCAAAATTTCCTACCAAATCATCTTATTTATAAATGAACGTAAACGTATGACGGAACGTGAGTGAAACGCACTGAAATGCACGGAATAGTTGGACAACTTTTATCTTTTATATATATACGCGGGGATCCTACAGCTTCTGGCGCTTTCCGCATTTCAATCGCCTTTTTTTTTCTATCTCTCCAGGTGTCTTCATCAATGGCTCCGTCTTTCATGGTTTCCATAACACCTTGTATCCAAGACTTAGCTGGTCTTCCTAGTTTCCTTCTATTACTTGAATTTTATTCCATAGCTCTTTTTGGCCATCTGTTGTCGTCCATCCTCTGTACGTGTCCATACCATATTAACTGTCTAGTTTCTATTCTTTCAGAAGTTGTATGTACTCTATATGTTTTTCTTCTAATTTCAGAATTAGGTATACGTTCTCCTCTTGATATACGGCAAGCTCTTCTCAGGTAGCCAATTTCAACCGTGTCAACTTTTTTCTTTCCCTTTTACTGTAATTTGCCAATATTCTGCTCCATATGTAAGAATGGGCTCTGCAATTACTTTGTAGATAGTCATTTTAGTTCTCATAGTAGCTTTGTTGGACCAAAGTATCGAATTCAGAATTTGAACACTCTTCCTGCCTTTCATCTTTTACAGTGCGTTATTTGCGTTTGGCCAATCAAAAAGAAGAATTTTGTGCTGTCAACCAAAGTGAACTATCTGGCCCGCCCACCATTTTGTAAAGTTGCTTATTAACATATTCGATTTTTGATTTTGTTGATTATTTGTTATAAAATAATAATAATAAATATTAAAATGATATTATAGTATCATGGTCACCAACTCTAGCCACTGTTTCTACTCATGCGCAAAAATTCCACTCCGTCGATTTATAAATTGACATAATATTTACAGTCCGTTTGTTCCGTCTCCAGTGCGTTTAAGTTCACAGTCCGTCAAACTATAAATCCAAGTTAATGATACGTAGAATAAATGATAATCAAAAGTGAATAAAAAATCTGAAATTAAAAGGAGGGATAACAATATTTTAAAGTAATAAAAATATTTAGAAAAGATAAAAATGGAAACAAAAACAATAATAACAAAACAGATAGGATAAAGACACACACATTTAGAAAAAAAAACGTTATAATAACGACAAAACGAACGATAATGACGTAAGTAAATAAAAAAGAAACTGGACGAAAGCCATACCGGAGTGAAAAGAATTGGAGAAGTTTTGGTCATTATCAGGCAAAAACATACTAATAGTTCTAATGAAATAAGGAACTAATGTCTAATAGACCCAAAATGGATAATGGATTAGGTCTAATAGACCTAAGATGAAGAAAATATTGAATATGTAGGTATATTAAACAAAATAAGAAAATATGACATATTTATCATATGAGATAGAATGGCGAAATTTGCGAAAAGTCTTTATATAATATATAATAATTCTCTATTGATCCATGTAATCGACAAACACGATAAAATAGAAACCCTCGGATTCTGCAAAAAATTCGTAACAAAGTGTATTCAGTACCATAAAAATTAATTCGATGACTTCTGATAATATCTATGTTTTATAATTGTCTGTGATTATAACGCCATCTATCGCAAATCTATAAAAAATCAGATAACACTTGTTTATTTTTTCACGTAGAATACTTATCTCCAATAAAAAACGTGGTGATCAATTTAAGATTTCAAAGTGACTTCCGACCCACCCCCACTAAGTGAGGCTGCGGGTCGTGTATCGATAGAGTTTTTAAGAAAAATTTTAAACACGTTTTTTCTGATTTTTCATTTGGAGCTTTTCTTGAGATATTATACCGTTTTCATAATTTTCCTAGACTATCAGGATCATATTTTTTCGCTTATAACGCTATCTATTAATAATTCAAAAAGACAAATACTTATAACATGTGTTGATGAGTCTAATTGTCTAAATCTAAATGATGTCTAAATCTGCAATAAAAAAATGGAAGTTCCTATTTAAGATTTCAATGTCGACCATTCTCCGCTTCAGGGGATGAAGCTGCAGGGTCGTGTTCAGGGTCATTCTAAAGATTTTTGTAAAATACTGAACACGAGTGCTTCAGTTTTTTAATTAGATATTAATTTCGCGAAGTACTCGATAGCCCCAATTCTTTTGGCACAACCGGTATATGAAGTAGAAACATTTAAATCGGTATTTTAAACTTGTTTAAGGTTGTTTCCTGGAACGACTTTATTGCGGGATAGGTTGTTTGACCATATGAAATCAATACTAACGAAACCCTGGCAGGCAAATACTGATAGTATCCGATTGATCTATTATACAAAAAATCCATTGTATCTACTTATAATAGTTTTGCTAGATTGCTTTGTTAGTAATTCCATTATAAAATGGTTAATATCCCGATACACTAAGTATTCGCGCGAACAGTTACTTCACGCTCAATATCGACCTCAAACTCTAATTTTAATACTGGTAAATGGTATGACCAACTATTTCTTTTGTTGGCAAACAACAAAAAATAGTTCGCAAATACCAATGTGGCTTCTGTAGACAGAAGTCAACAATAGACCAGATATTTGTTCTGCGACAGATCCTTGAAAAAACAAGTGAATATAACATCGATATACATCATCTCTTCATAGACTTCGAAAGCGCATATGACAATATAAACCGAGAATTCCTAACAAAAGCAATGAAAGAATTTAATATACCAACACAGCTAATAGAATTGATAAAAGAAACACTAAAAGTAGAAAGTAAAATCCGGATACAAAACGACTTAACGAAACAATAGATGTGAAGAAGGGACTACGCCAGGGAGACGCTCTATCATGCATATTATTCAACATCATACATGAAAAAATAATAAGAGACACAACAGTTAATACCCGAGGAACAATAATTAATAAAAGCGTGCAAGTACTAGCATTTGCAGATGATGTTGACATAATCGCAAGATCAAGAAGAGAAATGATACAGGCATTCACTCAAATAGAACGAGCTGCAAAAAATAGTGGTCTTAAAATCAATCAGACAAAAACAAAATATATGCCTGCAAATAAAAACGCACAAATAAGGCAGCTGCCAAATTTAACAATAGGAGAATACAACATTGAGGCGGTAAAAAACTTTACATACTTAGGATCCCTAGTTACGTCTGATAATAACGTTGCAGAGGAAGTGAAGAGGAGAATATTTATTGCCAATAAATGTTACCATGGCTTAATTAGGCAACTAAGATCAGATAACGTCTCCAGAAAAACAAAATGCCAAATATACAAAACCTTAATAAGACCGGTACTCACATACGGTTCAGAAACCTGGACACTCTCTAAAAGGGAGGAAACGTTATTAGCCACCTTTGAAAGAAAAATCTTGCGGCACATATATAAGGGCACAAAAGAAAACGGGATTTGGCGAAGAAGGTATAACTTTGAACTATATAACATATACCAGGATCCGGATATCATAACATTCATTAAAATAGGAAGGCTACGTTGGATTGGACATGTGGAAAGAATGGAAGAAGGCGAAATACCAAACAAAATATTCAAACAAGTGCCAGTAGGAAAAAGAACAAGAGGAAGACCGAAGCTGAGATACGTAGAACAAATAGAAAATGATATAACAACATTAAAAATTAAAAACTGGAAAAAAAAGCACGAAACAGGTCAGAATGGAGAAGAATCCTTGAACAGGCCAAGACCCAAAAAGGGTTGTCGAGCCAGTGATGATGATGATGATGAAATGGTATGACCATACCACTACACTACTTTCTATATGTTTGTTGTTTTAAAATTTATTAACTTATGAATATTGGAATTTTCGACCAAAGGAAATTATTCAAAAAAGCTTTACAAGACTTAATAGATGGTATAACAATTAATGACGACATAATTAACAATCTCAGATTGAAGTTGGAAAAACACACACTTATAATAACCAAAAACAAGTAGTTTTATACTAATATCATCGGACACTATAAAAAAGCAGCCAACTTTAAACACGTGTACAATAAGTAAAATAATCATTATCAATATCAGCCTCTCTTAAATCTACTGCTAAAGATATGCATCCCTGTTTATATCAAAAGTTCTCGGTCATGTTTTGTAAATAACCAGTTTTACTTTATCTTCTATATTTATCGGGAATGAACCATAACAATTTTTCTTAAATCCTCCTGCCTTTGAGTATGTAGCTTTTGTGTTAAACATAATCTTGCAGCGTAAAATAAAGTCAGAGGTAGCACAGGTCGACTTTTAGTAAAATTATTTTAGTAAAAATAGATAAGTAGATAAAATTAACCTATTTAGAATTTAATTTGCAACTAACAAGAACACAATAGTTTAATTTTTTTAAAATATTATTTTCGGTTTCGAAAAAAGACAGTTTCGACGATAAAACAAAATTAGAGATAAAATTCATAAGTCCGTAATATGCAAACATATTTTGTAGAAATCATTTTGCATGTCTAAACAATCAGAACACATTCAGCGAATAACACATTGTTGTACACTATTCGAGCCTTTTGGCATAAATGCGCTCCAGTGATACATTGTGGTAACGTTACTAAAACATATCTACGAATAGTATCTGCTTTGACGTTTTAATTTCCTCTTTTGTAAGCGTTGATGATGTTGTGACGCAAAACGGGGTTACTAACATCCTGGAGCCAAATCGATTGACGGATGCAACTGGGTGGTTGAATCAGAATGTGTTTCTAAATTAAACAAGATAAGACACGGAGGAAGGGGTTGTTTTACTTTGAATGTACATGTTCGTATGGAAATACTTACATATATTCTTCCTTCCTCCTTAACTTAGATCTCATTAGTAAAGTTGGAAGTGCACTTTTATGCAACTTAATTAAAAGAAGAATTAAGGAAAATGATGTAAAACGTAAGTGTTAGCAATGTCCGTAAAATAGTAAGAAGATCAAGAATGTAATGTAATATTTGGAATCAATATAATATCAAGAAAAGAATAATGAAAGAATGTCAGTAAATATGTGCAGGATAAAACAACTTATTGGGGTTTTTATTGACTTTTATAAGAACATTGTTATTTAAATTAAGAAATATTACGTTAAGTGAGAATCCATTATTAAATTTTACCCTTCTTTCCCCCTAAATTTCTTTCTGGGTATCCCAATAGGGATGTCCTGTTTTTGAAATGTCATAGCGGCCATTTTGAAAATGATAGAACTGTCACTTGTTGACGTTTGTATTTAGTATACTCTAACAAATTATCATGGCAAGATATACGATTCAACAACGTTGGGAAATTATCCTAAAATTTTAAGCTAATAATCGTTCATTTGTGAATAGGTACCTATCGTGCATTACGTGAAAGTTATGGACCAAATCATCGTCCTGATGTGCGTGTAATTCGTCGAATCGTGGAAAAGTTTGAACGTGAATTCACTTTGCACGATACGAAACCACCAACTAGACGCCGAAATGCAAGAACTCAGGACAATATTGCTGCTGTAACAGCTAGTGTCGTTCTCAAGAACTTGCCCTCATCAGAATGACAACTTGGCGAATTCTGAGAAAATATTTAAGTCTACACCCGTACAGATTGTTCTGACTCAAGAAATGAAGTCACTTGACCATCACAAGCGTCGTTTGTTCGCTGATTGGGCTCTAGACAAACTCGAAAATGATAGCGATTTTTTCAAAAAAAAAAAATAGTTTCCGATGAACCTCATTTTTAATTAAACGGCTTTGTGAATAAGCAAAATTGTCGTTTTTGGAGTGAAAATAATCCACATGAGATTCTTAAGGAGCCTTTGCATCTAGAAAAAGTCACTGTCTGGTGTGGTTTATGGCATGGTGGCACCATAGGACCTTATTTTTTCGAACATGGTGTAACAGTCAACGGTGAAAGGTATCAAAAGATGATAACGGATTTTTTGTGGCCTGTTGAATGAAATGGATTTGGATGGCATGTTTTTCCAAGAGGACGGTGCCACATGTCACACTACTGCCCAACCACTGATTTATTGAAGGAAAAGTTCCCGGAAACATTGATTTCTCTTGATGCTGGAGATCCCAAGAAAGCAACTTCGACCAGCTGCTTGGCCTACAAGAAGCTGCGATATAACACTGTTGGATTATTTTTATGGGGCTATGTTAAGTTATTGGTCTATGTGAAGAAACCACAATCTATTGAAGACTTGAAGAGTAACCGAAAATTGGGTTCATCGGATTTGCTGCTGCAAACGTAGTCGAGGTGGACATTTTAATGATGTGTTATTCGGAACATAATTGTTATCTATTATAGTTTGCAATATTTTTTTTATTTACAGCAATTTTTACCGTTTTTGTTTAAAAAAAAAGTCAGGACATTCTTATTGGGAGACCTCTTAAAAAAGAATGGCATCTTGTGTTCGTGTGTATTTTTCTCTGGACGGTACAATCTTTTTTCGGTTTTACAGCTTGGGAAATATAGGGAAAGTTATATTAGTTTTGTCATTTAATCTTCAATCCAGGTAGTAGAATCTGGAAAAATATTCGTGCAAACGGTTGTCTACCTTTAGGTTTTGCATCTTGAAAGTAGGTAGATAGAGTCTGCAGAGCTTGCACAATAAGGGAAACTTTAGGTTGGAAACTAATATTAAAAATTTCCGTTAGGTCGCACTAAAAATCTAAAAAACTTTTCTGGTCTTTTTTATGTAAAATATTGCCAGTAAGTTTTTAATAATCATTTTACAAAAGTAATTTGTTACACAATATCTATAATTTCATTAATGAAACTCTAGAAAAAAGAAACACCTTAATTTCTACTTTAATAACCAGATTTCCTTCTAAAACGTAATGATCAGGTCACGAATCTAAATCCAGTCAAAGCCGCAGTGCCTGAGAGTAACGTACTTGGACCTGTTCTCTACCTAATTTATACACCTGCCTTTCTGAGGTATAATTACATTACTACATCAACCTACTTAGATAATACGGCAATTCTAGCTTCATATACTGATTCAGGAAAACCTTAACAAAATAAAAATTGGCTAAAAATGTGAAAAATTAAAGTAAATGGGAGTAAATCAGTCTATATAAATTTCACTAATCCCTTCACTAAATACACCTGTGTCATTAAATAACCAATAATTACAATAAAATAATTATGTCGAATTACTATGAACCATATATTAACGTGGAAGCAATCAACATTCACGAAACGGAAACCATTGGGTCTTAGCTTAGTAGACTTTATTGGTTAATAGGTAAAAGATCTCATCTAACTCTTCCTAACAAAATCTTAAAAATTAGTAATAAATTCAATGTGGAATTATGAAATACAACTATTAGGATCAGTGTTGAGGTCCAATATAGATATCTTGAACAGATTTTAATCAAAAGTTTTCCAAATTGTTACAAATCCACCTTGGTATGTAACTTATTCTTTCATTATTCGCGATCTTCAAATAAAAACTATCAAAGAAGAGATTGCAAATCACTCAAAAAAATAAGCCACACGACTAGAAAATCATCCTAGCAGCCTAGCACAAAACCTTCTTCTTCTTCTTCGCGTGCCATATCAGAACTATCCGACGTTGGCAATCACCATTGCGAAGGCTTCTCGATCTTCTGCAATATGGTTAAGGATCAGTTGTAAAATTTTATATCGACTTCCCCTTACTATATGTCCCAGATAAGACATTTTTCGATGTTTAACAGTCTTCAGCAGTTCTTTGTCTTTGTTGACGCTCCTTAGTACTTCTTCATTGGTTTTTCTTGCTATCCAAGGTATCTTCAGCATTCGTCTATGAACCCACATTTCCAATGCTTCAATTTTGTTCATGATCTTTACTTTTAGCGTCCACACTTCTGCACTGTACAAAAGTACAGACCAAACATAACACTTAACCATTCTTTGCCTTAGTTCTAAACTGAGATAGTTATTGCAAAGAAATGACTTTATTTTCATAAAAGCAGTTTTAGTCATTGCTATTCTACGTTTTATTTCTATGTCTGCATCTAGTTGGTCCATTATCACAGTTCCCAAATATGTCATTTTGTGAACTTTCTCAACTTGGACTCCGTTCAATTGAAGCTTTGCATCGGGATGTGGGTCACGACTAAACACTAAAAATTTGGTTTTGTTTGAGTTTATTTTAATGCCCATTTCCTCTCCTACCTAGTGAATACGATCAAGCAGAATTATAAGATCTTCAATATTATCTGATAGAATTACTGTATCGTCTGCATATCTTATCACATTAAGTAGTTCCCCGTTGATTTTTATTACATATGGTTGTCTCTCAAGTGCCTTTTTAAATAGTTGGTCCAAGTAAACATTGAACAATGCTGGCGACAAAATGCAACCTTGTCTGACTCCTCGTTGTATGAAGATTTGATCGATGTAGTTATCTCCAATTTTTACGATAGCAGTTTGATTCCAGTACAAATTTTTAATGACACGAATATTCTTGTCATCTATTCCGATATTTTTCAGTATTTGCATTAATTTTACATGCTGTACTTTATCGAATGCCTTTTCGAAGTCCACGAAACATGCAAATACATATTTTCTTTGGTCATGGCATTTTTGTAATAGGATGTTTAGCGCAAAAAGTGCCTCCCTGGTTCCCATAGCATTTCTAAAACCAAATTGGGTATCTTCAAGGTGTTCTTCGCATTTGCGTCTAATTCTGTTGTGAATTATTCTGAGGAAAATTTTAAGAGTGTGGCTCATTAGGCTAATTAATCGATATTCTCAGCATTTTCTCGCATTGTGTTTTTTAGGTATTGCGATAAAGATGGATTTGAGCCAATCTGCGGGAATCACTCCGGTGTTATATATTGAATTAAAAAGTCTTACTACTACTTTTATGTTATCATTCTCTATTAGTTTCAGCAACTCTGTTGGTGTATCATCTGGGCCACAAGCTTTTCTAATTTTAGCATTATTTATAGCATTTCTACTTCGCATTTTATAATTTCTGGGCCGCTAGTACAGTTTTGGTAGAATTTGACAATATTATTCCTGTCATCTTCAAACAACTCTGATATATACAGCTGCCTTTCTTTTCTTATTTCTTGCTCATTTTCAATCATTTTGTTATTAGTGTCAACAAGTACAGAGGAAACTCGTTTTTTAAATATATTGCTCATTTCTTTCAATTTTTTGTGCACATTAAATAAGTCGTGTTTAGATATTACATCCTCCATTTTGTCGCACCTTTCTCTCATCCATTTTTCTTTGGCTAATTTGATTTCCTTTTTTATTCTTTTCTGCAGGTGTCTATATTCTGTTACATTAGATTTTATCAGTCGACGTTGTTTTATTAATTTCAAGATGTCGTCTGTCATCCAGTTATTTTTCTTGATTAAGTTATTTCTATAATAATTGTTTGTGGAGATTTCGTTAACTTGGTTTTTAAATTCACTCCATAGTTCTTCTGGATCTTCTAGTTGTTCCCCGATGTTTTTTATTCTATTGTTAAATTCTTTTTGAATGTTATGTTTTATGTTTATATCGTCAAAGTTAAGTACATTGGTTTTTGGTTTTTGTCGCTGAATTATTAACCTTAGTTTAATATCTGCTACGAGTGGTTGATGATCAGATCCAATATCTGCCCCAGGATATGTAGTGACAGGATATATAGTGACACAAAACCTTGAGCTCACAAACAAACCGAATACTGAAGCAACACACCGCCAGTGAACTTCCAACAAGATTACCAACGGATTTAGGCTAGCCCTTCACTTGCGATTTGTAGTTGTACGATTGCTTAGTAGTAAAGATTGAACACGTTGTTTCAAATACAAGTCAATCAATTTACGAATAAATAATCACAACGATTTAGAAAACGCAATCTGTCTTATTTTTTACCGCGATGCGATGGTCGCCCTACCACAATGAATCATACTGACAAACATATACATTTATCCACTTCCGATGGTTTAGTCGCGATTCTAAAGCCAGCTCAGCCTAGTGTGTCTTCAACAATATTTAATTTTAATTTTTTTTTAATGTAAGACAAAGAGGAATATGTCAAAAATGTTGGGGGCATTTTGAGTACTATCAATTCAGAGCAGTCGATTGAAAACTACTTTTAGACATGCTGTACTATTAAAAAAATACCATACAAAACTGTCCTTTAAAAAATCTTTGATTAACATTTGGTCCAATAACGGTGCTGACAAAAAATCGCGTGGTTAGGGTATCTTCTTGTAAAAGTTTTACTGTTTTAATGTTAATCCCATTTGGCACCGTTTTTTTTAAGCGAAGCTTCTATACTGGAGTTGTATTACTTTTTTCTCTATACTAAATTGCTACTTTGAGCGTCACGAGACTAGCGCCACGAGAAGGCGTCACGGGTAGCGATACGAAATAGCGATTCTTCACATCGATTCACTATTCTCGATCAATCCGTTTCTAGTCATCATATATTTATTCTAAGCAGGTTCAAATTTAAAACTATATAAAAAGTAACTAGCAAAATGCAGAATTAAATGAGAAGTAAAAAATTAAAAGAATATCTGTCAACAAAAGATTTGATTCATTTGAACGACTGTCAAAATTTAGAGGTCCTAAACGTCACTTCTCGTTTTAAAATATTTTTATTTAAATACAATTATTATTTTTAAAAATCTTATTTAGTTTATATAATAAGGAGCTCCTGCGTTAGGAGCAGATATAATAATTTATGGAATTATTTGAATATAATATAAATTGTTTAAAATATAACTAATGAAATTAGTTACAGAAAACATAGTATTACGCTTCGCGTTAGTCTACCGTACCGCCTACTATATCATATTTTTTTATTTTTACTATTTTTAACTGCTGTTTGATTGATTTTGGTTTTAAAGTTACTAATGACTGTTGTTGTAATTTGTTTCCACCGTAAACTCTTGATAAATTATTATTAAATAATATGTCTATGAACGTTTGTTAACTTTTATAAAAAAAACAATTTTTAATTAAGTTCCAGATTAAAAATAATCTACTATAAAGATAAACAAAAAAATAAAAACACTTCTTTTAAATATTGACATGGGATATCAATGTCTCATTCGCAAAAATAAGACAAATAAGCTAAGATTCGATTATGTTGTACTATGAGATTACACTGCGGTAGAAAAATAATATGCAGATGACATTTTTTATTAATAGTTTATATATCTTCATCCAAAAAAACTCGTATACTTTAAAATATGTTTAAAACTTTATTTATTTTATTGTTTATGATACATTCAAGACCAATACAAAATAGTCTTGAAATACATTTTTGATTGAAAAGCCAAGCCAAATATATATTAGGAAACCTTTGTTAATCACTCGGTATGTTTAACAACCAAAACCCATTTCTTGATCTTACAAAGTTCTACGTTTAAGATAGTGCCACATATATTTTAGAATTACTAAAAAATCATAAGCAAGCATGCCAAAAGGAACAAAAAAATACTAAACTACTACTAACTATACAAAAAAGCAGTCACATTAATACAAAACTAAGAATCAATTGCAAGATATTAACATTTATAAAAAGAATAGTTAATTTTATTTCAGAGTATTTATTAGATATATTGGTTATTATTTCCGTAATAAGAGAAACTTCTTCACCTTTATCGTTTTTTGTCTATAGTGTAACTTTTAGGATTATTTCAAAATGTATTACATCCTTAATCACTTTCCTCTCATTTTGACTTAAAAATAGAATTGGGATGTGACATTTATTATGGTCTTCGTTATACATAATTTAAAATTAGTATTATTAACTAATATATTTATATACTGTGTGACATTGAACATTTCACAGCAAGTAAAACATAAAACTTAGCTGTTCTCTAAGAAGTCCTAACAACATTTTGACAGCTAAGATGTTGCTGAAAGGAAATACTGATAAAAATTTAGTTTCGATCGGTTTTCACAGATGCAACTAATGCTGCTGTTGAAACTTGTAACAATCGATAATAATAAAAAAATATAGTTTAATTTACTTAATTTACGATATGCATTGCTTCGGTACCGTCAGCGCTTCGTATACACGCATCCCCACCACAAGTTCCTCCTCCATACATGTGCGCTAGAGAAGATGGAAAAAGAGCAGCCGCCACAATCGAAAGGGAGTTCCATCGGAGTTTAATCTGACAACGACTCCATCAGCCCTAGGGTATTTACTGAAGGCCAACCGGTTCTACTGGGGTATTGATCTAGTAGTAGTTCCGTACTCGGTTCTAAAGAATTGCCCTGAGACAGACCTATGTTCTCCTGTGACCAAGTACTGATTGGTTCCATCCGTTGCTCGCCGGGCCGAGTGTTGATTGGCCCGTTTCATCTCTATTCCTTTGACCCGTTCCCTTCCTGTCTGTGAGTGTTTTAGAACACTGTAATTGCCGTTTGGATTTTATGTCATTAATTTTACTTTATTTTTTGCAGATAATAAACAGTGGGGTATATCGCAGTCAATGCCAGATTCGCCAGCATTGACGTTTTAACTATTATTGTATATATTACCTAGGATCTAATCTGACTTTGTTATTTATTTATTTCGAATATATTTTTATATAATTTAAACCTGTGTTTTACTGACTCTGCTGTCTCAAAGACCTACTTGTCACAAGATAACATCTTTGGCAATATACTAGAAATCAGTTGTACCACTTTTCGGACACCTATTTCAATAAAAATCGAGGTCACAAAACACGGCGATTTAAAGGCATCTTTGTTTGTGTGTTCTAAAACCTAAAAAACAAAAACAAAACTAAAAAAATTCTAAACTCTTCATTTCATCAAACAGGCTACATGTTTTTGTTTTGTTTTTGTTTTTGGTCATTTTTTACTGGCCTTCACTGAGCATTATTTATTCTTAACTGTGGCTAGTTGATACCTAAGTCCTTATTTATTTATTTCTGACATACATAAAAGTTATGTCATAATAACTAAATCACTTGGGTGTAAAACACTGTCCTATGCCAGGATTTTTCATTATTTTATAATTTCTTCTTTGATCAATTGACCAGTTAGATTTTTACAAGTAACAATTTACCTCATGCACCAGAAGAAGGTCAGTGGTACAAAAATGGATTGTTGTTACAGGATAATAATTATATCTTCGACCAGTTTATAATTTTATTTATAGTATTTGGTCTTTAGGATTATATTTCAAGTCCGGTTAGACCATAAATGGAAGCGAATTGTATTCAATAACGGGTCTGGATTTTCCTTAGAGTTCAAAGGTGAATGAAGAAATGTTCGTCGAAGACATGATGAACTAAGAGACATTCAATTACACGTAGTATATTTTTATTCATCATAAAAGATTCCGGAACATTATAACATCAGTCAAGACATACCCAGAAGCTGATATGAAATCAGACCATAACCCACTGATTGGCAAAATTAGGCTCAGGCTAAAGAACGTTAGACGTAGTGTCAATCCAAAATTCGACATCAAGCTATTAAAAGACCAACACACAGAACATAGTGTAAAGCGGTATATACAGAACAATTTGAATACCGTTATTCAATCGGATGTAATGGACCAGTAGCTAGAAAAGTTACATACATAGATATGATGAAAGAGAGGCGAAAGTTCAAAGATGTCATTATACAAAAGAATCGATAAAAAGATCAAAAAAGCTATTAGAATAGCTAAGGATACACATCTAAGAAAACAGTGTGCGGAAATACAGCAATTGCAACATAAACACGATTAATTTAGTATGCACAAAAAAGCTAAAGAAGCCGCAGGTTGATACAAACCTAGAGGAGTTGGATGTTTGGCAGATAACCAAGGCAAACCACTGTTACCTGTGGAAGAAAGAGTAGACACTTGGAAGAACTATATGGAAGTAACTTTTGCAGACGAAAGGCAGAATACCATTGAAGACACTGAATGCCAAACAGGACCCCGATTACCATTGAAGAAGTCACGTCAGCTATTAAAAGAACTAAAGATGGTAAAGCGGTAGGGCCTGACGAATTTTGTGCAGAATTCCTAAAACTTATGGATGAACAGGAAATAAAATGGAAAACAACTGTATTCAACAACATATACGTAACTGGAAAAATACCCCAAAGCTGGTTAAAGTCGACCTTCGTGGTCATACCAAAAACAGTAAATGCCAAGACATGCGACGACTACAGAACAATTAGCCTAATGAGCCACTTACTTAAAACGTTCTTGAAAGTGATACACGGCAGAATATATAAAACATGCGAAGAACAAGTATCATGGACGCATTTTGTATTCCGCGATTCCTTAGGCACCCGAGAAGCTCTATTCGCTGTCCAAGTACTTATGCAAAGATACAGGGTTGTTAACTCTGATGTGTATACTTATTTTATCGACTACAAAAAAGCATTTGATAGAGTAAAGCATGATAAACTTATAAACATCTTGAAAGAAGTGGGATTAGATGATAGAAACTTGAGAATCATCTATAATTTATATTAAAACCAAACAGCCAATATTAAAGTAGATAACCAATTGACAGAGGCAGTCTTCATAGATAGAGGAGTGAGGCAAGGATGCATTCTGTTTCCGGTGTTATTTAATATATACTCTGAATATATCTTCGAGCAAGCGCTAGGACAACTACAATAAGGCGTATTATTCAACGGAATGCATCTAAACAACATTAGATATGCCGACGACGCAGTAGTTTTTGCAGATAGTCTGGACGGTTTGTAAAGAATAATGTCGCGTATATCAGATATAAGTAGAGAACACGGACTTGATCTTAATACGAAGAAAACAAAGTACATGGTAGTCAGTGAGCGCGAAACATTAAATACACAGCTTTTGGTTAGCCAACATCCAATTGACAGAGTGGATAGCTATACATACCTTGGTACCAACATTAACAGCCAATGGGATTACTTCAGTGAAATACAACAACGCATAGGAAAAGCGAGATCAGCGTTAATAATGATAAAGTCTTTTTTCAGAAGTCACGATTTTACACTTGCTACCAAAATTTCTCTCATTATATGCTATGTATTTTCTACGTTATTATACGGAGTAGAGGCCTGGACACTTTCCGAAGCTTCTGTAAGAAAACTCGAGGCATGCGAGATGTGGTGTTACAGACGTATTTTAAGAATTTCATGGGTGGATCGTGTGACTAATGTTGAGGTCCTACGTAGAATAGGCAAGGAATGTGAGATTATTAACACCATTAAAGAGCGCAAACTAGAATATCTTGGCCATGTTATGAGGAATGAACAGAGATACGGCTTGTTACAACTCATTCTTCAGGGCAAGGTATTTGGAAAGAGAGTACCAGGGAGAAGAAGAATATCTCGGGTTCAAAACCTGAGAAAGTGGTTTAATACATCGACATCGGACTATTCAGAATAGCAGCAAGAAAAGTTAGGATAGCCATGTTGATAGCCAACATCCGGAACGGATAGGCACCGTAAGAAGAAAAATACGAAACAGTGCTTATCGTAGGAGTAACCAGGTGCAATTTTATATGCAATCATTCATTACTATTTCTTGAAATAAACTGAATGCTCCCGAATACATCCATAATTATTCTAGCACCAGTTTCTATAATATAGATTGAGTAACTTTCCCTTCTTCACGTGCCATATATGAATTATCCGACGTTGACGATCACCAAGGCTTTTCGATCTTCTGCCAAATGAAATATTTGTCCCGCATTTGATATCAGTCCATTCACGAATGGAATTTAACCAAGAAACTTGTTTTCTTCCTACACCTCTAGGGCCTTCCATTTTGCCCTTTGAGGATCCTTTTGAGGATCAGTTGTAGAATATCGTTGTCATTTTTCCAATATTTTTCAATATTTGCATTAATTTTACATGCCGTACTTTATCGAATGCCTCTTTGAAGTTTACGAAACATGCATCTTTTCTTTGGTCACGGCATTTTTGTAATAGGATGTTAAGCGCAAAAAGTGCCTCCCTGGTTCCCACAGCAGTTTTAAAACCAAACTAGGTATCTTCGAGATCTTCTTCGCATTTGCGGCTAATCTTGTGTATTCTTAGGAAAATTTTAAGAGTGTGACCCTGTTTCGTATTAAAACCAAATTTTTAATCCGAGTGATACCAGGTCTTATACATCAGCAGTCAATACAGGCTTTTTAGTAACTTCTAAGTTATCGTTCTTCCCTGGCTAGCTAGACTGTGTTCTGCTTTTTCATCCACTTAACCTGTATGGGACATTTGGTCAACTGCCTAGCTGAATAATGGATCTACGACGCTTAAAAAGTAATTTTTAAGTGAGCACTTTATTATCTCGGAATATTAAGAAGTATTAAATTGAGATGAATCACAAATTATTATTTAAATAATATAAAGTAAATTAACAGTAAATATATAATCACTTGATATATTATACCAGCCCAATTATTTACCAAAAATATATGAAAATATAACGTTTAAATGGCAGTGTCACACAGTATATAGAAAATATTTCTTGCAATTGATAGTGTACATCTTAACACATCTATATACAAAAATTAGGACACGAAACTTAACATCTAGAGGTAAGAAAAGCCATGTTACCGATTAGCTGCATTACTTGTCGATTCATCGAAAGTAACTTTTTGTTTCGGTTTCTTCTTAAACCAGCAGAAGTATTTGGATCCATCCGGCGAGTTTTGAGAAGGTACAATAGCTGGTCTTAGCCAATAGATCTGAAATAAAAGTAAAATACTGTAAAAGTGTAATAAAAACTTATTCACAAATTTAGTTTTTTAATGTTTTATTGGCTGTGGATTGCTGATCCATTCAGCCACGATAGATAATAAATACTATTTGCTACAATATTAAAGATTAGGATAAATTCAGTTTTATAATGTGTAAGTACGAAAATACTTTTCGGAAGGAAGGGAGTTACGACTCTTTGACAATGTTTCCTGTTTTGAATAAATAATTTCAGACTATAACGGTTTTAATACACGACTTTCAAACATCGGAAAGAAAGCACTTACACTTACTTAGTATACTGCATCTAAGAATCTTCGAACGAGATAACAAAATTTAAATGTCATAAGCTTTCTACTTAAATCTCATAAGCATAAGGGCTTAATGATTTGCGTTGTTTTAGAATTGCTTCTCAAAAGCGTCGATTGAAATAAATACAATTCAATCATTTATTTGCATTGGAAACTGTAGCTAGAAGAATTAAAAGTAGTTTTTTACATTTGCCAGATGCCTCAGCTAGATGCCCTAAACCGGAAACCAATCACCCATCAAAGAGAAATCATGAGGGCGAAGATTTTTGGTTTGCCGAGAAAATATCATCGAGACGTAAGAACAAGGAATTTAGTCTAGATCTGGTGTTTCGCCACTTATGGAAGCTATGACGAACTGAGCATTAGATGTGAAACCTTCATTTAATCTTCTATTTGGTCTTGAGAGTCCTGAGTTGCAATATACCGGTACAAAGTGTTTAGTTGTAATATATATGAAGAATGTGGTGAAAGCAGGGAACTGTGAGTTATAATATTTTTTTGTTTCGTTTTTTTTTTAGACAAAACAAATTAATAGAAGTTCGGTCGTAATAAATGTAATAATCAAACATGTATACCTCATTTAATACGGTTTATATAATTGTGGTTTATTACTATTAAAAAACTCAGTTACACAAACTGATCAATAAACTAGTTTCCGGGATAAAATTGAGTTTTAAAAATAACATTACGTTTACAGCGAGCAAAAATTTTTAAAAGAGCGTTAATTATTTTTCAGATAAATGTGTTCCGTTTATATTAAAATTGTATTTATAAAACACGAAATATTGTTTATGTCCTGCATTTAAAGTGATTTGTACATATTTACCTATTATTTCCACTAGCTAGTATAAATGCGTTTTAAAAATTACGAATATTTTAAAATTTAAAAATATATTTTAAAACAATTATTTATACACGTCAATAGCTCCCAAACCAGCAACGAAACAAATAAAGATATAATATATATATATATATATATATATATATATATATATATATATATTATATATATATATATATATATATATATATATATTCAGTATGGAGGAAATGAAAGGAATAAATTCGTTATTTCGTAAACCGGAGACTTTAAGGAAAAATCCTGAAACTCGTCGATTTTTATTTTTAAATAAGCTATTCGTAAGAATACATTTTTATTTTTGACGTCATCTATGTGAGCGTGATGACGTCATTGCTAAAATTTTTGAATAGAAAGGGGGGTATTGTAATACATCATTTGAAAGGTCTTTTAAATACCTAGTACGCTATATCAATATGTCTAAGTAATTAAAGTTTGTAATTGTTTAAAAAAATAATTAAATTTTTATTATTACAATAAATATTTATTAAGTATTATTCAATAAATACAACGAAACCTAAATTAAGTGCTCAAATTGTTTACCTTCAGCTAAAATACAATGAGAAAGGCGTGCAGCGAACTCTTCTCTAACATTATCTAAAACGTCCAGAGTTAGTTGACCAACCTCATTACGTATTTTTCCTTTCAGTTCATTAATATTTTGTGGTCTATTTTGATGCACCTTACTTTTTAAATATCCCCATAAAAAGAAATCAAGAGGAGTCAAATAAGGTGACCTAGGCGGCCATTCTATTGTTCCCCTTCGACCTATCCACCGATTTGGAAAGACGTTGTTTAAGTAGTTGCGTACCAAGACAGCATAGTGTGGAGGCGCACTATCTTGCTGTAGCCATAAATCATTTCTGTTTGGAAACAACCGGTTCAATTCTGGCAGCAAGAAATTTTGAAGAAATTCTAAATATCGAGGACTTGTTTAGTTTTCTTCGAAAAAGTATGGTCCAATACACCTATTATCTATTATTTCCACCCAAACATTAATTTTCTCTGGGTATTGAGTACGGTACTCTTGCATCCAGTGTGGATTTTCCATAGCCCAGTACCGATAAGTTTGACGATTGACATGACCGTTTAGTAGAAATGCAGCTTCATCAGAGAAAATAATCTTTTTTAAAAACATCGGATATCTGTTATTTCGTTCCATTATAATGTCACAAAATTCAATTCGTCTATCAAAATCATCTTCCATAAGTTCTTGTACTAAACTTACTTTGTAGGGATGCCACTTTTCCTTATTTAGCTGTTTAAGAACTGTTGAATGGTCCATGTCATTATCTAATGCTACTTGCAGAACGTCTCCTTGTTGGTTTTCAGATATTGGTTTTCTACTACCTTTAGAAAGGTCTTTAACATGACCCGTTTCTCTAAGTTTTTTCTCAATTTTGCTTACAGTGGATTGTGAAATTGGTTCTCGACGGGGGTAATTATTATTAAAAAACGCACATACTTCTTTCTGCGTACGTGTTTTATCTCCATAACCAATCATTATGAGAATTTCAATTCTTTGCGTTTCAGTTAGCTTCATGTTCAAATATACAAAGACTTTTTGAATATGTTTACTACAATAATACTATTAATCACTTTACAGAAAGAGAATTAAGTTTAAATGTTTTTTTTAAAAGGTAAAAAGTAGATAAAAAAGACATTTCATTACCAGTGATGGCCTTTATAAAATTTATTTTTGGGTGTCAATAATACATCATATCAATACTTAATAAATATTTATTGTAATAATAAATAATTAATAATTTTTTTTTAATAATTACAAACATCAAATACTCAGACATATTGATATGGCTGAATAGGTATTTAAAAGACCTTTCAAATGATGTACATATTGCAATACCCCCCTTTCTATTTAAAAATTTTAGCAATGACGTCATCACGCTCACATACATGACGTCAAAAATAAAAATGTATTCTTACGAATAGCTTATTTAAAAATAAAAATCGATGGGTTTCAGGATTTTTATATACTGTATAGATTTTTAGATACTGTATATCTATATCTATAAGATATATTTCATATATCTATACAACACACACCAGTTTTTTTAGAAGTCGGTATACAGATTTATGTGATCCACACATCCCAACTGCTTAGTTGAGTCGCTGGAACTTCTACAAATCCGACTGGATTAGCTTCGCCAGAGACTTAGATTCTAAGATCCGATTCTTCCACTTCAACCTCAGAACTATCAAAAATTTGAAAACACAGCCTTTAAGATAGTCAAGAAACACTTTCCTAGAGGCCTTAGAAAAGAGGTTATACCAGACAGGAATGCAACCAGCAAGAGACTGTATAAGTATGAGGACCATATAGAGAACGGAAGATCAGAAGTCGAAGACGACCTACTGCCAACCTAAGCAAAGCAAGAATGACCAAATGGCCAAACGAACTGGTAAAAAAGTATGGAGCCTTCCGAAAGAATTAGTAGCTAACTCTCATGTTTAAACCAAGCAAAATGTCAGCCCTGACCAAATTGCCAACAACATAGTGAAAGCGTCCAGAGCATCAGTCAAAAATACACACGAGATAAGGGCGTTAAGAAGGACAAGATGGACAAGAAGGTCGGTCAGATAGCCAAGCGGGCTGGGTGGCCGGTTCTCATTCGCTTCACTGCGAGTGATGTCAGTTCGATCCCCAGCTCGGTATACAGAAAACAAAAATGCTAACGCAGCAGTTTAAAATTCTAAATGAATCAGCGGCTTAGACTAGAATATGCTGGTGTCTGATCGGCCTACGGTGGAGAAGTACGGCAAGAGATAAGAGCTTGCAGCTTGGTGATACTCCTCCATAGATCCCTACCGGAAGGGCGTACCGCCTAAAATACCGAATATATATATATATATATATATATATATATATATATATATATATATTTATATATGTATTTATATATATGTATTTATATATTATATATATATATATCTTATAGATATATATATATATATATATATATATATATATATATATTTATATATTTATATATATATATATATATATATATATAAATATATATATATATATATATTTATATATATATATATTTATATATATATATTTATATATATATATATTATATATATATATATATATATATATATATATATATATATAAATATATAAGAAGGACAAGACTTGCCAAAATTTTTTACAAGTGCAGAAATGACAACGGACATTCCCAGATTCTCCATTCAAAGATCTTACTTAAAGAATTCAAGAAAACAAAAACCATTGCCATTCTCAAACCTTTAAAGCCAAACAACAAATCCGAAAGCTACAGGCCTATTGCCCACTTATGCATAGCTTATAAACCGTTTGCCCGTTTCGTCTACAATAGGCTAAAACCAATCATACTTGAATATCTACCAATAGATCAGACAGGATCAAGATCAAACCGAAGTTATGTGGACTAGGTCCTACCATTAACAACATTCCTCAAGCCGAGCTACAAACTACGTACAAAACCAGATGCAATCTTCATGGACCAGCTACCTATAATACTGTATGGAAATAGGGATTAGAATTTAATCACCTAATAACAACAAGATGCAAATCGGTGACCTTTATGGTGCAAAATATGCTAATTGCTAATCTTTATGTGGCTGACCCATTAATCAGTTCGTGTATGTTGATGACATTGCCCTGGCAACCAACATATCACATAATACCTTATGCTTCCACTTGGATCATATACTTGACAATGCGCCTTTAGATATCGCTTAACGGCACAATGTTACTATTTAACCCATATCCAAAATACATGGGAATGGCGCTGGATCGCACTTCCTCTTTTAATAAATATCTGAAAATTCTAACTACAAAACTAAAATTCAAAAAACAACGTAATGTACAAAATATCGGAAATACCCTGGGAAGCTGATGCATAAAGACTCCGCACTACTTCAGAGTCGGTTTACTCAACGATCGAATACTGTATATCAGTCTGGATGGAACAGTCCCTATGTAGACAAAGTCGTCAGAGTATTAGAACAAACGATCAGGATAATTTCTGGGACTATCAAAACCACCTCATTCTTCTGATTTCTATGTACGTCTCATATACTAAATATACTGCAAACTAGTTAAGTAGCTAAGAAATCCCCACTGGTATATCTTCGTTGTTTTTAAAATTAAAGTTTCTCTAAATTAAATGTTCACTAATATTCTCGAATTAGAACTAACACTATTTTACTCGATCAAACAGCTCCTTCTCTTAGGAGTTCTGCTGATTGACGAATTTTCAAGAAGCTTAAGCACTTTATTGTCGACGTGAACGTGGGATCTCTCTTGGCGCTCCTGTGCTAACCTCTTGACTTCTTTTTTTTTGTGAGCATCTTTAGTGTGTTTGTAATCATAATTGCTATAAAAAAAATGGTGGATTCAGTACGCGTATCAGTTATTTGTTTTGAAATTTTTGAAAAAAACAAATTATTTTTAGTTGTACATCCCCAGGCGGATATTAGTATTTGATTATATCTCAGTAACTTTTCGTTCAAGGAGTTAATACATTTTTTCAATTCAAGGTTAAGCTTTCCCTTTTTTTTTTCATAAGTTTATGACTAGATTAATGATTAAATTGTGGCATGGGATGATTTTATTGTTAATTACTATGTCTAGTTGCTCATTTGTTAAATAGGTAAAATTTACATGAACTGAAATCCATTCACTGATTTTTATTATGCAGTTTGAACGTGTTGGGGGGGTTCCATTCCAGAAATTTATTCAATCTTGAGTAAAAGTTGCCTCGTCTTCTTTTGGAAAGTTCCACCTAGGTCGAGGAAAGATGATATTGTTGATATTTTGATGCCAATTTCTATTGCAACTGGTCTATGTTGGCTATGTGGAAAATCTGACAGTACTGTACGTGAAGCTGCCAGTGGTTGATTGTTTTCTATTGTGGAAACAAAACATAGGTCTGGGTTATATTCTCGCCTACAGGCTGCGGATCGAGCGTCAAAGACTAAATGTGTCAACCTCTTCACTCCAGTTTATTAGAGCCACACCGTTTTAATAATTGTGCCTATACTTCCAGAGTTCATGATGACTGTCGAAGTCACCTACAGTCTCCCGAATAAGTCATTCTCTTCTCAAAGAATATCGAAAAATCGAGACGAACCATCAATTACCCATCCCCCATGATAAGCTTGATATCGAAATAAACAGACTGCGCTCCAGATATCCTCCATTACTAAGAACCAACTCCTTACATCAGAAACATTTCAACCTGACCAACGCTTGGAGAAGACTATGGGAGAACGACTTACCACAAGAAGCACACCAAATGACCTGTATCGATAAGAAACCGCCAGGCTTTGGACTGACCTGCAATACACGGACAACGCTAAACAGAATAAGAACAAGCGGCGGTAGATGTGCTGACAACTTATATAGATAGGGAAAAGCCCTTACTACTGAGTGTGACTGCACATATGTAAAGTAAATGTAAACAATGAGATATTCTTGACATTTTTATCTAGCTTGTAAAACTAAGACAATATAGCTCCTTAATTAAAAAAGATAAAGTTTTCTTCGCATTTAAGCGACATTTTTTTCGAATACATGTTTTGTAGTAAGTGTACCTTGGTGAATGGTATGAGACACTATTTTCTGTCTATTTTTGGCGAAACGAAAGTTTTTATTTTTAAACATTTATATTATGAATAGTAGTATAGCTTCTTGGTTTTTTATCTACTATATTCTACTTAGAACTATATTTTCATCCTAATAATTGAAACTAACTTCATTTTGAATCTCCACGGTAATAGTTGCTCCGTTTTTGTTAATAATTTTTTACGTTTTGATATATGATTACTTGACTAGTTCAGGCATACTTGAGACTTCACCTTTACAATCTAGACCAAAAAGTTAGCTAAGAAGACTCTCGTTGTTCCCAATTTTTGTGTACAATTAAGAGTTTTAAGACTGTATCAAAGGTATGGTTCCAAATAATTATGAGAGGTAACTAAACAATACTACTAGACAATAGCTAAATATGATTTATAAAAAGATTACCAATGTCACTGGTATTATTAATGTTATTATTATCGTACACCTGCGGTATTCAGATAAGAAGGTTTCGGTTAGCGCAGAGCAGGTTTTCATTCGCGGTATTCATACAAGGTTGTTTCTTGTACGAGGTTTATACTGTTTCTTTTTAAGTAGTCGCTCACTAAGGGAGGCGGAAATTATTTCTGTTGTCTATGTTGACATGCCATTACATTTACATTTATTATTTACTCGCATTAACCTTTTTTATTTGATTTAAACGTTTCCATTCCTGAGGTAGCTGTAGCTTCCTCCATGGTTATTGTTAGTTCTGGCCCTGGAAATCATCAGGGTTTTCTAACGCTAATGCCACAAATTGGTGGGATTGCTCCTGTAGTGATCGTTTTCCAAATTAACATACTCTTTTTATAACTTGACTCTACCGTACTGAAGGCGAATATAGTCAAAAATACGTATATACGGTGCCTTCTATCGATATACTTATTTCGTTTTTTGTTTTTTGTTTTCCTGTGTGAAAATAGTTTACTTAAATGAACTAAATCGATCGATTAATTCACCCATCATTTATTAATTCCTCATTTGTCCTTCAAGGTCATATATGTATGTGTATATTGAGAAAGAATATTTTAAACCGTTGAAAAATAAAATCTATAGAGATAGATAATAAGTATATGATGAACAGAAAAATAACTAATCACGTGCACAATCATACCCCTCCCGTATATTTAATATCTCTTTAAATAAAATCCGGTATGTATCTCTTTTATACCCAGGAGTGTTTGCTTCTAGGTATAAAAATTAACGCTCAATATTTTAAGTTTATTGTAACTCTAAAAGCCGTGTATTTATAAATATTTATGTTACCTGTTCATCGCCGTCATCGTTGGTAGTTATTGAACCGTTACTTTTAGATTTCTTGATCAACGCCGCTTTTTGAATCACTCCCATAATGGCCCTTTTGGGAGAAGTTTCGGACACGCTGTACGTCCTTCCATTTCCAATTACCAAAAGAGGCTGTTGCGAAGCATCTTCTCGGTGACTGTTAAGATGGACATCGTGGACAAGACGAAGGGACCGAGATTCCCTAACTGTCGCTCTTCCAATCTGAAAAGAAGTAATTCTATTAAAATAATGCTTCCAATCACCATCTGCATAGTTTGTTTCTTAGTTTCATTATAATTTATTTACATTTTATTTAATACGTGACCAAATTAACTTCACGGGACCAGAAATAATAAAGTATAAGTGATTTATGCTACAAACACACTAAAGACGAAAAAGTTACATGGCCAGATAAAATATCAATTGACCTGTTTCAATCGAATAATTAAGCAAGAAACCATTGACGAATTAAAACATTTTGGTAGATCGCTGTAACTTCTTAGATCTTCGTAGATCTTTGGTCAATAGAAGTAACACAAATAACAGTAAATATGCTAATGATACAGTCATTTTTGCAAACGACATGAGAGAGTTATAACGAATATTACAATACGAATACAGCATCTGCGAACATTAGCAAAAATTAACTTCAAACAAATTAAACATTGATGTTTTTAAAACAGTCAAGAAATGTAGAAAGCATTAAGATAAAAATAAGAGAAAACTTACTCATAATCGGTTTACTAATATTAGTATATGTATATAACTTAACAGATATTATCTATTATAAGCCCCTAGGCGAGAAGAGAGTAACCCCGTTTACCTGTTTATTGCATTGTAAGTATTTATTTTAATATAAACACAGACAACCATTTATACCATGCTGAGTCTGGCTGAATGACTAAAAGTCTATGCCAAAAAAATCTATTATAAATATATTATACACTTACTTTGGCGTTTTCCTGTATATTTAGATATAGAGGATATTCACACACAATATTCAAAACATGAGACAGCAGGTTAATCGTTCGATCATCTTCGATCAGCAGGCCAGTCCTCACTTAGTAACATGTTACCGAAACTTGTTACCAACATGTTTCTAATAACATGTTGGTAGCTTTTGTGTTGACTTTTGAACATCCTTATTCGGGCTGCAAGTAATAAGTAACATTTTTATAGCACCGTCTGACGAAAATGATGTACTTCTGGCAGCTTCCGCTTGTCTAGTTTTGCGCGCAAAGTTGAAGAGAAAAAGAGGCGATTTTGAGCATTTTGTTTACAGTACACGAAATAAGTATTGTGGTGGTAATATAACTTTAAAAGTTGATAACGCTAGTTCATTAAATGGCTAACTTCAATTATGAATTTTTTATTAGTAAGGTGGCCCTAAAATATTTAAGAAAGACACTCGATTAAGGGACGCAATACCTATACAAGAACGACTAGCTGTTACCCTTAGGGATGATTGTTCGAATGCTAATCAAAACTTCATTGTAATAAAATATTTAATTACAATTAAATACGTCATAGCAGCTGTCAAAATTATTAAAAATTGCTTATTTTTTATAAATAAAAACATGAAATTAACACCCGAAAGAGTTTATTTATGGTTCATTTTAAATTAAAACGCAAAATAATAAAATTAAATAAAATAAATCAGTCAACAGAAGCTCAAAATGTGACGTATCTGATTTTAATTAAATATTTGATTACAATCAAGTATTAATTAGCGTTCGAACAATTGGCGCTTAGGTTTTTAGTCACAGGAGAATCTTACCATATTGATGTACTTAGTGTACACAGTATTAGGTAGGAATGAATCTAGTGAATATTTCACTTCAAACAAACTATTGAAATACATTTTGATTTATTTTAGATTTTAAATAAAGAAATAATAAATGCTCCCTATATACTTATAATTTCATTAGGTTTTACCTTAACTCCACCTTCTCCACCCAAATCTAGTAAATACATAGTTCCTTCTTTTAATCACTCCATTTTTCTACAAAATTAAAGAAAATACAAAAAATAACTCCCGTGTTGAGTCTTTTTCAGCGTAATGCAACTAAAAGAATACATTCAATACATTGTAACAAGTGAGAAAGCAGCGCCAATTTGTTGCAAATACTTAGTTACCAATATTCTTTCATCTTAGCGCTCACGGATAGAATTCGAATAGAATTGTTGATAATATGTTATGTTACTAAGTGAGGATGGGCTTCACTGCGATTTATATTCGAAAAATTCTTCACTTCATAATCAAAACAATATAAAGTTTTGTTAAGTCACACAGGGTATTTACAAGATTATAACCAATTTTCTATGAAAACTGTACAAGCTTAACTCCTAGTATAATGAAAAATAAACACAACAATGATCTATGGATACCAAATTTTTTTATTGATTGTAAAAATTTTCAAAAATGATTGATATTGCTAATTTCCTTTATATCGAATATGAGATGTATCAAAACGTAAGTACATTATTCTCTCAGTAATTTTAAATAAACGACCCTGTATTTTATGTCACTATCGAAAAGTACCACTACCATCTTCAATTTTTATTTAACATTCCCTATGTCTAAATGCATTAGTCTGGTTCAATACATCTCTGCAGCTTTTCCCCGCTGCTGCAGATAAGATAAAATTTGCCATGATGATCGCCAATATTCGTAACGGATAGGCACATCAAGAAGAAAAAGAAATGCATTAGTTTTTAAGATATTTTTATTTTTTAAAGTAAATTATTATTTAGGTGTCTAAATTTTTACAAATTTTAAGTAAGTTATCACTGAATTGACTAAAACTGACAGTTCACCATCATTGCTTGTGTAAAAACTTATTACATAGTTAAGATGCATTTTAGTGTTAATGAAATGGTAGATATGATCTGGGTATGGGAATGTTATTATGAGTAAGACTATATCATGAACGGTCTCTTGGAGGGTCTTTATGTCCTAGAATATTGGAAGGCCGTGATTTGCGCCGTCTTAGCCTTCTTACTCTCAGAAATAGACGGAATTATGTACATCAAGTAAAAGATAATTTCGTTGCAGATACAGGAAAGGTAGTCTCAAGAACGAAAGTTAATAAAAGATAACTAGGAATGGAACTGGGAGGTTATCGTTTGCTTTTGGTGTTACCTTTGACACCACAGCATAAGGCTCGACGCTTAGAATGGCGCGGTGCTCGGCAAAACTGGAATGGCCAATGGAATTTTGTTTGCTTCAGTGATGAATCTAGGTTTTGTTTGGGTGGCTCTGATGGGCACATAAGGTTAAGACCTTGTCGAGGTGAAAGACGAAATATACTCTTGGCTGCCGAACGTCATACAACTTCAACACCAAGCATTACGGTATGAAGTGCTATATATTTGCTTTATGCAAGATGCAGATCATCTCTAGTTCTTATTAACGGTACTCTCTCAGCTCGACAATATTCCTTTGCCCTCGCTTATGTATATTAATAAATTAAAATAATAAGTATTGTCTATTATTTAAAATTAACTTAATTTTGATTGCTCTTTCTATGATAATGAAAATCTAAATAGTCATTCTCATCACATTTACACATTGTTGTATTTATACATTTTTATTTATACTCTTCCTACTTATTTTTAGATACGTATTCCGTTTACTCTGACGAATATCTAAAATAGATGCAGGTTTATCGTTCACAATCACCCAAAAAGTAAACTATTGAACATTTATTAAAAACTTGGTAAAGCCATAAGAGATAAACTCTCTCTCACAACCTTATCGGTGTTAAATGAACAGTGATAATGTTTGAAACACAAACTGAGGTGTAACTTTGAGAGATACGTCCGTATCCTATTAATTTCTCACCCATTAATAACTTTGTTACTCTCCCGTTATTAATTTGCGTAATTGCCTCTAACCAATGGACCGAACGCGGTTGATGGATTAATAGAAGCAGTTATATGCGGGTGGTTACCAAAAACAAAGGTTGGAAACTTTATCTACAAGGAAACTTAAGTCCTGATAATTAAAAGTATGGAGTGTCAAATAAAAAATATTTGCATGTATAATAATAATGTATATAAACAATGAAATTAAGTCTATGAATCAAAATTGTGCACGTGTTTCATATGTTAACATAATTTTTATATAATATCATAAGAGAGAAAATTTTGCCGGCAATATTTTCGACTGATATGAAAAATTGTTGCCTGACAATTTTCGCCAATTTAATTTTTACAGTTAAATCGAGACGTCAGTCGAATGATTTTGTCAAAATTTCATAAAGAAAAATTGCCAAAAGGAAACAAACTTGAATGAAACCAGAAGAAAATTTTGCCGGTAAATAATTTTTTCTCGAATGATATTCCACAAAACTATTTCACTAGACAATTACCGCACCATATCAACGAAACATAATCTTTATTTATTTTTTAACAATATTAAATGTACAATTATTATAAGCTATAGTGGTTTGCCCATTCTTTTCTACCAAAGCATGATTTTGTGTATCATTGACCTGTAGCATCTAGTTCCCCTGTTCAGAAACACCTCGCTTAAACAAGGTCAGCCTTGTTCAAGCAAGGTGTTGATCACACGGCTGAAGATCGATGAATGCTTTGCTATTTTATGTTTTTTTGTGTCTATTCTATTTTTTTAGCTGACATTTTTGACCACTTAGATACACTTTCCTCGTCTTAGCTTTGGATGATTTTTAATAGTTATTCGGTGGATAATGCTTTTGAACTGAGTTTTCTTTTTTCTTGAACACTTTGAAGCTGCCTCCGCTTGGTATATTTGGCCAATTTTACACATTTGAAAGATATATATGTAAAAAGATCGATTTTTATGCCGCACTCCGTAAAATATTTTCTTGTAGCATTTGACGTTTGTCAAACTGACAACAATAGAATTATCAGACACCTTCGTGACGGATCTGTCATAATTTTATCGCTGAAAAATCACGTGCAGGAAGGGGTTTTGTCAGTAGGAAACGTTGCGTTGCTATGACGCTTTATCTGTTAAAAATAGTCTAGTGAAATAGTCAATGTAAAAACATACATAACATGTAGATATCAAAAGTTAGGTCGACCAAAAAACAGATTTATTATTACGGTAAGTATAGATATTCTTTAAATATAAGCAAATATAAGTTTTAATATGACAAATCTCAATAGTAAAATAGTTTAATATAGAGCAGAAGGGAGAAATGAAAGGATTCAGACACATAAAATGCACGCTCTTTAAAATTAAAGCAAGTGTATTAAAAATTGACAAATCTGAAGCATTTAAGGCACTTACAAAATAAAAAATAATTAAGGAAACCTTGAAAAATCTTGCTAGTACTTTCACCGGTATAGTACTTCAAACTTAATATCATCAAAAATCTTGCAATCCGTCTGGGAAGCTTGTAAACTTTTTAAAATCTTTCCTATTTACTAATTGGCATTAATACAAACTATTTTTATTTTATTCATCTATATTTTCTATTTGACTTTTTTTAAATATCCCTTAATCAATATTACGTCAATCTGAGATAATTTTGATGTAATTGCCGTTTTTATTACTGGAAAATAGTATTTAGATGAAATTGAACCATGTTATGAGAAAACAAGAACATATCGTCGCTGTGAATTCAAAACGACATAAATACAGAAAAGACTTTTTCACCGGAGCTTTCGAAAGCTTTTACAATTAATTTTTTATCGCTTACTGTCGTTTATTTCACACTAGACCTACCATAGGCATGGATAAAATTGTAACGTTTTGCTTGTTGAAGTATTCGTAACAAATAACCAGGATATTGATTAAATTCGAAGAAATATGCAGATATGCCACTATAATTTTAAAATGTGATACTGTTTGCATTATCATTCAGAAATTCCCAATACAACGTGGAGTACGCCAGGGGAACACCATATCGCCGAAACTGTTAACTACGCTCTTGGAATATATATGTAAAAGGGCAAAACTGAACGACAAGGGCATAAACATAAACGGAGAAAAGCTTAGCGATCTAAGGTTTGCAGATGATATTGTACCTACTAATAGCTAATACGATACATGAGGCCAAAGAACTTTTAAATTAGCTCTACCTTTACTCGCTAGAAGGGGGATTGAAAATAAATATATCTAAAACCCAGATGATGACAAATCTTGTAGTCAGCGAAGAAATATGCGTAAGAACAAGATCCATAGACCAGGTAATGGCCTATAAATACCTAGGTCATGAGATCCGCATAGGAAAAGATAAATAAACCGTTGAGCTTCTCCGTCGTATGACTGACTTGGGCAGCGTTCGGCAAGCTGAACAATATTTTCAAATCGTCTGATATACTAATATGCCTTAAAAGAAAAACCTTTAATCAGTGTGTTTTGCCAGTGTTGACTTACGGTGCGGAAACGTTGACCATGACAAGGAGAACAGTTCAAAAGATCCGTGTGTGTCAAAGGGCGATGGAGCGTGCTATGTTGGACGTTTCACTACGAGACAAGATCCCAAATCGCCAGCTACGACAAAGCACAGGAGTGGCTGATGCAGTAGAAAGAGTAGCAACACTGAAATGGAACTGGGCAGTTCACGTGGCTCTTATGACAGATAATAGATGGACAAAGCGGGTACTGGAATGGAGACCAAGAGATGATGCCTACCGAAACAGAGAGGTCGTCTACCAACACGTTGGACTGACGATCTAAAACGTTGTCATAGGAATTGGATGCACGAGGCACAAGATCGAAATAGATGGAAAATTATGAGGGCGATCTATGTCCAGCAGTGGATAAGCGAAGATTGAATGATGATGATGACTGTTTGCATTTAAGTTACAGTGACAACAGTATAGGTATTACATATTAAATTTAAAATGATGATATAACTAAGAAATTTTTTGCTACATCAACCTAGATCCCAATAACTTGATTTTTTTGATTTTCTGATTTTTTTCATCATTATCTAAGGCACAATACGAGATCTTATTTACCATAATTATTTAATATATTGGGGAGCATATTATGAGAAGAGCACTTGAAGGATGGGAAAAGGGCTTCTCAATAAATGGGCGGAAAATAAACCACCTACATAGCCTTTCTTACAAATAGACAAGAAGAGATAGTTAATCTCATACAACTGGTTGAAAATGAAAGTTAAATATTTGGTCTGTAGTTAAACATATTAAAGACAAAGATCCTAACAGTGGATAGACTATAGCTCATACTTTGGGATTGTTGATCACAAAAAAGGGGTGAAAATAAAATGCAGGTGTGATCGTAGGAACGATGGCCAAAATATGGAATGACTCAAATTTCAATTTGAGGAACTCTGAAAATGAGGTTGATTAAATGCTTAATATTCCCACTGACATATGGATGTGAATCTTGAGACCTAAAAAAAGCAAAAAGCGGAAAGACGAAAGATATACGCCACTGAAATGTTATGTTGGAGAAGAATGGTACAAATTCCGTAGACCGATCACAGAACAAATAATTCAATTTTAAACGAGGTAAAGGTCAGCAAACGTCTTTCCAGCAAAGTCCATCTCCAACAATTAAAATACTTTGGACATGTTAAGGGAGCTAATACACAAAAACATACAAATACTGATTATCCAAGAAAAGGTAGAAAGCCGAAGATCGCAGGAAGATATTCAACAAGATGGATCAACCAAATTACTATCGATCACTACACCCCTCCGGGGGCTCAGGACTGAATAGAGAGACCAGGCATCTTGCAGTTTTAAATGTGCTTCTTTTAAAAAAATATCATTTCACTTGTAAAATGTATAAGTACGTCAACTTGAATGATTTTACTCTGTATAAATAAGCTTAATGTTAAGTTTTTTAATCGCACTGAATGAACAAAATGCCATTTTTTATTGTTAAACTACAGATAATGTTAATACTAAGAGATTTTGCAATTAGGTAGTTACATTATTCGATGCTCTATTATTATATTATTATTCTATATATTAAAACATTGTTGAACACATCTGCTCTAACCGTCCTGCGTGCTGTGACAACTTTGCAAACTTTGTAAAGTTTAGCTATAATCACCTATTGTGTCCCTGTAGACAATTTGTAAAATTGGGTGCCTACATTTCGGGTATCTTAGTTCGTATAAGAGTTGTTTATTGGGTAGCCGTTAGTACTAGCTTAGAGGCCGTTAATAATACAAGTAACGTTCCTCTATTTCCCATTCAAGAACCGTTCCAAGTGTATATTTTGATACCGTTTTTACCGTGTCTTTGTATTGCTTGAAAGTTGTTGATTAATACTATACTAAAATATATTTTATAAACATATATTTTAGATAGATATGGATTCTAAAGAGAAAAAACGGCTTTTGCGGTTGTATGACGACTTAAGTACAGACGATCAAGCAGGGTCATATTCAACAAATGATAAAAATTTTAGAGCAGATTCGGGTTTTGATAATAAAAACACTGAAACTATTGAAAGTAATCTCCCAGAACAAATCACGTATGTCAATTTACAAGAGCCAGGTGGTTCACACGAGCGAAATCATATTATTCAAGAACCAAATATTGGCGATGTTACCGATATTAGTGTTTTCTGTGAAGAACCATTAAGGGAGCAAATAACGATTGAAAGCGATATTCACATACCATTTGAAATATTTAGTAAGCTATGGAATGATGAAGTTGTGACACTTTTTCTTAATTGTATCAACAACTACGGACATATACTTTGTCAGCAGGTTCGCCCTAAAACCAGACATTCTCGAACTAGGATTTACAAACTGATTAATAAGCAGGAGTTACATACATTTTAAAGTGTTTTTGTTACTGGGGCAAACGAACAATTGCGATATACGAAGACTTTTTAGCCTAAACCCACTAAACTATTTTCCGAAAATTCCTATAACAATGTCTGTTACAGGTTTCGAACAAAATTTATGAAACTTTTCAGAGCATAATAAGCAGGAATTTTCTATTGAGACCGATAGATTAGCGAAAGTGAGAAATATTTTAGACTTGTGTATAAGAAATTTCCAATCTTGTTATAAGCCTCCAAAACAATTATCTTTAGACGAATTGTTACTTTTATTTCGAGGGCGATTAGTTTGATACATGAAAAATAAAAAAAAACTAAATCTGGCATAAAATTTTATGAACTATGTAGTGCAGATGGTTATGTCCTAAACAATAAAAAATACATAAAAATTTGCCCTATACAAAGGGCAAGGAGAGAACTCACCTGATGAAGCTATGTCTAAAACTGAAGCGGTTATATTAAAATTACTGAAACCATATATAAACATAGGATACTATCTATATATGGACAATTAATGTAACAACAGATCGTTAGCTTATCGACGTCTTCAACATAAAACTCACTTAATGGGTACTCTTCGAAGAGACAGGCGAGAAAGCCTGCTGTAGTATTTAAAGCAAAATTAGGAAAAGCAGAGCATGTATGGAAAATACAAAGAAAAGTGTATATTTCAAAGTGGTGAGATAACAGCAAAGTATACTTTCATACTTTTCATGCTCTAGGAAAACCCCTTTCTAGTAATAAAAGATAATATTTCATCCATTAGATATAGCTAGTTCACAATCCTTATCCAGCAGCAATAACCAGATTTATCGATTTCAGGAATTTACTTATCCAAAGCCCGTTAGAACTGGACCCTAAGATAAAAGATGCGAGAACATTAATTAAGTTTTCTTTACAACATACATCACAAGAAAATACGGCTCTTCCTGGTAATCGTGAACATTTACCAGTACAGCATTTTTTGGAAACGATACCTTTTCCACAGAATTAAGACAATGCGCAAAAGATGGAAGGAGAAGAGAGACCAGCTACAGGTGCAAAACATGTGCTGAACATCCCCATTTCGAGTTGGGGCATACGCAAATATAAAAGTGTAAATGTATTTTTTTGTATTTTACTTTTTGCAGTAGCGGGATGCCTCTATAAATAGAGCACTTGATTTTGTCTTCCTTTTTATGGGTGGGGATTATTACACTTGTTCCATTTTGTTGTTATTTTCTCTTCGTTCAACATAAGTATTATTAGTTTGTGTATTTGTCTATGTAGAGTTTCTCCTCCGTACTTAAAGAATTCAGCCAGTATATTGTCAGAGCCTGGAGCTATTCCGTTCTTCAATTTATTAATTGTTTGCAATGTTTCATCTATTTTGGGGTCCTCTACCGGTAGGTCCATCCTAAAATATATATTTTCTCCAAGTTCTTTCTCTTGATGTATGTTTAGTACAGTCTTGAAATATTCTTGTCATGTTTGGAGCAGTTCTTTTACATTTATTATTAATTCATCATTTTTTCTGAGTACAGACACGCATCTAGGTGTGAAGCCTTTCTTTTCGTTTGACACTGATTTGTAAAATACTCGACAATTTGACTGTTGCCTATTCCGATCCATTTCTTCGTATTTCTGTTGTTTGTACTTCCTTTTTTTCTCTTTAATTTTTTGTTCCTGTTTCTCGGCGTGAAGTTGCACAGTTTTTTTACTTTCTGCTGTTTCTTGTTGAAGCATAATGTTTCGCTTTATCTGTCTGCTGTGTAGTTTTTCTTGACATTTTTTATCAAACCATTTCCTTGTTCTCTTCCTGCTTTTTCCTTTTATTAGTTCCTCTTTCGACATTATTGCTCTGGTCTACTGTATTTAGATGCTGTTTAATTTCTTGTTTGTAATTTTCTCGGATTTCTTCATTTTGCATTTTCTCAAGCCTCCGCTGTCCCAATTCTTCTTTGGCCTGAGGTTTCTCTGAAAATATTCTCAACCTGAATTTTGCTCTTACTAGGTGATGGTCTGTATCTCCATCTACTGTCCTGAGGCTTCTTACATCCAGCATATTATTTCCATATCTAGTAGTGATAATTACGTGGTCAATTTGGTTCCGCGTGGAGGGGTCATTATAGACCCAAGTCTGTTTATAAATGTTTTTATGTTGAAACATAGTAGACTTTACAAGCATATTGTTAGCCGATGCTAGCTCTACGAGCCTTTGTCAATTGTCGTTTGAGATATCGTGGAGGCCGTGTTGTCCTATTGTCGGCCTTAGGTTAGGTTCTTTGCCAATTTTTGCGTTGAAGTCTTCACAGATTATCTGCATGTCTTGTTTGGAGATTTTTCCAAGCATTCTTTCGAGTTGTTCATAGAAGTCATTTTTAATATGTTCGTCTTTATCTTCTGTCGCAGCATGTGCAGATATAATTAAGATATTGTACCATTTTCCTTTGAGTCTAATATAACAAAGTCTTTCACTAATAGGCGTGAACCTTATATTACTCTTCAGGTATTCTTCCCGTGCTACAAAACCTGTGCCAAATTCATGTTTTCCTGTCTGGTTTCCACTGTAGAAAATGAGCGGCTTGTCTATTTTTATGTTTCCCGTGTCTAGCCACCTTAGTTCTTGTATTGCCGTAATGTCCATTCCTACTTTTTCTAACTGTTTTATTGCATGTATAGATGCTCCCGTCCGGTATAATACCAACTTAGAACATTCCATGTTCCAACAATCAAAGTCCTTGTCCATTGCGATTGTCGTTTTCCATATGTATCTGTTCGATTCCGAGGCAAACTTGCAGTTTTCATAACAGACGGTTTTTTATAAGCTTAACCCTCCTCCTTTATCGAGGCTTGGGACCGGCAAGAAAGACTCTTAAGCTACTCGATCCACCCAACAGTCATTCCAGGCGGAGTTTAATTTATGTTTCGTTTATTAAAATAAGTGGTTCTGTGTTATAAATAAGCGAACGGTGGTAACCGTCGTGTCCTATGATGCAGATAATAACTGTCTGATGGCACCGGAACGGTTATAACCGTCCGTCTTTTTGGCGAAAAAACTATACTAATTACTCCTAGAAACACCGGCCTAAAAGAATTTTTGAAATTTAACTTTTAGATCCTTAAACATCCGTGTGACAAGTTTTCACCGATTTTCAATTCAAGAGTGTCCAGCAATGTGTTAATATTAACCTATGGAAGTGTTAAAAATGTAGACAACATGTCTGGAATTTGATCTGAAACTGATTTGTTAATTTTTTTATTGATTTCCTACTTTTTGTCAGTATATCTCAAATCAAACAATTAACCCGTCTAACGATATATTACATTCACTGTATCACACAATTTTCCAAAAACATAAAATTTTTATTCAATATTTAAAGAAATAGGTTACCGATATGAATATTTATCTTTGTCTTAAACCAATAGGGTCACCGATGCTCGACAACCCGAGGCTTTTATAATATCCTAAAGCGAACGAAGTTGTGCAACATAAAGCTAACAGTAACTTGGGAAGAGCATCGAGCAATCCCTCGCTTATGAAATTTTCATTACTTTCGACATTTATCCCTCCATCGAACAGTCATTTATGTTGCTCTTCTCGTGTTTTTGTTTTTCAATTAAAAACTTTATAGCCCATAACGTTTTATGACAGCACTTTGGAGTAAGAAGTAAAATATTTATATTAGTAAACGTATATTAAATTATTTTTTAGAATGTTCTCTTTATAATTCTTCTTTCAGTAGTCACTTGTTAGATTATTTATCGATTTGATTTTACTTTAGTTAAATAATTACTTGATCGTCAATTATTGTAAGACCGTCATCAATTTTTGCTATTTCCACGGATATATTTATGTTTATATACTGAATTAAATGAATTAAAAGTTTTAATACAATATTTTATGTATTTTACTATGGGTGTTACGTTTTTAAATGCAACCATCTAAATAAAATATTAAAATATTATTTATGCCAATAATGTTACTCCACTCTCCCATAATATGCAAAAGCATTTGTAAAAAACAAGTTGTTTTCTAAATTTCTCCCATCTTAGTGATATTTGGGTAGTAGGCTTTGAATCGGGCAAGGTCTTCTTAAAGTGCGTCATCTTGACAGTTGTTTTCGGTATTTGGTGGGAAGTGAAACAAAAGTTATCAGATAAATGTTTTTGTATAGATCGGCCTGAACTTATTTTATAGACCTTAAGAATACTAAAGTGTTGCTGTAGGCATATTTTGTGTAGTTGTCAAGTTCATGACATATTTTACGAGACATATTTCCACCAACCATTCCACAGGTAGACTGGTAATGATTCCTGAAGCCACCCTGAAGCAATACAACATCAGGCAACTATAATATATTTTCTTATACACTGCAATGAGTCTACTGTTGATATTCGAGCATTTTTTGTGTATTAGTGGTCTTCATAAGTGAGGTATCGTTTTATTTCCCTTGTTCTATATATCATTGATTAGTACTGCAACAATTTGGTAGGTTTTCAGTTGTAGTCTATGTATAAAAAAAATGAGAAAATTTTGTATTGGAAAATATTGATTAACTTAATCACTGTATTCGCTCCGTGCGTGACTGAAGCGACACCTACCGCCTTCTTCTGACAATTTTGGAGTCCCAATTTTCAGGTTAAACATATGACATATGTTTGACATTGTTAAATACATGCGAAATTGACAACTATTAATAAATTAGTTTTTTAACTATATTTTTTCAGTTTATGTACAAAATAAATGTAGTATTAAAAACTGGGTTTCTCAAAATTCATCATAATATATCTTTTCAACTCCAAACGGAAAAGAAAGGGAAAAATCTAGTACTGGCAAATCGAGTTTTTCACGCAAAAGAGCATATAATTAAAAACAATAATAGTAAAAGTTCTGATATAAAAACTAAAGTCATCTGCAGTTAGCTTGAGCCTTATGAAATATCATACAAGGTAAATTATTTAAATTTTTCCTATTTCAATTGCATAAAAATGAAATTATGTGATATTTACTTTTTCATATTAATAGCACGAATTCATCTTTTTCTTTTCTCTAATTTATAAGTAATCTTTGGGAACCTATAAAAACCACACTCACTGTTTTTGCTATTATTAGCACAATTAAATACGCAACATGTATTTGCACACAATTTTTATAAAATTTATGCGTAAAAATATTTTGTCCAATATTCCAATTTTGTTATATTTCGCCGCTACGCACACTGGCATCGTTTCAATGTATCCCTACCATGGTCACGCACGGAGCGAATATTGTACGAAAAAGATATTAAACTATTTAAAAATTATACTACACTAGAAAAACATTTGACACGCCATTTTTATTTTTGGTATCTTGAAACCATAATCTACAGCAATTTAAATATTACCTTTTTTCTCAATAAGAGTGTAAATGTTTTGAAAATTATTAACTTAAATACCTATAAAACCTTATACAAACTCTTCATATTTTTAAAATGTTATTCATAAATTGTATAATATAATAGGCGAGTGGGTTACCCCTAAAAAGACGCTTAAAAACGGAATATGCTGACTATTTTTTTTGCATTTCTACCACACCAAATCTTTTTTTATTCGATTCTATTAATTTTTTTAAGTTCAAATGTATTTTGTTTATTTTTCCAAGTGGGCTGGAAATTGTTCTTAACAAGATATATTTTAAAATAACAAAAAAAAAAAACAATATTATGAATAGCTTCGAGTAAAATTTTTTTAGACACATATCATTAAAAGAAATACTTTTTATTTTACGGTAATTTTTCAAAAAATGATCCCAGTTCGAGTTATTTGCAATTTTTTGTTGAAAAAATGCTATAATTCGTGATTTTTGGGATTTTTTTCTAAAAATCTACTCAATGAATTACAATTACAATACACAAGAAGCTATATAATTTTTAAACCTTTTTGATAAGCAAGAATATTTTGATAAGAATAAGTTGTTTCTATCTTAAATACGTAAACTAATTTTTCGAAACCAATTCAGATTTCTGCTTTAGTCTTGATTTTACGTATAGTACGTCCCTGTATCAACTTATACGTATTTCACAATAAAAGGGATCTTCAGAGCGACTATTTACAGTCGCTCTGAACGTGAAAATAAATCTTTCCTGTCTTAGTAGAAGCAACTCTAACATGGCTTCGTATGGACGCAAATAACGACATCTGATAATAAATCCGTAAACTAATTTTTCGGAACCAATTCAGATTTCTGCTTTAATCTGTGCCTTCTAAGCATTGCAAGGCAAAACAGACGTTGGTACCATAGTACCTGCTTACTTGGTTAATACTTACTTTACTATTTAAGTAAAAATAATAATTTCTTTAAAACTTCGAACTTTAATCCACAACCTTAATTAATTCAGATAATAGCAAACGGCACATTATTAAAGCAAGAAATAATTATTTTGCAGACATTGCCTACATTTCCTCAGATGTCAACAACTTTAAAAAGTAAATAAACAAGGATTGGTATGTTAAATATCCTAAGTCACAAACGAGTTTTTATTTAAAAGCGCATTCACTGCGTATCACGTTGCCAGATTATTTAATTTTCTGAAAATAAAAATTTACGTATACAATATTATACTATACCATAATTTACAATACAATGTATTTTTTGGAAACGGTTTGGAAGTTTGGAAAACATTATTAGAGGACTTTTTGTTTCAAATTGTGTATTATATCATTATCTTAAAGAAATGCACTATTTTCGAGGACACTCTGTACATAAATAGATATGGACACTTTATCATAATTTATAATTCAAACAAGTATATATTACAAGAATAATATACAGGGTAGTCCTTAAGTAATTGTACAAAAAGAAACCGTAGATTCTACCCTTTAAAATATTACGATTTAAGTCAAGTTGCTTTAATAAAATGGTGATATTAAGAAAGATACAGGGTGTTAAAGTGGAATTTTAAAATCTATAACCTTCATGTTTGTCAACATTTATGTATAAAAATTTACAACTGGGTACTATTAAATATCAGAAATTATAATTTGATGTATACTTTAATGTAACTGATAGAGGGTGCCACATATGCTGCATATGTGGCATACATTTGCACTTAACCTTTTTGCTCTTCAAGTTACCGTATTGTTCATATAAAATATTAAAGATACTTTATTTTAACAAAAAAAGGTATACTTGTTAATATCTTTAAAACTCAACTGAACAAATGAAAGAAAATTAAAGAAAAACATCAATACTATTTCGTTAACTATTGACTTTATTAAAGGTATTTTATAACAAAATTCGGAAGTATTGATGTTTTTATCTATTTTTCGTTCATTGCCTGGAGTAATTGCGTTAAAATAGAATTATGGTAGAAGATTTGTAAAATGCGATTTTCTCAAAAACTGTTGAGTTTTGAAGTTATTAACAAGTATACCTTTTTTTGTTAAAATAATGTATCTTTAATATTTTTTATCAAAAATACCGGTAACTTGAAGAACAAAAAAGTTAAGTGCAAATGTATGCCACGTATGTGGCATATGTGGCGCCCTCTATTAGGTATATTAAAGTATGCATCAAATTATAATTTCTGATATTCAATAGTACCAGCTGTAAATTTTTATACATAAATGTTTACAAACATAAAAGTTATAGCGAAAAATAAAATTTTTAATTTCCACTTTAACACACTGTATCTTTTTTTAATATCAACATTTTATTTAAGCAAGTTGGCTTAAATCGTAATATTTTAAAGTGTAGAATCTGCGGTTTCTTTTTATACAATTACTTAAGGATCACCCTGTATATGGCTTTCCACTTACTACTTTATTCTATACAGTGCCTTTTCATAAAAATGTACGTTTGTATATTCTCAAAACGTACTCCCTTAAGTTAAAAAGTTGCAGAATTTCGATTTAAGTTTGACGTAGACATACATTGTGTTTTTCGTTTTCAGTTGAACACCAAAAGTTTTACTGGTGCGTCAAAGGCATGTAAAATGTGAAAACTGCTAGAGTGGTATAGTTAAAATCGTCGGCTTTTAGTTTAAGAGTAAAGGGAATTGATCCAGCATCTCTTTGTAACATCCGTGACAGAGCATGTTATTCGATTTCCCCGTTTCTTTAGAATTTAATACTATTGAGAATTATTTAATAACTGATTGAGCTTAAATATTTTTTAATAAACTAAAAAAAGAAATTTTTCTTCTTCTTGTAAATTTTTTGTTTATTGTAACATTAAACCTTTAAAGGAGATATTATTTTTCAAATTCAATAAATTGAATTGATGAAAAAGATGAAATCTCTTATTTAAACTTAACATGAAATTCTATTATTATGGAAAGAAATCATAATTTTAATTAAACTTACTTTACATTTGACGTTCCGTTTGCCTTATAAGAAAATTTCTTCTGATATTTAATATTGTACTCATACTGATAAATATCAGACTCTAACATTCTCTTTCAATTTGCGTACCCTTTCTCAGTATAACTTGTACCATTGATTATAAACCACTACCTATGTTTGTACGCCGCATTGTTCCCAGATGATGTTGTATCTTATTCTGTTCCCTGTTGTTCTCTCTATTATTGCTCTTAGTATTTTAATTTCGGTTGTACATAGCATCTTTTTTAAGAGATCAGGCATTTGATAAGCTTTTTAAATTTTATAGACAACCAAAATATCTGTTTTTCTTGCAGTGGGTTAGGTGGGTTAAATTATTAACAATTTAAGGCCAAAAATTCGCCATTTTAAGAACTTTTGTGTACTAGTAAAAAGCAAAGCATTTTGAACGGATTCAGAGGTAAACATTTAATAAAAAGACGGTTTAAGCTGTAAAATGGCGATTGGTGAAGATTGGTTTACTAATTTAGATGCTTAAAAACTGTAAAAAAACCTAAAATTTCTTAGTTTTACATCATTGTAAATATTTATTGTAAAAATGAATCTACAACCTTGATATTTCGTGGAAAGTTAGGTCTTATTCTTATTCTTAAAAATGTAAATAAAAGTTTCAGGGTTTAAAAGTTTTCAATATATTTTTCCCAAACAACTTTGTTTTGTAATAACATAATCAGAAAAAAGAACTTACAATGATTTTGCGGAAAGTATAAGCAAGAGAGTTATTCTATCAAAAGAATACAAAAAAAGTTAAGAATAAACTATTTCCAACATTGTTAAACTTGACTGCAAAAACATTTCAATGTTTTGCTTATAAAAAATTTAAATACCTTTTTTTCTATTGCCCTGAGAAAAATTATTTATAATATTAGAAAGCTGGCAAGTTTTCCTTCGAGTATTTTGGGCAAAATTAGTCTTTCAAATCGGCGATAATGAAAATTGAAATATGAAGTTTAAACTTGAGCTATTAAATATCTCAAGTTCTTGCTGATAGATTTGGCGTTTATTTTTATAATTTGTTTGTAGTTTTTATGCACATTAAAGACATACGTTTGTTAATAAATTTGTTAAATTAACGTTGTTAACTGTTTAAACAATTTTTAGAAAAAAATTAAGATTTTTGTTGAAAATAAGGGAATAGATCATAAACAGTTGAATTTACAATAACTTGTAATTTTTGTATTTCGTATTTAATCATAATTTCAAGAGTAAGTAAATCTATAACTATGTTTTCCAATAAAAATCGGTCTAACAATATCGTTCAAATTTGTTTTGTGTCCCAAAGTGGTTAAACAGCTTTTCCCGCAAATCGCCAGGAAGTTTTGACATTCCTGTCAAAATTTCTTGAAGAAAAAGTCAGGACTTCCTTACTGTAAGGAAATGATATTTCCGTACAGTTGTTAGTGTTCTATATAAATGATAGAAAACACATTGCTTATAAGGAATTAATTTATATTTTGAAAACATCAAGTCATTGCTGAATACATTTTTAAGATCAATTTGTTATATTTACAGTAATCAACCAGCTCTGGAGGAGTCCCAGGAATGGAAATTTCATCATCACTTATCATTTTACTTTCGAGAACACCAGCAATTAAATTTATAAGCGTCAAGTTTGACAATTCAACCTCAATACGTTTCCATAGTAACCCAAGTAATTTTATTAGGACTTTCAAAGCACCATTTATTTTGGAATAAAATTATCGCGTTTCTATAAAATAATCTAATCGTTTTTATAAAATAATCTAAGTCTCGACCTGCGCCTCGACTTAGCAATATTCACAGTCGTCCAGGAATGTTAAGCTTTTCCTACCCGGTAAACAATGTACTATTATGGTTAATGTAACAATAAATTTATCAACAAAAGATAAATTGGGAATGTACGACAAGAGTCAATAAAAACTAAAAACAAACGTCAAAATCCATCAACAAGAATCTTAGATATAGTTTATAGTGTCCCCTCAACTACTCCAAACTGAACGAATTTGAGCTTCACGTTTTGAATTTGCTGCTGGTTTCGGAGCGGTTTCTTTCTTTTTTCCCTTTTTAACAGAACAATTTTTCCATTTCCATAACCAACATGCTATTTACGTATTTGAGATCTGTCAAATTCTCTATTTTTGATATAAGATTAATTTTCAATTAGTCTAACGTTTTATATTTATTAATTCTAACAAATGTTTTCCTCCTTACTATCCTTTCGGATAGTCCTATCAGGGGAAGTGAATCAATCCCTGCCTTCCGCAGATTCCAGGTGTTTCCTGACCCGGGAAACTAGAACCTGCTAAGGGTCCCTTGTCCAGGGTCACGGATGAAGTCCACAACGGTATCCAGGGCGGAGGAGAAGGTCTTCACAACGGTCTGGAGAGCGGAGGTGGCAGCCCAATGGTTTTAGGGATTGTATAAAACTAGCACTGGAAAGTGGCAGCTGGCTGATCCAACACTAACCACAGGCAGACTGAAATGGCTGTGAATTAGACAGCATGTGGCGTGGTGACATTCACAGAAGCTGCACATGTACAGCGGTGTAGAAGGCAACGGGAAACCACTACACTAATATTTCTCCAGCAAAATTACATAATGCTCATGGAACCTAAAATAACGACCCTCAGGCCCAGGCACCTCTTAAATCAGAAGAGGGTGCTATGAATCCCCCGGAGGAAAACAAAAAGAATAGGCACATGGAATGTGAGAAGTCTATATGAAGCGGGAAAGGCGACAAATTTAATTCAAGAAATGTAAAGACTTGATATCGATATACGGGGATGCAGTGAGATAAGATGGCCAAATACAGGTACGTGTGTGATGGGCAACTATACAGTATTCTATTCTGGAGATGAAGGCACTCAAAATAAAAACGGTGTAGCAATAATTACATCTAATGGAATTGCAAAATTAGTTTCTGGATTACTACCAACATCAAATAGAATAATGCTAATAAAAATAGACAGCAAACCAGTCAATATGAATATTATCCAGGTATATGCCCCAACTAGTCAAAGCACAGAAGAAGAAATAGAACAATTTTACCAAGACCTAAACAAAACTCTACTGCAGACAAAGAAGCATGAAACCAACATAATATTAGGAGATTTTAACGCCATGATTGGAAAAGGAAGAGAAGATGACACGGTGGGGGGTTTGGCCTCGGAATGAGAAATGAGAGGGGACATAGACTGCTTCAGTTCTGTAAAGAAAATCAGTACAGTATAATGAACAGCTTTTTCAAGTTACCACCCAGACGTCTCTACACGTGGAAATCTCCAGCAAGTGGAATAGAAGGACGCATCACAAGAAATCAAATCGATTACATAATGGTCAACAAAAGATTCAAAAACGCAGTAAAAGCATGCAAGACATACCCCGGAGCTGACATCCCCACCGACCACAATCTTCTTCTTGCAACAATTAGGATAGAATTTAAAAGAACAAAAAGAAATAAGCAAATAATAGCTATTAACCTAGATAAGCTTAAAGAAGAATCCACTAGTAATAAAATACGGGAAGAAATACATAGACACTTGAGTAAAAGAACAGTACAATCGACACAAACTCCCGAGGAAGAATGGCACTATATTGAGAAAACACTTACAAGAGTAACAGAAGACTACCTCAAACAAGATACACGAAAACAGAACAAACCATGGATGACAGAAGAAATTCTAAACATAATGGACAAAAGAAGAAAATACAGAGGTAAAAATGAAACAACATACAAGCAAATACACAAGAATATCAGAATAAAGATCCAACAAGCCAAAGAAACCTTGCTAAGTGAAAGATGCCAAGAAATTGAAGAGTTGGAACAAAGACATGATACTTTCAATCTACATAAAAAAGTAAAAGAAGTCGCTGGAATATTTAAACAAACTCCTACGTCTTTCATCGAAGATAAACATGGGAACCCGCTACTGAACATAGAAGATCAAATAGGTGATGGAGAGAATAAGTGGAAGAGATGTTTCAAGACCGAGAGAGGACGAACATTTACATGCAGGAGGCATCGACTGGACCTTATATCACAAAGCAAGAACTAATCAAAGCGGTAAATCAGTTAAAGAACGGAAAAGCTGTTGGGGAAGATAATATCTCAATTGAAATAATAAAGATATTACTAGACGAACACATCGAAGTAATGGAAGATATATTTAACAAAATATACGAAACAGGCATAATGCCAAATGATTGGCTGACATCGGTGTTTATAGCACTACCAAAGAAGAGAATGTGAAGACCATAGGATTATTAGCCTGATGAATCATAGGCTGAAGCTTTTCCTACGAGTAATACACAATAGAGTATACAGTAAACTAGACGAACACACTGATCAAACTCAGTTTGGTTTTAAGAATGGTTTCGAAACAAGAGAAGCACTTTTTTCAATACGTGTGCTAGTTGAAAGATGTAGAGATGTCGATTCTGATGTATACTTGTATTTTATAGACTTTCAGAAGGCGTTTGACCTGGAGAAACATGATAAACTAATAGATATTTTAAGGTCATGTAATATCGACGATAAAGACTTAAGGATCATTTCAAACCTCTATCAAGAATAAAAGACTAAAATCAGAATAAAAAGCGAAACATCTGGAAAAATCAATATCGAGAAGGGAGTAAGACAGGGATGTGTCCTATCACCTTTGCTGTCCAATGTTTACTCTGAGAAGATATTAAGAAAGCTTTGGAAGGCACCTCGGATGGTATAATTATAAACGGGCAATGTATAAATAACCTGCGATATGCTGATGACACTGTCATACTGGTAGATAATGCTGAAGCCCTGCAACGCTTAATGGACCGAGTAACGACAGCCTGTAGAGAATTTGGAATGAAATTAAATACAAAGAAGACAAAAACGATGGTCATCAACAAGCACCAAAACAGAAGGGTGAAGGTCAATGTCGACGGAACAGATCTGGAAAGAGTAACAAGAACAACGTACCTTGGAAGTGATCTTGATGAAACTTGGGACCACTCACTAGAGATAAGAATACGCCTGGAAAAGGCACGTACAATGTTTTACAAAATGCAAAAAGTTCTATGCAACCGCCAGCTGGGCATCTCATTGAGAACTACAATACTTAAGTGCTATGTTTTCTCCACCTTGCTCTATGGTGTTAAAGCCTGGACAATGACAGAAGCAACACAAAACAGAATCCAAGCATTCGAACTCTGGTGTTACCGTAAAATGCTCAGAATATCCTACGATGAGCCATACGACAAATGCGGAAGTCTTGCGGAGGATGAATAAGGAAAGAGAGCTTATGCTTATAATAAAAGAGCGGAAAACACAATATTTTGGTCACATCATAAGAAATCAAAAGTATGAACTGCTCCAACTTATAATCGAAGGAGAAGGCAATAGCAAAAGAGGACCAGGAAGAAGACGCAACTCTTGGCTTAAAAACCTACGGCAATGGACGAACATGACCTCCATAGAACTATTCAGGGCTGTTACAAATAAGATTAAATGGTCAAATGTAATGGCTAACGCCTTAAGGATAAGGCACCGTAAGAAGAACAAATGTTTCGTACTAAAAACATTTTATAAATATAGTCCGTTCTTCTTTCACGTTCGGTTTTGGGTTTGGATTGAGCTAAAATATATTTTTGTTTATGTATTAAACGTTGTTGTAATAATTTATTCATTTCCTATGCTTTTAAATTGGTCTGCAAGTAATTTTACGTTTGGAATTGTGATTTTCCTCCCATTGTCCTTTGTGAATATTTTAGGACCTTGATTAATGTTGTGTTGTTCCATTTTCTCTATCCTGCAAAAGTCCTTATTCTATAAACGATAAGATATAATTAACCAGTTTTTAATTAAGTATATGTTAAAACATTATTCTCCTATAAAAAATTATTTTCTATATAACCATTCATTTTGGCTCTATTATATATTACTTTAATAATTCCCTTTAATATTTACAACGTGGTTTGATTTGTAATTAAAATATCTGTTGGAGTGTATTGATTTTCTGTATACTTGAGATTTAAATTTACTATTTTGAAAGGGATGTCCAAATTATAAGTAATTTATATTGGAGGCAAAAGACACGTGTACGAGTAGGAAACTCTACAACAGACCATATAAATATATAAATAACGAGGCATTCGATAGGGATGTCCATTATCACCTCTACGTTCTGACCACATAGAATTTAAAATTTTTCTTGGTTTGTTGTTTCACATGGAAACTGTTTGGGAAATAATACCTACGAATTCTTTCCATAACTTTACAGTTGATATTTTTTCTGTTACGGCACTGTAATGTGATCTAATTTAATGCTGCATTCTAACGACCTTTTTAAAATATATTATTTCCTGTTATTTTGTTAAACTTAAACTGGCTATCTCATTTATGATGTTGTAAGTACGGAGAATTTGGGTCTCTTTTGTCTATGTTCTTAGTACAAAACAACAATAATGAGTAAAACCAGACAATTTCATAATTTATTCACAATTTATAGTTGCTATTTTCGCTAATTTTCTGTACAAACAAATATTGCATTTTTTCTTTATAATTATTTATCCAATATCATTTAACCAAGCGACCTCTTAAGTTTACTACTAAACAGAAACCATAAAAATTAATCGTATGAATGATTATTAGAAGAAAAATTTATATAATATTTAGTATTTCAGTGTTTGGACAATATAGGAGCCAAATGACTATATTAATTTTACATGCCTTACATTTTAACAATAATAGTGACAATAACCAGTCCAAACTTGCCAAGATATCTCCATTGTTAGATTTTTTTAATAATAAAATGGAGAATCTTTATTATCCAGAAAGAAAATTAGCCCTTGACGAATCTGTAATTTTATGGAGGGGAAGACTTAGTTTTCGTCAATTTCTCAAGGGCAAACGACACAAATATGGTGTCAAACTGTAAACTTTGGCAGAATGTACCGGGATGATTCAACGCATATTAGTTTATAGTGGATCTAGTGACCCCGTAGTTGTAGGAAGTAATCAAATGGAAAAAATAGTGCTTAATTTGATGGATTCGAAAATAAGTGTTGGTTACTCCTTATTTATGGATAATTTTTATAATAGTGTTCCATTGTGTAAAAAACTACTTTCGATTAAAACTTATCTTACACGAATATTGAAAACAGGAAGAGCGGAAAATCCACACCAAGTTGTTTCTCAAAAACAAAATGAACTGGTGAGTGCTTACAATAATAAAGGTATATGTATGTGTAAATGCAATCAGCAAGATATATTTTAATGATCTCTTCCGAATTTTTTCATGAAATGGTTCCAACACTATCTAGAAAAGGAATTGATTGTTTAGTCGCTGAATGTAACAAAAACAAAGGTGGCATTGACTTAGGAGACCAGATGTTAAGTTATTATAGTTGCGAACACAAAACTATTAGGTGGTACAAAAAATAGGCATACAGATTTTTCTAATTATTCTAATCCACGCACACTATTTATATCTTCTTCTTCTTCTTAGTCGTTAATCTGATGCAGGTATCGTGATATTATAAAGCTATTAGCTAAATTTCCCAATGTTCCTCCATGTTTTTCTATCTTCTGCCATTCTAGCACATTCTGACAATGGAGCGCCAATGGTAGCAACAATATGGTCCGTGTATCGTGTGGGAGATCTATCTATTTTTTTGCCTTTTACTTTTCCCTGGATGGTAAGTTTTTCAAGACCATTTCTTCGAAGCACATGTCCAAAATAGCTTATTATTTGTTCTGATATTTGTGTTCTTAGTCTTTTCTTTATGTCTAGCTGGTCCAGTATGGATTCATTTGTTCTTCGGGCTACCCATGGTATTCTCAGCATTCGTCTCCAGCAGTACATCTCAAATACATCTATGTTCTTTTTGTCTTTCTCAGTAATGGTCCAGCATTCCGATGCATAAGTAAAAACTGGAAAAACTAGACTTCTTACTAGTCTCATTTTTGTATCGGTAGTTATTTCATGGCTTTTCCAAATTTTTGTTAATTTTGCCATAGCGCTTTTTGCGATTACTGACCGCCGCTTTATTTCTTCAGTACAGCCTCCTTTGTTGGTTATTAATGAGCCCAGATACACAAATTTATCTACAACAGCGATATTGTTTATCATGACCAAATGATTTTGATTGTGGTTACCTCTGTTAATTATCATGATTCTCGTTTTATCTCTGTTTATTTTAAGGCCCATCGTTTAGCTTACGTCTTCTATCCGTTGGAGCAGGTGAATCAATTCAGCTTCAGAACTAGCGAGGATAGTAGTATCATCTGCATATCTCAAGTTGCAAATCTTCTTCCCGCCAATGGTGATGGCACCGTTCCAGTCCTCAGTAGCTTTCTGCATTATCCATTCACCATAGATGTTAAATAGAATTGGGCTTAGTATGCAGCCTTGTCTCACGCCCTTTGTGACCCTGAAACTATCGGTTAGTTCCCCATTTATTCTAACTCTGGCATAATTGTTATTGTACAGGCTTTTAAATAGCAGTATCAGATGATTGAGGACTCCCATTTCAGACCAAACCTGCCAAATTTTACTCCAGTTGACCACTATTTATATAATAATTCTAATACAAAAATGTCATTGTACGACTTTCAATTGTCGGTGATTGATAGTCTTTTGGGACCAAACCCAAAAATCCCTAAAGTCAAGAAAAATTTGACGTTTTATTTGCCATCCCATTGCCCTAAATCATCTAATGGTATTACACAACGACGACGGTGTAAATATTGCTGGCAAACTAAAAAAGGACTCATTGTTTTATTGTGCGGAGTGCCCTGAACAGGACACAGATGGCTATATACGTTTTCGTGAAGAAATTGAAAATTAGGTAATTAGTTTGTTTTCTTGATGTTGTTGTCATTTAATAATTACTTATATTAGTTATCTAGGATCATAATTATATTTTTTCTCAATCAAATTATTATTTGTTTCAAGTTCAACCGACACATTTTCTGCCCTGTGACCACCAACGCGACTCACGTGGTGAGTTTTTTTGTGACCAAATTAATTTTTTTGTATCCATATTTATTATAAATGACTTTTTAAAGTATACCTTAAAAATAAATTAGTTTACATGAATGCATCCCAGTGGCCCACTGTTTTCCCTTGAAAAAGAGATAGAGCTGAACGTGAATACACCATACTCAAACAGTAAGTGCTTTTCTTGTGCTCTCTTTGAACATACAACATTAATACGTCGACGCCAGGTATTTCTGTAATTTCTAAATTAATTGTTATTTTATTCACAATAAACTATTCCATTTTTTTTGTTATCATTCTGATCGTTAAAACCACAGGCCTCAATAAGTTTTACACAAACCAGCCCATCTCCTGGATTTTTCCCAGTATATGATAAGATATATATATATAGAAATATAATCCTCAGCAACCCAAGTAGACCGATGACCCGGAAGCAGACACTGCATAACGGAATCAATAAATAGGCGCTACAAACACATTTTAATGTTCTTTTTAATTTGTAATTCATCGTAAACCAAAGTTCTTTTTAATTCGTAATTTGAATGTAAAACAAAAGTTTCGTAATTTGTAAAATTATAATTTTTCAAATAAAACTTTTTTAAAACATACGTTGAAGTACTCCCAACATTTCTGGCGCTGCGAACAGGATATTTCATACAGAAACATAGTCGTTTCCTGGTCTACGTTAGTTTAATGAAATCCTGAAGAACCTGGTAGAAGAGAAAAATGTACTGGAAATCAAACACGATCATCCTTGCGTAAGTTTTTCCTTTTCTTTACCATTGTTATGAGCATTTATTATTTTTATTGAATTTTTTCAAACATTTAAATTGAATTTATTATTTATTGTTTATTGAATTTATATTATTTGAAATATTTTTACTTCAACAAATTTTTTATATATTTGCATTTATATTTTTACATGTTTACACATATTTTATGAGTACATTGAATAATATTTCCCAAAATAGTATCGAAAATTTAAGTTTACTATTCGATAATTTGAATTTAAAATTAAAAAGAAACCTACAAACCTCTAAATCCAAGCCTGCATCTAAATTAAATTCCAAAATGCCGATGACCAATAGCGATATTGCTAGCCTTTGCTCAACTTTGCCCGAATTCTCGTCTGGAGACAACCTCTCCACCTTTATCAAAGCAGTAGATAATTTAATAGCTTTCTTAGGCACCCAAGATTTAAATCCGTCCCAAGAGTTTATTCTAAACTCCCATATCGTTTCTCGAATTAAAGGAGAACCTAGAAATTTCTTAAACTATTCTAATAAAACTAATTGGACAGAGATTCGTCCAGCCTTATTAACTAAATACGGAGACAGACGTTCCGAAGACATATTAGTAACACAATTATCCACCACCGTCCAAAAACATAGTGAATCCTACGACAATTATCATCAAAGAATAACGACAAATCTAAACGACTTACTTCAACACATCACCCTAAACGACAATCCCGCGACAGTAACTTTTAAAACCCCATACTTTAAAAATATTGCCCTTAAAACTTTCTGTACTGGAATCAACGAACCCTATTGCGAATACTTATCGCACTTTGAACTAAATTCCCTGGAAGAAGCCCTACAAAGGTGTATTGCATACGACAATCACAAAAATCAACAGCAATACATGAACTTCCTTAAGAGCCAACAAAATAAAAAGCCCCCAATGAAAAATAAACCCTATCAATCTTCAAATAATCAAAGATTTACAAATTTCCAACCCACACGCTCAAACTTCCAACCCACGCATTCAAATTATGTGAGACCCTCGACTCACAACACACCTTTCCACAACACAGAGCCCAACTTTAACTTCACTCCACAACAAAACTATAATTTTCCTCAAAGACAAAATTTCGGTTCTTACGAACAAAATCAATCCTTCCAACGAAACAATGTCCCGAAAAATACCCAACAAAGATTAAATAAATATAAAGCTCCTCGACCCCAACCAAATTTTGCCACTCCAATGAGCGGTGTTCAAACTACAACAACTAGAAACCATCAGCCCATGACAATTACAACAAACAGAAGCCACAATTTTCACATAGACTCAAATGATACCCAATATTTCGAAAACGATTTCGAAAATTACGAATCCGAACAAGAGCCCGATTTACATGATGAAAATCATCAGGATTTTCAAGCCATCCCGTTACAGGATCACCCACCTCCTGTATAAACCTACATAATATAGAAAGTTCCCCTGGGTTACCCTGCTTCGTCACACCCAAAACACATCTACGCGTTTTGATTGACACCGGAGGTTCCCATTCAATTATAAATCCACGAGCTCTCGACCTATTTGATAAAAAACATATTTATCGCAAACCTTTTTCATTAACATCAATGAAAATTACTTCCAAGCATGAATTAAATATTAAGACGCCACTATTTCTGGAATATGGAATTCCACAAAAATTCGATGTAAAAATCGCTGATTTTAGTCAATACTTTGATATCTTACTAGGAAATTACGATTTAAAACGTTTTAATGCCACTATCAATTACGCGACTCATACGTTAACCTTTGAGAATCCTCATGTTACCATTCCATTTCAAACATTGTATCAAAAAATCCCCGTAAACATAAATAACGGCGAAGTTTTATTGCGTGAAAGACAATTTCAAGGTTTTAAAATTCCCAATTCCATTCACGTTGCAAAAAATGGTTTTATAGAAACTATACACTTGGCATTTCCGACGAAATTTGATAAAAAGATTGAAGTCGAGAACTTCTGTAATTATGAAATCGCAAAAATTCCAACATATTTTAATGAAAATAAAATACGAACTGCGCACTTAAACAACGAAGAAAAGTATAAAATTATAAATCTTTGTAAAAAGTACAAAGACGTGTTTTACAATGAAAATAATCATTTAAGTTTCACGTCAGCTGTTAGACATGAAATTAAAACGAAAGATGAAAATCCAATTTATGTAAAGGGATTTCGGCATCCCAAAGCAATGCAGGAAGAAATAGAGAAACAAATAAATAATTTATTAGATAATAAGATAATTCGACCGTCAATTTCACCGTACTCAGCTCCAGTTTGGATAGTACCAAAAAAAGCTGATGCTTCAGGTCAGAAAAAATTTAGATTAGTAATTGATTACAGGAAGCTCAATGATCATACCGAAACTGATCGTTACCCACTTCCTCAAATAGACGAAATACTGGATAACTTAGGAAAAGCCAGTTATTTCACAACTTTAGATTTAGCTCAAGGTTACCATCAGATTGAAGTTCATCCGGATTCTATTCGGAAAACAGCCTTTTCAGTTCCGCATGGTCACTTTGAATTTTTACGCATGCCCTTTGGTTTAAAGAATAGCCCAGCAACATTCGAAAGGTTAATGGACAATATTCTTAGGCCCTTTATTCATAAGTTTTGCTTCGTCTACATGGACGATGTCATTATTTTTTCCAAGTCACTGCAAGAACACTTAGTTCATATTGCAACCATTTTTGACACTTTCAGAAAAAATAATTTAAAAATTCAGTTAGATAAATCCGAGTTCCTCACAAAAGAAGTCTCTTTCTTAGGTCACGTAGTGACAACTGAAGGAATCAAACCTAACCCAGCAAAAATCGAAGCTATACAAAAATACCCTCTACCAAAAACAATAAAAGAAATTAAATCATTTCTTGGTTTAATCGGTTACTACCGAAGATTCATACCCAATTTCGCAAAAATAACTTCCCCATTTTCGAGATGTACTCGAAAAGGAGCAACTATCGACCCTACTAATCCAAATTATTTAGAATGTTTTGCAAAATGCAAGCAATTGTTAACTAATTCTCCAGTCTTACAATACCCAGACTTCGAAAAGCCTTTTGTACTGACTACAGACGCCTCTAATATAGCTATAGGATCAGTATTATCTCAAAACAATCACCCTGTTGCCTACTATTCTCGAACTCTTAATTCCGCAGAACAAAACTACTCCACTATTGAAAAAGAACTTTTAGCCATAATAGATTCTTGTAAACACTTCCGTATGTATTTATACAACCAAAAATTTACCGTAGAAACAGATCACAATCCTCTCGTATGGATCTACAAAATTAAAGACCCCACTTCTAGACTAGCTCGATGGAGACTTAAACTAGAAGAATATGATTTTGAAGTCAAATATAAGAAAGGCAAAGAGAATCAAGTTGCCGATGCTCTTAGCCGAGTCCAAATAAATGCCCTAAGCTCTAGTTCAGAATGTGCTGAACCACCCGACAATTTCGACATTGACGATTTCCTTGCCGACTTTGACAATTTACAAGACAGTACCGACACACAACATACATCAGTTGAGAACCCTATCACTGGAATAGAGATTTCACCTGAACCAATTAATTTATCCTCAAACCAAATTATTTTCAAACCAGAGTCAAATAATTTTGAAATAAAATACAAGAGAATTTTTAACAAACACCGTTACACTGTCACTTTAACAAATAATTGGAAAACAGAAATAGCAAATACCTTCCAAAATATCCTTAGACCAAATCAAAAATTTGCAATGATTATTCCTCACGAATTTAGACCTTTTATCTGTAACTATTTTAAAGAAAAAATAAATTCCACAGTCAAAACAATATTTTGCAATATACTACTTCAGGACATAGAAGAAGAAAATCAACAAATAGAATGCATCAAGAAATATCACATAGAAAATCATAACGGAATAATTGAAACTTACAAACACTTAAAACAAAAATTTTATTGGCCCTCAATGCAGACAACTATTTCAAATTTTATCAATAAATGCGAAATTTGTCTAAAAAATAAATACGAACGACGTCCTTACAAACTTCCCCAATTAGGACCGTTGTTAGGTCAAAAACCTTTTGATATATTACATATCGATCTATTCCACTGCAATAAAAACCTGTACCTCACAATCATAGATTCTTTTTCCAAATACGGTCAATGCTATAAGCTCACCGACAAAACTTCCATTTCCATACTTAACAAACTGAGACATTACTTTTCGCACCATAATTATCCAAAAAAGATTGTATGCGACAGCGGCACCGAATTCAATTCCGCAGTCATTAAAGAATTCCTTAATATCCACAAAATCGAAATACATTTTACAACAGTAAACAATTCTTCTTCAAACTCTCCTGTAGAGCGCTTTCATTCAACTCTTATAGAAAAACTTAGGACCTTACGAGCCCAAAATCCAAACGATTCGTTAGATGACATTCTAACACATGCTATTCTCATTTACAACCAATCAATTCACAGTTCCACAGATTATTCTCCTTTTTCAATTTTGTACGGACCCTATGCCGAAGAAATACATTTCGACTTTGATCTTCCGATATACGAAACATATAATCAGAGACATAAAGAAGAACTCCAACCCTTTATTGCAGACCTATATAATAAACAAAAACAAAAAAGACAACAACTTTTAGATAGACAAAACGAAAATGCCGAAGATATTCCGCAAATAGACCTCACAAAATCCCTGTATGTTTCTAAGAAAAAACATAAGTCTAAATTACAAGCCCCTTTCTCCACTATTCATCCAGAAACACAAGACAAAACAAAAATTATCGGTAAAACAGATAAACAAAATTTAACAAGCACTCACCTTAAATATGTAAAACGAATACGAAAACATGTAGACAAACCTACTCAAGACCCAAATTTTTCACAGGACAATCCTCGCCCTGGTCCATCCACTCAGTATTCAGGAGATTCCGAATAACGGTTACTATGCTGAAGAGATAGGCAAATCGAGAGAAATCTCCCACTACCATAGACATTTTCTTCACATTCCACTAGACAAACTATCCAACACTATTGACGCTAGTCCGACAAGCTATTTCAGAGATCACTTCAAAAATGCACCTCTCTCGCTACTCTACTCCCAATACACCCACATACAAGAACAAACAAAAGACGATCTACACAAGATTACGCGAAAACAGAAACGCGGACTTTTTAATTTTCTAGGTACAGCCATCAAATACGTGACTGGAAATCCAGACGACTCTGACTTAGACTTATTAAAATCACACATAATCTCTTTAGAAAATAAACAAAATGAAATTATTAAAAAATTTAATAACCAAATATCTTATGGAAACTCTTTTAACACGAGATTCGATAAACTTTTAGAAAAACTAAATTCTGACAATTCAATTCTCATATCTGCACTTAACAAATTATCAGCTGATTTCGACAGCTATATCATTCTACACAATGAGATAATAAATCTCCAAAATATAAACGAATTTCTAATGAAACTTATTAGAACCATTACTTTATCTGAACTAAACATCTCTAATATAGAATTATTCACTTTAAAGGAAATAATAGACCTTAAAGAAAACCTTCTCAAAATTTATCCCAGAAATTCAATCCCCAATAGTAATGAACACCCTTATGAACTTATAGAGTCAACAAAAACCTTAGTTTGTGTAACTTCAAATACAATGCTCATAATAATTAAAATCCCTATACTTCATGAAATTCCTTACACTACCTATAAAATCTACCCCATTCCAAACAAAGATCATGTTATGATTCTGCCACCTGCAAGCTACTATACAAATAATAAATGGTTTAACACTTGTATAGGACAAGGCGATAACATAGTCTGTTCCAATTACGTACAATCCAAATGTAACATACCCAATGTAGATAATTGCACGAAAACTTTAATCACAGAGAACTTTTTCCAAGAGACCAGCAAAGTCATATTACTAGGAATAGTTCACCCGATGAGAATCCAGCAGATAGAAATTAATTCAACCAGCCTCTTGACGACAGATGTACCAATAACGATTGAAGGCATCCAATTTAATAAAAAGACGTCACAAGACATTTCAATTCCAAAAATTGTTCCAATAAAATTAATACCAAACCATGAGACGAAAATTGAGAAATTAACAATCCCGGAGACACATGGTCAAATCCAACCACTAGATACCATAGACGTACTACCCCGATTATCAATAGGACTGAGCACCACTTCTGTTATAATATTTTTAACTATTTTAGCTTTCCTAATAATCTTCCTAATTAGGAAAAGAAAACGAATTTCCAAAATCCTATTTGGAGAAAAATTGCATCCTGCCCAGATCCAGATACTGAACGAGCTGATAGCAGAAGTTTCCCGGACTTCGAGGACGAAGTCAATTCCAGAGGAGGAAGGAGAAATATAATCCTCAGCAACCCAAGTAGACCGATGACCCGGAAGCAGACACTGCATAACGGAATCAATAAATAGGCGCTACAAACACATTTTAATGTTCTTTTTAATTTGTAATTCATCGTAAACCAAAGTTCTTTTTAATTCGTAATTTGAATGTAAAACAAAAGTTTCGTAATTTGTAAAATTATAATTTTTCAAATAAAACTTTTTTAAAACATACGTTGAAGTACTCCCAACATTTCTATATATATATATATATATATATATATATATATACATATATATATATATATATATATATATATATATATATATATATATATATATATAAAAGGGCTCAATAATTATGGGATTAATTCCGATGCATTATATAATGTTTATACAGTATCATTTAAAACAATCACCTTGATTAATCCAAAAATTTTGTTGGATATATAATATGAACTGGTTTAAGTTATGTTAATATAATGAAAATCTTATTAACAGAAAAACATAAGTAATAAGAGAAAATAAAAAATTTATGAATAAATGAAATTAAACACTACAACCAAAAGGATTTTAATATACATAAACTATACATGTAATATACAAGTTTATCTAAATGTAGAACTAAATTGCCTTGATTTTCACGCCGAGGAAACACACGCGTTTAGTGTTTCGAAGCAATAAGTTGGTTTCACGGTTTCACACAGAGAATGGTGTTAGAAGCGTGTTTACCGGTCACACTTATTGCTTAATAGCTTAATATAAACTAGGTACGTAAATGGAAGCTGAGTGCATCTCGGCTTACAAAGTTCTACGTTGCTAAAGTAATTTAGGCTGTTTCTTACCAAGTTGACAGAAACCTGCTAATTGCACTATAGGGAACGCTACTTACATACTCTTAATTATACAAAAATAGTAACCTACATATTATACTTGTTACGAACTATTATTTGTTACACAATATTCTATTCATTTTCAGTTGTTTGAGATTAAGAATAAAAGTATCGACAAATAATTATGCACTGCTCTCAAATGTATAAAAGTAAATTGTCCCAAGAAAAAATAGATAACATATAATGTATAGAACATAAAATGGATGCTATATTTATGATAGAGAGTAAAGATCATTTGCAAACATTCCTACATCAATTTCGTCTAGCAATAAAACTTAATATGGTATCAGCAAACAAAATAAAAGCTGTGAAAATTTCCAAAATTTAATAATATCCAAACTAGAATTGAAAGGACAATTGAACTATTTGAGAACATGAATGCTATAGCAATGCAGAGGCAGAAATGGCCCAACAGATAAGTAAAGCCAGCAGAAGCTAGATATTTTAATAAAATATCTGATGCAATCTACGAAGAGATACAAAGCTAATCAGCTGAGCAATCTAAGAGAGATACAAGAAGAAGATATTCGGCGATGTAACTGGCGCAAGGCTATACAGAAAGTAGAAAAAAGAAGACGAAGAAAATGCCCTTAATATTTCCCAATCAATTGCTCACATTAAAAATAAAGTTTCTTTTCACTTATTACACTAATCGATGAAAAAAACAAAGATACAGGAATACTTAGTAGACGAGAGTCCTAATACTAGAGTGTCAATTGAGGCGGTCGACGTGAGAAGGACACATAGGCTTATGTGCCCTTTTTACGCAGAATGACTATTTAGGTCCGCCATATTTTCCCCTTTACAATGGTATAACTTTCATGTATATATTTTTAAAAATGAGGTTGGTGGAACTGTTTAAATATTTTTGCTATGTGATTGTTTATAAACGGTTTTTGCAGGTTTTTTGTATAGAGGGCTATTTATCGCTTCTCATTTGTTTCAGTGTTGTAATTTGTTGTTAAAGTATCGGTGTTGGTATTCTGATAAAATTTATTCTATTATATTATTATTATATCAAGTTTTATTCTGATAAGAACCATGATACGTAATGGAGAATATAGTGATTATGAAGATGTTCAAGAAGTTAATAGTTCTGATGGAAAGAGCAATAGGAAAGTGATCCATAAACAGAAAAATTAGAAACAAGAAACCAATAAATTAAGATGTGTTCAAGGTGGAGAATATGTATCTCTGCCAGGAAAAAAGGCTAGTTCCAAGTCATTCAATTTAGTTACTGACTGCTGCTGCCAGAATAAATGCCACAAAAATCTGTTTCTTGATTTTCAAGTAGACATTTTTGATTACTTCTACAACTGCTATAACAAAAACTGCTATGCTCTCCAAGATAGCCAGTTATAGAGCTCTATGGACCTCGGTAAAGATTCAAAAACTAGAAGGAAATCTATTAACTAAAAAAAAAACAAGAGATAATACCTGGGCCTATCGTAGGTCTGTATGAGGAAACACTTTTTAGTGTGTCGCAAGTTTATTTTGGACTTGTTTTAAATTTTAATAAAACGCATCCGTATTATTCAAAAAAAGATGTAGTTGGGTGATTCGTTTGAAAAAAATACACTTTATTAGGAACATAATAGAAACATTTCAGATGACGTTGTTGTGTTAAAGGGGAGCCCTTGGCTAGTATGTCCTATGATCATAGTCATTTAGTGTAGAAACAAAAGTCATTTGCAATATTTTGACAACACTGTATTAAATATACAATCATTGTATGGGTCGTTCTAGGCCTTTTTCAAAGAAAGAAAAAAGAAACTCTAAAGATGTCTTATTGAACATATTATTAGTACACTTGTATATACAACAGTTTTAGACTGTCACTACAACTAAATGTCCCAGACCAGAGGTGAACCAGAAAAAAGTTGAGGATGGTAGCACAGACAAGCCTTTTCAGATTCCTAAATACAGATGATGTAAACTTCATTAAATATGAAATGTTAAATGGATAGTTTATTAATGTATTAAAAATGTATTATGTAATGTATTAAAAAAGTATTTAATTCTATAATACTTCGTTTTCTTCACACACAAAATTTTTGTGTGCGAAGCTTGTGAAACAGCTTTTTGTATTTCCTTATTTTTAAACATAAGCTTTATTTTTATCGATATTATACTTAGCAAATTGCTTTTTAGATAAATATTTCTATGTATAGTAATCATTCTCAATTTTAAAACAACAATTTAGTATATATAGTAACAAGTTAAAATTTCAAAGTGGTTTTTCTCGAAGGCCCACTTTTGTCGTATGTGCCCTTCTCACGAAAACCGCCTCAATTGCCATCGAAAACATAATTTATTTATTTAGTTAATAACGACCAGTTTCGAACGCTACAATTTTCTGGTCATTATCAGATCACCGGTGAAGTACAATCTTTACAAAGCTAGAAAAATACATATTTGAATACTACTAATTTATACTAACCTACACCAGGAATGATACAAAAGGTTATCGTCATCATCATTTGGCTCTACAACTCTATGTGAGTCTTGACCGCGTTTACTATTTCCCTCCATTGTTGTCGGTCCTGAGCAGCTATTTCCCATTGCTATATTCCGATTTTGCGTAAATCACTGGTTACTGCGTCCTTCCATTTCTTTCTTGGGCGACCTTCTGCCATCGGGCCTTTAACAGAATCTGGCGTTCAGGAGTCTTTCGTCACTCGATCTTAGCTAGTGGCCCGCCCATCTTAAATGGTTTGCTTTAATGTAGCGTACTATGATTTTATCTCCATATACTGTCTGGAGTTCATCATTGTGTCCTCTTCTCCATTCTCCTGTTGTCTCTTCTCTGCAAGGCCCATAGATAGTCCCCAGTATCTTTCTTTCCAGTACCAGTAATGTTATCGTTTCTTGCTGGTTCAGAGTCCATGTCTCGCTTCCATACGTTATTGCGGGACGAATTATTGTCTTATACACTCTTATTTTTGCTGGTATTGAGAGTATTTTTGATTTACGTACGGTCATTAATGAGTAATATGCCCTGTTTCCTGCAATGATCCTTGTTACCACGTTCTTTTCATATTTATTTTCAGGTGTGACGATCGCTTCCAGGTACTTCAATTCTTTGACGAGTTCAAAGTTGTATTCATTGATTGTTACGCTTTGTCCTTTGACCTTAGCCTTGGGTTCTTCGTAACCACCATGTACATGTACATGATACAAAAGGTGTCAATATTGTTTACGTTGGTTAAAATTAAGGAGGTCATATAGATCTTTATATTCTTGGCATATTAATTGTTCTTATAAAAAAAATTAATTTCTGTCTTTTAAAGTCTGCTAAAAGAACTGCTAATTACATTTAAATCGAGTAGGTCAATAATATTGATTTACAGCATTATGATGATACTAAGTAAGTGTAATTGTTTTGTAATTATAATTTGTAACAAAATTTGTCGATTTCATGGATATGTATCACTTAGTATTTCATTAATTTAATTAGATAGTATAATTAGGCCGCTTCTTTTCTCACTCTATCCAGCCAATATAACCAAAAATAATAATACCGCAATCGTCCCGTACAACCCTAACAAGATTTGCAACATCACCTGAACGTATTTAATGCTTGGAAGGTAGGAAAGATGACGAGTAACAGTTATTAAAGTAAAATACACTCAAATAACATTCACTAGTCGCCGTAACACATGTCCACTAGTAAGAATAAATGATATACGCACACTTACGCTCTAGTAGACCAGTACAATAGTCACAGTCCAGTAAATAGTGCAGTAATGGACATAGGTCTTTCCTAGGTAATTCTCATCCATCTCGTAAATCTTCTATACATGTTTCTACATGTCATTTGCGTCTTTTCTGCGGTTTTCCTCTTCTAGGCTTAAATTTCCATGGTCTAACATACATAATTTCTCCTTTCCATCTACCACCTTTTTGTCTACTATTGTGGCCCGCATATTTTCATTTAAGTAGTTATTGTTTGTATAGTATCTTTTATTTTAGTCTTGTTTCTTACCTGATCATTACTCTTCTTGTTTTAAGTTTTATGTAGGGCATCTCCGTTTCTGTTTAAGCTATTGTTTTCGTGTTCTCTTTCAAAAGCATTTGTTTTTCTCTATAGTAATATTCTCTCCCAATCTGGCGTTGAAATCTCCTCTTACAAGCATAAGTCGAGTGTTTTGTTCTTCCATTGGCTTTGAGATTTTTTCGTACAATATACTTACTTTTTCTTTGTCTTGGTCGATGGTTGGTGCGTAGACTTGAGTTATTTTTAATGTCAGCCTTTTTATCACCAGTAACAGGCGCAAAATTTTGCTTCCAACTTGACCAACGTTTCACTTGGAAGAAACACATCCCCATAATAGATACCTCGACTAAAAGTTTCGACAAATGTAGTGGGTCCTAGGGCGAAAGTCAAAACCTAATATCCAAAATAAAATGATTATATAAAAACCTGTGTGATAGTACAAAATCTATACGATATCTATAGGGATGTGCAAAACCATCGTTGCTAAAGATCATCCAAATCTTTTTAAGTGCTAGGATCGATAGTAAACGCACTATGGTAACCTGATTTTAATATCACGATTAGTACTAACCAGACACTTTAAATGACTTGAAGATTCCATTCACATAGATGTAATTCAGGCAAGCTACGAAGACACAAAATAAGTGTACCATCATCACGAAAACGAACTAGAGGGAATGTTCCAATGGCCGGCTACAAGAAGACTAGAAAGAACCTGGCCCCAAGAGCTATTTCAAGGCTAATCGAACGCAGAATTTGATGTCTTCTATGTACGCCTTAAAACATTGTAACTATAACACATTTACTTCATACTCTGTAACGATATGGATTGTAAATTGGTTTGAACTATTAAATTTACTGTAAATATTCTCTTATTCACATTAAAACACAAACAGAAGAAATAAGCTTGATTTAAATACATTTAGGAATACAGTATGTTTTATATGTTATGCACAATATTTTAGCATCTATGTATCTCAAACATTTAAAACAGTCGTGATTTGACTTGTTAGTTTTCATGCCCACTAGTTATTAAAGAAAAAAAAGTAATGCTCGTGTAACCTTCAAGCTTGAGTCCAGTATTTACATAAGTACCTCCCACGTAACTTAACAACCACTTGCGTAGCCGGTATCGACGGCTTTACGTACACTAAGAAGCTCAGATTAGAAACTGAAAAATTTTTTGGTGTCAATGCCAGGAATCAAATCCGGACCCTCCGGAACTTGTTAAGCCAGTAACATGGCCAGCTGGCTGAGCTACAGCCGCCACGTTATTAAAGAACTTTCTAGGTATTAAACATTGACTGTCGGGCTTTGAAAGATAATTCAAATGAATAGACTATATTTGGTGGACTATATTTGATGTTATTTAAAAATGGTTTGAATGGAATTGAAATCAGTCACTTAACACTCAGGTGCATTATTCAGTTTCAGGTTTATACCATTTTTACCCTTTTAGTCATTGTTTTACCTTTAAAATTTTCACTGATATCTTAATGCCTTCCGATATCATAAATAAATGGTCATATCCGCGTACGACTTCCATATTGCAATTTTGTAGCGTAATGCGGAAATTAGTAACAGCCGAAAGCGCTATTGATATTTCCACAAATTTCCACACAAAATTTGTTATATTTGAACGTGTTTCGGAATATCTAGGAAATTGATTTTAGTTGTCCGAATTTGGTCCGGCTTTAGATGGATTTCATTTTCATATCGAAGTATACTTTTGCATTGTTTGATTTATTTATTAAAATTATAACGGTGAATAATTTTTTATATAAACAAAAACTATAATTAAAATACAAAATAGAATGATAAATGTTAAAACATTGGAAGACGATATTATTACAACAGTTAAAAAAATTCGGTAAATCACGAAGTATGGCTCATACATTTTTTTTAATGATCAAATATAATTTAGATAAAAAGTACTATTTTTTAGTCAACATAAATCAAATAAACTTATTGCACAATATAAACATTGAGAGTATGAAGTCTTGTCCCCTCTAATAATCTCAATTATTTTAAAGATAAAATAAAATCGCTCGGACACGTTGATTTTAAACTTGTTCTAATATCTCAGGGTATCAATTAGTAACTATATATCATCTTCGTCTGGAGATTTGTTATTCTTAGCTTTTCTTAGGGCCAGTTTTATTTCGTCTACTGTGATTTCCGGTAGTAGTTCTGATCCTTGGTTGACAATGCCCTTTTTCTTTGTTAATATTTCTGGTACTTGATCTTCTCTGCTATTTGTTTTGTGTTGGTTTGTGTCTAGCAATTTGTAAAAGTCTTCAACTAATTTAAAGGGTTTTCTCTCTGTTGGTGGTAAGATGACAATTTCTATCTTTAATTTTTATTGTCTGCCTTGTTCCCGTTTTTAGTCTTTTTCTCAATACTATCATACTTTTATTATTCTTAATGGTATGTTCGAGTTGTTCTTGGTCGTATTTTCGAGTGTCTTGTCTAACAGCTTTGGATATTTCTTTATTTAATTTTTGTAGTTCGTCGAGCTTTAGCTTCCATCTCGCTTCTCATTTCTCGTCTTTTCTGAATCAGTTGCCTGGTATTTTGGCTAATCTTCTCTTATTTTTCAGTTCTAGGACAAAATATGTTTTGACTTTCCAGTAAGGCATTTGTTAATTCATTATTAAAGTCGTTTATATTATTTTCTGTATCAGGACTACTAAGTACACCGAAAATATATTGATGGTTTCATGCATATTTTTGATTTGTTCTTCTTTTTAATCATCTTATACTTCTCATTCTTTGAGCTTATTTTTATTTTACCTTGTACCATTCTATGATCGCTACTGGTAACAAATCAGTTTAGAAGCATGACATCTTTAACGGTGTGTTTTTGTCCGTGATAGTAAAATCTATATTTTTTTCCATTTTTATCGAAATTTTTATCCGTTTTGAGTTTTTCCACTAGGACTTTGCCATTTCCATCTCCTCTGTGTTTTTTTTAAACTTTTCATTTGGAACAGTTTATGTTGCAGCATGAGATATAATTTTAATTCACTTAAGTATCATACTTTGAACCATTACAATCAGTTTTTTCTTTACATATACAAATGATCTGAATTGTTGTTTTAGAGATAACTTGCCAATTTAACCAACTTTGACTTTCAGTCAATTTTTAACATATTATTAATTATGATGCAAACCAAGATCAGTCTTCGATAAATTTCTCATTTCATTTGTAATTTTTTGATAATTTAAATAATCTTAATTTCATATGTATGACGTATGCCAATTTGTAACTTTCTTTGAGGAATCATTTAAAGTGCCAGCATTCGATTCTTCTCATTCTGTCTGCCTTTTCAACTTTAACCAAATGGTTGGAGCACCCGTACCATAAACATTTTTTTAATATGTTAAGTTTTACTTAAGTTCTATAAAGAAAAGGTAAAATTGTTGATTTTTCCACCAAATGGAACTTCTCTAGTAGTGCTGCTTTCTGAAACTTGACCATAGCTCTGAGGATGGCTTTGTAATTCAAAAGCGCTCAGCTAGGACATAAATTTTTACACACTTCAAAATTACTTTTCTTTTTCATTCTTTGATTAAAAAAAATCTTGTTACGTGAGCGACGCAATCCTTGATCTAAATTAACAACAATAACCTAAAGCGAATAGTACATTCATAAAACATTCAAAATATCGGCTAAGATATACAAGTGGTGACAAGAAAACACAACCATTTAAAATATTAATTACCAAGGAAATAATCACACAAGTCTCAAAGTTATGAGTATCTGGGAGTACAAATATCTAGCTACAAAAACTAAAGAAAGTGTAAAAAGCTAGCCCAAGTAGCAAATGATTTAAGACCAGTAGACACAAGATCACTAGAAAGATCCATGAAAAGCTGAGAAGATAGCCTGCATAAAAACGAGTACAGCCTTAAGATTTAAAAAAAAAACAAGGATAAGGCCCAATATGAGAAGAAGAAAAAAAAATATACAAGAAAAATAAAAAGTTCATTAGCGAAAACGAATTCTTAATTGTTTTGAATAATGTATTGCTTGAAAATAAATCTAACAAAACTAAGACTCTTATTTTGAAGAAAGTACTAGTTACTGTGGGGAAAGAAGTAATAGAATAAGTGGAATAATATATTTACTTGTGTCATCTAATAAATTTGAGCAAACAAAACCAACACGTCGAAGCAGACCGAAGAATCCGCATAGCAAGAGCTGCTGTTGGTAAACTTAGAATTATCCTTAGAAACAACAATATTGCCATAAACCTCAAGGCAAAAATTTTCAATTCTTACACCCTTCCAGGGTGCAAGATGACACACCAACAAGATGAGAGTTACTCACATCATGCAGTGGAACGACTTGCTGGGGAACATAGAGCCCGCAATGAAGAAACACGTACAAAAAGGAGTACAGTATAGTACAGTACAAAAAAACAGTACAGTGTCATACAAAGCGCAGCTTGGTTGACGTGATATTGGGTAGGTTGTGTTGCCAGACAAGATGGTACCAGGTGTTAACACATAGTACAGTGGTGAGTTAATTAACATAAGAAAGGTGTGAGTCGACCTCCAAAAATACAGCTCGATGATGTGAAAGAAAAGACGGAAAGAAAATGGCACCAGGTAGCAAGAGACAAATTATAATGGCAACGCCAAGGCGAGGCTTGCGTCCATGTATTTAAAACATTATTATGTAAAACATTTAATTTTTAGCAAAAACTTAATTTTTTCGGGATAACGGCGACATTTGTTTTAAATACAGATCCACCGTCAACGAGTTTACAGGTTGAACTAACTTTTTTATATCACCTGGACTATCTCCAATTTAAAATCGCTCTGTTTTTTATCCTTTATAGAAATTTATTATTATAGTGATTTTTTACGTATACTATATATGCACAAGCGTCTTCATTATTTTGGTACTTTCGTCTGAGGTACATTTCATTTTTTTTTTAATATTGTCTTCATATTAATATTGGTACAAAAGATGTTTCGTCTTAAAAAAAGTCCTTAAAATTATTTTTCATTTATTGCTGTCAAATATGCCGCACTAAATAAGTATGTTATATAATTGGAGTTCGGTCAGAAATCATATTTATTCGATGAATGACGATTAATGTCATCAATTAAGCTGAGTAACTAGAAACAATAGTCTAAATAACTTGCAGAATACTACGTGTAATTAGTAAGTTCGGTTCTGTTGCTACATATACTTGCATTCTGGCTACTACACCCACGTAATAAAGTTAGAGGACCAATGTCCCCAAACAACCTCGATCGGAATTTAGTTGATTTAGTGCCGTTCGTACAATTTTAATCTCCATGTCAACGAGATTTATACGGGTATCGGGGATTTGAGACATAATTTAATAACATACGCGGATGTATGAGGTTATTTCACTCTAATGAAAATTTGTTGCGAAAGTTTGATAACTATAAATCTAACTCGATACAGCAACAAGTCACCGATTTGTGGTAATTGATATCTGACATTTTAATATTACCTACTTAGTTTATTTGTCGTATTTATATAATATGAATGTTTCATCAAGTTACAAAACAAGAAGTGACATTAACAACAAACAACAATTAAACCTCGAACCATGCGTACTATACCTATGTACACTATTTTATTCTGGATATACCATTAATATTTAAGTTTCAAATAATAACAACTGTACGAACTTTTATTATAATTTAATAAATCTAAATAACACAAGTTGACATAACACTCAAACACATACATATACTTACTAACACATAACATGATCAAATGGGCAAATCACAACATGGGCTCATCATACAGTCAGACTCATTCTACAACTACAGCACTCCCTAATCCCGTGGTGTAACACCATCTTACCCAAGGTATACATGACACAGGGAAGAAAGTATTATCTTAAGCGATGTCCCAACAAGCTGGTGAATTCGGTACCTGAGCACAGTAAGGGCGCCCTGCCGCTCCTGACAGTATTTCGTCCCAACTAGTGGGAACAAAGATGGACAACAAAATGATAATAGATAAATGAGATCACTCAGAAGAGGGTTCAGAAATGAGTAACTCTTTTGAGAGGCGAGTTAAGTCTCGGATTCTGTATCCACCCTGCCGTTCCTGACAGTATTTTGTACCAACTTCTGGGAACAAAGATGGACAACGAGGTGACAAAAGAGAAAAGAGATCGCCCAGAAAAAGGCTCAGAAATAAATAACTCTCTTGATAGGTGACTGAAGTCACGGATTCCGTATTCGCCCTGCCGTTCCTGACAGTATTTTCTCCCAATTCGTAGGAACAAAGATGGACAACGAATTGACAAAAGAGAAAAAAGATCGCCCAGAAAAGGGCTCAGAAATGAGTAACTCTTTTAAGAGGCGACTTCAGTCAGGGATTATGTCTTCGCTTTAAAAAATCAGCCAGGAGATATCTCAAAAGGAACAGACTCTGAGCCAAGCATCAAAAAACATCTGTCTAAAGCTTAGCAAGAGAAGATGAAGAGACAAAAATGACCAGCAGATGGACCACAAATCTCACAGCATATCTACATGAAATCAAAGCGCGGATAATGGTAAAACCCGAGGTGAATAGAGTATACCATTACTCCCACAACACAGAGTCGCTTAAAAACCAAGGCGCACTAAAGAGAAGAGCAGGTCATACAGCAATACCACAAAAGTATTAAGGATGGCAAACAGATACCATTTTGATATTCAACTGGATCAGACTCAAGCAGACCTGATTAGTAGAGGGACGATGTGGATAAACTGCACTAACGAGTATAAAACAAAATATACTACTGCGGTCGATGGGAGGTCTGTGAGATAATCATATTTAAGTGTAGTCAATCACAATAATATCCCAAGCGATCTATGGTCCTCTCTTGTATCTCCGAAAAAGAGATTAATAATACAATTACCAGGACCCGTCTAAGAAAACAAAATCAAGAACTTAAAACAGAAGATTGGTTGTTGGAAAACTGAAATATAAGATAAGATGCACAAATCTTAGGCTACATAATCGACGAATAGCCCGCTGTGTATAGCCCGAATAGTTGTAAGTAAAAAAGGACAATTTTATACACTAATCAGTGAATTTTTTTAACTAATCTGTATTATACAGAGTAATGTCAAGAACAACACTACAGTCGATACAACATACTAAAACATAATGTATTAAAAGCTTTGAAAAACGGAAAAGCTGCTGGGCATGTAAACGTCCCTGCAGAATTAACTAAATGGGAACTAAAAATCAGTACACTTTTACCTTACTAACTAGTTTGGGTATGTATTAATAGACGTGCCAACAACAGAAGATACAAGCTCATAAACTCATAAAAAAAGGTAGCAGAAATAATAACAATGTTACAAAACCACCGTAGATTTTAGATTGCTATCTCCATTAGTATATTATATGAAAAGTTTCTTACAAATTGAATTGTAAAAAAGTACAAATATATAAAATGTGAAGAACAGGCAGGCTTTAGAATAGAAAGATCTAGGACAGATCACCTTTTCTATGTAACCCAAGTGGAGGAAAAGAAAACAACATTTAACAAAGCCCTATATTTGCCCTATATAAAATAACAAAAGGCGTACGATAGCCTTATTTATTAAAAGCTTTAAAAGCTATTAAAAGCATTGAAAGAAGTAAATATTAAAACTGACCTTATAAAAGAAATTAAAAATTGATATCTCCATACCAGAACTAAAATAAAAGTTCAAGAAGGAATGACGCAAGCTTTGCACAGTTACTAAATCGTTAAATTAGAGATACTGTCTCCCCCCACACAAATAATAAATATACGATTACTTACGAATAAATTACATAGTTTATTTGACAGCAAAAGTTGCTACCTTTAAAAAAATGCCTATATATTATATTTCTTAAAAAGTTCATTTAGCTGCAAGTGAACTATACTAGAACCATTCTTTAACCAACTTATCAAGTTAAAGGCAAAAAGCTCTTTGAGTTTGTCATGTTAAGCCATTACTACTTTCCTCTATTTATCAAAGTCGACAGAGCTAGTTTTTCAACTTTACACAATCACAAAAGCCCCAAATCTATCACAAAACTTTTCCACTTTGTCTTTTTAAGCCAGTTTGACGACTAATTTTTCATTGCACTCGAGTAGACCTTAACGATATCTCCAACAAAATAAAAACAATACCCAGCACCTTTTAAAAAATATATGTTAAACAGAAAAAAGTTATATTCTTTCATAAAGTTATTCTATAAACGTTATTGTTTAATTGTTTTATTTTTTTACTGCCGCAAAATAAGTACCTCCTGCTATGCGTGTTGTTTCTTCGGCGTATAATAAAACATCAGTGTTTCGATGAACTATTCAGTAATACACCGAAGGTGTTCTCAAACTGCTTCCATTGGACAACTTTTATAAATACATGGGGGAGTGTTCGAAAAAACGTTAGGACATGTCGATTCGTATCTTTATTTGCTCAGTTTTTGTTGCAACAAAATCTTTTTATACATGGGAACAGTGGTCGACATCAAGTTTCCTATTTTAAATAGAAAATCCTGTATAATAAAAAAAATTTGGATTCTTCATAACGAAATCCTATACGTATCTTCAATTTTTTCCGAAATATTACGAAAACATTAAATATTTTTAAATTAAATATTTCTGAAAATTAATTATTTACATTATATTCCAGGAAAATAAGCAAAATTTCACCGTATTTAGGATCTCAATAGCTAGGTATTTGACGAATTTTTTTTTAAATAATTCAATTCAGGGTACATAGTGCGATTTTTTTTTAATTTTAGCTTATTAAAAAGTTATCCATGTATTGGACTTAAATATAATTATTGTATGTTCTAAAAGATGGAAAAACCTTCAAAAATGTGTATTCTAAATTTTTATAAATTAATTTAATTGAAAATTAAAGTAAATATAACATTTTTAAGTCACTAGATGTATTGATGTTTATGTCTATATGTATTGAACTGAAAGAAACTAATAAAGGATATATTTATTATAACTTGAAAAATAAATTAAACAATACAAATAGTAAATCGTACTTACATTAACATTACACGTTATTATTAAATCGCGAATCTTCTAAATTTACATAAAAACCACCAAGTTTTTCCACTTTATTTATCGTTAACCGTGTTTTTCTTTTATTAAAAATTAAACCAGATTTTGAACATGTGTTCACAAGGAACAGATGGCTTCAAGATTACAATATTTTATGAATATAGTTGTTAAGTTAGGATATACATGGCGATGGTTTTTCCACCACTGTTATGTACAGTTCCAATCTCCGTTCGAAATTTTTCTGGGTAATATATCATCAGACAAATACAGGTCAACTTCTTTTACAGCTCTTGATACAGGTGTACGGAGACCAAAGGGAAATATGATTGTTGTTGTTGTCTATTCGCTGAAAATATGATTTTGTATCTGTGTTAGATATCCTGTTAAATTCTACAATACCGACCATAAACTTTTACCTACACTGATATATATATATATATATATATATATATTATATATATATATATATATATATATATATATATATGTATATATATATATATATATATAATCTATGTTTGAGTGTATATATTATATTCGATTTAATGTTTCCCTAAATCTGATTAGCACACACAAACTGAAAAGCACACAATTTAGTGCTTATCAGTTTATAATGATTAAGATTTATGTCTTCTAATTTATGGAAAGTTTACCCGAACAAAGAAACTTAACTCGAGAAACACTTCAATCAAACAACCTGTTTAACATGAAATCGTAAGATACTTACTTAATACTCTTATACTAAATATACCCGTATCAAATGTCTTTAATCTTCCCTTTATTGCTGCGCCATCTCAGTCATTCTTTTGACACCTTTAATCTGTAATCTCGTTTGTCGATTAACACCGCCGATTACCCCCGCCCTCAATGCTCGCGGAGTTCAATTGTTTGTGCAGAAAGTAAGCCGGCATCTAAGTAGGCCTCTTATTCGCGTCTGGATAGATGGTAAATGGAATATCTGGAAAATGGAGAAATTTTGAATGCAACTCTCGTTTGGAGTTGACAATGAATGTGGCGGCGTTTTAGCCAGATTAAAGACCCGCGGGGTTAATACAAAGTCATAGTCTAAGAGCAGGCGAATTATTTCCGTCCAATAGACGAGCTTAGAATTTTCCACACGTATCCTTCTAAGGCACAATTTTATTAACCAAACAGGTAACTTAAATGATTTAAGAGTGTAAAATATATAGAAAATTGGGCAAAATACGTTAAAAGCATTATTTCCTTATTCAAAGTTAGTCAAATATACTTACTTACTAACTTAGTCCTAAGCCTTTCTACCGTAAGGTGTAAGGCTGGTGGAGTTAAGTTGTGCATTGTTGTCTCCATGCTTTTTGGTCTTGTGTTAGATGTCGTGCATTTTCCCATGTCAACCCTTTCTTTTCAACTTCTTTTCTGATTTCGTCTCACCACCAAACCTCGTTTCTTTTTCCCTTGCACTCTCGTTTCAAACACTCGTTTTGTTATTCTTTAATTCGACATTCTACACACGTGCCCGAACCATCTTAGTTGCCCCTCTACTATTTTGTCATTTATTGGTTCTAGTTTTAGGTTTTGTGTGATTGATTCATTTCTTATTTTGTCTGTCCCCTTTCTCTTTGCTATTTTCCTCAGGAACCTCATTTCCATAGCATTAACTCGAGATTTTTGTCTTTCAGTCAATGTCCATGACTCGCTATTATACATGATTGTAGGTCTAACTACTGATTTAACGACTACCGTTTTTATCTTCTCCGGTATTTCTTTTTTCCCCAAAAATGTTGTTTTCATAGTGTTAAATAAGCTTCCTGTTCGTCCCATTCTCTCATTTATTTCCATTGTTTACCGTTTGATTCAATTATTACTCCTAGGTATTTAAAATGTTCCACTTGTTTTAGTTGTTTTCCATTTAATTGTATTGCGTGTGTCTTTCTCTTATTTGAAATTATCATTGGTTTTGTTTTCTCTGTATTTATCTTCATATTTATGTTTGTCAGTTCTTCTTCTAGGATTTCAAGGCCTTCTGTAGGTCTTCTCTGTTTTCTGCTATCAAAACCATGTCGTCTGCAAATATAAGCTCTAATATTTGAGTGTGTTTCATTTGCCAGTATCCTAATATTAGTTTTCTGATTCTTCTCTTGGCTTTCTTTATTGCTTCATCCAGTACCACTGAGAACAGCAGTGGGCTCAACACGCATCCCTCTTTGACGCCTTGACTTGTAGTAAATTTTTCGGATTCCTCGTTACTGGTTCTCATCGTATTTGTGTTATTGTTGTACATATCCTTTATTACATCAATTGTTATCCTGTCAACTCCTCTTTCCTTTAATGTGCTTTATCCGCCCTTTCTTTGGTTCTGTCAAACGCCTTTTCCAGATCAATAAAGCATATATGTATTTCTCTTTTTTTATTGATTATTTTCTCACTTGTCTTATTGTGAATATGTGGTTTTGTGTGCTTCTGTCCTTCCTGAGTCCACATTGTGTATCTTCCATAGTTGGTTCTATTTGGGTTTTTATTTCTTGTTTCTATTATTCTTGCGAATACCTTCCCAGGAATACTTGACAGAATGTCTTTTTTCCAGTCCTTTGGTATTTCTGCTCTCTTTATGATATCATTCATTAGTTCTTTCATGCTGTTCACTCCCTCTATTCCCATGAATTTTATCATTTCCGGGGTGATATGATCCTTGCCTGGTGCGTTGCCTAATTTAACTCTTTCAATTGCCTTTTCTAGTTCCTCTGTTGTTATGGGTTCTACTTTTCGTTCTTTATTTATTTCTTGTATCTCCACTATGTTGTCTACGTCTGTATGAGTTAGCTCTTTGAAATGTTCTCTCCATCTTTCCATTATTTGGTTTTCTTCTGTTATTACCTTTCCATTCTTGTCCTTTATATTCGGCATCATGTGTTCTTTCTTTTGTCTGTTTTAATGCGCCATAGAATTTTTAATTTTTTCTATAAGTATTTGTCATTTTTGGTCCAAACTTTTCCCATGACCTTTCTTTTTCTGCTGTCACAGCTATTTTAACCTCTTTTCTTTTTTCTTTATATGCCTCATAGCCTTCAGGGCGCTTTGTACTTAGATATCTCTTCCATTTTTCTTTTTTGTTCTTTATTTTCCTTCGTATTTCGTCCGTCACCATTCAGTTCTCCTCATGTTAGTATTTGCTATTTTTGTCTTTCTGTAAGTTTCCTCAGCAGCTATGATTAAGTTGGTCTTGAGATTTTCCCACTTTTCTTCTATACTTGCAGTTTTTGCCCTACCTTTCAAAATATTGTCTAATTTTTCTTGGAATATCTTCCTATATCTTTCTTCTTTTAATTTTTAGCTTTTTACTTTTTCATTTACTACCTTTCTCCTCTTTTCTTACTTTTTTTGCTGTTCTCATTCTCATTATTATTAGATGATGACTGCCAATCTCTAAGCCTCTTTAGACTTTCGTGTCTTGTACTCTTTTCCATTTGTTGCTACTTACCAAAAAGTAATCTATGATTGATTTTTCATTTCTGCTTTCTTGTAATCTCGTATATTTGTGTACTTTTTTGTGTTTAAATGTTGTATTTGTTATAACAAGTTTATTCTCCATACATATTTCTATTATCCTTTCACCATTTTTGTTTAGTATTTCTTCTCCTTCTTTTCCCATGTATTCCTCAATTCCGTTGATATTATTTCCGACTCCACGATTTAGATCTCCCATTACAATTATATTTTCTTCCCCATCGTCAATTTGCATTTGGAGCTCCTCAAAAGATTTATCCTTCTCTTCCGTTTTTGCGTCTTCATTTACTCCGTAGGCTGTTATTATTGTCCATATTTGCTCGTCTATTAGTTTCATTTTTAGATATATATATATATATATATATATATATATATATATATATATATATATATATATATATATATAGAGGAGTACGACCGTCAATCCAATATATATAAGGATCACTCAGACGTGTGGTGGGTTCTTATATCGGTCTCAAGGTGGAGAAATAAAAGACAAAGTTGATAGGCTACTTTATCTATTTAGAAGAAGTTTCGCTTTCGTATTTTGAAAGCATCATCAGTTCATCTAAAAAGTACAATATGAGAACCACACAGTCATGGAAACGATGTTATAATTGTTACCTTAAAAAGAAATGTCGCAGTCAAAGTTATTTACAAATATGTGAATGAAACTCAAGTGAATGGACATTATACGGCGATATTGTATAAACAATCAAGTAACTAACAACATATAACAACTTATAAAAAATTAGCACAGCAACTGACCATGTGGTCTAAAGTAAATGTAATATTATTTAATCTTAAGTAGTGAGCAAGAACCAAGAAAATAATAGACAACTGCCAACTATTTAATAATTATTAAGCTTTGATTTTAACTTTAGGTAGCATTATAAGTGATATTAATAAAAATTTATTTAAAAAGTAGTGTAAATGAAGTTACCGATCAAAGCCTTTCAGCTGCCGCCGGAAAAATGGGGTTAAATGAACCAGAACGACCTAAACCGCATAAAGACAGCCAACCTTAAGGTCAAAAATCTTTTGACAGATCAGCAAGGTGGAGGTACCACCTCAAATAATTGGGCGGTCAATTTTAAATTTAAAATTTTGGAAGAAGTTCCAACTTCTTCCAATTCCACAACCACCTTTCCAGTTGAAGCAAAGCATCATCTCGAATATAATTTATTAAATGAGCTTCTTGTCATAAAAAGGACAATATAAAAATTTAGACAAAGTAATGAAAACAAAATTACGGAAACCCGATTTGTAAGGAACATACAAATTTGTTTGTGTAATTCCTGTTGGTAAATAGAGGACGGAGAATCATTGAAAATGTATGAAAATGTATTCATTATATCTCGTATTAAGGTAATTTAGTAAAGTTAATGTACCTTTCAAACGTTTTATTTCTATAATCTTATTTATATAATCTTATTTATATATATTAAAAGTCGTTTTGCCATTCGCATGCGACGGGAGGTCAAATCTATACCATCTATAGTCACTCGTTAAATTTTTAAAATAATAAACTTCTTGCATTGCTAAACCAAGTAAATATAAAGTATGAAAGTATGATCTGGTACTCTTCTGACTCTTCTGATCTTTGTTTTTACTATATCCTATATACATACATACATATATATATATATATATATATATATATATATATATATATATATATATATATATATATATATATATATATACAAATATTTTGACGACCAGCTATATAAATTATATCTACACGTCTCCCGTCGTTTTATTTAATGTGTCATATGCTAGGATTCAGCTAATGGTTTATTGTGTATCTCATATATTGCTATACTAAATATATTTTTGTTGATATCTCGTACATTGCTATACATTGTTTAATTACGTGTTTAGTAGGTTTATCAGCAATTTCTTTGTGCGAGATTAAAAATTGTTTCCAAAAAAGATAGTAATATCCAGCAACTCATTACCCTTTATATCAGAACACGTGGTAATTATGTTTCGCAATACCTCAGCTTGTTACCAGGGCACTTTCAGTTAAATTAGCATAGTATTTCCGACTTCCGACAAAACATCCCTTATAACAAGTCATGGAAGTACTAAGTGCAATTAAGTGAATTACAAATTTAGAGTTTCTGCTTAGCAATTATACTTCCAAACTACGATAAAATTGTACTTTTGCGTTGCAGTTAGTCAAAACTTTTGCGGTAGTTCTTTGTAAAACTGTTTAACTATCTTGTAACAAAAACTTCGGATGAGGAAATAAAAACTTAGAATTAATTGTAAACTTGTTTGGCAAAATCATAATTGGTTAGAATTTTTGAAAACTTGGTTAATTACTTTTTCAGTTGTTTAAATATGAATTTTAATTTGACAAACCAAAACTAATTTATGCCGTTTTAAAATAAAGTTACTGTTTAGGATAAAACTTAAGAGGTAGCTGGTTAAATGATATTAGATAAATAATTATAAAGAAAAAATGCAATATTTGTTTGTAAATAAATTAGCGAAAAATAGCAACTATTAATTGTGAATAAGTTATGAAATTAACTTGTTATACTCATTATTGTTGTTTTTGCAAAGAACATAGACCTACCCTTTGGTTCTATTCATGAATTCTTAACAGGCTAAAGAGTTCGTCGCGTTACCGACGCCCGGGACGGACACCGAGGCTATTAACACGAGATCGGTCAATGGTGCGTTTCGTTCACTGTCTTGGTCTGAAGTCTTGAGAATCTTGAGATCGTTATTAGGGCAAAACCACCCTCTGACCGTTGGGTGGTAAACAACTTGTGTGCAAGTGCCATAAATCAGCCCTATTGTCGGACGATTTTGAATGGCGATAATTTAAAGTTAATTGCTACAGTAATACGAAACCTTACACTTGTTTCAATCTTTGTGACACAGAATACAAAGAAAAAAGCCAAATTCTGCGTACTTCAACATAATAAATGAGATAGCCAGTAATAATATTACGAAATAACAGGTAAACAGGTAAACAATATATTTTAAAAAGGTCTTTAGAATATAGCATTGAATAAGATCACATTACACTACCGTAACAGAAAAATATTAAATGTAAAAATATAAAGAGAATTCGCAGATACTTTACCAAACAGTTACTAAATTATGCTTGTTCTGTGAAATCTTAAGAATTATTTTCTAATTGTTAACATTAATCTTATTTATTAAGTCATTTTACTAATGGCGTTTTAAATTTTTATATATAAATCAGACACATTGGCGCACAAATAACCGTAATTTTTCAATTCATAGATAGATGAGTGATATATAGGGTTACATGAGTAAACATCAAAAGTTTTTACTCATGTAGAGTCATACGCCGCCATGTTACCTATCCAACGGTAACTTAAACATCACAAATTATAAATACTAATAATGTAAAACAACTACAAATTTAAAACATTTAAAGGGTTTTGACCCATATATTTTGGTGGCTACTAGCATGTACAACCGTTTGCACTGATGATGGATTGTTTAATCCGAAAACGTTTTGCAATGTGTTTGTGATAGCCCGTTTGGGGCATTTTTATATACCTTTTATAAAGGATTTTAAACAAAATTTTTTTGTGATATATGATATACAGCCAGCTACAGGAACTTAGTTTCCTCGTGGAACTTTAACATTCATTGACCTTAGGCTTGATTCGAGGTAGCATAAATTTCCAATATAAGTTTCACTTAGCAGAGGGGAAAGAGAAAACTCGTTGTTTACTTTTCTACTCTATTATTTTGGATTTATTTAATTTTTTTTTGAAGTTTACGAATTAAAAAATTTTTGTGATTAAGTATATTTTTTAAATATTCTACTTCCCTTTTTAAGACATCTTCTTCAGTAATATTCACATCTTCACAACAGTGATTCAAATGTGAAATTTACAAAAAAGGTAAAAATTCATCGACCATTTTTATATTTTTCATTCTTTTAACACCGCTGGGGTGAGCTAATAATCCACAATTCACATATTTTAGCCCATTACTTACTGTTTAGCACAGGAAATGCACGCAACTTATCAAGGCTCTCTCATTCGACACCATCTTAGAGAGGAAGAGAGGAAGATATTTTTTTTATTATATTTCTTAAATTAAATATTCTTTTTCGTTTTTCTTTGTATAAGAAATTTTGCTTGTTTATTGGCCGGTTGTTGCCTGTATGGAAGATTGTTATTTTATTTATCTCTTGTGCGGTCGATGAATATTACCACTTACTGATTTGTTCCTTGTTATTTTAACGACTCTTATGTACGCCATTCTACTGATGTTTTTGTTCCATTTTATTTTTCTATCTAGTTTATACGCTGCACATTAATCCCTGTACAGTATTCTTAGTTCCCTCTGAGAGTGCTCCAACACTCTCTGTGTTTTGGCTGTGTGGGTCTTATTTCTGATGCGTACGTCATTATGAGCCTTACACTGGCATTATAAATTCTTCAATTTATGTAACAGTTAATGGAGGAGAAAGACCTGAACATCATCCAAGTATATGGCACAGAATATAACAAGCCTCAAACAACAAACCAACAAAACAAACAACACTAACATATATAACTAACAAACATACAACAGGCATATAACCACTATAAACGAATTTAACATAACTGAATAAAGGACAATAAAAAGAGTTAAATGAACTAATAAAAACAAAACACATTCAGAAGGAAACATGGGTAGACTACTTTCAATCCCTATTTGCTAAAGGTGACGATAATGAACCACCAACACCAGAGGTGATGACAAACGAAGAAATAAATATTGAGGAGAAAAAGGCCAAGAAAACACTAGGGGAGTTGAAAAATAAAAAATCATCAGAAGAGGACAGAATATTAAACGAACTCGTAAAGTACGGAGCACCAGATCTGACCAAACAACTTTATCCACACTGTATGCAAGAGAGATATCTATAGGAATAATCAAAACGATCGAAAATATTTACAAAACAACACAATAAAAGTAAAAGCAGAAGATGAACTATCCGAGTCTATTGAAGCTGGCAATGAGATAAGACAGGGAGACTCCTTGAGTCCTCTAGTGTTTAACCTGATTATAGATGCTTATGATTATGCTGCAGCAATTTAATATAACCGACAGAAAATTTAACATGTTAATTTCTCCAAAAAAAGACAAAATACATGCTTATAACAGCAAATTAACTCAGATTGGAGCTGGAATAAAACAATATGGAGAAAAAAAAATATTGGGAAAGAAATGGAAGGCGGAATTTACAAAACAGTCATCAAACCAATAATGACATACGTGGCTGAAACAGGACCTGACACAGAGAGAACAAAAGGGATGTCAGAAACAGCAGAGATCAAAACACTTAGAAAAATTGATGGTAAGACCGTATAAGACAGAGCTAGAAGTACAGATATACGACATAGATGCAAGGTGGGAAACATCAAGAACTAAGTAAGAAATAGAATAGTAGAATGAAACGACCATATAATCTGAATGACAATAAATAGAGTAGTAGAGACGACAAGAGACGGTTCCATAATAAAAAGACGTCTTCCTATTGGGAAAGTATCATATCAGTAGGAAGACCACAAAAGCAATGGCACGACAACTTACTGGCGACATATTAAAAAATAAACCGTCATGTATACATAAAAAGAAGAAGAAGAAGAAGTTATTGTGTCGGTTACATGATAGTATTATTAAGACATCCTGTTAATCTATTTGTTCTTTGTACATTAATCTCTTACTTCTAAAAAAAAATAAATGTAAGGTATGTCATTTTACAAGCACCAAAAAATTATTTTAGACCGGTTTTTGTATCAGTTATCATAATTATTGATGATTATAATCGTCAGTCTAACCTAGATAATTCGGTTATTTTTAAGACCACGTTTCGACTAACATAGTTTCTTGAAGATATTATTCAAAGACTTAGAAAACTGTCTTTTTTATATTTTTATTTCATCATCATCATCATCATCCAGCCTCTATTTATCACGTCCACTGCTGGACATAGGCCTCCCTTAAACTCCTCCATTCCTCACGATTTTGTGCTCTTTGTTGCCAATTTTTAGTGATACGCCTGATGTCGTCGGCCCAACGTATGGGTGGTCTTCCTCTACTGCGTTTGTCTGCTCTTGGCCTCCAATTTGTAATTTTGCTCGTCCATCGTGAATCGTGCATTCTCGCTACATGGCCTGCCCAGTTCCATTTTAGTTCCACTATGCGTTCCACAACATCAGTAATACTCGTCCTTCTTCGCAGATCTTCGTTTCTTATTCGGTCCCTCAACGTCACTCCCAGCATAGACCGTTCCATTCGTCTCTGCGCCACTATCAGTTTCGAAGCCGTAGTCTTGGTTAAAGTCATAGTTTCCGCCCCATAGGTCATGACCGGTAATACGCATTGGTCAAACACTTTTCTTTTGAGGCTGATTGGTATGTTGGCCCTAAGTGTGTCTCGCAGTTTTCCAAAGGCTGCCCATGTTAAAGTAATTCGTCTTTGGATCTCACATGTTTGGTTATCCCTGCTGATTCTTATTTCATGACCCAAATACGTATATTTCTCCACCAGTTCTACCACTTGAATAGTCAAATGGTTATTGGGGACCAAATTTGTCATAAACTTAGTTTTGGTAAAGTTAATTCTCAGGCCCACCTTCGAACATGCAAAATTCAATTCGTTTAACATATCTGTAGCTTCTCCTAAATTATCTGTGATAAGGACAATGTCATCTGCGAAACGGAGATAGTTAAGCTTTTCGCCGTCTATTGTTACTCCTCTGTGGTCCCAATTGATCATCTTAAAGGCATATTCTAATGCCGTTATGAATAATTTCGGCGACAATGTATCTCCTTGCCTTATTCCACGATTTATTTTTATTGGTCGGGTTTTATTGTCTATTTTAACAGTCATAGTGGGCTTCAAATCTCCGCAGAAAAATCCAAAGTTATAATCTTCACCAGGCATAACATGAAACCGATGAAGAAAATTACAATAGATGGTATAGAATTTCCGGTGGATACCAATGTCAAATACTTGGGAATCACATTAGACAGAAAATTAACCTGGAAACTTCATATTGAACAAATAGAGATAAAATGCAATAAAGGGCTAAACTTTTTAAAATCCATTATGCGAACTTGGTGGGGTGCAGAACCTCAAACAGCTCTACTCTTCTATAAAGCTTACATTAGATCAATAATTGATTATGGTTGTACACTCTATGGAACAGCCAATAAAACAAATTTACGTAAGCTGGATATTATACAAAACAAATCACTCAGAATATGCCTGGGAGCAATGAAATCTACACCAGTTGAACCATTAAGAGCTGAAGCAATCGAACCCCCATTAGAACTGAGAAGATCATTTTTAGCTGAAAAAATGATTATTAAGTCGCTAAAGAAAAACTCACCATTCATTAGCAGCATGTATAAATTAAACGAATACGATCTAACTAAGCCTTTTAGGATTCATAAACACTCTCCTCCTATTTCTGATGGATTAAGAAACGTGGCCTTAAAACCACAAACAAAGTTAGAGACCGACTACTTTGATCACTTTGTTTCCTGTGATGTGAATATAGCACTTTATTCGGAGTTAGCATCATTTAATAGTATAGTCATAAATCAAATTTTAGAGGAACATCCAAATTACGTCACTATATACACTGATGGATCAAAAAACACCGATGGTACAGGTTGCGCTTTCGTAATACCTAAACGTATACAGAAAAAATACAAGCTAAACAAAAACACATCTATTTTCACAGCTGAGGCAATAGCAATTCTAAAAGCACTAGAATATGTTTATCAGGAAGAGGATCAGAATGCTATAATCTTTTCCGATTCACTTTCTGTTCTTAAAATTTTAAAATCAAACTCAAACACAACTAATGATATTATTTTTAGCATCCAAGCAATACTTAAACAATTACAAGATCAGAATAAATATATTAAATTCTTCTGGGTCAAAGCACACGCAGGAATAACAAACAATGAAATTGCAGATCAAATTGCCAAAGAAAGCATAGTAATGGGGGAACAAATAAATTACGAATTAACTACAGACGAACAAATAATCATAGCAAAACAGAGAATGATGAAGAAATGGTCCTATTTATGGCAAGAGTACAGCTTCACAAATCCAACACGTTACACCAGACTTGAAACCAAATTAAGGAGAAAACCTTGGTACAATGAGTACAATTACAGTAGAAAAAGTATAACTACTATCAGCAGAATGAAGTTTGGCCACGCATGTTATCCAGCACCTTTATTTAAAATAAAAATACTTGACAGTGATCTTTGCGAAGCCTGTAATAAAATCGGTGATCTTGACCACATCTTTTTTGATTGTTTAAAATATAGAGCTCAATCTAATGAGCTTTTCAGTAAACTTTTAAAATTAAACATTGAAAGGCCATTTAATATACTGCGTCTTCTTGCTTTAGAAAAAAAAAAAGAAATTTACGATTGTCTGCTGTCTTTCGTCAGAACAACGAATATACAAATATAACCACCTTTGTTAATTCCTTTTGTCTTTCCTTAATGTATGCATACCTATCTGTCCGAGGCCTACCTTTTATCGTTTATAAAAATGCCCTGATCGGGCCCTAGGCGAGAAGAGTGTAATCCCTGTGTAATCCCTGTATCTGTTTTTAAAAAAATTGTAAAAAGTATTTACCCTAAAGCCAATAAATAAATAAAAAAAAAACAGTCATAGTGGCATTTTTGTAAATATTACTTACTGTCTATTTTAACAGTCATAGTGGCATTTTTGTAAATATTATAAATATTATAAATAAATATTTTTATTTACTCGTATTTTAAGAATCAGAAGCCAGTTAGTGATATATGTTCTTGCTTAGATAATTCAATATGATGTGTAATGCAATTTTAGATTCCCAATGTCGGTCTATTATAAACAGCAGTATGATCTAAAATCTTAAAATCACTGCCTTTTTTTTCGGAGTTCTTTATTTATGTATTTACTAAAGAGTATTCTGTATTTACTAGAGAGATTTATTTTTACGTTCAGAGCAACTGTGAATTGCCGTTCTGAAGAGGCCCATTAGGCCGAAATGCGTATAAGCAGATACATAGACGAACTATACGTAAAATCAAATTTTAACTGTCTTTTACTTTATAATTTTCGAAGTTGAAAGTAGGTATACGTAAAAAATGTGTATTTTCTCGGCTTCAAATGAAGCAATTCTCTTCATTATTTTTTAAACCTATGTACTTCGAATAGAGAAACCTAAACAATGCGTTACCAAATCACAAAAAACTTTTAGTTTTGTAATATGTAAATAGATCTTATTTATACTTTAGTCGTCAGAGACGAAAACGTCACTGAAACTCTTTCTTTCTCTTTCTCTTTCTCTTTCTTTATTAAAAAAAAATTAATTCCATTTCTGGATTGGATATCGAAACTACAAATAAATATAAATTTAATTATTATTACAATCAGTTGTGGTTTATTACCATATAAAATAATATTTAACTTAAACATGCCAAAAGAAAACAGATTCAAAACCTCTTTAATATTTTTTATTTGGACACCTTTACCTGTATAATGTTGCGGCGTTAATCTTTAACTAAATCTGAATGACAATCCCGTTTAATGTTTGCATTATTTTCTTTATACCGTTAGTTAATCTGTTACGATTATTACAGTATTTATAAATTTGGCTTCTTCCGCGTAAAACTTTAAATGTAGATATGAAATCTGTAACGTTTACCTGAGAAAAGTTTTAAGCGACTCATTTATCTAAAGAGGAAATGTTCCAAAGCAAAGGGAAATTCCGCTTAATTTAAATAGATAAAGCAAGATATAGCTTTGTGTTTAACTTGAGTTTATCACAATTAGAGAAAGTGAGTAATCACGGAGCATTAATCATAAAGATTGAAGAGAAAGTAAAGAAATTAAAAATAAAGGAAGTCTTTTAAGATGATTAAACTGAGTCTTTTCACAATAATCCTTTAAGAAATCAAAAGTTTTGTTCATTAAGACAGTAATAATGTAGTAACTTTGAGTAGATTCCAAAATTAAATTTCCCATTTTTATACAGAAATTCACTTTAAACTAGTTTTCTGAATATTTAAATGTATACATAAATATATACAGTACATTCACCCAACTTACACCTCTTAACGATTAATGGAATTCGCAAAAAAACTTTCGTAGTAGTAAAAGACATGGTAAATTGCACTGGAGTTCTCCATAATCTTTTTAAGTACTTACTTTATTTAGAGTATTTTTTGCCCGTATTATCAGTTAGAAATAATTTATATAAAACATTCAAATGGAATTTTAAATAATGTATAAATATAATGGTTAACCTGTTGTACAATTATTTTGTAAACATAGTGTAAAAATACATTAAGGCCCTTATTTTGAATGTGAAGAATTTTTAATTCGTCATTAAAAGAATGATTATGATCTAGAAAGTGAAGTGCGTATGTAGAATCTACTTTTCTATAAATTGAAAGCCCTTTTATGCTCTGCTATTCGTTTAATAAAATTTCTACTCGATTGGCCGATGTAAGTTTTTGGGCAGTCGCCACATTTAAGTCTGTACACACCACTGTGTAAGTGTTTTTTATCAAAAGCAACAAGAGCCAAAATAAATGCCAATAAGTACCAAATTCGTTTAATTCCACCCTTTACAAATATCCATGTCCCAACTAAGTATACGAATGTTGCATTTTCAGATTTAAGTCTAGTATATTCTCTCAAAATATTATTAATTATGTGAATCTTTCCAAAGGATCCGCTTAATTTCAGAAACTTGTCTTTCTCTTATTTTGACCAGAAAAAATCTAAATTGACATGTTGATTATTTTCAAGCATTCTATACAAAATATTGCGAATTTCAAATTTTTCTCTATCAAGTAAGTCAATGCTCCTAGAATGTTTATAAGATGTTTTCTCGTCTTCGTGATACTCAATCACAGTAAGATCTTCTTGAGATTCTCTGACAGTCTTCATTACAGTTTTTAGCTTACATTGACTTATCCCGAGTGCATTACAAACGCGTTAATTTATACATAATAATGACTTTAAAAGTCCACCATTGTCTCTTATTATGGTAAAGTATTTATGCACATTTGCAATTAATTCATCAATATCCAACTTACGTCTAGACTTGATAGTCGCTTGAAACTACAGGTTTGAATTACAATATACTTAGTTTAGATCTTTATCACAGAAACTTTCTAACTGTTGTGCTTAGAGGTAAAATGTAATATAACCTCTTACAAAGATTCTAAACACAATAAGCAAATTAGCTTATTGATAATTAGGAATGCCAATTCTAATTAATTTAGATTTGATAAAAAGTTTAGAAATGGTTGGAAACCGTACATAAACAAATTAAAATGTATCTCACAATTATTTTATTTTTAGTACAAGTATTTTCATTTGAAAATAAAAAGTTAAATAGACTTAAAAACGGTACACTCTAACAGACATACTGTCAATCTAAACACCACTATTTAAATTGACAAAATGATCTAGTTTACTCCTAAGTATTTTTTAACAAAAATAAAAGTGATATTTTAGTACTTTGTATATCGACCTTAAATATAAATTATCCTTAGCACGGTTGTATTTGTTTCAGAAAATCGTTAAATAAGTAGGTGAAAGAAATTTACGATAAATAACATTATGCAACATAAATACTATTTATTAAAAAAAAATGTAACAAAACATGCAAAACTATAAACAACAGGCTAATGACACATATTTATTTTATAACTAAAATTTAGTAAAGTGTTCATTATGGACAACACCACTGCAGTTTTTATGTGCCTTCTGCTACAACGAAAACTTTTGTGCAAATTTCGTTAATCGTTTAGAGGTGGTTGGTTGAATGTGGTGTACCAAATCTCTGGACTTCTTTTTTTTAAGGCTAAACTGTGGGGTATATGTTTGTAACAAAACTGGTGTATATAAAAGACATCTATAATTGAAACTTGAACAACTTGACAGAACAACGGAATGAACCCAAGTTGTGTTTTTTTTAAGGAACACCCTGTGTATTAAACCATTTATAATTTTTTTTATGAAGAGTGTGGTTATATAGGATATATAGGTCTACGGTTAATCATTTTCGAAATATTTGTGCTTTTATTTTCAACAATGATAATATTTAAAGGGCTCTGGAGTAAGTTTCTAAAGTAATTAAAATATAAATTAAGTTTTTCTAGAGCAGCGCCATTTTAAAATAATTTAATATCTTTAACATATAGCCATACAATATTCACGATAATTCCTATTTTCAAATACAATTTTTTTCATTTTATTAAATAAAACACCCTGTACAATAATATTGAATTCCGTAAAAAATATTACAACCTTCCTTTTAGTCGAAGGTTGTACATGTACAAACACAGCATATTTTGTAAGATATTTAGAGAAAAACTATAGATTTTATCTCCTTGCAGATTGTTTATTAATACATTTTCTTTACCTACTGATTATATAAATTAGTATATTTATAATAAATAAAAATTATATTCTAATTTTATTATTATTATAAATATTACCATAAATTAAATTATCTAAAAGTTGAAAAAACGTATGCTATTAGAGAATCCAATGTTTTTTGTAAACCTTCAGAAAGGTGTAACTCGGATTAATTATACTAGACTGTCCTTTAAGTTTTATATATAGCGACGTCATTGCAGAGAATTTGATGTTTGTCCAAGTTTTTCAGGATACGACACAACATCAGTAGTTTACAAGATCGGCAAACTTAAATTCATTAAAATTTTACAGAAACATCCTGAGTAAGTTAGCGGAAAAGTTTTATTTCTCAGTGAGAAAGTCGACCTGCCTTAGCTTGCTATCATGGCATACGTTTCTTTCTATATAGTGGAAAAATAGATAATTTTCGGTAGAGCATAAAATACTACAATTCGCCGAGATAACGACCAAAAATGTATTTAAATTATCATCGCTTCTTCTAAAACAAGATCCAATCCGCTTCCACATTCTCCGTGTTTATCACCAAGTTTACTCGTGACTCGGCTAACACAGTAATGCTGAAAATTGGACCTGGAAGAATATTGAAAAAATTTGGATACCAATCCAAACTTTTAAAACTCCGAACTTCTGAAATTCATTTTCTGCAGCTGCAAAAGAAATTGTTGAAATATGTGTCGTTGCCGAAAAGCAGGCCTCAAATGCTCTGCAGTGTGCCTCAAATGTTCTAGTAAAACGTGCAGTAACATTACGAAAAATTCGAAGATGATATACCCACAATGACGTAAATTCCAATTACACAACTTTCGTGCTTCCGCAAACATTTATCTTTGATACTGAATTAGATATTCAATCTGTGATCGGAGCACATTTTTGAAGAGGCTCTAAAAGATTTTAATGAAGGCATCTCAATAAATAGAGTCAAACTCAATAACCTGCGGTATGCAGATAATACAATAGTGTTCTCCAATACCATAGAAGTGCTGCAAAACTTAATGAACAAAATAACGGAAATAAGTAGAAAATATGGACTCGATATAAACACCAGCAAAACCAAGCTAATGATCATCAGCAAGGAAAACATAACTGGAGAAAATCTGTATGTTAACCAAATGAGAATTGAACGTGTCTCACAATACAACTACTTGGGAACTATAATCAATGAGTCGTGGGACAATACCCAAGAGATTAAATGTCGCATCGGAAAGGCAAAAAGTGCATTCTTGACTATGAGTTCTTGGTTTTAAGAGCCATGACCTCACTCCTTAAATGTTATCTGTACTCAGTAATTAGACCTATATTAACATACACGACGGAGACAAGACCTGACACACCTAAAACGAGACGACTACTAGAAACCACTGAGATAAATAGAAGACATAAATGGATGGGTGACAAAACGGAAACAGGAGTGACACGAACACATTAGCAGAATGGCAGAGGATAGGATAGTACTGTATGAACTTCTGGCTAATCATTGATGATTTACCATATTCCTGCTTGTACCATTTATTATTACAAATATAAAAAACTTTAATTAATTAGGGAGACGTGTTTACCTATTTATTGCTGCATGACAAGAGAGCGAAATTATCATTTTACAGCCGTTACATCAATCATGACAGGCTTGCCTTGTCTTTTACTACACAAGTACCTAAGCTTAACAAAATAAAATTTATGTCTAAACATGTCGGCCCCCTTGAAAGGACGCAGTTTCTTTCAAAACCTACAGAACTAACAAAATAAAAACAATGATTAATGAATTAAAAGAAATGGTTAACAATACAGTTAAAAATTGTCAATTCTCATTACTTAAATTGAAATTAACATACAAAACATTATGAATTGAACAACTAAAATTAACAGTCTATTGTCAAAACACATATACGATTGAGTGCTCTTTTTGTTTCACTACCACGCACTTTAACAGTTACAACTCTAGTAACTCCATCTGGACCTGGATGCATTTCTGTCACTCGTCCAAGAGGCCATTGAAGTGGAGGAGTCCTGTCGTCTTTAATCAGCACCAAAGAACCTAGCTTTAACATTTGGTGGCAATTATATTTCCATTTCTGGCGCATTTGTAGCTCGTTCAAGTATTCCAGTTGCCATCTCGACCACAGCTGTTGAACCATTACTTGTATAGATTGCCATTTATCAAGACGGTTCTCAGGAACATGAGTAATATCACACTCTGGCAACATAGTTAAAGTACGTCCAATTATAAAGTGTGCTGGCGTTAAGGCAGTGCTATCATCAGGATCGCCGGAAATAGGACAAAGTGGCCTAGAATTCAATATACCTTCCACCTGATGCAACAATGTACTAAATTCTTCAAAAGTCATAGACCGACAACCCATTACTCTTTTTAAATGAGACTTGATACTTTTTATTCCCGCTTCCCATAAACCCCCAAACGTAGGAGAATTTGCAGGTATAAAATGCCATTTTATTTTTTCATGTAATAGACTTTGAGAAATGGAGTCAGATGAATTTTCTAAAAACTCATAAACAGCATTTATTTCCTTGTTTGCGCCTATATAATTTGAACCATTATCAGAGTAAATATTAGAAGGTCTTCCTCTTCTACTAATAAATCTTTTGAAACTCGCTAAAAACGCATCAGTGGTAAGGTCTGACACTAACTCAATGTGTACAGCCTTAGTACACATACAAATAAAAATGCAAATATAAGCCTTGATTAATTTAGCACCTCTAGTTTTTCGATCCTTGATAAGGAACGGACCACCATAGTCAGTACCTACATTTTGAAAAACTGAAAAACTATTTACCCTATTCTGGGGCAAATCACCCATTAAATAATTTAAAGGTTTTGGCTTAGTTTTAAAACAAGCTATACATTTATTTATTACATATTTACAGCAGCTACGAGCTGAAATAGGCCAATATTTTTGCCTTAATGAAAAAATTAATTGTTGAACACCACAATGAAGCAATCGTTCATGTTCATTTAATAGAATTCTTTTTGTTAAAACATGATTATTTGGTAAAATAATTTGGTGTTTGCTGTTAAACGGAATATTACTATTTCTTAAACGTCCACCAACCTTTAGTAACCTTTCATGAATAAAAGGATTCAATGTTATGATTTTACTTTTATTTGGTATTTCTTTATTATTAATTAAATTCTTGTATTCTAAGGGAAAACATTCCTGTTGAACAGAATTGATTGCTAATGTTAGAGCTGCTTCAATCTCTTCTGGTGTCAGTATACCAGTCCTTCTCTTCGATAGTTCAACTTTACAATTATTAGAAAATCGTAAAATATATGCTAAAATCCTTAAAAATTTGTTCAATGAAGAAAAACGCTCTAACAAATAGTTAACCAAATTAAAGTTATTTACAGCAATACAAGAAACAACCTTTGCTTCCGGTACATTCTGGCACGGTTCAGGATTTAAAATATTCCATTCTTTACTATCTTCAAGAAGCCATTCTGGTCCAGACCACCACAAGTTATTATTCCTTAAATTGTCTGCCGAGAATCCTCGTGACAACAAATCAGCTGGATTGTGTTCTGAACGAACATGGTTCCAGGAATTCATACTAGTCAAATTTTGTATCTCTTGCACTCGATTGGCAACAAATTGTTTCCATTTACTAGGATCACCTTTAATCCAACTCAAACAAATTGTGGAGTCAGTCCAACAATAAATACCATTAACTGGAATATATATAAAATCCGAAACCCTTTTCAATAAATTAGCTAGTAAAACTGTCGCACAAAGTTCCAATCTAGGAAGACTTAACAATTTCAATGGTGCAACCCGTGATTTCGCACATAACAAATTACATATGTAAGATCCAGATGACATTAAACATCTTATATATATACAACAACCATAAGCCCGTGTAGATGCGTCACTGAAACCATGTAATTCAATATTAATATAACCTGATATACTAGCATGACGTGGTATTTTTAATGCATTCAAAGAATTTAAGTTACTGTAAAATTCTAACCAAATTTTAATAAAGTCTGGCGGTAACTCTTGGTCCCATCCAAATTTTCTTTTCCATAAATCTTGCATGATTAGCTTTGCATTTATTACAATCGGACCTAATAGTCCCAATGGATCGTATATCTGACAAATTACCGACAGAATACTACGTTTATTCCATTGACCTGGTTCAATAGAATAATCAATATTTATTTTATACCGTATAAAATCGTTCTGTGGATCCCAATAGATCCCTAACATTTTGTTTTGCTCACCTAATGGGAGTACAGCAACATCTAAATCATTATTAATGTTAAAATCTTTAACTATATTTGGATCATTGCAAAGCCATTTTCGTAACTCAAACCCCGAATCACTCAAAATTTTCGAAACATCTTTTTGTATCTTTATTATTTCCTCTTTTGAATCTGAGGAACTAAGCAAATCGTCCATATAGAAGTCTCGCTTAATTATATTTGATGCTAATGGATAATCATGCTTATTATCTTCAGCAGCTTGTATCAAACTTTTAACAGCCAGATACGGCGCAGATGCGGTACCGTATGTAACAGTATTTAACTTATAACATTTTAAATCCTCCTGTGAGTCTGCACGCCAAATAATTTTTTGAAATTGACAATCATCTTCGTCTACCATAACTTGACGATACATTTTTGAGATATCACTGCTTATTACATACTTGTGTAGACGAAACCTTAGGAGAATTAAAAATATATCTTGTTGAAGAGATGGACCTATATACTGCACATCATTTATAGACAGACCTGAACTTGATTTTGCAGAACCATCAAAGACTACTCGACATTTAGTCGTCAAACTAGACTGTTTTACCACAGCATGATGCGGTAAAAAATATCCGTTATCATTGTTAAAATCCGTTTCAGACATATGGCCTAATTCTATATACTCATTCATAAAATTAACATACATATTTTTCAAATCTGTATTTTTGTTTAAACGTTTTTCCAATAAGTCAAATCTATGCAATGCCATAGTTTTAGAATCCCCTAATTCATTTATTGTATTCTTAAATGGGATTTTAACTATATATCTTCCTGAAGAATCCTTTTTAACAGTTTCCTTAAAATAATTTTCGCAAAACATTTCTTCGTTTGAATATATTTTCTTTTGCGAACCCAATTCTTCAACTTCCCAGAACTTTATTACTTGATTATTTATTGAATCATTATTAGTATAAGTATTCACATTAAAAAATGTAAGAGAATTTTTAGGCTCTAACGAATTAAGATATAAATTCCCAGCAATTATCCAACCAAATTCTGTATTTTGCAAAATTGGCATATTTGGACCCAAAGTTTTTCTACCTGATAACAAAACAGACCAAAATATACTCGATCCTAGCAATAAATCTATATCATTAGACACATTAAAATCTGGATCTGCCAACTTTAAACCTAAGGGAATTTTTAAATCATTTTTATTAAAAGACCTAATCGGTAACTTTCCCGTAATATTGGGAATAACCAAACAATGAGTCTCCATACTAAAATCTCCTTCGCAAGAACTTAGCGTGACAATAGCTTCATTATTAATTTTTGCTAGCGCCTCTCCAACACCCTTGACCAAATGTTCTACTCTTCGAAATTTTAAATCTAAAAATTTACAAATTTTCTCACTAACAAAATTACTTTGAGAACCGCTGTCCAGTAATCCACGGCAAACAATTGATTTATTTCCATTTACAATGCGAATTAAGACCGTCGATAATAAAACCTCAGAAATCTCATGAGAGCTGACAAGGCGGTTGGAAACGTGAAGAGCAGAACTTAGATGACGCTGACCGCTGTCTGAGCGTTCAATACAGTTCTCGATGTTTTGATTAGATTCTATTTTATGTTGATTCGGATCAATTGAATCAGTAGTAGCCATATTTCTAGAAACATTATTTGTGATGTGATGATTTAAATGCAATAATGAATTATGCAACTTTTGACATTTTATACATTTTTGTAGCTTGCATTTCCATGTTGGATGTGAATTCCTTAAACAATTTAAACACAACTTTAATCTTTTAGCAGCCGAGATTCTGTCATTTACATTTAATTTTAGAAATACATCGCACTTATATATGGGATGATCTTTTTGACAAAAGTAACATTTGACATTGGAATATCCTTCAATAGAAGCAAAACTTCGAGAACTTACATTGCGAACCTTTGCTTTATTATTTGTATAACCGGAAGATACTTGAAGCATCTCCAACATTTCACATTTCTCTTTTAAAAATCTATTTAAATCGCCCATACTGGGTAAATCATTTTCATGTTTAAAACATTCCCATTCCCTTCTGGTGGTAGCATCAAATTTAGAACACATTATAAATATTATTATACTATCCCAACTTGTTGTATCTAAGCCTAAACTATTTAATGACCGTAAATGTTTAGTGACATTATCAAATAAATTTCTTAGTTCAACATAAGACTCGTTATTAATACTAGGATGATCAAAAATTGCTTTTAAATGGTTGTGAATAATAAGTTTTTTATTCTCATAACGCTCTGTCAACATCTGCCAAGCTATTTTATAATTTGTTGACGAAACCTCTATAGATTTTATTATTTGCTGAGGATCCATTTCAAGAGAAGATCTTAAATAATAAAATCTCTGAATATCTGTTAAAGATTCATTATTATGAACCAATGCCAAAAAACAATCTTTATATTCGAGCCATGAGTCATAATGGCCATTAAAACTAGGCAGTTTTATAGGTGGTAACTTAACCAAGGCCTGAAAACTATTACTATTAATCCCTTGATTTGAATCACTATGAACTGATGCATTCTCAGTATTATTTTCTATTTTAAAATTATCGCAAAGTGTTTGCATATCACTAACAAGTTCGAAATAGGAAGTCTCAAAAGTGTTAATTTCATTTATATCATCATTACTCTGCTCTATTTCATCAATTTTTTCTTGAATCTCATGAAAATCTTCATACAAGGGTGAAATCTTGCTTAACCTTAACTCTAGTTCTGTGATTAACTTTTTAGACACATAATCCTTATCAATATTATCAAAATAATTCTTAAACCTTGTAAGTTTCCCTTTAACTACTCCCCTTTTTGATTTTAAACTCTTTAACTCTTGCTCAGCCATTGTTGCACAGATGAAAAATACAATGAACCAAAGTCACTTACCTTATATGGTTTTATAACCTCAAATCAACATTGGCTTCCTTGGCACTGAATGTCGTAACCTTAACCTTTTCAAATTGACATCGGCTTCTGCACTGAATGTCGTAACGTTATAAATATATAATATATAAACCTTATAAACCTTTCAAACTGACATCGGCTGGGCTGGCACTGAATGTCGTGTTTAACCTTTTATTTTTATTTGACAATTTTCGCTGTTTTTACTTCAGATATTCATTCCATCCGGCTCGAAGGACCAAAAACTAAATATGTATGAACTTCTGGCTAATCATTGATGATTTACCATATTCCTGCTTGTACCATTTATTATTACAAATATAAAAAACTTTAATTAATTAGGGAGACGTGTTTACCTATTTATTGCTGCATGACAAGAGAGCGAAATTATCATTTTACAGCCGTTACATCAATCATGACAGGCTTGCCTTGTCTTTTACTACACAAGTACCTAAGCTTAACAAAATAAAATTTATGTCTAAACAAGTACGACTAGCACGAAATAAGTCACCAAATGAACGAAGAAGTTTACATCCAAGAAGGAAGAAGAAGAAGTAGAAAAATGTCATTAAAATAATAAATTAGGTAAATAAAAAAATATATAATAGAAAAGTAGGACTGACGGTTCGTTTTTATTGCATTGTGACGAGTACTCAAGAACCCGGTCAATTTCGGCAAGCTGTAAACCCAAGAAAAATCACTAAAATTTAACAAATTTGTAGTGAAAATTATTAATTAAAATATTCTCTATAATATAGCCTGTAATCTTTTTGGTCCAAAAGAAAATTTTTTCAAAAATTTTTGATTATTTTTGTTTATTAAATTTGTAGACAATTTTATTTACAACAAATAATGTCATTAAAATTTCTCTAGTGTGTATTATTTACAAAATACGAGATTACGAAGACCTTCAACATAATGAAGGACAATAATTAGAATATGTCAAATATTAACAAAGCTAACACGTAAAGTATTTGCTTATATTATTTTTTTTTTTTTCAGTGAAATCTTTGACAGTTTAAGTACTATAAACTAATAGCCATATTGCGTTTTAAAAATAAAAATAATAAAATGGGAAAAGCCAAATATTTAAGCAACAAAAGTTAGAAATAATATAACACCACTTAGTACATATCAATATATAAACATGATAAACAAATATCAATGTATCACTTCCTATTTATTTTCCTTGTTTATTCCTAAATATTTCATGAGAGACAGTACTTACGGTTATCCTCAACTTAAACGTCCACTTCTGCTTTATGGATAAGAACAGCCATATAACAATCCAGAAAAACAAGTGCATAATGCCCCCGATGATGCAAATTAGGGTGACGTCGTCCAAGCTACCCCTGTACACAGCCATATAGTCGTGTATAAGGGGAGCGTTGCAAATTCCTATAGAGAGCAGAACACACAGGGCAACGCAATGGGTGAAGTAGCCCCACAAATTGCCCCCGCCACCTTCCTCCTTGAGGGTTATTATTTTGCTCTCCCTCTGCTGATTCAGGAACGCGTTAAATCTGAAAATAAAGAACTGGGGTTAAGACCAGGTAAATGGATACAATAGATGTCAGAGAATTTTTGAGATTCGCCAAGAATTTCTTTTATATTATATGGAATTAGTCAAAATTTATTATATAAAAAATTTAGTATTAAAACTTGTGATAAGAATTTAGAAGAAGTTGTGAGGTTTTTGGAATACTAATAATTTCTTCTGTATTAAAACAAATACTTAAGACCCTATGGTCAATATTGGATCATGAGATAATTTTACTCTTGTCAGTCCAAGTCAATACCAACAATCTCCAAGTGGACATAATATAGGTATAACCGAAACATTGTGCCTAATTTATTAGCACATAATATCTTAAATGCGTTTAAGTATGTATAAATTTATACTAATATGAAAAACCAAATTTTGAAGTGGACATAAGTAATAGTTAGTTAAGAATGGAGCAGATCTAAACCTGCAGACCTTATACGTTATCTGTTAGTTAAGATATTGATAGTTTAATATACCCGTTTCGGAATTATCTTTATTACCTTATGACGTTCTATAAAGATTCAGTACAGGTATTTAAATAGTTTTAAATATCTTGGTTGCCATATTACTGAACAACTAGATCCAGATCAAGAGATAAAATGTAGAATCGAGATAGCCCGCACGACATTTTTAAAAATGAGGTCATTCTTCTGTAATGATAACTTGCAACTTCAACTTTGAAAGCGCATGGTTAAATGCTACATTTGGTCAGTCCTCTTATACGGTGTCGAAGCATATTAAAAATGTCCACCATTAATCGTCTGGAGGCCTTTGAAATGTGGCTGCACAGACGTATACTAAAAATTCCATGGACGGCTATGCTGACAAATGTGGCAGTCCTTGAGAGAGCAAATGCTGCTCGCGAGCTGCTTGATAACATCAAATGTAGAAAGATGGCCTATTTTGGACATGTAGCAAGGGGAGACCGATATAATATTCTTCAACTTATTATGATGGTTAAAACCGAAGGACGCAGAGGAATTGGTAGAAAGCAGGCTTCTTGGTTGAAGAATATCAGGGAGTGGACAGGAATAAAGAAAGCTGAGCAACTCTTTAGAATAGCTCGAGACAGAGACAGTTTCGCCATGTTAATCGCCAACGTCAAGGGGACTTTATAGGGCACGTTAAGAAGAAACAGGTATTTATAGCTTTATAGACCAATAACCTGTTAATTACAATTTGTTCTACTGCTTCCTCTGAATTTTCGTAGAATCTGCTATACAATATTTAAAAAGTAATATAGTAACTTCTCAGAGAAGAATCTAAATTGGTATGCATATTTAACCGTGGACTACACGTGTGTCGGTCAAGAGGACCGAGTCGTGAAAAATTTTAAAATGGCGCCGCTTGTATAATGGTGGTGGTACTGACCTTCGTGGAATGCTCCAAGCGGTGTTTCACTTACCGAATGGCGTTATATTATTTCCGTTTTTATTTGGTCTTTGAGAGATACAGTTTAATACTTTTTGTAGTCGGTGCTTCTGTCCATGCGCTTACATAAGTACATATGTATCAAAAATATTTGTGTTGCAGTTTCACAATTTTAGATATGGGTGTGCTGTTTACAGCTAATAATACGGTAAGTGAACATGTGCGTGGTTTTTTTTATAATATTTCTTGAGTCTAGTACTTTAGAGGAAAATATAGCCACATGTATGGTGATTTGTAATGGTATTTTTTTATTTTTAGGTTATGTGTTCTTATAAAAAAGAAATAAAGAGTATTTTAGCCATATGGGCTGAAATTGAGAGCGACGATGAGATAAGTGTACCCCCTGAAGACCAAGATGACGTTTTGGAGAACAATGATCACGACTCTAATTCAAAGCAATAAGAATGAGAAGAGTTACTAGATTTTAATGAAACTTATAAAGATCTAAATACTCGTCTGTGTTTTGTGGAAAGAAACAAAAAGACGTTGTGGAATAAATTTCCCGTAGCTATTTCAAAAAAAGACCCGGAGCAGAAACATAGTGACTTAATCTTCTGGAGTAATTGGAAAAGCCAGAGAAGCAAAACCCATTATTGATGCTTGGCAATTGTTTTTTTCAGACTGCGTCATAATCAGTGAAATAGTTGAACACACAAAAAAATATATTCCGAAACTTCGAACAACTTACAGTAGAGAAAGAAATGCCACCAGTATAAACATAAAAAAAATTAAAACACTTATTGGTCTTCTATATTTTACTGGAGTCTTACGGTCATCACACGTACATTTAAGAGTTCTGTAGGCACAGGACGGACACGGCGTAGAAATTTTTCGTCTCACAATGGGAATTCTTCTTCTTCAAGTTCCACTCCTATCGGAGATTGGAAATCATTCTCGCAATTATAATTTTATTGGTTACTCGCCTGAATAGTTCAATTGAACTGCATCCAAACCATTCACAGAGATTGCGTAGCCACGAGATTTTACGTCTTCCTACCCTTCTTCTCCCTTTGATTTTACCCTGCATTATATTCCTTAGTAGCTCGTACTTTTCACCTTTCATGATGTGCCCCAAGTATTCCAATTTCCTGATTTTTATGGAATTTAAAACTTCGCATTGTTTTCCTAGTTGTTCGAGAACTTGTTCGTTTGTTTTGCGATCCATCCATGATATTTTCAAAATACGTCGGTAACACCACATTTCGAATGCTTCTAGGTTTTTATTGTTGGATTTTTTAAGTGTCCAAGCTTCAACTTCATACAAAAGGGTAGAGAAAATATAACATCGAAGCATTCTTATCCGGAGCGATATATTGATATCGCGATTACAAAAAAGTTTTCTCATTCTATTAAAAGTTGACCGCGCAATTTTAATGCGGCATCTTATTTCTTTTGCCTGATCAGTATCTTCTGTGATCCATGCTCCAAGGTATTTGTACGAAGATATTTGTTCAATTTCTGTATTATCTAGTACTAGCTTAACTTTGATGTTTTGTGCTTTTGTAAATACCATGAACTTGGTTTTCTTCAAATTGATTTTTAGTCCATAATCGTTGCAATATATATTTAGTTGTTCAGCAAGGTGTTGCAGTTCTTCTAGTGTTCCTGCCAGAAGGACGGTGTCGTCAGCATATCCTATGTTATTAAGTGGCTCGCCGTTTATTATAAGGCCCTCACTGATCTCGGCAAGCGCTAATTCTGAGATAGCTTCACTGTATAAATTGAATAACAAGGGTGATAAAATACACCCTTGGCGGACCCCACGGCGAATTTGGATATCCTTGGTCAGTTCGTTTTCAACTTTCACTTTTGCTGTTTGATTCCAATACAGGTTACAGATGATTCTAATGTCTCTACTGTCTATGTTTTTATTTAATAAAATTTCTTTAAGTCGATTATGCTGCACTCTGTCAAATGCCTTCTCAAAATCAATGAAACAAAAGCAATGAAACATTAAACATCCTGATTAATATCTAAGCATCTCTGCGAAAGAACACTTACTGCGAACAGTGCATCTCGTGTTCCCAGTCCTTTCCTAAATCCCATTCGTGTATTACTTATGCCTTCATCTAATTTCTTATGTATTCTATTGTGAATTACTTTTAAAAACAATTTCAAGACATGACTCATTAAGGCTATGGTGCGATGTTCATTGAACTCCTTTGCATTAGCTTTTTTGGGACGCAGTATGAATGTTGATTGAAGCCATTCTTTAGGTATTATACCTGTTCTATATATGGTATTGAATAGATCCAAAAGAAGATCAATAGATTCAGTATTCACAATTTTAAGTAATTCGATAGGAACTTCATCAGGCCCGGGAGATTTACCACCTTTAGCTTGTTTCATTGCATATTCAATTTCTTCTCGTATAATGTCAGGCCCAGTATCATCCTTAAATTCTTTTGGTGCTTCTGTTCTCTCTTTGTCTTCAAAAAGTTGTGCTATATATTGTGTCCATCTCTGCATTTTTTGGTTTATATCTGTTATAAGTGCACCCCTTTCATCTCTTAGTTGCCTAGTTTGAAGTGTTTTTCTCATTCCTGTTAATTCTCTAATTCTTTCATACATGTTAAAAAAGTCATATTTTTTCTTAATTTCTTCTAGTTCTTGGCGCTGCTCATGTAACATTCTCTCCTTAGCTTCTTTTATTCAATGGGAATTAATCGATCTTAATGATAAAGAGGAATGGAAACAGTACGATAAGCTTTCTTCTATAAGAGAATTTTTTGCTGAATTTATTGATCAATTCAAAGTTAATTATGCTCTAAGTGAATTTGTGACAATTAACGAAATGCTTGAGTCAGTTTGCGGCAAATGTGGATTTCGGCAATATATACCGAATAAACCTGCGAAGTATGGAATTAAAATATTAGCACTTGTTAATTCCACGTCATATTACACCTATAATCTAGAGGTATATGTTGGGACTCCACTAGATGGGTCCTGTAAAGTTGACAATAGCGCCTCTTCAGTCGTACAAAGATTAATCAAACCAATTTCTGGAACTGAAGAAATGTAACTTTCGATAATTGGTTTACGTTGATACTTATAACATTAGATTTGTTAAAAAATGCAAACTAACTGTTACGGGCACAATTCGCAAAAATAAAAAAAAGGAAATTCCCCAGGATTTTTACCGCACAGTTAAAAGAGCGTAAAGTTACTTAGCATTTTTAGTTTCAACAAAGACGTGACTTTGGTATCCTACAATCCCAATCAAAACAAAATAGGTACATTATTGTCAACAATGCATTAAAAAGATGAAATTGATCTAGAAAAAAGTGACAAAAATAACACTACTCATAGTACCCGCTGAAACTTTTTGAAGAAATTATTAGCAATGAGTTCCATTTTACCGCAACTTGAACGTCGTTAAGAAATAGTTATGGCAATCAATTCGAAGGTACAACAGCTGAGAACTGAAAAAATACTGCAGGATGTCGAATCTGAAAATAAATTTAGATAAATCCAAAATTCCTGTATTCAGAAGAGGTGGTGTAATCAGGGAATCTTGGAATTTAAATGATCCAGTATTAAAGGAAGTGAATAACTATCATTATTTGGGAATGATAGTAACACCCAACTTGTCGATTAAAGCTCATCTAAAAAGCGCCAGAGTTTGGCAAATGTGGCGATTCACACGCCTTGAAGTAGTGTATTGTCTAAGGGGTATACCCTTTTTGGCTAAAGTAACAGTGTATGAGGCGGTCGTAAGATTAATTTTGAATTATAGGTCTCAAATTTTTTTCTTATACAATTGATCGTACTAACTTTATGTTACATTATTCGAAGTGATACAGGATATTCGAAATGATAAGTTGGTTTTTAAAGAAATAATGAGAGCAAGGTGTGGCTAGTGGAAAGATTGGATGAGCATGGGAGAAAAATTTGGTATTGAGGTAAGCTGTGAATGGAAATGAAGAGATATCTGGCTTAGTAAGATTGAGAGTATGATAGAAAAATAGAAGGAGGAGACACAGTGTTAAGCCGAGAATAGGGCGCTCGAATCAAATTGTTGTGGTCGCTACAAAGAACTGCGGCAAGAAGGAGTAAACATTCATTACCTACCGCAAATAGAAAATTTTTTAAGAAATTCGAAGGCTGTTTAAATTCAGATGTGGAGTTCTATATTTGAATAATCGACCTAGCAGAAATGATGAAAGAAGGTTTTGCTCAATGTGTAACACAAAGGAAAGGGAAGATGTAATACATTATTTGGGAAAATGTTCGATGTTGAGACAGATTAGGTTAAAGTGGTTGGGTAGAAATGAACTTAGTAGAGCGAAAGTATTATGAGACAGGGAAGGACTGAGTTAGCAGGTTATTGTAACTCAATAGGATGAAAATATTAAAAATTCTTTTTATCTGCCTTGTTTATCTTGACTAATTTGTTATTATTATTATACAAACAGCTTTTACTTCCTCTAAGGGACAAATTCACTCATTTCAAATGCATGATATACCTTACTAATATTTACATTGTTATTATTGTTGAGTCTACTCAACAAGTGCGAAGTCTTACTCAATAGGATATACACATTTATGTTATTACTATAACATTTATATGAATAATTATTTAATTTATTTTTTATTAATTATAATGCCCTTGTTAGATAAAATTAGCCATAGTGTAATTTTTTGTATATTAGAGAATAATATTTGTTTGCCAACCCTCCTGATGCCATATGGCCAGGAGAACAAATGTGGCTAAAAGAAAATATTGTATTGTATTTTTTTTATTGAGAAATAAAAAGACATTATTGATTGATTGACTTATTGATTGACTGATGATTGATGAATATCATTATATGATGACTATAAAAGTATTTATTTTTTTTGTTATTTGCAGGTTGGCCAAACGACTGTTTCTAGTTCCAAGACGATATTTACAAGTTGTAGACTTTAGAGTACAGCTTGGTTGTCAGAGTGTAACGATGTCATCACCGTTCAACAGCTTGAACCGTAGGAGCAGAGTTGCCAACCCCAGCACAGAGCAAAACTGTAGATATGCTTGAAAAAAACTGTAGAAAACTGTAAATGTAAAATTAAAAAACAGTAAATCTACATGTTTACTTTTTAATAGTTTCTATGACACTTGACAGCCCAAAAAAGAAGAAGAAATGACAGATGACAGGTTATTTTGTTATATGCAATATGTCAAAATAAAGGTAGCGAAAACAACAAAAACTATTTTAGTTTTATTTAAAATATAATACATAATATAGATACATAAAACAACATAACTGAAACTTCTAAAAAAAACTTTATTCTAGATCAAAATATATCTTTTCTAGGAGAAAACATGAGAAACAAGTTTTATTTAACTAATACAGTTCTATACAAATATAAAAAAAACAACTGTAAGTTCTAAATTAAATTTAAACAAAATACCTGCACATTTTCTACAAATTTTATGTCAGTTTCTTGTGGTTAACACAATTTACTATCCTTATGGTGAATAAGCCACCATTTTACTCCATTACCCATACACCATTTAAAATATAATACATAATATAGATACATAAAACAACATAACTGAAACTTCTAATTATTCTAGATCAAAATATATCTTTTCTAGGAGAAAACATGAGAAACAAGTTTTATTTAACTAATACAGTTCTATGCAAATATAAAAAAAAACAACTGTAAGTTCTAAATTAAATTTAAACAAAATACCTGCACATTTTCTACAAATTTTATGTCAGTTTCTTGTGGTTAACACAATTTACTATCCTTATGGGGAATAAGCCACCATTTTACTCTAAAATAAGTTTATTTTGACGTTTCGAATTTTAAAGTAAAGTTGTGGCTTATTCTTAGTAAAAATAGTGAATTAAAGTTCATTTCTCTCTTAATAAACTAGTGCTAACTGATGTAGTAGTATGCCAATAAGTAAGCAATGGCATGTGATTGCATATATTATTATCACAAATATCTCTAATGTGAAATTGGTGACTGAAAGAAAACAAGCTGTATTTAATAAAAGTGAAGGTCTACAAAAATGGAAAAAACAACTATAGTTCTAGGCAAAAAAAATATTGAACAATATACATATTTAACATAAGTTCTTGTTATCTGAAACAGCCTACCCCACAATTATTTCTGTTTAAACAAGGTTTTAATGTACATATATACTCTCTAATTAGAAATTGGTGAATAAAAGAAAACAAGTTGTATTTAACTAAAAATAAAGTTATACAATTTAAAAAACTATTCTAACTCTATTATAACGAAGTTCTACTCACTACCAAAACACAACAGTTCTTGTTATCTGAAACAGCCTCTGCCACAATTATTTCTGTTAAACAAGGTTTTACTGTACATATATCCTCTCGTAATTAGAAATTGGTGAATAAAAGAAAACAAGTTGTATTTAACTAAAAATAAAGTTATATACAATTTAAATAACTATTATAAAAAATATGTAAAAACTCTATAACTAAGTTGTAGGCACTGCCAAAACACAATAAAATAATTTTTAAAATAAAATTAGTAATATATAAAAATAAGTCTGTATATACAATAGCTATCAGTATTAGATATTATCACTAGCTTCTATCTCATTTTCAATTTGTAAATCTTCTTGATTTTCCGTTTCTTCTTTATTTTTATTAAAGTCATACATATTTTTATTGAATTTATTCAAATGGTCAGTTGTCACATTAAACTCAAAACAATTTGTAATTTCTGACTTTGTTTGTAAGGTACCTTTGATTGTAGTTGTAGAAAGTTTATTTCTTAGTTTGGTCTTCATAATATTAATGCTAGAAAATAAACGTTCTACGGTAGCAGTACTGTGTGGCAAACATAAAAGCTTTTTGGTTAAGGTTGATAACAGTGGAAACATTGCAGAGCCGTCACCTTTTTTTAATTTGGAAACATGCAACCAAAATTTTTCCACACTGGGCGCCTCAGTCTCATCAAAATTTAAACTGGTTTTGCGAAGAGTTCTCCATTCTCTATCTAATTCTGTTATATCTCCTGGACAAATACTTGGAAAATAATAGAATAATTCAGCGATTGAAGTTATGCTTTTGTTCAAATGTTGACCTAAAATAGCTTGTGGGTTCATCATCTGTAAGCACTTAAGTGCCTGACATTCCTTATTAGTGAAAGGAAACCTTCGTTTGATTTGAGCTACTGCCTCAATGTAAAACTCTTTACATTTCCTGTAAAAATTTAACAATTTGTTGTCATCCAAATCTTGAGTGTCTCTTTTCAATCGAATTAAATTTGGAACCATTCCTCCAACATATATTTCCAATAATGGCAAATGGATCTGCAAGTCATTTATATCAAGATTTAATATTTTTTCTTCTTTGGCCTTTGAGATATCTTTGGCTTTGGATATCTCTTCTTCTGTAAGTTCTAAATAAACAGGTTTTATAAAGCATTCTAAAATTGTCACATATGCTGTAAATATTTGATTATATAATAAGTACAATTTTGGGGTTTCTGCCTGCATTTCTTTATTTAAATCTGTAAATATTGGTAAAGCAAAACGTAAGAATTCCAAGTATAATTCAGTTGTTGGTTCCATGGCTTTTGTTAAAATGCTTTGGGCAGAAAGAAGACGATCTGTAAGCACTGCTGATTGGAAATATAATTTTATTGCTGGAAGTTGTTCCAACAATCTTTTCACTACTTCATTCAATGATAGCCATCTAGTTTGTGCAGGATGCAATAATTTATGTGGTTTTATATTTGTAAACATTTGAAAAGTTCTATAATCACCAATGCGTTTGGGTGAATTTTGGATGTGATTGAAAACCTCCCGGCAAAAATCTTCAAGGCCCCTCTGTAATTTTTCACATGCATGAGATGCACAAAGCGCGAATGAATGGCATATACATTTTATGGTGAAAAGATTAGGTATGTCATTCTTAAAATGAGTGACCATCGAATTATTCGCCCCGAACATGACATTGGCACCATCAGACGCAAATCCTAACAAATTTTTTTTATATGGAATTTCTTTTTCATTAAAATATTCGACAGTTTTTTGATGTAAACTTTTAGCTGTACCATCGGTTATCGGTATTACAGTTAGAAATTTATCTTCTACTTTATAATTTGAATTGACTTGCCTGGCTATTAAAGCTAAATGCTTGATTGTCGACTTGTCAGTGCTCTCATCTACCAGCAATGAAAACTCGTTTTCCCTTAAATTTTTTATTAATTTTTCTTCAGCTGTTTTTCCTGTCACATTGACTACAAGAGCCCTTGCTTTCGTTCGACTCATAGACAAATTTTCAGCAATTTTTGAATCTGGACACACGGATTTTATTAACTTAGTCAAGTGTGAAGCAACATTAAATGGAAGGTTGTGTTCCGCAAGAAAACATGCTATTTTAATTTCGCCGGCTTTTACCATTTGCTGCGGTTCCTGTGATTTTGATGTTGATGCGAACAAGGATGTTAGTTTCGGTTGCTTCTGTATTTTTTTACAGTTTGCTTCATGCTTTGAGGAGTTTTTGTGTCGCAGCAATTCTTGAATTCCGCATTTACGATCACAGTCACAAGCAGAGCAATAAAAATATGTGTTGCCTTTTTTACTTTTTGCGAGCCATCCACTAAACTTTTCGTCGTTGAGCCATGAGTCAATAAATTTTTGCTCATATCTCATTACTTTCTTCTTTCTTGGTGGGGATCTATCAAGATCTGACTCACTACCACTAGTGCACCTCAGCATATTCATAACTTTTTACTCAATTAAATAAATCACACAATAAGGAACTTCAAACAGGTTATATTAACACCACGTTATAATAATTGTTAATTAACCTAATTCTTCTTCTTCTTTTATTTCTATTGCTTCTTCACGTCATGGTGATCCACAAAAATGTCTGGCTCTAAACCAACTCGAGGCCACTTACTTGTGCCAAATAATTTTGTAAAAAAAATCCATTCATAATTAATAGGAGGTTGTATTAGTAAATACTACAAAAAGTATTAAGGATTGTCGATTATAAATTTAATTTATTAATTAAAAGGAATATTATGAAATTGCTGACTGATTCTTCAGTAAGTTTATTTTAAATTGAATTTATAGTAATTGGTGAATTATAATCCATATCAATGAATTGTGTGTATAGGCCAAATCCCGGAATGATCCTTATGAGGCATTCAAAAAATATATGATTTATGTTCTTTATTAGGGCACGTTCACAGTAAGGGTTTTCACCAAATTCAGTTTGCAAAGATGTTGACTTGTTAAACAATTACCGGAGACACATTTTGCAACTGTAATAGTGGTAATGTGTCTCCTATCTTTATATCAGAAGTTTTGAAACCAAGTGTTATTAGGGAAAATATTTTAAATATTTTGTACTCAGTATAATCTTGATACCGATTTTTTACTAATTAAAATTTTCCAAGTATTTTTGAATTTGTTTTTAATTTTATTCTTAATTATGGCTAACAGGTCTTGGGAATCTAATTTCATATTCAAAGAAACATTAAGAAAATCTCTCCCTATTTTGAACCTAAATTTAAATAATGTATCAGTGTCGGCACTAACGCTATCTATTAAATTTATTGACCGTTACTTCCGGTTCGATAGGAGTACGTTTTACTTCAGCGTACGAACTACCTAGCAAATAAAATAGATGACGCTAGCATGTTAAATAAAAAACTGTAGATTTCGATACCTAAACTAAAAACTGAGCGAGTTTACAGAAAACTGTAGATCTACAGTTAAAACTGTAGGGTTGGCTACTGTGCGTAGGAGTGTCAGCGTTGGCGCTTCCACCTCCTTAGCACGATGTGAGTGGGGTTCAGAGCAACTATTTAAGGCATATGAATAGCGGCATTTATTCAGTCTTTAGCTTAGCGCCTTAGACTCCTCTCTTCGCCAGTGTCCTGAACTGGCGAGCCCACCCGGACGGAGGTAGTTCTGCTTTGAAGTTCATGCTCCGTCCATAATTAAGCAAAGTCTACCGATATCGTGTCTTGAACTTTATCGCGGACCTGCATAAGCGATTTTGTAGTTGACGAGTGTGTTCGCAGCTCCCGCTGGTTTGAAGCGGAAGCGAATATACGTCTGAGTGCGATTGACTACACCTATTTTATTTGTTATTAATAATTATTTTCTTTCTTTCTTTTATAGGCGTCCGCCGGGGATTCATTCATCGCGGGATCCAGACGGAGCGCAGAGTTAATTTCTACGGCACAGGATTTATTTTATTTTCATATATATTGTACATATATTAGATCAATAGACATATTTTTATTTTAACCTGTGTTTTACTGAGTCTGTCGTCCTGAAAGAGCTACCCGTTACAAATTGGCGCCCGAGAAAAATTGAGGATTGGAAAGTTACTAAAAAAAAAAAAAAAAAAAAAATTTAGTAACATGCCGACAGATAAGGACACAGACTCAGTAACAGGTACATCCTGGATAAACCGACTTTGCAAAGAGGAATTGCAGAGCGAGGCCGAAAAATTCGGCTTAGATTCCAAGGGAACCGTCGACGAATTGAGAGTACGACTCAGGATATATTTTAAAAATCGCGAGGAAGCGACAGGAGCAATGCAAAAAGAAAAAACTTCCAAGGGAACAGAATCCGACACACTGGCCCAGGAAATTTCGGGCATCCGAAGACAATTACAAGAATTAACAATAGCGAAACAAATGGGGCAATCAGAATTGCTAAATCAAGTACGAAGGTGGACACACACTTCGACAAGAAACATTCGGATGCAATAGGATTCTTAGAGAGGATAGACGAATTAAGCTTGGCCTACGAGATCGATAAACAAGATCTATTAAGAGCATTACCAGAGTTATTAGGAGACCACGCTTTGTTATGGTACAGAAACAATAACAAAAATTGGAAGTCATGGGCAGATTTCAGCGAAGATTTTAAAAAAGCTTTCTATCCCAGAGGATATTTGCTGCAACTAGAGGAGCAAATCCGAAACAGAAAACAGAGACAAAATGAGCCGGTAGATAGATATATCACGGAGATTCAAACACTAACCAGACGAGAAGGATCGTTTTCCAGAAACCAAGAACTCGAAAGGATATACAAAAATCTGTTACCAGAATATAAGCTTTATGCTCGCCGCCGAGATTTTGAAAACTTAGCCGAATTACAAGATTTAGCTCAAGAATACGAAGCTTTAGAAGACGAAAAGAACCGATCAAATCAGAGTTGCCGTGGAAACTGGAGACGCACGGACCAAGCAGAGTACGATGCCAAAACGACATGCTTTAGATGCAAGATGCCAGGTCACATCCGTAAAAACTGCAAAAACCCGTGGAAAAAGTTTTGTTCGCGTTGCGGCAGAGAAGGGGTTTACAGTAGCGACTGCTGTTTTAGGCGTCAGGGAAACGAACTACAGACTGGAGAAACAAGGAGTCGTCCCAGTCTGTAAAGCAAGATTCGACTCCATTCGTTTTCGCCGTTACACAGCCAGCAAGCAATGACATTCGGCTGTTCGCATCGCTGAAAATAGGGCAAAGAACATACAGAGCGCTCATCGACACAGGAACCACTAAAAATTACGTCGGGGATAGAATAGCTAAGACATACAAAGACTCTCTAGATAGCTACAGCGGGAGAACAAGACTAGCAAATGGAGCGTCAATGGAGCTTAACCAGAAGTTGACGATTGAATGCGAGATCGATAGGTTACAAACCCGACAAACATTCATAGTAATGCCAGGGTTGACGGAAGATGCCTTACTAGGAGTGGAATTCCTTAGGAACCATTCTATCGAACTTAAATTCGATAAACATACGAGCAAACAATTCGTACAACATCAAGAAGAGGCATGTAATACTTTAAAAGACTCCACCAAAAATACAGAGCTAGAAAGGTTTCTAAGAAAAGAACTAAGGGAGTTTGAGAACATAACAGGACCCACTAACTTAATAGAACACGAAATAAAATTGAAGACAAAATGCGATCCAGTCAAACAGCCTTATAGACGACACAATCCCGCAATGCTGCAGATCATCAACCAAGAAGTAGACAAGATGTTAAAAGAAGGAACCATCGAACCCTCCACAAGTGGTTGGAGTTCACCGATTGTACTAGTTAGAAAAAAAGATAACTCGTACAGGTTTTGCATTGACTTTAGAAAAGTCAACGAACTATCAGATAAGGACGCATATCCGTTACCCAGAATATCGGAAATTCTGGATAGACTTAAGGAAGCAAATTTTATGTCAACCCTCGATTTGAAACAGGGATATTTTCAAATACCCCTAGAAGAAACTAGCCGCCCAGTGACAGCATTCAGCGTACCCGGAAAAGGCCATTTTCAGTTCAAAACCACCCCATTTGGACTGCATTCCGCAGGAGCCACTTTCCAACGCCTACTGGACAAGGTAATACCTCCTGATATGGAATTCGCGTTTGCCTACTTGGATGATATCGTAGTAATATCTAAAACGCTCCAAGAGCATTTAAATCACCTACAGGAAGTCTTCCGAAGACTGAAAGAAGCCAAGTTACAGCTGAACTTTGAAAAATGCACGTTTTGCCAGTCAGAACTCAGATACTTAGGACATGTGGTTGGAGCAGAAGGAATAAAAACTGACCCGGAGAAAACCAACGCTATAACCGGACTTACAGCACCGAGAAATGTGCGTCAACTCCGCCGGTTTCTAGGAATAACATCATGGTACCGCCGATTCATAGAGAACTATTCGACAATAGCAGGACCGCTAAACATGCTTCTGAAGAAGAAGATAAGATGGAAATGGACCGATAAGCAAGAAAACGCGTTTGAAGAGCTAAAATCAAAACTTACATCGGCCCCAGTATTAGCATGCCCCGATTTTTCAAAAACATTTTACCTGCAAACAGATGCGTCGAACTGCGGACTTGGAGTCGCACTAACACAGAAGTACGACGGCCAGGATAAAGTAATCGCATATGCTAGTCGAACCCTCACACCGGCCGAGACAAAATATTCCACAACGGAAAAAGAATGTCTATCCATCGTATACGGGATAAAGCAAATGAGGCCATATATAGAAGGATACAATTTTAAGGTCATATCAGACCATCAGTCCCTCAAATGGCTGAAGAACCTTAAAAACCCGTCAGGTCGATTAGCCAGGTGGAGTTTAGAACTGCAACAGTACGATTTTGAGGTAATATATAGAAAGGGAGTCCTCAACAAGGTAGCAGATGCTTTGTCACGACAACCACAGGAAAACCAGAGCGAAGAACCAGAGTTGGAATTATTAGCATCAGAATTGGAATCATGCAGTTGGTACGATAATTTATATAGAAATGTACTCCAGAACCCAGACGATTTCCCGGATCTACAAATAACAAACGGGAAGTTATATAAACACATTTGGAGCAGCCGTAATTTAGCCGACCCAGAGTTTAATAACCCATGGAAGTTATGCGTACCAAGATATAAAAGGAAAGATATTTTGGAGGAAAATCATGACTCGACCACAGCAGGCCATTTAGGAATTGCAAAAACAATTTGCCGAATAGCGCAAAAGTACTATTGGCCTAAGATGTTTAAACAAATCGCAGACTACGTTAGAGCTTGTACGAAGTGCCTCCAATATAAACCGTCTCAAATGCAACCAGCCGGGAAAATGCAACCGTCCACTGTAGAAAAGCCTTGGCATACTGTCTCAGTTGATTTAATGGGACCATTCCCAAGATCTGCAAAAGGAAACATTTTCTTAATAGTCGCGCAAGACCGGTTTACCAAATGGGTCGTTGCCCAGCCAATAAGAGCAGCATCTACGAACTCCATCATCGACACTTTACGATCGAAGGTAATTATGCAGTTCGGCATCCCGACGAAAATCATTTCGGACAACGGCGCGCAGTTCACAAGCAGCAATTTTAAGGCGTTCCTAAAGTCCTATAACATAAATCACATTCTAACACCGCCGTACTCACCTCAAGGCAATCCAGTGGAACGAATGAACAAAGTACTGAAAACGATGATAGCCACATACGTAGAAGATAACCATAAAGACTGGGACAAATTCATACCAGAATTCTGCTACGCCGTAAATTCGTCAAGACACGATTCAACAGGGTTTTCACCAGCGCTGCTTAATTTCGGAAGAGAATTAGACACAACAGAGGCGACAAGTGGACAAGATATACAGGGGTATGCAGAAAACTTGAACAAGTTAGAAGCGTTAAGAGAACTGGCGAAAGTGCACATGGAACACGCTTTCGAGGACCAAAAGAAACATTACGATCTAAGACGAAGAGACTGGCGACCACATCCAGGAGATCGAGTCATGAAAAAGGAACACCATCTATCGTCGGCGAGTGCAGGTTTCACCAGCAAACTAGCGCCGAAGTACTCAGGGCCATACGTAGTAACGTCAGTAATATCACCGATAATAGTAAAACTGAAATTGGCCGATAGAAATACCCGCAAGCAGATAACGGCACACGTAAAAGATTTAAAACCTTGGGTGGGGGAAAATGTCATTACACAAATCGAATCCCCACCACAACCAAACGGTATTTAAAGAGCGGTGCTAGCAAGCAAAATTCAGTTCATCCACATCTAACATGGAAGACATACTAGAGATACCAGAACAGATGACCCCTCTGGGAACGCCAGAGAAACCCGAACTGCCCGTGACACCAGGAAAAGACGCAGAGAGAATGTTGAAAAGATTCCACGAACTGTTTGGGACGCCACCAACACCACCGAAGAAGAAAAGCGTACCCGATACGATAACCGGACCTGAAGCACAGTCGGCATCCACTCCAGGCGAACCAGAACCCGGGAGACACGCCGATCTTGTAGAGATCGTCCCACAACACCTAATAGAGAGGGGGACCAAAAGATACAGATTGTACTGCAACAACGGGAAGAAGATCGTAATAAAGATTCCAAGAGGGATAAATGGCATTACAAGGCTGTAGACGCCATATACAAAAAAAAAGGTATGCTACTTTTTTTTTTTCCAAAGAGAAGGGGGTGTAACGATGTCATCACCGTTCAACAGCTTGAACCGTAGGAGTGTCAGCGTTGGCGCTTCCACCTCCTTAGCACGATGTGAGTGGGGTTCAGAGCAACTATTTAAGGCATATGAATAGCGGCATTTATTCAGTCTTTAGCTTAGCGCCTTAGACTCCTCTCTTCGCCAGTGTCCTGAACTGGCGAGCCCACCCGGACGGAGGTAGTTCTGCTTTGAAGTTCATGCTCCGTCCATAATTAAGCAAAGTCTACCGATATCGTGTCTTGAACTTTATCGCGGACCTGCATAAGCGATTTTGTAGTTGACGAGTGTGTTCGCAGCTCCCGCTGGTTTGAAGCGGAAGCGAATATACGTCTGAGTGCGATTGACTACACCTATTTTATTTGTTATTAATAATTATTTTCTTTCTTTCTTTTATAGGCGTCCGCCGGGGATTCATTCATCGCGGGATCCAGACGGAGCGCAGAGTTAATTTCTACGGCACAGGATTTATTTTATTTTCATATATATTGTACATATATTAGATCAATAGACATATTTTTATTTTAACCTGTGTTTTACTGAGTCTGTCGTCCTGAAAGAGCTACCCGTTACAAGAGATAATAAGTAATTTCGTAAAATTAAAAGATTTTGTGCACGTGCAGCTTGGAAAGAATAGGGATAGTTAAGAAATCTAAAACAATGATTTGCGTGCAGCTTTATTAAATGGTTTCAAGCAATACCGCCGACAGTTAAAATTCTCTTGCTGATGTCCAATATTTTCTTCAAAGTAGGAAGCGTTTTGGGGACCGTTGTTAAATAAACATTACAAAATCTGCATTGACAAACAAAATGAAAGTTCGACCAAGACCAGTTGGATTGATTTTTACAAGTCTCTCTTAAATATTATCCGTATTTTACAATTATTTTGCGATTTTATTAAATCTTTAAATTATTTTGACAACGACTTGAGTAAAGATCCGGTTAGGAGATGTAATTCCCTAATGTCATGTTACGTATTGCAGGTCTTTTAATTTTAACTGAATTTAAACAGTATCTAATTAGAACATTGTTAACGTCTTTCGTTAGTAAATTGTATTAACTGCGTTCTATTTTCTAATTTATGGACTGGACTTTTCTACCGAAAAATAAAATTGTCTCGCTTCAACTTTAATCTACTTAAAAGACTTAACCCAAATTGGAATTCCTTGTTCATATAAATCCACTACAGGGAATGAAAATAGCCCTATCCTATCAACTACTAGAATAGAAATTTCTTACGTTTTTCTGATCGATAATTGCAAAGCTTCGGAATTTATTCTATTAAACTGTCAGCATCTTAAAGATTGGGAAAAACCAGTGACGTTCTGTGGATACGAGCTAATTATAACACATTAAAAATAGCAATATTATCATTATTATTATTACAAACATAATGCTTAACTGGCTTTATAGGTTTCTATACTGTTTAAATGTTTGTTACATGAAATTTTTGACCAAAGCATTTAAAATCATCTGCTTATCCTCTTTAGTTTACTGTCTCCATCAGTTTATAGCATATATTTGACTAAGGTAGTTTCTACGAATTTTAACCTTCTTGTCTTCTTCTTCTTCTTCGTCCTTTAATATGTTTCCAACATACAATAATCTTAATTATTAGAGCCCCTTCTCTACGGTTTTAAGTACGAGAAGTTTCCATTTCGCACCGGCATAAACAATGGTTGTTCTTAAAATTGCGCAACAAGTTATATCAGAAAGGTTATCATTTGGAAAGGACACAACTCACTGGCACAGCCAGTAATTTTAACTTAGAAATTGTTCAGATTCTAAAATAAAGTTCTACGTATGGTAGTACTTGGTACGTGAAAGTGATAGTAAGAGAGCTAAAAGTTCCTACTATCAAGGAAGAAATCCCAAATTTTAGCAACAAATACAAAGAAAGACTAAGTGTGTAACCTAATACACTATTAGTGAGCAGGCTGTTTAACGGTAATGATGAAGTGCGCAGACTAAAGTGGTATAAACAAACAGACTAAGTTAATTAACTAGATACTTAACTAGATTTTATAATAATACCGAAATATACTTCATCTAATTTACTTACCTTTGCACGTTATCCGCGCATAGTTCGTGAGGTCACATGATACCAACACGAAATATTTAGGCGGTAGGTGTGTTCGTTTTAAGAATCACTTTGCCGAGTACACCGGCATTACATCTACTAGACATATTTTATTATATACGCGTAGAAATAATATTTAAAGATTTCTATTAATATTAATCATGTGATGATATCATTATGATATCATATGACATCATATTAATTAATCATGTGATGAGAGGGCAAAAATACGCATTAGTACAACTTATGCAGGGCAAAATCCGAGGAAAGCGAAATGTGGGAAGACGAAGAATATCCTGGCTTAAGAACTTAAGGGAATGGTTTGAATGCAGTAGTGCAGAACTTTTTAGAGCGGCAGTCAACAGAGTCCGCATAGCCATGATGATTTCCAACCTTCGATAGAAGATGGAACTTAAAGAAGAAGAATTAATATTAACTTAAAGAAATACACAATATTATATTTCATTTAATTTGTATAAATGCATTATAAAGCGTTTTTATAAAGAACATTTGGTCGGAAAACACTGTAACTGTAATCGAACGAAAGTGATATGTTGGCATACATTGGTAACACTTATTTGACAGTTGCGGTGTTGACACTTTTTGTACTTTATTATTTTAAATTTTAAAGTGAATACCTATCGGTTTATATTTTTACCTATTTAATACAATCTGTTCTTTTTAGAATAAAATTAGTGTGTATTATTAATTACTATTATAATTATTATTAGTGTGTAATATTCATTTGTTTTTTTTTTTGTATAATCCACTTTTGCAATAATTATGTGAGCTATGTGATTTAAAATGGATTCAGGATTTTTTTATAATTTGGCAACTATGTCAACTTCGATCTCTGTCAACGGTAAGTAAATTAGATAAAGTATAGTTATTAAGTAATTTTTAAAAATCATTTAATAAAAATATAAAAACTACAATGGAAGTTTTTCCTACATGACCATTTTGTAATAGACATACATTTGAGTATTTTTTAATGGAAGGAACAGATTACTAAACTACTTGAGGTGCAATAAAAAAAATAGTCGTGCGTTACACATATATCTCCGAATACGAATTTTTGTTTATTATTAATATAGCATAAATTAAAAAATGATTTATTAATAGCCTAAATGAATAAGTGTCTAATAAAATATGACTTTTAATATTTCTGTATACCTTTATTATGTAATACTCGTATTATTATACTGCCATCAACAGGCAAACATAATAATACTCAATAACACTCAATTTAATACTCTATAATATCAAACATAATAGATTGACCAAACAATTATTAAAATGGGTAACAAGCGGAGACAATGAGAATAATATAGATGATGTAAATTATTAAACATACAAAAGGGTAAATCGAGACACGCATCGAATTTGTCTGTAATAACACCTTTTTAATATAATTTTTAATGATAAATTTTAAATTTTTGTAACTTAATTTTGTATACAAATATTCGAGCTAACATGTACTTCTTAGTAGTCTCACATACGGTGAGGGAAAGCAATAAAAGTGATCCGTTCTCGATTTATGTCGCAACTTTTGTATTAAAATCTAGTAATGTGGTAAAAATTGTTTTAAAAGATCAAAAAACGGATACTTCTGATTGGTATATAACCGTTTGTTTACCAGAAGTTATCGCGAAACTCATACAAAGCAATACACAGCAGTGAATCAAACTACAACATGACAGTGCAAGTGCTAACACTGCCCAAAAGACAATAGAGTTTTTGGAGATTCAAAAAATCGAATTGTTAAACCATCCACCTTATAGCCCCGACCTAAGTCCCAACGAGTCACGTTCCCAAAGATCAAGAATTATATGCGTGGGCAGCGATTCTAGAAGTCAGAAGAAGCCATCGATGCCTTTAAAATAGCAGTTTTGCAGGCCTCAGTTGAAGACCGAAATAATTGTTTTACCAATTGGTTAGACCGTATGCAAAAGTGTATTGATCTTGGTGGGACATATTTTAATAGCAATAAAGTAGGTACTTTAAGTCTATATATTTTTGTCTTCATGGCTAAATGCAAACCTAAAAAAAGACAACCTTCGTTTAATTTTACTGAGAAGTTATGAACAAAATAGCAAGTTTTAACATTGTGCGATGAACAAATTTCTTATGGTGGGAAAATCTTATATTAGTGTGTTTTCCTTTGAGACGCTATAAAATGTGTTTATAGGGTAATGATTTTAAATAATATAAATATCATTATTCCTTACATTTTGCATATTTTTTATTGCGATCAAAAGAAGTAGCAATGTATCCAGGCCTATCTTACTTCTAACTTACCTCATTGAGGTGAACTCTGGTAACCTGAGCAAACCTGTGCAAGACTCTGGCAATAAATTACAGTAAAAATGAGAATCAGGGCCAACGAAAGCTGTAGAATTTTTTATTCAAATAATAGGAGGTTAGGCTGAAGGTTAACTGTATCATTAAAAAAAAAAATGAGTTTGGAATGTACAAGAAAAAGAAGTCGGACTGATTAAACGATGTTGACCACGCAAAAAATGAGAACGATTTGATATTATGCCATGGAATATCCAAACATTGTACAGTCAGGAAGACCTCTAAAACCTGTCAACTGAATTATAAAATATAAAATAGATATAATCTTTATACATGAAATCAGCTGTTTATGTCGCCAGAGTAGACCAATCACAGTGAAGATTTTAACTATGGCCGGCCAATTATAATGAGGTTTCTTATCTATGATTGTATTGGCCCCCGACGAAAGATCGCTGCGCATATGCAACTAGGAAATTTATAAAAGCTGCGTACCTTCCGATCAGAGGTTACGTTAGTTCTTAATCTTGACCACGCAAGATTTATTTTCGCTGAGTAGCCAGTTTTACGAAACTCTACGTTTTATTAGCCACCTTTATCAATAATCATCGAACTACAAACTTCATCACGAAAAACGGTTCCATATCTCTTGTAATTACTGGAAATAAATACAAAGGTCTCACGACTTTGAGATTATCACCACAAATTAGAAGTGAAGGAATCCGGCACTTGACTGTTCGACTATCCTTTGTTCGAGATACAGAAAACTCTGGAAACAGAGTTATCTTTATCTTAACAGAGAGAATCACAAAGATTATCAAACAGCTTGAGGAGAACACTTCACAGTTCAGACAGATGTTCGTTTAACTGCCACAGTGCCCTGATTGGTCATCGATGAATAAATAAAAATCCGAACTAACTTAGAGTTACTCCTTGAATTGCCGCTAGAACATTCGTTCGAAATTAATAAAGGTCCGAAGGGAGAAGGAATTACTTCACGAAAGGTAACGGTCTGAAGTAAGCGATTTGCTATCAAAACCTGATTGTTGAAATAAGTAAAGGTCCGGAAGGGTCTTAGAATTATTTCGCAATCCGTGACTAGTCAAAAAGTCGACACTATGCCGGTATCCTTACTCACTGAGAAGAGTAGTCTCGATTACACATCGAGGCCTGAGAAACGAGATCTCTGTTAACAATCGAAGTGCCTTCTGTGAATGTATAATTAAATGTAAGATATTTCGAAGTGATAAAGTACCACTACATTGCCAGTAGCACCTTGGTGACCCCCGTGGTGAACCTCTCGTGGGTGTATACCAAAGACATATTATTTCTCAATTAATAAAAGGATGGAACAGAAGAACCTTCATTCATCCTCAATAGCGGCTTCTGGCAATCATCCTGGAACTCCAGGCACTATGGAGGATGATCCAACCTTGACAGACCCATATCCCAAAGAAGACATCTTCAATACTGAATTTATAGTAAATAAAAACATGAAGCTCATAATAAGCAATTTTAAGGCGATAAGCTCTAGACTGACATTTTTTGTACAAAGGAGATTTACGGTTTTAATGTACAAAGGAGAAAATAAGATGAAATTATAGAGTGATATAACAAAAATGATATAAAAATAATCTATGAAGACCTACACGAAAAAGTTGTAAAAGAAAAACATTCCAACCGACAATTGGTGACAACAGTATTCACGAGCAATTGAATGATAATGCAGATAGGTTAATAAACCTAGATCTAGTTCAACGAAAAAATATGGCACTTGGAAATCACCAGAGGGAACTAGATGGATGTTGACAGTAGGATAAGTACCAAAATATTAAATATCAAAAAGAAAAAGAATGTAAATACAAACTATATAATATAGACGGACTCAAAGAAGAAAACAAAAACGAAGAATATAACAAAAACGTAAACAATTCACTAGGAAACAGAAAAATCACGACAACATAAATAAGAAATAGAAAAGACTAACAATGGTAGAAATAGGTATACTTAATAAATGCCCCAATAATCATCCTTTCGTGATTCTGTTGAGAAGAGAAAACTGAAAGTCTTGGGTTAGATAAAAGAGAGAGAGAGAGAGAGAGAGAGAGAGAGAGATAATTAGATGAAGAAAGATCAGAAAACAGCCTAAAAGACACCTGAAGATAAAGAACAAAATAAAAATAAAGATCTACTGATAAATTTACTACGGAACATTTTGTTAACTTCGAATTGTGTATACCTATATTTTTATACATAACAGTTATCCCCAGTTATTTATAACCTCTAAATCTAATTTAAAATCAATGTACACCACTGGTTATTGAGAACATGCCGACAGAACCAGAATTGCTTTTACAAATTGTCGGCCGTCCTGCTTTTAGATGGATTTGATGAAATTCCTAAATCGGGACTTACGGAAGGTGAATTGACTTTTTTGTAGCCAAATATCGGGAAATTTAATTACATTTTATTGGAAAATCCTTTTATAATGAAAGGATTGCTGTAATTTTTGCATAGGTATTCGAAAAATTTCGATTTTATAGAAATTCTATCGATATCTCTTTAAATTATGAAGAACTGGATGAAAAATTCTGATATCATTATCGAATATATTTAAAACTGTTGAGATACATATACCAATATAATGTATAGGTATGCCTTCAACAAACTTTTAATAAGCATAAAGTTTTACGGATATTTCAGACGAATATTTATATTCTAGATGTAATAGAGCTACACAATTTAGTGACGTTTATAAGACGTTTTAGTCCTATCCATAAGCGATATTAGATATTAGATATTAGATATCACCATTGAACTCTTTCAGGGGCAAATATGTTATTACATAATTTGCTCTAGGTTGGCAGTTGAAGAAAAAATCAAATTAATAGAATAATATCATATTACAAATTAGCAAACGGCTTAAGGAGATTCAATATTTATATAAAAACTCTTTCGAACATTTATATAAAACAATATAATGGTAGTACCCAAAATGAACCAGAGTGCATATTGATAATAATTATGTAACGTAACGTCTGGATGAGAAATAGGGGATGGAAAGAGAAAAAAATCCAGATGCAAGTTAGTTTAGCTTGCAAACCGGCTATAAGTTGTGTTTTGAAAGACACAACGGTAAGCTTTAGGACAGGGGTGAATATATTTGGGATGAGGGTATATTTAAAAAATTGAATTATATATACTCCGGACTAAGAAGTTATTTTTAACGAAGAACCTATTTCTTATTCGAATGGATATTTAAGTGAAACTCCTAGCGAAAGAGTAAGCTAAAGATATTACAAATTAAGCAAGTGATTGCGCCAAACTGTTTACTAATGACATTATTGAAAATATTGTGGTATGTACCAATATGCAAATAGAAAAGATGCACCCGAATTACAATCATGAAAGAGACGCCAGAAATATTATTTTTAATTCTCGTATGTGCTCTTAGGTTCGACAATAAAGATATAAGAACTCAAAGAAAAGCTACTGACAAACTTGCATCTATACGATTTTTATGCTGGCTCTGACCATTGTTATAATTAGCTACACATTAGGTGAACATCTGACAATTGACGAAATGCTTCCTTTTCGAAGGAGACGCAGTTTTTTATAGTATATTCCAAATAAGCCAGCAAAATATGGGATAAAAGCAGTCGTAATGTGTTACTCACAAACATTTTATGTGAGCGCTATCGAGTTGTACTGTGAGCAACAGCCAGATATGCCTTACAAAAAATCGAATAAGTCAGAAGATATTAGACAACGATTGGTTAAAAAATGGAACGGAAAAAACCAGTATCTAACTTGTGATAACTGGTATATCAGTTATAAGTTAGCAATAGATCTGTTGGAAAAAGACTTCAATAGTTGGAACAATAAAAAAAATTTAAAAAATATCACAAAACATTTTTTACCCAATAGAAGCCGAATAGAAAGTTCATCTCTTTTTGGTTTTCAATAAGAAGCTACACTGTACCATTTGTTCCAAAAAAGAACATGGCGGTTATTTTACTTTCCACGATGCATTATAATTATTCCTCTATGGATCAGGTCAATAATAAGCCCAATATTATTATGGACTATAATTTTCACAAAGATGGTGTTGACACCGTAAATAAAATATGGTATAGGTATTCAGTAGCAAGACGTATCCGCAGATGGCCTTTAGTTATATTTTTTCATATGTTGAATGTGGCAGGAATAAATAGTCAAATATTAAATAATGTTGCTCACTTCAACGATCCAAACAAGTTTAGAAGAATGTTTTAAAATCGTTAGCAAGCAATATTATTGATGATAGCACATCTTTCAGAACGAACTGAAATAAATACTTTGCCATCCAACATAAGACTTTTTCTTAACATAATATAAGCTTCCTCAAATAGCTCAACGGAATGACGAACCACTAGCAAAAGTACGAGGAAGATGTTTTCCTTGTAAGACAGAACAAGCGGACTACAACGATATTGACATACAACGATACAACGACATTTGTTTTAGGTCAGTCTGCAAGAATGATTCTGTTGCGGTTGTTACTTGCATACATTGTCAAAATAAAGATGACAACTTTAGAGGATGTGTAATAAATATTTAACATTTTGACTCTTATTTTTTACATTTCAGCATTAGTATTATGTGTCTTTGGTTTCAAAAAATTTGTTGATAACAATTTCATTTTATCTGACTTACTCAAAATGTTCAATATTATTAAAATGTTAATAAATACGCTTTATAACAAACAACTAAGTGTAAAAAAAACAAACTGCTGTTTTTAAATGTATTCTATTGTGGTGTATAAAGTACTGCACGATTGTACTTATGTTATCTTTATGTGCAAGTAGTTAAACGTTAAACAATTCTTCTTCTTCTACGGCACTACAGCCCAAAATGAGCCTTGGCCTCCTTTATTTTTTGCCTCCACCCTTGTCTGTCTGTGGCTGCTCTTCTCCATACACGGACTCCTAAAAGTGCTTGTGCGTCGCTGCTTACTGTGTCTTCCAGCGCTTTCTTGGCTTTCCAACTGGTCTCTTTCCCTGCATTCTGGCGTTCAGTGCTCGTTTTGGTAGCCTATCCTCTCCCATTCGTATCACATGTCCGGCCCATTGCAATCTTTGTATTCTAATGAAGTTTGAGAGTTTGACAAGTAAACAATTACTTACTTAAATAATCAAATTTAGAAATTAACTAATTGAATTTTTATAATATAAGAAATGAAAACAAATTAACAAATGAAACATCAATTTTCATTGATTAGAACCGGATATATTGAGACTTTTATAAATTTGAATTTATGAATTCACTTTTTGAAATAATAAAATCTAGAAATGAAAAAGGGGTAACTCGGGTTCTAAAGGTTGTGCACATTGTACATTTCGTACAAACATTTCGAATTGACTTTTTCGAAAATATTGACCTTTTAATCCATTTTTGCAATAGTTGAATAAGATGTTAACAAAAATAACTATACAAACTCTTATTTTAAAACATTTTTTATGCTTTTTCAGTAAAATAATCTCACATTGTTTAATATTGTTTACAAGTAAAAAATGACAATTTAATCTTTTTTGCATATTTTGTTTATCACATATTAATATCACCAAATTTATTAAAAGCAGTTGTTAGATACCTGTATTAAAAAGTGTTACGGAAAACGTTTTTTATTTGCTAATTTCTCTGGTCTAAAAGTTTCAAGACAAATAAATACCACTAACCGAAACACGTGTCTTAATTAGAAAGTATCCCACTCCTTGTAATACAGATCCCACCCTCAATTGACTGACAGGCCTCTGGCTATAGCCAGAAAGTCGATTAAGATGCGGTTTTTTACTCGAATTGCCTTCATCGATTAGATTAACGCCGGCCGAAAAGGGGTTGTTTTCTTTATATTACCCTTATGCTTTTATGGTAGAAGAAACCCCCAGATACTTACTGATATTATTTACGCTAGAGTTAAGAAGAAAATGAAACCGGGATGGTTAGATGTCATTGACACGAGGCTATTAATCGGTTAAGGCTTATAATAATAATAAGCGACCCAAAATATACAAGACAAAATTTTATGGTGGTTTGATATCAGTGATAATTTACTTTTCAAATATATATTTATGGCAAGTTTATGTTAACCCTTTAATCCCAGACGAGATTATAATTTGTCGACCTTCGGGATAATAAGTCCCACCGGTACACGTAAGTATTACTACATTTATTTCACATTAAAACTACTCTGCCTAGCTTTAATCGATTATTTTCCAGCGGTGCATGTAAGTGTAGCTTTGAAAAACGCGATTTCATTGGTTGTAGTTTTGTTTTGGTAATCAGGGCTATCTATAAGTGCTTCCTTTATAAAAAGGCAGGTAAGTAAGTCTTGATTAACTAATTATTGTTTTTAAACTGTTTTGAATGTTTAGTCTCTAGACATGACATTTATTTCATTGGTACTTGAGTGTACCGTTGTGCATAATTGTAATATATTTTTTTCAGTTTAGACATTGTCCACAGTGGCGGAAAAGAAAGGGTTTGACTGAAGCCGAATTGTTGGAACTTATAGAAAATGATGATTTTCTGCCTCCATTAGATAATGCAGAAGACACTTATGTTACATAAGATGTCGATGATGAGCAGGTTATTTTTACTGCTGGAATAGATTTATAAATAAATCAAGAAAACGAGGCAAATAATGAAAACCCTAAGTTAGTTCGTGATGACCAATCTAACGAACGACAAATTCAGGAACGTAATGAACATGGCGATCAAGAGCTGTCAAAATAATCTAGTTTTACTCTAACCTGAATGGCTTTGTAAAAAAATTTAAGTATATCAAGGCAAAACGAAAAAATTTAGAGAAATATTCCAAATATTATTTAGGTGAATGAGTTGTTTTATCTTTGACAGAAGCAGACTGGGGATGAAATAATTTTTTTTTATAACTTTACACCACTATAAAACTACTGGAGAAACTAAAAGCTGAAACTACTTTAACCTATGGTACAATCCGAGTTAATAGAAAGGATCCTAAAAACCTGTTATAAGATAAAAAACTTGCTAGAAGTGATTTTGATCACCTTATTTCTAATATATGGATTTTTTTTTTAAGTGGAAGAATAACCACATATTCACAACTGCTTCCGATTTTCACGGGAGTGAATCAACCACATTGAAACGAAAACAACGCAATGGCAAAAATATCAATATCACAGAACTTCATATTATAAAAGATTATCAGAAATTTATGGGCGGTGTAGACTATCACGACCAACTAAAGCAACCTAACTACAGTTTGGACAAAGAGCTAATAAATGGTGACATCGACTTTTTTGGGCATAGCTAAAAAATATTGAGCCACGAGCCACTTCCAAAAAATTTGTTGGATTTATGAAAAGAGACCTTACTACCTTACTACTTACCTTACTAGTAGGTTCTGTTTGTTTTGCTAGCCCCCCCCCCCCAGAAAAACAAACAAGACTTGTCAATTGGTTCTTTATGTAAAGTTTTTCTATGTATTGACATCATGTATTGATATCAGCCAAAAAAATGAAATACAGATTAAGTATATATAATTACCATCGGAAAACAAATAAACTCAAGCAAGGAAAATGATAATAGTCGTGATACCATATTAACAAGCGGCTGATCACCAGAATCCTCAATCTTATTCTTTTGGTGCCTATCCTCTGTGGATGTTGGCAGCGTCTGCGCCCTTGACTTCTTTTGCCTTTTATCTTGCCTTATAAAATTAGTTAAATTAGTTGATAGTTATGATTACGCAACACATACGCTTTCATCAGAAGTATATCATCTTTCTGATTTTCACGATATGCATAATTTCCAGGTCTTTATTAATACGTTGGATCAGGGTGTTGTTTGTAACATGATGGATATAGAAAATTCTGATTATGCGACGGTAGCAAAACATTTCGAAGGCTTCTAATCGTTTGGATGTTGCCTCGGTCAAGGTCCAGGCTTCGACTCCATATAAAAGGGTAGAAAATACATGGCATCTCAAGACTCTTATAACAATGTTTAGGTGCATATTACATAAAATCTTCCTGAGGCGATTGAAGACAGCTCTCGCCTTTTTTATATGACATCTTATTTCCTGTGAGTGGTCCCATTCCTTATTTGGGCTGCATCCAAGATATGTAGTTCTGTCGATTATTCTCAAAGGTGTATTATTAGCTGTGAATTGTTAATGGATGTCGTTTTTACTTAGTACAAGAATTTTCGTCTTCTTACATGTTTGGTCTTTAGTTTAATTTCATGCCGTATCTGTCACAGGCTTCCACTACACGGTCTATTAATGTTTGCATATCCTTCGCATTATTAACAAATCAAAACCGTATCGTCCGCATACCTTAAATTGTTTATGATTTCACCATTGATTTTTATACCTTCTCTTAAACCATTAATAGCTTCCCTGAACAGCATTTCCGAGTAAGTATTGAACAACATCGGTGACAAAATGCAGCCCTGATGTATTACCCGTTTAATCGTGAATTCTTATGGGGTTTCGTTGTCTACTCGTACAGTTGTCTTTTGCTGTACGAATAAATTTTTAATTAGGCGTAAATCTTTATCATCAATACTAGATTCTTGCAGTATCTGAAATAATTTTTGAAGTTGCATCTTGTCAAATGTTTTTTAAAAGTCTATAAAAAGCAGGCTAGACTTCGCAATTTACACATAGCCCTTAATAGATTTAGTTAGTTTTAGACAGTAGGTAGATTTAGATAGTTAGTAGAAGTTAGTGGTATTTTCAAAGATACAGTTTTCGTTATTGTATTTTTTGAAAGTTAACCAGAATGCAAATAAAAATATTCCTTGACGTCTTAGTTATAGTTCAGAAAGCACACAAAGAAAATATTTCTAGTAACGTTTGTGGTAATTAAAAAAAACGTGAAAGCACAAGCAGCTGAAACAATCAAAGGGAAAGAAAAAAAAAACACATTTTTTTCATCCAATAACAAAAAATAAAATTTGTTTAATTTATTAATGTTTTGAGGAATGAGTTTCTGGTTACTTACATTACCAAACATGCGTAAATTGAACAAGTTTTCCGCTTTGTTTTCCACAATTAGCACAGGAATTTGACGTAGCTCTCAAGCGGATTGATTACAGTTTTAATAATTTATATTCAGAACAATTTTATTCTTTTTCTTTACGTTTTACTGTCAGGCTATTATTAAGTTGTTTGCGTATTCAGTTTATACCATTATTCACTCGGCCAGAACATAACAAGTCCCATACTTCAGCTGCAGCAAATAATCTACTAGAACCGGAAATGACATGTTCAAAACAACTAACTACATTCCAGGGCATACATACAACCAGAGGAAAAATTATATTAAACTTTCACAAACAATCGCAATCATTTTTATTCTGTCCATGACGATCGTGGTGAAACAGGCAGCATGGTGCATTGTCATCGATTTTACAATCAGTCTCAATAAAAACTCGGAAATGACGTTTATTCATTTTACAATAATACGTACCCGGAGTAACAGTAATAGCAACAGCAACTTCTTTATGATTGATGAGTCGGTAAATATTAAGTTAAATGTTCAAAGTTATTACTTCGTAAACACGAAGTTTTCTATTTAATCATGTCCGTTTAATTGACTAAGTTTACTACAAAATTAAATTAGTGACACTAATGATTTTCGTGTGCTGACGTAATTGCTTTGTTAGTTTTAGTCGGAATGGAAATAATTAGTACAAGAGTAGTCGATTCAATTGATTAAATTACGAACAAAAGTAATGCATTATAAGATTATATTGCATTCATATCAAATTAAGTAGACATTAAATTAAGATTATTTAATCTTAATTTTATAAAGCACATCTATTTTTTAGAAGCTCCAAAAAGGGAAATAAGACATGTAGTAGTATGTTGGATCCATATAGTATCATGGTCGGACCATTCGCTTAAATGAATATATGCTATAACTAACTTGAGTCTCATGATAATTTAATAATTTAGAATAATAATATAGAATAATATATCAAACACTTAAAAGTAATCTAAACGATATATTTGAATAAACAATCAGTTCTTATTATTAGTTTGTGTGTGAGCTTGATGAAAACGAAATTTATAGCTAATACAGCAGATTTATCTGAACCGCAAACTGTAATATAAAATGCACGTATCCAAAATTTAAGGAAACTACAATATGCAGGACTCGAATCATCTAAATACGAGTACTCTAAGCGTTGTCGGCATAAAGTGTCTAAAGGTATTAGGCTATAGTAGACCAAGTATCGTCTATTAAAATAGATAAACACGTATTTACGCAAAGTAGTTATTTTTATTAAATTAAATCAAACAATGTCAGTTTTACAGTTCACAATGGTCAGAATTAAAAACACTAAGTATCATTTCTCCCCTTCCGCCGTGTTTACATGTCATCAACCAACTACTCGTGACCATATGGACGTAGTTAAGCAGAAAACGTCCAACCCACAAATTGTTAAAAATGAGTTCTTTACACCAGCGAGCATATAATTTCTTGCTTTATAATATGCAGAAACCGTCCAAGTGAAAACATTACATACTCTTTTAATAATCGTCAAAGTTCTAACCCACAAACTAGGTTAACTGAGATTTTCATTGATAATAAAAAATCCAAGTGGGTTGAATTTTTTCTAAAAAATGTATGTCGATCTAAGTAATCGTGTTAAAAGAGTGGTTAAAACAGGCTAAGTGGGTTGGATCACTTTAACGCTCCATGCGATAACAAAACTACTGTGCATTTTTTTGTGTTAAAAACATCCAAGTGAATTGGATGTTTTCTACTTATAAATTTCGGTATACTTGTTAAAAATAAGAGTATAATCAGAAATCGTCCAAACCACTTGGTATCATTTTACGTTTACTATTTCATTAATATGTTAAAAGTAGTTTGAATCTTCGATTTCGGTCGATAATAAAATTTTATTACGGGAATGTGCCCTATTAATGTTTAAAACGTGCCTTGTGCGTATAAACCCTGGAACTTGGTCGATAAAAATTAATTTATTATAGGTACTCATCTTAAGCATAGTAATCACTTTCCTTTAGTTTTAAGTAAATGTGCCTATGTATTGATAAACATTTCTTTTTATTCAGTTGTGTCTGATTTTTCTGACTGTTCGGGTTTAAAAATACTTATTTAATAATAATTATGTCGAAAAGAAGCAAATACATGTGTGAGCTAGCAAAACTTATGGAAAACCAAACAAATAGTGTAATGTCTAGCGTGGAATTTGATTCAAATATTACCAATGTTGAGGTAAGTCGGAAATTTTTTATTAAAAAATAACTATATGTTGTTTACTGATTATTTTTTCGTGGTTTTCGGCCAGATTGAAGAAATAACACAAAACTCTCTTTTTTTTTACGACGTTTCAATTTATTTTGTTACTAAATCTTAAAAAAAAAATAAAGAAAATAGAAGAAAATAGAGTTTTGTGGTATTTCTTTAATCTGGCCGAAAATCACGAAAAAATAATCAGTTTATAAGACACGGCTTCTAAAAGTTTATGTTGTTTACTAAATTTTTAAAATAAATGCATTTTATACATCATTACATAATTTAAATATATTGTAGAATATGGATGATACCAATGTGACAGAATTCTACCGTCACAGCGAACCATCGTCATCCAATAGTCGTATTCGTGAAATGGTTTTAAACGAGAAAACTGGATGTTTTGAATCAGCTTCTACCATAGATTCTGTTGATGATTATGATGTAAGTATTAAATCTTTGTACCTATACTGTTTAGTAAAATGCTTTATAATGCTATTCGCTATATTATTTCTATTTAATGAAAACTAAACTTTGATGTACCTATTGTTACAATCTAAAAGAAAAAATACAACTTCCTTAGGTACACACAATTTTGTAAACACATATGTATTAATCTTATTATACCAATGTTAAATTGATACCTATTATTATGATCATCAATTATTATTGATTAAAGTAATTATACAATAATGTAAAGCATATGAAAATTATTTTTCGATGAGTACCTATAGTAAACTTTATGAAAAAGATTAATTTGAATGAATTGAATTTGTTTTATTTTTTGGTACCTGGTAATTGATTAAAAGTTAACTTCTTTAATTAAAATAGACGCTTTCTATAATTTTTTGAAATTTTTATTTAAAATATTATCTAATAATACCTACCTTTTTATTCTTACAGAATATGTCAATAAGTGATGTCTTTAGTAGCGGTTCCTCTGATATGTTTATACCATCGTCACATGAAGAGAGTTCCGATAACAATGAAAGTTGTGATGATAATCCATTTTTAGCCAGTACATCAGGTCGTCCAAAGAAGGGTAGAAAAAAGAAATTTGCAATGACGCGAGCAACATCAAAGATTAATAGGAACAAAAATGAATCTTACATTGACTACAAAGGAAAATTGAAAGCTGCTAAAGAATTTCAATATGACTACAATTGTAACTGCCCGATGAAATGTTCTGAGTTGATTTCTACAGAGTCACGAAAACAAGAATTTGATCGTTTTTGGAGTCTTGGGTCTTATAATGCCCAAACTATCTTTATTGCCAATAATATCCACGAAATGCCGAAAAAAAGAATGTATGGAAGAAACACTGAAAGACGTCTGTATTCCAGACAATATTCCTTACTTAATCAGCGTATTTGTAGGCAAATGTTTATCAATAGTCTTAGAATAACTCCGTCAAGAGTAACAACAGCTCTGAGAAAGGTAAACAATCGTGCTCCAATTCTTGATCAAAGAGGTAGAAAACAAGGTGGTTTAAACAAAGTCCCTGAAAATAAAATTCAGGAAATAATCAACCAGATCAATAAACTGCCTAAGTACATATCGCACTACTGTCGTGAAAACACGTCTGCATTATTTTTACCGGCACATCTCTCATTATTAAAGATTTATGATCTATACAAATCTGAAGTTCAAAACCCTGTGAAATTTGGTATTTATAAGAGGATTTTTTACGAAAAATTTAATTTGAGATTTAATGTTCCCAAGAAGGACACATGCCAGGTATGTGATTCATTTAAAATAAAACTAGAAAATGAAACGGATGATCATAAAAAGCAACTTTTACAAATTGAACTCGACACTCATCAGGATTTGGCCCAAAAATCACGAGAAACATTAAAGGCAGATTTAAAACGAGCTAAAGATGAGGATAATGTAGAGTGTTTAACATACGATCTTCAAAAAACTCTACCTTTACCCAAAATTCCAACCAATGTAATATATTATAAGAGGCAAGTTTGCTTGTATAATCTCGGTGTATTTTCAGGCAAACGTAATAAGAGTTATTCCTATGTATGGCTTGAAGGAACTGCTGGAAGAGGAGCTCAGGAGGTTGGTTCTGTATTGTAAAATATTTAGAAAACATAGAAAGTACTGTTGAACATCTTATATTGTGGTCTGATTCTTGTGGAGGCCAGAACCGTAATATTAAAATAACACTCCTCATGGCCAGTCTTCTTCAAACCAGCCATAATATAAAAACTATAACATTTAAATTCCTGATTTCCGGCCATAGTTTTCTACCAAATGATAAAGATTTTGGGGATATAGAATGTCAACTCAAACGTCAAGAACGAATATATACACCTTTAGACTATATAAATATAATAAATTCATGTCGTAAAAAGTCTCCAATAACAGCTACACAAATGAAAAAGGAATGGTTTTTGAGTACCCACCAGCTCGAGAAGGCCACAATAAACAGAAAAGTTGGCACCAATAAAGAAAAAATAAATTGGTTGGAGACAAAACAAATTATATTAACAAAAGAAAATCCTTACCACATCTTTATGAAACCTAGTTATTTTGGCGATGAAAGTGTATGTTTGGATATTGAGCGACGAGGACGATTAAATACAGAGAGCTTTTCGGCGCTGCTTATGCAACTCTGGCCCAATGGTAAACCCCTGTCAGAGGATAAAATTAACGATATTAAAAGCTATTTACATCTAATTCCTTCAGACGCTAAACCGTTTTATGAAAATTTTACAAGTGCTAATGTAGTCGAAGACGTTGATGGATTTAATGTTCCAGTTCTAGATTTTGAGGTAGATACCCACAATAATTAAAACTTTTTTTAAATTTACATTTACATAAGAAAATCATTGTAATTTTGTTTCTTTGGATCATTAAAATTTTTATAAAAATATGACATTATTTATTTATCTGAAAGATTCCAACCCACATAAGTATGTTTTATCGAAATTTTTTTCGGATTTTTGTTTTTTGTTAAAAACGTCCAACCTAAAATTTTCAAAATAACTTCATTGAAACTTACATTTAAAAGAAATTACAAACGAGGTGCCTACGAGATGAATATCATTATCTTAAAATCATTGCCAGGCGAATAAATTATGCATAGTTTAGCTAGGGCACACTAAAATCTTTTAAACTCAATTTCCCAACAATCACTTTTTTTGGGTTGGACGTTTTCTGCTTAACTACGTCCATATAAGGTAATTAGCCGATCGACGTATTAGGAATTCCATCTTAAGCTGACTGGGACATTAGGAAGTTAGTGACTTAAGCTGATCAGCGTATTAGGATGATAGTGTGACTGCATTCGACCATCCTGACATCACGATCGTCCTCGATCGTACAACATCTATTAAAAAAAAAATAATATATTCGTTATTATTAAGAATGCCAATGTATAGAAAGGCTCCATCTTTCTCCAGAATAACACAGTCTAAATCAATTCGTTAATTCGTTTCAGATAGCTACAGCTATCCATACAAGCTCATTTTTAAACATTAAAACATATGACTGTCATTCTTCAGAATGACAATGTCAATAAATTTGTTTCGAATAGCTACGGCTATCCAAACAAACTCATTCAAGACATTAAAATATTTGTGTCATTTTGCAGAACGATGAACTGAATATCCATTCAGGTCATTAAAATGGTTGTCATTTTTCAGAATGACGAACTGAATATCCATTCAGAACATTGGAACATTTATGTGTCATTTTTCAGAATGACGAACTGAAAATCCATTCAGAACATTAAAACATTTATTTGTCATTTTTCAGAATGACGAACTGAAAATCCATTCAGAACATTAAAACATTTATTTGTCATTTTTCAGAATGACGAACTAAAAATCCATTTAGAACATTAAAACATTAATTTGTCATTTTTCAGAATGACGAACTGAATATTCATTCAGAACATTGGAACATTTATGTGTCATTTTTCAGAATGACGAACTGAAAATCCATTTAGAACATTAAAACATTAATTTGTCATTTTTCAGAATGACGAACTGAAAATCCGTTCAGAACATTAAAACATTTATTTGCCATTTTTTAGAATTACGAACTGAAAATCCATTCAGAACATTAAAACATTTATTTGTCATTTTTCAGAATGACGAACTGAAAATCCATTGAGAACATTAAAACATTAATTTGTCATTTTTCAGAATGACGAACTAAAAATCCATTTAGAACATTAAAACATTAATTTGTCATTTTTCAGAATGACGAACTGAATATTCATTCAGAACATTGGAACATTTATGTGTCATTTTTCAGAATGACGAACTGAAAATCCATTCAGAACATTAAAACATTTATTTGTCATTTTTCAGAATGACGAACTGAAAATCCATTCAGAACATTAAAACATTTATTTGTCATTTTTCAGAATGACGAACTAAAAATCCATTTAGAACATTAAAACATTAATTTGTCATTTTTCAGAATGACGAACTGAAAATCCGTTCAGAACATTAAAACATTTATTTGCCATTTTTTAGAATTACGAACTGAAAATCCATTCAGAACATTAAAACATTTATTTGCCATTTTTTAGAATTACGAACTGAAAATCCATTCAGAACATTAAAACATTTATTTGTCATTTTTCAGAATGACGAACTGAAAATCCATTGAGAACATTAAAACATTAATTTGTCATTTTTCAGAATGACGAACTGAAAATCCATTCAGAACATTAAAACATTTATTTGCCATTTTTTAGAATTACGAACTGAAAATCCATTCAGAACATTAAAACATTAATTTGTCATTTTTCAGAATGACGAACTGAAAATCCGTTCAGAACATTAAAACATTTATTTGCCATTTTTTAGAATTACGAACTGAAAATCCATTCAGAACATTAAAACATTTATTTGTCATTTTTCAGAATGACGAACTGAAAATCCATTGAGAACATTAAAACATTAATTTGTCATTTTTCAGAATGACGAACTGAAAATCCATTCAGAACATTAAAACATTTATTTGCCATTTTTTAGAATTACGAACTGAAAATCCATTCAGAACATTAAAACATTTATTTGTCATTTTTCCGAATGACGAATAAAATAAATTTGCTTCAAATAGTCAGAACTACTCAAATAAACCCATTCAGATCATTGAAACACTTTGTTGTCATTTTTCAGAAAGACAATTTATTTATTTTTTTTATTTCCAGCTATTTAAACAAATTCCTTTTAAACAATAGAATATCTTTAGGTCATTCTACAGAATGACCATACTATCATGTATCTAACCTGAATAATTTTAAGATCTTTGAATCTTAAATCGCTTGATGTGTTCTCCACCAACAACTCCTTCATAGGACGCCTTGTTCTTGATGAATATACATCTTCTTTTACACAATATCTATCATTTGGTAGAACCTCAACAATCCTAAATGGCCCTCTATGCTACCTAGCAAAGGTAGTCCCGGACTTCATTACTGTAATGCGGTGGAACGACATCTTGTAAAAACCACATATTTTGCCTTATTGCAATATTCACTTCTTCCAAATACTCTTGTAAATCGTTTGCCAAGAACTGCAAATAATTATCACCATTTAAATTGTTGGGAAGAACTACTCGGCCTATTAATTCCTGCCCAATATTAACTTTGAAAGTCCTTTGGTAATGAGTCGTTTTTTTGCAGTGAGGATTTTCGTCGGCCCAAATGTGCTCCTTATGATGGTTTGTTATTCCATTTCTACTGAAGGTAGCCTCGTCAGTAAACAAAATATTTCTAATAAAATTAACATTTCGAGTATTTTTCATTAACAACCCAATCCTTTTAGGATAATCTTCAACCAATAATTCTTGAACCGTTGTTAAGTGATAGGGTTTAAGCAGCTGATCCTTCAAACGCCTCCAAACCCTTACGCGGGGAACATTTAGTTGAGCAGCTTGTAACGTTACAACGAACATTTATTGGACGTCAATCCATGACGTGCCAACAAATATTCATTGGGTGCCAATTTGTAACCCTTCGAGGCTCAATTTGTAACATCCCAACGTTGAGCTGCTGTTGTCAACCTGTAACCGCAAACCTTAGTTTGCTGTTACAACCTGACTAACATCACTAACAACGTTGGAGTGACAAATCGTTTCCCGTTGGGACCAATTTTTAACGTCATAACCCCTAATGTATCAATTACAAAATTGCTACATTAGACGTTATACGAAACACTCCCTGTTTGTTTGTCACCAAATCCTAAGTTTTATCCTGGTCTTTTCTGCTCTGGTTGTTAGCAAGCCATGTTGTCAGTTTTGGATTTTCTTGTCCCGGAGTCAACTCTCCTATTTTAATGACGGTTTCATTCTCAGGCCGGTTGGTCTTCTGGATGTCAATAGAATTTGACCCGCACCTGAGAAATGTATCCCGGAGGTTGACTCCAAATCTGGAGACGACAGAACAATTGGTTATTCTACTCTAAGAGAAGTCATGAAGAAAATCGACATTTTTAGAAAATAGAAGTCTTTATATCGACTTTTGTATCGAACGGGAAGGAGAAATATGTCGACAGAGAATAAAGATGGGACCTCTCGTTCCAAAGTAGCAGAAATAGAGATGAAAATAAAATTCACTCTTTAGAAACTTGAGTAAAAGATAAAAATGATGATTATTAAGAAAATAGGAAAGGTAGATACTAAAATATATATATATATATATATATATATATATATATATATATTTATATATATATATTATATATATATATATATATATATATATAAAGAAGATAGATTTGGACGCCAACTGGTTTTTATACCAAATACCAGTAAAAATGAAAAGAGAATAATGAATCAATTAAGTAACGACATAATTCTGATATAATATATATCCGAGAAAATATATAGAAAAATAAGAGATACAATGGAGGATATAGAAGAATATGAATTATGACAGAAGATACGGAAATTGGAGAATAGAATTAACGGAATATATTAACATAAGAAAGAAAGCAGGCAATATAGCAGTTATAACGCTACAAGCTATTACTGACTTCTTCAATGATTTTTAAAATGTCTTTAAGATTTGAATCCATTATTGGACGACCACTATTGCCAGAAACTTGCGGTTGGAATGTATCCGTTTCCGGTAAACGACGATTAATGGTCAGAAATAATCGTCTATCGGGTGTATTTCGATTGGGATATTTTACTGCATAACGCCTTGCGGCTTCTGCACTATTTCCTTGACATTCACCTACGATATTCCCGATAGTTTATTGAAATCATAATTTAATCTGATCCAACTTACCCAAATTTAAATGCATTCTGCTATTTCCTGAAATGTGTAGGGCACTGTAATATCAAAATTTTTAATATTAATCTTATTCAAATTATTGACTATTATTGATGGAACTGTTTGGAATTATCGAGTCCGTAGAAACTAATTGTAATTTTATGACCAACTAGGAAAAAACTAGTTTTTCGAAAAAGAGATAGGAGGCAAAACGTGTCCATTTTTATTACAAAATGTCAAGTAGTTTAGGAGATAATGCAAAAAACAATTTTAATTTTGTAACTTCAAAGGGCTGTAAATTTTCTTGTGTATACCTTTATACTAAGATACGTTGGATTCAATCAATTTATGTTTGTCCCCGGAATTTAAAGTACGTTGCTTCATTGTTATCTAATAGTATGTATATTTTTAACCTTATCTAAAACCCCCTCTGTGGCTCAGTGGTAAGAGCGCCTGCCTTTAAACCTAAAGGTCGTGAGTTCGAATCCCACCTGGGTGGAAATTTTCGTTTATTAAAAAAATTAATAAATGAAAATAATTTCTATCCTTGTGTGATCGGTACACACCGGAGGGACCGCAGACGTTCGGATACAATTAGCGTCTCTTAGCAAAGACAATGACGTCGACTTTGCTAAGTATCAAGACAATTACTCTACACACACATACACACACACACACACACACACACACACACACACACACACACACACACACACTACACCTCAAATTGTAAGATTGGCGAATGGATTTAGTGTCCGCAGTCATTTAAACACAAACAAACAACAACAAACCTTATCTAAAAAAATTTAAAATAAAATTACGTATTATACTAATCCTACTTTTCAGTAACCCAGTACGTTCAAAAAATATGCTGCGCGACTTTTGCATAAATCGTCGATAGCCACGTTTAATCACTTACTGTAAGAATTTTAGGGGTAGCAGGAACTTTTTCAGTTAGAGATAGAATATAACGCAAAAGAGATAAAAGGAGAGATCGGCCTGGTCTTTAAAATCCTATTTAGATAAGGGGGACGATAATGAAGGAAATGAAAGGCCGTGAATATTTAAATTGGGAAAATGACTGTTCACAGGGTGTTTGTAGATTAACCGCTTGAAAGTTTGAATATAACACAATTAGAAGCAATTGATTTGATTTGGGACAAAATATAATGTACAATAATGCATTGTATTGTTATATATGTAAGTTGAAGTGTGACAGGGAACAGATACCGTCAACCAGCTGAATTGAAGCGTACATATTTTTTTAGACCATGCAACATAGAGTACGCATGTAGCTCTAGGAAATAATAGAGTTGTTGAAATAATATCGTATATAATGAGATATAGATTGCAACACAAATGTTATTATTCTCATTGTTTGGTATATTTCTCTATTTCTATCATAGAAAAATAATAGGTTTCTTCAATTCGTAATAAAAGTAAGAGCAAAAATTTTTACTGAACATATGTTAGATAAAAGCCGTAAGGTGTTATTAAAAACATGTGAATAAAAATGTATGTTACCAAGCATACTGTTGAAATAATTCTAAAAATTTGCAAGCTTTACGTATGCTACCTGTGTTTGATAGAGAGCATAGATCTCCAGCAGGCTGACAATATACCGATATCCTACTCCTCGTACAAAGTTGTCTAAGTCATTTTCATTTTTTCCGTATGCTTTTTAACCACGCTTCGTTAGCACATCCAACATATTTCTCATTACATCATTCATACAACACAAAGTCACATTTTTAAAGTAATATTAAATAATTCTCCATTTATTACATTTTTTCCGTAGAAAAATATCAAAAGATAGTGTTGAGTAATTCGGCCTGGTGAAAAGTAGGGTAATATGGCTGCGGCCATATTTCTCTTCCTGTGCTCTTATTACTCTACAATATACATTTTGCTCTCTGTATTGACATGATTTCTTTTGTTACTTCTTATGGTGCCCCATCCAATTAGTGGATGTTGGCGACAATTTTGGCCTCTCGATCTTGTGTGGCTCTAAAAAGTGCATGGGCATCGAGATTTGTCCAATCCCTTATGTTTTTAAGCCATGAGTATTTCTTTCTTCCGATGACTCGTTTTCCTTCTATCTTCCCTTTCATAATAAGCTTTAAGAACTGGTACTTGGAATTTTGAAAAATAACCCAGATAAGCAGTTTTTCTTCTTTTTATTATTGGCAGCAATTCTCGTTCTCTGCCCATTCTATTTAATACTTCGACATTTGTTGTGTGATCTGTCCAGGGAATTTTAAGTAGTCTTCTAAATACCCACACTTCAAAGGCCTCTAATCGGTTCATCACATTGGCCTTTATGGTCCAGGTTTCTACACCATATACCAGTTTGGAGTAAATGTAACATTTTACAAAGCGATATCGAAGCATTACGTTGAGGCTGCTGTTGCTTAGCAAGGTTCTCATATTAGTAAATGCTGTTCTGGCTTGCTCAATCCTGCTACGTATCTCTATGTCTGGATCTAGATCTTTCGTTATCCAACTACCGAGATATCTGAACTTGGGGACCTTTTGGATGTTCTTGTTGTTTACTCTTATATTCAATTGCATATTTCGTGTTCTACTACTCACCATTACCTTCGTCTTGTCTATATTAGTCTTGAAGCCCACTCGTTCTCCTTCAGTGTTTATTCAATCTATAGTCGTTGTAGCGCTTCTTGGCTATAAGCTATTATGACTGTATCATCAGCATAGCGAAGATTACTAATAGTCTGTCCGTTGATTTTGATTCCACCTTCAGTGTCACTTAAGACTCTATCGAAAATCGTTTTAAAGTAAAGATTAAAAAGGAGGGGTGACGGAACACAACCCTGTCGTATACCTTTTTCGATTGAGAAACATGATGTAGATTCCAGTCCTACTCTCACAGATGCCACTTGATTCATATAAAGGTTCTTTATGATTTTAAGGTCATTCTCATCTATCGAACGTTCCTGGAGCAATCTTATTAATTGTGAATGATTAACACAATCGAATGCTTTCTGGTAATCTATAAAGCGTAGGAAGACATCTTTTTGCTGATCTCTGCATTTCTGAAGTAGGACAGTTAGTTGGACAGTAGGACACATCTGTTGTATATTCTTGTGTGAATTATCTTTAAGAAAAGTTTTAGGACCTGACTCAACAAGCTGATCATTCGGAATTGGTCTCAGCTATTAGCGTTTGGCTTTTTTGGGATTGGTATAAAGGTTGATTGAAGCCAGTCCTGTGGTATTTGACCGGACCCATAAATGTCATTAAAAAGATCTACCAAGGTGTCTAAATTGTCTTCACTCAACATTGTTAGAACCTCTATGTATATGTCGTCTGAGCCTGGTGCTTTTCCCAATTTGCTCTGTTTGATTGCCCTTACAACTTCTGACCTCAATATTTTGGGGGAGGGTTCACTTTTATACTCACTTTCAGAGTTTCTTCTAGTTGTGTCTACGTATAGTTGCTGTGTGTAGTTTCTCCAATGTTGAAGTAGATCTTTGGGATCAGTAATTAATTGATTGTTCTTCACAATACTGTTAAAACTGCAAGGTTTTGTAAGACCTGTTACTTCTTTAATAAGTTTATGTATATAAAGTAGTCATGTTTTTCTTCCAATTCCTCCATTTCTACACACCTGTCTAGCAGCCACTGTTCTCTAGCTTTGCGACACTCTTTTCGTATTCAGTCGGTTAATCTTCTGATGTTTGGTTCGGTCTTTCTTTTTAAATGATCTGCGGTCGTCCATCATTGATAATATTTCGTCAGTCATCCAATTCTTCTTTTTGTACTTTTGGGAAGTGATCAGGGACTTGGTGGTGGTTACGATAGCTGTTTTAATACAATTCCATTTGTCTTCTACACTGGCCGGTTGTTTAGATCTTGTCTTTTGTTACAGCTATCAAAAATGCCCCAGTATCAGTGCAAGCAAATAAAATTTGTCAGCGGCTTTAAGAGCGATAAAAAAAGGAACCGCTGTGCCGACAAAACAGCAAGCCATACATATCACATCTCAAGGAGGATACTTAGATGATAGTTAGAAGAAGGAAAGCAAGTAAAACTTTTTCTAGGGTGAAACACTATACTTACAAATGCCCAATAAGTAGAATTAGTTCAACGTATTATTCGTCTTTCGAAAATTGGTTATTCACTTACTCCAAGGGTCCTTCGTAAGTTTATATATCGCTTTACAGAACTCAATCAAATCCAAAATTTTATTAAAAAAAATGGAAAGGAATTTCTGTTCGTTATTTCTACGTGGTTTAATGAAGCGCAATCCTCAAATCAGGCATAGGAAAGCACAAAAGTTAAATCCGGTCAGGACACAAAAGCTTAATAAACAAATTAATTTGACTGAGCTAAAAGGTATTGATTAACCGAAAAATATATATAGTACAGACGGGAAAGTTTGCAGATTAAAACTTTACCATTAACACAAAGTTTTAGCGTAAAGAGGAACATGTTCTCATAAACGAACATGGAGAAAATGTCACCTTTGTTTCTTATAATAATGCCCTTTGTACAACAATCCAATGGTGCTTCTTAGGAGTAAACGTAGGAAACTAGAATTGTTTGAATTGATTTGACAAATTATGCAAGGAAGACAGATTGGCAGATATGAGACTATGCAGTATGCATTATTTATGTCCACGATAAGTACAAGGGTCTCACAGCCAAATAGAAAATTGATATATTATTATGCCCTGATTGTGAAAAAATATATATATATTTTAAATTTGTGTACTGTATTTGATAAAACTGTTAAACATTTAAAAACTGTTTTATTTTATTACGTGTTAAGTTACATAGTTAGGTATAAAATTCACTTACTTAGTGTAGCCATATTGTCGACAAAATGTTGGTAATATGGTCAACAGCAAAATTTTTTTAAATCTCTGAGAAGTTTTCCAGTTTGACAGTTTTCCTTGAATATCAGGAAAAAGGAAAACTAACCTGACGTGACAATGGTAAGTGTAACGTTGCCGAAACGTCGTCAGAACAATGATTTTTCTACAAACCAAAACTATTTAAAGCATACCAGAACTATACACTTTATAGTAGGCTATATCAAGAAGGAATTAAATAATTTTCTCCATGGATATATAATGTCCAACTGTACTGAAATTATAGAATAGCTACTAATTACAGACCACTATTGTTGTCTTGGCAGCGCAAGGTTTAATAGCAAATCCAAAGGTATTAGGTAGTACAGGTTAAGATCGTTTGATTAGCGTATTACGTTTATAATAGCTTCATTAATTAATACAATACACATACAATTATTAGCTAACGCTAACGCTTTGAATAGTAATGTCAATCGGATGTTTGATGTACATATATATTTACTCAAGGAAAACAAAATCAGATAAGCATATATATCGCTTTATCAAAAGCGAGTACTTTATTTACAAACAACTTCTTTTTTTTATTTTGAATATAAGTTTTTTTTTAGATTTGGCAAACTAGATTGCTACAATACATTTATAATCCGTTCAAAAATTGTTGAGAGCACGAAATGTGCCTCGAAGTCATAAAACGGTCGTAAAATATGTATCATCATAGGCGTTTCTGAGGTGTTTATTCATTAAAATTAATGCGTTTTACATTTATTTTCCTTTCCAAAATGTTTATCAATATTAATAATATTTTAATACTAATCTATCTAGCAAAAAACAATTAAAACTTTCACGCCTAATGTTGGTTATTATATTATATTAATAAAAATAAGAATTTAACCATTAACAATTTTGTAAATAAGAATACCTTATCTCTTTGGATATTTTAATACTAATCTTCGCGTTTTATCACTTTACTAGAAAACCCGGAATTCATATCCGAATGTACTTCTCGTTGCAAGATAATTAAATGGAATTCCCCAGATTTTTAATTATATAATGGGTATAAAGCTGCCTGCTTTGGCCACGTGCCTCGTCTGTTCAGTTTATATTCAAAACTTAACTTGAAAGGGTGAAGTTATTACGAACGAAAACAATTTTTTTGTTTAGTACGTTTTTTATCGCATGTAATTTACGGCTCGTCGGTCTATCTGCGTCTACGGCAGTAATGAGCGTCTCGAATATTTATTTTGCGAATTATATGCAGTGCGTGAGTGATTTTTTATTCCATATACCTACGAACATATACGTACCTTTTGCTCGTGCTCGTTTTGTTGGATTGTTTGTGATGGCTTCACCATCAACATCATCAAGTTTTACACCGGTACTGTTGCGTACAGTCAGTAAGTGTGTCTATTCACCAAGAGAGAAGACTATTGTCCTGAATGTTCACGATGCTCTGGTTTCTCAGAATCCCATTAACACTGTTTGCAACATAGTCGAAAGTTGTGCCAACATGACTAGCATAGGGGAGTCAACTATATATAGGTTCCTATCAGAAAGAAAAAACACGGTATAGCTAACCCAAACACTAACGAATACTTAAAGAGATGGAAAAAGTCTATTGAAATTGATGAATTTGCCAAAAATGGTATTCGAAGGAAAATTCATGGATTTTTTTCAAAAAAGAAATTCCAAACCTAAACAAAATTTTACTAGAAATTAGAGACGACCCAGATTTGCCTCATACCGGACAAACTAAATTGTGGCAAGTTTTAAAAGAATTAAATTTCCGGTGAGAGAAATCAGACCGAAAATCACTTTTGATTGACCGGGAAGAGATAATATGTTTAAGAAAAAATTATCTAAGATCCATACGAAAATTCCAGGCTTAAGGAAGGCCAATTTTCTACCAGGATGAAACGTATGTAAACACAGGTCATACCCTAAAAAAAATTTGGTCAGATAAAAATATATTAAGCTCCAGGCAAGCCTTTATGGATGGTTGGTCTACTGGTATCTCCCCACCTTCTGGTAAAGGCAGTAGAGTAATAATTTCTCACATTGGCAGTAAAAAAAGATTTGTTAAGCATGGTTTGTTGGAATTTCAGTCCAAAAGCGCAAAAGACTATCACGAGGAGATGACAGCTGATGTTTTCGAAGAGTATTTTGAGCAGATGATTAAACTTCTTCTTCTTATTCGGGTTCCTTCTCCTAGCGGAGGTTGGAAATCATCATCGCTATTTTAACTTTGTTTGAACACATACCACCAAATTCAATTATAGTATTAGATAATGCATCTTTTCATTCCCGACTTGTAGAAAGACTTGTAGAATGACTGCGTGGAAGAAATAGGATATTCTTGACTGGCTGCGGAATACATTTTTGCCTTACGAAGATGGAATGGTAAAAGCAGACGGTATTTAGGAGGATGAGGACTTATGGATAAAAGTGAACAATTAGAAAAACAGATTACTAATTTAAGAACTTATTTTCAGGTGCAGGCGGAGACATCTACTCTTCATCGCGCCATTTGTGCAGTAGATGACACAACACCAATCAAACTGAGAGAACAAGAAATGCGCATAGACTATCTTACTAAGAACGAAAAGATGCGCATCTGGATGGGTAAACCTCTGCACGGGCGACATCCGAATGAAGTCTCCCATACCTCCCATCTCCCAAACTGTAGCACATAATAGACCAGACATCGTGCTAGTTAATAAACTAACAAGACAAACAACTCTAATCGATGTGGCGATACCTTACAACACTAATCTGCGTGTTAAGTACAACGAAAAGATCGCCAGGTACAGATATCTGGAAATACAAATAAGGAGGCAATAGAGAATGTAAAGTACCCAGACGATACCTATTATTCTTTCTATCACTGGAGTCATTCCGAAGAACCTCCTAGAAAACATAAAAAAGCTGGTTTAAATGAACATCTATATAAGATCATGCAGAAAGCTGTGCTACTTTCGACGTCCAGATGGGTACTAAAATTTTTGGGAGACACACCGACGTACCAAGTCACCCAGCATTCGATAACGCGGAAAGAGTCCCACCAGAGCTCAATTCTTTTGATACCGTAGGTATCTGGGTTGAGTGAATTTTCCCCTTTGAGGGAGTGTGAGCCGTATGGCTAAATCTGGGATAATAATGAAGTATTATTTCTTAAATTTGTAGCATTTTAAAATTCTTTGGTATATATTGAGATCCCCTCGTATATCTTAAAACACCGAAGAATTATTTCAATTCTTTTTGCATCGCCGAAGACATTTTACAGTATGTTAATATATCACAGACGTATATTCTTTGGTATTTTCTTTGATCGTTTTCCGCTTAATATTGGGTTTCAAATAAACATCCAGTTAGATCGCTGAGAAGATTATGCTGGGCAGCGAATGATTTTTAATAATTACAGCACTCTCACTGAGGTCGCTGTCAGCGGCAGTTGGCTTCAGTATTAGTCTAAATTTTACGTAAAATTTGAAATGTTTTGTGTTTTTTTACCTCTTTGAATGGAAAATGTATAGCAGTGTTAAGATATATGTATAGTTACAATGTAAGTGAGGTTTAAAAGACTGCTCATGGAGAGCAGACGTCAGTGTGTGTAGTTTGAAAAAGCCAGCAAAATTTGTTGGAAAAAGTGATATCTATATGATATATGGTATTGATAAGACGGCGTTTTCTTCAACAAATTTGAAAGATACCCACATGTTCCATTGTTGAGTTTTTAAGGAGACGAGTTTCCAATGTTTGTGTCCAGTGCTAACTTTTAGTCTCATTTTTCGCAATTTAGAGATAAATTTGTTCGTGTGGCGGTGAATCTAACTCCAGATCTAACCCCAGAAATTCTAAAGTCCAGTGAAGTCCAGTTACAACCTCAGAAATCTGAACTAAAGAAATTTTAGTGAAATCTAGGTAACTCTTTTGTGTTGACTTTTAAAGATTTTAAAGATTTAGTATAGCTTGGTTTTCGTAAAAAAAATTGTTTGGCTGAATTGATGCGTTTTCAAGCACTTTTTCAGACGTTTTTGATCACAAACTATATTTTGTGTAATTCTACTTGAAATACTGTTGCACTGTTTTCAAAGGCTATAGATAGTTTAGTCTAGCATTAAATGCTATCACCACTCCTTCAGATATTTTTTATCTAAAACACCAACAAAAACTACCACATTGGCTAGAATACAAAATGGATATAAAATGCCATTAACTAAAACGGAAATAATAAATTACTTTATCTAGATTCCCATTAAATAAAGTGTAATAAACATTTTAATGAACAATATAGAAATTGATAACTTAAAAATTTACAAATATTCAAATGACCAAGTAGAATTGGTTAAAGAGCGATTGGCATTCACATTTAAGTATTGCATACTTATAAAATATTTTTTCTAATCGTAACTACATTTTTTTATCGCACATATATAACAGCATTAAAACTTATTTAATAAAACTCAAAAAACTTAGTTATAAAAACTGATTGCTCTATTAGACATAGTGTTATTAAATTTCAAAGTTAAAATTGCGTTTTCATCACCAAAAGGGTTAGTTAAATAAGTTGAATTATTTTCCACAAGCACGTTTTGTATTTTACGATCAGGGGAATATTATAGAGAACGTGATAGCGTGTATATTTTCATAGTAAAGTGATTTGTGAATGTATTTATTACCACTATTATTTCTAATTAGTATCTAAATATTTGGAAATTGTAGTTTTAATGCATTTTATAGAGGGTGGCATATTATTTACTACAAATCAGGAATGCATGCTTCTCTCTAAAATCAGTCTTCGTTCACATTACTTATCTCTCTATCAGCTATTTATTTTTATATATCCCTCTATTACTATATGGCTTAGCACTATCTTATTTAAATGACAAAAAATGGTCACCACTAAGTATCAGTTAACTACATAGAGTAACTGTAATTCATTTGGTATATAGTGGAGTATTATGCACTTAAAAGCATGAATGTCATATTACCTAAAAGCCGTAAGCTTTTTTCATATCTATTATCAAACCGTATTCAGACGGTTTGTCACAAATAATTTAAAAAGTATTTTATCGAAAAAAATATGCTTAGCAAAAATGTAGCTTATAAAAAAACAAAATACACGGTGTAAAGTCTGTAGACCCAGTCAGTGGCGCACCCAGGGGGGGGGTTTGGGCGTTAAAACCCTAGGACCCTATTTCGACACTGTTATTTACATATTTTAAGGACTTAAAATGGTGGAGGTAGCATAAAAAAATTTCGAACCAAACCCCCCCCCCCCCACCCCAGAGGGAAATTCTAGGTGCGCTACTGGACCCAGTAAAAGCAAAGTTGTAGCTAATGAAAAGTAGGTTCTTATTTGTTAAATTCCAAATCAAATATTTCAACGTCAAATAATCAAAAATTAAAGCACTTTTCGGGTAAAACTCGTAAAAATTGTTTAAAGTATTTAAAAAAAAAAGCTTGATTTTAGTTTTTTTAAAGAGTTTCTGGCGTCAAAACTAAGCGAGTTATATATTTTTTATATGATCTGTAAGTTTGACTGGTCCAAAAAGCTTATTTTTGAAAAAATTTGATTTTAAAGTAAAAAATTTTTAGAAACTGAAAAAAATGCTTTATTTTTAAAAAACTTTTATTTATTTTTATTTAATTTTAATTAGTTTATTTTATTTAATTTATATTTTTTTTTGTTTTTTTTTTTACAGGACAAAAATTAGTTAGGATGTGGCTATTCAAGTTTGCATACACTCGTGATTAGTGACTCGTTCAAGCCTTTTTAACTACAACCTTTTCGAAAATAAGGGTTTAAAAACAATATAAATGATTTTATTGTCTATAAAAAAAACCTATAAAATGGTTAACTTAAAAGCTAACCGAAATATAAGTAAAAAAACAATCACATATTTTGGAGATATTCGAAGTATTCGGAGATATCCGAACGCTTCCAATGGAGCATTGTTGTACACATCATCGTCATCATCATAAACTAGCCTCTAATGTCCACTGCTGAACATAGGCCTCTCGCATGTTTTTCCACTTAGTCCGATTTTGCACCATCTAAATCCAATTTGTAGTCACTCTTTTTATGTCATCTGTCGATCTCGTTGGGGATAGGCCTCTATTTCTTTTAGCTTGTATTCGGGGTTTCCATTCCAAATGCTTTTTGTCCACCGGTCAGCAACTGATCTTGCTACATATACTTCCCAGTTCCACTTTAGTGTTGTTATTCTTTCAATAACGTCTGCTACTCCTGATCTTTTGCGTATAGTAGCATTGGGTATTCTATTGCGTAGAGAAATTCCTAACATCATTCTCTCCATTGCCCCTTACGCAACTTGTAGTTTACTCACTGTTGTTCTTGTCAGTGTTAGGGTTTCTGCGCCGTAGATCATCACTGACAAAATACACTGATTAAATTCTTTTCTTTTCAGACACATTGGAATCTTAGACCTAAAAATATCTTTTATCTTTCCAAATGCAGCCCAAGCGAGGTTTTTGTTCTTTTCAGCTTGATTGTTTGGTTGTGTCGACTTATTCTGATCTCATGGCGTAAGTATTTATAGGAATTAACTGGCTCAATATCTTTATCTTCTACTGAGATGTTTTTGTTGTGGACTAAATTTGTCATAAATTGTGTTTTTGAAAAATTTATTTTAACACCAACTCTTTTTGTGGTAGTATGGAGTTTTTGGAGCATTACATATGCCTGATCAAAGCTGTCTGCAATAAGAACGATATCATCTTCAAAGTTAAGGTTATTTAAAAGGTTATTTAAAGGTTGTACACATAACGTGCTTTTAAAGCGAAACATACTTTCACGCATCCTTACAAACTAATAAGGGTTGTTTTTTAAGTTGAAATAAAGTAAATTTATAACATTTTCATTTAAAAATTTATTGTATTTATAGTTTCAATAAAAAAAAATACGTCTGTTCGAATTTCTTCGCAAGGGGTGGTTTTTATAAGGAAGATAATTTCAATTTGCTTGAATTTACCGTTATATGTTTTATTTCCAATAGGGGTAGTTTTCACACCTAAAACATAAAAAGCAACCAAGTCCAATTTTAAAGTGTAGGGTAAGTATAACCTACATCCACATAACTGTTACAAAATCTTAAATTATATTGTTTAATATTAATTGACATTCATTCACTTTACTAAAAGATCATTTGAATTAACTATCCGGTTTAATTTACAATAATACGATATTTTTTTAATAGGGGTAGTTTTTACCCCTAAGAAAGCAATTAACGGCACAAGTCCAAAAGTGAAGTGAAGGCTAAGTAAAGCCTATATCCAAATTTCCATGCAGTTCGGCGATGACACGAAAAATTACACGGTATCAACGTATTTCACGTTTATTTACTGGCCTAATAACCTACAAGGTGAATATTTAAAAGGACTTATTTTAAATGGGAGGAAAGGGTAGCTAACCAACTTTTGCCGACGACATAGTATTTATCATGCAAGGTCAAGACGAGCTTGCGTTAGTAGCAAATTAGAGTTAAAAAGAATAATATGAACTATAATTAACTTATACAAAACAAAAATAATTTTATATCTTGAGCTGTGCCCTTCACAACGAATATAACTATGAACAGGAGATTAGTCGACGTATTCAGATCGGTAAAACGGCTATATCTTTCCCAAAAGAACATATGAGTAAACAGAAACAAAATAAAAAATAATAAGATCAATATCCAATTACCCAGACCAATAACAATACTATCAAAACAATCATAGAACAGCAGATTGGAGAAGAACTGGCGCATTTGAGATTTTCTGGAAAAGACTGCTTTAAATACAATGGACAGCTTGAAGTATAAACAAACACATTAGTTTTTAAGGAGATTTATTTTTTCTTCTTCTGGTTCCTATCCGTTTCGGATGTTGGAAATCATATTGGCAATCATAACCTTGCTCGCTGCGGCTCGAAACAGCTCCGTTGAGGTTTTCTTAAACCATGTTCTTAAATTCCGCAGCCATGATATTCTCCTTCTACCGGGTCATCGCTTACCTTTGACTTTACCTTGCAATATAGACTGTAGGAGATTTACAGTTTACAGCATTTTCTTAGCTTCATACTAGTATGCATACCAACCTTTTTTTATTATATCAGTAGTGCTGACAATACAAAACGGCTAATGGCCAGGGAAAACCAAAACAAAAGACAGTTCATTACATTTACAGGCCGAACATCAACCAACTAGATTGATACAATGGAGAACCTAATGAATACAAATTTTTGAATGCACTACGAGTAGCCCAGAATAGTGAACGATTAACCAGAGCGAAAAGTGCATTAAAATTCCTGGATTGCCATTAACATTCATAATTAGTTCAATTTTTTCTTCATTACTAAAGTTCAACAACAGATTTGACAAATTCACTATAAATACATCCTGTAGATCCTTTTAATTTAAGTTTAGATCAATTTAAAACCATGGATTATAGTAAAATGTATAATTATTTCTATGTATTGTATTTTAGAGTGTAGTTATAAGATAAATTAGATTAAAAAATATAATGTTATTATAATGCTAGAATGGAGTGATCCCGTCTATTTAATAAATAAAAATAAAAGAATATGGTTTTTAATGTATTCTAAACTTATGTATTTTACCAGTTTGAACTTTTTTGTTTCGTTTATTTGTGGAAGCTGATGTTTGAGCATAACAATTCAAAGTAACTACTATATTCTGTGGAAGTTAAAAACAATGACTGTTTTATTTTTATGTTATATCATGCAATATGGTTTTCGAATATTGCATTGCTGCTGTATAGTTTGTGGAAATATTCGTTGATTTTTGCTGTCGTTATTTTGTCGTGTTTGCTGTTGCTACTTTCATTGTTACCAATTAACCACAACAGTTTTGGTAGTTAAATTAGGTAATGGTTAAAAAAGTTGAAAAGTGGGGCTAATCAAATTTTTCATAGCAACAATTTTAAGTTACAAATTTATCAAGTTAATCAAGAAAAATTCAAAATGAATTACAAATATATAGTTTTAATTTAATGTTTAATAATGGTTTATTTGAAAGAATATTTATAAATCCTACTAGAATAGAACAGAAAAATGTGGTTTGTCGAAATGAGCACCTTTTAAATTTTTCTGTATATCTTGTGCATATTTTGTAATTATTTACTGCATATGTATGCACATATTTCATCAAAATTTATCGCATATAAATTCGCTCCCTAACAATAACACAACAAAAATTACAATCTAATCTTTGAAAATTTTAACAATCTAAATTTGTCATTATAAGATGTAGGCAGAACTTTTTATTCATTTGGTTTGGTTAAGTAATGTATTTTTTCTACTTTCTTACTAGTAAATTGTATATTACCTACTATTTGGATGCTAAGTAAATGCATCATAACAGATACTGACACGTAATGACTAGCACGTAATAAAAAAAATTACGCTTCAGTTTTATAAAAATGTGTAATATCACATAAGCCTCGTAAGTCAGTTGGTCGAGTTACCATGGAAACGAATGAACAGACGTTATTTTGACAGATTAAAAATTATTAATCTGTCAGTGTAAATATAGTGGTAATTTAATTTTTATTTTTATAAACGAAAATAATCGTAGAAAAAGTATAGTACACAACTTGAGTTGTAAGCTTATTACATGCTTGTAAAATTACTGCGCTCGCCGCTACGCGGCTCGCGCGCAACTTTTTTACTCGCATGTAATAAGCTTCTTACAACTCTCGTTATGTAATATACTATTAATTTTTTTTTCTATTTAAAAATAAGAATAACAATGTTTGTATTTTTAAAATATTGTTTGATAAATTAATAACCATATAAGTTATGGCTGGGTTATTTAAATAAGTTATTCTATTTTTATCTCTTATTTTAAATACTTGTTCTACTCCAGTATTGAACCACCCGGTGTCTTAATATATAATGTAACGGCTCAAGCAACGATAGGGTCTTAATAGGTCATAATGATAAATGTTGAGTTTGTGGTTGTAATCAGGATACTATGGGTGCTGCAGAGAATTGTTAATTACAGTGTGAAATATTAATGAGTTAGAGAAGTTAAATATATCAGATTAACTTGTTTTGATTGAAAAAATTGCAGCAAAAATTAAATATTGTAAATAAAATTATACATATATTAGCAAACTACTCCCGGAACATTAGCACGAAGCGAACTGAGGCTAAAATATAACTTGTGGTTTTGATACTGGGTGTTAATAAAATTAATTGGTTCCGATTTTGTATATGTATATGAATATGAATTTAAAACACGGTATTAACAGCGTACCTTTAAATTTGACCAATATACAGTGCCTAAACTTATAGCCTGATAAATGTAATAATTTGGGTATATTAACCCATCAATCCCCAACGTTTCGTAAACGAAACATTATTTTCTTAATTTTTTTTAATGTTTCAGAGTGAAAAAATCAACTTTTTGCCTACTAAATGTCATTCCGAAAAGAATGTTGTCGGCTTTAGTATAAAAATTTAGTGTTCCAACCTTAACACTTATTTTCTACATGTATTAGAATTTTGTCTAATTTACTAAAATAATTACGTACATTTTGTCTGGACTAAAAATATAATTTAAAAATAGAAATTGATAATACAATTTTTAGAAATATAATCAGTTCAGTGCCTTTTTTATTAATATCATATAATATATATATATATATATATATATATATATATATATATATATATATATATATATATATATGCAATCGTTTTTTAGTTTCGTTTTAATAACGTATTTTACGTATTGTTTCGCATACGAAACGTTGGGATTACACGAGAATATGCAGTTTGGCAACGGTGGGATCGAAGAGTGATGCAACTGTTTTGGTTTTGTACACAGAATTAGTTAGACAGTCTTGCCCTTGCGGTTGCGAGTGTCAGCGAATTCTTTTGTGGTATTGTGTTCTATTATTTTATTATTATTACTTATATTATATCGTCTTACTTGAAGACAAAAAGTGTTAGTTTTTTATGACTGACCAAATATAAAAGTCAAGTAAGTATTGGCAATAATAAAATAACAAAATGTTATTGTGCAAATCAACATTAAAATTTTTTTAGATAATGTCCTGGAAAAGTCGAAGACCATTATCAACCGCCGAGCTCTTGGCGTTATTGGAGGAGGATGACGATTTACAACAAGCACACAGTATCGACGCTGTGTATATTCCATTACCCGTTGACGACCTTACAGACGAAGAAGAAGTTGAAGATGAGATATGTGAGAATAATATGAATTTACCAGACGTAGCTGGCACTTACGAAGTTCATGCGAAGTTTCCAGAAGAAGAGGAAAATGAAGCTATACCATCAACGTCCAAAAAAGTAAAAATTTCTACGAAAACAAAAAAAGTTATTCTACAATGGATAAAAGAACATTCTACTTATAAAACTTCGCCAAAAGACGAAGAACATATTAGATTGGAGGAAATTGAAAATAAATTTGCTGGAAAATCACCTTTCGAAGTTTTTTCTTTGTACTTCAGCGACGATGTCTGGGAAAAAATTGTTTATTACTCAAAATAATATGCAAATGATCACAACCGACATTCTTTTGAACTCAACAAGGTTAGTCTAAAACGATTTATTGGAATACTGATTTTTTCTGGATACCATACTTTGCCAGCTACAAAAATGTATTGGTCAAAAGATGAAGACAAAGGTATACCGCTTGTAAGAAATTGCATGAGTAGAAATAAATTTGATTCTATCAAGCAAAATATACATCTGTCAGATAATCAGCAACTTAATAAAAATGATAGATTTTCGAAGCTGACACCAATCATTGATCTTATAAATTCTAAGAATATGCAATTTGGGATATTCTCTCATAATCTGTCGATTGATGAAGATATGGTACCATATTTTGGGTGACACAGTTGTAAGATGTTTATGAAAGGCAAACCAATAAGATTTGGCTTCAAACTGTGGTGTCTTTGCAGTTCGAATGGATATTTATTTAAATTCATTCCATATGACGGAAAATCCAGTAACATTAAAGTAAGTGACCTAGGGTTAGGAGAAAAGGTAGTTCTAAATCTTTTATCTGTTGTCCAACAGCCGTCTAAACGTCGAATATTTTTTGATAACTTTTTTTCCTCGCATAAACTGTTCTGTTTATTGAAAGACAAACGGGTTTACGCCACGGGAACGGTTCGTGAAAATCGCACGTGTAACAATGCATTAGAATCGGTAAAAACAATGAAAAAGAAAAATAGAGGATATTATGATTTTTCTTTTGATGCTGAACATGAGGTACTGTTGGTAAGATGGAATGATAATTCTGTTGTTACTCTTACAACAAATACCTGCAACATTGAGCCGTTAGTAGCTGCTAAAAGATACGACCGAAAAGAAAAGAAAAATGTTGCTATTCCTCAACCTAAACTATTGGCAGATTATAACCAGCATATGGGAGGAGTTGATCTTCACGATAATGGAATATCGAACTACAGGATTCACGTCAAAGGAAAAAAATGGTGGTGGCCACTTTTTATAAATGTCTTAGATAGTGTCGTCGTAAATTCCTGGAAAATATATAATCTAGGATACAAACGCAAAATATCCCAGTTAGATTTCAAATCGCACATAGCACTAACGCTTATGAAAACGGAAGAACCTAATAGTGCAGAAAATGGACAAAGAGCAGGACCCAGTGGATTGAACACTACCGCAAACCCAAATTATGGACGACCATCTAGAAATGCTTTACCTACTACAGTGCGATTTGATAAAATCGGCCATATAATAATTGAACAGGAGAATAAGATACGACGAAGATGCAGACAGTGTAAAACCAATACCATATATATGTGTGCAAAATGTCAGGTGCATCTGCATTCGGACTGTTTCAAACTTTTCCATACGCCTATATGAATAATTATTTTTTGTCCCGTAATCCCAATGTTTCGTATACGAAACATTTTACAGCCGGTTTCTGAACCAAAAAATTTATGTTTTTTTTGTTCTTTTTAATTATATATACTTATTTTAATAAATAATAACCATTAAATCGTTCAAATATTTTTAATTTCTAACCTTGGGAATTAATGGGTTAAATATATTCCTCTTTTTTTGGGTCGCGCCTATGTTCAAGCGATGACTATTTCAATGACATGTCAATAAACGTTTCTTATTGTTCGGTTCACAGAGAAATTGCTCTACATCCAGTCCAGAGAGCCTTTTACGATCAATGAATCTTTTGACTTTTACTCTCGATACTCAAGTGAGGACCATGGTATTTACTGAATCGCATCACATGTCCAAATTAGCTAACTTTTCTCGTATTCACGAAACTGTAAATCTTTATTTAGAAGTTTGAGGTCTTCTTTATTGCTAGTGCATGTAGTCCAAGATTTCCAGCATTCTTCTGCAGCATTCATCATATCTCAACCTCCTCTATTGTATCCATTACGTTGACCTTTGTACAGGACGATCTGAGGGAGATTGTAGTGAGGGGCTGGAGAAGGCAGACACTCGATAGGGAAAGATGGAAGAATGTTTTGAAGCAGGCCAAGGCTCACGAAGGGCTGTAGCGCCATCTGATGATGATGTTGACCTTTAGTATCCATTGTTCTGAAGCTATTTTCTTGTGGCATTTTAAATTAATTACTATTTAACTGGGAATAAGCCACAATTAAAGAGAACAATACGTTTATTGACGTTGAAATTTCCACTTCGGAAATCGTTCTCAAAATACAAATAGTATTTTGAGAACGATTTCCGAAGTGGAAATTTAAACGTCAATAAACGTATTTTTATCTTTAATTGTGGCTTATTCCCAGTTAGATAGTAATTAATTTAGTGTCCATGTTTCGCCATCCCACACACCACTTGAGTGTGCCTAAATAAGTAAGGTTTCTGTTGGTTAGTGTAAGTTAATATTTACTAAATGGTTTCTAGCTCTTACTTCTTCGTCCCATCTAATTTTATTGTTAAACTTTCATTTGTTTATAGTATTTCTCCGTTATTATTGCGCAAAGTCATCGGTTTAGCAGCATATGCATACCCTTTCAGGGCAACCCTTTTTTTCAAGCCCTTCATTTTAAAAAGAATATTTTACACTTATATTATTGACAAGGTAATTAAAATGTAATGCAAAATCAAAATTTTCTAATCAAGTTTTAATATTTTCTAATTGTAAGCAAGAGCTATGTCATACCATTCTGGTCAAGTTCAGGAACAAGCATTTTGGAAATAAATTTTAGGATTTTATAAAACCGCTATAGAAAAACTTTTGCACTATTGTGCTATTTATATACTGAGCTATAGATAACTTAAACCGCTAAGGTCCTTTCGCAGAATATCGAAGAGAGGGACTAGAGGAGAGAGATGCTTGTTTCGGTTGTTTTGTGACATTGCCAGATAAGCTGGTACTTTGTGGAATAATTATAAGGTCTCGTGAAGTGAAAAAACCTAAAATACATTCTACTGATTAGACAAATAATTTCAACTTTAGTAATACGTATTAGTACACCCATAATAAATATATATTAAACTCGTTACTGTGTATCAATTTTGCTAAATTAAAAGCTCACGAAATTAAAGGTCAAAAATGCTAATTGATTTGAGAATGTCATGTAAGCGACTGTCTTTGTCGTTCTTTTGTTCTGCAAGGTAGTGGTCGAATGTAGCAGATTGTGATTTCAGTTATTTTTATAGGTTAATACGACTGTAATATATTACAAACTCTCCCTACATACTAATACGCTTTTTACTTTAACATTCAAAATTTTTAAAAAATATGCTCAGTTGTCATTTTTTGTATTAGAGAAAAATAATCATTTTTTAAAATGACTCCCTATAAAATGTTCCGCCATTGCATACTTTTACTCTTTAGTATTTCACTAATCGATTGTCGTTTGTACTTTTCTTTTGGTTTAATCATTCGAGCTGAATCCTACACTCTGAGCGCGCTACCATTTGGAGAGTTCCCATCATCTAGAATTAAATATTTAGTCGAAACCAGGAAGGGATTATTTTCAGGAACGAGATTTTTCTTTTTGTTGTATTTTCGTACTTTTACATCGATCCTATTTCTTTTTGAGTAAATTATCCAATTTTAAATTCTCTCCTCCGACGGGTTTGACTTTTTTCTTAATTTAGATCGATACTTTTTTAAGAGGATTGACTGATTAAATATTTATTGAGCGGTTAATTTAAAAAACAAAGAGGTAGTCCATATAATTCGCTTTAACTGAAACATTCGTAATACCCATCATATTCTAGATTGATAACATTCGAGCTCTTTCGGTGCCTTCTTTATTAGTACAGCTGTGTCTACTACACACGAGTTTATTCCGATTTATACTCTGGGAATTTTACAAATAATTAATCGCTGTTATTTGGAAATCAGTCTATATATGTCTATATATAATAGTGTAACATATTTTATGTAACGGACTATACTGAGTAGTGAACGGAAAATGATTATAGACATATACAGTATGTTAAGTTTATATACACCCTTAAATGGCAACACTGCTCGCCGTCGATTTTCCACGAACCTGCTTCATTAACCCGTCCCCAATAATTTGTCATTATACCGTGATTGTTTAACACTTTTACTTCCACTTATATTAAAAAAAGAAGAACCCACGTAGTATATTTATCCCTCCAAAGGGACAACTTTTTCTATAATATTAAATGAAGAGGTCGTGTTTTGAGCGCGAAAAACACATTGTACCTTGCAACGGACAACCTTTCTAAAGTATTTAAAAGACCGCGTACGTCTGTAAATGTAAATCTGTAGAGTCTACGGGAAGATAATTAAAAGCCGAATTGAAGATTGTTGGGAAGATGCTGAAGATTTTGAATGCTTTTGAACTCGTATTTCATAGGAGATTCCATTAATGACTGAATATACAGGGTGATGCATTTGAAAAACCAAAGTTACTAGTAATATAAGAGAAACTGAAAATCTGGCAACATTGCAAATACCAAATACGGAATCTCCGTATCCCAAAATAGGCGTATCTCAATTTTTGTATAATTATGTCTAGTAATTTACGAGATAATTAGCCATTTCCAGACTTTTGGGCCACTCTGTATTATACAACGCGTCTTAGAAAGACGAGAATGAATATATACATACTTACGGTTTCATGACTGTCTATCCGTCCACAAACACAACTTCTCTATTATTAGAACAGAATGACAAATGAGGTGTCGAATGAAAGCTTATAACTCAAATATAGTACTAAAGAGTAGAAATTTGATATCAGACTTCCAATTACTAAAAAATTCATTACTCACGAAGAAAAATTACTCATATGACTTACTTCATACCTGCAATTCTTTTTTCTAAAGAAAACATAAATAAAACATGTTTCGTACTCGATCATATTCTCGCATATTTAAAATAGTCACCTACCTTGTATGTCCGTAGAAATAAAGAACAATACTCGAAGCTAGCACTAGCAACGTCGATAACGTATATAAAGCGAAGGTGACTTGAGAGTTGAGCAAAAACGGCGTTGGACTTCCAAAGCTGTAAACCTTGGCGTTGTGTTTCAAAAGTGGCAGCGCTTTCCATACTCCAACAACGTGAACCTGCAAAAGTTAATAACTAATTATGCCTACGAGTATAATAAAATGTTTACGAAGAAATATATCCCACCCAAGTTTATAAACCGAAAGTTTAAAGAAAAGATATATCTACTAAAAATATGTTTAACGCCTTCTTAGAACATAGCACTCGTTGGTTGGATTTAACGGTACCATCATGATTTTTGATTTTAGACCAGTGATTCTCAAAGTTGACTGGCTCATCTCATAAGAATATAAGAACTTCCAACTTCGGGTTATAAAGAGATTGATAAAACAATTTTCAAATGGGAAAAACAAACAATTTTTTTACAAATCTGTACTGTAAAGGTAAAGGGTAGTAACTCCATTTTTTTCTAATTTGGACTTAAATTGTGGCTAAGCTTAATATGTTCCAATCTTATTTGTAGCAAAAGATGGTATGTGAAGTATTACTGGTGGCCTAGATATTCCTATAAGAAAAAGTAGTATATCCATTAGAGAACGAGGTAAAGTATAGTAACTCCATAAGCTGTCGGATTTGTTTATGGGGTACGCTATTCGCGAGCGGAAATAGTAGTATCTCCACACTAGTGTTAGTCACTTTAATTGACAGAGCGACCCAAAACTGCCAATAAATATCTAGGACTAGAATTAAGCCGTGAAAAAATGTACACATTATATACCTTAAAGTGTGAAGAAGATCACATTCCAAAGAATGAAATTGTTAAATTATGGCTGAATAAAAAATTTTTAATGATTTTAAATTAGCATTTAAATCGGTTTCCGTAGATACTTGTGATAGTTGCGATCAGTTTATGCTACAATTAAAAAACTGTTCCGAGCAAGAAACAATACCATTACGGCGAAATTATGAACAGCATTTTCAAGAAGCAGAAAGTCGATACAAAATGAAAGCAAATGATAAAAAGGAAAGCAGAGAATCAGCTGGAAAAACTAAAATTATAATGTGTGATTTGCAGGAATGCTTGCCTACGCCTTGTTTGACAAATAACCAAAGTTTCTACAAGCTAAAATTATGAACTATAAATTTCACGATATACGATGCCACAGAAAATAAATCGTATTGCCTTATCTGGGATGAATCCGAAGCTGGAAGGGGTGGTCATGGAGGAAATTGCCTCGGCATTAACTAAATGGGCTATGACAGAGTAGGCTATTTCTATCACAAATTGATGTGGAAGAATTTGTTATTAGGTCAGATAATTGCCCTAATCAAAACCGCAATGTTATGGTAATGATGAGCTACTTTTGGCTTTTGAACATCTGCCCTAATTTAAAAGTAGTTAACCATAAATATTTACAGAGAGAACACACTCATTTAGAAGCTGATCAACAAAGATCTGTAAAAAAACAGCCAACAGTACAGATCGTAACGCCTTGGGATTGGCAGCAATTAATCATTTCCGTAAGTGCTCAGGTGATTATAATCTAAGATGATTTCAAAAATTTTGAAGTACTTTACGCTCAGTCTCAATCCCTATTAATTAGTAGAAAGAAAAATACCGACAATAATAATTTCTTTATTTTAAACGTAGTCCAATTCCAAATTAAAAAAGACACATCGACCATAATTTTTTATAAAGAGGATTTTGAAGAAATTAGACCCAAAAAATTCTCTAGAAGAACAGTAACTGCGACCATTCTTCCAGAGCAGTTACCACTACGATATTAAAAACCGAAAGGGATCACACAGAAGAAAAAGGATTACTTACTAATTCTTTTACAATGAATTCCCAGTCAATTTCATGAGTTCTATAGAAATTTATTTGTTATCAAAAAAAAAAAAAAAAAATGTTGATGACAGCGGTGATGATTAAAGGTTCTTTTATCAGTTTTTGTGAGGCACTTACTGTTTTATCTGCTGGTACATGCCCAGGCAAAAGATCTTAAGTCCCAATATTATCCAATATATAAACAATTTTTTTATCACAGTAGGACAATATTAATTAACTAATATAAAAAGTTACAATTATATAAATACATGATTTCATATGTCTTCAGTTTAAGAATGATTGAAATAATTTTCTGGAGCTCATCTTATTTTCCCATTATCTCAAAACTTCACTAGGTGGATATACTACCCTTTACCTCTACGGTACAGAAATTCATAATTGATAATAAATTTCAAGGAGTATTATTTTTAGTATCGACATCAATCTTGTCACTTTTAATCGGAATCAGTTTGTTTAGTAGAAAAAGATCTAATGTAGAATTTTATTTTATTTTTTATATTTATAGTCCAAATGGCATCTCGCTGTTAGCCAGTTTGATCCGCGTGTGCTACTCGTATAGGAGCACGATAAGCGACAAATAAGCTAAAGCACTTCAATTTTCTTGCTTCAAAAAACAATAGCGGTGTTGTAGGCGTCCTAGCGTAAGGTTTATGTAAAATAAAAGTGTAACATAGTACAGTATTTCTTTTATTTACGTTTAAATCTTATAGCCAGTAAGGAGCAGATTAAATGAGGACTTGGTTTGTCACCATCATATTTGTTTTCAGTGACCTCGAACAACCCTCGAATAATAACTGTTGACTGATTTATAATAAAAATAAATATGAAACTCCAAGAGATGAGGTCCACTCGGGCCACCAGGTAGCTCCCTCGAGTAACACAATTAACTCATTCCTGTCGATATTTTCCTATTTGCAAATTTTTCACTTTCTTTACACTTTGAAAATTTATTTTCTTTATCCACAAAGTGCAATTTTCGTTTGACCACCGGGAATTTTATTTACAAAGTTTCCTGACACTTTTTCGAATCTGCGGAAAATTGGTAGGCTAGTGCTTCGAAGTAGTAAAAGAGTTTAAATATCTAGGGACGGTAATCACAGATGACAACCACATAGAAAAAGAGGTCTCAGCAAACATAGCTGAGGAGAATAGAGCGTTATATTCCGTATCATCATTATTAAGATCTTAGCTGGTAGAAAGTAAATCTAAATTAAGACTGGACAAGTCAATTATTTGCCCAATTGTTACAGATGTAATTAAAACATGAACTCTACATCAGCGGAATATAAATAAGCTGCTGGTATTTGAAAGGAATTTTCTTGAGAATGATATTTGGATCTCAAATAAATGAAGTGACAGGAGAGTGGAGAAGACGCCGTAATGCTGGATTGTCGATTCTGTATGATACTAAAAATGTCATATACAGGGTGTCCCAGACTAATTTACCCACGCTATATTTTTTAAACGAATAGAGATTTTCAAATGGGACAAAAAGTGATCTATTCTACTTGTAAAACACTTTAATATAGCATAAAACAATGATCCCCTAAATATTCATCCCTTAGTTACAACCCCTAACTTTAATTTTTTTAATAGCACCCTGTATATTTTTTTATAGTTTTGGATGTGGTCTTCTATCGTCTATTCAACAGATTTATTAAAAATAAAATCGGTTTATAAATAATCAAGAAATCAATTAATTTTTTATTTTTGTTAATTATGTGTCCCAGACTAATTTATCCAGGCTATATTTATTAACAAAATAGAGATATTTTAAAGGGTCAAAAACTGGTCTATTCCATTTATTATACACTTTAATATAGCGAAGAAAAAAATCATCCCCTAAATATTCATCCCTTAGTTACAACCCCTAACTTTAATTTTTTTAATAGCACCCTGTATATTTTTTTATAGTTTTGGATGTGGTCTTCTATCGTCTATTCAACAGATTTATTAAAAATAAAATCGGTTTGTAAATAATCAAGAAATCAATTTATTTTTTATTTTTGTTAATTAAGTGTCCCAGACTAATTTATCCAGGCTATATTTATTAACAAAATAGAGATATTTTAAAGGGTCAAAAACTGGTCAATTCCATTTGTAATACACTTTAATATAGCGAAGAAAAAATCATCCCCTAAATATTCATCCCTTAGTTACAACCCCTAACTTTAATTTTTTTAATAGCACCCTGTATATTTTTTTATAGTTTTGGATGTGGTCTTCTATCGTCTATTCAAGAGATTTATTAAAAATAAAATCGGTTTGTAAATAATCAAGAAATCAATTTATTTTTTATTTTTGTTAATTAAGTGTCCCAGACTAATTTATCCAGGCTATATTTATTAACAAAATAGAGATATTTTAAAGGGTCAAAAACTGGTCAATTCCATTTGTAATACACTTTAATAAAGCGAAGAAAAAATCATCCCCTAAATATTCATCCCTTAGTTACAACCCCTAACTTAATTTTTGTAATAGCACCCTGTACATTTTTTTCTAGTTTTGGATGTGGTCTTCTATCGTCTATTTAACCGATTTTTTTTTTAATAAAATGGGTTTGTAAGGTATCAAGAAAATATCAGTTTATTTTTTATTTTTGTTAAATTAATCAACGAAACATACCATCAACCACACTGGAAGATAACGTATGCTCCTACAAAGACCAAAAAAATTAAAAATAATATTTAAATAAAAAGGTTGTGTAAGAAGTTATACTACTAATATTTCTTTTCTATTCTATTTTTTAAGGCTATCTTGATTAATTTAACAAAAATAAAAAATAAACTGATATTTTCTTGATACCTTTTTACAAGCCATTTTATTTTAAAAAAATCGATTAAATAGACGATAGACGACCACATATAAAACTATAAAAAATGTAGAGGGTGCCATTAAAAAATTTAAGTTAGGGGTTGTAACTAAGGGATGAATATTTAGGGGGTGATTTTTTTTCGCTTTTTTAAAGTGTATTACAAATGGAATAGACCAATTTTTGACCCTTTAAAAAATCTCCATTTTGTTAATAAATATAGCCTGGATTAATTAGTCTGGGACACTTAATTAACAAAAATAAAAAATAAATTGATTTCTTGATTATTTACAAACCGATTTTATTTTTAATAAATCTGTTGAATAGACGGTAGAAGACCACATCCAAAACTATAAAAAAATATACAGGGTGCTATTAACAAAATTAAAGTTAGGGGTTGTAACTAAGGGATGGATATTTAGGGGATGATTTTTTTCTACGCCATATTAAAGTGTATTACAAATAGAATAGACCACTTTTTGTCCTATTCGAAAATCTCTATTCGTTTAAGAGATATAGCGTGGGTAAATTAGTCTGGGACATCCTGTATATAGAAGTTAATCGGATAAGATGGGTTTTTTTTTTGAGAGACCAGACATTAGGAGATCAGATCAGGAGTATGACGTCCCAGAAAAAGATGGAAGGATGATATTGAAACCGATATATCTAGGATTAGGGTACAACAATAGAATATAAAAGCGCAAGATCATAGAAGATGAAGGCCTATAGTAGATGAGGCGAAAATTTAATTTGAGTTGAAAAGTCAGTCAAGGAAAAGAAGTGCTTCGTTGTTTCGCCTAATAATAAAAAGTCGTGTATACTGAAAAATCGTATCAGATAATACTTGATTTTCAAGTAAAAGTTAAAATTAGGAATTGTTTATAACAAATTGATTCAGTGACGCAAAGTTTATTTGAGCACTAATTAAAGTTTAGTGAGCAGGAATAAAATCAGTTTTGCATATGTCGTTACGTTATTGGTAAAAATAATATAACTGCTGGATGTGGAAACTGATTCATGATATTATCTATTCATTAGCTTGGTCTGCTTAAAAGCTATCATTATTAGCAATTATAATGTATTATTCCTTTCTAATTATGAGTATGTTTAGTGTGCAATATGTTAATTTTGTGTTAAATACGTTAAATTTATGAGTTATATAGTCATGTGAAAATCGTAAACCGTGCATAATATTAGTTTCAAAATTTTGGTAGCTTTTTTTTTATTTCAAATTACATGTCTCGGCTGCTGCGGCCATTAACACGAGGAACTGTATTACAGAATAACAATAAAGTTACATTGATTCAATACATTTCAATACAGATGATATCAAAAAAAAATAAAGAAAAAACTAGCGGATTATTACAAAATTGAAATATAGATAGATGATACAATTACAACAGGTGATATAATTTACAGTTTTTAAGGAACTCTATCACATTACACATATTGTTTTTAGATTTTAAAATGTCACATAAACTTCCGTGGATACCATGTTTGATCCGTGCTGCTGCGTACTGGTTACATTCTACAAGTATGTGGTGTACACTTAAACGGGAGTTGCAATATTGGCAGTTTGGAGGTTCTTCGGGAACCATCAGATATCCGTGGGTTAGCCGGGTGTGCCCAATTCTGAGCCTTCTAATGATGGTCTTCGATTTTCTTTCCATTGTAACAATTCCAGGTCCTAAAATGTTTGGTTGGATAGACTTTAGTTGGGTAGTGCACCTGTTCCATTGATTTTGCCACATTGAGGTAGATAACTTTTTAATTTCAATTATTATGTCTTGAAACATTTGGACTTTTTCATGTGTAAGGTCAGAGCGACGTGCTTCATTTGCTGCGTGGTCAGCATTCTCATTTCCTTTAATACCAACATGTGAATACATCTTTCGTGGATATCATTAACTAAAGGATTTGATGTGTAGATTTTTCTAATCGAATTTATGGATGATAATGAATCTGTGCAGATTGCTAAGTTTTTGATACCCTGCATTGGAACCTCTAGAGCTTTAAGTATAGCGTATAGTTCTGCTGTGAATATACTGGTCATCTTGGGTAGTCTATACATTGCTAGTATGTTATTTGTGGAAGTAACAGCTCATCCGACACTTTCTTCGTCTTTAGATTCATCTATGAATATTATGTTATTAAACTTGCCTCTATTAATTATGTCGTTAAAAGTTTGTTTCATGAGTATCGTGGGGGTTTCCATTTTCTTATACATGCACAAATTTATGTTACAAGTCAGGTAATATTTTTAGCCAAGGTGGAGTATTGGGCTGAATAATGGAGGTGGTGAGAATTAGGTCAATATTTTCTAAGAGTGGCAATAGAAATTGTAGTGATGAATTGGCAGTAGCTCTACTGTGTACTCCTGTTAATTAAAAATTTTTAATAAGTTGGAAAGATATAATTCCACGAGGAAACTAAGTTCCTGTAGCTGGCTGTATACCATATATCACAAAAAAATTTGTTAAAATCCTTTATAAAAGGTATATAAAATTGCCTCAAACGGGCTATCACAAACACATTGCAAAACGTTTTCGGATTAAACAATCCATCATCAGTGCAAACGGTTGTACATGCTAGTAGCCACCAAAATATATGGGTAAAAACCCTTTAAATGTTATAAATTTGAATGTAAATATAATGTATAATGTAAAACAATTTCAAATTTATAACATTTAAAGGGTTTTTACCCATATATTTTGGTGGCTACTAGCATGTACAACCGTTTGCACTGATGATGGATTGTTTAATCCGAAAACGTTTTGCAATGTGTTTGTGATAGCCCGTTTGAGGCAATTTTATATACCTTTTATAAAGGATTTTAACAAATTTTTTTGGAAAGATATATTATTAGGGTTTGCAGAAACCTCAGCAAAATAGGAGTTTAGTAGACGTTGTCTTCTAATATTTAGAGGGGGTTCACACGATTCGACATATATGCTTTCTGTAGGGCTAGATCTGAAGGCTCCAAGACATATTCTTAATGTGTCTTGAATTGTATCTAGTGATTTTAAATAAGTTTTAGGGGCAGACATATATAATATAGATCTGTAGTCTAACTTAGATCTTATTAGGGCTCTGTATAAACTTAATAGGACTTCTTCTTCGGCTCCCCATTGTCGATTGGCTAGTGATTTTAAGAGATTTATATTTTTTTAAGGCACTGGCTTTAGTTTTTTCTATATGTCTCTTCCATGTTAACTTTTTGTCGAAAATTACCCCTAAAAATTTGTGATTTTCAACTACTTGTAGTGGATGCTCTTTTAATTTTATGAGTGGAAGAGTTTGTTTATATTTTTTGCTAAAGTTAATCACTTTAGACTTTGTAGGCGAGAAGCTGAAACCAATTTTGTTCGACCAGTGAGAGATGCTATCAAATGCTAGTATTTTGCAAAAGAGTGCTAGTGGAGCTTGTTACTTTACCCGAACAGTAAATATCTAGATCATCCGCATAGATATTATGTTTGACAGAGGGTTGTACTAAGGAACTAATGTCGTTAAGAAGTAGTAAAAATAAGGTTGTGCTGAGGACTGATCCTTGAGGTACTCCTATCTCCAGGATATATGAGTGAGACATTTTACCATTTGCAGAGACTTTGAAACTTCGGTTAGTTAAAAAATTCTCAACAAATATATATATATATATATATATATATATATATATATATATATATATATATATATATATATATATATAAGGATATATTGGGTTTAGTAGTCAATATATTGGCCTTTAAGTAAAACTCTTTTAGGTTTGCTAAGCTTTCGAGTTTATTTTACTCTTTTTCAAAACATACTAAAAATTAACATAAAAAATTTACATTAGAAAAATGAAGTTCTTATGTCTTAAATAGGCTTACCCTTGTGAGAATTGTCTTTTAAAATTAGCAAAATTTTACATTTTGTCATTATGTCATTAACATAATGACATTAAATTTGATTTACTTTTTATTTCTGTCAAAACTTATTACTAAGGTTTCCATATCTCTTCTATTTTTTATATTTATTTTAGGTGAGTTTGACAGAAGAAGTGTCTATGTTTATGCAAACCTTCATTGCAAATTTTGATATAATATTAGTTATTAAACAAGCAACAGAGTTTATGTTACTAAGTATTTAAGAAAGAAAAAATACAAATAAAAATAAATTTTATCTCATTTGAACTTGGAATAATCCCTTTCATATGCGTAATTTTAAGAACTTTTATATTGTTATTCTTTTATTTAAAAGAAGATTACTGTATATAGCACTAAGATTTTCAATGTCTTCTCTTTTGTTTAAGGTGTTTTGTGTAGTTTTAATTAAACACATTTCTAGAAACAGTCTTTTGTTGTAATTTCTTTCCCTTCTCAATATTTCTGTTTGATCATAGTTAGGTCTATGGCCCATTGTAATACAATGTTCACTTAATGCACAGGCTTGTACTTTATTCAGATTAATATCACTCTTGTGAGATGTTAATCTTCCGGATAAATTTCTGGACGTTTCTCCAATATATATTCTATTACAATTATTACAGGGTAGAGAGTATACTACATTGGAGCTTTCTCTATTATTTAAGGGTGTTTTAAGTTTAGTATATAATTTCGATATTGTTTTTATATTTCTGGTTCCAATTTTGATATTAGGTACTTCTCTAAATGTATTTAGTAGTCTATTTGTTAAACCTGGAATATATGGTAAAGAGTGGTACAATGTATTTTGGTTGTTTGTTGAAACTTCTGTTTGATTTGTTCTGATGACTTGAGAGATACCAAAAATAAGTCTATTTAGAAGTTTCGCTGGGAAGGAATTTTCTAACATGATCGTTTTTTAGTTTTTTAAGACCGGCTGTTTTATATTCAGGATGTGATAAACTTATAACCCTACTTTTCATATTTAATACTAGGTTGGTCTTCATCTTAGATGGATGTACTGAAAAGTAATTAATAAACCTGTTGCTACATATTGGTTTTCTATACCATTCTGTTTTTAGAACGTTGTTTGAATCACGGTGTACCATCATATCTAGAAATGGTATGCAGTTGTTATTTTCTAATTCTACTGTAAATTGTAAGTCTGGACAGTAACTGTTAAATATGTGTAGTGTTTCCGATATTTTATCTTTTGGGTTATTTTATCCAAGTTCAAATGAGATAAAATTTATTTTTATTTGTATTTTTTCTTTCTTAAATACTTAGTAACATAAACTCTGTTGCTTGTTTAATAACTAATATTATATCAAAATTTGCAATGAAGGTTTGCATAAACATAGACACTTCTTCTGTCAAACTCACCTAAAATAAATATAAAAAATAGAAGAGATATGGAAACCTTAGTAATAAGTTTTGACAGAAATAAAAAGTAAATCAAATTTAATGTCATTATGTTAATGACATAATGACAAAATGTAAAATTTTGCTAATTTTAAAAGACAATTCTCACAAGGGTAAGCCTATTTAAGACATAAGAACTTCATTTTTCTAATGTAAATTTTTTATGTTAATTTTTAGTATGTTTTGAAAAAGAGTAAAATAAACTCGAAAGCTTAGCAAACCTAAAAGAGTTTTACTTAAAGGCCAATATATTGACTACTAAACCCAATATATCCTTATATATTATTCACATAGTCACTAAAGCCCTTTCTAAGAATATATATATATATATATATATATATATATATATATATAATATATATATATATATATATATATATGTTTCCAGATAAATTAGACTCTTTAAGTTTTTCTAGAATTGCCGACCTTGATGCTGTGTCGAAAGCACTTTCTATATCGAGTGAGACAGTTATAAGTTGTTTCTATTAGAGAATGCTTCTATGATATCGGATTCAAGAGTGATAAGATTATCCATCGTGCAACGATTTGGACGAAATCCTGATTGAGCGGTATTGATAATATTATGTTTTTCAAGATACCAGAGTAAGCGTTTGTTAACAATTTTTTCCAGGAGTTTGCAAAGTGTGCAAGTTAATGAGATGGGTCTAAATGACATAGTTGTATTATCAGAAGTGTCATTTTTCTTGAGTGGATTTGTTATAGCTTGTCGCCAAAGTGATGGAAATTGGTTACCTAGCCATATGTTGTTGTAGAATTCTAGTAACTTTAACAGTGTATCTTCATGTAGATGGTTTAGAAATATCGATGGAATGTCATTCGGCCCTGCAGCACTGTTCTTTAGGGAATTAACAGCTTCGACTAATTCATCGGTTGTTAGTGGGAGATTGACAGGATGATCATTGGAATTTGGATTCTGATGTACAACACATTTATTTGTTATGTTTGTTGGTCCAGTACAGTTGTTATCATGTTTAGTTTTATTCAAATAGTATTTGGAAAGTGTGTTTACAATCTGCTGGTCATCAGTTATGACATCGTTATCTTCTATTAGGGTTGGAATTTTGTATGTTGTGTATCTACCTTTCATCTGTTTTATTTTAGTCCATATTTGACTAGAAGGTGTATCGGAAGTTATGCTACTGATGTATTTGTTCCATGAGTTCTTTTTGCTTTCTTTCACAATTCGCTTAGATTTAGCTCTTAGTTTTCTAAAATTTATTAGATCCGCTTGGTTTCTAGTTTTACGATATCGGTTTAATGCTTTTTGACAATCATTTACAGCTAGTTTACACGATTTATTCAAACCTTTAAAATTTCAAAAACTAAAGAATATTTCATGGATTCTAAATAAAGTAAAATTAGTTTGAAACGTTGCTTTTTTTTGAATTTATATTTTTCGCGTATGGTCACTGGCAAGTATTATTCCCGCCTCCCTAATAAAATAGGGTAGGGCAATTTTTTTTGACACTATGAATCATTAGGGGTAGTTATTATCATATAGTTAATAGTTAACCAGTCAAAGAAAATTTTTCAAAAATTATGTAATTTACTCACGCCCATTAAAAAGAGTTAAATTTAAATTATTCAACTCAACTTAACACAAAATAAAACATCTTAGGTTGCGTGGTAAAAATTAATATAACAATTTTTATTTGCATGTTCCATTAAAATGTTTTATTTAAATTTAGGATACAGCTTTTTTAATTTGTTTTTTTTTTGTGTTAAATACAATATTCATTATTGGTGATCGAGAAACAATTTCATAGCAAAACAGAATTAAAAATTTATAGAATTTTTGTTGATTTTACTGTTTTACGCGTTCATTCTGTTATCACATCCAATCGCCAACAGTGAAAATTGACCCTTCCATATACAGACCACATGTAGGCAGAGTAAACATTTTCCAAATCGACGCGCTCTTCTCAGAGGGCTGCTTGTCGGAATTGATAAAAAGGGGTTGGTTAGATAGGTGCAGGGTAAATAAGTATCCATATGAAAAGTCAATACGGCAGTTTGTAGTGACGGGTAGAGGGAAGAAATTGAAACCGAAAATAAAGTATGACCAGAAATATACCTTTTCAAAGTAAGTAAATATACCTTTCCATTAGAACATTGTTTAAACAGGATACAATTTATTAATAAAAAATATAAAAAGTCTACTTTACAAAATTAAAATGTCTTCTTTAAACTATATTCTCAATTAAATATTGTATAAAGGGTCGACATATGCTTAGCATATTATAATTACTTTGACGTAATATTATGATGTCATGCGTCATATAAAATTAACTGTAACCAAAAAATTATCATTGAATTGCCTTAAAAAATTGCAACTTATTGCGACATGTACACTTGCCGTCATAAAAAACTACTACATTTTTTTTCCCAATGTAAACCTGTGTTCAGAAATCAATTCGTTGTTGCCATTACAGATAACGAAGTTGCACTAAATCTAAATAAAAAAATAACGTTCAAAAATGTATAAAATTGTTAGATAGGTATTATTTTTATCATTACCAAAAAAACTGAATCTAAGAAATTAAATAAGCAAAGATAGGGTTGAGTTATTATCCAAAATGTTTGAAGTATCTTTAAACTAGTGTATTGGCACAGGGAACATTGGAATAGATCTACTGAAATTTTATACTTCAATAACCTACCGATCTCGACCTGTATTCTATGTCAATAAGTTTTGTAACAGGCAAACTACCATGATTAATTTATTATTTAGTAAAAGAAAGATAAAAAATGTGAAAAACTAACATTATACTTTATCCTACGTATTATATACTGGAAAATATATTTGGTGCGAAAAAACGCTTTTCAAAACGTAACAGTTACAATCCAATATCTCATTGTATGTTTTATTATAATAATTTGAAGTTTGTCTATCTGTCAATATTTTTATAAATTGTTATAAAACACAAATCAATGTAGGGATAGTTAATTGAAATGATGGAAAATTACAAAATTAATATGAGAATTTTTTAGGATGCATGTATAAACAAATTTAATGTGACTGACTGATCGAGAGTACTCGATATTGATAATATTTTCGTTGAACTGGCAACGGTGCCCTAGGAGTCAGAATGACACTTGTGACAACATCAACGTACACAACTTAAAAAATACAATTTTTGATTATAAGAGTTGTATCAGTTTTTTATGACGGGAACGATACCAGACCACTCTTCCGATCCTACCTGAATACCCAAATTTCAAATAAAATTGCTTTAAACAATTTTTGATTGATTTCCATTATATACTAAATCTTAAATGTGCAGTCAAAATGACTATAATCTTTCCATATGATCTTTGACCTCTTCACACACACCTTATTCTCAGGACTTTATTCTCAGGAATATTCAAGGACCTTACTCTCAGGAACTCAGTTCTCTACTTGGGAGTTCGTTTTACGAGAACTCTCAATTGGAAGGCTGACGTCCAACATTCCCTTGACAGGATGAGAAAAAGGCTCAACCTCCTGAAAGTGCTAGCCGGTAAACTAGGAGGAACGTCCTCTAACACATTGTTGCACACCTACAAGACTTTCATCAGACCGATAATCGAATACAAGGCATGCGTTTACCTCTCCCTGAGGAATCACGAACTCAACGCCATCACCGCCACCGAGCGTAGAAACCTACGCTTCTGCATGAGAAAAGATTGGCTGTATCCATCAGCCCACATTTATGCACTAACCAACATCACGCCAATTAAGGACAGAATCCTAACCCTCAGTAGGAAGTATGTCTTAAGAACCATAGCTGGCTCGAACAACCGAGCAAAACAAACATTGAAGACACCTTGTTGACATAGGGGGCAAATACTCACCAGGCATCCCGCCAAAAAATTTCCATTCCCTCCAGCTAAACTTCTACATAACGCTGGACTTGAACTTACTTACTCTTACTTACTCCGTGGCGTTACAACCCTTCGTGGGTTTTAGCCGACTCGACAACATGCCTCCACTGTTTTCTGTCTTGAGCAACCTCCATCCAATTCTCCACGCCCATAGTGCTTAGGTCTCCTGCTGGACCCGAACTTCCTGAGGAGTATTTTGATATTCTTGAATCTTTCCCCATCTGTTATCGCAGATAAACTGCACACCAAAAACGCTGATAAAGAGCTGTTCCTACTGTATGGCTGGTAACCCTGAAGTACCTCACACTGCATGCTAGGCAAACCCAACTTCTTCTTGTGCGTTCAATCGATTCTTATCGATCACACAAATAAGCCACCTTCTTTTCCCTCTTTTCCTTAGTAGTTCTCTACTTCTTGGGTCGCGTTTCGTTCAATTGACGTTTTTCTCACACCCCCCACAACTCCGTCAAAAAACAGGAGTTCCCCATCCCTTGACGAGGCGTAAGCCGAAACAAGGTTAAAACTCAAGGTTGGTTCACACACACACGCATACACACACACACACTCACACAACGCGCGCGCGTTCAATTCAGCCCCTAAGAACATGTGTGTACTATTGTACAGTGGCACCCACATGTTAGAAGATCAAACTGGTCACACTTCGTTATGAAGTGGTGCTTATCTGCCCAAGATATTCCTTTGCCACTCCCCAATGTGTGACTTACGATATGAAGGCTTGTGAACTGGTTGTTACTATGGATGCTTTGGGTAATAAGACATCCTCTGTTTTTCTTGATTTTGATTAGGCCACTTGACTGTAGGGGTAGCTCAAAAATACTAACTTTTCTTTATAATTTCTTTACTAAATTAACTTTAATTTAACCATACTTTGGGACTCGAGTCCCCTAAAAGTGTGTGTTTTGAACAGAGAGCCATTAACCTAAGTTAATGGCAGTACATGTAACATATCTTCTTTTTCTTCTTCAGCCTTCATCTATCCATTGTTGGACATGTGTAATTTCCACGACTAAGGTCTTTAACCTGCCCTAAGGGTCTAGGCCTAAGCGCCAGTATAAAAGTACAAATATCTTAGTTCTAAATGAAATTAAACCCAATCAGTGTCTCTATGTTTGAAATGTGAACATTTAGAAGATTGTTAAGGATTCCATGGATAGATAGATTCCAAGTGTTAAGGAGAATAGACAAAGAGAAGGAAATGGAAAATACAATAAAAGAAAGGAAATTGCAATATCTCGGACATGTAATAAGAGTCGAAAGATTCAACATCTTGAGACTTATAAGTCAAGGAAAAATAGAGGGTAGGAGAAGCGTAGGAAGGAGACGCGTTTCCTAGTTGAAGAACCTGACACAGTGGTTTGGTTGCAGCTCGAGGAAATTGTTCAGAGCAGCTGCCTCGAAGTTTAGAATAGCCATGATGATTGCCAACCTCCGTCGCACTTAAAGAAGAAGAAGTGTCTCTCTAGTACTGGCTACCCTAGAATTGTAAAGTTCTTTGGTCATATCATTCATAAGAAGTGAAGATTCATAAGTAAAGAATCATAAGAACTGATCATAAAATGGAGCGGTTTGTAGTCCAAGGAAGCCCTTGGAGTCAACGCTAGTATGGCAGATCTCCACAGCAGTGGACAGATGAAAAAGTTTCTCAACAAGCAGTATATTGAGGCAGTACATGTAACAGATCTTCTTCTTAATGAGCCTTCATTTATCCATTGTTGGACATAGGCGTCCTCCAATTGCTTCCACGCTTCACTATCTTTTGGAGTTCTCATCCACTGCTTTCCAGCTACAGCTGGTATATCGTCTATCCATCTCTTTTTAGGTATTTCCACGCTTCTTTTTGTTTCTCGAGGTCTCCAGAATAAGACCATCTATTGGTCTCTTGTCTTGCTACATGTGCCATCTCAATGTCGCTATTTTTCCCATGATGTCGGTTACTTTAGTTCTTCGACGTATTTCGGTGTTGGGAATTTTGTCTCTAAGGCTTATATTTAACATGGCGCTCTCTATGGCTCGTTAAGTTACTCTTAATTCTTCTGCCATTTTTTTTTGTTATTGCCATATTTTCCAATCCATAAGTTGCAATTGGTAGTATACAAGTGTCGTAGGTTTTTCGTTTTAAGTGTATTCGGATTTTTCTGTCTTTTAAAATAAAGCTCAACTAACCAAAAGTAGTCCATGACAATTGTTTCCTTTTTTTTAACAGATGTACCACATAACCGCGACAAATTAAGCAGTATAAATGATCAGACTTTCCGAGCTGCTGAAGATCAAGGATGAACCACAACACATCTGCCAATATGTTAATGACTATGATGATGATGATGGGTCTTGTAGAGCTTTTAATTTTCTCGTCTTCTTCCATAAGGAATACTTTGTATATTTGTAGGTACTCAGGTTTTCTAAATTTGAATCTCCCTGTTTGTTTGTTTTTTCTTCTATTAACAGATTTTTAAGTCTTCTGCTCACTCTATTTAAGTTGATTTGCCAATGGGTGCATGTGGGTTTTACCACTAAGTTTTCTTTTCTCTTTCTCTGGAATTACCCTCCAAAGATACTCCCAATACAGAAGTAATTAGGTATAATCTTGGATTATGAACTGAAATGGAGAATGCGCATAACAAACAAGAACACTTATAATCTTAAATTACTTTCATTTCCAAATAATTGTACAAATTTGTTTGTTTAATTACCAATAATAACAGTATTTTAATTTGGTAAGGAACATTACCTGTGTACAATAATTTATATATTTGTAATAATAAAATAAATGATATAAAAAAATGTATTTACCTTGTATAATATCGACATCCCAGCAAACGACAGTAGAATGTGAAGTCCATTTATTAGCAATTGGAAGGAAAATATTAATCCCAGACACTTATTTGTGGCCCAAAAAAGCGCTGGATATCGAATGGAATAGATTACTAGAGCTAGAGCCAAGTTCATGTACTCGATGTTAACAGAGCTTATAAAACTGGTTTCTGAAACAAAAGAAATATTACATAAGTACTTATAATCACGTTGACATACATTGTTAATAATATATGACGTATTGACAAACATTACATTCAGGCATATATTACTTAAAAGTATAATAAGAAATTGGTATCACCCTTGCGTAATTTTTTATGTAAAATATGTGAGATTTGTTAGCATAGGGATTTATTACATAGCTGTTTTTAACATATTTCTTAAGAATCACCGTTAAGTCTATCTTCTATCTAATTAGTTGTACTTGGAACCGTTTCAAAGACAATTGTCCGGAGATAACGAGCAATTCCAACAGGAAACTACCCCGGTGGAATTACATCCTTGCAAATTTTGGTAAAGAAATTAGACAATAATTCAGGTCAGCTTAGTAAGGCCATTTTGCAAAGCTCTGGCTAAATATAATAAAGAACCCAGAAGAATATAATATAACAAAATATAATAAAGAAGCTAAGAGAATCAAGAAGAAGGTACTGCAAGGACGTAGAGCAGACTTATCCAGGCTTCATTAAAATAATATTAAAGAACCCTTAGCTAAGTGTTCCCATGTTTCAGAAGTAGTCAGGTGAAAACAATCAGAATGTTAAAGATATTTTAAAAGAACTGTTCAGGGTGCACTTTCAAGTCAAAAATAAAACTGATGCCACTAGACACAATGCAGCAGACTGATTGAATACTATGAATTATCGTTCTGGGGAAATTTTGAGTGTGACAAAAGAAATAAATAACTGACCAGTCATCTTTTAGCTATAGCTATTCTTTCAGATGCATCCGTGACTTCTATTTTCTTTTCATTTGTATATTTGGTACTTTATCTCTGATGGTAATACCTCGCATTGTTGTTCCGCATACCTCGAGTTGATGTTTTTGCACCATAGGCCTTCTTCTTTAAGTGCCATCTCCCAATCGGAGGGTGGATATCATCATCACTATCTTTACTCTATCTACTGCTGCTCTGAAGAGTTCTATAGAGCTGCATTTCAACCAGTCCCTTAAATTCTTCAATCATGACACTCTCCTTCTTCTTATACTCCTTCCACCTCATACCTTTCCCTATATTATCAGCCTTAGCAGTTCATATCGCTGTCCTCTCATTAAGTGTTTCAAATATTGTAACTTTCTTATTTTTATTGTGTTTATTATTTCGCATTCTTTGCCCATTTCTCGCAATACTTCCGTGTTAGTTTTCTTCTGTGTCCATGCCATTCTAAGCATCCTCCTGTAAAACCACATTTCAAAGGACTGTAACTTATTTATGTGTTCTTGCTTCAATGTCCAGCTTTAAAGTCCATATTGCAGTATTGAAAACACGTAGCATCACAGTGCTCTTACTCTCAGTTCTAATCTAAGGTCTTTATTGCAGAAAATTATTTTCATTTTTACAAATGCATTTCTTGCTATTTCTATCCTGGCTCTTATTTCGGTTGTTTGATCATTATTGAGTTGCACAATAGGTTAGAACCGGCAAAACACATTCATTAAAACCTTTCTGTTTAAACTGGATTAAACTTGAAAATTGTTTAATCTACCAAAGGCAGCCCATGTGAAACCTATCCTTCTTTGTATTTCAGTTGTCTGATTGTCTCGGCCCAAGCGAATCTCATGCCCTAGATATTTGTAAGCTATTACTTGAATGATGCTATCGCTTTTAATCTGGATTTTATAGCTGTCTACAAGGTTGGTAATACGAATACTTAAACGAAATGTATTGAGGATCATATGTGGCGGAATTAAAGAACAGAATCTGTGGAGAAGGCGATATAATTTCAAACTCTGTAGACTTTTTAAAGGTCTTTATTGACTTGGTTGAGCTTATCCGCCTTGTTGTTTTCTTTTTCCATAAGTTACTACAAGCGTTTTCAATCGCCGTATTTAGTCGCATGTTTTTCACCTCTGTGACTAATGCATTTTCATTTAGATCTTCTATTTTTTTAACTGTTGAAGTTTTGATGCTACTCTATCTTTTATCGATTTGCATTTATTAGCATACCTTTCTGTTATCACTGCTCTCCTCTTCTAATTTTGATCAATATTTTTGTTCTAACCAATCGATGTTCACTCCCAACAGTGATTTTATTAATTACTATAACACCTTGGACACTATTTGTTCTGTTTGTGATTATTAAATCAATTTCGTTTTTCGTTATGCTATCTGGGATAGCTCACATCAACAGGCTTCCATACTAAACATGCACCTGTCAAGGATCAGCTGCATACAATGGGACTGTTTTATGGAGACTAAGATATAGACTCTGTAGCAGAGGGTATGATACAGTGAACTATATCTTGGATTATTTCATAGCTTAGATCGCAGGCGGCAAACACTTTCCGCAACAAAAACAACCAACTACACAAATTATTAGGTTACCAATCGTTAAAGCTAAAAGTTTTAATGTGAGCAAAAAATATAGTAAACAAATGTAAAAAATAAACAAAGCAGAAGTTTAATACATTATAAGAAGGTTATACCCGAATACCTAAATGTATTAGCGAATTGTAAAAGCTTCTAAGAGAATAAAACTCAAAGATGATCCCTCCACGATTTTTCGTTTCCACTCGTGTCAAGAAAACTGAAGTTGCTGCGTATTTTTTCAATGCGTGTTTTTTTGCGATGAGAGACAAGCTAATTCATCTCGTTCGGGATACAGGTTTCTTGTACGATACGTACCATGATATTTATATACAGTTTTCGTGTAGAGGCTTTTATATACTGCATCTTTTAGCTTCAAGTAAGTAACTCAATTTATCCATGAATCTAAACAATTTAGAAATCTGTTCAGGTTAACGCGAAAAAATATTTCATCCAGTTTTCTTCAGATAATTCGCAACGAAAGAGATTGTTTTACACAATTCAGTAATTTTTAAGCTTATAAATGTTAAGAATCATATCAAAAATTTAATAAAGATTAAGCAATATGAAAATCACATGATGTAATGTATCTATTTTACTCGACATGATATGTTGAGTTAATGTTAAGGTTCGGAAAGTGTTTCTTTTTGGTACGTCTAAGTTATATATTGTTTTTATATGGGATTAAGGCACAATTTATTGTAATAATGATTACATTTTACAAGCTTATTTAACAATTTTGTTAAAGAGTGTATAACCGCCAAAGGTGTTGACGAGGTTATATTATTGCACAAAATTGAAAAATTGAAACTTGACACACTTGACTAGGCAACAGCTATGCTTTGGCATAGTTGCCTGGCAAGATATGAGAGTGCATTTTTGTCCTATGGAACTTTAAATTCAGATTACTAAGTGTTCTACATTATTAATATGTGTTATAAGCGTTTGTGTTTGAACGAGTGTTCGTGTATTATGTATGTGTGTTGTGTGCTGCATATGTATTGTGTATGATTAAATACGATGTATTTCTTAGTTTCTTAATCCGCTGTTGTTGGTATGTTCTTGTTTATGACTTCTTCTTTTAGTATTGGCAGACTAATCCCGCTACATTCTGCTAATTGATTTGCTACACATTTTTCTTATATCTTCCATCAACAAATATTGGAAACATACAATTCGTAAAGTCGTCAATTCATAACTATGACTATTCGTAACGGTATAATTCGTAACGTTAAAAGTGAATTAATTTGTTTATTTTTGTTAATGTGGGAACCAACAAATTAAAATTGGACCAACTCTTTTGGATGAAATACCTTATGAAGAACCCTTAATTCTTATGGGTTACTTTAATGCAAGAATCGGAAATGAAATAGTTCCAGGAGTAAAACAAAGATTTAATGTAAGCCATGTCAACGCAAATGGGGAAGTCATGGCTGACCTCTATGCTTTTAACGAACTGATAATTAATAATACATTTTTCGACCACAAGCTCCAATATAAATATACATTTGAAAACTCCAGAGGCCACAAATCTATGATTGGTTTTATGGTCACTAATAAAAATGGAAAAAGGTGGAAAAATCCACCCAAATCAGATTCTAGATATCCCAATGTTAAACTCAGCAGACGCAGAGACTAAACATAAACTAGTACTCGCAAAAATAAGAATGAAAATAACACCAAAACATTTTCTACAGCTAATCACTAAGAAAAAATTCAATATTGACGGGTAAAACAAATAGACGACATCGAAGATTTAAACGCGAGGTGGGAGAAAATTAAAAACGACATTGAAAAAGCAGCAACAAAAGCTCTAGAAAAACGCAAAGTCATACTGAACAAAAGAAACAACAATACATCATGGTTCAGAAAAAAACTAAAAGAGAAATGTAAAGAAAAACGAGAGGCCTACACGGAATACAAAACATCAACTAATCCAGAATCCCGAGACACCAATAAAATAATATGAAATGGAACAAAGTACTTGGTGAGAAGGTCAAAAAATGAACACTGGAAACAGTTTACAAAAAGGATGGAAAACGACTCCTACGGTATAGAAAAACAAATATGGAGATTCATAAGAAACTATCGAAAAACATACCAGCAAACTAATGGGAAAGATACCCCACAGGACTGTTTAAACGAAAGTTGTTGTTATGTTCTTCTTCTTCTTCTTCTTCTTCTTCTTGTTATGTATTGTTGACTTCTTCTTTTAGTATTGGCAGCCAAAGCCTGCTACATTCTGCTGATGGATTTGCTACACATTTTTCTTCATTAAGTAGGATATGAGATGCTTATTTAATTTTTCTCTTTTTCATGTCTGGTTCTTTTATGATTATTGATGTAATCTTTCCATTGTACTCTGTGTTCATTGTCTCAGGCATATTTATATACCTGTGATTTCTCGAAGTCTCCGTTTTTTATGTATGTTTCATGCTCATGTATCCTGACACTTAGTGATCTTGCGGTTTGTCCCACGTAGGAATTGTTGCATTTACAGGGTTGTATAGATGAAGTTCTGAGTGTGTTGTTAGTTTTGGTTTGGGACGAGATAGATATAAGTATATTGGTTGTTTTAGTTATTGTTGTGATGTTGTACTTATTACCTATCCTTTTTAATTTTTCTGATAAGCCCTTTAGATATGGCATCGTTGTCATCCATGAGTTTCTTCTTCTGAGTGTTTCCGGATTGCTTGTGGTATTTTTTTGTTTTTATTCTTTTTCTTTCTTCTATTTTGTGGAATTTATTGTTTGTTAAATGAAAATGGTTAGTCATTTGTTCTTAGAACCTTTGTCAGGAGATTTTTTTCTTTTTAAGATGATTTTTCATTAGAGCAGGTGTTTTTGTCTCTATCATATAAAGGTTTAATGATTTTTTTGATAATTTGGACATTTGTTGGTGTAAATCGGTTTTGTCTACACTTTGGTGGCACATCCTATATTTTGTTTTATGATTAGCACATCCACAAAGTTAAGTGAATTATTGTTTTGTTTTTCCCCGGTAAATTTGATTGATTTTTCTTTATTGTTCATGTTCATCAGGAATTTCTTGAATTCTTCTAGTCTATGAGGCCAAATAGATATAATCCCATTATCTTATAATGGGTATAATCCCATATAAATGAATATTTAAATTAGTTTTAAGTTACTTTAAAACATTTGAACAAATTTTAGATTTCTACGTAACATTCCTCGTATATTTATTTAAGCGTGTCACATCTTTATTTACACAAAACATAAAAATTACTATTTGTAACTAATCAAAATGAGAATAAAACATTAAGCCAACCAAGGACAAGCCTTACTCTAGACATTGCAAATTAAAAATAGTAAGTACAATGGAAATAAACTCTGAAATGCAATTAGTGCTTTTTCAGAACAGTGCAGAGAGGATAATCAGCAAAACCATTCTGCCATGTTGAAAATGTTTTATACTTTTTTATTAACGTTAAGGTACACTTTTTAATCAAAGTTAAAAAACAAGCAAGAACTACTAATACAGTGGCAAAACAGTGAAGATACTACTATATCTTTTTTTTTTAATTTTAGCTGTATTCAAAGAACATGAAGCTTAATACTTCTTTTCCGTTCGGTTCAACTTTATTAAATTTTAATAAAGCTGTATTTTAAAAGGATTCTAATGCGAAGTTAAAGCTCGTTGCAGTTTATTACTGAATAGTCAGTTGATAAAGGGTTTTAAATAACTAATTGCATAACTGAATAATTATATATAGTTCGAAACAAAATCCTCAGCTACTTTTTAGAACTACGTTGCATTATTTTTTAATATTGTGTGACTGGTTATAAGTTTATTTATTAATATCGTTTTTGTTTTGTCATGACCATCATAATAATCGAGACAGTTTAACACGTTAAGCGTCACAGCGTAGATGGTGTTTGGCTGTAACTTTGACATCGATGTATATTTGTGACTCTACTGTCATATTTAAAGTTCAGATATAATGCAATCTTATGTAAATTATACAAGTTGCGCAAAATCATTAAGTGCATATTTTTTATTTTTGTACATAAAAAAATCGTGACAAGATACCTCGTAATGCTACAGTCCGTAAACACACAAATGAAAACAGACAATTCGTAACGTCGTCAATTGATAACGGCGACACTTCATAACATATACAGGTCATAACTATGACTATTTGTAGCGGTATAATTTGTAATGTCAAAATTGAATAAATTTGTTTATTTTTGTTAATGTGAGACCAACGTTTATTACAGTTACAATTGAAATTGGACCAACCATTCTGGATGAGATACCTCATGAAGAACCCTTAATTCGTATGGATAACTTTAATGCACCAATCGGAAATGAAATAGTTCCAAGAATAAAACAAAGATTTAATAAAAACCATGTCAATGCAAATGGAGAACTCATGGCTAATCTCTGTGCTTTTAACGAACTGAGAATCAATGATACATTTTTCGTCCATAAACTCCAGTATAAATATACATTTGAAAACTCCAGCTGGCACAAATCTACGATTGATTTTATAGTCTCTAATAGAAAAATCCACTCAAAGCAGATTATACATATCCGAACTTTAAACTCAGCAAACGCAGGGAGTGAGCACAAAATAACACTAAAACATTTTCTACCGGAAATCACCGAGTGTTCAGTCACAAATTAATCTCTTAATTTGTAATGTCACATTATTCTTAACTTCTTAACCTTTTATATACCATATATAATTGAAACATTGTAAAACATATCGAGTAATATTTTAATAATTCCATTCAACCTGCAAACCCGCAAAAATCGTCGATCGAGAAGAATCGGACAAAGGGGCATTAGATAACAATTCACCGAGGAAAAATTTAATGTAGAATCACTGTGGAACGACTCTATAAGAGAAAAGTACCAAAGAAGGTTATCACAGAAGATACAGCTAAACCAAATAGACGACACCAAAAAACAACAACAATACACCACGGTTGAGAAAAGAAATAAAATAGACATGTAAAGAGAACTGAGATTCCTACACGAAGTACAAACCATCAAATACTCCAAAATCCCGAGACACCTATAGAATAATACGAAATGAAACAAAACGAATACTGAGTAGGTACAGTTTACATAAAGGATGGAAAGCGACTTCTGCGGTACACAAAAACAAATACTAGGATTTATAAAAAACTAATGAAAAGAAATGACAGAATTGAAAGAATACAACAACGTACCAGCAAACGAATGGGAAAGATATCTGACGAAACTATTTAAAGGAAACGAAAATAATAATCAACACAATAACGTTCCTGAATTAGTACAAGAAATAGAAATTAGTTTTCAGGAAGTAGAGATCGCCATAAAATCACTTTAAAATAGAAAGTCGCCAGGACCAGACGGAATAACCAACAAGCTTCTAAAACATAGAGGAGAAAGTATAACCTTAGAGATGGCAAAACTTATACAAAAACTAATATTGCACTGCAAGATACAAAACGCATAGAGAAACAGCATAATAATACCAATATTCAAGAAAGGAGATAAAGAAGACCCCAACAATTATAGAGGTATAAGTTTACTGAACACCGCACATAAGCTTACCACAAAAATCATAACCAACAACATCAATAAACTAACAACTTTATCAAATAATCAACAAGGATTTAGATCCGGAAAATCCTGCGAAGACGTAGGATTTACTAAGACAAATCACAGAAAATCATCGAGTACATTGAGTACAATAAATCAACATATCTATGTTTTATAGACCTAACAAAGGCTGTCCATCGCATCCAAGTCGAACGCGTCTTACACCTACTGTATAAAAGAAACCTATCAATCAATATTATACCTAAAACATCTACTTCCATAATCGAATACATGCAAAGATAAATGGAAAACTAATACAGTGTATACCAGTTGTCTTTAATATAATAATGGACGAAATAATACAAGCAGTACATAAAGGTCATGGTAACCGAATGGAGAACAAATAAATCCAAATATTTGTTATGCAGATGACGCCGCATTAATCGCCGAGACAGAAGATGAGCTCCAAAGATTAACACAAATCTTCAATACAACAGCCAAATAATACAATATGATAATATAAGCAGAAAAAACCAAATATATGGCAACATCTAAATACCCTCTACAATGTAAAATCGAAATTTTTGGAAAAATAGTAAAGCAGGGAGCAAGGTTTATATATCTGGGAACAGATATAGCTAGTTACGGAGATTTAAACGAAGAAGTATGACAAATAAAGAAAAAATATCAGGAAAAAATCTGTTGGATATGGAAAGAAGCGAAAAATAAAAACAACATGCATTTAAACAATTTAGGAGGTTACTATTGAAGAAGAAATAGGCTTTAAAGCCTACATACAAGAAGGAAGGAAAATAAAAAGCAACTGAAATTAAGTTTATCAATTTATCGAACCAGGATAAGTATAAACATTTTTAACACATGTAATATTTCGTGGAAAAATATATTTTAAAAATTGTGTCTTGAAATAAATATAATCTAGGTGTAAGAGGAAATACAATTTAATTCCCTTTTTATTAACAAAATTATGTGGTTATAAATTTTCAGTACATGGAATGCTTGATACATACAGTGTGTCCGTAAAGTATGGAATAAATTCGATATTTCCTAAATGTAAAGCCTTTTTAAAAAAATCTAAAACACGACGATTTTTAAATTTAATATATATTCTATATATATTCTTTAATATATATTCTATATTAAGTTGATAAAATCGTTTACCTTGGACAGCAATTAAATTGTAACGCAGAAAGTCACGGCGAAATTAGATCAAGAATAGAGCAGGCTAAAGCTGCTTTTAGAAGTATATCCAAGGTGTTATGTAATAGAGACCTAAAATTGGTATTGAGGATCCGCCTACTTCGCTGCTACGTATTCTCGGTCTTACTTTACAGTGTCCAGAAAAATTTTAAAAGTTTCCTGGGTGGAGAAGATTCAAAACTCCACAGTACTAGAACGTCTCAGCAAGACTACTGAGATCATAAAAAGCATCAAGCAAAGAAAGCTGGAGTAATTTAGGCTAACAGTGAATAAAATTAAGATAGCTATGATGCTAACCAACGTTCTGAAAGGACATGGTATATGAAGAAGAAGATTTTACAATAAAATTTCATTATACAAGGTGATACACATTACAGCGATGACGACATCAACACTTTTTTAAATATAACACCCTGTATTTTAGAAAATTAATTTTTATTGATTTATAATATTAATAAATTATAAATAAATTATAATAAATAACTTAAAAGTAATCCAGTAAATAATACATGACTTTATCTTAAATGTTAATTTTTACGAATTGTAGCTCTTGTATTTGACAGTAACCCAAACGTACAAATTCTTGTAGAACCTTGTTTACGCTCTCTTGAGAAATATTGTTTATTTTTTTACGAATTCTTGTTTTTAAGTCTCCAATATTTGCAGGTTTCGTTTTATAAAAAACATTATATAAATGACCCCACATAAAATAATCCAAAGGATTGAGGTCTGGCGACCTCGCTGGCCATTCAATATGTGCACGTCTTCCAATCCACCTGCTCAGAAAAATTTCGTTTAGGTACCTTCGAACATCTTAAGCATAATGCGGAGGCGCACCATCCTGTTGAAACCATAAACTTTTATCAAAACCTTTAAGATTAATTGTACTGGGGAATAAATTAACTAAAGTAGGTACGAGATAAACACCTAAAAACTGCACGAATGCTGGCCCGTTTAAATTACCTTCGAAATAGTAGGGTCCAATGATTTTATTTCTTACAATGCCAGCCCATACGTTTTCTTTTTTCGGGTATTGTGTATGATATTCTCGCATCCAGTTGGAGTTTTCTTTTGCCCAGTATCTAAAATTCTGACAGCAGATCACGTCATTTAATTTGAATGTAGCCTCATCAGAAAAATAATAGTTTAAACGAAGAGAGGGTTTTGGTGGCTGTTATCCATCATTATTTCGCAAAATTGTATTCTTTTATCTGGATTATCCTCGTTTTATTCCTGTACAAGTGTGCATCTAAAGGAGTACCATTTTATAAGTTTTATTACTTTGTGTACCATTGTTTTGCAAACATCGAGATCACTACTAAACTTACGAACAGAAGTGTGAGCATCTTCTTCAAAAGCAAGTAGAACATCTAATATTGTAACATAATTTACAAAGGGACGACCTGATTTGCGTGCATTTTCAACTGTACCAGTTTTTCGAAATTTCTTTTCAATCTTACTTAATGTTGACTGCGTTATGGGTATTTCTGGATATTTATCATTAATTAAATTACACACTTCCATCTGACTTCGCGATTTGTCTCCATATCCAATCATGATGCTTTACATTCAAATTAATTTCTACTTAAAATTAATTCTAAGCAATAATACAGAATATTCACGAAATAATACAATTATTGTACTTTTTCATTGTTATTGAACGTTACTAAAAACAATTACGTTTTACTAAAAACTGTTTTTTTTGCAAACGATAAATAATTTATTTTCTAGGCAAATATTTTTCAAATTATATCAATTAGACCACTAGTATTATACTTTTTTGGCATCAGCTCATTTTGAGCAATCTAATAATATCATAAAATATAGGGTGTAACATTAAAAAAAAAGTCGATGGCGTCATCCCTTAATGTCTATCACTTTATATAATGAAATTTGATTGTAAAATGTAGAACATTACACTTAAGAATCGATGTGTTTTAGATTTTTCTAAAAAATGCTTTTAATTTAGGAAATATCGAATTTATTTCATACATTTCGGACACACTGTATAATCATTTTTTTGGCAGATTAAATGAATCCATTTATTTTTTAGAAAAGAATGTAAATACTTTAATCAAAAACTTTGTTTGGTTTCTTTAGTAGAGGAGATATTTTTAAATATATTTGTATACATTGTTTAAACGTTTTCAATATTTAAACAATTTAATAAATGTTTGGCAAAGCAATATTTAATCTTGGAATGTACATAATATGAACGTTGGAATATAATTATACCGCGCTGTTTCCGCCATATCAAGGGAAATTTAACTTCCCGATTTCCTAATTGAGTTCCGTCTTCATCCACATGCAAGACCTAAAATTTATCAAAACAGGCTTCAATTGAAGCGCACAACACTTGTAACCGAGAAATTCCACCAACGAATGCAATTAACCAGTTAAGTGTTCTTGTTGTTTTTTGTTTCTAAGAAAGTTGCAACGTGCAATTAGTAAGTTAATTTCAACTTAAAATGAATTGTTGGAACTAGTTGTTCCAACCGCTATTAATTTCATTTAAAAGTATTTTTGTATGAATTAAAAATTAATAATTGCAGACAGTATACTCGAAAATTTATTTTACCCGTTGTACAGTTTTTTTTATAAATTAACTTTTAAATTAACTAATAAATGAGTAGCTAAAATACAAACAAGTTTAAGTCATGAATAAGTAATTTTTAAGGGAGCACGAAAAATTTGTAGCTTTGCTCTGAAAAAGGATACTGAATTCTAATCAATGTGATGCAATAGTATTGGTTCCAAGCATGAGTCTAAAGTACTTATTTCTGTTAGGGTAGCTAAAAAGTGGTTTAAAAAAATGATTTTGTTTTGACAATATAAGACTTTTAGCACGAACTTAGTGAAAATAAGTCGTTTTGCATGTAAAATATTGTTGAAATAAGATGATTTGCATGTAAATAAAATAAAAAAGTAATAAAGTAAAGGAACAATGGTTTTCTGAATGAACTTCTCTTCTTCTTCTTCTAACGGCGCTACAACCCTTTGTGACTCTTGGCCTGCTTAACAATTCTTCCATTCTGCACTGTCGAATACTTTACTTCACCACTGCCTGATGTTCATAGTTTTAAGATCCATCTCTACGTCGTCTATCGATCTTTTACGGGGCCTTCCTCTAGCTCTGTTTCCTTGGGGCTTCCATCTCTGGACTACTTTTACAGCTCGATTATCTGGCATTCTTTCTAGGTGACTAAGCCAGTTTAGTCTTTGTGACTTTACAATTCTAACAATATCTGCGCTTTGCATTAGTTTATCCAGCTCATGGTTCATTTTAATTCTCCACACGACCTATCGCTGCATTGGGTTGGTCCAAATATCTTCCTAAGTATTTTGCGCTGAAATATTTTCAGTTGATTTTCATTAGTGGTTGAGAGGGCCCACGTTTCACATTTATATGTGACCACTGGTCCAATTACTGTTTTGTAAATTCTAAGCTTAGACTCACGATTGAGTAACTTATTTTTCATTCAGTCTTTGTATGCATAAAAGCACTTATTACCGCTAAGAATCCATGCTTGTATTTCTTGACTGATGTTGTTGTTGTCATTTATTATTGACGCTAGGTAGGGAAAAGTGGAGAAATATTTGTAGGTATGGTTGTCTACTTTCAGATTCTCATGTTGATTCGTTTTTGTGCACTCCATATATTTTGTTTTGCTTTCATTTATATATAGACCAAACGTAGCAGCTTCTCGTTTCAGTTCTATAACTTTTTCGCTTAATACCCTTTTGTTGCAGCTTATTATGGTAACATCATCCGCATATGCGCATATTTGCATTGATCTTGTATTAATACAGCCGTTTATATCCAGTTTTCTAACAACAGCTTCTAAAGTTAGATTAAAAAGTGTTCATCACCTTGTCTAACTCCATTTTCAATATCAAAGACCTGCGTCATATCTCCATCTATTCTCACCATAACTTTGGAACCCTCCAAAGTCATTCGTATAAGTTTAACCAACTTATTGGGTATACCTAATATAGATAGTTATATGAACTTCTATTTTTGTAAAATAATAATATGGGCCTTACCTAAGTGACAAAAATTGTCATAATAAGGGCCGGTTCTACAATACTAGTATCAAAGAATATACTAAGAATAAAGTTATACTTGGAATACCTTCATTAATGGTATTCTACAAACAAAGAATAAACTAGGAATAAGATAATCGGAGTATATCTATAGAATAACTTTATCCCTCCAAAGTTGAGCAGATACACCGAGTCATGATACTATGACTAACGAGATAGGATCTTCCCGTAGCACAAAATCGGTCGTGTTCGCGCATGCCGTCATTGGAGAGTAGAATTTGAATTTTTGTTAAAGTTAAATGGAATTTATATGCATTCTGTGATGAAATTACTAGATGAAAATAAGTTAAGAGGTTTAATAATTACAATAATCATACACATAAGAATATCTCCAAACTATTTATTAAAGATTATTTATTGATACATACAAAAAACTGCAATTTCGAACGTGCAACTCTCCAATGACGTCACGACTTATGCGCAATATCTTATCTTCTTAGGGCCGGTTCTACAATGCTAGTATATACTGAGAATAAAGTTATACTTGGAATAACTTCATTAATGGTGTTCTACAAACAAAGAATAAACTAGGAATAAGATAATCGGAGTATATCTGTAGAATAACTTTATCCCTCCAAAGTTTAGCAGATATACCGAGTATAAATTTATACTGCATTTCTATTGGTCGGTCAGGGGTTGTCAAATCTGTAATATTTTAACCTCACTTTGTTTGTTTTTATATATAAAATAAAATTTTTGATATTGCACAAACATTTTAGATTGTAAATCCAAAGGAAATTTTATTAGGCAATCCAAAGGAAAAAGAAAGCATTTATTATTTCAATTCTAAAATTTTAGGATATGTATGTAATGTAATAACGTCTACACATATGACTAGTATACCTAGTAAAGGTATAATCTTACCAAGGCAATATATTTTTTAATGTTTTGATAACAGAGACTGTAATTCTAGAATCTGTATTATATAAACATTTCTTTAACTAAAATTATTTATTTTGTAATCCAATATTTATACTTTTTTAAAATGTGGAGTATACCTATATAGATATATTTACATAATTTTGGTTATTATATTATAACACTAATCTCAGTTGATGATAACAAAAAATTTAAGAAGAAAATTTTACATCTTTTTTTATCCATTTTATATTAATTTTGAAAAGTACAATAATATAAACGTAGATAAAATACCAGATAAAGCGAATCAATTATTTAATTCCTTTCAATTGTAAACAAATTTTACAGTTATGACAAATGCCAAATGTCGCTGTCAATAACAATTTGAACTAATTTTGAAGACATCAGATCTACTATTTCGTTTTACCTTAGTGTTCTGTGGTTATACCCAGAATAACTATTCCGCTGTCGATTTCACAATGTAGAACGCTCGAAAGGTTATACTTGGAATAAACTCAAGTATAAGTTATACTCAGAATAACTATTCTCCAATTTATAGCTGGAATGTAGAACCGGCCCTTAGTAATAGTATCATGTACCGAGTATAAATTTATACTGCATTTCTATTGGTCGATGTCGATGGTCAAGTCTGTGATATTTTAACCTCACTTTATGCCATTCGATCTTTGAACTGTGGTTTTGTTTGTTTTTTATATATAAAATAAATCTTTTGATATGGATCCAGTTAATATTAATATTTTTGAATCTGATGATGCAGATTTTAAAGAAGGAATACCTAGACTAATGCATCCAAAAACTTTTAGAATTCGGCATGAATTAGATATATATTTATGTAGCATTTGGATTCAATTTCTGTATATGTAAAATTGTTACATCTTTTTTTATCCATTTTATATTAATTTTGCAAAGTATAATAATATAAACGTATATAAACTACTAGATAAAGATAAAGTAGATAAAATACTTTCACTTTTAATTGTAAACAAATTTTACAGTTATGATAACTGCCAAATGTCACTGTCAATAACAATTTAAACTAATTTTGAGGATATCAGATCTACTATTTCGTTTTATCTTAGTGTTCTGTGGTTATACCCAGAATCACTATTCCGCTGTCGATTTTACAATGTAAAACGCTCGAAAGGTTATACTTGGAATAAACTCAAGTGTAAGTTATACTCAGAATAACTATTCTCTAATTTATACTTTGATTGTAGAACCGGCCCCAAGTAGTTAATGCAACAAACAAACAGTCTTTTAAATATGGAAGTCACAGCGCTCATTGTCGAGACAGTCACTCATTACTTCCTGCTCCTCACAAGCAGCTGCTGTAGTGGGTTCATCAAAAATCAAACTCTTGTACCAACCAAGGCGTGGATCAGATATTTTTTTCAAAAGTTTGTAAACATCTTTGTCTTTTCTTTAGTTAACACATGAGGAAGGGGGAGTTTTTTAAGTCTCACTTGTCTAAGATTTACACACTGTTTGCTTCTCTGTCCAAACGTAGAAAATGTTGTTTTAAGTTTTTAGGTTAGTGATATAAAAGTTATAAAACCAAATTTGTCTCGCGTAATAAGCTTCTTAAAATGCGTTTTTAGGTTGTGGCTAAATTTGTTGAAGATCAAAGCGAAGGCTAACATAATAGGAAACACCCATTTCCACGTACTCGTAAAACGCTCTTTACTCTTCTTGAATTAATCTCTTTCAACAATTAGCTACGACTTTTCAGCATACTGTGCTGGTACACTTTTAATTTGTTCTTTGAGAAGGCATTAAAATTAAACCTATTTTAATATTTTACTTAGTTTACTAATACTTCACTCACTACTCAGATTTAATCTTTTGAACTGATAACATATGTAATGTGATTCAGTTCCTCTGATCTTTTTTATGTACTCTCGACACTTTCCTTTTTCAGATAGTTCATATTTTTGGTAGAGTCACCTCCTCCTTTCCCTTCAAAATTAAACCCAAAATGCACTTTTTTGGCTACGTTTTTATTGTACCATAGCAATAACAGTGGGAAAAAGCTTTAAATATACAGAAGTTTTAGCACCAGAGAGTTTTGAAAAAAGCCATTGTATTGAGTCTTTCGCTCAGGTCCAGATTTTTTATTTTTGTTTTTGTGTACTGATCTAGGCTTATGTCTTTTGATTTGTGTTGTATGAATCAAAGTGGCAATTATATTGTGTTGTCATTTCGTATCTGGAACTTTATAAAACACTTTCTTAAAAGCGTTGATGTAAATAGGCACTATTTTAAGGCACGTGAGGGGTTTATTTTTATGCTTAAACGGTACAAAAACTAGGGCTCTTTTGGGAGCTACATAACTAATAATTTGTTCACGTTTCTTTTTTCTTCATGTAAGTCTTCTCGTTCTAGTCCCTTCATTTCCTTCACTAACACACTTTTATCTGCCCCATCCAATATCCTTTAATTAATAAAGTAATATTACTAATGGTTTTAAATACTTTGACAATAAACCCGCACATAACCTTAAATTTGTAAGACTCACTGGGTCAGCTGAGTGGCAATTGCAGAGTTCCTATTGGTTGGTTGGAAATAAGTTGGTTAGCATGGACCAGTTTAGTGGAAATAAGTTGGAAATAAGTGGAAATTGGTACTAATTGTTTTTGCATGAATCAGATAAAATATAAACCACTTTGGCTACAACAGAACAATGTAGTAGTACATCTAACTCAACTTTGAATTTTTTGTGACTTAAGGTTTGCATATTACGTCCTCAAATATATGTTCTTGTATTTGCTGTATTTATTAAAAATTATTAACCTACCGATTTATAGCAAACTAAAAGCTCTCTATTTGTATTACTAGTAAGATTGTAGTAATTGTATACTTCTGCCAATACTGAAAGGAGAACAAGACAAAAATCTTAGAATTTAATTCAAAATATTTCTATTGGTCTACAATACCAAAGTCAAGTATCAACTGTGAAATTGGTTTTTGCCACCAAGCGCCAATTCATAAACATTTACAATTTAAATTTAATAATTTCTTAATAAAATATTTTTAAAATCATTTTTAATCCCATATAAAATTATATTTAACCAAAAACAATGGCCATTAGGTTATTCATATTTCCTAAATTCAAATGAAATGTAAGAAGTAAAGAAGTAAATAACGAAAGTGTTCTGTATCATATTACATCATATTGTGGTTACAAGATAAGTACATATAAACACAGTTGAATAATTGTTATTTATTTTACAGAATCTTTCAGAGTTTGTAGCTTTTAACACGGCACCACCATAGGAGGGTAATGACGTTTTTATTGACCGCTATTGAACAGTTTTACTGTAATACTACTGCATTTTTTAGAAAGAATTTCAAATTTATGTGATGTCAGCATTTAGTGTATCACCATCATCTTGATTATTTTTAAATGGCAACCTAGATCCAGTGACATATCATAGAAAAGCTTTATTACACCATTGAATGAACCATATCACTAATAATGTAGAAGAAAAATTTCTAAAGACATACATACCTAATACATGTTGAACAATTTATATTCATTTTGAAAACTAACAATTAAAATAAAAAAAAACGCATTTTTTTACCAAAAGTGCTCAAAGTGTTGTTAGTCTGTTTCTCGGCAGTAATGCAATCTATCTTGGATGTTTCGAATAGACTCATTGGTCATTTCTGGAGGAGCTGCCTGCATTTCAAGACGTATGCGATCCTTTAAATCATTTAAATTAGTTGCTCTGTTGACGGTCCTTAGAGTAGTTCCATAAAAAAATCAAGGAAAGTCAAGTCGGGAGATCTAGCCGGCCATTTAATTGCACCTCTTCTCAAATAATCCATTTCAACTGCTAAAAATATTGTTTTCAGGTCTACATTAATTGTCCATACTTCAGAGCCATAAAACTGATTTAACCATGGTTTGCCCTATTCTTTTTTTGTTCCTTTTGGACATGTTGCAATCGCACCATAAGGAGTTCAGACATCCTACAATTTTGCGTCCCGCATTTATTCGTTGTTTAATTTTGGTTTCTCCTAAGCCGTTCTTATCAATGAGTACACCTAAATACTTAAATTTTTCTACTTGTTTGATTTTCACGTCCTCGTCTATAACACTTCAAACCTTGCATCTAAATTGATAACTAAGTATTTTGTTATATTATGTATCCTCAAAAAATCTTGGTATACCACCAAAACGAAAAGACCAGGTAATTATCAGCAGACTCCGACTTGGACATACACGACTTACATACGGCTACATAATATCCAAAGAACCACTACCAATAGTACCAAAGTGCCAAAGATGCCAAACACCTTTCACAGTCAACCATATATTAATAGAATGTCCAGAGTACACCTCAGCCAAGGCGATATTCAAGATAACCAACAGCCTGAAAGAAGCACTGGTTACAAAATTCAATGAAGTTTTGTCTTTTTTAAAATACTGTAAACTCTATAATAAATTGTGATTTAATTTTTGTTACATTTACATACATGTACATAATACCATATGGTTGTAAGTCATGACTTTTAAAATGTATCTTATTTTCTCTATTTGTATCATAAACCTACCGCTAATAACCCTAGTGGTTGATGCGGATAAATCAAAATAAATATTTTTTCTTCATGCTGACTTGTAACCCCCATTTTACATATTCTTTATATAGACGCTATACCATAAATTCTAGATCATAAGAATCTTGAGCTAGGACGACTTGGTCATCCGTAAAGCTAAGGGAGAACAGTACGTCATTTCCTATGAGGATTCCCATTCCCTGGCAGTTTTTCCAATTTTGGAGGGCTGCCTCAATATATAAATTAACCAGTAAGGGTTACCTACTGCATCCTTGTCTTAGTCCTTTAGTTCCTTTTATTGGATCTGATAGTCTATTTCCGATTTTTAGGTAGGTAGAGTTACTCCTATATCTTCTTCTTCAAGTGCCTTCTCCGCTACGGAGTTTGGCAATCACCATTGCCATTCGTATCTTTGAAGCTGTTGCTTTAAATAATTGGTTAGATGTGCACTGGAACCAGTCTCTTAAATTGCGCAGCCAATATATACGTCGTCTCCCCACGCTTCGTTTGCCCTGAATCTTTTCTTGGAAAATTAACTGGAGCAATCGGTACTTTTTCCCTCTTATCACATGACCAAGATACTCCAGCTTTCTTCTCTTGATGGTGATCAACAGCTCCCGTTATTTGTTCATTCTTCGAAGAACTACACTATATACTCCTATATACTTCTGTGATTATTCCTAAAAGGTATGGACTAACGCCGAGTGGTTATAAAGCTTTCCACTTAAGTATTGAAACTGTATCATACGCCTTTTCTAGGTCGATGAAGGCTAGATGTACTTCGGTACCAACCGCTATTCTTTTTTCTATTAGTTGTCGGAGTATAAACAAGTTATCAGTTTAAGATCTACCAGGCGTAAATCCACTTTGGATTGCGCTAAGTAGATGCCCTACATCATCTTGTATTTTTAATTGTTTGTAGCAGTTAGAATCTTTTCGATTACACTTTTTAAAGATAAACACTTGGTGAGCGGTTTTCCATTCAGATGGTACTTTAGTTTGTTGGAAGCATTGATTCATTAGAAAAGTTATTCGTTCTATTAGGAGCAGACCTCCTGCTTAAAGTAACTCTACAGTCATATTTCCAGGTCCTTGAGATCGTCCTTTTTTCATATTAATTAACGCAGTACGGACCTCGTTGTTAGTAGTATTATTGTTACTATTTGTTTGTCTCTCCATACTGTATTCCTCTTCCATATATTCCAATCTGGACTCTTGGAGTAAATTTTTTCTCACTTATATATAGGAAATATGTTGCTTAAGGAGTTATCTGTGTTTTTCTTTAGATAAGTGATAGTTCTCCATGCTCCCGTAGTCTGAAAAACACCAATTAAATTTTCAACTTGACACATTTTTGTTCCCAGAAATTGTTTTTTGTTTTTTTTTTATTTGATTACGTACTTCTCCGTTTTTCCTTTGATATGATATTTTATTGCTAGATGTTTTACTTGTTAGGCATTTCTTATATATTTTGTTTTTTCTTGTATGATTTCTTTTACGTTTTCTGTTATCCATGTCAGTTTATGTGGTTTTTTATCGTTGTTCTCTGTTCCTAATACTTCATAAGCAATTTTTTATTATCTTTTGAGGCTGTTGTAATTCTTGTGCTACATCCATATTTCTTTTCGTCTCATTTAGTTCCTTTTCTAATCTAGATTGAAATAGATGTTTAAAACTTGATTGGAATAAAAGGTGCAATTTGTATCTCTGCGTTTTGTACTGTGTAATATTGTTTCTCTTACTTTCGGTGTTCTGTTTGTAGTATTTTTTAAATGGGTCACAAAGATTAGCTAAAATAATGTAGTGATCTGTCCTACAGTTAGATCCTCTGTTTACTCTGCAGTCATGGCACTTAAGTTTTGATTTCTGTCTCATTATTATATAGTCTATGATCGACTTCTGTTAGAGTGAAGGTCGTTCCGAAGTGTTTTTATGAATATCTTTATGTTGGAATTGGGTACTCATTATTTTTAAACCAAAAAGTTGACAGAACTCAATTAAGCTGTCCCCTGAACCATTTTTAACTATTTCTCCGTACCGTCCCACCACGTCATCGTATATTTGAGAACCTACTCTCGCATTTAGGTTTTAGAACAGTATTACTTCTTGATGAATGTTTATTTTATCACAAATGTTTGATAACTCTTCATAAAAGGAATCTTTAACTTGTTGATTTAAATCGTCTGTTGGTACGTTCCAGTAACTATTATTTCGATGCCGTACAATGTGATAGTTCAGAATTCTTTCAGATATGTACGCATAGTCTTTTATACCTATATTTTTTTAACGATTGTTTTATAAGAATTGAGACCCTTGATTTAGCGTGTACATGTTTCTCTACTTCTGTCCATATATGAATGTAGTCATTAATCTGTTCATTTCCTTGGCCTTTCTTGTTTGGTTTTAGAGAGCACTACTATGTCCATTTTTTGCTTTGACATTTCAGTTAAAATTTCCATTGTCTTGTGAGTCATGCCTTGAGTATTCCAAGTACCAATTTTCAAAGTCCTTTTCTTTGCCAAGTGTCGTCGTCGTAACATTCCATCCATATTCCGAGGCTCGGCGTTAGAATTTTTAGTAAAAAATTTTTTTTTCCAGATGATGAGGGACTGGCCCATCACTCCAACCCCCAAACTTGGAGGACCAGAATTTTCTGTTGGGAGTTTTTTCCCTTTAGGCGTTGGAGGCGAGGGTAAAACTCGCCTTTTACCCTCTCTCTGTTGCTATATAATGCACATCTATTGTACGCCATATACCCGGTAGTTACACGATATATATGTCTTCGATTACGTGAGAGTAGGATTTACTGGCAGAGCCGAGTTCTGTTTCCAGAACCCCTAACCCTTTCATTGGGAAACGGGTGGATATTTCCCACAGTTTCATTGCAAAATAAAAGTCGACACCTTGTATTACCTCCGAGGTCCATAATCAGCCCTTAACCACCACTAATATAATAATAATTTAAATGTTTTAGGATTTTCTTGAACATCTAGAAGGACATCTACAGTCTTGAAGTTTTTGGTATGCCAGATTTTGGGCGATCCCGTACATTGCCCAAAAACATGCAAGCCGTTATCGAAATAATTGAAGCGTTCCATATTTACAGCTTTAAAGCTGTAGATTGCGAATGATGAGAAAAACAAAACAATTATTTTAAAAGTATATAAAGGCCTTCATTTTAGATTTTTAAAAAGGTTTGTAGGTGCTTTTGAACGACTCTACAGTGATTTTAAGTCGCGATATTTTTACACTCCAAAAACATTATTATTTCGCTTATTAAATTTTTTTAGTCTCGCCAAAAAGGCACGATTACCCTCGTTCCGACGTGGCAGTACTACTTTTTTCTTCAGTTTTGAGTACTAAAGAATAAAAAACATTGGTCTGAAGAGTGAAATCTCAAGTTTCAAAATCAATATTTTTGGCATCAAAAAAGTTAGTATCTTCTGTGGAATTCGTCATATGTCAAAAATTCACACTTTAACGATGTAGGAACATACTAAATTAGTATGGAGCTTTACTACCAGTGTATGTATTCTGAAAAAGGTGAAAACTGATGTACCAGATAATCGGAAACATTTTTTTTATTATTAGTAGATTTTTTTTAGTAAAGATAGACTCTTGCAAATTTTATCTGTTTTTGGTGTTGTGAACATAGTTTTTCATTACAATGATTGTTTTAGAAATCACGTTTCTTTTATAGAACATCTCGCTTGACCAGAACTTTGTTCCAATTTGGAAAAGCTACTTGACTAAAATTATCTTAACAGCTCGTGTAAAAATATTCTTTCGAAAATAGTAGTTTAAAATTAGACGGATCGACAGGTTTGAAGTCTTAAAGTTAATCCGAATTTCTAAAGTTCCAAGAGAAAAAAGAAGAAAACAATAGTTATTACAGAATTCTCGGACAATGTTAAGTAACTCCATTTTGTTATGTTTGTGCTGATAAAGTTAAAAACTTCACAAAATTATTTCCAGTATCTAAAACTAAAAGTTTAAAATTAAACGAAATTTTAAAGTTTATCATAAAACATATTTTGGTGGAATGATGTCATCTAAATTTCTAAGAAGTATAAAGACAGTGACATACAACTGCTCACAACTTCTCAACTTAATTAGAATATGCCTTTAATTAATGTTTACAGTCGAATTCTAATGACTTTCATTATATACAAAACAGAGGCTTTTCGAAAAATTTTAACATCCAGACTTCAAACATTCACCATCCACTTCCTTTTTTGGAAGTTTAATTTTAAAAGTTACAAAGCCCATTATTTCAAAATTTTCTCATAACGGAACCGCACTCTTAGCAGAGCTTAAGAATCTTTAGAAGCAGTAAGGTATTATCCACAGAAAAGTTACACAAAAAGTTGTAAATTGCAGAAGACTTAAATATTTTATTAATGTTTCGGTCAGGAGCGATGTCAGGAAAATTAATACATTTTAACTTTTATTTTAATACCCTAAATAATACTCCAAAATTTGTAACAGTATGGCAACAGTTAATATTAAAATCTAGCCTAATTCTTCAATAGAGTATTTTGAATGTTTGAAAGCCCCCTAAATTCTTAAAATTTATTAAGTGAATGGCGAATGTTTATTTTAACTTACCATATTAGATGTGCAACGAAATTGATTAACTGTTATTACTTATTGATTTAGTGAATACCTTTTTTAGTGATTTTCTACAGAATAGAAGACATATCATATTTTTTCAATTCAGAAGAAGACATATAACAAGACAAGAAGTTAGGTGTGGAGGCCGCTTCATAGTCAGTCGAACGAAACGAGTTCCATCTGCCAAACAAGACAGTTGTATCTTGGTTAAGTAGTAGCAGCCCTCTGTGCTATCGGCAATTCCTCTGTGTAATTTTGTGATTCCTGTATGTCGTAGAAGACGTCGTTTTCGATAGCGGGTGGAACTATCATTCCATTGGGGCAAAGTATAACCTACACAATTTGTTACCAAAAATATTTGCATACTTAAACATGATAAGCATTTCTCTTTCTATTTTTGATAAAATTTTCAATCTGTATAAAATCTATTTGGTTATTGACAATTCTATCAGGCGCATCAGCACTAGAAACTCAAGTATAGAAACGCCAGGAAGTCTGGAAAATATAGTCTTCCTGCTTGTTCTCAATGCCCAAAAACTATCTGTGAATAATCTATTTTCGTCCAATATTACATATTTGGGCATCTATATTGCTCCTATTGTCTAGTTATAAAGACACCTTTTTCCCATACTTAATCATTCTTTAATACTGTGTTTTAAATGTTACGATTTAATTTTTTTAAGATATCACCATACCATCGACATCTCTTGTTACTTTTAATAGACAAATTTTTAAGTTTACAATAAAATTTATTTTACCATTTCAGAGTATTCTATTCCGTTACCTGAATTGGTATACGTTCAATGAAGTTCTTTTTTGTATTGGTATTTGTAAAATACTTTTAAATCGTCTTAGTATTATAGCTTGTTATTGTACACGTAATACTTAACAGCGTAACTTTTATCTGAAGCAAAACAGGATAATCCGGTGTATTTATTTAAAAAGAAAATCCCATTTGGTAAACACTTTTTTACAAAAAGCGGCCAAATCCAAGACGTGAAATATAAGAATCCTTTATTCGAAAAGAAGCAAACTGGTATCCACCAAATCGTTTTCTCCAGCGGCGTAGTTACTGCAAAAATATAACTTAGAATCATAAAGAAATTAACTCCAATCACGAATAATTAAGATTTTAATATGTAATTTTGTTTAATATTTATTTATACCTAAGCAATATTTTTAATAATAGTCTTTTGATTTTTAGTTTTCACTGCAGACGGTTATCCAATAAATCCTTCTCAACGTCTATTTTCCCTTATCTTGTTAATAATTTTTTTCATCTAATAATTTAATGATTTATTTTGGGTATTTTTGGTCTTATTTTTTATCCTGGTTTCGATTCCGTGAGTTGTTTTGAGTTGTTTCTACTTCTGCCCATGTGTTTTACAGCTACGATTACCAAATAGTTTACACCTTTATTTTTTACATTGTAATACTGTAACATCGCAGCATAGCACATATTTGCTAAATGTCAAAATGCTTGTAAAAAATTTCGAGAATGTTAAAAAATAAAATAAGAATGCATTTGAGTTATGCGCAGGAAAGAAGAGTAATTGCCAAATTCGAATAAGGTTTCTCACTAATGCAAATTGTTGCAGATTTGAACGTAAACCATATGTTCATATAAAAAATCAAAGATGGGATAATTTTCACTCTATAGCATGGTTAAGTGGTTCAAGAGGGCAAGAGATCTTCACAAAGCAACCAGATCAGGTATTTGTTAATTATCTGAGAGAAGCTCCTATTGCAACAATTCGAAAAACTAGCGAAGACACAGCGTTTGGGGCAGTATTCAGACTGCATGTAGAAGGATTAAAAAAAGTGATTTGATAAATTATGCAAAAAACTCTTTCTTGACTGAGGATCACAAGAGGAAACGAGTTACATTTTGTAATGAATTCATAAACTCTGAAAACAACTTTTGGTCTAACGTTGCATTTATCGATGAAAAAGTTTCAATTACATAACAATGTTCGAAAAAAAGGCCAAAAAATCAAAGGTTTGATGAACATTATATTAATTACTTAAGAAATAGTGAAGTATTCTTGGTATTTTTAGAGACCTTCTAAACATCATACAGGAAGAACAGCACAAAGAATGCCCGCCAAAAATCTCTCCTTCGAAGAAAAAAAAAAGCCTTAAATAAGCTGAAAAATCACAAAGTGCCGGGTACGGACGAGACACAAGGTGAAATTTTACTCCTAAACAAGGCATATAAAACCATCTCAAACATCATTCTAGTAGATTAGTCTAGTAGACTAATCCATTACGCTGAAAATGTCCTAGCCGAATATCAAGCCGGTTTGAGGGCAAACTGATCAACAATAGATCAACTATTCATGCTGAGACAACTTATAGAGAAGGGATGGGAGTATAACAGACCCTTACACAATCTTTTCATAGACTTTCGACAGGCATATGATAGCGTAGAAAGAAGCCAAGTATGGAATGTCCTGTTGAAGTTCTAAATACCAAAGAAACTCATTCGGATGACCAAAGCCTGTATGGAGGGTGGAATATCTAAAGTACGTGTAAATAATAAACTGTCTGGCAGCTTTAAACTCAACAGTGGACTCAAAGAGGGTAATGCGTTATCTCCACTACTTTTAAACCTTGTACTAGAGAAAGCCATAAGGTCGGCTGAAATAAAAACAGATGACACAGACCTCGTTGGAGACTCCATCCTCCAATCCACGAAATACATCTTCAACAGGGTGGAATGAGCAACAAGTGAAGTAGAGCTGAATATTAATGAAGAAAAGATGAAATATATGTTTATAAATAGAACGATACGAAGAGACAGAATAGGACAAAATATGACGGTCAACACCTTCAATTTTGAAAGAGTACAACGTTTTTAGTATCTGGGGGTCATAATCACAGCTGACAACTATGTTACTAAAGAAATAAAAGTAAGAATCCAATCTGCAAACTGTTATCTTATCTATTCGCACTGGATAAGCTCATAAAATCAAAAAATCTTACAAGAAGTTCGAAGATCAAAGTCTATAAATCCATCGTCAGACTTTGTGTATCAGACTATGTGTAATAACACATGGATGCGAAACGTGGACCACGACCAAAGCAAACGAAGAAAAGCTCAGACGCTTTGAACGAAAAATATTTAAATAAATTTTCGAACTTCACCATGACATCACCACAAACCAGAATAAGATCAGAACTAATATCGAATTTAAAGTACTCTAAAATGACACCGATATTGTCCAAGAAATTAAATCACGAAAGATGGGCAGGCCACGTGCACAGACTGCATGATGAGAGACTTGTAAAACTGGCATGGGAGGAGATTCTCATAGGTAAAAGACCACTCGGACGTCCCACAATGCGATGGAGAGATAACATCCAAGCAGATCTCCGGAAAATGAACATTCCATTTGACCTTAGGTTGATGGAAGATCGAACAAATTGGAAAAAGGTTGTACAGTCAGCCAAGACCCACCCAGGGTTGTAGCGGTACGTGATGATGATGAAATGTTCTTGGTAAACGTATGGGGAAGAATAAGTACTGAAGACCCGGGTAATTTTTCTCAAATAGAAGAAAAATTAACAGGATTATATTACAAACATATTCTTGAGAACATTATGTTGCCAGGAGTGATCCAGAGATACTCCAATATTAACTATAGCTTTCAACTTGACAAATTATTGGAGCACATGAGTAGAAATTGTTCGAGAATGGTTCAAAGAAACTCATATTAATATTTTTCCGTGTTATTCCTTGAGTCCAGACCTTAACCCCATCGAAAATGTGTGGGCAGGGTTGACCAAGAAATTTAATAAAAGAAACCTTAAGCCACAGAATAGAATTAATTCTTAAGAAGTAATTCAGCTGGAGCTTGTTGAATATAACATGAGGAGATTAGTGCTATATATCAACAGAAGATTGCAAAATTGTATTGGCAATAATGGGGGCTTCCACCAAATATTAACCATGTTACTGATTATCATTATTTAATATAAAATAGAGTTAAAAGAAAATGTATGTTTTTAACTAGTATTCCTTGTTTTATCAACGTGCGATTAAACAAGATAAAAATTTCAAAAAATCGACAACTAGATATGTAAGTGTGTAAACTATTCAATGGCCGCAGTCGTACATACTCCACAGCAGCTGTTTGTTTCCGATCTCCTCTGTGATTGTTTCTTTATGTCGTATTCCTACTTTATTGTTATGTCCTACTTACATTTTCGTTAGGTTAGGTTGGGTTTCGTTAGTTATTTTTTTCTTATAGTTAGTCCTGCCGATCTTCTTCAGAACTCCATTTTTGAGCCTATTAGCGCATTCGCCATTTTTTCGTACTAATATATTCTCGTAGATAATTGTGTATACTATTATAATATGATACTTTTATTATATTTTGTGACGACATGGTTTCACAAAATCTTACTTAGAGTACGGACTCTCCGACCAAAATATTTCTTCGCTTGGCCGTTACATCAAATATTCCGACCTCTGAAATTGTTTCTTCTCAAATGTAGTTCTCAAGTTGTTATATTGCTGCATGATGGCATTTCTTGTTTATTTTCTTCTAATATTGATTTTCCTTATATACTCCTATGCATACATATACCGTCTGGTCTATACTTAATTTTGGATTCCATTTTTTGTATTTCGATATCAGTTTCATTCTAATGAAGTTCAGGTCATCATTATCTTGGGCGGCAACAATGGCCATTTCCATAAAGGAACATTCCTTTTTTTTAGTTTGTAATGTGGCTTCTAAAGCTTGTAATTGTGTAACTGTGTAATTAGAGTGGGCGACAGCCGGCATCGTTGCTTTGGTCCTTTTTTTTCTATTCCTTTTTTGCTGATTACCAATTTTTTTTATTATATCGTGACTGATACATACTTTCAACTGATTTACTAATTATTTGTATTTAATATTTGTCTGTTTTAGTGTCTGCGAAAGTTTTATCAAGGGTTAATTTGTCGTATATTAATCTGAAGTAAAAAACAGTAGATGTATTTGTTCGTTTTGTGCGTTTTCTCCTAATTTATTTTAAAATGTGCTTGTTCTTATTTTTCCTATTTTTGTAATGTTTGGTTCAATAATGTATGTTACGTTATATAACATGTCAATTTTAAAACAAAAGTTTTCCCTCTGATTCTTAAAGTCTAAAATATATTTCAGTTACTTTAATTTTTTTCTCAATTCACTTTAAAAGGACTTTCCCAATACCTAAAATACACTTTGGGATAATACCAATATCCCAAGATTCTTAATATTCCACAGTTTTCGATGTGCAGTAAAGCTGATGACTCAGATAACAACCTAGCATAATTGAGCGTAAAGTAAGCTATATAACAATATTCCTAACATAGGCATGTATGTTCAATTTATATACTCTTTAAAACTATACATACTTTAAAGTTGCACTTTGTAATTTGAAGCATTTAAGTAACCAGCCCGAAGACCTGACAATGAACAGTAAAGTTCAGCACTTGAAACCCGTCGTCCAAGGTACAATAAACTGATTAGAATTAAGTCTAATATTTACTTTTTTAACCTTTTTAAAATATGTTTATTTAATTTACATGTACAAAATTAATAGCATATAATTTATAAGTAATCTCATCTTTACTTTATGAAAAATCGGTAGGAACCTATCAAATATACAGTTAGACGGATATTACACCATTAGTTGATAAACACAAATAAGGATATGAAAGTTTAACAATGGTAGTACCTTTATAGAACCTCAGAAAATATTTTTATGATATCATAAATCTAAAAATAAATAAAAATAAAATATTGCTTTAGTATAGGAATAACACCAGCTATTAGAACAAACAACAAAAGAGGCAAATACTTTAAAAACAACAAGAGCCAAAATAAAACAAACTTACACAGTGGTGTATACAAACACAATACACAGTGGTGTATACAAACTTACATGCGGCGACTATCCAAAAACGTACATCGGTCAAACTGGTAGAAACTTTAACAAACGTATAGCAGCACATAAAAAGGGCTTACAATAATAGAAAAACAGATTCTACATACGTATTTCACCTTCTAGATCATAATCATTCTTTTAATGGCAAATTTCAAATTCTTCACATCCATAATCCAAGGTCTTAAGCTATCTTTATTAAAATCTATGGAAATTAACAAATTAAAACACACAGACATAATTCTGAATGACCAACTTGAGTTTTCACCTCCTCAACCTACTTTGCAAAGACTATAAATTGTTAACACATCCACAAATAGATCACTTGAGAAACAGCACTACGAAACAGTTGTAGTGATAACATACTATAATAAATTTTGTGGAAGTGTTATATATATATATATATATATATGAAGTGCGCCAAGCAATTAATTAGCTAATTAATCAATCAATTAAACTTATTTAAATCATGCTATTATGATTCTATTACACTATTTAATCTCGTGCTTCTGATTCTCGCATGATTCTAATGGAAGCACACTCGTGATTCAATATCTATGCTTTACATATGATAGGTAAAGTCCAAAGAATACCGGAATAAAAAAACATATGATACAACATTATATATTGAAATAAAATTCACACTCAAATATCTTCAATAAAAATATCTCATGTAATGATTATCAAAATTTGGTTCTACGTACGTGAACCTTTCAAATATTAATGGTGCATACAATATAAATTAACATTTCCAATCAAACTTGTTGTTCTATATCTCCTGATCAAAATATTCCTATCTTTTCTAAAACAATTGTAAAAATTGTGTTGTTAATAAAGAAAAACTGATGAATAGTAAAACTATCTCTCTGATGATGAGTTGTTCAAATCTTTGTTCCTTGTAGCCTACACTATCTATTCTTAGCAGTCCCCTAGGTAATCAGCAATCTTACAACAAATTGTTGCGAGCCTATCGTCTTTAATGATCTCCTTCATACGCACTTATCGTTCAAATTATGCTAGCCTCTTCTCCTCTCGAATCTCTCGTTCTGGCCTGAACAGTGACTCTTGGAATATAAGTAGAAAATTTATAAATTACAATATTTTACTGGATCAGCACTTACTCCACGAAAACTCACAAAACATTTTCTTCTACTGCTTCCTACCTCTGGGGAACCACCAGAGAACAACGACTGTTCGTCTTGCACCCTTGAAAAACAACCCCTTCTCTTTTCTCCCTCAAAAATCTAGCTAAATTTTCCTTCCTACATACCTATACCACTTTTTTCAATCTCTTTCAATTAAAGCTCGTCACAATTATCCCTATCTCTTCAAACAACAATTTCACCTACAATTATAAATTTCCTAAAAAATATTAACATGCTAATAGGTTTGTACAAATTCTTAAGAACTAACGGAGAAATATATTTTCTAAATATTTCTATTCTTTTGTCTTATTCACTGTACAAGTCCATTTGGAAAACCCGCTTGCATTGTTCATTGTTTCACTAATTTCACTCACGTCACTCGAATAATTTGATCCAAATATTTGTTATACAAAGTTATAAATATTTCGGTGTCCCAAATATAAAATAAACATTTTTGTCTTAGAAGTTGAAAAATGGTAACAAAAAAAAACTAATTTGTTGTCCTTCAACTACCAACAAAGTAGTATTTAGGTCAAGTTAGTATAGTGTATGACGTTGACGGTTGTTGATCTGTCCTACATCTCTAAAATACTGTACTATACTGTACAATATTTCTTTGTAAAATGAGTCTGCATAATATGTCCCATACATGCTCAATTGGGTTTAAATCTGGCGATTATGCAGCCATGGTAAAATCTCAATTTCATTATCTTCGAGGAATTTTCGTACGATTCTGGCAGTATGCGAACGCCCATTGTCGTGCATTAATTGAAATTAGCTACCAGCTTGTTGTGTGAAACAATATTTTCGAAATTATTGTGGTAGTCTGTTGCATTTAGAAATCGTTCCAGACAAACGAGATTGATTCTTCCACCAAGAGTGATGCCACCCCATGTCATTATACTGCCGCTTGCTGTCTATGAACCTCATACACCTCCTGAAGTCGATGTGCGTAATTACCTCTGGATAATACAGGCAATCTCACAGATCTTTGAGTATTTAATCTTACTTCTTGCAGTATATTTCTAATGATTCGGCAACTTACAAACACTAGAGATACACTTGATGGGTCTCTTGCAACCTTATTTGTAATTGTTATGCAGTTACAGTGCGACCTAGCAAAGCCTGCAACCTAATAAAACTGTCTTCAATCTTGTTGATTATCCTTTTAATACATGTAATACGTTCAATAACATCACCAGTTACTTGACACCACCAACGATTAATGACAATTGATGAGCTTACATGCAAAAACCGATAAATCCACTTTTTCCAATTTTGAGATAAAAGCAAAAAACTTGTACAGCAAACTCCCAAACAATTTAAAGGAACATCATATTGGAAATAAATAGTAAAAGTCATGTAATAAAATTCTAGAATTTTAATATATGTGTTACCTTTTTTACTGTTTTTATTTTTGATTTTTTTTAATTTATCGCGTTTTGCTGAAAAACAGAAATTTATCAGTTTTTGCCTGAAAGATCCTTGCAAGATTATCATATCTTTGTTGCTAATAAAAGAAAATAAACGAACTAAAAGGTAGAAAATTATTCGTGTGTAGGACCCATCGAGCAATAAGACAAAAGAGGGAATCTAATCCTTATGAAAAGGAGAACAAAAAAGTGGCCTCTGATGGCGGACATATTTGGAAATGAAAATGCGCGAAATTTAAATTTTCCGACACTTATCAACAGTAGCTATATAATATTTTTCAGAATGTGTCTTAGACGAGAAAGTTTTAATTAATTATTAATGATAAGAGTCTAAAATGCGACACAATTGTTAAAAAACTTCAATATAAATAAGATTTCATGTGACATTTGGGACAAACAATAACATAACCCAACTAAATTTGATGTCACACAAGGAGAGAGACTCTCTTTCCTTGTTTAATGTGGCCTCTAAAGATCGCACTTCCTGTCTAACAATATGTTTGCCCCCACTACCTTTACATTCCCTCTATTGTCTTTTTGCTCGATGGTAGGACCTCAACAATATCTCATTGACTTTTGCCAGTTTGAAGCTTTCCGATAGCACGTCAATGCGTTTCGCGATTTAAATCATGTCTCTCCATTATTAAAAATATTTGTAAAACTAAATAAATAATTCACGAACATCGAAAATCAAGTGGCAATAAACAAATATTACTTTTATCTTATAGACAAAAACCAAAAAAAAAGTTGGTACAATAACCGCCAAAACAACAAAAAAGATTAAAACCAAATTTATTTTTGTATTTCCAACTAACATTGACTAAAGCTTACATTAAGCTGACATTCAGCTTTTAATATAGGTGTCCTCTAGAGTAATATGCTATTGCGTATTGTGTAATACTATATTTTTTAAGTTTACAAGCTGATACATGATTGTTAAAAACAGGAAACTCGGAGGTATGCTTAGAGTTAATCATAATAATTGTGAACAAGTAATGAAATGCACAGCCAAAAATTAAAGCAACTGTGAAAGACCAGCTAGTGTTTGATTGATGTGACATTGCCCGGAGTATTTGTGTTAACAGAATCCATTAATTACATTCAAGCAGGACAAAAACATCCGAATAATAAAAATTTCAGATTGAAAAGGGGAGCATAAAATAAACATGGAACAAAATAAATCAATTATAGATCAGAATTCGTTGGTTAAACAGTGTGACCTACAGTATTTATTGTAATGGTTTATGAGTGTGGTACGTGTATAAGAGATTTCGTATACTTCACCGAATCTACTTTCTACCAATTATACTTCTATCGTCAATAATTTCTCTCATCCATTTTGTATAACATTTTTGTTTCAGACTTATTAACAGATTCAAGAACATCTACAGCTCTATCAACATACATATACAACATCATGTTTACCCAAGAGATGAGTCCATCAGTGATAGAAATAACAGTAGAAGAAAACAGGATCCAATTAGGAGAGTCAGTAAAATACCTGTCCACCTCGACAAAAGACACAAGACTCAAGATACACACTCAAAAACCCAAGGTAAAAGCAAACGCTGCTAAAAAACGAATACTTTATTATATTTTATTCTAGAAGATGTACGCTGTCCCAGTTTAGAGTTCTATTTCGGAGTGCAATTGGAAAAATCTTAAAGCAACAGAAATATTATGTTATAGGATCATCGATGGATCAACATGGGAAGAAAGGATAACAAATGCAACCATCAAAGAAAGGCTCCAGTACACACCACTGGGGGAGGTGGATGAGAAAAGGGCAAGATTGTTTTTCCACTAAGCCACAAGAAGACTCCTTAAGACCAGGGACATCATGGAAAAAAAATCGGATCCAGAGAATATTTAGAACAACTGATAGACTGATCGACCATATGATCAGGGTCTAGCCGGGTTGTTGTCAAAGACAACCAACCAGGAAAGTAGGTACAATAACAAAAACAAGTACCTACAGAAGAAGAAACCAAGGAGTCCATGACACAAAAATTCAAGGACCGAGAGGACGAAAATCAACATAAAAATATGCAATTTAAATTAACGCAATTTTTAAATTTTCAATGATTATAGGTTACTAGAAGTATATCTGATTGTCTTATTTCTTATCAATAGTCCCAATGTTTAAGTCTTTTGTCATCAACTTTGATTTGTTTGATCAATACAGTACAAGATTAAACGACTCATTTGATCTCCTACTGTAAAGTAGTTACTACTTCTTCAATAGGGTTCTTCAGTCCAGATGTTGGCGATCATTAAGGCTATCATGGTTTTGTTGACTGATCTGCGAAACTGCTCCGCGGAGGTCATCCCAAACCATTGTCGTAGGCTTTTTAACCACGAGATACGACGGCGTCGCGGTCCTCTCCTGCCAAATATTTTAACCTGCATAACCAGTTGAATAATTCGATATTTTTCTTCGTTTCGCATCAAGTGCCCGAGGTACTCAAGCTTACGTTATTCCACTAAATTAAGCACTTCTCTTTCTTTTCTCATGCGCCGTAGGACCTCAACGTTGGTGACGTGGTCTATATACGATATTTTTAGTATCCTTCTGTAGATCCACATCTCGAAGGGTTCAATCCGCTTTTCTGTGGCTTGCGTCAGTGTCCAGGCTTCAACTCCATATAGTAACACTGGAAGAATGTAGCACCTCACTATCCGCATCTTGGTTCCCAAACTGAGATCACTGCAGCACAGCACGGATCTTAACTTAAGGACAAAAGGGTTCAGGACCCATAAAAGGTGTTTTTGCACCTTTTTTGGTGAATTCCTCGATAATTTGTCCAGTCCAATTATGTCCTAAAATACATAAGAGGGTAAATGAATTTTCATTTCTTCCGCCAATTTAGCTCCGTGAGTATTCTATTACAACCTTAAAGCTTGACAAAATGTCTTTTAATGCTTAAATAACTATCGGGCATTAGACAATCTCTTGCTCCCAAAATTGTTTGTCTAAATTTAAATGAGCGCATGTTTCAAAGTGTCATATTTGTCTTAAAAAAATCTCGGCATATTGCACAGTATGTTTAATCATGTACACTTTTATCACATCTATTTTTGCTACTTTAAATCAGTATGTGTACCACTTAATGATATTCTTTTAAGCTCGTAAATAGTGCCTTTGTCTCATAGGTTTCTTACAACTTTGTAGTAAATTTGTACACAAAGCCATCCTTTTTTAGCAAGTGATCTTAGTAGACTTCAAAATGATGACTGACATTAAAATTAAAACTAGAATTGAGTTTATTCATTCCTTTACTGGCTGTTCCAAATATTATCTTCGTTGTCACACACCACTAGGGTAGAAGTGGTGTGATTAAGGATGACGGTCCATGCCAGCCGTTGGGTATATTTTCATCGATCCTTTTATATATACACAAGCTTTGCCATTGAAGCTTCCTGATATTAAATAGGTAAAAAAATAATAAATAAGACTTACTCACAATCAATTTAATTTAACTATCAGACGACCGGTTTCGCTTTCTACAATATGCAAAGCATCCTCAGGTCTCAATACAAAGTTAAACAAATGCTAAAATAATAAAAACCCATATTAGGGTGTTGTCTAATAACGATAAACAAAGTAGGTGTGTAAATTACAATAATTATGCCAATATTACATGTCTGTGGTTTTATTTAAATGAGTAAGTTGAATAAAAGGTATAAAATTTTTTAAAAAGTTTAAACAGACAAGGTAAGGCCCACAAATTGTTATAAAATAGTCTCTTCGATTGTAATAAAATAATAAATGAGCAAATAAATAAATAAAATAAACATTACTTACATGCCGGTACTCTATTAATAGATGGATGGTAGAACATGGTTGAAACTACTTTATATTGTTGAATGGAGAACTCAATTCTATTATTGCAGTTGTTTGACAGTAAACGGGAAGTTCTTGAGGAGATAGATTTGATCCAATGAATTTGAGATATGTGTGAGATTGTTTGTTAAATGTAAGTGATGTAATATACTATTGTGTTATTAAAGGCTATTTATACTTATTCCAGAGATATATTTTTGAAATGTGTGTTATTTATTGAGTAATTGTTTTATGAAGGTGACAGTTTTATGACAATGAATAAGTGTAGATGTAAAAGTTGTGTGGGTGTGCAATTATTTTCCAACTTGTAGTTATCAATTTACTTTGATAAAGTTCTATTGGCAATGAATTAATTATTGGAATAGTCAAGTAAATAAAATGTTAAAATACAAACAATTAAGGATAATTTAAACACACTAAAACAGAAAACACTTAGAAGGGACGAAACAAACATTGAATTTAAAAGGGGAAGGACTTTAATGCACTACATCATAGTCTTGGGCACAATGAGTTTTTTATGTTGTATCTATTAGATTTTAGTGGTAAATTTGACAGATGTAGGTTAGCATGTGACAGTTCTTCTTCTGTTTCTCAATACTGTAAGTTAAGTTATCTAGTTTCATGAAATATGCTGTTATTAATGAATGTCTAACATTAATGAATATAATTATTGGAATAGTCAAGTAAATAAAATGTTAAAATACAAACAATTAAGGATAATTTAAACACACTAAAACAGAAAACACTTAGAAGGGACGAAACAAACATTGAATTTAAAAGGGGAAGGACTTTAATGCACTACATCATAGTCTTGGGCACAATGAGTTTTTTATGTTGTATCTATTAGATTTTAGTGGTAAATTTGACAGATGTAGGTTAGCATGTGACAGTTCTTCTTCTGTTTCTTAATACTGTAAGTTAAGTTATCTAGTTTCATGAAATATGCTGTTATTAATGAATGTCTAACATTAATGAATATAACAGCATATTTCATGAAACTAGATAACTTAACTTACAGTATTGAGAAACAGAAGAAGAACTGTCACATGCTAACCTACATATGTCAAATTTACCACTAAACTCTAATAGATACAACATAAAAAACTCATTGTGCCCAAGACTATGATGTAGTGCATTAAAGTCCTTCCCCTTTTAAATTCAATGTTTGTTTCGTCCCTTCTAAGTGTTTTCTGTTTTAGTGTGTTTAAATTATCCTTAATTGTCTGTATTTTAACATTTTATTTACTTGACTATTCCAATAATTAATTCATTGCCAATAGAACTTTATCAAAGTAAATTGATAACTACAAGTTGGAAAATAATTGCACACCCACACAACTTTTACATCTACACTTATTTATTGTCATAAAACTGTCACCTTATAAAACAATTACTCAATAAATAACACACATTTCAAAAATATATCTCTCGAATAAGTATAAATAGCTTTTAATAACACAATGATATATTACATCACTTTATTTAACAAACAATCATACACATATCTCTTCTTCATTGGATCAAATCTATCTCCTCAAGAACTTCCCGTTTACTGTCAAACAACTGCAATAATAGAATTGAGTTCTCCATTCAACAATATAAAGTAGTTTCAACCATGTTCTACCATCCATCTATTAATAGAGTACCGGCATGTAAGTAATGTTTATTTTATTTATTTATTTGCTCATTTATTATTTTATTACAATTGAAGAGACTATTTTATAACAATTTGTGGGCCTTACCTTGTCTGTTTAAACTTTTTAAAAAATTTTATACCTTTTATTTAACTTACTCATTTAAATAAAAATACAGACATGTAATATTGGCATAATTATTGTAATTTACAACACCTACTTTGTTTATCGTTATTAGACAACACCCTAATATGGGTTTTTATTATTTCAGCATTTGTTTAACTTTGTATCGAGACCTAAGGATGCTTTGCATATTGTAGAAAGCGAAACCGGTCGTCTGATAGTTAAATTAAATTGATTGTGAGTAAGTCTTATTTATTATTTCTTTACCTATTTGAAATTAACTCACACAAGCAACACATTCATGACTTCCTGATATTGTTTCTCGTGCCGCTTAGACCAGCTCTACTTTTCCAGGCAACTACACACTGACATGGACTAATCCAAAGAAGAATATAGGGTAGAAGGAGTCGCGGAAGAAGACGCATCTCCTGGTTAAACAATTTAAGAGCGTGGTTTAACTGCACTTCCATGGCATGATGGTTGCCAACCTTCTTAGAGGAGATGGCACATGAAGAAGAAGACACACTGACATGAAGCAGATAAAAAAATTCACGGTAAAAATATCTTTTTATGTAATAACTACTATTAGAAAATAAATAAGTTTAAATAAAGCTTAAACTAATAGGTTTATTAAAACTATTAGCCATTTACCGATACACAAAATCAACAAAATTAAATATAAAAATTGTCTGTATTCAAATTTGTTGTATGCGCTTTATAAATATTTATCTACTGGCACGCCTCTGTTGTTCTGAGTTAAATTTAATAGCAGATAAAACTTTCCAGAGTTGAAAATCCTTCTCAATGATTTTGTAAAGCTTTTAAAGGAGTTTTTCGCATTTAGTAAAAAAGTTAAAACAGAAACATTAGTTAAAAAAAGCAAGAGAAGTTTAAAACACGTTTCCCATAAATAGCAAGCATACAAAGGTACCATCTACTCTAATGGCCATGAACAAAAACAATTTATTAATTATATTATTGTTTTCTGTCATTTCCGCTACACGAAAGGTGCGAAATTTACATCTTTTAGAATAGCTTTGGTATATATTTATTTATTTTTTTTTAGCTTATTTTTATATTTTTTTATATCTTATAGAACAGTTATTTGAGTCAAATAGTATATATACCACTACAACTTTAACAAAGATAAGATGCTAATTTGTATTAATGTGTAGGTTAGTTAGTTACCGCACATTTGCATCTAGATTTACTTAAAAACTAATGGCTAGACTTTTGTTCCCTTTAATCATATGTATTCATTTAATATATAAATCATATGTATTCATTTAGTATTCTCAATAAATGGTTATAAACTAAACAACCTACGTTTCGCAGATGAACAGCCCTTCTTGCAAATAGTCAAGCAGAGCTGATAGAACTTATACGACTGATCGAAAACGAAAGTCAAATATTTGGTCTGCAATTAAACATATCAAAGACAAAGATCATGATATTGGATAGACTACACAACAATCATCCACATATATCCACAATTGACCGGTTCGAGGTTGTGAGCTCATTCTTATATCTGGGATCATTAATCACAAACACAGGGTCATTACAAGAAGAGATTAAACGTAGATGTGATCTAGCAAAAGTTGCCACAGCAAAAATGACCAAAATATGGAAGGACTGTCAAATTTCAAGAGCGATAAAGATGAGGTTGATCAACTGCTTAATATTCCCAATACTGACCTACGGATATGAATCTTGGACTCTGAGACAATCGGAGAGAAGAAAGATAGACGCCACTGAAATGTTCTGTTGGAGACGAATGTTACGAATTCCTTGGACCGACCATAGAACAAATAATTCAATTTTAAGAGAGCTAAAAGTTAGCCAACGACTCTCTAGTAAAGTCCATCTCCAACAATTAAAATATTTTGGGCATGTTATGAGAGCAAACACAGAAAACATGGAAAGACTCATATTACAAGGAAAGGTAGAAGGCCGAACATCACGAGGAAGATCCCCAACAAGATGGATAGATCAAATTACAGGAATATGCCAAAGACCTATGCATGAATTAAGAGAAATGACCAGAGACAGATATCTCTGGAGACGAACAATACGCTGCATCACGTCGACCATTACACTCCCCCTGGAAGGTCAGGATTGAAGAGAGAGATTCATTTAATATCCACTTCTTTGAAGTTGAAGTAAAAATATATCGCTTTCTACATTCTAATACTACGTATGAGAATTTTTAGACAAACTGAGTTAGATATTGAGTCTATTGAGCACGCTCTACCGATTGATTCTAATCGCAAGTACCGGAACACATGATTAAGCAAAATATTTATAAATTTGTAATAGCAAGGATCAGATTCTTTTGCAAATATGTTCGAATACCACATATTCGATTAATTCTAATACCACGTTAAAGTTTGCTGCTAAATTTGAGTTCTAATAGCTCGTATCAGCCACGCTATTTACGAACTTTAAACAAAAGCACGTGTATATTCTAACCTAAAACATATAAATTGCCGCCTTGGCGTTTATTGTAGTGTTTAATAGTGTAATTTTGTTGAAAATGTGAATTTTAGAACAAAGAAAATCGTGGAATTAGTTTCAAAGGTATAAAATAACTATAATTTCTTTAACTGTTCAAAAAAATTAGGGTGAAAGGGAATTCACGCAAAGAAGAAGAGTATTCATACCTTACAGTATTTTGGAAGGATTAACTAAACTTCCAAGTCACCACTGTAGACAAAAAAAGTCCAATATCTATAAGCAGTATTTGCATCAAAAAAGCATCTAAACGACACGTATGTGTCAAATGTGCATAAATGAAGAAAGATCACCTCTAAGCCAAACCGCATTTTATGCCAGTTTTGTTATATTTACGCATAATAAATAATTTATATTTACATCATAAAATTTAAATATTTTATTTGATTATCCATGTTGTTGTCTGCTGAATCTACGTTTTGAAACAAGAGTAAATTTATTTAAAACACTCTACGACAGCTAAAGCATGTATAAATATTTGAAATACACTGTTTTTGTTGATTATAAGGTCAGCTAGATTAGATAGATAACATATTTTATAAGAAGAATGTTCCTACATTTCACAGATAAAATATTGACAGTTGGCATTAAATAATATGTTGCTAAGGAGAAATATTAATTTAGATACATTAATAAACAAACACTGTAAATGAGAACTTACCGATTTCCTTATTATCCAACATAGTATGGTTTTCGTGGCCAATAATATCCTTTAAAGTTTTAATAACAGTATTGGTAACTACAGGCGCACTGACGAATGGCATGGCACTCGGTTTCGTCGCTGCTGTTGTCGGCAGTGACAAGGCTTTTTGCATCATTGGCGTTGTATGTACGAAAGTTGTATTTGAAGTCTTGAAATTGAGCACTACGCGGTCTTTGTGTGTTACTATAAAGTCCAAGTCGGTGTGCCAGATTTTATCTGAAACAAAAGCTAATGTTAAAATCAAGCAAAGTAAATTTACAGTCAACGCACATTAGCGGGCGCTCTATGTTTGTACAAGAGTTCATAATAAGGAGAAAACAGAATTTCCACCAACGACATAAAAATAAATATCATTAAACAAATGAAATTAAAGTTTACTATAGATTTGTAAATATTAAATAATATTTTATATAAACCACCAGAATTAAAATTTCCATTCTTCGATATGTCTTAACGCAATTTAATTGCTGTATTTATTTTAAGCGATAAAAAATGATCGTTGCTTATCATGTAGCATTTTCAATTTCATTGATTCTTTTGAGTATATTGAAACCTCCCCGTATAATAAAATATATTAAAAACTCCTTATATATATTTAAAAAATAAAACGAGGAATTCTTCCGTGTTTGTTAGTTCGTATCTTTCAAAGTACCCAAAAGTGTTACTCGTCGCCGAGTAATAAAACCATTTGAGAGTTGTTTATTTTACTTCGGCAAATTCTTTTCATGTTGATGCGTCGCAAAAGGATATGTACGCCGTTTCGTTGATTTTGCTATGTCAAGTGTTTGTTTATTTTCAATTTATGCGATCAATTTTATTAGATAATTTCGTTACTCTCGTTGGAACCGCGAGCAAGAGCGGTTCAGCGTTATGTCCAAATTCATGTCGAGTTTGTAAAATTTTCTGTTTTTTCGTTGATTGTGGTGGAAATGGGTAGCAGTAGTGATGGATTTTGTCCAGTATGAAGTGACCGGCATTAATTTGCCGGGAGTAGTGAAGTTTTCGCTCGATATTTCGAGATTTTTGAAAAGTCTGGTTCCTGTTGGAGGGTTCATGTTTTTTTTAGAGTTCCCGTTTTCCCTGGTGTGTTCCGGCCCCCAATGGATGTCCTGTTCCTGTTTCGGCTCCAAATGGATGTGTTTGCTGCTGATCTCCGGATGGATGCTACAGAGATATAACAAGTTCTTTTTGTGAAGTGGAAATATGTAAATCAAGGTAACTGTTTTTTTTTGTGTTCAAGTTTTAAACTAAAGACAGACAATTTTTTTATGAAATAATAATTGCTTTCGTTACATTTAAAATTGTAAATTTTTGGTTTTGAGTTGAGCTGTCAATTTATGTGTTTAGTTTTTTTGAAATTTAATGTTAATTTATGACAGCTCGTTTTATTATTTTTTGATTTTACTTTGTTTTGTTAAAAAAAAAGGTTAACCTCCATGCAATTTTTTAAGTTTTGTAGCAACAGAGTTTGTAAGCGGATGACACATCTAAGTTTTTGTGTTTTGGTTTTTCTCCATGTAACTGTTTGTGGTGACACATAAATAAAGGTTAAATTTTGTTGTCTTAACTTTTTATTTATTTTTTTGAGCCAAACCTTTTTTGATTCTTATTTGAAAAAGATATGTTTTTTATGTTTTGATTTGTTTTCTAATTATTTCCCTAGTTACAACCAGTGGTTGTAATAGGTATAATTAGGCACCTCAAGTGGCGCCCTATATTAAATTCCTTGAGGTGTTTCTTGTTTATTTTTATTGTGTTTGTTCCAAGAGATTAATGACCCCTTTATTTCATTTTTTTGTAGTTGCCCCATTCCAATGCCCTTATCTTTTACTTATCCACGACCCCAGCTCTCCTACCAAACCCTGAGTGCCGTTCGCACAAGTAGCGTTTATTTTGCTTGCCTTATCTTCACCCCCAATAGTTTCTTCCCCCAATTTTCTACCCCTTGTATTGATGCCCCCTGTGGTAGGCAAAATATTTTCGTTACAATCAGATATATGTGTCAAATGTTTATTTGTTAGATATTGGCCATAATGCTTTATTTATTCTGTATTTTTAACTGCTCAAATGTTGAATTTTCAAACTTCATGCCAGCCATGGTTAATATTTTGTAAGCACTTAACTTTTCATATCGAAACTTTTGTTACGGACCAAACTACTATAACCTTTATAAAAACGTAAACCGTCATACTTTTTTGGATGTACAATATTAGATATTTCTCATAGACCAAACTCTTAAGGTAAATGAATTTATCTCATGTAACGCCAGAGAAGACACTCACGGAAACATTGGCAAATTTCAAAGGTGCATAAAAGTACTTCCATAAAGAATATGAAAGGGTTTCGCCTAAAAATATCATGACCGAGTACCAGAGACAGGTAATATCTTGCCTTAATTAGCAAGAAATAGAAGGAGAATTACGAATCAAAAGAAATCAATTCACCACTTGCTTTAAGAATTAAGTAACATTGGCGCGAGTAGTCGCCTCTACTTAGATTTCCGGGTTGAGTAGAATGCATTTTGAAGTACCAAAAAAAGAAAGTAAGGTGCTTTGGAAGATTTCTTCAATACCGTGGAGAAGAAAGAATTAGGTATACCATAAACGGATAAAATAGCGAATTCAGAAGTTTTCAAAATAATGTGAGATCATAAAAATTATTAAAACTAGTAAACTTAAATATTTATATGGTGAGAAAGAAGAGAACATATTAATTCGATTAATTATGTAAGGATAGATGAATGAACGTAGAAAATGGTGCAGATCTGGGCTGAAAATGTGCTGGCTGAGAAATTTAAGAGGCAGTTTGGTTGCAACACTTTCAAAGTCTTTATAAATTCGGCAATACGATCAAGATCATTTATCTTGGACAGTCAGATAATCAGAAAAGGGAAAGATAGGCAACATAAAATTGTTCTGCTGGAGAAGAATATTGTAAACTCCATGGACCGACCGCAGAACAACAAAAAATCGATTCTAAAAGAACTAAAGTTCTGTAAGAGACTCTCCGGCAAAATCCCACTACGAAAACTGAAATATTTTAGACATTTTATGAGGTAAGACATGACAATATGGAAAGACTCATCATTCAAGCGAAGATAAAAGACCGAAGACCATGAGGAAGATTTCTAAAAAATGGATCGACCAGACTACAAAAGTTGAAAAAGACATGCATGATGTTCAAAAATAAATACAAACTGAATACAAGCAGAGACAGAAATCTATGGAAACGACCATACAAGATATCACGACCCCCACTACACTCCCAACAAAGGGTCAAGACCGAAGAGAAAGAGATAGAGAGAGAAAGAGAAAGAGAAAGAGAAAGAGAAAGAGAAAGAGAAAGAGAAAGAGAAAGAGAAAGAGAAAGAGAAAGAGAAAGAGAAAGAGAAAGAGAAAGAGAAAGAGAAAGAGAAAGAGACAGAGAGAGATAGAGGGAGAGAGAATGATTTCTAATCTCTGTTAGAAAAAAGAAAAAAATTCTTATTGCATGTTTATGGTGGAATATTATTAAAAAATCATTAACAAGGTACATATCAGGATGCTAGATTGTGTATGGTATCCTTCTGCTCCCAACTCTACGCTTTCTGAATACTTTTTCTTTGCTATTATGTGTCAAAGATAGTCTTTCTCGTTTTAATCGTGTACATCACTTTTTTTTCTTTCTTCATTCTTCGTAGTATAATCTCGTTTTCTTATCTTGCTCGACCATGATATCCTAAGGATTCGTCAAGTTTCATCTCCATTGGTTCAGTAAGTGTCCAGGATTCAACACCATAGCATAGTCTTGAATTTTATTATTGAATTCACTCCTAAACCTCCTCTATTGTATTTTTTATTTCCTATGAGTGATCCTATTTGTTTTTTAGTGTTGTTTCGAAATAGGTAAACTGTGTATTCGGTTCTCTGTACTGGTGAGTCCACAGGTTCATTCTTGATAAGAAGTTGGGCATATCCAAATTTATTTTTACTGATATCATCTTTACTTACTTTATTTATTTATTTATTTTTTATTAACTATTGTTAGCTTTTTAGACTTTCTGTAAAAATACCGGTGTCATCAGCATATCGGAAGTAATAAGTAACCCATGTTTGAAATTTTCTAAGGATTTACTAAATGTTTCCTCTAAATATAGATTATATAATAGAGGTGAAAGTGTACATGCTTGTCTAATGCCTAGTATACAGAATCTGGATTCCTTCCGTCGATTCATGTCAAATATTTGTTCTTATTGCGGCTGATTGGTTTCAGTATAGATTTTGTATTATAGACCGGTCATTATACATCTCTTTAGAAGAACAGTGCATCTCCTATACCTACGTCTTTCATGCGTCCAAACTGTATGTCTTATATTATATCTTTGCATAGCTTGTATATTCTGAGATGAATAATTAAAAAAAAATAATGCATAAACGTATTAGCCTATATTCAACGTACTTTTGGCTTCCTGTTTCGTTGGTAATATAGTAAATTCTGAAACTAGCCAATATTTTGAAATATTGCCTGTGTCATAAATATTAATGAAGACCATACATAGCATTCGTTAAGATTAATCGTCAAGGTTAACAAAATTCAGACTGTATTCAATCTGGTCTTGGAGCTTTCCCTTCTTTTAGTGATATTATGGCTGCTCTCATTTCTGACACTGCTATAGGTGGGCCGATTTCCGTAGATGTTGAGGACTCCTTCTAACTGAAAAATAAATTTCGTATGTAATGTTTCCAGGTATTACTAATACTTCTTTTCACGATTACCTCTCCATTGTCGTTAACAAGAGTACTCCATCTTCTCTTTTTACTTCTTTTTTAAGTGCCGTCTTCCAATCGGAGATTGGATATCATCATGATTATCTTTACTTTATCTACTGCTGCTCTGAAGAGTTCTATAGAACTGCATTTAAACCAGTCCCATAAATTCTTCAACCATGACACTCTCCTTCTTCCTATACTCCTTCCTCCTCTTATCTTTCCCAGCATTATCAGCCTTAGCAGTTCATATCGTTATACCCTCATTACGTGTCCCAGATATTGTAACTTTCTTATTTTTATTGTGTTTAATTTTTCGGATTCTTTGCCCATTTCTCGCAATACTTCCGTGTTAGTTTTCTTCTGTGTCCATGCTATTCTAAGCATCCTCCTGTAACACCTGTAACTCCTGTTAAATGACTATAACTTATTTATGTGTTCTTGCTTCAATCTCCATCTTTCAAGTCCATATTGCAGTATCGAAAACACGTAGCATCTCAGTGCTCTTACTCTCAGTTCTAATCTAAGATCTTTGTTGCAGAGAATTGTTTTCATTTTTTCAAACGCATTTCTTGCTATTTCTATCCTAGCTCTTCTTCTCGTCTTTCGGTTGGTTGATCATTATTGTCTGAACTCCAGATTCCTAGGTATTTGTATTTATCAACCCTTTCTATCGGTACATTTCCCAAATGTATTTTTGTTGGTATATTGGTTTTCTTTGTTATTATCATGTATTTGATCTTTTTTCTATTAATTTTTAGTTATTTATTTTATTTAGCGTATGGCTCAATACATGGAGTAAATACAGTAATAATTGTAAAAAACGTAAGTATATAATTCAAAAACTTCTTACTTACGTTGAAATTGTCGTATTTAATTTGTATAATTTCGATTTCTTGTCATTTTTTTTCCAAATTCTTTCTATTTGGCCGTTGTAATGTTTCATAATTTTAATTAAATAGTTAAATTATAATAATAAAATTTATTTTTTTAGATAAAATTAAATATGTTGCTTAATTTTTATATTATCAAATCGTATTTAAAGGTAATTAAGTTCGGCTTGGATTAAGTAAACATATTTTTCTTAAAATTTCCTACTTTGCAATTCAGCTCGACAAATACGTCCTTCAGCTCGACAAATCTGCACTCAGCTTTCACAAAACCATCGTTCTACCGTAATATTATAACAGGCTCTGTCTTGGATAAAAGCCATCCAACATCCTGGATTCAGAGAATTGACCCGTAATCAATTTAAATTTTGATGAGGGAGGGTTTTCAGGTAGAGTCTCGAGGCCTAATTTAATGTGTATACCGTATCAAAGTCAAATGTTTGCCTTTGTGTTATTATTCCGGAATAATGATGAGAAAAGGACGGTGATGTTATAAAAGCGAAGCAACAGATATATCTTAATGTCTATATAATTAACAGTAAAATACGAACTTAAATATTCTAGCTTTGAGTAATGTAAAAGCACAATATGTAAACCTAAATAAATAAACAAAACTATTATACATGGAATGATTCAATTCATGATATCATTTTATATAAAGTTAGCTACTACATACGAAATGTGTAGGTCAATCCAGGCAACAATTTAACATTTTTTAGTTATATACAATATTTTCTTAAGTTAGAAGGACAATAAAGGCCCATTAAAAATATAGGCTTTGTATTATGCGAGTGTGTTCATGTAGAGTTGTCAGTCTCTTATCGGACGCGCCCACATGTGGTGGATAGGGGAACGCCCTAACCAGTTCTAGGACCTGCGGCTAGGTGGAAAATAAAATACCACTTGCGAACTAAAACAGACTAAGGTATAGTAACTTTAACTTATAGTAGAGTCCCTGGTCCTCTGAGTCTGGGAGTTTCAGCATTTTTACGAGTGCTGAAAACACACAAACCAGACTGACCTTATGTAGATGATTTGGCAAACGAAAAAAGAATATTCGATTTGGATCATGCAACGTGCGAAAATTATACTCTGCAGGAGCAATGAGATGCCTTGTAGATACCCTTAACAAATATAATATGGACATAACAGGTATACAGGAGATATGATGGAAAGGGAAAGGTACTATCCAGAAGAATTTAAATACAATATACTACAGCTGCAAGCTCAAGGCAACATATCGTTGGTGTCGGCTTTGTAGTTAGCAAAAAAGTCAGTAACTTAATCATAGATTTTAACGCTATATATCATAAAATGTGTTCCAAGAATTCATGAAACATTATTTAACTACAGTCTAATAAATGCACATGCTCCCCACCGAGAAATGGGATACAGAAAAAGAAAAATTATATAAAAAATTAGAAAAATCATATACCTATACAATAACGAAGTTATCGTTACAATAACGAAGTTAAGTTGATTATAGGGGACATAAACGCTTAGATAAGACAAGAAGAGGTGTACAGACTAACCAGAGGATACACAAAGAATGTAATGATAATGGGACGAGATTTATAAATTTCGCAGCATCTAAACATGACTATCCGTAGTACGTACTTCCAACATAATCGAATATATAAAGCAACGTGGACTTACCCAGATCAACAGACCCAGAATCAGATAAATCATGTACTGATTGATTCAAGACATGAACCAAATGTACTAGAGACTGTAGAAGTTATAGAGACGCAAATATTAGTGCACATATATTAAACGCCAGGAATAATAAGACTAAGTCAAAAATATACAAAAATTAGATTGATGTGATTAGATTGATAAAATTGTACTGACGTAAGAAATTTTCAAATAAGCTTAGATCGTAAGCTATTAGAACATCCCAGAAGTGAAGTATTTATATATCACTGAATTTCACCCAAATTGGGAGTTTATAAAAACCAGGCACCGCAGATAAAGTATTAGTTAAAGTATCCAAAGGGCAGCGAAACAACTGGTTTAATGACAAATGCAAACGAGTAACCAAAGAGAATAATGATGCGTCTCTTAAAATGATCTACAAAAGCACTAGGAGCAATGTTAAAGAATATCGAGTAAAGACAACAGAGGAAAAACAAAACCACAAAAGAAAAAGCGGTAACAAATCAATAAAGAGTTTGAAGAAATAGAAAATTAAATAGAGAACACGAAAACAGAAAATTTTACAAACAAATTAACACAAAACCATTTTCCACCAAAACAAAAGTTTTCAAGCCACAAATAAACCTAGTCGAAGCTTATAATGGAACGACAAAGTAGAAGTACTGAAAAGGTGGCAAGAACACTTTAGTATGCTGCTTAATGGAGAAAATAGTGCTGAATGCAGAGATGATATAGAACTTAGAATAGGAGTTAACTGGGCTACCAACGTTAACAACCTGGGAAGAAATCAATAAAGCAACTTCAGTCTGTAACCTGAAATACGTTACCCACAGCAGATAATCTACCCGCAGAAATATTTAAATGTGGCGATCAAACATTTGTAACGCTCTTTCACAGACTATTAATACAGGTATGGCAAGGACAAGCTTTACCAGAAGACTGGAATACTGGAATTATATGCCCTATACATAAAAAGGAAACTTGCTTAACGAAAGTTTCATGGCTATTTTTTAAATTTCTCATTATAACTTTTTTTCTTGTACATTTGGGTACATGTATTATCAAATAAAACAGAAAGCTTACTTTCTGTCCTTTAACGTAAAGTCTATTGTAAAATAATCTAGGACTAATGGTAACCAAGATATGGTTCGTTAAATTGTGATACTTGCAACGATTTGTATATACCTAAATGTACACGGAAAAAATACTCCAGTAGCAGTCGTCAGACATTAAAATACCACAGAACCTCTAAAAATCATACACACAAGCTGAATTTTGTTGATAATGTCAATTTTAAGACCCCAAAAAGATGCAAAAAAGTTTGCCCCTCCTGCCCCCGGACTTTCCCCTGATTCTGCCGCTTGTAGGGGGAAAGAGAAAACATTGGTTTATCAAGAATCTATACGCAGTAGCGAAAAATGTTTCAAGCAAGAAATTTAGCTGAGATAACGCTTAACAAAAATGTGTGTTGGCACTTTTTCTACAGAATGAATCGTACTCTCAGAAACAGCACTTCAAGAGATCGGCGATTTTAAATGTGGTTTAAATGACCGGCGTGCGAAATCAATTTTTTAAATAACATTTTTAGCAGCTCTATGTTAAAAATTTGATAGCTTTTGATCAGAGATCGACAAAAATTTTAATGGGTTTTAAAGATAAAAAGTCCAGCTTTCGTACTCACTTTTTGCATTTTGCCGTACATAACAAAAATAATTAAAAATAGAAAACATTGAATAACCGTTTCTTGCTTAACATTAGCCCTAGTCTTCTATAGTGGACCATTTTAAAGATATTTTTTTGTCTTTTTTATATAATAAAAACTGCATATATTTTAAACTGCGTAGAAAAGATATATAGAACAATTTTTGCGAACAAATAGAAATCATAGCCCAAAAATGAATCCTGAAGACGTCTTCCAAATGTCACTTTAAAAAGAAAGGATCATATGTTTCCCTGTAAAGCAATGTCTATACCTATGCCCCTGTGGAAAAAATTATGGGGCAAAAAAAACTAGTGTATTCCTGTTATTTTGCCTCGTTTTTTTTTCTGCCTTTTCTGTAGATTTGTATCCACGAAAAGTGCATAGAATTCACCCAAATGTACCGTAGTGCATAGGTACAGATTCACCCCATTCTCAAAAACGCACACCTTTAAATGCGCACTCTGCGGTTTTTTCATATTTGGGGCCCATTGACCATATAACACAATAAAACCCCTTTAATGTTATAGTTCCTTTCTAATGTATATAATCAATATCTATTCATATGTCAGTATATTTTGCTTATTTTCATACATATAATTTATTTAAATAAAAACATTTTCAGAGTAACTGATGTATCGAATATGTACGCCTATGTGATATAACTCAGTAACGAGAGAATTGTTTAAATACGAATTTAGTAAGATTTACCAGGACATAATTAACGTTTCCACTAATGTAATGTAGTTGACGTTTAGACTCATCAGTCTCAAATGAATTATCTAATGCAATGTTTGGATTTCTAAAGGTAAGTTACTGCAGGGTAACTTCTAATTAGGAAGCTAATCTCACAAAATTAAATAAAACAAGTTTAAACTCAAACATAAAACACATTGCTTACTGGGCTGTGTAGATATCTATGTAGTCATGTATAATATTTGAAACGATAATAGCTCCATCTCCAGAATACAAATATGTAATAGTAGTCCAAACGCTTGAAACTTATGTTATTTGTCTAAACACACAAATAATAATTACTCTATTATGGAAGCTATTTTTTTACTGCAGCATCCACCTTTAATAGTTTAAAATTATGAATTATTATCTTTATAATAATCTAATTCAAAAATATAGCATTGAATAATAATAGTACCTGAAACTACCTGAAATAGACCCTCAGATAGAAAACGATAAATGCCAATATGGACGTCAAGGCCGAGAAACTATCCAACATCTTACCGGGAGTTGCCAGGCATTTGCTGGAACTGAATATAAGGAATGACATGACTCTACAGCCGTGGAAAGTTAGTCACAGAATAGTAGGAAAGATCAAGAGATAGCTGTCAAACTGGGACTTCTGTAAAAAAACTATCTACAATATTATCAATCTGTTCTCGAGGATATGCTTAAAAATGATAACTAGAAGCTACATTGGACCACACTGTGCTTCACAGGTATCCAGACAATACCCATTATTCTCCCTACTAATGGAGTCATTCTGAAGAATTTCCCAGAAAAAATGCAGAAAAGTGTACTACTCTGGAATGAAACTAATTACTTCGCATAAACCAGCTTTCTTAGAGAAAAAATGCGCACCTGGATGGGTAAACCTCGGTATGGGCGATATCTCAATGAATTCACTCAAGACTATGTCGACAATAAAGCACTGCACTATTGACTCGCATTAGAAAAGATCTTTCCTTAAACAAAGGATTGTCATTGACCTTACTCGTCATTCAGGATTAGGTTATACAACAAAAAAATTAGCTGAAATATATCGTCAAAGAACCTCAGGTCCAAAATAACAAAGACCGATATAGATGTTAACCCTAAAAAACCATTAAAAAACTTACCAGGGGCTGCCAGGTGTCAGAGTATATAAAACAGCTCGGTATTATAATCTCTTTATAAGAATATGCAAAAAGCGAAACTACTGTTAACATCCAGATGTCTAAGAAGTTTTTGGAGATACTTCGAACAAGTTACCTAAGACTCAATAAGACAGAAATACCATTTAAACATTGTAGGTATCTAGAATAAGGAATTTGTCCTGTGGAGAGAGTGTGACCCGTATCGCTTAAATCTGGTTACTAATTGTTTTTGATGCCTCTATTGACTACAAATCGATGATAATATAGTGATATTTTTAAAGCATATAATGACGGACTGAAAGAGTAAAATTCACCTTCAAATAACTGGTGAAAACAATATAAAAACACTTGTTTTAGGGGACCCGTAGAGTGAGTCTACTTGGGTTCTGTCTAGCCATGAACTTACTATCTTAGCTACTGAAATCAACTGACTCAAGTTTCAGCATTAAATATAACTATACTGTAGTAGCAATGCTTAAATATCTGTTGTATGTAGATAATTTAATGAGCTTCTACTCAAAACCACCTAGATCAGATGTTAAAAACTATAGAACATAGACAAAACATCGAGGCTGTAAGCAAAGATAATATGTATAAATCTCTAAGTAACACAAGCGCAAAAAATTTATCATAAACAAATGAAAACCAAACTAACTTCCGAGTTTATATGAAAAGTAAATAAGCAAGTCGCTCATATCTTAATAGTAAAAATTTGTTTCGCTGAGCTACCTCAGCGAACTAATACTTTTTGTATTACTATTATTACTATTATTATATTTGTATAGTACAAGTGAGCTAAAATAGTTACATAAATTCTTTAGCGAAAAGTAATTACACTTCTCACAAAGCCACAAAAACATCGTCCATGTAGTGCAGTAGAGATCACAACATTACTACGGTATCTAGTGAGAAGAAAACTTATGGATATAGGTAAATAATTGAAAAAACAGGTTAAAAATTTAGAAATTTATATTCAGAGGCAATCTGAGTTATGTACTTATATCGAGCAATTTTTGAAGTAGATAATACACCTCCGCTTAAACTGAGGGAACCAGAAATTTGCATAAACAATCTCTCTAAGCAGGAAAAAAGTCTCATTTGGATAAGTTAACCTCTGCATAAGTGACATTCTAATGGGATCAGCCAAGACTATGCCAACTATTCAGCTTTTGGAGCTATTGGTTGACATCAGTAAAGATAATTTCCTACTTGAAATCCAGTCATACCAATCACAAATTACCTAAAATATATTATCAAAGACTTTTAGTTATAAAATGACAGCTAACGATAATGATGTCAAGCCCAATAAACCATTAAATATCTTACCGAAGACTGCCAGAGGTTTGTCGGAACTAATTGTAATAAATGTTATGAATTGGTAGAAAAGATTATTCATCAAGAACTATCCAATAAACTGAAACTTTGCCAAACTAACTACCTCCCTTATTATCAACACGTGTCTGGCACAATGCTTGAAAATAACACAACAAGCTATAAAGTCGGTTCGCTATATTTACGCGGGTTTCGGATTAAAAATTTTATTGTAAGTACCCAGTTTTAATTACCTGCTCTTTGGGGAAATATCAACTGGTCAAATGAAATGAAAAATAATCCATAACTTTTTTTAATTAAATAATAATGGAAAATCTTTTATATAATTGACAGTATAATAAGGAGAATTACTTCATTAATGCAGTGGCTAATATAACCCTAATAATAATTTTATATTACACTTCACACAGAAAATATGGTCTATGTATATTTGTTCCATGGAGAGAATTTCTAATGAAAAATAAAAAAATTTAACTTGCCAACAAAAATGAAAATCAGTCATTATCATAAAAAATATCATAATCGTCATCATCATCACTGTCATCACCATTAAGTGTTATTATGATTGGACTTATTTCGTTTATTTTATTTTCACGAGTTTACCAATCTTCTATTAGTTTCTCGCACTTGAATATACAGTTGCACCACTCTTCTGGAGTTACAATTGAAAGTGCCTTTCGCCAAGTTTCCCGAACTGCGTCGTCGCTATAACCGTTAGGCCCAATGTGGTTGTCATAATATTGTTTTGCTATTCCCCATATATATTCGATGGGATTAAACTGGCAATGATACGGTGGCAGACGTAAAACTTGATGACCGTAACTTTCAATAATCTGATTCACAACAAAGGTTTTTGGTTTTGCGTGGATATTTGCCAAGCGTAATAATTCTGATTTTAAAATATGTTGTGTAAATGGTATATGTTCCTTTGTCAACCATTCTTTAATTTTATTAACAGTCCAAGACTTTTGTTTAATACTTCAGAATGGTAAGGTGCATTGTCTAAAATAATTACGCAGGGCTCACTTAAACCTGGGAGAAGTTTTTCATGTAACCATTTTACAAACATTTCTGTGTTCATATTATCGTGATAGTCACTTGATTTTGATTTAGATGAAAATATTAAATCAGCACCTTCTATAAAACCCGATTTCCCTCCTGTATGTAAAATTATGTGTCGCTTCCCTTCTCCATCAGTATGTTTGATAGACTTTACGTTTTCATGTTGCCATATTCTCTTGGTTGCACCCCTAGAAAATATCCATGTTTCGTCTAAATATATAAAATTTGCCCTTTCTTCTTTTAATTTAGAATATTTTCTTAGAAAGTTAATTCTTTTATGCACAACAGAACTTCTTTCACAAATGGCCTTTCTGTTATCCTCCTTTTGAAATTTGAAACCCAAATTATGTATCACTTGCCATAGACTTGTTCTGCCAATTTCGTCAAATTTTCTATCTTTTAATTCTGAGAGAATTGTATTTAAGGTCACATGTTCCTTGTTGGTTCGCATTCGATAAATGGTATCACGAATTTCAAATTTTTTTCCATCTGGAATATCTTTCATTTTGAATGATAGGCGAGTTTTTCGATGATCTTCTTTCGACCGTTTATTATTGCGATTTTGTAATACTCCTTTTAGTTTGGTTTCACTAATTCCTAGGGCATCACATACGCGTTGTTGAACAGACATTACCGATTTTAAAGGACCGCCATTTTCTTTTTCATCCGTAAAATACTTATGTACACTACAAATTAGACTATCTACATCTAACACACGTCTAGGCATTTTTAAATATTTCCACCAAACGTACAATGTCAATACTGGCAAAGAATCAATTTAACTACAGTATTGTAACAAATTTATACCTAGCCTAATGTTATTTTAATGTATTTTAAAATTATACCAATAATGCAGTTTTTACCTAATTTTCTGGGAAGTCGTTTACTCCAACTGGTTATCAATGAGTCAGCATAATTTTGTTAATCCGAAACCAGCGGAAATATAGCGAACCGACTATACTGGGGCCGCCCTGTGCTCATAAACCAGCGGCATATTATAAATCGGAGCTTATACATGAAAACCACCTGGGAGACCTCCAAAACGATGGTACGAGAGCTGGACATCAGAGTTCCAAGAAGAACAGGACAAAGAAGAAGACACCCTTTTGCATTATATCTTCAAGTCATTGATTTTTCTTTCACTCGTAATCTTAGTGTGCGTCATTCTCACTGACTAGTATAGTCAAGTTACTACCTTGATATACACGTGTAACCAACAGCTAAAAAATATAATTAGTGTGAAAAATAATATGTATGCATATTAGGTTGCCCTATATTGTATAACAAATACAGTAAAAGTAACAAACTGCACAACAAAAGATGAAAGCTATAGTCTTCACAATAATATCCTCAAAATTAAACACACGTTCTAAAATACACACGCAGAATATTAAGGCACAAAGTATAAAAGCACACAACTGTGTATTTAACTACCGGCTGTAATATTGAAGTTTTCTCGATAAAAATCGAGCAAAAACTATTGAAGGTAACTCCAACTGCAAACTAATATCCGATATTAGCTTCTTGATATGTTGGAAAGTTATATTTATATTGTGAAATTTCTACGGTGGGTTTAAATTTAAACGAGTTTTACTTCACTTACAAGGAATATAAAAGTAATAAAAGTATAAAATTTAATTTTGGCTAACTAAAGACACTGTTTATTGGTATTATTTGTAATAGACTTAACATATAAATACAAAACTTTTTAAATGATAAATCTTTGGACAGTTATCTCCTCAGAAAGTCTCATGCACGTTCATCATGTTAAAATATGGAAAATATGAACAAAAATTTCGGTATTTAGACTTGACTAAAAATATTATAAAATAAACGTAATTTTGTCATATCAGTAATAGATATCAACTAAAGATTTAATTTCCAACATGAAATTTATACAAAAATTTGCACACCTAATAATAATGGCAAAATTTACTAAACTGTACCTACTTCAAATATTTATGTAAAAATAATGTAAAAGTAAAACACTGACTAAGAAAACTAAGATGAACTTTTATCTCATCATAGTTCTTCTTAGAGTGCCTGTCCATTCCGAAATTTGGCTATAATGACTTTGTTGGTTGCTATACGAAATAGCTGTGTTGAGGTCCTTCTATAGCATGCTCTCAGGTTAGCAAGCCAGGATATTTTTCTTCGTCCTGTGGCCCTCTTTCCTTAAAGTTTACCTTGAAAAAGGTACTGAAGCAGCTCATATCTGCCTTAATTTCTCATTATATGACTTAAGTACTGCAGCTTACGGCCCTTCACGATGTTGACCAAATCCACGGTTGTGTTCATCCTCCGCAGTACTTCTTCATTGATGACTTTTTCTGTCCATGGTATCTTCTGCATCCTTCTGTATAACAATAGCTCAAAAGCCTGAATTTTTGAGAGAATTTCTGCCTCCAATGTCCACGTTTCTACTCCGTACAGTGGCACTGAGTACACGTAACATTTAAGGAGCCTTATTTTTGTTTCTAGGGTGAGGTCATGGCTCTTGAAGACAAAGCTCATAATAGTCAAGAATACACCATAATAAGGCCAATATTATTATATGCAAGAAAAATAATGACGATGGTCAAAAACGATGAAAAAGACTTAAGAATAGCGGAGAGAAACATTATGAAAACCACACTGGGACCAATCAGAACAGAGCAAAACCGAAATTTCATCTTAAAGATTTTGAAGATTAGACTAACCAATGAAAAATTCTCAGCGACCGGTCAATGGAAGTGAAAAATTTAATTGATTTCATGGTGATAGTAAAAATAGGCATAAATTGCACATAATAGCTTTATAGAAATTGGCTTCATTTGCGGCAAAATACAAAAATTACATTCGAAAGCTGCACTTATCATCATCCTTATCCAGCCTTCATTTGTCACGTCCACTGCTGGACATAGGCCTCCCTTAAACTCCTCCATTCTTTGCGAGTTTGTGCTCTTTGTTGCCAATTTTTCTTGGTCTCCAATGTGTAATTTTACTCGTCCATCGTGAGTCATGCATTCTCGCTACATGAGCTGTTATACAAGTTCCGCTATGCGTTCCTCAACATCAGCAATAGTCGTCCTTCTTCGCAGATCTTCGTTTCTTATTCGGTCCCACAAAGTCACTCGCAGCATAGATCGTTCCATTTGACTCTGTGTCACTCTCAATTTTGAAGCCGTAGCCTTTGTTAGAGTCATAGTTTTCACCCCATAGGCCATGACCGGAAATACGCATTGGTCAAATACTTTTCTTTTGAGTCTAATTAATATGTTGGCCCTAAGTGTGTCTTGCAGTTTTCCAAAGGCTGCTCACGCTAACGTAATTCGTCTTTGGATTTCGCATGTTTGGTTATTCCTGCTAATTTTTATTTCGTGACCCAAATACGTATATTACTCCACCAGTTCTACCACTTTGTTTTGAATGGTTAAATAGTTATTGGAGACCATATTTGCCATAACTTTAGTTTTGGACAAGTTCATTCTGAGACCCACCTTCGAACATGCAAAGTCCAATTCATTTAACATATCTGAAAGCTGCACTACTCACCTTTAAAACACATTTTGATTTTGGTCGATAGTACACTATGATCAAAAGATATCCAATTTTTACCGTCGGGTTGATACAAATTTTATTAAAAAAATTGATTTCGCACGCGTAAAAGATTTAAAATCGCCGGTCGCTTCAAGAGTTGTTTCTGAGAGAATTGTTCACTTTTTAAAAAAACTTTTTGTTCAAAATTATCTCAACTAAATTTCTTCTTGAAAACATTTTTTGTACGGCGTAAAGATTCTAGGGTAGGAGTATACAGGTTTTAGGAAAAAACTCGGGAGAAGGAGTCGCAAACTTATTTACACCTTTTTTAAAGTTCCAAAATAGACATTCTCAGTAAAATTTAGGTTCGTCTAGTTTTTAGAGATCAAATCTCTGAGGACTAGACTAATACGTAAGAAGAAAAATGTACAATGCTTATCATTTGGTTATTGTGCAGCGAAACTTTTTTAGTCTATATGAAGATTACAACATTGTTTGACATACCAATACCAACATACCAAAAATTATCTGATATGATAACCAAAAATCGAACTAAATTGGACATTTTTACCATCCCTATTGATTTTAAAACAGGCGTACAACTATATAAATTTTAAAAAGTTTGGCCACAAGTACACTTTATATCCATTTTACATTACATATCTATTATTAAGAGTATTATAAACAAATACAAGAATATAGTTTAACACTTATGTATAAATTAAATAAATTAGGTTTCTAAGGTCGGTATACTTCATCTAATTTACTTACCGTTGCACGTCATTATCATTGACAGAGATCGAAGTTGACATAGTTGCCAAAGTATAAAAAAATCCTGACTCTATTTTAAATCAAATAGGTCACATAATTATTGCAAAAGTACTACCATCTCTTTACGACGACTATTTAAATTCTTACGTGACATTTTTGAAATAAAACACACTAATTTATAATAATTTAAATAATAGGTAAAAATATAAAACAAAGAGGTATTAACTATAAAATTCAAACTAATAAAGTACAAAAAGTGTCAACACCGCAACTGTCAAATAAGTGTTACCAATTTATGCCAAAATATCACCTTCGTTCGATTATATGTACAGTGTGTTCCGAACAAATGTTCTTCATAAAAGCGTTTTATAATGCAGTTATACAAAGTAAATGAAAGATATTATTGTGTATTTCTTTAAGTTGACATTAATATAAATCTATAAATATTATTTCTATGTGTATATAATAAAATATGTCTAGTGGCTGTAATGCCAGTGGACTCGACAAAGTGATTCTAAAAAAGAACACACCTACCGCCTAAATATTTCGTGTTGGTATCATCTGACCTCACCGACTATGACCCTGATGACGTGCAACGGTAAGTAAATTAGATGAAGTATAGATGATTAGGAATAGTGAAAAAGTTAGTGATTGTTTTGTGGATATCCACAAAATACAGTATTTGGGAGTTCTTGAGAAATAATGCAATAAAAACTACTTAAAGAAGATCAATTCACACACTGAATGATTTAATGTACGCCGGATGATGGATTAAGATGACGTGGAAATTTTTGTTAACTATATATGAAAATATAATAAATTGTTTCAACAGATTTTATGATTAATTCAACAGTTGAAGAATAAGGTACTTAGTTTAGACTAAAAATGTGCCCTTTTAGAATACAAATATGATTAAAAAGATGGAAACATGTAATGTAATATTCCTGCATATATTGTTTACAAACTAATTGATGTTATTATTGATCTTGTTGAGGTAGATAATACTAATAGGACAATGGCCGAAGCACCTGGAGAAGAGTTCAAAATTAATACTATACGAATTTACAGCCCCGTGGTATATTGTTAAAAATGATCCCCTGTAGAATTTCCACTTATAAAAATGAAGGACCATCTATATAGAGTAGCATTCATTTTATTTACAAAATATAAATAGTTTAAAATAACCTTTTATAAATAAATTTATAAACTTCATATTCTGATTTAAAATAAATGTATCTTTTCATGTTTGACATCTGAAGTATCTTGTTAAAATAATCATATATGATGGCATTATAGTATAATAAATAAAACTTTAAGATTATTAAAATATAAACAAGGAAAGCGGTTTAATCTTTTGAACCCTAAAGTTTATATCACGTTTCTATTAAAACGGTTTAAAATTGAAAACCCTCATGCAAAGGGAGAGTGTGTACCAAATACAAATTCTCAAAGGTACACAACAATTCCGACATTTTCAGAAATTACTTTAGTATTTTCACTAACGCTGCGATCCTTTTAAGTTGTTCTCAACTGAAAATACACCAACATACAAACTACTAGAGGTGTGTAATTTATAAATCGAGAACTCGAGTCACTGAATTGTATTACACGTTTTTACGACTTAAATACATACACTTGCTTTAAAATGTAAAAACTCTGCTTTTTATTTTCTTTTACTACTGTTTTTTGTTTTTAAAATATACAGATCATGGTATTAGTAATATATACCATTTTTCAAAGTAAAAACGTTGCACGTCACAATTTATATAAAATGATGTCACTTATATTTAAAATTTCCAGAACGCCTACCTGAGAGTTCAAATTTTCCTAACACAGCTAATAATACGAAAGCCATATGGAACTGCTCGATCTTTCATAGGCATCAATATGGTATAATATTCAGAAAAATGTAATCATTATATTGGAAATTTTAGAATTATATTGAATAAATAACCAATAATCTGTATTATTATTAATAATATAAATTTTATGGAATAACTCTTTAAATCGAATATTCCACAAAATAATAATTTTAATTAAATAGATTAGATAATTGTACGCAACTGAAACGGGAATACTTCAAATTTTAATGACAGTTCAGCGTGTGTCAAAATTGTATAAAGTGTTGCCCCTTTTTTAGAGTAAGAAATTTGTTTATGTTTTGATTTCTTACACAATTTAATCATAATATATTATATATTAATAAATTATATTTATAAATACATATTAAATTTGGATTAATAGCTTTAAAAATTAATTATTGTTGTGTATTGTGATTGTGCTATGCCAAAATAACTAAATAGTCTGTAGAAAGCTGATAAGCTTTCATATAGGATATATTATTCCGAACAAGAAATAATGGCGGGACTTTTTTACTAATAATGCTCTAAAAGAGGTAAGTTTAAAATTTACAATATATAATTTTGTATTAAAATGTTTTCTTATATATTTTCGTATGTTGCAGTAGTCATAAAACTAATTGTATTTATTGTTAATATAACAGTTTGACAAATAGTTGATATTGATGTTTTGGCAACGTTGTGGGGTTGTGACGTCGTAAATCTTGAATGACGTGCAATCATTTTTATATGAAAAATTCTATAGTTAAATAGGTAATTAAAAGTACATATTAACAGCTATTCTAATACATATGTTTTGTTTATTATTGGTTTTATGACTGTTTCTTATTCTCCTTGTTCTTAATATACTTTTGGAATATACTTATAAAAGACATGATCTTGGTCTTATTCGCAACAGTTGTTTTTCTAGAAGCCGTATGTTCCGTTACATCAGGCAGTATATCTTCCCTTCACTATTCTACAAGTCATCGGGACTTTGGCAGATCTGCTATATATAAGCTCTCCTTTATCACCCATGGACCTTTTATTTTTTCCTGGTATACGCACAGCTTTTTTATCAAAGGAATGTCGAACCATCTAATAGCAAAAGTAACTTCTGCGGATCCTACTTTACTATGCTAAAGGTTCACCTGTAGTACCCTATTTGGGATAAAGATAGATTCCGCGACCCGCGTCGCCTCTCTACTTGTTCCCTTTATATTTTTATTTGTAGACTCACTCATTCTAACTAATCTTCTGTTATCTCTTTTTAGTATGTGTCTATTTTATTCGTGAGAGTTAGCTCAAAATGCGCCCAAACGCTACCAAATCTGTAAGTAGAGTTTTCCAGCTCATTTGGTCACTGCTTACGTAACAGTTTTCTCCCTGCACCATGCAGACCTTAAGCACGATGGTGGTACACCACGGGATTGGGGTCCCAGTACAATTCTCACTATATGTATGCGTTGGTGTGCATGTTTGTATGTTTTTGCGTAATTTTGTATTTTTGGGTATGTATATGCTTGTTTGTATGTGCAAGTATATGTGTTATATTCAACAAACAAGTCTACAGTTAATGACATAGCTTTCATCATGTTCTTAATTAATCTGCAGATGTTCGCTTGGTTATACATTATTCACACCTGTCCTATTATCCTACATATTCATAGAGTGTTCCCCAGAAGCCATTTAAAAATATCCTGTCATGTATGATAACTTTTGTTTCTTGGTAGTGACAATTTCCATGTATGGAAACCTATATATGGTAAAATATAAACACTATTTTAAGATTTTTTATTAGATACAGTCTTCCACTGGTCTGTAACTTTATTTTAAACTTCTATATCGTTTGACTGTATCGTGCCAACTCTATGGCATATTTCTGATGCTCCTCGAATTGGAGTACATAAATATATGATATCCCTACTAGATATAGCGATCTATTGTTAACTCCAATGCGTATATTATCTTCTCGCGGTGATTTGATAGTCAATAAAATTTTGATTTTCAATTTGAATTTTTTCTCAAAATAATAAACAATGACTTTTATGGCCTTTATAAGCTGACCTTCTTCTTCTTCTTCAGATGCAAATCCACTAATGGATGTTAGCGATCACATTTTCCATTAATTCTCTATTTCTTGCAATATGTATCAGAGATTGTATGTCGTTAATCCCTGTCCATTGCCTTATGTTTCGGAGCCAGGACATTTTCTTGCGTCCCATTCCTCTCTTGCCTTCAATTTTACCCTCGATTATAAGTTGGAGGAACTGGTATTTTTCATTTCGCATGATGTGACCTAGATACGTCGTTTTCCTTTTCTTGATGGTTTCGAAAAGTTGGCGTTCTTGGTTTATTCTTTTAAGAACATCTATATTTGTGATTTTCGCTGTCCATGGTATTTTTAGGATACGGCGATAAAGCCACATTTCGAAAGCTTCTAATCTGTTTATATCCCTCGTTTTGAGTGTCCAGCCCTCTACGCCATATAGCAGCACTGACCATACGTAGCACTTAGTAAACCTTAGTCTCAGTTAAAGATCGACCTCTGAACAAGTCAGTACCTTCTTGAATTTTACGAAAGCTTGTCGAGCTTGCTCAATGCGACATTTTACTACCCTGTCCGATGCCCAGTCTTCAAAAAGCCACGATTCCAGGTATTTAAATTTACTCACTCTTTCAATGGACTTAGTATTCAGTGTTATGGTGGAGTTTTCAAGTGCATCCAAGTTTCTGGAGATGATCATGAATTTGGTCTTTTTGGTATTAATCTCTAATCCCATTCGCTTACTGTATTCTCCGATTATAGTGACAAGTTGTTAAAGATCGACTATGTTGTCACAAATTAAGACACCATCATCAGAATATCGTATGTTGTTGATCAGTACTCCATTCACCTTGATTCCCATCTCTGCATGCTCCAAAGACTCTTGAAATATGGCTTCCGAATAAATGTTAAATAAAAGAGGGGAAAGCACACATCCCTGTCGAACGCCTCTTCTTATATGTATGGGTTTGGATATAGAATTGTCTATTTTCAACTGTGCCGTTTGATGCCAGTACAAGTTTTCAATGCATCTTATGTCTTTTTGGTCTATATCAACTTTCTTGAGAATCTGCATTAACTTGTGGTGTTGGACACGAGACAAATGAATTACCCAAAGATATCTCGATCAGTTAACTAACGTACTTATTAAGGCCTGATGATACAACAAATAAGGAACACACGTAAACTAATCAAAATGGGAATATGCGAAGTAGAACAATACCTACAGAAAATTCCAAGCGAATAACAGACAAAGGTTACCGTTTTTGTTTATATTTAATAGGGAAGGTAAGAGGATACCCCATATAATCTTGTGAGCACGACAATATTTCTCTAGAAGATGAATAACAAGAATTCAAGTCATCCAGATTCTTGGGATGCTGTATTTCAGATAAATATCTATAAAATCAATTAAGTACAACAATTCGGGTAATTTGATCAAGATTATGTGTTATAAAAATATCAAATGGTTTAATTAATGATATGTTGTAAATATTGTAAAACTGAAATGTAAAATGTATTGATTCTTGAAGCACGCTCTGCTGTGTTAGTAATTTTTGTAATTGCAGGAATACGTGTTATATATTGTTGCAGTTTCACAACTTTATGTAAATATTAATTGAACGTTAAACCGAAATTATTTCTACGTCGCACTGAACTCCACCAAATTGCCAGTGGTACAGATCAGATTAGCAGGCGCTGGAAGTTGTCCCCACCTAGATTTTCGGTATATAGTCATTCAGAGATGATCTATTAGCAATCTCAACTCATCACTTTTTTCCTGATCTGCTGCGAGACACGTCTCTTCGCTGCCTGGTAGCAGCTGCTTCGCATTCAACATTCCACGTGCTGATTCAAGGTTTAAGTAAACACATTATTTGTTGCAAAGAGTTTTCTGTTATATAGCAGGTATCGTTTCCTTGTATAACATTGTTAGACACATTTGTTGCAAATTCATATATTTTGTGCTAAACTATCCATATTCCATAACCATCTCTTGTGTCGCGTTTTGATCAACAATCTCAACCTAAATATAAAGGTAGATAGTGCTGCACCACTTTTTTAAACTTAGTCTTCAATGTTGACGATCTTTGACACCTACTTATAAATAATACATATACATTTAATAATAATCAATTAACTCTAACGGAACTTTTCATTTTAACCTTTGAACTGTATGCGGTTTATTTACTACACTTTTGCGAACATATTCGGATGAACTTTAAGTTTCATTGTATTTTTTTTTCGCGTACTTTTTGATATCTTTGGCTGATGTTAGTCCGGCGTCTTAATGGATGGCTTTACATTGGTTTTCCCATTTTAAACGTGTATAATATTAATTTATGCCGTTATTTGGCGAATTCTAAAACTTTGTCATTAATGTGTTTTTAACACCCCCCTCCATATGAAGGCTGGCCGCTCTAGTAAAATACCTTCACAGTTTTACGTGGACCTAGAAAACCCAGAAGCCATTAAAAGACGGCAACACGGAAATACGAGAAGGAGACAATAAAGTATCTAAATGAAGACTGGCCAGAGAAGGTCCTCAGAAAGACCATAGTAAAAGAAGGAGACATCTCGTAAATAACAGGAAACGTAGCAGTCTTTGTCACCAAGAACGGCGAGGACATCAAAGCCATGGAAAAGCCAAAGCTATGTTTTTGCAGCTACCAGGTGCTCCAGCGGAAGTGGACGAGGATGGCGGCCTAGGAACTATGAGGGTCACGATGTCTGCTCATAAAGATGGAACGTGGATCCACAAGGAGAAGTGTGGATGCAAACTTCCATAAACAAAAAGGAAGAACTTGTGCCGGTTCTCCAAGTCTTTGAAAATATGCAGGAAACTTGTACAGAAGATGGAAGAGCTGCAAGAGAAGAATTATGGAGTGAGTTGCAAGAGGAAGGGATGTGACGATCATCCACCTAGGTAAAAAAAACAACAAGAAGGTGGGCTAACATCAACACCAAGCCCAAAAAACAAAATAGAGTCGTAATCATTAGCAAAACCAAATAAAAATCCTTTCTGGATCTAATGACAGAAGTAAAAAGCAAACTGACAGGAAAAAAGGACATTGGCATAAAAAGGATCAGACAGACTAGAGACCTAGAAATATTACTGGAAATGGGCGTAGGAATAGAAATGGCGGAGGAGGTGAAGAAACTCCTCTCTGATAATACATGCCTGTCAAGAGCGGTGCCAAATTGGGGCATCGTAAAGAGAAGAATCTGGGTACAGGAAATACCCCCCAATACAACTAAGGAGGAGATCCAAAATGCTACAGAGGAAGCAGCTGGCAAAGAGCGGGCCTGTGACATTATAACAATTTGGACCGAGACACGAGACGAAGTAAGAGGGATGATGAGTGTCGTGATGGATGTGAATAAAGATGCGGCCAAAAAGATCTTGAAAATCAAACGAATAAAGGTATACTGCACATCCTGCTGAATAATAGAATCAAGGGTAGAAATACTGAGAGGCCTGAGATGTCTCGCCTTAGGACACAAACAATGGCACTGTAAGGGGAAGAACAGAAGAGGATGTGACAAAGGGGGTCACATAGCGCTGGAATGCAAGGAAGAACAACCAGATGCCTCAACTTCGACGTGACTGGGCATGTGGTAAATTCAAGAATATGCCCAATGTTCAACCGACTGGTTGAAAATAGGAATCACGGAGGACTAGTCCCTAAAAGAGTATGCGAGAGGAAACAGTACGAAAGAGAGCGCGAAAGAAGTCCAAGGCTTAGAAATGGCAAACACAGTAGAAAAACAGTAGAAAAGCACATAGATGTGCTGATAACGGCGGAGCCAAATCCAACAGCGGTGAGGAGAAGAGGATGGTTTGTAGATACGACCGGGAAGGCTGCTCTACAAAGCTGAAATAGGAAGCTGCGAGTGTATGAAATTATGCCAAAAAAGGATATGTGATTGCTCGGATGGTGGGGGTGCGGCTGGTCTGCTATTATATTTCTCCAAACGTAACGGTGGCCGAGTACGACATGAAGATGGAGGAGATTATGCAGGAAGTGGGAAACACAGTAGGAGAATGCGTAGTGCTCGGATAGTTTAACGTAAAATCAGCGAAGTGGGAATCTCATATCGCTGACGCTCACGGCAGGATACTGACTGACTGGATAGGTACTCTAGACCTAGTGGTACTGAACACTGGTGTGGACTGTGTGGAGCCTATCTTTGTTAGGAGAGGTACGCGTACGTACATCGCCGTGACCATGGCGACACAAGAAATAGTGGCGAAAGCAACAGGCTGGAAGATTTACTCAGACTGTACCGGAACTGAACATCGGTACATCGAGTTTATTAAAGTAATTTTATAACTTATTTATTACTTTAAATACATGTGTAATTTTCATAAACACGTGGTGAATCTATCGATGATTCTCATAAACAAAAAAATATTATTTAAGAATTACGTCAAACCGCTGTTACTTAATATCCTTGTTATAGGATATTACCTTTTGATAAAATTAAAAAGTTTACCTGTTTTATATAAACGGACTCTCCTCTTTGAAAAATGGACTCTTCCAATTGTTTACAGCGCTTTACTAAAGAGCTTCTAAGCATTAAAAGTAATACAAGAGCAGTATAGAAGCTTCGCTTCAATATATAATTAAAGGATATAAAATGTAGTGTTAATAGTCAATAAAAACAAACTACATGCAGAAACTTTTACATACAATTTAATAGAAGAATAAAATTTTCCAAGATAATGATGTAAGTATATTATGTATAGGACTATCAGGTTTTGTCATGTTGAGACAGAAGTTCAAGAACAAATGTTTACTAAGTATTACTACATTTTTATATAAACATAGAATAGTAAATATTGTTTTACATAGTTTTACACAACTATGATTTTTTAAGCTTGATATATCCGGATCTTTATCTGATCCGAGTGAAAACACCTCTACCAGACAACAGTCAGTCGTCAAGTAATTCATGCTTGTTTCGATAACGTGTCGCTACCCGTTGCTCTTTCAGACGAGAACACTAAATTTCTGTAGGAAGTAAATTCTCGCTGAATACCAACACCTTTTGAATTTGAATAACCCATTCTGTACGTAACAGCTCTGTCCTACTTCTATTTTATATTCTCCAGTTGTACGGTATTCTCATATAACTTCGATATACAGCTTCACTAATAAAGTTTGTTTCGTATACCGAACTATCTTTTGTGGTATACTTTAAATTCAGGAGAAGATTACTCTCTAAGATTATGTACTTTTCAACATATAGAAGCTTTTGTAAATTAACCAAAAAAAGCAAAAGTGAATAGTTAATTCTACAGCGAAATACGATAATTTGAACTTCCGTTTTTAAAGACACACTTGACATATTAAAAATCACTTAAAACATAAATTTAGACTTTGGTATTAATTTTACCATATTTTTTTAAATTTTTAAATTTTGCTTTTTAAATTAAACTTTTATTAGGTTGGTAATGTAAACATATGTTATCGGTCAAACCCGATTTCGGGACAAACTAGTTTCGCCTACTGGTGCCTAGACTATGACACACTATATTTTCTCTGCGACAAACAAAACAACACTTTTGTAATATTTTCTTTTAATAGTTTTAAATTGGTGATGAATAAATGAAACTTACTATAAAGCAAAATCATTACACATGTTTAAATCTTGATTAAATATATAATTGGAGATGAGATATAAGTGTTCCTGTATCTTATTAGGTCATCAAAAAACTTATGACTAGTAGTATGACTCAGTAACGATTCCGTAGCCTTATTAAATTACAATTGTTTAGATGGTTCTACAGAATTAATTATTTTATATTTATTATATATTTAAGAATCTCCACAAGATCCATTTTCATTAATGGATTTTTTCATGGTAAAATGTTCAGTTTTAGATACCTATTATCAAAGAATTTTTATGAAGAACTTTTTCCTCATATTAATAATAATATAATAATACATTGATCCATATACTTTGAATATTTGTAAACATACTGTATCCTAAATAAAATACAGGGTGGTCCTTAAGTAATTTTACAAAAAGAAACAGTAGATTTTACATTGGCAATTTACATATATATATATATATATATATATATATATATATATATATATATATATATATATATATATATATATATATATATATATATATATAACGGATTGATTACGGCTGTCACCGCTTCTCCGCCCCCAATTTCCATCTTTTATATGCAGTTGCCTCTTCTAAGTCTCTTGCGACCATTGCTTCATCAATATCGCGTGGCGCCAACTTCTCCGTGGTCGTCCTCTCTTTTTTCTTTCAGGAGGGATCCATTCCAATACTTTTCTAGGCCATCTGTACCTTTTGGCATATCCGAACCAGAGTAATTGTTTTCTTTCTATGCCATCATTGATATTTCGCTTCATTTTCATTTCGATTCTTATTTGTTCGTTTCTAACTCTCTCCAGCTTCGATCTACCAAAGCGTCGTCTCAGATAATCCATTTCTATCATCATAAGTTTGTTTCTATTAGCTTTGATGACGTCCCATACTTCCGAACCGTATAGTGTAATACTTTAGACTATACTACCGTAAATGTATTTGTTGGTTTCTCGTCGAATTGTTTTTTGACAGAGAAGAGTGTTTATGTCCCCTCTTGTTGAAAATGACCCCCAAATATTTGCAGGATTGCACGCCTTTGATTTTGTCGTCTTCCAAGACTAGGTCACATATTTCATCTGTCCCCACTGAGAAATATTCACATTTTGTCATATTCATGTTTAGACCTGCCGCTTCATATTCTTCTTGCAGTTTTCATATCATATAGCTAAGATCGTAGCTGTCTTCGGCAATTACTACCTGGTCATCCGCAAAAAAGTGTATATATCGTGTTTTCTTCCACCGTTATTCCCATGTTTCTACATTTTTTTACCCATTTTACTAAGAATCCGTCCAAATATATTTTAAATAGGGTGGTTGACAGACAGCAGCCTTGTCTTAGTCCCTTTGTTGTTCAAAAAGTAGAGGTGACTTCTTGTCTCATTTTAATTCTTGCAAAGTTTTGTTCGTAGTATTTTTGAGTGGCGTTAATAAGAATTGGGTTTATTTTCATGATACCCATTTCTATCCATAGTTGGGAGATCGGCACACTGTCAAATGCTTTTTCCAAATCTATTAAAGTTATATGGGTTGGCAATATTAAATTAAATTAAATATAAAATAAATAAGATATTTAAAAATAGAATTTGATCATAATTTAAAAACATATTATTAACAACTAATGTTACAGAATATATGATGACTAGAAACGAATTGAAGTCCGTTATGTCGTGACGCTACTCGTGACGCCGTCTCATGACAGTTCTTCTGTGACAGTTACCTCAGCATTTTACTCTAGAGAAGGGTATACAACGCCATTATAGAAGGAATAGAGAAAGGTTTCATGACATTGATATGACACGGTCTGGATATGACACGGCACCTAAAGAAGAACATAGAAGCTTCGCTTCAATAAGACATGTAGCAGCCATAATAAAGGATTTTGTAATGTTACACTACTATGTTTGGGTTGTTTTTATAAGAATAAACTATTAATTATGCTTATCCACAGATATACAGTTGTAAATTTTTATACGTCAATGTTTACAAACATAAAAGTCATAGCGAAAAATATAATTTTAAATTTCTACTTTAACACCCTGTATCTTTCTTAATATCAACATTTTATTAAAGCATGCTGGCTTAAATCGTACTATTTTAAACTGTAGAATGTAGTGTTTTTTTTTTCGTAAAAATACATAAGAACCACCCTGTATATACTGACTGTAGATGTATACTATATTTCAAATTTTCATGGAAAAATAGATATGATTATACCTTAAAACTTAGGTTTATATTCCCTTGAGTTAAATGGCGGATTGTATTCCTTATACAACTTTTTATAAAGTGTCAAAAGAGAATTCTCAGTTATTTGTTTGCTCTATACAAAGCATAGATACCCACATTTTCGAGAAGAATAATAAACTCACTAGGGAACCATCTATTCCACAATTTTCCTTTTACTCTGTTTTTCCCATTCTCTCCCATTCTTCCATCTAACTAGCACTATTATGCGGTCACGGAACAGTTTTGTGTTTTATGATTTCATGAGTCTCAGTAATTAAACCTCTATTTAAGGATCCGGTGGCAGAGAGCACTTGTTGACTTTTGAATTTTTTCAGAGCTAGAAGTTTCTTGCCTTTTTAAAAATTAAAAGGGCGTTTAAAATGAGAAAATATTGTGGCTTGTTTAATGAAATTTTTCTCGTCTTGTTTGAGCTGCGATAATATCCAGTGAGGATTAGGCAGGCGTTTTTTCTCGTACAGTCCTCGCGGAGGATATTAAAATATTTAATCAGATTTTTGTGGCTTTTTACTCCTTTTGTAAGCCGATTTTTGGGTTTTGCTCGGACTTTATTTGGAATGTTAATCAAATTTTACATTTAAATTTTGGAAAGTATTAATCTGACCAACACAAAATTTTTCGAATTCTCTCATAAATAATATATTTGTTTAAATAAGCAAAAACCATTTCGTGTCAAAAGAAAAACAAACGGCTTAATATAAGAACTTAAAAAAATACACAAACGATTTAAAAAAAACTTTAATTAGTCTTGAGTTAAATTGATTTATTACTATTAGGAATGAACTAATTTTATAAGTTATCGTCACTACCTGACTTGAAAATGGCAAGTGCGACCTTGCCTAAACGTCGTCAAAATAATTGTTTTTCTCAAGACCAAAATTATTTTAATTTAGATGCACCAGGTTTTGGTTTATTAAATTGGTAATCTGCACAATTGGTAATATGACTTTCGGCAGCGTCTTCGTTAAATCTTCTATTACAATGTGGGCATTGGACATAGTCTAGATTTGTCGATGGTGGAGGCGGTGGGAGATCTGATAGCTTTCCTCCTTTGGACAGATGAGCTTGAGCTTTTTTCGCTGCTCTGATAGCTGCTATGAACTCCTCGTACGTCCTTCGCCAGTCTTTCTTTGGAGGAGCTTTGGTAGATGCCTTTATAATATTTGCTTTAGCCTTTCCTTCGGAGGGAATAATATATGACTCCAACTCTGTACCCATAACTCTGTGCTTTGTGGCGTCATGTGCTTTCCTTTTCTTCTTACCCGTTTTTGAATAAATTTCTTCGTGTTTTGGAACTCGAAATCCCTATAAAAGGCTATCTCATCACCTAATGTAATTTATGTATGCCCTTCCTTTTCAGACAGGCTGGTAGATCGAAACTCAAACACGGAAAGCCAGCGAATGTGTCCTGCTATTTCCACTATTCTAGTGTAAGCTGCAAAAAGCGCCACCTATTTTGGTAGCCTTAAACCCGAAAATGACTGTCGTTATCTGTCTCTTTGAGCTATACGAAACGCGTAAACGATTTACAAATTTCAGCAAGAACTTTGCTACGGATTTGATAAATTACACTTGCTAAAATTTGTGAATCTTTTACACATTTTGTACATCTCAAAAAGACAGAAAACAGTGTCGTTTTCGCTTTAGTTTCTTATCGATATTGCAAATTTTGTTTTAATATAGTTTTTGATATGTCCGGAAAAATTTAAAATTGATACAAGCAAAATATAGACGTTATGATTGGTTTTAAGAGGTAAAAGGCATTCAATAAATTTCCACTTTTTAACAAGATAATGGTTAATATAGAAAAAATACAAGAGCCAATTTTAAACAACGATTAATACATTAACAATGGAGGTTCGTATCAAACGCAAAACAATATAATTCAATACAAATTTACCAGATCTTTAAAATAAGATATGATTTGATGCCTAAATTCATTTGAAAAAAAAAGGGTATCTCCAGTACAAAGGAGGTGAATCTTGAAGCTTAAAGTTTCGTCGTTCTAGGATAACATTTTTACAGCCCGAGCTGTTTAAGCGCTGATAGAAGTCATAGACCGAAGTAACTACATTCGAATATGATCTATATATTTTTTTGTTTATTTGGTATTACGAAAGGCATGAAGAGAAATGGTGTAAACAAGAGGACAATACTCGAACCAATTCTGCATTTGTATATCATAACCGTAAATATAAAATAATATTGGCACAAATAGTTTTATTAATTTATGAAATGAGTGAAACCTAGAAAGTGGGATCTCAATAATGTTGTGGATATTACCATAGTATAAAAAAGAAATAGTATCATGGACACTCGACAGGCGGGAAAAAGTACGCGCATCATTTAGCGCAGGCCATATCGCCATATTGAAAACAGACCGAACGCTAGTGACACCCGACTGGTATTAATGTGACGTGTAGTCGAGTCATCTGTCGTGATTTTTTTGTTTATATCTTTATCGTCAAGTTTTATTTTTCGTTTAATTAAGTCTAAAAAAACGTTAATAAATAAATAAATACTAATTATTATTTTATTCGCAAAAAAATAAAGGAATTGATATTTCCAGTTAGGAAAATGGTAACCTTTACAACAGAACATAAAATTCAAATTATTAAATGATATTATTCTGGAAGTAGGGCCAACGATGTAATCACTACGTTTTCGTTTTCATTCGAAAGCCCTATGCCATCAAAATCTGCAATTCACAACATTATTTTTAAATTTGAAAATTAACCAGCTCGTGCAATTAATGAAGAACAGGAACAGCCTAAAACTGCCGTAAGTAGTCTAACTGAAATCAATTTTCCTTGTAACAGCACGTTCTAATTTCAAAAGAAACTGGTATTACTGCTAGAACTGTATGAAATACTTTAAAAAAGAAACAAGTACCATTGCTACTAAAAAAATCTTAAATTCACAACCATTCTACTAGAAACTGTAGTAAATGCAATCTAAAAAGCCAGGTAAAAAACTTACAATAAAAAAGATGTCCTCTGGCTGTCTTTTATGTAATTTAACATGTAACAAGAAAAAATGCATATGTTCTTTATAAAAGCGCAAATAGTCAATGTTCTTTGTCTCAAAAACATTTCACGATATAACTCGGTTAAAGTCTTTTGAATGAATATCTGAAAAGAAGAAAAGATATGAAACAGCTCTCTAATAATGATTTAAAAACCACAATCATAAAAATTCTTGGAACAGATCAAGACAAGAGTTCAAGAAACCCAACTGAGGAACTTTCAAATCGACAACCTGCTAAGCAAACAAGACGTCATTTTTGTGGGAAACATAAAAACATGAAATCATGTGATGACTGTAAGAGAGCAAGTTGTAAGGAACGTAGTGCCACCCTTAACTTTTGTCAAGATTGTTTTAGAAATTAAGATATATATATATATATATATATATATATATATATATATATATATATATATATATATATATATACGTATTCACTCCCTCTTATTTTTTCCGATATCATTTTTACTTGTTAAAGTTTTTTGTAAGTTTACTTTTGTTAAATTATTGTTGTAGAAGTTAACAGTAAGTCTATTTAAATTAGTTTACACACAAAATTGCCTAACGAAATAATTTGTTGTTTAGGAACATTTTAAGTTTTTCAGTTTCTTATTTGGCTATGGTAGAAAAGTTTTATTTTTATATAAAATAAATAAAACATTTTGATAATAATAATTAAATTAAATTAAATTAATATATTGTCGATTGTAATTAATTCAAATTAACTTGTTTACTAACTTTGAAATAATATAAACACGTCTCTGTTCTAACCACTTGTGCCAGTCCGTAACTGATCTAGTCTGTTTTCAATATGGCGTCTGGATACTTTTATACTTCAAAGGCGCCGACTAAGAGTGTCCTAACTGTTTGTGGTTAAACTGTGATATTACTGCTAATACTTAAGTAGCTGATTAATCAAAATAACTTTTTCTTTTTTACTACTTTAGATTCAGATACTTCAAGTTTTACAGATTTCCCTTCGTCCTCTCCTTTCATCAACTTTCTCTCATCTTTCATCAGCTCTATCCTTTGTTTCACAGATTTTTTATCTATACGTCCGACATAATAAACCATATCTTTCCATGTGTATTGTGGTTATATCTTTTCTTTCAGCCCTTCCCCGGTATTGTTGACCACAAGGTACCCCGCTCATTCGCTTTCGGTAAAATAACCAGCTTGTATCCTGTTGGCAATTTCTTGATCTAGGGTCCCATTTTTCGTTATGTAGGAGCCACTGTATTTAAATTTCCCTATTCGTCCTATTTTTTCTCCAAGCAATTCTATGCTCCTAACCATTCCTCTTCCTCCCAACCGCATACACTCCGTTTTCAACCTGTTGACCTTAATTTTTACCTTTTTAATAGCCCCCCTTCATCACTCCAACTTCTCCGTCAATATTTCTCTGCTTTCCTCTTCTTACACCATATCATCAGCTAAGAGCATTACTAAGAAGCCATTCCCTCATTTTCTCTGATAGTACATCCAAAACAAGATTAAACAAGTAAGAACTCAGTAAAGAGCCTTGATGCAAAACCAACCGTCGCTGGAAAACTTTCGGGTAATCCGACAGTGGTCCTTACTTTGGTGTACACTTCCTCATACATATCCTTCACGAGACTTAAGTACTTCTCAGGAACCCATTTTTCTCTCATATATCTCCATAGATCTTGTCAATAAACTGTGTAGTACGCCTTTTCGACTGTCTCTACCTCATTCGTGGCATAAACTCAAACTGTTCTTCTACTATCGATGTATTTCTCCTTAACCTTTTGCCCTTCAGTTTTCTCCCGAATTTTTATTGTGTGCGGCATTAACCTTATCCCTCTATAGTTCTTACACAACTTCTCCTAGAGCATTCCCAACCTCCACTGGAAAGTATTCCATCAAGTCCTACTGCCTTACTATTCTTTATCCTATGTTACGCCTCGACAAATTCATCTCTCGCTATCCCCTGTATTACATTCTTATTTGGGATTCTATATCCTCTTTCATTCCTCTGGTATTCTTCCTTTAGCAACTTACTAAAGTACTCATACCATATACCCTTCAATTATCTCCCGAATTTTCATTGTATGCGGCATTAACTTTATCCCTCTATAGTTCTTACACAACTTCTCCTAGAGCCTTCCCAACCTCCACTGGGAAGTATTCCATCAAGTCCTACTGCCTTACTATTCTTTATCCTATGTTACGCCTCGACAAATTCATCTCTCGCTATCCACTGTATTACATTCTTATTTGGGATTCTGTATCCTCTTTCACTTCTCTGGTATTTTTTCTTTAGCAACTTACTAAAGTACTCATACCATATTTGCTTTATTTCACCATCGGTTTTTAACACTCTTCGATTCGCACTCTTCATCTGCAGCACGTGGGTCAATTCGTTTGATTACTTGTCCCTTGCTTTAGAAATGCTGTATAACCTTTTCATTCTCTCGTGTGTTTTCACCTCTTTCTACAGCTATGCAAGTGATCTTTCCTTAGCAGTAGCTACAGCGCACTTTGCTTCCCTCTTGATTAAGTAATATAACTATCAATTTTAAATAATTTAAGAAATAATTCAGATGGTATAGATTTGGAAAATAAGTAGAATGCTGATGAGAAATATTTGATACAAAATATATCAAATCAATACTATAATTATGATAAATTTCTTTTTCTTCTTGTAGTGCCTATCCGTTTCGGATGTTGGCGACCATCATGGCAATCTGCACTTTGCACACTGCTGCTCTGAAAAGATTTGTGATTGTTGTGTTGAACCACGTTCGTAGATTTTTCAGCCAGGAAATCCTTCGCCTTCCTGGTCCCAGTTTTCCTTCTACTTTTCCCTGCAAGATTAGTTGCAGCAGTCCATATCTTTCGCTGTTCCTCATGATGTGACCGAGGTATTCGATTTTGGCTGTTTTTATTGTGGTTAACAGCTCTTTTTCTTTTTTCATTCTCAACAGAACACCCTCATTAGTAACGTGGTCGGTATACGATATCTTCAGGATGCGACGATAAAGCCACATTTCAAAAGCCTCAATTTCCTTGCAGGTGGGATCTGTGAGAATCCATGACTCAACTCCGTACAACAGTATAGGATATAGATACATCGTAGTAACCTGATTTTTATGGGCATTGATAAATCATGACATTTGAATAACTTAGCCATTTTTTGAAATGCAGATCTTGCTTTCTCTATTCTACATTTGATTTCTATGGAATGATAAATTTAGCTTGTGTTAATATTTAGTGTTAATCAAAAAATTGGTCACAATGTTTTTTCTAATTTTTCTTCGAACTTCAAACAGAGGATATTATGAACTTGATGAAACAATTAAATCAGATATGGCGACAAGCTGGCTGGAATATCCCAAACGTACAACATTCGAACGAATGTACTAATGGTGACCCCACAATAGAGTGAAGTGCAAATAAGGTAATGAAACTGACCAGTGAAAAACATGTAAGTTGCATTGCTTAACGATCGCTTTGTTGAAGAGGTCTTCAAGCCAGTGCTGTTTATCAGTAATAGCCGTATTTCTGTCCATAAATCGAATAGTTTAATTTCGTTTCCGCTGATTTTTTGACAGTTCGTTTTAACTAAGGACGAGTTCATTAATAAAGTCATTAGTAAAAATAATTGTTTAGCAAAAAAATCACAATTGGTTGACTGAACAAACAATTTTAGAAACAAAGGACAAGGATATAGATTACTTAAAATAATTCAAAACCAAATCGTTAGTCCACTGCATGCCTTCAAATTTATCAACAGTCTAACAAAGCAAAACGTGTGCTTAGCTAACCACCGCGTAATTTACAAATAAAGGTTTGCTTGGTCATCATCATAACTTGAAATCTGAATCAACTAAAACTATGTAAATGAGTATAAGTCGATATTCGACGAGGAAGTTTTCGTTCTGAGAATTCCTGTGATACTAACCAATATGCCATTCGAATTTAAACGTCTCCAATTCGCCATGATGACTAACCAATCACAAGGTCATTTCTTTAATGTTTGTGAAATGAGTTTAGAAAATTATGGATTTTCTTATGGTCAAGTGTATGTGGTGTGTTATCGTGTAGATAAATCATATACTTTGTTCATTCCCACGCCTGGAAAGGCATCGAAAAATATAAAAGTATATCTGAGTATATCACAAGGTCAGTCAATGTCTCAGCCCATTCTGCAAATGGTTATTTGGCGTCAAGTACATTAAATATTTTCAAGCTTTTACTGAATATAATTAATTCGATCTTAATATAAAAATGTTATTATAACTCAGCTAATAATTTACCCGAAGATTTATTAATTATAAGGTGGTACGAAGTTCAGCTTGTATTATTTATAAGAGAAAGAAAACTTTAAAATGAAAGTCAAAATTAAAATATAAAGAAATATTTAATTAGAAATACTAAATGCTATGTTTTTAAGTAACTATGTTTTATACTAAAAATATTGCCTTTAAAGAGGGCATTCACTTTTATGTCTACAGCCACTAAATACAAACATGAATTGCGTCAAAAGCATTGTTCATTTTATCATGCATGCCTGTGGAAATAATAATGCAAATATTCTCTATAATTTCATTTTCCCGATAGGCAGACTACTCATTGTAGGTAACACAAAAGAGCAAAAATCAACAAGTAATAAATGTCAATATACGCTGATAGTCTACATTCGTATAGCGCTCGAATACTCAGTCATGTGAAAAAACCACCTATTATGGGACGTTGTTATGGACTAACGAAGATTTTTATTTGATTTTGATTAGTTAACCAACCACTGTTAGACTATATTTTATCAAACAAGCACTGATTGATTTGTTATGTACCTATCATTATATATCTTTAAGTAATTTCATAGTATTTTTCATAAAATACCCTACGCATGGTGAACATAGACATCGCCAAGTTTTTTTCCTTATAATTTAGATAAACAATATTTATATCATTTTTTTATATTAACAATATCATTATTTTCCCGTTTTTAAATTAACATAGATAAATAATTTACGGACATATTTGCAAAATAGCAGTTTTTTGCACTAATTTATAAATTTCTTAAATTTTTTTTATTAACAAAATAAAATGTTATTAATACATTTGAACATCGAGGAATTACCGTCTTTTATATTTGTGCGGAATTTCCCCCGGATCGGTCAAATAGTTTAAAAGTTATTTAATTTACTTATCCCTGGGGCAAAATACTTAAACCATTGAACTTGCTCTATTAATGATGCTAGACAAATGTAGCAAATTTCATAGGATTTTTTAAGACTTCTCAGAAGTCTTAAAACTATCTCAGAAGTTAAAAATGCATATTGCGTTTTCATGGAAATTGTTTAAAAAGGGTTATGTTTTTTACTTATAAACAATTATAATAAATTCTATATTTTTTAAGCTACAGACTTGTACGTACAATAATTGGATAGCTGGTAAATACACTCACATTAACAAAAATCTTCCATGACCAATAGGAACGAAGTTAAGGACTATTTAAAAAAATCATATCTTCATTGTTTATAAACTTTAAGAAGTAAAATTTGAACAAATTTTGAATGAAAATCTAAACTTTATACTGAAACTTATAGCTATAAAATTCATCCAATTTTTCGAAACTTACAGCCCTTCGAAACGAAGGTGCTTTCGAAAGATCGACATAAGAAAATAGAGGAATAATTCAAATTAAAACACGTAGGAAAAATTTATATTATCTCGGCTTAAATTGCAGCCAAAAACCTCTTTTTTTAATCTGGGACAGCTCTTCCAAATATAAATAACTACATAGTTTTTACTAGCCGGAAAATATGGGAAACCTCGGAAAAATTGAGTCCATTTGAAATTCACCGTAAAAACTTACTTTTTTTAAATTTGGCTGGAATAGTCTGTGGCAGTATTAATAATGATGATATAACTTTCACCTTAGCCCCAGGGAGATTACTTAAAATTCCGGAAAATCAACATATATTTTTTTTCATTTCATATCAATGATTTAATCATACTTATATATTTTATAAATTAAATTTCAGGTAATTTTTTACACCTTATATTATTATATTCCTTATATTAATTATAATTATTTACTACTTTGATAACCTATATCTTTATATATGTGTATAGGTATATGTACAGTATGAAGACGGTACTGCACAATTTGCTAAACCATAAGGACAACCTAACGATTGAGGGCAGAGATTGTATGAATTTTTTAAAGAAAACGATATGATCATTGCAAACACCTGGTATAAACTACCCAAGCGACGACTATACACTTGGAAGGCCCCATTTGATGATGGCAATAACCCTGAGTCTTCAAGAAATCAAATAGACTATATACTTGTAAAGGAGCGTTTCCGAAAAAAAAAAGTCACTACATATCCTGGGGCAGATATTGGATCTGATCATCAACCACTTTTAGAAGATATTAAACTAAGGTTAAAACGAATTCAGCGACAAAAACCGAAAACCAATGTACTTAACTTTGGCGATATAAACATAAAACACAACATTAAAAAAGAAATTGAATAAAAACATCGGAGAACAACTAGAAGATTCAGAAAAACTATGAAGTAAATTTAAAAACCAAGTTAACGAAATCTCCACAAACAATAATTATAGAAAAAACTTAGCCAAGAAAAATAAATGGATGACAGGCGACATCTTGAAATTAATGGAACAACGTCGACTGATAAAATCTACTGTAACAGAATATAGACACCTGCAGAGAAGAATAAAAAAGGAGATCAAATTAGCCAAAGAAAAATGGATGAGGAAAAGGTGCGACGCAATGGAGAATGTAATATCTAAACACGATTTATTTAATGAGCACAAAAAACTAAAAGAAATGAGTAACATATTTAAAAAACGAGTTCCCTCTGTACCCGTTGGCAATAATAACAAAACTATTCTAAATGAGCAAGAAATAAGAAAAGAACGGCAGCTGTATATATATCAGAGTTTTTGAAGATGACAGGAATAATATTGCTGAATTATACCAAAACTGTACTGACGGCTCAGAAATTATGAAATGCGAGGTAGAACACGCTAAAATTAGAAAAGCTTGTGGTCCAGTTCATACAAAATTGAGTTGCTTAAACTAATAGAGAATGATAACATAAAAGTAGTAGTAAGACAATTCAATATATAACACCGTAATTCTATCATATAGTATTGAAGGTCTTCAAATTCTGCTTGATCGTATTCACGAGGTAGGAGATGAAATGGGCATTAAAATAAACTCAAACAAAACCAAATTTTTAGTGTTTAATCGTGACCCACATCCCGATGCAAAGCTTCAATTAAACGGAGTCCAAGTTGAGACAGTTCATAAAATGACATATTTGTGAACTGTGATAACGGACCAACTAGATCCACACATAGAAATAAAACGTAGAATAGCAATTACTAAAACCACTTTTATGAAAATGAAGTCGTTTCTTTGCAATAACCATCTCAGTTTAGAACTAAGGCAAAGAATGGTTAAGTGCTATGTTTGGTCCGTACTTTTGAATAGGTCAGAAGTGTGGACGCTAAAAGTATCGATCATGAACAAAATTGAAGCATTGGAAATGTGGGTTCATAGATGAATGCTGAAGATACCGTGGACGGCAAGAAAAACTAATGAAGAAGTACTAACGAGCGTCAACAAAGATAGAGAACTGCTAAAGACTGTTAAACATCGAAAAATGTCTTATCTGGTACATATAGTAAGGGTAAGTCGATAAAAAATATTACAACTGATCCTTAAAGGCAAAATAGAGGACCGTAGAGGTGTAGGAAAAAAATAAGTTTCTTGGTCAAAAAACATTCGTGGATGGACTCAGATACCAAATGCACGACAATTATTCCATATTGCAGAAGATTGAGAAGCCTTCACAATGATGATCGCCAACGTCGGATAATTCTGATTCAGCACGCGAAGAAGAATGCGTAAAAAAGGCGGGATGAGTAGCAACTACCACGCTCCAAAAATTTCGTCCCTAACTTTGTTACTATTGGTCACAGAAGATTTCTTTTTTAATGTGAGTGTTTTGATCAGCTATCCAATCGTTGTACATACAATTATGTAGCTTAAACAATGTAGAAGTTATTACAACTGTTTGTAAGTACAAAACATATCCCTTTTTCAAACGTTTATTTTGTAAATAACTTCGATGAAAACACAATTTGCATTTAACTTCTGAGATAGTGTAAGTCTTGAAGAATCCTATGAAATTTGCTAAATATCATCTAGTAATCCCCACATATGCCTTAAAGGCTGTAAAAAATGTACAGTAATTTATTAAAGATAAAAATAAAACGATTTGCGCAAGTAGAAAATATATATTATATCTATTTTTAATATCAGGTAATCATGCTATTAACCTGCACGTATGTAAAATCGGGCAGGCAATGGAGATAATATTGATTTTCGGTTAGAGGCATGAGGCATGTTAGAGGGTTCTCTCAATCTTCCGTCTCCTTCTGCGTGTATCTGCGGTGGGCAACATTACTCAAGCCAAGCTTGATGGCTAGTAATCGGTAAAATGCCTACATAATGAAACTTGAAATGTTTGCAGCAGTTTGAAGGGTGGCTTGATGGTTTCTCGAGAAAATTACGTCTCGTGCATTAAGTTAATGATTGTTTAAATCGATTTTTTGTTAACAAATGCTTGGTAAATTGTACAAAAATTTATATTACAAACTTACTATTTCTGGCATTACATGTAGTAAGAAAATTATAAAAACTATATTATTTCTAAGAATTATGTAGATTAGAAATATTACTACTTTCACTAATTTATTTATTTAATATTAAATATATCTAAATTAATCAAAATTTTAACAATGGAATTTAATGCCAACGTGTAAGCAGGATGTTATATACCTTGAATATTGAGCGTTGCCTTGTTCTTGTCCCCAGCTCCCTGTATGTCCAGTACATTACCCATAATACAAAATTAAATTACACTATACAGTAAAACTTATAAATAAAAAGGTATGTAACTACACAAGAGGTGATATTGAAAAAAAACGGGTAAGGCACCAGAGTCAGTCGAAATACATACCACTAGAAGAACTATCTCTTAATATTGTAGTATATATATATTATATATATATATATATATATATATATATATATATATATATATATATATATATATATATATATATATATATAGTTCAGCTCAACAGGCCTCAAAGGCCCAAGGCTTCAACGGTTTTCTTCCATTTCTTTCTATCTTGTGCTAAGTTTTTCCAATCTTGTACCCGCAGCGACTTCAGATCTTCTTTTGCCGACTCCAGCCATTTTCTTCGGGGGCGGCCTCTTTTTCTTTTTGTACCAGCCTCCGTGTTTATTAATTCATTAGGAACTCTTCCCTCTTTCATTCTTGCTATATGCCCGAGCCATCTTAATCTTTGAATTTTCGCGAGTCTTGTTATTTTTGGTTGTCCATATTTGCATTATTTCTTCATTCGTTCTTCTTCGCCAGATGTTCCCCTCTTTCTCTCTATTCTAATAAAGATTTCTCTTAATTCTGCAGGTCTCCTTGTTATTAAGGTAACATCATCTGCATATGCTACACATTGATGTCTGTGATGATATATTGTGCCTCTAGTGTAGATGTTACATTCTCGTAAAATCTTCTCTAAGATCAAATTGAAAAAATCTGTTGACAACGGATCACCTTGTCGCAGACCTCTATTGGTGATAAAACTATCCGAAACCCGTCCTTCTAACATGACTTTACTTTTAGTATCATTGAGTATGCATTTAGTCAGTCTTACTATTTTTGGTGGAAATTCAAAATATTCTAGTGCTTCATATACTTTATTTCTTTTTATAGTATCATATGCCATTCTAAAATCAATAAACAGCATGTGTACTGTTAGGTTGAATTCATATGAGCTAGCTAAAATTTGTTTCATTGTAAAAATTTGGTCAGTTACCGATCTGTTTGCTCTGAAACCTGCTTGATATTCACCTAGACAATTTTCAACTTTTGTTTTAATTTTATTTCTAATTGATATGGCCAAAATCTTATACACTGTATCTTGTAGAGCTATTCCCCTGTAATTTTTACATTCTGTAACGTCTCCTTTTTTATGCACTGGACATAAGACTGCTTCTTTCCACTGATTAAGTATTTTTTCTTTGATCCACACTTCGCGTATTAACTCAGCGATTTCTTCTTGTACCATTTCGCCACCTTCTTTTAAAAACTCAGCAATGATACCATTTTCACCAGGTGCTTTGTTGTTTTTTAAGTTTTTTATGATCTCTATAATTTCTTCCTTGGTAGGTACTTCTTCATTTACATCTGTGTCCCTTACTTCTTCATGTTGTAGTTGCGTTTGTTCTCTTTCATCTTGGTCGTCCGTACATAATAATATGTTCTCAAAATAACTGGCCCACCTTCTTAATTTTTCATCTGTTCCACCTAACAGATTCCCCTCTTCATCTTTATAATATCTTGATGTGGTTTTGTACTGGGTTCGGTCTCGTTTTATTTCTTGGTAGAAATTCCTGACTTGTTTATGTAAAAAATCTTCTTCAATACGAACTAGTTTCTGGTCTAAACTTGAACGCTTCTTCCTTCTACAGATCTTCTTTGCTTCCCGTCTTTTTTCGGCATAAGCTTTTTTGCTCTCTTCATTATTTCTTATTATGCTATTTATTCTAGCTTTATTTCTGTCACTAATGGCTTTCTTACAATCCTCATCATACCAATCCGTTTGTTTACATTGTCTGTTTCTTGATAATACTGAGTCGGCTGCTTCTTGAATTTTTTCTTCTAGTTGAACCCATCTGCTTTCTATATAATTTACTGTTGTCTGGCTTTTCAGTTTCTCTTCAATTTGCTGCCTGAATTTTTTCCTAACTTCTCCCTCCTGAAGTAGTGCACCGTTATATATTTTTATTTTTTTACAACTAGCTTTATTAATTGTGGGTATTATTTGCTCCATTTTAATTTTGACCAAAAAGTGGTCCGAATTTGCATCAGCACCTCTGTAACTTCGGCTATCTTTTATGGCTTTCATATGTTTGGCTTCTATTAGGAAATGATCTATTTGGTTTACTGTTTGTCCATCTGGTGATATCCAGGTACTTTTATGAATTTCTTTGTGATCAAAATAAGAGCTCATAATTCGCATATTGTGTTCGAAAGCAAATTCTATTACTCTTTTTCCATTCAGATTACTATCTCTATGTTTACTTTTCCCCCTGTTATTTGTTTGTATACATCCTCCCTGCCAATCTTGGCATTCAAATCTCCTACAACTATTTTTATGTCATATGATGGTATTTTGTAAAACATATGTTCTAATTGTTCATAAAAGCTATCTTTAACGTCTTCATCTGTATTTTCTGTTGGTGCATGCACATTTATAAAGGTTATTTTTCTATATTTTCCTCTTATTCTTATTTTACATAATCTGCTTGTGACTGCCTCAAAATCTATCATCAGATTGGCAAATATTGTAGTAAGGCTATCTAATTTATTCCATCGAGTGAGAAACTTCCCTAACAATAAGACTGACAAATATTGTAGCAAATAACGATTACCCTGAGGCTAGAAAACTGGCATTCTAGACCAAAACACACGAGATCGATCCTCATCACCAACAACGATATTTTCAGTTCTAAAAATTATACAATGCCGACTACGTAAGTGGCTTTCTTTTGGGGGATACTTACGCGACTAATAAAGCCAACAATAGACTTAATCACTTCTATACTTACGAAGCAAGGTATATAACTCCTTTATAATACCGGTGCTTGGGTATTATACAGACATGGACATTTACACAGGCCAATTTGGATAGGATAAGGAAGACACAAAGGGCGATGGAGAGACAAATGTTGGGTATATCATAGAAAACGTAACCGTAACGGATCAGAACCAGACCAAAGACAGTAGACGCGATAGAACAAACAGCAAGACTGAAATGGAAATGGACTAGACACAATGAACGTCTCCAAGACGGACGATAAAACAATGCCATCAGAAAGTGGCGTCCATACAATGCAAAGAGATCAAGAGGCAGACCACAGTGAGGTGGAAAGATGACATCAGGAAATAAGGCGGTCCCACATGGCAGAGAACAGCTCAAGATAGGGAAAGATGGAGAGAACTGGGGGAGACCTATATCCAATAATGGAAGGATAGAGAATAGGTTAAAAAAAAGACTTTAGCCAGATCCCACGAACTTTACTTTTTATTACACAATCAGTTTCCGGAAACATGTTTTGAAAATAAAATATTTTTAAAAAATGACTGAGTCATGTTTTTTGAAAATCATTAATGCCCATTATTTTATGTAGATAACATGACCCATACAGTTCGGTTTCAGACATGGAATAATAATAATGGTATTTATACATAGTAGTTTTGAGGTCATATATCAGAGGCAGGTGGAGTAACAGTGGCTAGTAGGAAAATCTCCAATTTAAGATTTGCTGATGACACTACACTTATAGCAGCAAATGAGCAAGCAATGTTTAATCTCCTGCGAAGAATTGAATACGAAAGCAATAAAGTTGTTCTGAAAATTAATAAAGCTAAGACAAAAATAATGGTGGTCGGCAGATTCCACACTATTTACCTGACAGGATTTTACAGGAATACCAAAAAGTGGACAGTTTTGTCTCGGGTTTAGTATAACTAACGACATTAACTGTGAAGCAGAAGTTCGGAGACGTATTGGTATGGTAAAAAATGAGGTGAGTCGCCTGACTGAAATTTAAAAAGACCTATTTATCTCTCAAAATCTCAAGATGAGACTGGTAAATGCCCTTGTGTTCTCAATATTTCTATACTGGGCAGAGACTTCGAACATTCGCGGACGCGAGCGCCAAAAAATTTAAGCCTTTGATATGTGGTGGCGGAGAAGAATGCTGCGCATACCTTGGCCAGTTCATAATACAAACGCTTTTATTCTAAACCAACTCGAGAATAAAAAAAGGCTGTCTACAACATGTCTGCAACGTATTCTGCAATTTTTCAGTCCTGTGGTTCGCAGAGGTGACGATAGTTTGGAGAGATTAATTGTTTGTTTAAACGTTCCGGGAAGAAGAATAAGAGGACGATCACCAACTAGGTGGCCCGACCAAATTGGGAATTCAGTTAAAAACTTATTTTACGAAGCTCTCATAACAGCTGAAGGTAGAGACCAATGAAGAAAAGATTGTTAGGAATATTGGAAGAAATCACGATACTCAGTAATGGGAAAACGACGAGAAAGAGTACCCATAAAAATCAAGTTACTACGATATTATATCTTTCCTATACTTTTGAATGGGGTTGAGTCGTGGACAGACGTTACCTGCAAGAAAATTGAGGCTGTCGAAATGTAGCTTTATCGTCGAATCCTGAAGATATCCTATACCGACTACGTTACTGACCAGTAAGTTTTATTAAGAATGCAAAAAGTAAAATAGTTGTAAACCTCAATAAAAACAGCGAAAATCCAATACCTTGGGCACATTATGAGAAACAGCGAAAGATATGGATTGCTGCAATTAATTCTACAAAGAACAGTAAAAGGAAAAAGTGGACCAGGAAGGTCACGGATTTCCTGGCTGAAAAATCTACGTACGTGGTTTAATAGAACAACCACAAACCTTTTAAGAGCAGCAGTTTGCAAAATACAGATTACCATTATGGTCACCAATATCCGAACCGGATAGGCACTACATGAAGAAGAAGTTTTGAAGCAGAGAGGAGTTTCGAGGTCGATTAAGATTCATGAGATTTTATTAGTGATTTTCATGCATTTTGAACCGACGATAATTTGGATAACAAATTATCGCGTATATCAGACATTTTTGCTTATAACTTTCCTTTTTACTCAACGTAAAAAACTAAGAGCAAGAAATTAAATATAATCCATTTTTAACAAAGTTATGGAAGTTTAAAGTATTTTAGGTGTACAATGTTGTACCAATTCAGGTGTACAAAAAAATTAAATTTGTTTATAATTATTTTTCGATTGTATGAGATCAAAAAATTTATTATCGTGTTAATGAGATATATAGTACAACCAAAAACGAACATTTAGAGCTTTACTAATCTCCTTTAGATGCAGTTTTTGCGAAAATACATTATCATCTTGGTGCTACAGCCCTTAGAGGGCCTCGACCTTCTCAAGCTTTCTACGCCATTCTGTTCTATCCCTTGCTTGTATTTTCCAGTTGCCGACTCCGATCTTCTCCGCATCTTGTGTTATCCCGTCCGTCCACCTCAGTTTTGGTCTACCCCGTCTTCTCATTCCCACGGGTTGTGCTGTTAAAATCTTTTTTATCATGTTCGATTCAGGGGCCCGGGCTACATGTCCTTCCCACTGCAGGCGGTTTCGCTTAATTATAGTGGTAATATCTTTACCACCAAACGTATGCTTGCAGATAATCTGCAGTTCAAAGTTATATCTAGGCTCATATTCCGTTCTCACAGACCGCTCCGAATATCTTGCGTAGCACCTTTCTTACGAAAATCGATAAAGCGGATTCATCTGTTTTAGTTAGCGTCCATGCTTCTGATCCATATCTGAGAAATGGGAATATCAGTGTTCTATACAGCCTTATACGAGTTTTTTGAGACAGACGTTTGTTAGCTAAGTACTTTGATAGACCATGGTAACACCTATTTACAATTGTGTTATTATTGGGGTTAACCGATGTTCCTAGATATATGAACTCTTTGACTGCTTCGAAGTTTTGGTCATTGATGATTAGATCTACGTCAACATTTCTTCTTAAATAACTCTGCTGGGATGCCATCGCTAAAATACAGTAATTTAAAATTACCCAGCTAATGTGCTTTACTCACACCCGGCGCGTTGCTTGAGGGCAACTCACACTTTGTTATATTAATATCTCTACGAAAAATATAATGTTTGCGTGTCCGGTAAATTTCAAATTGTTAATTATTCTTTCTAGAATAATACTTTATAATTTAATTTATATATAATTAAATAATAAAACTATAGATCATGCTTTTTTCATCATCATCATTTACATTGTAAATGTTTTTTTTTTACATTTGCAAAAGGAGCAACATTTAACCCCTGAAAAAAATGCATATTCTCGTGTACCAAAGAAACCTAAAAGAAAATTAAACAAATCACCATACTGATGGACATTCTCTAGTAGAAAAAAAAATAAACTATTTACATTACATGTAGAAACTATGAGTCAGAGTTATATATTAAATAGGGACTATATTATAGAGATTCGTCAAATCACATTATAAATGCAGATAAGTATTTTTTGAATATAATACATTTAGAAAAAGTAAACAATATTAATGGGTTTAAATAATATGTTGAAACTAAAATTAGAAATGTCTGCTGTATAGCTAATATGAAACATAAAACGTTAAGTGCGCTTTGTATTACCGATATAAAAAATTTAACCATTTATTAAAAAAGGTTCCCAAAATAAAAATGTGTGAAGTTGATTTAATTTTCACGGCGGGTAAGAAAAATTAACTCTTTAAATTAATCAGTGCATTTCTAGCTGTCCAAATAATAAATTGATGCCATGTTCTAGTATAATGGAAATTCCAAGTAAAGAAAAATTACATAGATTATGGGTCAGAAAAACTTTAGAAGATTTATCGTGGATGTGCCATGTTCTAGTATAATGGAAATTCCAAGTAAAGAAAAATTACATAGATTATGGGTCAGAAAAACTTTAGAAGATTTATCGTGGATGTGCAAATTAAAGTAAAATTTGCTTAACAAATAAAATCGCAAATTTGGAATTTTAAAGTTGTACAGAAAAATACCATGAGGGGTAAAAACTACCCCTTAATGCAAAAACTTAAAAGTTTAATTTGAAGTATTTAATTTAAGTTGAAAAACGGTTAGATTTAAATTAAGGTTTTATGCCTTTTTGATTTATTTTAACCCCCATAAAGCTTCCCTTGTTAATTTAAACGATAGAAAACAGGACTACTTTTAATTTAATAATAAAATACAAATAACAGTGCAGAACTTATATTGGCTAATCCTCTAAGAGCATTGCTATCAGATATTTTTCATTGGATTGGATCATCTAGAGACAAAGATTTCAAAACATACCGTATTCAAACAGTTTTTATATTGGTGGAGATACGTAGACGATGTACTGGTATGTTTACATGAACTAACAGGCAACTTGACCAAGTTTTATAATATATTAATTCACTCCATAGTTATATTGAATTTACAATATATAGGGTGTTTCAAAAAGGTATATCATAAATTAAATCACGCATCCCGGGGACAAAAATAAATTAATTGAATCCAACTTACGTCAGTACAAAAGTGTACACAAAAAAGTTACAGCCCTTAGAAGTTACCAAATAAAACTTGTTTTTTGCAGTATCTCCTAAACAACTTGACATTTTGTAATAAAAATGGACAATTTACTTTCTTCTTCTGAAACCATTTTTCATACAAAAGAAACAACAAAATCTAAGCTCACAGAAAAATTTTAAGGGGGGTGTGCAGCCCTAAATCCCCCATACATTTGAGTACGTTCAAATCAAATGAATTTTGTGGCATCATTCGTTTAACACAATATTTTTAAAACTTTTTAGCCTTTTATCACTTTTGCGAAAAACTAGTTTTTTCCTAGTTGGCCATAAAATTATAATTAGTTTCTGCGGATACAATAATTACAAACAGTTCCATCAATAATAGTCAATAATTTGAAGATATCATTTATTGTGTAAATAAGACTAATATTAAAAATTTTATTATCACAATGGCCTACACATTTCAGCAAATGACAGATATGCATTTAACTTTGGGTAAGTTGGATCAGATTAAATTATGATTTTAATAAACTATCGGGAATATCGTAGGTGAATGTCAAGGAAATAGTGCAGGAGCCGCAAGGTGTTATGCAATAAAATACCCCAATCCAAATACACCCGATAGACGATTATTTCTGACCATTGATCGTCGTTTACGGAAAAAGGTGCTAGCAACCGCAAGTTGCTAGCAATTGTGGTCGTTCAATAATGAATGCAACTGATGAAGACATTTAAGAAATCATTGAAGAAGTCTCTAGAATAAGTACAAGGGTAATAGCTGCTCAACTACATGTTCCTCACTTGAGGGTTTGGAGGCGTTTGAAGGATCAGCTGCTTAAACCTTATCACTTAACAACGGTTCAAGAGTTATTGGTTGAAGACTATCCTAAAAGGATTGAATATTGCGATTGGCTGTTAATGGAAAACACTCGAAATGTTAATTTTATTAGAAATATTTTGTTTACCGACGAGGCTAATTTCAATAGAAATGGAATAACAAACCATCATAACGAGCACATTTCAGCCGACGAAAATCATCCCGCCAAAAAAACGATCTTTCAGCAAAGGACTTTCAAAGTTAATGTTTGGGCAGGAATTGTGTATAACAATCTAATAGCCCCAGTATTTCTTCCCAACAATTTCATTGGTGATAATTATTTGCAGTTCTTGGCAAACGATTTACAAGAGTATTTGGAAGAAGTAAATATTGCAATAAGGCAAAATATGTGGTTTCTACAAGATGGCGCTTTACCGCTTTACAGTAATGAACTCTGGGAATACCTTTGCAGGCACTATACTGGTCGGTGAATTGGAAGGAACGCACCTATTTCTTGGCCACCCACAAGTCCAGTTCTTAACCCCATGGACTTTTGCTTTTGGGAGTTTATGAAATAGAAAGTGTATTCTGTAACAATAGAGGACGAAAAACAATTGAAGGTTAGAATAATTAAAGCCGTAAATCAATGTCGTCAGAAAAAGATGATTTTTCAGCGCATTTGGTTTTCCTTATTAAAAAGATACCGAACATGTATTGAAGAAAATGGGGGTGATTTTGAACATTTATTGTAATATCATATTTAATGCACATCCCACTTAAAATTTTTCTGTGAGCTTAGATTTTGTTGTTTTTTTTAAGAAAAATGCTTTCAGACCAAGAAAGTAACGTGTCCATTTTTATTACAAAATGTCAAGTAGTTTAGGAGATAATGCAAAAAAACTATTTTTATTTTGTAATTTCAAAGGGCTGTAACTTTTTTAGTGTACACTTTTGTACTAAGGTAAGTTGGATTCAATCAATTTATTTTTGTCCCCGGAATGCGTAATTTAATTTATGACATACCTTTTTGAAACACCCTGTATAATAATAGAAACAAATATAATACAATAATAGAAACAGAACAAAATCAATCCATAAATTTTTTTAGATTTAAAAATTATCAGACTTAAAACCAAACATGACTTCTCAATATTTCATAAACCGACCCATACTGACACGATTATACACTAGGCATCATCCATACTACAGAACATAAATTGGGCGTCTACCATAACATGTTGCATAGATTAATAGAAATTCCGATGTCAAAATACAACTTTGAGATAGAGTTTAATAGCATTTGGCAAATAATAGTAAAGAATGGGTACAACGGACAAACAATTAATTAAATTTTAAATCAAAAACTACAAAAAACCCTGAAATTAGTATTTCCACCACCAGAGAAAAAGCCCAGTACCTTCTGCTTGATTATTTACAGGAAAGATATCAACACAAATAGCCAAACACATAAAACAGAAAGGAATGACATTAGCTTTTAGAACAATCAACATTGGCAAATATATTAAAAACAAGAGCCAAAATAAAAAACATTTATACAGTGGTGTATACAAACTTAAATGTGGAGACTGTCCAAAATTTTACATCGGTCAAACTGGTAAAACTTTTAACAAACGTATAGCAGAACATAAAAGGGCTTTTAATAATAAAAAAAGATTCTACATACACACTTTACCTTCTAGATCATAATCATTCTTTTAATGAGGAATTTCAAAATTCTTCACATCCAAAATAAAGGCCTATCTTTATTAGAATCTATGGAAATTAACAAATTAAACAACACAGACAGAAATCTGAATGACCAACTTGAGACAAACAGTTCTCTCCTCCTCAATCTATTTAGTTAGAGACTACAAAGTATAAACACATATCAAAAATATATCACTTGAGAAAGGCACTCTGTCGAAACATCTGTAGTGAGAAGATATAATATATTTTATGGAACTTTTGAAAACTAAGTTTTTAGTGTTTTATTGTTAGATAATGAAAACCACTGTTTTCATACATTATTTATAATAGATTGGCAATGTGTTATTGTATTTAACTGAAGTATTTTTACATTTCAAAATTTCAACTCCGAATCATCACATAGTACGAAAAAACTAAAAAGAATCATTTACGGACATATTTATACAATTTAATAGATCATTTATATGAACTCCGAGTTGTGTGTACGCTGTCGGTTTCCTCTGAATGTGGACTTAATCCATTAGCTGAACTCCGAGTTAAAATTTATATAATTGTGTTATACATTTACATCCCTAAATAATTACCTCTCTAAGGAAAAAATGTAAAAAAAATGAAAAACTAGAAAGGTATAATATATAATGTTTTTCCGTGTATTCAGTGCAGAATATTCTACTAAAGCTATTTTCTTGTGGCATTTTAAAGTAATTTCCTCATCATCACTATCGGTATTTTCGTTTTTCTCCTCTGCTTCATTTATAATTTAAGCACTATTTTGTCAATCTTGATATAGAATATTCACCACAAGTTTAGTTGCAAAAAGGGAACTTTTAGGCAGCCACGTTATGCACCCAGCATCCTTTTTTGTAGTTAGAAAATATCATTTGCAAGAGTTCAGACTTGTGGTATCAGACTGACGTTGCAGTCTGATGGGTTGTTGCTGTCTAATGGGTTGTAACTATCCTTCAAGTTTAGTGTCCACTCCCAATCAATTGAATAAATATTCTCATTACCAAGTCAAATTTGATACTAGCATCTTTTATTATGCTCATTCAGAGCATATGCTCATTCACTCTAGGAACAAGGGATGGTAATATGGCGGCATCACTTGAAGCGGTTAATCAAGTTAATTCAAGTCAAGATAATTAACTCATATCGCATTTGTTCGAAAAATACTTGCAATTCTTAAATTCATCATTTTTTAATTGTGTATTTTCAGAAGTTCCTATAAAATGATTGATATCGGCTTATAGAATTTTTTCTATTTCGCAGGTACTACTGTAAAATATACCTTTCTCTAAAATCCGGTATATTTTTATTTGTTTTTAGTTAATTTCTTTTTAGCCTTTAGCCTTTAGCCCTAAATAGCTATAAATTTTGCACCACTTGGATAGTCTACTTTAAAGCTTTGACACAACTATAGCATAAAGGGGACATTTTGTTTTCCCAATTTTAGGAAAAAATATCTTGCTTGGATTTAGCTCGTGCAATCAAAATAACTAATACGTGGATATCTTCTGCTACAATATTTTTTTGTAAAGTTTATTCATCTTGCATGGCGACTTTAATAATTAATTTATAGACTTTACCTTTTCGTTTAACTAAAGATACTTAAGAAATCTGTTTTTATTTTTGTATTCAGATAAAAATTTGTCTTGAAAAACTGGCACAAGTATTCCTTTTGTGAATTGATATCCTTTTCTTGGCAAATTTTTATAAACGACGGTTGCTTTATAACACTTTAGTACTTTTCTAATCAGAACTATCAAAAACAATGGTAATTTTATTGCAAAAACTACGTTTTAAATCAAAATTATATTCCCCAAAAACTTTTTTGAAATATAAAAAAAAAATGTTTGGTTGTTGGAAAAACAAAATTTTCTTTTAAAAAAATTCCAACTTTTTATTTTGTAGCAAATTTTAAGTATCATTCATAATTTTGTACCTACTTATTTAAAAAAAAAGAAAATATTTTTTACCCTTCGTTGATAACCATCGTTGATAAATTTGCCGTAAAACCATCGATCCAAAGGCGGCTTATCTCAGTAGCTTCTTTGAATGATGTCTTCTGTTTAGTGTAACAGCAGTATTGACAGAGTGTGTGTATTTTTCTAGCTATTATTCTACTTTTCCCTTTCTACTTTTTATTTATTTTTCTTCTGTGCCATTAATTCAAAATTAATACCATTCCGAATCTAAGACACAAAATGCGATTTACTAAAACCAATAGAAGGTTTCTTAAAAATGTGCAAAAAAGTTACAAACTCACTATAAGAGGAAAAGTATGTCACGCTTTCCAGTGTGTCATGTACATAAATTTATTATTCGATTTTAACTAGACAAAAAAAATATTAAAATTTAATACCGACCAAAAAAAAATTACGAAAAATTCAGTTTAAGAAACTCTTTTATATCAGCAACTCTTTTTATATTTCTTTAGTATTCGATCCCCGCCACAAATTGGAAGCTTTTGATTTATCCTGGATGCAAGAAACAGAAACAAAACTCTGAGAAGAATTATAGAACGCTTATCTGAGAGAATTACAAAAAAAAAATATGAAAAAAAGAGCCTTAACCTGGAAACAAGGAAGTTGGATCTTCTTTTGGGCTCTCTAGTGGCTGTCTTAAACTTGTGTCACTATATAAGATGAAGGTGCGCCTTGACGATGAACTGGAGCGATATCTAGCAAACCGAAAAGGCAGAAACATGGACATCTTTTCTTGGTGGAAAGACGACCATAATAAATTTCTCGTCATGGCTCGTTTGGTCAGGGTTAACCTATCAATTCTAGCTACGTTCGTCTCAGCAGAAAGGTTCTTCTTCAGAGCCGGCTTGATCACGAGGAAACAAAGAAGCCGGCTCAGGTAGGATTTAGTGGCTGCGATTCTTTGTGTTCAGTAATGAAATGAAGATTTGTAAAATAAATGGATATTAAAATAAGTACTTTTTTGCCCAAGTGTGGCTTGTGCCTTTATTATATATACTTTCCAATTAAGTCAGCACCAAATGGTATTTTTTTTATTTTTAATATTATAAAAGAAGTTATTATTTATACAGTCCTGCGTGTTCTAAAACATAAATACAATCATGAAATACTTTTTATTCAGCCGTATATGTACGTTGTTAAAAATACGAATTTTATGAAAAGTGAAGTAGTAGTACCTTTATTTTTAACAATCTCGACAATCGTTTTAAAATTTAATTTTAAGGTAAAACTATGGTTTATATATCATTCATCCAACTACAGTTTGTACATAAATTAAAAAAAAAAAGATTATAATAAACGTCTGAGTTGTGTGTTAATAGAGTATTATTTTTATTTTATAAATTCTAAGAAACAATGGTTCTTCCCGCGGGGCACGGGTTAGGGCGAGGGACAGAACAGCACAAACAGCTGCGGGACGGGGCCCGTGACAGATGAAAAAGTGCGGGACGCAGGACGGGACAAGAGCCTGACTCGCGTGAAACCCTACCAATTAGTATTTCCTCAAACCATTTTTAATATATATTTTTTAATAAATAGTTTACATTACACATACAAGATTATTATCGAATTTTGTGTTTTGTAAACAAACTAAAGTCGGCTTTAGTGTCTCTATAAAGAATCCCTTATTAAATATGAACGAAAGCGAAACCTCGGACGAGTACCGATTGATTTGATGAACATTAGCATGTATCTTTACTTAATAGAAAAACCTCAACGCACAGACAGCTATCTATCGCTTTAAATCTCACTAAGATATCATTATTACCATGCACTGATGAAGCAATTTTTTTACACAGAATCAATACAAATGTAAATTTAAATGAAATACTAATGCCGTCCTATAATAATACAATTCTTAAAAATCCCTCACTCAAACTTAGCATAAATTTTTAATTTATTTTTTTATTGCATATCAGCAAATGATTATCAAAATGCTCTTAAGGCAACTCACAAACTAGATTTTTCCATGAAAAAATGCTGGTTAAAAGAAGCTAACTTTAACCACTGAAAATTCTTGTGAAGAACCAGTTTACCTATTTTAAATAATAAAAAAACTGGTAAAATTGTACTTGTATGCATATTGGTTAGCAAATTTTACTTTGATTCAGTGAACTTTGCAGACTATTCGACTTTTCTTCTTCTTCTTCTAGGGAACTACAGCCCAAATTGAGTCTTAACCTTTTTTATTTTTTGCCCCCACCCTTGCTTGCCTGTGGCTGATCTTCTCTATACACGGACTTCTAAAAGGGCTTGTACATCGCTATTTACTGTGTCTTCACTGTACTTCTCCATCTTCTGATCCGTCGGCATATATTTCTATGCATAATGTTTTAAGGGACTCTTTGTCTTCTCGTCTGTATCATTATTTTAGTTTTTTCTGTGTTAATTTCCAGACCTAGCCTTTTTTTTTTAAATCTGCGTATGTTTCCTGTGCTCCTTGTGATGTTCTACTCGTAATATTAATATCAATGGTACAAGCGGCCAGTTAAACCGTTCGGTTGGTCACTAGGTTTCCTCGTCCAGTTTGCATTTGCCTAACCGCATACTCCAGTGCCAGGTTAAACAAACTTGAGGCCAGTCCATCTCCGTGCTTTAGTCCCTGCGAAATTTTGAAAAAGTCTGTCCAGTGGTTTTGTATTCGTTTACGTGCCCGAGTTTATTCCATTGTAGTTTTAATGAGTCTAAGTAGCTTGTATGGCACTGCCAATTCAGCCAATATATTGTAGAGGTTATTTCTTTTGACTGATCGTATGCTTATTTGAAGTATACAAACACGTTGTGAACATCAATGTCATGTTCCCATGATTTACTCAAGATCTGTCGATCTTCCCAGTCGAAAGCCCGTCTGATAATCTCCAATAATATTTTCTGCAATGGTTTGGAGCTGCTGGTTTATATTATACGTGTATTTTATAAACCAACTTATCATATTCGACTTTTAGATACACTTTTTATCGACGAGTAAAAATGTTATGTTTTATAATTATATATCTGGATGTATCCAAAACTCTTTAAATTTATTTTTTAACACCAAATTTCAGACAATTGAATATTTGTATTAGTTACTTATTATTGGAACGGTGTTATATAGAATATCAGTTGTTGGAAAGCATAAATCATAAAACTATTTAAAATCAAGTTATTATGGAAAGAGTTAAAATCACTGAAACCTATTTTCCGATCCCTTTTGTTGACGAACCTTTTAAATTGCATAAGTCTACTACGTCGCTGGTAAGTATGGAACACTTCTTCTTAATCATGTAAATTCGTTCAATTATTCTAAAACATGTTCATCGAATTTCGTCCCTTAAATGTGTATATTCGGTGTTAGTGGAAAAGCATTTTCAATTAGAGGAAACCGGGTAGGGCGAAAGGCGGTAACGGACCTTTTTGTTTGGTTAGTTCGCTCGGATCTTCCTCAAAGAGGAGCCCTAAGTGCGGTTTCTGGGATATTTCCTAAAACGAGCTGTTTCTATTTGGAAAATTAGAGGGAAACGGTTTTTGTGACATTATAACAAAAAAAGGCTATCATAATAGACAGAATTTGAAAGCTGCCGATGTTACATGTCAGTGCTTTTACGAAAGATATCTCCATGAAAGCGGCGGCCAACAAAAGCGAGTTACAAATATGCTCGTAACTAAACCAGGTCATGTGAAAATTCATTATCTAGATTAATTTTCGTTTGAACCGGAAAATTCCATTTTAACTATTTGCACGTGTATTTTTGTAGCTTTTATTTGTGTGCATTTTACACATTTCAACAAACAATTATTATTATATTGTTGTTAGGCCAACACATTGGTATATCAACAATATTAAATTTTAAAATATTTTAGCAATTTGACATTAAATAAAAAATGTTACGTCGATATTAAAAGTAAATTAAATATTAGACCGAACTTGTCAATATAGTATCATATTAATTTATGGAAATTCATTTTATGTAACAATAAAACACTGAAAACTTTCACTTTTATTTCAAAACTTCCAAAAAATTTGTTATAAAATCTTAAAACTACGGCAATTTCGGCAAAGTGCTTTTCTCAAGTGACAAGTGATCTTTTTTTTGGCATGCGTTTACACTTTATAGTCTTTAATAAAATAGGTTCAGGAGGGAAGAACTGTTTGTCTCAAGTTCTTCTTCTTCTACGGCACTACAGCCCAAAATGAGCCTTGGCCTCCTTTATTTTTTGCCTCCACCCTTGTCTGTCTGTGGCTGCTCTTTTCCATATACAGACTCCTAAAAGTGCTTGTGCGTCGCTGCTTACTGTGTCTTCCCAGCGCTTTCTTGGCTTTCCAACTGGTCTCTTTCCCTGCATTCTGGCGTTCAGTGCTCGTTTTGGTAGCCTATCCTCTCCCATTCGTATCACATGTCCGGTCCATTGCAATCTTTGTATTCTAATGAAGTTTGACAGGGGTGTTTCCTTATACAGTTGATAGAGCTCGTTGTTATATCGAATTCTGAAGATTCCGTTTTCCCTCACAGGTCCTAGTATTCTCCTCAGTACTTTTCTTTCGAATGTGTCTAGTTTGTTTTTGGATGTCTCAAGTTGCTCATTCAGAATTATAGCTGTTTTTAATTTATTAATTTCCATAAATTCTAACAAAGATAGCTTATTGCCTTTATTTTGAATGTAAAAAATTTTAAATTCGTCATTAAAAAAATGATTATGATCTAGAAGGTGAAGTGCGTATGTAGAATCTGTTTTTCTATTATTGTAAGCCCTTTTATGTTCTGCTATGCGTATATTAAAATTTCTACCAGTTTGACCGAAGTTTTTGGGCAGTCGCCACTTTTAAGTTTGTATACACCACTGTGTAAATGCTTTTTATTTTGGCTCGTGGTAAGTGTTTGTTAGTTGTATCCATTGTTTACTGCTATATACTTAATGATATTTAATTATGTCTCAAAGTTGTATTTTGACATCGGAATTTCTGTTAATTATGTAACATACTATGATAGGCTGCCAGTTTATGTTGTGTGGGATGTGATGGTGAATTGTGTATAGTTGTATCAGTATGGATAGGTTTATGAAATATGGAGAAGTCATGTTTGTTTTTAAGTCTGATAATTTTTAAATCTATAAAGTTTATGGATTGATTTTGTTCTGTTTCTATTGTAAATTCTATATATGACTATAAAGTAAATTTATATACGATAAAATAGATCACTTGATTTTATAATAAATTTTGTGGAAATTTTGAAAACAAAGTTTTCAGTATTTTATTGTTACGTATAGTATCATATAGCATAAGTTTTTCAGAATTTTTCTCATAATTTTTAATCATTTGTTCATTCTTTTAAAATTATTATCATAAGTACGTACTATATTAAAAAACACATCGCGATTGGTTAAATAAAACGTGTGGTATTAATAATATTCCACGCCATCAAATGAACTTTTCTCAAATATGAGAGCAGGATGTTATGAGAGCATAGATGTTACTCTCGAATTAGTTAATCAAAGAAGAATATCAAAACATCGACATGACAAAGGGGTATTGATAAAATAAAGGTGGATTCAAAACACTAGTCAACAAATTAAAAAAAAAAAGTTGCGACTGATGTTAAAATGGCTGTACCGGGAGGTTTAAAGCATCCTGATTGCAAATTCAAACAACAAAATTTCTCATCTACCATATATTTTGAGTTATCAAATAATGTTATGTATCAAATAATGTTATTTATTATAAAAATTCTTATATACTATACATAAATAAATTAAGAACTAGAAACAAAAATTACGGTAAGTCTTACGTGTACACAAATTCTTTGCAAACGCTGATTTCCTTTTATACTCTGTATCATTTTCTCTCATAAGAAACCAACAGTAATCTTCCATCATTACTGCATCCCATCTTCCCTAATAGCGTTGCTCCATTGTGAGAATATACTGGTGGAACCTTTTTCCTTTCTCGTCGCTGACCGCACCCAAATTTTCGGGGGAAAAATTTAAATGGGAGTGCAGAAAGTGTATTTTTAGAGATATGCGATAGCCCTTTTTGCAGTAATTTTTAAGTAGTTCTTCTACAACAATTAGGTAATTTTCTGCTTTTTCGTTTCCCAAAAACTCGAAAACAATTCTTTTAAAAGAAATCCACGCAGATAACTTAACATCACGTAATTTTTCATCAAACTGTTGATCCCTTAGTATTTTTCTGATTTATGGTCCAATAAATATTTTTTAAGCTTCGCGTTACTGACCTTAGGAAAATTTTGTTTTAGGTATTTAAACCCGTCTCCTTCTTTATCTAATGCTTTAACAAAATTTTTAATCAATCTCAGTTTAATATTTAACGGAGGTAACAGAACATTTTTGAGATCAACCAGAGGTATATTCTTTACATTAGCTTGACCTAGAATGTACTGATCTCTTGGTGACCATTCGTTAACTTGGTAATAGCTCTTAATAGCTCTGTGTTGCTCTACTGTCCCAAAGACAAAGAAAACAGCAAAATTTTGTAAATCCTTTCTAGTAGACCTAGACCTAGTAATAGTCCAATGACTTATTTACCATTAGTCATTGGAAGTCACCACATATTTGCCACTTATATGTATCATAGCTTACTGCATTTAGGATCAGCGACTTACTGTCGTGTGTTTCTTTCATATCAACTGCATGCGCAAGAGGAATACATGGTCTTTTGTTGCCGTTATGGAGCAGAACTACTTTTAGACTTGATTTATAAGAATCTATAAACAAACACTAATCTTCTGTAACAGTCGTTAAAATGATTTGTTGGTTCTCGCCGAAACATCGGAACTGCAAACAATAAAAAAAGAAAAGCGTTTGCCATTTAAACAAATACTTAAATTTGCTATAGAGGTTTGGCAGCGTATGTGAGGAGCACAGTCTTGATTTCTATCGCCAATAATACATCTAAAATACTTATTGGTAAGCTCCTTTTGTCGTCTTATTGCTATCTTATGTCATTAATTGTCATTTTCTGTGATTTATAAGTAAACTGACCACATACGTAGCAAAAACTATCCACGGGGTTAACACAACCACGTTTCTGGACTTTGAGCATTTTTGTACTATCCCACACACTTAATTCGAAGATGTTCTTTACTAGCATCTACTAACTTGATTCCATACACTTTTGCTTCTCGATGTAATACCACTATCCGTGATAAACCAATACTGAGGGTATGATTACCGGCGAGCTGCTTTTACAGCCGGTCCATACTTGTAGCATTTTATAGGGAGAACAAATAAATTTAATGTATAGGTTTAAATAGGTAGTAAATAAAGTGTTATTCCTAAACTTAAGACATCCCAGTACTGCCAAATTATGCACAATTTTTAGGAAAAACGTTAATTTGATAACATTTCGCTCCGATATTATACAAATGATTTTAAACTTTTTTTTATTAAAATACTTAAAAAATATCTTTTTTTTAATCATAACTCAAAAATCTTACGTGTTAGGAAGTTTTTATCATCATATTCATGTTCAAAAAGCCAAAATTAACAAAAAAAAACACCATTTTGCATTCAATTCGCAAATTGGTTGTAAACTAGTGGAATCAAGCAGTTATAAGACAAATAAGATTTATTTAACAGTCATAAAAAAATATAAGACGTTATTGAAGAATCGAGTAAATGTTCATATATCGTACAATACAATCATGTTAACAAGTTGATAACTAATCAAACAGAAAAACAAAAAGTACGCATTCAATGTCCAGCTAACATCAATAAAACGTGATCCTAGTTTACCTATAGCAAGCGAAATTATTAAGATCCTAAAAGAAATCAAAACGAGAAAAGCAGCATGAGCAAACGGAATAAACTCAGTAATTCTAAAACTTACAAATAAAGATAATATAGACATACTAGCAGCTTTGCAACTAAATATATTAAGCACGAAAACTACCGAAATATCGTCTAATATCGATTTTCATAAAAATCATGAAAAAATCTATGACCAAAAAATGTAAGCAGTATCATTTGATAATTCTGGTAAGCAAAACCCTAAAACTTTATTTTAAAATCATACATTGCAGAATATATCGAAAATGAAACACCAATATAATTATGGAACAAGGTGGTTATTGTTTAGGCTAGCCGTCTTCCTAAAGACATGCAAAAATTAGGGGAACTAAGTATTAATTCATAGATTACTCAAAAGCTTTTAACTATGTCAAACACACTAAGTTAATGGGAATTCTAGATCCGCATTGTCAGGATGTCTGCGCGAGATAGTCTAGTCAAATCTGTATATGCGCACAGATAGTAAAATTAGATATACTAGATAGAAGCGCGCGAAGATACCAACAAACCGATGCTAAAGGTTGCCGAAATGAAACCCCTAAGAATAATAGGGGGCAAAACAAGAAGAGACAGGATGAGAAATACAAACGTTAGAGAGCAGCGCGAAATTCAAGATATTTTAAGATGGGGAAGGCAGCGTAAGAGGATGTAGTACAATCATTTAAGACGAATGGATGAGAATAGACTCTCAAAAATTGTCCTAGAAAACAAATAGCCTGGTTTAAGACCTCCCGGAAGACCACCTAAAAGATAGAGGGATAGTTGGCAATCTACCTACCAGGAAATTAACCAGAAGCAGCTTCAGAATTAAACGGATCGAAAGATCTCCAAGAAGTAGAAGAAGAGGAAGAAGAAGAAGAGAAGGAATTCTAGATGCAAAAGGACTAGACAATAACAACATATATACTATGTTTTATATTTTACTTATATACGGAAATGAATCTTGGACCCTACGATAATCAACTAGCCTCTAACGTCTACTGCTGAACATAGGTCTCTCACATGCTTTTCCACTTAGTCCGATTTTGCGCCATCTGAATCCAATTTTTAGTCACTCTTTTTATATCATCTGTCCTTCTCGTTGGGGGTCGACCTCTATTTCTGTAAGCTTGTATTCGGGGTCTCCATTCCAAAATTCTTTTTGTCCACCGGTCATCAACTAATCTTGCTACTTTCCTCAACTCTTTCCGCAACTTGTAGTTTACTCACTGTTGTTCTTGTGAGCGTTAGGGTTTCTGCGCCGTAGATCATCACTGGCAAAATACATTGATTAAATACTTTTCTTTTCAGAAACATTGGAATCTCAGACCTAAAAATATCCTTCATCCTTCCAAATGCAACCCAAGCGAGGTTTATTCTTCTTTTCAGCTCGATTTTTTGGTTGTCTCGACTTATTCTGATCTCATGGCCCAAGTATTTATAGGAGTCAACTGGCTCAATATCTTTGTCTTCCATTAAGATGTTTTTGTTGTGGACTAAATTTGTCATAAATTGTATTTTTGAAAAATTTATTTTAAGACCAACTATCTTTGTGGCAGTATGGAGTTCTTGGAGCATTATCTGTGCCTTATCTCCAATAAGAACGATATCATCTGCAAATTTAAGGTTATTTAAAAATTTTTCATCTACATTGATGCCCTTTTCGTTCCAATCTATTGTTTTACAAGCGTATTCTAGCAAAGTTTTAAATAATTTAGGAGACATGTTGTCTCCTTGCCGAATGCCTCTTTCAATACGAAAAGTCCCAGTATCTTCATTAAGTCTTACACAGGCTGTAGCATGTTGATAGATATATCTGATGAGAAATATGTATCGGTGATCTATTCTACATACGATAAGCTACGATAAGCGAAAAGAAAAAAGATAGACGCCACTGAAATGTTCTGTTGTAGAAAAATTTTACGGACTCCGTGGATCAACTACAGGACAAACAATTCAATTTTAAATGAGAGAAAGGTCAGCAAACAATTATCCAGCTAAGACCATCTCAAACAATCAACATAGTTTGAACATATTACGAGAACAGACACACAAAACTTAGAAAGACTTATTATTCAATGAAAGGTATAAGATCGAATATCATGAGGAAGATTCCTAACAAGATAAAACGACTAAAATAAAGGAATATGAAACAGACCTATGCATGAGTTAAAATAAATGACCAGAAACAAAGATCTTTAGATACGGGCAATACGTATTACGATGCCGCGAGAAAGCAATCTAGCAACAGAAACAATTATAAACCGTGGAGTAGTGGAGTAACACAAGGATGTATTTAATTTGTTTAACAACTACTCAAAATGCATCTTTTGCATCAAAAAAACCTCTAACGAATATAAGATATATTGATGACACAGCCGTGTTAGCAAATAGCTTGAAAAACTTCTGACTTCGACTAGACCAACTAACCAGAGGAGGTTAGTTAACTGAATATTAACACAACTAAAATGAAGATCAAACAAATCAGACAAATAACTGTCTACAACTAACCAATAAAACTTGGGCTACTAGATCAAGGACCTAGAAGTGTGAATAAGAATAGAAAGGGCAATAGTAACTTTTCTCAAGATGAGTAATAACCAGACTTAGATTAATGACTGTCTTGTTATATGGTGTAGAGGCTTACAAAACATTCTTAAAGCCTTTCAAATAGATGTATGCTTAGAATATGTAGATTATTTAGCAAATAATGTAATATTCAGAGTGTAGGAGAAAAGAGAGAGACATATTAACATTAATAAAGAGAGGAAAGACCAAATATCCTGGATAAATATTTGACATCAGAAGTATGACTGTATAAGAAAAAATAGAGGGCCGCAGATCTAGCCGTATGCAGTGTTCCTGGCAGAAGGACATCCGTGATTGAACTGAACCCAATTTACATAAACCCCTAAGAACGACAAAAAACCATACGTAGTTTACTGGATGTGTTACAAATCGCCAATAAAGAAGAGAACATTGGAATAAGAACAACATGCTCAACTACAGTCCAATCAGGTCAGGATAAAGAAGATACATAACAGAAAAGTTCAAGTGAAGTTTTTTTTATTTAACAATACAACACTGAAAATTTTATTTTCAAAACTTCCACAACATTTATTATAATTTATTATTACTAAAACTGTTGCCTTTCTCAAGTGATATATTTTTGGTATGCATTTACAGTTTATAGTCTTTAACGAAATAGGTTGAGTAGGTTTTTTTTATTCCCTTTAAAATTTAGTTCATATGGAGTAAATTTCTTAACGAGTTCCAATCATGGACGGTTCCCATAGATAATTAGTTATATGTATATATCTACGTATATATATATATATATATATATATATATATATATATATATATATATATATATATATATATATATATATATATAATTTAGATAATGAAAAAAGGAAAGGTCGTGTAACCTTCTGGCTAAGGTCTAGTGTTAGGGTTTTCAGGTCGCGCAAGCACCCCTAAGATGACTTAACGACTACTTTCGTAGCCTGGACCGACGGCTTAGCGTGCCCTCCGAAGCACGGTGGCAGCTCGGTTAAATTAGAACTTTTAAATTTTTGTCGGTGCCGGGATTTGAACTCGGGCCCTCCAGCTTGTTAAGCCAGTAACATAGCCACTAAGCTACGGCTGCCACTAGAGAATGAAGCATATATTATTCTTACCTTGTGATAAAAATCCGGCTTCAATAAGTTTTGCTTCCATGAGTAAATTCGGTACCAGCAGACAAAATGATATGGCGATATGAATGAATGGTGCCGTAGGTCCTCCATACCGGAACAACCCACAACTACCACTTTTGAGCAAATCTGGAGGTTCCTTACTGCAGGTTCCCATTTGTCGACCTAGTTTGTATCCGTCGTTGGCCAAGTTTCCAACCTATAATAAATAATACCATATTAATATGCGACGAAACATGAATAAAAGATGTAGGTCCCAAAAGTGACATCTAAAATAAGATATGTCTAGAATACATAATATAGCTACCTAGACCTGAACAGTTATAAGGTCAATACATAAAAAAAATCTTTAGTATTGCTTAACCACGTAGGTTATTTATGAAAATTGAATAGTAATATTGTTTTATTAACACGTTCACTGTTCTACGACCCATATATGGATTGTTACCTTGACGTTGACACTATTTCTTAGTGTAAATGTAGTATAGTAGTTCCACATCTGCAATAATTTACACTAAGAAATAGTGTCAACGTTAAGGTAATATTAAAAATAACATCTTTAATTACAATTATTGTAAAGAATGTTTTTCCATTACAGCAAGTTCTGATGAAGCCCAAAATTATGTGGCGAAAGCTTGACTACTAATAAAAGACACTCACTTTGAAGCACCTGTTTTTTATTGCTTCCTTAGTATTGGGTCGTTCCCGGTTACCTTCAATTGTCGGTATATATATATATATATATATATATATATATATATATATATATATATATATATATATATATATATTAAACCTAGAGCTATTACAAGAAATATTAAACTCAACAGTCTTCCGGGTTTAACCGCGTCGATTAGCATTGCGCCGAGCTTTCGATATCCTCTTTGATGTCTTTTCAGTCTCCCGAGCCCCCAGACACGATTACACTGATAACTAACTAATGCATTACTGGATTACTGGTACTAGGCACAGACGACGGTTCATTTATATTATCGATGGTGACGTAGTTTGGGTGGAGGTTGGCGTGAGGGTTAGCGTGGAAATTTGTGCGGGGATTGACGCGGGAGTTGGCGCGAACATTTCTGACAGTAGGATTTTAATTCGCGGGTGGAGCGGACGACATTTTGTTTATGAAAGATCTTCATATCGAAGGGAATCGTATGCCGTCATCTCTTTTATTGTGACATAGCATTACTTTTCAATTAAGCTTCACCATTCTTGTAGACATATTTCAAAATTTCATCTCTGATCAGGAAGACTTGTAGTCATCATCATCATCACTGGCTCGACAACCCGTTTTGGGTCTTGGCCTGTTCAAGGATTCTTCTCCATTCTGACCTGTTTCGTGCTTTTTTTCCAGTTTTTAATTTTTAATGTTGTTATATCATTTTCTATTTGTTCTACGTATCTCAGATTCGGTCTTCCTCTTGTTCTTTTTCCTACTGCCACTTGTTTAAATATTTTGTTTGGTATTTCGCCTTCTTCCATTCTTTCTACATGTCCAATCCAACGTAGCCTTCCTATTTTAATGAATGTTATGATATCCGGATCCTGGTATAATATGTTGTATAGTTCAAAGTTATACCTTCTCCGCCAAATCCCGTTTTCTTTTGTGCCCTTATATATGTGTCGCAAGATTTTTCTTTCAAAGGTGGCTAATAACGTTTCCTCCCTTTTAGGGAGTGTCCAGGTTTCTGAACCGTATGTGAGTACCGGTCTTATTAAGGTTTTGTATATTTGGCATTTTGTTTTTCTGGAGACGTTATCTGATCTTAATTGCCTAATTAAGCCATGGTAACATTTATTGGCAATAAATATTCTCCTCTTCACTTCCTCTGCAACGTTGTTATCAGACGTAACTAGGGATCCTAAGTATGTAAAGTTTTTTACCGCCTCAATGTTGTATTCTCCTATTGTTAAATTTGCAGCTGCCTTATTTGTGCGTTTTTATTTGCAGGCATATATTTTGTTTTTGTCTGATTGATTTTAAGACCACTATTTTTTGCAGCTCGTTCTATTTGAGTGAATGCCTCTATCATTTCTCTTCTTGCTCTTGCGATTATGTCAACATCATCTGCAAATGCTAGTACTTGCACGCTTTTATTAATTATTGTTCCTCGGGTATTAACTGTTGTGTCTCTTATTATTTTTTCAAGTATGATGTTGAATAATATGCGTGATTTGAAGTCCTGTCAAATCACCTAATTTATTAAAATAGTTGTTAGAGATCTGTATCAAGGTATGTCACAAAAAATCCTTTTTATTTGCTAATTTCTCTGGTCTAATAAACTATTTTAAACATAATACTTGATTGTATATTTCATGTATAAAATTTTATAGTAATAAAGTATTTTTTGAAAGCACGCGCACGGTAGAAATTTGGTATTTTGCCAAAGCTACTCTATGGTTACTCAGTAGTAAATTAATCCCTATTGTAAAATATCTCTACTGTATTCCCCTGTATCTAATTTCATTTCATTATCATGTAGTAACTTAAATTGCACAATTTCGTATTCCATTTTAACTCACATTATATTACTGGCAGATATCAGCATAGCCCTGCTTGCAAATTTAATGCAAAATTCAACACGCCTATCGGCTTTCCATATCTCAAATCACATGCACACACCACAGTAGACAGCGTATGTGTATGGTGTATACGTCGTGCGTTATGTATACCAAATCACTGTGCTTTCAGTAAGCAAGACCAATGGCATGTTTGTCCATCTCTATGCTATCTACCTTCTCGATTATGAAAGCAGCACCACGTACGATACATGCTTCATGGAAATATCTATTGAATAGATTGTTACTGGCTTACGCTTAACAGGGATGAATTTAGATGGGTCTTTAAAATAATTAAAAAGAAAGTAAAAAATATTTAAAAGCACAGATGATTATATAAAATAGATAGGTTCTGAAATTGTTTTCTTGTGACATGTTTAAGTTAAATATTATGTTTATATGGAAATGTAATGGAAATTATATTTTAAAGTAACTAATATTTGTAGTTACGATCTTTACTCTTAAAATTATATTAAAAAAAGAATATTTCAAAAATTCTGCCAAATTGTATAACTAACAAGTTATTTGTAGGTTATGTTTTTTTAAAATTGATGGTTGACTTACTTGGCCTCTTGCAGGCAATAGCATACTTATGGTCTTATTTTTTTTTGTATGTTTTGTTTTTGTATTAGGTTTATGCAATATTTGTTTATATAGATTAAATGTTTTTCTATTTTGTGTAGCATATATATATTGTGTATAAATTGTAGATGATATAACTCCGACTTATGATTTCCTATTAATTCCCTATTGGTGATATTCTTGTTTTTAACTTATTCTTGTAGAAAATAGCTTCAGAAAAATATTAATATTTAGAAAATATACCAGTCTTTGGAAAGATACCAGTGAATTATATCTATAATTAACTTCTACAATATAATTCATATCGCGTACATGGTAATAAATACTTAATAAATAAAGAAAAGACAGGTTTGGTTTTACGTATAATGCTTCTGCATATTCGCTTAGACGTATTTCGTCCTAGCAGGACTCATCAGAGTGGAAGGACAGCTATACAACGCATGTTTATCATTAATTCAGATATACTTGTCAGATTACGTAAACTTTGACTTTTCAAGTTTAATAAATAAAATGATTATTAAAAATGGTTTTCACGGATGAACAAAAGCGATCTATCTCGAAATGTATTTTAGAAATGAACAATAAATTAACGGAGAATGGGTTTACTTCAACCGAGATGCTTTTTTAGACTTTGTTGAAGAAGAACATTTCGCAATGTTGCGGTTAATTATGACGTCTTTTGCAGAACTATTTGTAGCGTTGTAAATGTTTATAGAGAAACTGGAACCGAAACACACAATCCAGGGGCGGGCAGACCTAAAGGTCGACCTGAAAAAATCATTGAACTGGTGAGAACAGTTTTCAGTCTATCGGATTGTTCCGGCGCCAATTAAATATTTTACCCTGTTTCAAGTAGCTAGTGTCGATGCACACTAGCTTAGGGGAACCGACTGCTTTACGTGCCCTTCGAAGCAGGGTGAAGGGCTCGTATCATTTTTAGAAATCAAAACGCTCTGGCTTACAAAGCCAGTACCCTGCCGCTGAGCTACGACCATCCACATTTGGTGTGGTGTAATATGTGTATACTTCATGGGTCCTTTTGAACTGCCAATCAATTTAAATGGTTTGGTCGTGGTAGTGAGTTTGCTTGGCCACCAAGAATTTCTGATTTCAATCCTTTATATTTTTTAAATTTATTCGCAAATGAATGCATTAGTGTACAAATAAAATACATCTCTTTTAGAATTCTAACAGAAAATAGACGAAGCCACGAATGTGATTAAAAATAATATACAAGGGTTATTTTATATTAAGAGATATCGATGTAAGAGATTACGAAATCGGATCATAAAGTGTATTGAAGTAAATGGTGGACATTTTGAATAATCACTTTAAAGTATTTTGTTTTTTTTTACTTTAATTAGCGTAATTTGTTATTTTTATACATTTAGAGAACAACATTTTTTTTGTAAAATTAAAATTCATTGATCTTTTTAGAAGTAAATAACACGATAACTGATCGAATTACTAGAATCAAAGAGTAATTTTTTTTTATAGAAATTACGCGTTTTCATATTTTACTATTATTTTACCAATAGTTTATCCGACAAAAAAATTTCTGTCATTTACTAAACACAACCAAATCTAACTAACTCCGTCTATTAGCAACGCTAAATTATAGTCTAAATTAGCAATCCTCAAGCCAAAAAAAGTAAAATTGTCAATTTTTCAATGAAAATTGTGAAAACATACAAAATTATTGCGAAAATTAACAACCATATTTGAATTTTTAACTCCCGTTATCTCAGATATTGGTAGTTGGGCAGAATCATCATATTTTGAAGTCTAGAATCTACAACTAAGAGATGTGCCATTCTTAATAAATTACCCTATATAAATTATATAAAAGAGATATAGAGGTCCTATAATAGAGACCAACAAGATTTATGAAGAGAAAAATTAATATTTTTTTGAAATCAATAGAAAGACTATTTCAATTAATGAAAAATAAATTTATTTTTGTATGTTACTGACTATTTTTCACTTATTTTCAGCAATTTATGGACAGACTTCCCATTTCGAGTAATAAAAATGTCCACAAGGGAAGCTTGCGTAAACTTTACAAAAAGTCTGGAAAGTTTCAATTGGTCCAATAAAAACAGGAACGTTACTTGGTAATTCCCAAGTTAATATATTTGCTGATATCTAGAAATAGCAAATATAAACAGTGTGTAATATATTTACCTTTGTATTATCAGATGGATTTGATACAAAAAAATAAACATATTACGAGCCTTTCAGGTACTAAATTTTAGTTTTTAATGGATTATTATTTTTCATTTTCTTAATTCCTACATCAAATTTTCGACAAAATCTAGGAGTTTATTTCTTTGTTATTTTGGCAGCTTAATATCTAAATTGACCTAACTTATCAGTGATCTTTATCTGGGACAACATACAGTTTTATTGTATTACTTAAAATTTTATTAAAATCTTGGCATTATTTTTTCAAGCGATTTGATAATATTTTTTAGTATATAGATTTCTTTATGCTTTCTGCATAATTCTTCAAACATATAACACTATCGTAGGTTACGCCAACAGAAATCGGAGAACTATCGATATACCTACATCTTAGAATTATCAATATTTTTGTTAGATTATTCGATATCTACATCCAGGCTACGTAATAGGATTTGTCGTTGATATGAATCATTAATTTAATCTTTCTGAACAGAATCGTAGAATTGTTTCATTCACATCAAAATTATTCGTTTCTGCTTTTATATTATACTGTTTCTTGTATATTGCTTAATTAAATCCTTATTTCTCTTGCTTATGAGAAAGTTTTTTTACTAAGACCCTTTAGTATTAAACAAGTTATAAAAGTAAATACCTAATTAACTTAATGGTAAAAAAGATAAAATACTGCCTGACTTACCTACCAGTATGTATCGTCAACTATTCTAATTACCGATATCATTTACATTTTCTCTTACACCCATCTCCCACTAATATTTCTTATTTTGTCATTTATTCATCTTTCTCAGGCCAAGCCACTTTTTCTAAAGATATTTAACTCATTCATCACTCCCCACCTTTTTCCAAGTATTTTTAAACTTAACCTCTGACCCTTATACCCAATGTTCTTCACCCATAAATATTCCATAAGTAAATTCAGATCAGATAATTCTATTCCCCCTCTATTCGCAGCGACATAATAAGACAATATTTTTTTATTATTTACATTATTACAGTAACGTCCACACAATTTTTAACACAACTGCTCTAAAACTAAAATTATCCCTCCTCTTAATTTTCCTTTATAGTATACCTACTTCACTTATTTTATCTACACATGCTTTGCTTAGGTTATGGTTTTGGACATCTGGAGATCTCAGTCCTTTATTGAGTAATTTTTCCTCTCACAACAATAAAACATTACAAATTACAACTTTAGCAAAACAGATTCATCTGTTACTCATCAATTTATTTGGTTTTCCATTTTTTGTTAACATACATTACTATTAAATGAATTCTCTCCATCTACCTAACATTCATAATCTTATAATATAGACACCTTATATTTCTCTAGTATCAAATGTTTTTTTTTTAACATGTACCGGGTTTTTGAAGAAAGAACTACCCATTTGAAATACTGAAGATGCATTTTATTGGGCACTCCCTGTATACAAAATTTGGTCTGTTGTTACACTGGTGGTCGGTACAGATAAAATAATTCAACTTTTATTTGAAACTTTTTTTTGTATTCCCAAATTTAAGGAAAATAAGTGGGGGTCAAAATATAATGCGAAACCCTGTACATGTAACATGTGCAGTACATTCATAGAGCAAAAAAACAAAAGAGGGAATCTAATCCTTACGAAAAGGACACCAAAAAAGTGGCCTCTGATGGCGGACATATCCGGAAATGCGAATGCGCCAAATTTAAATTTTCCGACACTTATTAACTGTAGCTATGTAATATTTTTTAGAATGTGTCTTAGACGAGAAAGTTTTAATTAATTATTAACGGTAATAGTCTAAAATGGGACACAATTGTTAAAAAACTTCAATATAAATAAGATTTCATGTGACATTTGGGACAAACAATAACATAACCCAACTAAATTTGATGTCAAACAAGGAGAGAGACTCTCTTTCCTTGTTTAATGTGGCCTCTAAAGATCGCACTTCCTGTCTAACAATATTGTCGCCCCCACTACCTTTACATTCCCTCTTTTGTCTTTTTGCTCGATGAGTACATTACACAAATTCTGTTCACCTTATATATGCAATACACACTCACATGCATCAATTAACATTTCATTCTGTAATAGTAAATAAAAAAAACCATCTTCCTGCACATATCTGCTTTCAATATTCTAGGTACCAAATGTCGAAAAATCATATAGGACCTTTTTTAGAAAATCATTAGTTTTTCACCATTGAGTTAGATATCTGTGCAGTTCGTTGCCTACCTACATTCATAGCTTTTATTAATTTTCAATCCACTTACAATAATACTTAATTTACAATTTTTCAACAAACTTTCAGAGTAAATTACACTCTAAATTCCAATATAGTGATGGTTGCTACTGTTATAATCAATCCAATTTTAACATATTTAATTATACATTGTCATATTTGAACACATACCGTCGGTTACGTTGACTGCTTTGTTCAGACTTCGTCCTAATATGGTAATTTATTTAGTTGATATCAACAAGTTCTTACAGATACTTCGTCTAAGGACTAGTAACCCCGGTGGAGTCCTACGTTGCCATGTGATCAATTCCTTTTATAACTTATAACATCATAAAAAATGTATTAAAAATCCTTTGTAAAAGGTATATAAATATACCTTTTACAAAGGATTTTTAATACATTTTTTTAACATATGGTATACAGCCAACTACAGGAAAGTAGATTCCTTGTGAATAAACATCATACTTTCTAAATATCAAATATTTAATTAAAAGTTAATCTAATTACATTTAAAGAGTTTTTCACGATTACTTTAATTAAAGTAGTTATACTTATTTTGGGATAGCATTGATAATGGAATAGTTATTCCGAAAACGTTCTGTGATGTAGTACGATAGTATACCTTTTACAATAGAATTTTTTAAATAAACATTTTTCAAAATTTATTTAGTATATTTGTCTACTAATATGTCTTAGGTGGACCATATTTCGAATGGCGAAGTACTTCGTATAATGAATACGGAACATGAAATATTACTATATAGAGACTTTTACAAATGTGTCTTACAAGGAAAAGTAATATGAAAGAGAGGTCCCGAGTGCAGATGGATCTCCTGGTGTAACGAGTCCGTCACTTCAATAATTCTTATATCACTTTTAAATAAAAATTTTAAATCCATATTCCATTAATATTTCTATTCCTCTAGTATTCATTAATATTTTAATTTCTAAGTTGGTATTAAGCAGCGACTCCAAGCGGCACTTTTGGCAGACATGCTTATCCGGCTAGTAATTAGCGCTCACTCTGGTTTTAATTTTTGGGAAGAAAAGTTGGGTTTAAAAAGTAGGTGGCCAGGGATGGCTTAGAAGTTGTTTTTAGAATATTAAAGTTTTTTTGGGGAAGAAGAAGTTGCAGAAAGTTTTGGTTTGTTTTTGTTTTAGTGTCCCGTTTGGTTTTTAACCACTCTGAACCAGTAAGTGGATCCTATTATCAATAAAAAGTATAAAAACCATCAGCCATTTTGATTCACAAAATATTGTCATTTTTCCTTTGATAGTTGATATTTGTATCTGTCATTATTCACATCATTTCATTAAGAAGTATCCTACATCTAAAGCGAAATTTATAATAAGATAAAATCATATGTCAATTTTCTAGTTTACGTTCTGGCCTTAAAAACATATAATTATATATCATTAAAACTATCTATTATCTATTAAAACTATCTATAAAAATATTCATTATCTCATACCGTTCTTTTATATTCTGAAATATATCCACAGCATGCCTTTCCTTAAAATTATCTATTTAATCATTCCATTTGATATAAAATATTGTCAAACCATACGCAGGTCACATTATTTACAAAACCATTAAGGCTTTTTTGCTTTAATACTTCATGCTTTTATAAGTAACTTTTTATACTACCTTTCACTTTAAACCCCTTATTTTTCCCTACTTTTTATCAAGAGTAAGAAGGAACTCTAACACAATGTTCTTTTTAGACTACTGAAGGAGTCAAGCAGGAGTCAAGGGAAGAAGTCTTTATTTTGTTTTTTTTTATGAGATATTTTTTTAAGAAGGGTTGAGTTATTACCTAGTCGAAGTTATACCTGATTCCAGGGTTGATTCTCCTGTGTCCTAGATGTTCCCTAAGAGGTCCAGATCTTACATTACTACTCCCGGAAAACTTTAAGAAACCAGTCGGAAATATCTCCCTCATTTAGACTTTGGAACATTGTCAATCTGTATTAAGTTTATTCGTTAATTTTAATTTTTTTTATAATATATTTTTTTCTAAAATAATTACTAAATAATATTTAAGAAATTATTGTCAACTACAGGTTGAGGTTTTAAATCCTCCCTATCAACTCTGTTGTACGGTTTTATGTGTACACATTTAATCAGAAAGTTCGTTATTGATATTTTTTTATTGCATATTTAAACCTTTGGGCACCTATTCCTTTAGGATAGTGTCCTTGATACTTTATCAGGACATTTAATTGATAGACGAAGTACAGAGTTACATCTCTAGTAGGCAAGTAAATTACCTTTTTAGGTAGAATCATTAATTTTTTTTGTTATATTTTATTATTTGTCAATTCAAATTTTCGAGGATCAAATGTCTATAACCAGGGAATTTTTTTAGTATATAAGTAACTAGGTTAACTGTATATAAATGATAGTGGGTAGGATATAAATTACTGTATATATTTGGATAGGTATTAATTTTGTTGTGAAGACTAAATATTTCAATTAATATCTGTTTCCCTTTTCATTGCAGCAAAAAGGGTATACAGCTTTAAAAGATATCTTGGAATGTACATGGTAATACTTTTCTGGTGCCTAGTCACAACGTATAGCAACTTCCATAGTTTATCTCTCTCATTTTCATTATTCATATATATTTTTGATTACCTTGTCAGACATTTTACGGTCTCTGTAGGGCATGCAAATTGGCCGAATCCTCTTTTGAGTGTCAAGTAGTCACTCTCCGGCACATTCCGCTAGCCAGCATTAAGTTATTTGTTTTTTGTTACATTGGCGCTTTGTTGTAATTTGTTACATAAGCCCAAATATTTTTGTTACATTACACATACATATTTTTGTTACATTGGCGTCCAACGGCCACGTTCACATTTTTTGTTACAATTGCTTAAAAATTTACGTGCATGGTTTTTTAGGCAACTACTGGATTGTTTTGAGCAGCGGTAAAACACGGTCTTGATGTTTTGATTCCAAAACATCAAGAATGATGTTTTGGAATCTGATCTGTTCGACATTTCGAGAAAGCCATTTGTAAAGGTATGAGAATATGGATGTTGATCAGTAACATTCAATGTTCGTTTAATCTCTTTTCTTAATTATAAGAATGACTTTGGAGTTAAACCATCTATGAGATATATTTCCTTTATTGATAATTTTATGTAGTATGATCTTTATATTTTGTTCTAATCTTTTCACACCGATTTTTATTATTTCGACATGTTTTAAGAATTTATTTTTCCCTGTACATTGATTACTTTTTAATAGGTCAAAGTTCATGTTTATTTCAGCGTCTGTTTTGATTTATGGCATAAATGAATTAATTCTAGTGTCGTATAATAGGGCGAGTTTCGTGTTGAATATAAAAAATAGGATTTCGCTACGTTTATAATTGGAGAAAAATTTGCATATGATATTTAAACGCTTATTTTAGGGGCACTAGTGTAAATTATTAGACACTAATAGGATATTTTGTCCTAATGGTAAAGTAATATTGTATTAAGATTGCATATTTTTGTCTTTTAATGTCAAAACGAGCCATCTTTTATGGCTGTCACTTCATTCCTTCCAACCAAACTCGCAAAACTGCATGTTAGAATACATATATTTTCGTAAGCAATGAATTGCTCGAAGAACATTAAATGACATGTGTTAATTATTATAATTATCCGTGGTGCTATAGCTTTTATACCTCGATAATGCAGTCCTAGATCTTCCAAAGTTTATTGCGTCATACTGTTCTCTTGTGGGGGTGTAGGGTTGTGTTATAGAGGTAGCACCTTTTATCGGAACGACCACATCGAGCGTCATAGACGGGAGATGGTTCTTGATAACTGGTCCTCATAAGGCAACTAACTCTCACTTATGGCTCCACGTGCCACACCCCGGGCAACTGCATTGGTCTGCAGGCTAAACTAAGTGAGGGTAGCCAGATATGGCGAAAATTTCACCGAGCGATTGCCGGTATAAGTAATCCCACACTTACTGACCAACGGCTTCGGGCGGATGAGTTGGTAAGTGTTAGGGCACTTTTTTGTCCTGAGACCGAGAAATCGATCTCGAAGGCGGATGAACCCTACAGAATGGTCAACGGCATAAGGATGCAGAAGGCAACGGGGAACCACTGCATTAAAGACTCATAGAGTACCCCTAGTAGTAATCATCATGGTAGACATGCAAAGGAAAAGTACTGATCATGGACATCGGATACCAAGATCCGGCAGAGAAAGAGAAATAGATAAGTACAAGGCTTTCTCGGTCGTAAACCAGCGAAACCCTTGTAAAAAGAAAAAGACAACCATAAAAATTGCTACATGGAATGTAAGGAGCTTATTTTCTTCGGGAAAATTAGATAACGTCGTCTTGGATCGTTTGGGTATAGACATATTAGGCATGAGCGATACACAATGGCCAGGAAACGGCAAATGTCCCACAAATAATCATGGTATGTTTTATTATGCCGGAAGTGACACCAAAACCCATCGATACGGAGTAGGAGTCATCATCTCAAAAAAATGGAAAGATGCTGTACTAAACTTTACTCCATTCTCAGAGCGCGTGATGTTAATACAATTAAAAGATAAGAAGAACATGATAAACATCATACAAGTGTACGCTCCTACAGCAGACAAAGACGAAGAGGAAATAGAACAATTCTATAATATCTTAGAAGAGGTGATGAGAACAACAAAGAGACAACACATTAACATAGTAATGGGCGATCTGAACGCCAAGGTAGGTCAGGGTAAAGTTGGAGAAAATGTCGGTGAATATGGCTTAGGTAACAGAAATGAAAGGGGTGATCGTTTAGTTCAGTTTTGTCAAAGCGAAGATTTAATAATAACTAATACATTCTTTAAACTACCCCCAAGGCGACTATATACGTGGACGTCACCTCAACATACACAAGAAAAAGTGGTCAGAAACCAAATAGATTACATATTGGTGACAAAAAGATACCGTAATGCCGTAAAATCTACTAAAACTTTCCCTGGAGCTGATATCGGTTCGGATCATAATCCAGTAGTATCTGTGATAGAAGCTAGACCAAAGAAGATAAGAAAAGCCATCATTCCAGCATTAGACTTAAGCCAGCTTAAAAATGAACATCTACGACAAACAGTGCGAGAAGAAATAAACACCAGCCTCAGTGTAGCAGAAAGCCAAATCCGCAGAACAGACAACATAGATGAAAAACTTAAGTATATAAATACTATAATAAGAACTACGGGAAAGAAACATCTAACCAAATCTGCAAAGAAACATAAGGTGTGGATGACACCAGACATTCTAGAACTAATGGATGAAAGACGTAAAATGAAGAATAATGCAGAAAAATACAAAGAGGTTGATAAGAACATAAAGCAAAGAATAAGAAATGCCAAAGAATCATGGATTACAGAACAATGTGTAGAAATGGAAAACTATGAAAGAAAGTATGACACGTTCAATATACATAAAAAAGTAAGAGAAATTACAGGAACCCAAAGAAGACGTCAAATAAGTTTGCTTAAGAACAAAGATGGAAAGATTATTATAGATTTAACAGAGAAAATTAATAGATGGAGTGAATACATAAGAGAATTATTTGAGGACAACAGAAATAACATTGTTCTGATATATGGCGAAACGGGACCTGAAATTCTAAAATGTGAAGTAGAAATGGCACTTAAAAATTCCAAAACTGGGAAGGCAAATGGACCGGATGAGGTTCCTACCGAATTGCTAAAGCTCTTGAATGATGAATCAATAGGTATAATATTGCACTTATTTAATACAATATACAATACTGGTATTATACCTCAAGAGTGGCTGTTGTCTACATTCGTTACACTGCCAAAGAAATCGAATGCTAAAGAATGTTCAGAACATCGAACAATATCTTTAATGAGCCACCTACTAAAGATATTTCTAAAAATCATCCACAACCGAGTTTATCAAAAGTTGGAGTCAGATATTAGTAATACACAGATGGGGTTCAGAAAAGGGCTTGGTGCTCGAGAAGCTCTCTTCGGTTTGAATGTTCTTACACAAAGATGCCTAGACGTTAATCAGGAGGTACATACGTGTTTTATCGATTTTGAGAAAGCGTTTGACAGAGTACGCCATGATAAGCTTAGAGAGATTCTTGAAAGGAAGGACATAGATAATAAAGATCTGCGAATAATTCTCAATCTATATTGGAATCAGAAAGCTAACATCAAAATAGAAACTGAAACATCACAAGCAATAGAAATACGTAGAGGAGTACGACAAGGTTGCATTTTGTCACCTCTGTTATTTAATGTATATAGTGAAAGCATCTGTCAGGAAGCCCTTTTACAAGCAAACGGAGGAATCGTAATTAATGGAGAGATTGTAAATAATATTCGATACGCGGACGACACTGTACTAGTTGCAAGAACAGTAGAAGAATTACAAAGATTACTTACAGACATAAATATTGCTTGCAACAATTATGGTATAAATATCAATATTAAAAAAACAAGTATATGGTCTTCAGTAAAAACATGACACAACCAGCGTATATTAGTATAAACGGCACTCAAGTTGAAAAAGTATCAAGTTACAAATACTTGGGAACTTTAATAAACGAAACTGGAGACCAAAACAGTGAAATAAAAAGACGTATCGAAATTGCTAGGGCCACCTTCATAAAGATGAGAAAATTCTTCTGTAACAGAAATATAAGCATCCCTCTACGATTAAGAATGCTGAGAGGCTATGTATTTAACACTCTATTATACGGTGTAGAGGCCTGGACTCTCAAACAGAACAACATGAAAAATATTGAAAGTTTCGAGATGTGGTGCTACCGTCGAATGCTGAAGATTAGTTGGGTTGAAAGAATAACAAACTGTAAAGTAATACGAAGAATAGGAAAAGACCCAGAGATTTTGTTAACGCTAAAGCGAAGAAAACTCGAATATTTTGGTCACCTGATGAGAGGACATAAATACGCATTACTTCAAAATATAATGCAGGGAAAAATAGAAGGAAAACGGAATCCAGGCCGTAGAAGAATGTCATGGTTGCGGAATTTGAGAGAGTGGTATGGCTGCACCACTAATGAACTCTTTAGGTCAGCCGTAAACAAGGTCAGAATAGCCTTGATGATTTCCAATCTCCGATAGGAGCGGCACAAAAAGAAGAAGAAGTTCTCTTGTGTATATGGTTATTGCAGTTGGGAGCACTGATCTTCTCAAAATTTTACATCACCCACATACGGATCTGAGCTTTGGTTTACCCAGTTTTCTGGTACCCAATGATTGCGCCTCTTGGTTTGTGTCTCCTTTCATTAAATTTGTCGAATTATATTGGTTTGATACTCACTAAAAATCAAAAAGTATTGCTTAGAAGGTACTGATAATCCACGATATGTCAACTACAGTTCTTTTATACTTAATCGTTTGAATTCGACATTAAACTCAAGGTCTTGTACACACACACACACACACACACACACACACACACACACACACACACACACACACACACACACACACACACACACACACACACACACACACACACACACACACACACACACACACACACACACACACACACACACACACATATATATATATATATATATATATATATATATATATATATATATATATATGTAACTATAACAAAGAAGTCTTCGCTGACTACGTTAGAAAACGGAGCTTTGAGGATTATTGGGATACGCATCGGTAAAATAAGTATACTCTTTTAACTGAGTTTCAAGCTTTCAAAAATGTTTATTTTCATCATCAGAAAAAAGTTATTGAGATTAGTATTTCTTGGATGTTACACTAACATGTGACAATATTACGCACCACTCATAAAATGAGTTAAAAATTAAAAAAGACATGGTGTAAACAAATTCTTAAATTGACAAATTATATAAACTGACACATATTTTTCTTATGTGTTACAGTACAAAAAAACATTCAGAGTTCTTTTAAAATTTATACAAACATTAAAAAGTCACAAAATATGTATGTCACAATATGTTAACAAGAACAGTATAATATAATACAATACTTCTATTCTATCACTGATGTACAATATTTCGAAACATGAAGCAACTTTGTAAGAAATTCTATGGAAATCAGTCTTTGTAAGAAAACTCAATCAGATACCAAAAATACTTCAATAACTGAACTTATTGCTGCAAGATATGAACTCTCTGGTAGGTTTGAAGTTTTATTTATTATTAATGAGATTTACATCAACCTTTCCAGCTCCTGTATATGTATTACTCGGTACAAATCCTGGTTTATTTATATTTCCATTGTCTTTGCTGCATTAAGTTCTCTGTATATTTCAAATAGAGTTAATGTGTCTTCTCAATTGTTACTCCAACTAATGCCTTGGTCATTTTCATTTTTATCATGTATAAGAGTTTTTTGGGATCCATAAATGATTATGTCATAAAATAGAATGCTTTATATTTGACAAACAGGTGATATAAATATTAAACTTTTGAGATTTTCAAGAATTTAGATTAAAGTTGAGATCTGATTCATGGTTAAACGGCTGGGAACTGCCTAATATTTTCTAGGGCAGGCTTAGGTGTAAGCTTCTTTTCTCATTAAGATATTTCATAGAAGGTAATTATAAGGCATTTACGAGGCAACGGACATAACAAGCCAAGCTCCCTTTCCTCCTGCATTTTTTCTGTAACCAATAAGTTACAAACTATATTGTGTATGTCGTTGATTATCTGCTATCCGCCGTGTTTAAATACTTTGCTCAAAGTTCATCACTGCCTGATGATTTATTGTTGTTTGGTTCTGTATTGTTAATAGCTTTACCTTGCTTTAATTCTCAACGGTATTTTAACCCTATCATTTAAAATCCTCTTGGCCTTCCCGTTCTTATTCCTCTCCTTCTTCTGCTTCAGTTAACTGCGTTGCGAAACATCTCCGCGGAGGTCATTCCAAACCATTGTCGGAGGTTTTTTAACCACGAGATACTACGGCGTCCCGGTCCTCTCCTGTCATAATACTTTACTCTGCATAATGAGTTGAAGAATTCAATATTTTTCTTCGTTTCACATCACGTGCCCGAGGCACTCAAGCTTACGATGTTTCACTAAATTAAGCACTTTTTTTTCTCATGCGCTGTAGGACCTCAAGGTTGGTTACATGGTCAGCATACGATATTTTTAGTATCCTTCTGTAAATTCACATCTCGAAGGCTTCAATCCACTTTTCAGTGACTTGCGTCAGTGTCCAGGCTTCAACTCCATATACTTAGTAACACTGCAAGAATGTAGCACCTCACTATCCGCATCTTGGTTCCCAAACTGGAATCACTGCAGCACAGCAAGGATCTCAACTTGATAAATGTAGACCTACCTATTTCAATTCTCGATCTAATCTCTTGAGCGTAGTCCCATTGTGAGTTGAGGGTAGTTCGGAGGTAAGTGAATCTGTCGACTCTCTGGATCTCTTCGCTACCTGTCATTAGTGCATCGGAATCTAAATTTGCACAGCTGACAACCATGAATTTAGTTTTCTTAATGTTAAGGTCTAGTCCGTATGTTACGCTCACAGTTCTTATTGTTGCATATATTAGATTTGGTTTAAGTTATTTTCTTATGTTTCTCTAGCGATAAACTACGACTGAGACTATATAACAGTAAAGAGTTGTGTAATTTTTATACGGTATATATTAATGTTGTAAATAATTAATCCATAAAAAGGATAGAAGACATGAAGAGACTGAATGCTGTGAATGAGTTGGATTAACTGAAGATTTTATCCCAATTTTAATCCTTCCTATAACAATATTTGAATCAACTATTTAGATATTTAACATTATTATATTACGCCTAATAGATACTTAGAACCTCTTAATCCGGCCCTAAATTCAAGAGCCTCTATTTCATATATAATTGAAGTGGAATGGCATCGAGTGACAAAGGCCGACAATATAAGGACAACTCTATATACTACATATATCAAACGATTTCAGAGAGTTCTGAATAGAGCATTACGCTTGATTAAACGTTCCTTGAATATCGACTGACTTCCAAATAAATTCTTGTATGTCGTAGTGTATAGTAAGTAGGTACTACAATACACTACTATGACTACAGCATGTTTAACGGAATAATAAACCTGAAATGCTATTATATTTTTCATGCCGCATTAACTGGCAGAAATTGAATCCGTATGACAACAACTGACTTTACAATAAAACTTTCGGTTTTCTAATAAAGCACTGAAAACCAAACAAAAGTTTTAAAGTTCTATATTTTGTTATAAGTCTTCCTTTCCGACTTTATTAACTCGTTTAATGTTTCATTTAATAGACTCATGAAGACTGCAAATGCTTGTTATTATTTCCATTCATTTTAAATTTAAACATTCTTATAAAATATGTTTTTGCATATCAATTAATATAATAATAAGTAATTAATAATAATAATTAATAATAAGTATATTCTATATATTCTATAAGTATTTTTTATACATAGATTTATTTTTTTTCTGAAACTAATTTACATTGTTCTGAAGCTATTTTCTTCTGGAACTTTAAAGTAATTACTATTTAAATGGAAATAAGCCTCAATTAAAGGTTATACGTATATTGACAAACGATTTTCGAAGTGGAAATTGGAACGTCAATAAACGTATTTTAACCTTTAATTGTGGCTTATTCCCATTTAAATAGTAATTACTAATTTACATATTTAACTCTTGAATGGTATACTGGAGTCGCCGACGACACCGCGCAGTTTTAATTAGATGTAGTTAGCAAATTTCTAGAGAGAGGTGGTCTAGATTTTCAGTACAAAAAAATACCTTTACCTCTTTTAGTTTCAAATCAACTATAGCCGTAACTGTTTATCGGGCACTAATAGATATTTTAGAATTTTCATCGGTGTCACATAACACACCACAGTACAATCTACGTTATAATTTTAAATATAGAAGTAAAGGGCTTATAAAAGATATAAGTGAATGTAACATAAAGGAAACTAAAGGAAGAATATGACCTATGGGGAGAAGATAAATATGTGTAACACCGAATACTTGTGTATTGGATCTGAGGTTGCAGAGTTAAACTTAAGTTTAGAAGAAAAGACTATTAAGAGGTTAAGACTTTTGAGTATTTAGGGTCAATGATAAGCCGAGATGGTACTTGTATAAAAGATATAGAAATAGGAATAGCACGGAGAAAACAAGCCAAAGCACTCTATAGAGTAATATTAAACAACACTTTAATTAAAGACAACAAAAAAAGGATCTTTCAAAGCATAGTGATAAATATTATCCTGTATGGAGAGGAAGTATTGCCAATGCCGACACCAGTACGAATTAAAATAAAAAAGGTTAACCAGAGTTTATAAAAAGATGTCTACAAATTACCAGAGCAGATAGAATAAGAACAGAAGAAATATGAAATAGAATAAAAGTAGAATGCCCAATTACAAAAAAGTTGGAAAATAGAGCCGAGCAGTCGTAAAGGCATGTACAAATAATGTCAGAGCACAGGTGGCCGAAAAGAATATTGAACTGGGATTCGCCAGAAAGAAGACGAAGAGGAAGACCTGCTACAAGATGGAAAACATACATAGGAAATACATACTATGATAGATAGAGACCTGAGAGAAGATTACTAGGAAAAGAGAGTGCTGTTGAGGATGAAAACGTAGAACTCATAATGGGAAAAAGTTTTAAATAAACCCGACATATATAGAATTAAAATCGTTATGTTTTGCGACTCTAAAGGTCGATTCAAACACATCAGTCACGTCTCGTCACAGTCCCGGCGCCGAACCGAACAATCCGTCATACAAAATAATCTTTAATAGACATATGCCGAAGGCATTCACATTCATTAGTTGACGAACAGTTTCCCAGCAGTCAGGTTTCGACACGTCTATCTCCCGGCCGATTTTATAATCTCAGCGACGAATTTTTTGGTTTTGCCGGAATATCACGAGCGACACAGGTGAACAAAATGAAATTATTGATGAACCATTAATAGAATGTTTAAGAAAATATAATGTTTTATATGATTTGTCGCATGCAACATACATGGACATTAATTTTAAAAATAATATTTGGCAAGAAAGCCATTTTTCGACATCCTAAAATATTGATGAAATTTTACATCATCACGAATCAGTTCTTTATAACAATATCACGTAATCTCCTTCGGTATCCCTTTTTTTCCATGCGTCATGGATCCATTTCTGTCTTTTTGCTTGGTTTGCTTGCGCTTCTTCTTGCTCGTCCAAACATATAGCAATTATTGCTAATTCTTCATCTGAGAAACGTTCCATCTTTTCAACAGATTGGTCGCCAAAGACTGATGCATTTCAGGTATGTGCGACTAGACGAACGAATAGTTCTGTGACCAGACGGGACCGGTTCGGCGTCGGGACTGTGACGGGACTGACGTGTGTGAATCGACCTTAAGAGATCTTATATATGTTCTTTAATACCATCTGTGGGTAAAGTGAGACGAGGCGCATCAGAAGCTCTGCTCATCAAATACGTTCTTCTCCTATGTAAAAATCTCTGGCCGCAATACAAATGTCTCCATGGATAATGGGCACATTTTATAATGGTTAATTGGTTTTCGTCCTCATATCTAGCAGAAAAGCTTTTACAAAAAAATGTTATAATGGTTGGGACCTTTAAAAAAAACAGGTTTGATATTCTGCCAGAATTTCTTGAAAAGAAAAAATGTTTCCAAGTTCTGACTTTTGCTTTTGACGAGAATAAAACATTACATCATTTTATCCAAAATAAAAAAACTGCCCTGTTCATCACAATATCTTATACAATACGATTTCAGCAAAACAAGAAATAAATTATCAGTCAAATGGTCTTAGTGTTTCCTAAACATAAAGTAAATATTTTGTAACTAATTATTTTAGCTAATCTTAATAATAAGTGTGATTTATTGTTAAATTCAAAATCAAAGATTATCATTACAGAAATATGCATTTGCCAGCTAGACTACGAACAGTAATAACTTTGTTGAGGCGTCATCGAACTGAGAATTTCTTTATACACAAAATTTCCACAACCTGTAATGTATTTCTACGCTATGAACTAATAAATCTATATTAAAAAAAAAGTATATTTGAGGCCACCAGAACCAAAGTGGCCCAAGTGATAGAAATCAAAACTAGAGATATGGGCCAAAATAGTTTAGTGAAATTTTCGAGTTAATGTAGAACATTAGGTAAATATTAAACACATCGCTTAGTTCGCAGCATAATACTTTAAAAATTACTAAGATTCGAATGGGCTTTAGCCTGATGCTAATTTTGTAAGTATTTGTAATTTTTTTAACAGTTGGGCCACTTTGGCATTGGCTGTTTGAGACAAGCATGTCAATAAAAGTAAGAATTATAGGCCATCGGGTATGAAAACAGCCCATCCCATAGAAATAAATTAATGTAATATACCAGAAATAATGACTTTTATTAAACTGAAAAATTACAAATTAAAACTTAGTGCTAGTTTTGTTACTTAAGTTGTAATCAAACTTCAAGGACTTAAGCGCGGAGTAAATTCGAAAGTATTTGCAAAGAATTGCTAAAACAGATCTATACATGTTTTGAGCAAAACGCAGTTTGCTGAGTGATGTTTTCTATTGATTATTTCTCATTTAAAATCTTTATTTATGGTTTATATGATTTTTTATGAATTTTTAAAAAAAATTTAGTCTAAAGAAACCGCAATTTAGACACACTTTGGTGATTAGGAAGTATCTGATATTTCAATAGCTGGCAATATTTTTATTCCATTCGCCATAAATAATTTAAACTCATTTAAAAAAAATCTGAGCGATTTTGTGGTCCAAATAACATGACTAATAGAAACAAAAAGTTGGCGGTTTGCAAACTTGTTTGTCATGGCAAGCTTTGTCTTTTAGTTTGTAAATAAAATTCCGAATAACTGTCAACATTATATATATATATATATATATATATATATATATATATATATATATATACCGGTATTTAGGCCAAGTTTTCCATTTTTCCTTGTTTGCTTGCCTTGGCACTTCTGTGCCTTCTTTAGAACCTACGCCAACGTTTCGTTACGCCGTTGGTTTATCTTGCACGTATTTCTGCGAGTTACGAGGCAGCGTTTATACCTAAATGAATATATTGCATTTATGTAATTACATCCATTTACTGTGTAAAAATGATTCTTATACGAATCACATGCCCACCATAACATTGGGCATTTCAGTAATTTTGGACAAAATATATGCCAAGGATGAATACCATCCACTATACTAGCAATTAGCATTTAAAAGTCTCGATAAAAGTTTTATACAAAAAATTTGTTCTTAACGTAGAAGATCTATCTTAGTTTTGGTTGAAGTACTCTGAATTAATTTATTTTTGTCTAGATGATACTGACTGAGGCACTAATAATATTGATGAGAAAATGTTCATTTTAAAATTGATATTCTAGACAAATTTTTTGCTACTATTTAAAAAACAATGAATTTTTAATAAAATGATCAAAATAAAAAAGCAATATTTAAAACAAACTGTAGCATTCGAGAATTTTAATAAATAAAATACCAAACACAACATAAAATCTAACCTAAATAATAAATTGAATTCAGATAGAAGTTTTTGCAGTGAGTTATTAATCCAAAGTTTTGAGTTTTAAACACGAACGTAAATTCGAAACTTTTAAATAAATCCAAAATAAACAGAACAGTAGTAAATATTGGACTAAAATTCAGCATTTAAATACAAATATAGGTCACAGAAGCTTGGTAACTTTTATAGTTGCCAATTGCAATTCTCGCCAGGATTTTGGAATGAGTGCGCTAGATAAGTTTTTAAAGTATGCACTTTAAAAGTTTCTGTTAGCTACAAAATTTAAAAACCCACTTAAAGTAAAATAACAGAATATTTAAATGCAGAATATACCGAAGAGAATTCTTGAAAAAGGTTTGTAAATATATTTTGTTTTTCTTTCATTTATATTTAGTCAAAATGCAGCTGCTTCCCAATTCAATTTTAAAGCTTTTTCGGTTAATACCGTTCTATTGCGGCTTATTATGGCAACATCATCCGCATGTGCATATATTTGTGTGAGAATATGCTATATCTTGAAAGAATAATATGCTATAGCAGACAATAGAAGTAATTAGATAATATCAACAACATTATAATATGAAAAATGTTAAAATTTATTCAAAAAACTGAAGTGGAAAAAAGCACACACTTTAGACGAAATCTCTAAAAACAAATTTTTAAAAGCGAAGATGCAAACTTAGTTAGCTTCTTTACAGTATTTGTTAAAGAGGTTGGTAATCATCATAAATAATTTCACTTTTAACACTGCAGTTCTGAATAGTTCTACTGAAGTGTGTGTGTGTATAGTTTCTTAGATTATTTAAACAGCAAATGCGTCTTCCTTCAATACTACTCTTATATTTTGCCTTGTATTATCATCTGAAATAAGGAATACTATTTTCTTCTCACTAAGTGATCCAGATCTAGTAAATTACTTATCTTACTGGTATTTAGTATTACTTTTGTTTTTCCTTGCATTTAATCCCAACACCTCAGCATTTAAAATTCACGCTCAGGGATTTATCAGAGCGGCTTTATTGTAACAAACAAGACATAAACCACAGTTAGGTAGGTGAGCAACATATATGGTACACATACACAGGAAATGTTCATGCATACGATCAATTTTACACTCAGACCTTTAACTTAATTTTTACAAGAAATATTATAATGATTTTAAAACTTTTTATATTGTCTTCACTTAATTTACGTTTAATGGTGTACTTAAACCCTTTTTTATCAATTCTTTCAGCATCCACATACTTGTATTACGATGTAGTGGGCAGTTGAAAAATATGTGATTTAAATCAGCTATACTAGTTCCACACTCACATCGGTCTGTTGGAAGAACTCCTATTTTGTGTAGATGTTTCGGAAAACATCCATGATCTACTTTTAATCTTATGACAGTTGACACTGTATTTCTGCTTAGTGTAACATATTTATAAAATTGTTTTACAGCTACTGTTACTAATTTGTATAAATTAGTGCCTGTGCTTTTACCAAACTGAATCCATCGACTGTCTCATTTAAATTTAATATGTTATTTGATATAGGCAAGTAGGTCACATGTATTGACATCTTCTGTCATCATATGTGGGTGCTGTAATAGATTTTTAGCTATAGAATCAGCAATAGTATTGCCAAATATATCTGAGTGTCCCTTAACCCATGATACTATGACTATAAGATAAGATATTACGCATGTTTTTGTGACGTCATTGGAGACTTGCACGTTCGAAATGTCAGTTTTTGTATATATCAATAAATAATCTTTAATAAATAGTTTGGAGATATCCTTATGTGTACGATTATTGTAATTATTAAACCTCTTAACTTATTTTCGTCTAGTAATTTCATCACAGAATGCATACAAATCTCATTTAACTTTAACAAGAATTCAAATTCTAGTCTCCAATGACGGCATGCGCGAACCCGACCGATTTTGAGCTACGGGAAGATCCTATCTTGTTATTCATAGTATCATGCCTTAACCCATACAAATTTAAATCATATGGATCTGATAGTTTTAGTAACTGTTGAAAATTTTCTAATACGAATGTATTGCTATTGATCGCGAATTTAAAGTTTTGTAAGGAGTGTAATACCGACAGTAAATCACTACATATGACAATTTGTTCCACTGGTTTTCACAGCACAATTCAAGGGCTTTGTATATTGCACATGCTTTAGCAGAAAAGATGCTGGATTGATTATTTAAAATAAATAATTTATTAATCTTTATTTTTGATACAAAGTAAGCACAGGTTATACATGTTGGTGATTTTGACCCGTCTGTATAGATCACTATGGTCTGAATAGCCACTTCCACAAGATTTCGTTCTGAGTAGTGTAACAGAATTCGTTTTGGTATTTAGGAATAATAATATTCTTAGCTAGAACACTTGTTAGAAATGGTATATTCAACGATTTCCAGATAAGATTACAAGAGGAATTTATTCGGGGAACTTGAGTTCGATGCTCTTGTTATAGTTATAACTGCTCTTGCAAGTGGTGGAGAGTTTTTTTTAATGAACTATGTAGATGTTTATTCAGCTGTATTTAATTCATTAATTATTTTTGCATTATAAGTGCCACGATAATGTTGGTTTAGAAAACATTTGCTTGCCAGATATTCTCTGCGCAATGAGAGTGGGTTTTCGGATGCTAGAACTAGGGTGGCTTCATTTGGAGTTCTTTTCATCGGTTCTAATACAATTCTTAGAGCTTTAAATTGGATTCTATCAAGTTTACGTAAATTGGTTATGCTAGCTGACCCATATACCAAACACCAGTAATCTATAATAGATTTTACATAGGCTCGATAAAAATTTTAATGCAATGTTTTGATCTGCACCCCACGATATTTTACACACCATTTTAAGAAAATTAATACCTTTTTCGCAGCGACCAACTGTATAATTAATATATTTAGTCCAAAGCAATTTTCTGTCAAGTACGACACCAAGATATGTATAGTAAATTCCGAAACAATTGGAATATAATTGCCATGTAAGGTTACAGCTTGATCTTTAATAGGGTGTTTTCTAGAAAAAAATACTACAGCACATTTTTGGTACAAAATATTGAATCCATTTAACCAAGTCCAGTTATCCAAGTTGTACATAATATGTTTGAGTTCAGTAGTACTTTCACTGTACTGATAATGGGCAATCCTCTAAGCCCATTACTATCAAATATTTTAATGGACCATCTAGAGACAAATACTTCAAAACATCCCGTATTCAAACAATTTCTATATTGGTGGAGATACGTAGACGACGTACTGGTATGTTTCACAATAGCTAACAGGCAACTCGACCAATTTTTATCGTATATTAATTCACTTCATAGTCATATTGAATTTACAATAGAAATAGAACAAAATCAATCCATAAACTTTTTAGATTTAAAAATTATCAGACTTAAAAACAAACATGACTTCTGCATATTTCATAAACCTACACATACTGACACGACTATACTCAATTCATTACCCCATCCAACACAACATAAACTGGCAGCTTATCATAGTATGTTACATAGATTAACAGAAATTCCGATGTCAAAATACAACTTTGAGACAGAATTAAATATAATTAAGCAAATAGCAGTAAACAACGGATACAACGAACAAACAATTAATAAAATGTTAAATCAAAAACTACACAATAAATCCCTGAAATTAGTATTTCCACCACCAGAGAAAAAACCCAGAACAATCTGCTCGATTACATATACAGGCAAAATAACTACAAAAATGGCCAAACACATAAAAAAGAAAGGAATAAAACCAGCTTTCCGAACAAATAACAACCTAGGCAAATATATTAAAAATAACAAGAGCCAAAATAAAACTTACATCGGTCAAACTGGTAGAAACTTTAATAAACAAATAGCAGAACATATTTCAATAATAGTAAAAATTGATTCGACAGACGCACTTCACCTTCTAGATCATAATCATTCTTTTAATGAAAAGTTTAAAATTCTTCACATTCAAAATAAAGGCCTTAAGCTATCTTTGTTAGAATCTATCGAAATCAACAAATTAAAAAACACAAATATAATTCTGAATGACCAACTTGAGACAAACAGTTCTCCCCTCCTCAACCTATTTCATTAGAGACTATAAATTGTAAACGCATGCCAAAAATAGATCACTTGAGAAAGGCAATCAGCCGAAACAGCTGTAGAGAAAATAGTTAAAATACATTTTGTGGAAGTTTGAAAATAAAGTTTTCAGTGTTTTATTGTTACATAAAATGTATTTCCATCAAGTAACGGTCGAATCCATCAATTACTTTCACTGTACGTTTTCTTATTTGAGTAGATGATAATATCATCAGCATATTGTAAGCAAACAATATTGGGAGACAATAATCTTATCGATACAGTTCTGTCTTTGTATAGATTTGATAGTAAATATGCTATCGATTTTGGAATGCCAAGACACACAAGTTTATCACAGAATATATTTAAATCAATATTGTCATATGCACTTTTTATGTCGATAAACAATGCACCTGTTGTCATGGATTTAGAAAAAACCAATTTGAACATCTGTAGTCAGACGAACTACTGCATCAGTGGTTTCATAGCCTTGTTTATATTCATATTGTGTTGCTGGTAGAATATTATGCAACCTTAACCAAATTTCCATTCTCAATTTTGTCCACACAACGGATTTTTAATATATTTGTATAAGTTCACATTTCAAATGGTTCGAGCCGACCTGTAGTTTCCTTCTTTAAGATCCAAGCTTCCATTGCGAAGTAGAAGACTGAAAATGTAGTATTCTTACTTTTAGTTATAAGATAATGTAACTACTACATAGCATTTTTTTTATTAAGTACTGCTTTAATCATTTAACTAAGATCTGCTTGTCCAATTCTCATCCTTATTTCGTCTGTATAGTCGTTTCGCATCATCTATTATTCAATTAAATAAAATAAGAGTTAAGTAAACATGAAAGCTCAAGAGCTCAAGAGAGCTCGAGTTTTACTTAAAGCCCAAACAATGACTACAAAACCAAGAAATAGAAAAAGTACTTTGACAGGTTATTAAATAAAGAATTTGACAGATAAGCAAGTGATTTAACGGAGACAGTAACAGCAATGGTGACCGAAATAACAAACGAAGAAGTGACTTAACTTAATTCAAAAAATAAAGAAAGGAAAAGCAGTTGGACCAGATGATATTCCTGGGAAAGTGTGGAGAGTCAGGAGGACAAATTGGTGAACAGGTCTATTTGATTTATTATGGAGAATTATGGAAGTTGGACAAATGCTAAACGAATGGAGATGCAGTATATTGGTACTTGTCTACAAAAACAAGGAAGATGTACTTACAATAATGTACAAAATACAGGGCCATAACACTACTTAGTCACACCATAAAAATATGAGAGAGTGTAATTGATAGACGGATATGTGAAGAAACCGAAATATCCGATACACAGTTTGGTTTTATGCAGCCAGATCAACAAAAGACGCAATTTTCATTATAAGACATCATCATAATCAACTAGCTTCTAACGTCCACTGCTGAACATAGTCCTCTCGCATGCTTTTCCACTTAGTCCGATTTTGCGCCATCTGAATCCAATTTGTAGTCACTCTTTTGATGTCATCTGTCCATCTCGTTGGGGGCCGACCTCTATTTCTGTTAGCTTGTATTCAGGGTCTCCATTCCAAAATTATATTTGTCCACCGGTCATCAACTGATCTTTCTATATGACCTACCCAGTTCCACTTTAACGTGGTTATCCTCTCAATAATGTCTGCTACTCCTGATCTACAGTAGGATTGGGTATTCTATCATGTAGAGAAATCCCTAACATTATTCTCTGCATTGCCCTTTCCGCAACGTGTAGTTTACTCAATGTTGTTTTTGTGAGTGTTAGGGTTTCTGCGCCGTAGGTCATCACTGGCAAAATACACTGATTAAATACTTTTCTTTTCAGACACAATCAATAAAAATATCCTTCATCTTTCCAAATGCAGTTGGCTCGACCTATTCTGATTTCATGGCTCAAGTATTTATAGGTGTCAACTTACTCAATATCTTTGTCTTCTACTGAGATGTTTTTGTTGTGGACTAAATTTGTTATAAATTGTGTTTTTGAAAAATTTACTTTAATACCAACTCTTTTTGTGGCAGTATGGAGTTTTGGTGCATTATCTATGTCTGATCAAAGCTGTCTGCAATAAGAACGATCATAAGACAGTTAATAAAAAACACAGGAATGAAGAAACAAACACTCATATGGTAATCATTGATCTTGAAAAAGCATATGATAGAGTTTCTCGGGAGATTCTGGGGTGGGCACTCAATGGGAGAGTCCCCGGTGAATATGCAAAAGAGTCCCCGGTAAATATGTACAGATATGTATGAGGGAGTAACAACTAGTGTCAGGACATGTGTAGGAGATACTGATAAATTTCATGTGAAAGTAGGATTGCACCATGACTCTGTGCTTGGTCTTTAGTTATTCTCATTAGTTCTAGATCAAATAACAGCGAAACTACAGGGTAATATTCCGTGATGCTTAATGTATGCTAATGATATAGTGTTAGTAAGAAAAAGTGAAAGTGACTTGGAACAAAAACTGGAACAGTGGAGACAAGCTCTTGAGGAAAAAGGTTTAAAACTTTGATGTGGGACAAAAACAGAGTATTTGAAATGTTCATTTAGAGATGGAGTTAGTACAAATAGAATGATATATTTGGATGGTGAAAGGATTGTGAAAATTAATAGTTTTAAGTACATAGGATCGGTGTTATAGAAAAATGAGGAGATAGCCGCATATTCATTTAGAAGTTTAAACTGCTGTGTTAGCTTTTTTGTTTTCTGTAGACCGAGCTGGGAATTGAACTCACATCACTCGCAGTGAAGTGAGTGAGAAGCCAGCCGCTCAGCCCCCTTGGCTATCTGACCGACGATGAAGATGCATGCAGTAAAATTGGAGATGAAGTGAAAGGAAGCGAGTGGATTGTTGTGTGACAGAATAATTCCAATGAGCTAAAGGGAAAATTTTATAAAACAGCCATAAGACTAACTATAATGTACGGAACTGAATGCTGGACAACTAAAAAGTTAGAAGAACAGCGAATGCTAAGATGGATGAGATGCTTCGATGATAAATGGATTATAAGATGAGAAAGCATAGGTTAAGATGGTTTGGTCATATTAAATGTAAAGACGTCAATCACCAATACGAAGAATTGCAAATCTGCGGATTCCTGGAAGTGAGAGGAAAAAAAGACCAAAAAATACCTGGGAAGAGACGCTTAGGCAGGACATGTCGCTAAGTGGTATTAATATTGATATGACCCAAGATAGAAACTTATGGGAAAATGTAATTAGGGAAGCCGACGCTGCATGCGAATAAAGGCAAAGAGAATAATAATAATAATAATACTGACGACACATCAATTTTGCCAAAAAGTAAATAAGAACTGAAAAAAATAATAAAATATGTACCTAGTAAAAACTTTTGATAAACTGAAAATTAATAAAAAGAAACTATTATTATTACATTTAAAAACAACTATGAAGATTAAAAATAGTGGTTCACAGATAGATACCACTGTAAATATTTTTTGTGAAAGATAATTATATCACTACACTATCCCATTACACACAGATGCCATCGCTAGATCGGTTTCCAATGCGACACAAAATCGGTCGATGAATCAAACTAGCGCCGCATTGTAAAAGAAAAATCTACTGATGAATCCACACACACGCACAAAAAGAAAAACAACCCGCATCAAAAAGTTAGCAGAGGAACGGTAAACAACTCGCTTTTCTATTTTGAATAATTTACGACATGTGTGGAATGCTATCATCAGATTTTGTTCGTTTCGTGCCTGCACATGTCGATGTTCACATGGGAGTTTCAAAATACGTTAGAGATTTGGTAAAACGCAAATCCCAAAAAAAGGCTGAAAATAAAGTTATTCAGCCATGAGATTTTTTAAAAAACGAAAGATTAACAAAAATACGACGGGGAAAAATCAATACATCAAAATAATTCGCTATATAATATATATACAGTGCTAGTCAAAAGTCCGTTCTCCCCTTCGTATATTTTGAACGGTTATTGTTTTAATAGTGACACATGGAGGGAAGTAATAAACAGACGTAGGCTTCTCATCTAGTCATAACACGTGACGTAATAGTGACAGATGACGTTACAACGCCGCTGTGACAGATAATTTTAAATTGGATCTTATGGCAAGTGATACCTCGTTTAAAAGGTATTGAAAATACCTATTCATTCATAATAATTTTATTTGAGTTTAAGCTCATTTTGATAAATAAATTAAATAAATACTAAAATTGTAGTTTCAATTCTCTATGTTTCAATTGTTTTTACGTCAACGTCAACTTTTTTGACAATTAACCAGAGGCAAACGTTAGAATATTTATTGATTAAATGCGAAAGTACAATAATTATTTTAATATATCTATTCAATCATACTAATTTTGTTTGGATTTAAGATGCTTTTGACGAATAAATAAAATAAATACTAAAATTCTAATTCGGCATTTAATTAATAAAAATTGTAACGTCAGCCTTTGGTCATTTGTCAAAAAAAGTTGACGTTTGTCAATTCTCTAGTTGTTTTTAGTTTGCAAAAGCGTTTATAGCCCAATATTTAGTTTCTGTTTCTACTTAGTTTACTCAATTTAAGTTTAGTCAAGTTGTTTTTAGTTAGTTGTTCTTAGTTAATATTTAGTTTAGTTAGTAAGTTTAGTTTATTATTCTTTACAAAGGCAGAATGGCACGTACTGTATCCGATAAAGTAGCAGCTGGATTACTAATTGGTGAATGTGGAAATAATTTCCATGCAGCGGAACGTCTTTTTGATGAAAGGTACGCCGATCGCCCTATATCGAGATCTTATTTGAGAAAGCTTCTTCGGAAGGTTAAACAAACAGGTAGTTTTCAAGATATCAAACGATCTGGTCGACCAACAATTAGTGATGACAAAAAAATTGACAAAATATCAGAAATGGTAGTGAACCCTACTTCTTCTACAGCCCAAGTTGCATCTATCTATGGAATTAGTCAAAAGACAGTACACCGAGTGTTGGCTGAAAACAAATTTCATCCATACAAATTAAAAATTGTGCACCAACTTTCAGATGATGACCCCGACCGAAGACTAGAATTCTGTGAAAATATGTCCAATAAAATGAACCAACAGCCCAATTACATAAAAACAATTTGTTTTAGTGACGAAAGTACTTTTTCTCTCAATGGAAATGTTAACATACACAATGTGAAGTATTGGAGTGACGCAAATCCTCACGTCTTTCGTGAAGCACATGCTTAATATCCAAAAAATATAAATGTTTGGGCAGGTATGTCGGGAAACCACATAGTTGGGCCTGTTTTTCTCAATACTAACTTAACCGGTGAAGTGTATCTGGAGATGTTACAAAATGCAACTGAACCATTAATACTTGAAATTCTGGAGAATAATCCAGAATAATTCGGCAACTTGGAAATAACGTTTCAACAAGATGGTGCTCCTGCACACCATTATGGTGCAGTAAGACGTTGCCTAGATGAGGAATATCGTGTTAGATGGATTGGACAACGAGGTACGATAGAATGGCCAGCTCGATCACCGGACCTCACACCATTATATTTTCGTGGGTATACTAGAAATCTAAAGTTTACGATACAGCAACCGACAATATTGACATTTTGCAACAACGAATTGTTGAAGAATGTAGGGCAATTTCCACCGACACATTTGAACGAGTACGGCAAGTGTTTAGAAATAGGATGCATTACTGCCAGGAAGTAGATTTTGAACACTTACTATAAGAACTGGTTGTGAAATATTTATCAATTAAATGAGAAGCTTCAATACCTTTCAAACGAGGTATCACTTGCCATAAGGTTCCATTTAAAATTATCTGTCACAGTGGCGCTGTAACGTCATCTGTCACTATTACGTCACCTGTTATGACTAGTTAAGAAGCCTACGTCTGTTCATTACCTCCCTCCAAATTTCACTATTATAACAATAACCGTTCAAAAGATACGAGGGGGGGAACGGACTTTTGACTAGCACTGTATATATATATATATATATATATATATATATATATATATATATATATATTATATATATATATATATATATATATATATATATATTATAAAAGTAAAAATTAAAATTTATTCTGGCTAACTGCCTCCGTCAAGCTATTTCTAGTAAACGTTGAAACCCAATGAAATCAGAGAAGTAATCTATTATCAACGGCTTTGACAGTTGAAATGTAGTATGTGATATTAGCAAAAGATTCTTCTATCTGAATCTAAGGATTCATCAATTTTTTTGGTGGACATATTTTTAAATAAAAAATCAAAAAGTCAAACTAAATATTTTCCCATAACTTAAAAAATTTAAAACTTTCCCATAACAAAAAAAAAACATTAGAAAAAATTAGATGTACTAAATTAAATTCGGATAATAAACAAAAAAAGTTATTGCAAAATGAATCTCAAAATTGCTGTTCTTGAATATTTTTGACACCTATTTTATTATGTATTAAAATTTGTTTAAATGTAACTGAGCTCTTCTCGTTCTTGAATAGTGTGCAATAGATGGACCAGATCAGTCCATCGTTAAGGCTGGTCCAGATAATTTGACTGAATGGATCTCAATGATCCGGGGCTTATTTTTTATGACGTATAAATTTATTATAAATATATATTAATAATAATATAATTTCTAACCCATGGAACAAAAAGCTTAAAAAGATTACTCTTATTACAATTATATGAAAATTACAATTAACCACATTAAGAAATGATATTAATCAATATTTTATAAGAAAAGTCAAAGTTTTTAACACACCTTTTAGCAAAGAAAAGTATTAAAATTTATTGAAACAAGAGTATTGTTAACAAAGAGTATTTTACGTTCCGACTTGAGTAAAAGTAGTGAGGGTAACCGACCGAAGTGCCAGCCACGTTCTTTAAATAATCCAACATAGTTTCAACATGTACCTCTCGGAAAAAATGGCATATCGCTGGTTATACTTGACCAAATTTGCTATTTCTTTTTTTATTGTATGGTACAACGTTAAAACAATAATATTTATAAAAATTTTATTGCAAAATTATCTAAAACAAAGCATATTAATATCTACGGGATGTCCAAATCTTTTTTTAAGTCGCCTTGTTATTGTTATATTTTTATTTATTTATTTAAAATATAATTATTTTATATTATTATTTATAAAATCTTTTTCTATATACTTTAAATAAATTTGAACAAGTTAGTTTTTTATTATTAAAAAAAATTTTAGATAAAAAAAATCTTCTTCTTGTAGCACTACAACCCGGGGTGGGTCTTGTCTGACTGCACAACTTGTTTCCATCTTGAACAGTCGTCCATAATTGTTGGGTCAGTGGGTAGTCCCACTGTTCTTAGATCTGACCATATTGTCTGACCATCGCATTCGTGGACGTCCCAAGGTCCTTTTTCTTGTGGGGGCTTCTTCCCATATTAACTTGGCGAGGCGGTTATTAGGGGGTCTCAAGGACATGGCCAGCCCATCTTAGACGTTGGGATTTAATCTCTTGGACTCTGTCGATATGGTAAATAAATAAAAAAATAACAATAAAAAGACGCCCTAAGAAAAGATTTGAACATCTCTTAGCGTATTAGCGCTTAGAGTTATTAGCTGATTTGTTTTGGATAATTTTGCAATGCAAATTCGGTAAATTGTATTACCTTGTGTTTATTTTAACGTTGTACCCCAGTTTAAAAATATAAAAAAGCAAATTTGGTCCAGTATAAACCGAGTAATTTTTTTTTTCAAGCGCTCTATTTTTTAAAACTGTGTTAGAATTTTTTAAAAACGCGGTAAGACCGCTTTACAGCTTGCAAGAAAACTTGCTGCAACTTCTTGCATGACTAACTTTCATGCAATTTATTGCAGGGTCTTTATGTGCGACTTTACAGCTTGCAACTAATGTTGAAATTTTTACTCTTAACCTATTTATGATTTTTTTTAATTACTTGTTTATTTAAAACACTTTAGTCGATTTAGTTTGATAGATAGATTGAATTAATTTCGATAGATAGATTTAGAATTAATTTCGATAGATTTAGATTAGAATTTAGAATGATATATTTAGAATTAATTTCAATAGATAGATTGATTTAGATAGATAGATAGTAAATTTCGTAATGCCAAGACTATGCAAGACATTGTTGGTACTTCGGGCAGAAGATAGTTCAATTTTTGATGATACTCTAACGTATTAATTAAAAATATTAAAATTAGAAAAAGCCGATAATCTACAAATCAAGCCAAGCTAAATACAAAAAATGTGTGGGAAAGGAAAAAATAAACAAAACAGGAAACAGCTGATCGGCATGTCTCCGTGTCAATCAGTGATTATGACATTTGACATTGTGAAAAAATCAAACTTCGTACAAATTCCCTTAGACTTGCATGAAAACTTGCACAGAAAATGGCACCAAACCAATTATCGCGCAACTGCAATAAGTTGCAGGCAATAATCAGCTGACGACATACTGCGCATGCCTTTGGGCAACTTTCTTGCGTCTTGCAGGTAAAATTGCAAGCTGTAAAACGGACTGTAGGCTCTTCTGTCGGTTACCCTCTCTTCTTTTACTCTAATCAGAACGCGAATTACTCTTTGTTTAAAACACTCATGTTTAAACAATTTTTAATAATTTTGTTTCCAAAACTTTTTATATAAAAGATTGGTTAATTGCAGCTCCTCTTAAGTTTTTAATTAACCTAACAGTGATTTAAAAAGGGGCTATCTTGGCTCCTAAGGATCCTAGAACATTTTTTTTTGGTTTTATATACATATTATATAAATTACTACTGACCTTAAGAATAGCTACCCCTATAAAAATTGGCAGTAGAAGAAATGCAGCTGCAGTAAGTCCCAGGCTACAGTTTAGTTCTAAGTAAGGCAATCCTTCTGGCCATGCTAGTAGGGAATAACCTGTAAAAGAAGAACGAGTTAGTAATTTTAGTTATTAGTAACACATTAGAGGTATATAATAAATGGTAAATATTGAAAAATTTAAAATAGTATTTAAAAATATTTTGTATTTGTTTCCGAATTGGAAATCGAAACATCAAATATAAAATATTACAAATTATAATTTACGATTTATTCTATCGCCATAGACCCCATATTACACTAATCTACAATTAAAATGAATATTTTATTGTAATTTTGTCTTACGTTCTTTTGTGTTCTTTTTTCTTAAAGAAATATTCCGATTTAATTGTTAATGAGTACGGCTCTGAATATAAATTTACAACAAATGCTTTTTATACGCAACATTTCCTTTCTTATGTAACAATAAAACACTGAAAACTTTGTTTTCAAACTTCAAACTTTCAAACTTCAAACTTCAAGGCAATCAGCCGAAACAGCTGTAGTGATAATAGTTAAAATAAATTTTGTGGAAGTTTGAAAAAAAAAGTTTTCAGTGTTTTATTGTTACATAAAATGAATTTCCATCAAGTAACGGTCGAATCCATCAATTCCTTCAATCCGTTCTTGTTTTTTTAGTTTTCAGTAAATAAAAATCTGGTTTAAAGTATAACATACAATAAGTTTTAGCGACTTCTTTACTGTTATTCCACGTTGTTAGTAATATGCCTTTAAAACGATAAGAGACTGTGCAACTAAAACAGCTAATGCGTTGGATACAGGAAGGTTTTTCTTAAGTGAAAGTCGCTATGCGACTGAATGTGTCTCAGAGTGTTGTAAGCCAGTAGATAAAGAAAGACAGGAAAGAGCCCCAACTTATGTACAACATCGTTTCATGGTCTCCATGCCAAGAAGAAACAGGACATACAAAGCGTCAGAGATTAATAGATTCGTCAGGCAAGCTACTTACAGGGTAACTTCTTGTAAAAATATCAGAATACGGTTACATGAATGGAAGTAAGAAGATGTGCGACACACCCACGATTGACGACGGAGCAAGGTGCACGCAGATATCGTTGGACGATGGAACACAGTGAATGGGGCTTCCAATACTAGAGACATTGCCTCTTTTCTGACGAATCAATATTCCGTTTATATACATCTAACTAGAGAATATTGAAATAAACAATATTAGAAATAAACAACATATTAGAAATAAACAATAAAGAATTTATCATGAGTTTAAACACTGTTTGGAGGCGGATTAATTTGTGTCTGATGAAATATGTTTTAATGAACGCACTGACTTTTAATTAGTAATTAGTAATTTTAAATAGAAAAACAACGACGATGAATGTCAGATATCGTGATGGTGTCATACAGCCAATAATAGTGCTATTTGCTGGTGCTATAGGTTACAGATTTGTTTTTATCGACGATAATTGCCATTCTTACTGTGCGAGAATTGTAAACGAAAGGATAGATTATCATGGAATTACAAAAATAAAATCGTCACCATATTATCCGGACATGAATTTTATAGATCACGTTTGGGCAGAAATGTCCAGATGTTTAAACCGACTCCTACAGCCACCCCAAAGCTACAACAATTAGCTAATGAACTGCAAACAATTTAGGAAATAATACCCCAAAATTTGATTGAAAATTTATTAATAACAATATTAAACAAAGTAACAGTATTAAGAAGGGCCAGAGACCGCCTACAATGTATTCAACTGTTTATAAACGTGACAATAAAACAATTTTGTTACTATGACTTTTCTTGAATTTTTCAATGATGTTATATTAATTATTTAGTTTATTGAAAAGTATGATTTTTATTGCTTATTTTAACTGCCAAACATGGTATATAAATAAAGTTTGTATTTAACTTGTTTAAATTTTATTTATTTTTCATTTTGACACTCGTAATACATATGTCCACTTCAATTGTTGAGCAGTGAATTTTATTTATTCAGATCTGCTTTTGTAGATCTGACAGCAGCCTATGAAACAGTAAGGAACAAAACATTGCTCCGTAAATTATACGACACTCTTAATGACCACCATCTGAGAATGGTCGTATATTCCTTACTGCAAAATAGACGTTTTTTCGTTATGCTGGAGGGTCAAGCAAGTAGGTGGAGAGTTCAAAAAAACGGCCTCCCACAGGGAAGTGTTTTAGCACTAATGCTCTTCAATATATACACAAACGACCAACCTACTCCGACGGAAACCAAGCACTTCCTCTATACTGACGATCTTGCAATATGTGCTCAAGGAAATAGTTTTAAAGAAGTGGAGGAGAAACTCGAAACTGCCTTAAAAAGAATGAGAGAGTACTACCTGCAGAATTCTCTTAGACCCAATCCCTCTAAAACCCAAGTCTGCGCTTTTCACCTTAGCGCAAAGGAAGCCAAGAGAAAACTCCAAATTGTGTGAAATGGTAAGACATTAGAACACACAAACCAATTTATATATCTTGGAGTAACTCTGGACCGGTCCCTCACCTACAGCCAACATTGTATAAAAACGAGAGGGCAAGTAACAATTAGGAACAGCATACTCAGAAAGCTAACGGGAAGTAAATATGGCGCACGTCCTGGCATTTTAAGAACAATGGCACAAGCACTGTGTTTCTCAACTACTGAATATGCGTGCCCCGTTTGGGGCAGATCTGCGCACAATAAACAAGTTGATACTGCGCTAAATGAGACATGCAGGATAGTAACGGAGTGCACGCCGTAACCAACGCCACTTTCAAATCTATATAAAGTAGCGGGGAAAGATAACATTGAGCAAAGCGCAGGTCCAATGTGGAAAAGAAAAACAGAAGACAGAGACAAATGGAGACAAATGGGAGAGGCCTATAGTCAACACATGAATAGATTTTGGGCTATAGATAGATAGATAAAGTAACGGGTTTTGCAGAAACCTCAACACGCAGAGGCGTTGCAGCGCACATAGAGAAAATTAAACAGATCGCGGACGAGCGGCATGCCCTTTACAAAGCTTGTACACCACGAAAGCGACTAAAATCTAGGAAAAGCTTCCTTGGAACAGTGCAGGATGCACCACCTAAGTATTTTCCTCTTTCCCGGGTTCATTGGACCGGCCAGTCCCTAGAGTCTAAAACGTGGAAAACTATGAATAGGATAAGAACGGGAGTCGCTACAGTAAAATCAAACATGGCAAAATGGGGAGAACTAGACCAAGATGATATGAACTGTGATAGTGGAGAAACACAGAATATGGAACATCTTCTTACATGCAGAAACTGTCATCATCGATGTACCCTTGAAGATTTGTGGCTCACCAACAAAGATGGAACCGACGTTGCCCGATACTGGGCCCAAATTTTATGAATGACATGTCTGGACATATAAAAGTAAAGTATTTATTCAGGTTATCCCATTGAACCATTTAAAATATAATGCATAATATGTTTGATTTAATATCAAAGTTTCAGTTAACTATTATGAAAAGTGTTGCTTGTATACATTCCACATTTTTCGAGATAACAAATTTATATTTTATATTAACTTTTCCTCCATTAAACAATCTAAATGGAAAATATATTTTGTAGTGTTTTTCAAGTAATTGTTTTTAAATTGTTACTTATAACCTTTTAGAACACATTTGAAGAAGTTTCTACAAATAAATGTCTTTTTTAAATTATTCTAAGCTTAACTTGCTCAATTTTTTGAAAATATGAATGTACGATGCAATATTAGTATCGTATTTTAATGACGTCAATGAATGGGTCAAGGGGAACCATAATTATATCTCAGAACATATTATTTGTTGTAAGAAAATAGCATTGCTTTTATATACCTGAATTGTTTATATGTGCTTTAAACAAAGAAAAGTATAATTGGAAGAAATGCTTACCTTTTTATAAAAATCTATTTATCGATTCAAAACAGCAAAATCTTTCTCAAAAAGATTTAATTCAAGCTCCACGTTTATCTTTGTGTTTTCTACTACTATTATCTTTGAAAAACGGTTTGATAACGGTATATATCCTTCTCGAACCAAATATAATTCATAATACATACTTCAGTGTCGTACACATTCTTTTCTTTTCATTTATTTTGCGGAAAAATATCCCACAGATTTTTTTTATATAAAAAGTTCTATATTTCTGTAAAGCTACGATTGTCATTGAAAAAAAAAGACAGAAAACACAAGAAAAATAGACTAGCGCGAAGCGTCATACTATGTTTTATCTATTTTTAAAGTTTAAATAATATTTTTAAAATTTAATAAATCAATTTTATTCTTTATTATTTTTTTATGGAATTTAATAAAATTGAAATGGTGTACATGTTTATAACGGACTACAGTCATCGCGTAAATATACTCTTTCAACTGTTTACTTGCGTATAGCGGGTAGAAACTCCTTTGGATAGCCTTATCAGGGAAAATGAATCAATCCCTGCTTGATCTGCAATTAACAGATTTTAGGTGTTTCCTGGCCCGGGAAACTAGCACCTGCTTAGGGTACCTTGTTTAGGGTCACGGATCAAGTCCACGACGGCAGCCACGGCGGAGAAGAATATCTTCGGTACGGTGTGAATGGCGAAAGTGGCAATCCCTTGATTTTAGAAATTGTATAAAATCACTCACCAACCCGTCTAGCCAGAGTGGTGTTTTAAGGCTAAAAAACCTCCTAATAGGAATATGGCGATATCTAAAATAAAAAGTATGGGTCCCCAGGTAGGTAGACCATACAGTAATGGCAAATCCCACTACTTTTGAAAAAAGGTCAGTTTCATGGAATCTGGGGGAAGCAAGAAATCGTTAAAAACCACACGATTAAACATCGCCACTCTAAATATAAGGTCCTTAAGCAAAGATAAAAAACTCTACGAACTCGAAGAAGGCATCAAAGACTTAAAATGGGACATAATTGGTTTAGCAGAGGTAAAAAGAAAAGGGGAAGAGCGCATAACACTAGAGTCCGGTAATATCTTATATTACAAAGGGCGAGAAGAACAAAGCCTAGATGGCGCAGGATTTCTAATTTCCAAGAAATATGCACATAAAGTAGAGCAATAGGTAGGAATATCTGCAAGAATTGCAATGATTAGGTTAAATGTAAACGAGAAAATCTCCCGGAAAATTATTCAAGTATACGCTCCAACTGCAGCACATCCCGACGAAGACATAGACGAATTTTATGAAAAAATTGCAGAAACTAGCACGAATTATCACAGCACGTATACCATGATAATAGGAGACTTCAACGCTAAGATCGGACAACGACTTGAAAAAACCGAAAACTATATAGAACAATTCGGCTCTGGAGTTAGAAACGAGAGAGGAGAAACTTTGGTTAACTTCCTACAAGCCCAAAAATACTATGCAATGAACACATTCTATAAGAAAAAACCTCAAAGAAAGTGGACGTGGCTATCCCCAGACGACAAAACTCGAAACAAAATAGATTACATACTGTGTAACAAAGCGGATATCATAGAGGACGTAACAGTTATAAATGCGGTGTCAGTAAGTAGCGACCACCGAATGGTTAAGAGCCAAATTAGAGATAAAACATAATAAAAATAGAAATAAATGTAGAAAAACTTGGACTATAGACACAAGTAAACTAAAATCTAATACAGAACAATATAAAAGCAAGTTAAATCTCGCCAAAGTATTAAATCTAGATAAACTTAGCTTAAATGAAATCAATGAAGTCATAACAAAAGAACTATTAAATCCAAACTCAGAAGTGGCAACTGCTAACAGAAAACGAAAAACCAAAATAAGTGTAGAATCGCAAAACATGCTGAAACAAAGAAAATATCTTCTGAGACAAAACAAAAGAGACTCTGCAGAATTGAAGGAACTTAATCGAGTAATAAGAAAACAGATAAAAGAGGACATTAAAAAACATTAAGAAGAGCGTATAGAACAAATCATAGAGAAATAGCGAAGTCTCAAATGAACCAAACCGAAACTAGGAAAGAAAAACATAATAACGATTAAAAATGAATAAGGACAACTAGAAAAAAGATAATCTGATATTGCAAACTCAATTGAAAAGTTCTACGCCGATCTGTACCGTTCCAGAAATGATCCCCCTAACTCTTTAAAGCAGAACGTGAAAAGGCAGATAACAAATGTCAACTCAGAAGTGATGCCCGAAATAAGCCACGAAGAAATAGAAAAGAAGTAAAAGAAATAAAAAGAAATAAAGCTCCTGGAAGCGATGGAATTCTAGCAGAAATGCTGAAGGGAGGCGGAGAAGAAGCCATCACATATCTAAAAATATTATTTAATAAATGTCTATTCCAAGGCAACATACACGAACAATGGAATACTGCTAAAACAATACTAATACACAAAAAGGGAGACACCACAGACCTGAAAAAATTATCGACCAATTTCACTTCTTTCACAACTTTACAAAACCTTTACAAAGATTATTACAAACAGGTTAACAATTAAATTTGACGGATATCAACCAGTAGAACAAGCCGGATTTAGAAAAGGGTACAGCACCTGTGACCATCTATACACTTTAAAAATCCTAATAGAAAAGACTAACGAATACAATCTCCCATTATGTCTGGTTTTTATAGATTATGAAAAAGCTTTTGATAGCGTAGAACTGTGGGCAATAGAAGAAGCATTTGTCAATAACCGGATCGACTCCATGTACAGAATAGTAATACATAATATTTACGAACAATCTGAAATGATAGTGACATTGGGAAATGGAATCGAAACAAGACCAGTAAAAATCAACCGAGGAGTAAGACGAGAAGACACAATATCTCCAAAATTATTTACAGCTGCGCTAGAAGATATATTTGTCAATATACTGGGAAAATAAGTGAATCCCTATTAACGGAAGATACTTGAACCATCTTAGATACGCAGATGATGTAGTACTAATAGCCAATACGTGGAATGCACTGAATACGATGATTGAGGAGCTACATACAGAATCCCTAAAAAAAGGACTGAAAATGAATTTCAGCAAAACTAAACTAATGTCAAACAAAGATGACAAACCTATGATAAACATTGAAGGGACAAAGATAGAACACGTAGATGAATATACATATCTGGGTCAAAATGTCAAAGTAAGCAAAGAAAATCAGACTACCGAAATAAGCAGAGGTGTAAAAATGGGATGAGCAGCGTTCGGAAGACTCTCATACGTACTGAAAAATAAAAAACCTCAGAGATTGCGAACCAAAGTGTTCAATTCCTGTATCCTACCTGTGCTTACATATAGAGCTCAAACCTGGACATTCACTAAAATAAACATGGAGAAGATCAGAAAAACTCAGAAAGCTATGGAACGACAGATGCTGGGTATCTCACTCAAAGACCAAAAATTGGCGGTCATATAAAGCCAAAAGACCGCTATTTCGTGCCGCTACTTCCGTGACGCTGTATCGTACAAAATTAATACAAGGCCAGTATAGAAGCTTCGCTTCAAAATATTGCTGAATAGTTTGTCGATCTGTGCGTGGTATTTTCTTGTTCAAAAGTGAGATATTTACAAACGAAAAACTTTTTAATTAAAAATCATAGACTCTTAACTATAATTCATTTAGTTCAGTCGTCTTTTCAGTAGTATATTTACTTTAATACGATCTAAGAGAAAGTCTATTTGAACACCCATATAACATGCCAAATAGCTACAAATTAATTTCTAAAAAAAATCGGCATAAACGCCCAAATTACAATTAACGATACATCATTAGAAAGAGAGGAAAAAATATGCTATTTTGGCTGCAATATTAAAAAAACTTGGGATCACGGCAACGAAATAAAAACTTGCATTGAAAAAGCCAGAAACTCTTTCAACAGCCTTAGGAAGATTAACTGCAACTTGTCTTTAAGTATCAATATATGCATATGAATTCTTAGATGTTACATCTTTATTGTCCTCTTCTAAGTAGAAAGCTGGAGCCTTACAGAAGATGCCATAAAACGATTTGATGCATTTGAAATGTGGTGGTACCGCCGTATGTTGAGGGTCTCATATATACACCCCACAAGTAACATAACTATTCTCCAGAGGCTAAGAAAAAACAAAGACATTATTAACACCATACAAAACAGAAAATTGGGTTACTTCCGCCACATCATGCGTACCCACTTCTACAGTTGATTCGACAGGGCAAGAATGAGGGTAACAGAGGCCCTGGACGTAGACGTTTCTCCTGGCTGGCCAATCTTAGGAAATGGACTGGTCTAACGTCAACTGATCTATTTCGAGCTGCTGTGAATAGAATAAGACGGGTCAATGTGGTCGCCAACATCTCTAGAAGATAGGCACATTTAGAAGAAGAAGAAAAAATTAAAACAATTATATATTGTGATTTCCGTAGCTATCTGTGACAATAAGATACAGTGAACCAGCGCTTAGAAACCAACGCCCATGGAAAACAAAATTATTATTTTTCCAAAGAGCTTTGTTTTAAAAGTTAAGACCATTTATGAGCTTCAAATTAAGGCATACTTTTTATAAATTAACGCTATATTTGTTGGTTAAATCAAAATTTCAACATTTTTTAATTCACAAAAAAACATCCATCATCTCAAACTTTATTCAATATTTTATCAGATTCAGTTTATTTAAGATTTTAAATTTTTTACGTGAGTTTAGAGATTCTTAATAAACTTTCTAATATTACAGTTTATTTTCTGACATATATATTATAGACTCTTTCGTCGGTATATATACGTGTACGTTGTTAAATCTTGTAGTTGTTACTTTTTAAAAAGACCAGAAAATTTCAGCGTATGTCATGTTGACTTCGTAGAGCTTCCGAGTGTTTGCGAAATAAATAAGCAACTAAAAGGGAAACGTCGTGAAATGCGAGATATGTAGTCAATATAAAACGCTTGCCGTTAATAAACGTCAAGGCAGTTTGTCAATACGACGAAGAAAAATGTGGCGCAATAAACTGTACAATAAAATAGTAAACAATGAAGAGGGTTGTGTCGATAATGGCAATTATAACAAAAATGTAAAATACTACATAGCTTTAGAATTTAGACAGACGTATTTTTAAACCAACAACGCTTCTGTATTGGCATTGTATTACTTTTTTTCTCTACTCTAAAATGTTGGGGCGAGCGTCACTCAACTAGCGCCACAAGACGGCGTCGTCACAGGTAGCGTCATAGAATAGCGATTCTTGACATCGATTTTCTACTTTCAATCAATTATAGACAATAAATGAGAACTAAAAAATTAAAAGAATATCGGTCACGAAAACATTTGATTCATAACGATGTTTAAAATTTAATAAAAGTAATAATGTCATCCGATTAATAAAAACATTAAAGCATCTGTTTAAATTTTAATAATAATTCTCGGTTTTAAATAATTTTATATAAATACAATTATTATTTTTAAACATTTTACTTAATTTATATAATAATTAAATTTACTATCTAACAATATTTACATATTTATATTTTTATAATTTCATTTAATTATAACTCCATATGAATACAATGTTGAATTTTTGTCATTAAAATTTCGAATAACGTATTAAATTTTCATTAAACACATGTTTCAAAAGTTTTATTCAAATATTTCAAAATCTTAATCTTTTAAATGAATGTTGCACTTTGCAAGAGGCATGATATAAATGTATTAATACCAATTACTTGATTAGTGCAGTTCTCTTTATCGTACCGTGAGAAAACTTCATCTGTACTTGCGTTTTTGGGGCGCAATAATAAATACTTCGTCACCAAACGCACATAATTAATTGCATAGCTATCACCAACGTTAAACCATCATAGCCTTATATGGTCTTATAGTAATAGCAATACGATTCCTTCTTCCTTGATGGCATGTAAGCATAAATCGCACAATTCACATCTTCTTTAAGAGCCATAGATACCGCAAATGCCTACCACCTTCATAAATAAATACCTAATGTCCGGAGCATTTGTAAAAAACTTCCGCAAATTGTCTTTCTTGAATACATACGCCTTCTTGTCGACGTCACTCTTGGGTAATTGAATTCATGAATGCATGCACTTTCGCAAATGAATATAAATCGACCCCTTTGTGTATCCTCAACGTATTTGCAATTTCGAATGGATAGCCCATATAGTCGACGGCTTGTACTGTTGCGATCTTTTCTAAAGGTAAGCAAGCACATCAAGATAAAAGAATATAAAGAGAAATATTTACAAGAAAATTGCCAAGATATAGAAGAGCTAGAACGAGGACACCATATTTTTAACATGCATAAAAAATCAAGGTGTTTACTTATACTTATAAGAAAAAACAGTTTGGTAGGTTAATAGACGAGAACAATTAACTTATTGTAGATAAAGAAGAACAGTTACAGACTTGAGCAAATTACATAAAAGATTTGTTTACGGATTATCGCCATATTTCTACGAACACTCTTGATCTGAATGGACCAAAAATATTGAAAAGTGAGGTGATAAAAGCTATAGATCAAACGAAAGATGGGAAAGCAACAGGGTGCGATGAAATACCAATCGAATTTTTAAACGTTTTTAACGAGAACAACCTGAATGTAGTATTAGAACTATTTTATAAGATATACGATACTGGTCAAATTCCATCGGACTGGTTGAAATCTACATTTGTGCCCCTTCCCAAGAAATCAAATTTTAAGACGTGCCGTGAATATCGCCTTATAAGTTTAATCAGTCACACCCTTAAAGTATTCTTGCGTATTATCCCTTCCAGAATACGAGCAAAATTAGAACACAGCATAAGTAAAACACAGTTCTGTTTTAGATGCGATTTTGAAGCTCGAGAGCCCCTCTTTGCAATACAAGTCTTGATTCAAAAATGCCCGGATCAACAGAAAGATGTTTAGGCCTGTTTTATAGACTATGAGAAAGCATTCGATACTATCAAACATGACAAACTCATAGAACTATTACATCTTACAGGACTTAACACTAAGGATATCCAGATTATAAAAATTTATATTGCAATCAAACAGACCACATGAAGAATGAACATATGGTGAGTGAAAACGTAACCATTTCGAGAGGCACTAGAGGCACTGGAAGAGTAAGAACGAAAGCATCAAAATGAAAGGCGCACTAATAAGTAATTTTCGATATGCAGATGATACTGTTTACTGGCCGATAACATCGAAGATTTACAGATGATGCTAAATAGAGTAATGGCAACCGATTTGGACTGAAGATTAATAGAAATAAACCTAAATTTATGGTGGTCAGTAAAAGGAACATTCAACATATCGACCTGAATATTGAAGCCGAACGTATTGGAAGAGTACATCGATTTAAATATCTGGGATATACAGTAAATGATAAGTGGGACCCAGACGTAGAGATTAAGATCCGAATTGAAATAGCAAGATCCAAATTGATCAAAATGAGAAAACCCTTATGCAACCGCAACCTAAGTGTTAACCTCCGATTGCGTGCCACGAAATGTTACGTACTCTCTACGCTACTTTACGGAGTAGAAGGGTGGACGTTAACAGCAGCAACTATAAAGAAGTTAGCGGCTCTAGAAAAGTGGCTGTATCGACGCATACTGATAAAACCTTGGACAGACAGAGTGATTAACACAGAGGTATTAAGACGAATGGGTAAAGAGGTGAAATTGTTAACAACTGTTAAAAGGAGGAAAGCATCATACCAGGGTCATATGTTCCATAATGATAAGTATAGTCTGCTACAGCTTATCGTAGAAAACCAGATTGAAGGTAGAAGAGGTTTGGGCAGAAAGAAGAAATCTTGGCTGAAAAACTTGAGAGAATGGTTTCAAATACCAGAAGCTAAGAACATAATACATGCGACACAAAAGAGAGAAACCTATCGTTTGATGGTCGCCTACCTTCGATAGAAGACGGCACATAAAGAAGAAGAAGCAAGCACAACTCGTTCATTTGTATGTGTTACCTTTTGCTCTTCCATCCATTTAAGGATCTTGTCGTATTCTTTTTTATAAGTGCCTTCCGATTTTTACGGTGTTAACCGCGATTTTGCTTTACTATTTGAGTAATTAAGTATGTAACTCATTTTTAAGCAATATAGAATCAGTATAACAATTAATCTTATGTGACAGATTACAAATTAATTTTTGTTTTTCTCATATTGTTTGTAATGAAAGGTATACTTATGCACAATTTCAATATCAACACACAATGGTACCACAAATGGTATCACAAATTCAACCATTTTACATTATTGGTTACATCTTATAATTTTTTGTTAGTAATAATCTATGATTTCAAAGTGTACCAATAAAAAAAACGTAAAGTATTCGTGGACAATTGGTCGCCTGTGTTTTCAAAACCTTAATATCCACTTAAACTTTAGTATAATATTTTATACAGTCACAATGAAAGAGTCCATTTCTATGCCTAACGAAGGAGAGGCCGTTAAATATACCAAATGTCAAAACAAAACTTGTTATTTTGATTTTTGAAATGTTTCTTAATTTTTTGTACGGTAAAAGTAAAAAAGGTCTTACTAACGAATGCGATTAATATCATAAAAGACTTAAAAAAGATACACCAACAAAAAGGGTGCTGAATAGAAATTTAATTGAAAATAATATTATGAAATTGTTAAGATAATAGTAGAAACAGCAATTTTGTTCATTAATATAAAGCTTCGCGCTAGTCTATACTACCGTCTATCGAACACTTTTTTTTTATTTTAATTTTCTTAAGACCGGAAGTGGGTATTCTTTTTTTGACAATTTTTGCCGTAATAACGTTAAGCGCTGAATCGGAATCCGATTCAGCCGCAGAAGTGGGTATTTCCGTTTTGACAATTTTTTCTGTAATAAAATTAAGTGGTGAATTTAAATCCATCGTTGGTTGTTCTCTATCTATTACAGTTCTGTTATATAAATATATCGTTTCTTCTTTACATGTAACAGATTATACTAAGTAAAGGGTATTTTAAATAAATTTATTTGTCCCAGATCAACTATATCCATGGTTTTTGTTTCTTACTCAATTAGAGTGAAAGCCACTCAGCCAGTTAAATTTAAAGAATACATAAACCAAATATTTAATAAAATATTTACTTCACACTTATCCACCTTTAAAAAGTATTTGAATTCAGTTATAATAATTTCCATTTCAACAAAAAAATTTTTCACCGTACATTCTAAGTGCTAATTTTATTTTTATCCACCTTATTTGCCAGACAGCTTTTTCCATCGAGTGTGAAATTTCAATTCGTAAATAATTTCCTCTGGATAACGCTCCAGCTTAGCAAATACTTTGATCAATTAAATTCTCTACAAAACTGACAAGCCGGTAAGAACCGATGGAGGTTCTCAAATATTAAAGGCAGCTAAAAGTCTGGTAGACAATAAAAAAATAACGATTGACTCTCGGGTAGACATAAAGTTTCGTTGAAAATGTTGCACTAACAGTACTGATGTGAAAATATATTCGTTCAGTTTTAACTTTGGTTTAAATACATCTTATTTTAATAAAAAAAATGTCTCTGTGATAGATAAAATTGTAACTAGTTAATATAATATAGCGTGGATTACTCAAAACAGTCTACGTTAATATTCGACACTATAAATTACACTTTATGAAAACGCAGAAGAATGCGAGTTGATATTACTGTTAGGACTTTTTGGTTTTTTGGAAATCGTGCAGCTTAAAACGGGTCACCCAGGTAATAATACAATTGCGAGCAAGAATTTTCTTGTGTTTTATCAATGAAAAATTGAGTCACATTTTTAAATAATACATCGTTTACAAAGAAGAAACAAAAATAGAACCTTGATAGTGACGTCCAGGTGCACCAATCACGCGCCTCGACTTTGTCTAGTCCTCCCTTTTTTAACTTTTAAAACTTTTAATTATTTTAATTGGTCGAGAAATGAAAAGGTTTCATATAAAAGTTAAAATACTTTAAATATGGGACATTTTCGGATCTCGCTCTCAGTCGTGGTTTTACTCTCAGAGAGTAGCCGTCGAGCTCCTCACTGGAGGACTCGGCAATTTTCACACCAAACCGTAAAAGACTCTGACGCTGAGTTTTTTTTCTACTTAGAAATACTGTGTTTCATTTCTAAAGTACCTACACCACCTGCAGCATTGTCTTTTACAAGATAATGACCAAAACAGAGCGTACCGGCTAACTACGCAATATTTCACAATATTGCGCAATAGTTAGATGATATTAGTAAACATGGTTATGGCACCGAGATGCATTTCAATTTCCTACGTTTACTAATAATCGCCCGGAGACGACATGGCGCCCAACGAAATCGAACGCACCACGACTCAGAGTCAGAGAGTCTCGTGCTCCAAGTGATCCAACATCACAACAGTTCCAACACGAGGCCTGCATCAAAACCACTCCAGAAAACAGCGGGGAGATGCATCGGATGTTAGTACGTTACAAACTAACATGCCGATATCCACCTTCTGCAGCCTGAAACCGTCGATGTGTTAGATTTTTCGAGCCACCCGACTTCGACGCCGTACCTGATGCACGATGGATGTCCCCGGAGTAGCCAGTCCCTGCCTGCCCTACCAGTATGTGGTCCAGAGCACCACGGAGGCTCAGGTAAACTCGCCTACGACCCACCGGCGACATGCAGAAGGTACCGACAGGGCTAGAACGGGACGTAGCGGCCGACAACCGACCACATCGCCGAGGATGGACCTGCAGATGCCGGCCACAACACCGACCACCGCCTGTGAGTGTTTTGTGCAGTGCTAGTGCGCGTTTCGCGAGTGTTACGTGAGGGTAAGTGCTTAGAGAACTGTACGTAGATCTGACAGTATGGACATATCCATTTTTTATAATATTTCATGCATTTTTCGCCCGGAGACGACAATAGAGTTATCAAATATCGGGGAAACTGAACATTTGATTTGAAAGGCGATAGGAAAGCTAAAAAAGATTATGTCCACTGTCCTCCTATTAGAATATTATACAACAGATAGACACCAAAACATTTGCTATTCATTTAGAAAAATACAAAACTACAAAAACATAAAGTCACCAAGTGTCACACCAATCAAAAATGAAACCAGTAACTCGTAAGAACATTGCAGAAGAAATACAATAAACGTTAGCCCTAAAAAACTTCTCGATACGGTTTGATAACTAGCGAAATAACGAAACTACAAAAAAACTATAATCAAATTGACTCCTTTTGTAAACGCAGTATTTTGACTAACATATATGATAAATGCATGGAAGAAGGCTGAAGTTATGATAATACCTAAACCTGGGAATCTTCTAAACTTTGTCGCTTTGTACAGCTCAATATCATTACTGCAAATATTATCGGAAGTTATTTAGAATTATTTCTAAAAATTAAAGGTAAGTTAAGGTAAAAGAGACGTACACTGAACTAAGGAAAATTAAAACGGGTGTTCTTCAGGGTAATGTAATGGACCCAGTTCTTTACTTGATATTTACACATGATATACCTCAACAGCGAAATAATAAAATAGTATAAATAGCATACACATACTCAAAAATGTTTTGCATATTATCTGTAACGCTACTAAACGTTTCTCATTTGAAATTTTTTGCACTGATTTTTATTTGTCTACTAAAATAATATATTTTATTGCTTATTTTTTGTTTCTTAATCGTCGCGAAGAACCTCAGTATTCATACTGCGTTCATTAGTTTTCGAAAATCGATATTTCTAAAAATTGGTTTGCGTTTTATTCACTTTGTAGTAAACAATATGATTAGACAAGTGATATCTGAGTTCAACAGAGCTAAAATCGTTATTTTAATTGAGGAAGGCCACACACAAATCGACGTTGCTGTCGAAGTTGGAGATAATCAGAGCGATGTGTCTCGGATAGTAAAAAAATATCGAGAAACGAATTCTGTTAGCAATCGTACAAAAAGCAGAAGACTCAGAATTACTACCAACGTCCAAGAACGTTTTTTAACGTTAACTGCCCGGAAAAACCCCTCTATGACTACCCCAGCTATTAGAAGACAGCTCCAGCAAGCTCATAATATTGTAATTTGCGATCATACTATTAGAAACAGGTTACATTCGGCGAATTTATTTACAAGGAGACCATTGTTTGTACCAAAGCTTACGTTAAAGCAGAAAAGGACTCGACTGGAATGGGCCAATGAACATTTACAATGGCATGACAACAGATGTGGAAACGTGTTATTTTCTGATGAAACCAAAATTAGCCTTGTGTCTGATAATCGCCGAATTAGGATTTGGAGGAAACCAAATCGACAGGATGGACTTCACCGAGGTGTCCAAAGAGTCCCATATCAAGGTGACTCCATAATGTTTTGGGGCGGCATCATGTTAAATAATAAAACTCCTTTAATTCCTATTGTTGGTAACATGAATGGACGAATTTATATTGATACCATTCTTAGGCCTATTGTACGCTTGTGGCGAGTAGCTGTTGGTCCATAATTTATTTTTATGGACGACAATGCCCCTCCTCATCGTACGAGACATGTGGCAGATATTTTAGAGGCAGAAGATATCGTCAGATTACAATGGCCACCTTGCTCACCTGACCTCAATCCCATTGAGCACGAATGCGATATACTCAAAAGAAAAATTAAATCCCGGCAGCCACCCACAAGGCCTTAGAGTAGCAGTGATTGAAGAATGGAGCACCATGGACCAGAACTGCATTAATATACTTATAAGAAACATGGAACATCGCATTCAGTCTTGCATTGCTGCAAGATGTGGAAATATGGCATATCAAGTATTAGTTCCTATATCTGTACAAATTTAAAAAACATATTTATATTATAATATTTATATTTATAATACATATTATAAATAATAATAATAAATTGTTAATCCTATAAATTTGGATTATTGTTTTTTTTTAAACATACAATTTTATTTATATAATAAAGTATTTTGTTAAAAAAAATTGATTTTACCAGATTTGGTGGATAATTTTGCATGCAACATGCATGCAATAAGATAAACCAATAAATGAGAGAGTGAAAAATAAAAAAACAATGAAGGCAAATCAGTTCATGTTGACTTTACTTATTTGAAAAATGAGTAGATAGACATAATAGTAAACAACAAAGTGATCTCATGCCAGAACTCAGCTAAGTATCTATGCTCGAACTTGGATGGACGCTGCTTGAAATGGAAGGAACATATTAAAAACAAAAGAAAAGAACTTAACCTCAAATTGATAAAAATTATTAGTTTTTTGAACGAAAATCTAAATTTCCAATATCTTCTTTATTTTCTTCTTCTTCCTTTTTATAAACAATTCTGCGTGTTCATTGACGGATTAATACCTATATGGAAGGTTGTCACTCCATCTTTTGCGCGGTCTTCCGATACTTCTTCTGCCGATTGGTGACTTATCTTTTGCTATTTTGATGACAAGGGTCTCCTCCATTCTGCTAATGTGGTTATTTCATTCTTTTTTACTCTAGTGATTTGGCAGTAATTTGCTTTATAACGAATATTGCATCTTTACACGATCTTCTACTACGAAAACCTTGTTGTTCATCTGCTAAACTTATCCTTTGATTTATTAGTACTTGTAAAATTTTAGTTGTAAGTTTTAGCGTAGTATTTAATAAGTTTATACCTCTGTAACTTTCTGACTGTTTTTATCTCCTTTTTTAAATAGTAGAATTAGTTCGCTCGTTCTTCGTTCTTTAGGTATTTTATTGTGTTTTATAATTTTATTTAATTAATTATTAAATAAAATTAATTAATTAGTTATTCATTGTTCTGTCATTGTTGCTCCAGAATATTTCAGTAATTCGTTTGGTATTCCGTGTTTACCTGCTGCTTTTCTGTTCTTCAGGTTTTCAAGTATTTTCCGAAATGCCTGTACATTTGTATTAAGTTCTTCATGTGTTGTAATTTCTGGTGTTCTAGTGGGTCCATCGTCGTTTGTTCCTTTTATGTATAGAGCTTTTTATGTGGTCAATCCACTTATTTTTTTCTGTGTTTTGGTTCTATTAGTTCCTTTACCTCCGTTCTTTGACCTCTTATGGAGCGCCATATTTTCTTTTGCAGACCGTAAAAATCGTGTTCCATTTCTTTCGAAAAGCGTTCCGTTTCGTTTTTAATTCTCTTGTAATTATGGTATGCCGCTTGTATTTTTGTTGTAATATAATGTATAGTAATTCAGGTAAGCATTTTTATTTTCTTTAATGTTTCCTTCAGTTCTGAACAAAACCATGGATTTCTTCGCCTTGGGATTGATTTATTTTTATTTACATTTCTTTCATAAAGAACTTCCTTGGCCAAGTCTAAGATATTAGTCTTAATTTTTGCCCAGCTTTCTTCGACTCTATCACTTTTTGTGATTTAATCTTTTTCATGTTTATTTCTTTCATGATTATTGATACACTTTTCCATTCTACTCTGTGCTACTTGTCACAGGCATGTTCGTATATCTGTTATTTGTCTAACTCTCTGATGCATGTTTCATGTTCGTTTATTCTGACACTAAGTGGTATTGAGGTTTCTCCCACATAGAAATTGTTGCATTTACAGGGTATTTTATAGATGCAGTTATTTTATCTCTCTTTTGTATTTTTAGATTTAGTGTCGGATAGAGTCAAAGTGTGTTAGTTGTTTTGAATGCTGTTATGATATGGTACTTATTTCCTATCCTTTTTAATTTGCCGCTAGGTCCTTTACCAATATTGCTTTCTTGTGATTGTTTCAGGATTGCTTGTGATGACTTATATTAAGTACACCTTTCTTGATTTCCATCCAAATTTGAAACAATATCTTCTTTGACTACTAAGTTTACTGATATTGGCTTATTAAACAATGGGTATAACAAACAAACAATAAACAAAATTAAAAACGAAAACTGCATAGGTAAGCCCCAAAGTTAGTTTTCATTCTACAGAGAAAAAACCTAGCACATTTTGTTTGATTACATATACAGACAAGATATCGACAAAAATAACCAAACACGTGAAAAAAGAAATAACACCAGCTTTCAGAACAAACAATAACCGAAGCAAATATGTTAAGAATAACAAAAATCAAAAACTTACACACTGGTATTTAGAAGTTTACTTGTGAATACTGCCCAAAAACTTACATCGGTCAAACTGGTAGACCTTTTAACAAACGTATATCGAAACACAAAAGAGCTTTCAATAATATAAAAACAATTTCTACGTACGTACTTCACCTTCTAGATTATACTATCAATTTTAGATTCTTTAGATTTAAAATAAAGACCTTAAGTCATCTTTATTAAAATCTATGAAAATTAATAAATTAAAAAAGGCAGAAATAAATCTGAATGACCAACTTAAAAAAAAACAGCCCTCCACTCTTTAAGTTATTCAGTTAACGACTCTAAAGTGTAAAAGCATAAGGTGAAGTGGGGTATATGTGATAATGGCGCAATTGTAATAGTGTATTTAAAAATGGCTATTTAAATAATTACGAGTGTGCCACCTATTAGACGGGACCTTAAATATGTTAAGGGACCAAAAATAGATTTTAGTTGAGTAGTGATAGCCGACGAGTGTGTTCGAATTCAACACAGAATTTGTTATACATTTTCCCCGTTCGTGAAGTATTATATTATTTTTTCGGTAAGGAAGACTATTATTATAATTTTAATTGACATAGCAGTTTATTCTAGTTTGGAAGAACATGATGGTGTAGGTTATTTAAATAAAAACTTAACATTAACCTCAAATTTTTGTTATAACACATTTGCCCCTTTAAATTTTGTTGTTGGGGTAAATGTATTATTGCAGATTGGGGTAAATGTGTCATTAGTATATCACATTTACCCCGTTTATATAACTCCTTGAATTTAAAATATTTAAACAGTGGCAAGTTTTACAAGGTTTATTTTTTGTTATAGATACCATGGTTCGCTGCTACTAAAGAAAAACTCCAAATGGAGGCAAATATTCGGCAGCTGATCTCAGCGCTGCAATGTCTGATATTTTAGCAGGTCGAACATCAATTTATAAGGCAGCAAAATTATACAACATACCATACGTGGCCCTACATTCCCGTGTAAAAGGTAAACGAGGAGCAGTAAAAGAAACTACAGGACGTTCAACGTCAATTTCTACTGCTGACGAAGTTAGATTAGCCAATGGTCTAAAAACGATGGAAAAATAGGGATACCTCCCATCAAGGAAATAAGTATTAGAAATTGTAGGAAACTTTGTAAAGACTTACCATATTGAAACTAATTTCAAGGATGAAGTACCAAGAGAAGATTGCTTTTGGGGTTTAAACAGAGGCATAGATTAAGTATTAAAGTTCCAAAAAGGTGGAATACTCTTGAAAAAATGGCTCTTGATCCTTTTCTAATATACCAGTTTTATGATTTATTAAAATCAATAATGGACGAATATGGTATTCACGACAAACCTGAGAGAATCTGTAATTTGGACGAGAGTAGCTTGTGCATAGACCCCAGGAAGACAAAAGTTATGGGAGGTATAAATATACCTTCATCAAGAACAATTAGTTCTCCTTGTAAAGAAAATACCACAATTACTCTTATGTGTAATGTAGCTGACCAGAAAGCTCCACCATTAATAATTTATAAAGATTTGCACTTGGGATCAATGGATAGCTCCACCAGGTACTGATTTTGAGGGTACTGTTTATGCAACAACAAAAAAAGATTGGATGGAAGAAGCCATTTTCAAAAATTACTTCATAAACACTATAATTCCATCACTTCCATCTGAAAGACCAATATTGATTATTCATGATAGACATTTCACTCATATGAATATCGAGAAATTAGAAGCCGCTATGCGAGAACATATTATAATTCTAAAACTGCCACCCCATTCCAGTTACCTTTTGCAGCCACTAGACTTGGCTATTTTTAAATCCTTTAAAGTTAAATGTAATGAAAAATTATATGCCTGGCAGCGGCAGCAAGTAGGCCAAAATTACGAAAACAAATATTTTTCCAATTTTTGTGTTCAACTTGGAAACAGGTGAACTCCGAAGTAGTTATCAACAGCTTTAAAAAAAGCGGAATTATTCCTTTTAATCGTCACGTCATCCCTGAAACACAATTTCCACCCTGCTTGCTTAATAAGTGGAAGATGATAAAACATTCCAGATTATCTATACGCGAAAATGGTAATGAAGTATTAGTATCAACTAAAGTAACTCAAGAAGTATTTTATCAAAATAAAGAACCTACGCCTAATACTCTAATCGAAAATACTACTTCAAACAAAGTAAATTATCTTTCTCAGAGTCGACGAACTTCCTGAATCAATTCCATGTACAAGTTTAACTGAAAATAAGAATGTAACATTTGAAGATTTATTTTTATCAACAGTAAAACAACTTTCTAACGCACCAACCAAAAATAAGAAACGGTTATGCCCTGGATCTGAAGTATTGACATCACAACAAGCTATTGATGTTTTAAACCAGAAATCTCAACAAAAAGGAAACTGTACTAAAATTCATAAGATAACTAAGGCAACGCCCAGAAAAAGAAATAAACGATAGTAATTATCATTTAGCAGCAGCGAAGACGATGAGTCAATGTCCGCAATATTCATGGATTCTGATAACACGGACGAGTTTCTGGATACACTTTTGGAATCAGAGCCAAAGGTAGAAATAGATACAAATAATGATGAGGAAGACAAAGATAATTTGAATTCAACAAAAAGTGCGAATGTATATGTCGGATGTTGGGCATTGGTAAAATATTGTCCAAACAAGAAATAACAAGCATTATGTGGGAATTGTAAATTGTTAAATTTACACGACCTCAAGGAAACAAATTTGTATCGCCAATAAATCCTGACATTGATACTGTACTACAACAGGATATTATAAAAGTACTACCAGATCCTATCGTCGACAGACGTGGAATGTACGAATTTCCAGTTACCTTTAAAGGATTTAACATTCAACATTAACTGAAAGAAAACTTGGAGTGTTTGTTTAATTTTATTATATTTTTGTTTCCTTTGTTCTGACATTGTTTTCACAAAGTTTAAATTCTTTTGTATTTTTTCAACAAAATAAATTCTAAAAAAACACAAGTAGAGAGCTTTAATCACATTTTTATACAATAACCCCAGACTATCAAATATAATATTTACAACAAAAATGTAAACTTTATTCACATTTGCCCCGGTCCCTGGGGTAAATGTGATATATTGATATGATTTTAAAAAACATTATGCAACATTACCAACACTAAATATTATTTAATTTTTTTCTACACAATGAATACAAAACCGTTCAAAGAGTATATGATTTTTTTGATAAATTTTTAAAACGTTTCCTTAAGTGTTATATTCAATGAAAGTTAAACTAATCAAAAAGTAGGTCACATTTACCCCACTTCACCTTAGTAAAAATACATCACTTGAAAAAGGCATTGTGGCGAAACAGTTGTAGGGAAAATAACATAGAATAAATTTTGTGAAAGAGAAGAAAATAGAAGTTTTCAGTGATTTATTCTAAGGTAAAATAAACATCCATCAAGTAATGGTCGAATCCAGCGCTTGATACAATATGGAGAATCTGAAATCTGAATTTGAGATTTTAAAAAAATAGATACAAATATACCGATACCGATTTTAAATACCATAGCACAAAGATACTTAAAAACGAATGAAATAAGAACCCCAAATACATCAATAAGAAGAACATTGATGAACAAAAAAAGGAGTAATGGAGCCAAAATTACCTATGGTAAGCTCAAAGGGGTGTAAGGTTGTGTTATAGAGGTAGTACCTTTTATTGGAACGACCACATCGAGCGTCATAGACGGGAGATGGTTCTTGATAACTAGTCCTCATAAGACACCTAACTCTCACTTATGGCTCCTCGTGCCACACCCCGGGCAACTGCATTGGTCTGCAGGCTAAACTAAGTGAGGGTAACCAGGAGTTTTCTGACCCGGAAAACTAGTACCTGCTTAGGGTCCCTTGTCCAGGATCACGGATGAAGACCACAACGGTATCCACGGCGGAGAAGAACATCTTCGGTACGGTGTGTATGGCGGAAGTGGCACCCCATTTTTAGGGTTAGTATAATATTAAATGTAGCGTCTGATCCAGAATGGACTGCTACAAATAGCGTCTGACCCAGAATGGGCGGCTGATAACTCACTCACCAACCCGCCTGGCAAGCGTGGTGTTTTAACTGCCATTACCCCCCCCCCCTGGCGAATAATAAAACAAAAGGAGATGGTCCCCAGGTGGGTGAGAAAATTTTTGAATCCCACACCTCAAAGGTCTACCTCACGGTATCTGGGGGAGGCAATACCGTGAGGTATCTGGGGGAGGCAATAATTCGCTTTTGATTGAAGCTCAAACGGAACCTAAGGCAACGTTTAAGAAAAAACCGCCAATATGTTAAAATAAAAGAAAAAGATTCAGCTCAGAAATATTTGGTCTGAAATTTGTATTTAAGATAAAAAATATGAGCTAGTGTATTATACAATTTTATTTTACCGAGTATAATTAACTAAAAGTAGAAACTCTAATATAGAAATAATAAAAATTTTATTTCATAAATTACATTTTTTAACCAAATACATATATTATTAGAATCTTAAAACTAAATAGGTTTTTAACTCAACTTTTTTTGTAATGATTTGTAAAAGAGTTATAGATTATAAAGTAATACCTAATTCATAAAAGACTTATAATCACATTTACAAACGCCCTTACAGAATTTAAAACTTTTATGCCATTTGAAAGGTCACACAAAAAGCACAGTAAGAAACGAAAATAAAACTTTCGACCTGAATGTAATAAGATTTCTAAAACTTTTGGATCCTCGTTTTGCCAAGTTTTACCTTTTTATGACAATATTTTCCGTTTTTATTATTTTCGCTTTTTACGGTTTTCAAACAGAACTCGACATAATTTAGTGACAGAGGTTTTATCGTATTTGTGAATGTTCAAAGAAAATTTTAAGATAAGCTTACCTTCAAAGAATTTGTGTCTACACTAATAAAATAGGTAGTATAATTGGTAATATATCATGGTTTAACAGGCACAAGAGTTTTATAGGAATGCATCCCTCAATCTATCAAAACAATGTTATAGCCAATTCTTGTTTGAAATTCTGGTAGTAAATTCCTCTAGCAGATTCGACATATATTCTAAAATATTTGATTAGAGATCATATTAAACGATTGCCAAGACCTACATTAACTATTTTGGTGCATCATAGTAGCAAAAAGTTAGTAAACAATATTATATCATTTAGATTTTTGTGTTACATACATATATGACGAAATAATTTTTAAACATTTTCTAGCTATCATAATTTATTATTTTAAGTTTAATTTTATATATAAAAAATTTTACGCCGTGAATTTGTTAGGGCAGAGCTAACTGAATATGAACTAGTCTCTTTGACCACTTGGGCATCGCAGATTGAGGGAAAATAGTATATAATACACAATTTCTAGTTATCATATTATTTTTTTGGAAACTGAAAGTAAAATCTTTTACTTAAGCTACCTTATTTATTTACTGAATATTGATGACAATTATGGCATACTCGTTTCGACCTCATATGACTCTGAAAAGTACATGGGCATCAAGGTTTCCCCATTCTCTTATATTTTTTAGCCACGAGTGTTTCTTTTTACCGATGCCTTTTTTCCATCAATATTTTGCTGTATAGTAAGAATAATAATAATCAATATCTTAATTAACAAAAAAAATTAACTCTACTGTGTAACATCGGCATACAACTGCTCTTCCACCTAACAACCCGAAGATAGAATAGATGGACTATATTTAAATAATGAAATATATATTTTACAATGGAATATAAAAATACAACATATTAAATTTATAAATTATAAACTGTTTATTTTTAAAAATTTTAAATTTGACACAAAATAAAACTTGACACAAGACAAATTTCTAACATATTCTTAAAAATATCTTGTATGTTTACATAAAGTGAGGGTATTCTTGTGTCTAAGAATAAGATTATGAACGTCAGTCCCATAAGTTGTTTGATTGTACAGGTATGGTGGAACTGTCTGTTGAATGATTTTATGGTTAAAAAATACAGCATGTAGTTTTCGACGATTCTTCATATTAGCCACTTCACTACGGAAAAGACATAACATCCTTTGAACTTTCCTGATGACAAAAATCAAACTCAAACAAAAATTTCGCAATTTCTGTATTTCCATGAATTCAATTCAGTAAGACACGGATTGTAAAGCACGTCACAACAATTTAATTTTGATAAAACCAGAGCATTACACAATAATGGCTTGGTGGCCCTACTTAATAAATTACGGCTTTGATACAGTAATTCTAAAACGGCTCTTTCTAAACAAATGCTTAAGTGATCTGTAAACCGTAAAGCATCGTCGAACCAAACCCCTAGGCTTTTAATCGTTTTGCTAAACATTTAATTTTTATTTCCTAAAATAATTCGATTGACATAATTCTTTAAAAATATTTTCCTATAGAGATTATTCCCAAATATGATACCCTGAGTTTTGAATGTATTCAATTTTAGACAATGATATTGTTCTGAAGCTATTTTCTTGTGGCATTTTAAATTAATTACTATTTAACTGGGAATAAGCCGGAATTAAAGATAAAAATACGTTTATTGATTGAAATACGTTTCAATTTTCACTTCGGAAATCGTTCTCAAAATACAAACAGTAAATTAAACAAATTTTGTTTTTTGTTACATAGTGAAAAATTCTTCTAATAATTTAATTTTATCTGACTCATTTATATTGACAATTCAGACATACATTAGGCATTTTAAAGTAGACGACTTTAAAATGATATTGCCAATATTGTTGAGTTGCGCTCCTGGAACGACTTTACTTATAAGATAGTTCATTCGATTACATGAAATCAACTTTAACTTGAGAATATCCGTCAGAAAAAAAATCATAGCATGTAATTCGTCTTTAAAAAGACAAACACATGACATGATGACAGTAAAATTCTCCTGTTAGTGATTCCATAGTAAATTATGAGGGAAAAACCAGGAAAAAAACCTCATAATACTATTCCGACATGGTAAGTATTTGTTCGTGCGTTTAGTTTACCTTCAATAAACACCAAAATTCTGATTTTATATGTTTCGGTATTTAAAAAACATAAATGATAATAATAATCATAATTATTTACTATGGAATCACTAACAGGAGAATTTTACTGTCATCACAATCATAATTATTTACTATGGAATCACTAACAGGAGAATTTTACTGTCATCATGTCATGTTAATTACTAATAAACTGGGAATAAGCCACAATTAAAGATAAAAATACGTTTATTGACGTTTCAATTTCCACTTCGGAGTGGAAATTGAAACGTCAATAAACGTATTTTTATCTTTAATTGTGGCTTATTCCCAGTTTATTAGTAATTAATTTACAATGCCACAAGAAAATAGCTTCAGAACAATATCATGTCATGTATTTGTCTTTTTAAAGACGAATTACATGCTATGATTTTTACATTTTTTTTCTGACGGATATTCTCAAGTTAAAGTTGATTTCATGTAATCGAATGAACTATCTTATAAGTAAAGTCGTTCCAGGAGCGCAACTCAACAATATTGGCAATATCATTTTAAAGTCGTCTACTTTAAAATGCCTAATGTATGTCTGAATTGTCAATATAAATGAGTCAGATAAAATTAAATCATTAGAAGAATTTTTCACTATGTAACAAAAAACAAAATTTGTTTAATTTACTGTTTGTATTTTAAGAACGATTTCCGAAGTGGAAATTAAAACGTCAATAAACGTATTTTTATCTTTAATTGTGGCTTATTCCCAGTTAAATAGTAATTAAATTAAACAATGATTTTGAGAAGAAATCTGCAGATGAAGAAATATGTTGATTAAGTTTTACTGCTTGACATTTATTACAAAGATAGGATTTCGTTTTTGGACCTATATATTTTAAAATAGAGAATAACAAATTATGGTTAATTGTATCAAAAGCTTTTGACTAGTCTAGAAGAATTAGAATTGATATTTTCTGATTCTTTTAAGGCTTTAAAAATATCATCTATATTACTTAATAAAGCAGAAAGACAGCTACATCTTGACGTAAAACAGAACTGCATCGTTGGGATTATGTTGTTATTTTTTTAATGCGTTTGAAACTGAATATCGCTCACCTTTTCCAAAATTTTAAAAAATGTAGGCAGTACAGTTAATGGTCTTAATTTATTTATGCTTTCTATAATTTTAGTCTTCGTTAAAGAAATAACACGTGTTCGTTTCCATTTAGTGGGAAAAATTAAATTTTTTAAGCAAAAGTGATATATGTGATATAAGGTAGAAGAAATGGAATACACAGTTGCAACGTTAATGTGTTAATACCATCTTCCCCAATAGCTTTACTTGTTATATTATTAATAATATGTGAAATAATAATTTGAGATACTGGTTTAAAGGTAAGAAAATTTTGAGGAAATACTTAAAGAGTATGACAGTGCTTATTTATTTCATTTGCATTCCACACTTTTTTTTTTCGAAGTTATTTTTGGTTTTCCAATTATTTCCAAATATTTTAAATTATTCCAGGTATCTTTAGAAGATTGAGCATGCATGTTTTTAAAATATGATTTTTTCTCTCTCACAGTTATGGTTGTTACTAAGTTACTTAATACTTTATAGTCATTTTAATGATTTATATTTTTAGTGATCTTATAAGCAGTAAGTGCTTTATCCCTATCTAACATTAATTGCCTGATGGTATCAGTTAACAATGGAGCATATTTCTTTGAGATTCTGAAAGTCTGGTATGGAACATGAATGTCAATTATAGTAATGATATTATTAGAGAGAAAATTAACTTTATTATCTAAATCTGACAATTCATATATTATTCTCCACGATATAGATTGCAGATCTGATTTAAACTGACTGTAATCTAAGTTTTTGGAAATCCTAGTAGTAATAAAATTTGTAATAGTATTGACATCACAACCGAATTTCAAAACAACCATTTCATGATGGCTTATTCCTGGGATGTTTTACTTCAATAGATAAAATTTTATCTTTAGTAGATCTGATTATATAATCAAGCAGAGTCGATGTGAACTTGACTCTAGTTGCTTGATTTACCATCTGCTTTAGTCCAAGACCTTGTAACAGTAATATGTAATGAACTGTGTGGAATAATTATTGGTATTTAATAGATCAACATTAAAGTCACACAAACAGAGTAAATGATCTACACTTGGCAGTACTGTTGATAAAATTGTTTCTGAAACTCACTGGCTTCACTATTTGCAACAATTCTCATTCTTCTCCTATTTAGCGCAATATTTCGGCTTTGGTTTTATGATACATACAAACTCTTGCCTATTCAATTCTGCTAGGAATCTCTGCATGTGGGTCAAGGTCCTCAGCTATCTGAGATAGCTGAACTTTTAAACTGGATGAATTTGGTTACCGTCCACATTTATTTTCAAATATATATTCGGTGTTCTGCTAACCACCATTACTTTCGTTTTATCTGTTTTAATTTTTAAACCAAATTATTCTCCATCTGTATTTACACTTTCGATAAAAAGTTGTAGTGCTTCTTGGTTGTCGGCTATTATCACCCTTATTAACATCATAATAGCGAAGTTTATTAACAACATGCCCATTAATTTTTATGCCAGTCTCAATATCTGTCAAGGCTTTCTGTTTAAAAAATGTCTATCTATTAAGAATGTCTTGAAAGTGAAGATTAAATAGAGACAAAACAAAACCCTGTCCTAGGTCTTTTTTCTAATGAGAATTTTTGAGGAGTTTCATACTCCACTGTTACCTATGCTATTTAATTAAGGTAGAGCTTTTTATTAAATCTTAAGTCTTTTTGGTATATCATTCTAATTTGTAGCAGTTTTATTAGCTCTATATGTTTGATTAAAGGTTCCATTTGTTTTAATTACTATTTCGTACAAAAACAAAGGAATGTTTGTTAGCAAAAATAATAACCTTAATATTTCCCCGTAGAATAGTGGATGTCGCTTTGGTTATGTACAATGTATACTGAGACAACAGTGAAGAAATAAAATTCCAAATTAAGTCAACAAGAGAGGCATTTATAAAGTTAAAGAGTACTAACAAAACTTGATGTACAATTTCAACTTCCTAATACGTATTTTGATGAAATGTATTTAAAATTATACTGTTATAATTCTAAATGAGGACAAACATATGGTAAAATGTTAAAATTTCGTGGACTACAAGAAAAACGCTTGAGTATGTGGATGACCCAACGAATATAATGCAATTGTGTTTCACGAAATTTGTTATAACTCTAGTTCTAATAATCGAATCAAAGTTTACCAAAAGCCATTTTATTTATTTTTTCAAAAGTAACAATTTTCTTTTCTGTAAAATTAAATATCTCTAATAATTTAGGAGATAGGTACTTTCATTTAAACAATTAAATTTTTAATAACAAATTATCTGACGGATTTTTAGGCTGATACCCTTTAAAAATTGAACATATGCACCAAAACACATAAACAACGTCTAGATAAAGAGGGGACATAAAAGTGCATTCTAACCCCCCTTGTTCCTAGACTGTAGGAGCTTAAACAAATTTAAAAAAAATATATGTCGATGTTATTCATACAAAGACTGTTAGACATTGTAACAATAAAATGGCTAAACGTATTAGGAGTCAATTTCGAATGCTAAATAAATTAGTAGATAGTGCTAAAAATATTTATAAAAGCACTTATCAAGCATGCGAAAAAAAAATTGCTGAATATACATTTGCCTCTGCAACCTACTTTTACAAGATTGGGAATATATATGAAGGCTGCTTTTTTATTCAAAAAATGTTGATGCAATTAAAAATTTAATAATTGTACTGAATAATGAAGGCTCGAGTTATATACCAGTAACTAAAAAATGTTATAATATAACAATAAAACACTGATAACTTTGTTTTTAAACTTCCACAAAATTTATTTTAACTCTTATCACTACAGCTGTTTCGGCTGATTCCCTTTATCAAGTGATCTATTTTTGGCATGTGTTTACAATTTATAGTCTCTAATGAAATAGGTTGAGGAGGGGAGAACTGTTTGTCTCAAGTTGGTCATTCAGAATTATATCTGTGTTTTTTAATTTGTTGATTTCAATAGATTCTAACAAAGATAGCTTAAGGCCTTTATTTTGAATGTGAAGAATTTTAAATTTGTCATTAAAAGAATGATTATGATATAGAAGGTGAAGTGCGTATGTCGAAACTGTTTTTCTATTATTGAAAGCCCTTTTATGTTCTGCTATTCGTTTATTAAAGTTCCTACCAGTTTGACCGATGTAAGTTTTTAGGCAGTCGCCACAAGTTTGTACACGCCACTATTTAAGTGTTTTTTATTTTGGCTCTTGTTATTTTAAATATATTTTTATACTTCGACATACGCACTTCACCTTCTAGATCATAATCATTCTTTTAATGACATATTTAAAATTCTTCACATTCAAAATAAAGGCCTTAAGCTATCTTTGTTAGAATCTATCGAAATCAACAAATTAAAAAACACAGATATAATTCTAAATGACCAACTTGAGACAAACAGTTCTCCTCTCCTCAACCTATTTCATTAGAGACTTCTTCTTCAAGTGCCCTGTCCGTTGCGAACGTTTACTATTAACATGGCAATTTTGATCTTGTTTGCGGCGCTTCTGAATAGTTCGACCGATGTGAGCCCGAACCACTTCCGCAGATTTTGGAGCCACGAGTGTCTTCTCCTGCCTGGCCCTCGCTTACTGTCTATTTTTCCCTGGACAATCAATTGTAGTAGACGGTGTGCCTCAATGACTTATCGTGTCTCAATATGTGGCCTAGATATTTAAGCTTTCTTTGTTTAATTGTATTCACGATTTCTTTCTCCTTTCCGATTCTTTGGAGTACCTCTATGTTGGTGACATGTTCGGTCCAGGATATATGAAGAATGCGTCGGTACACCCATATTTCGAAAGCTTCTAGTTTTCTCGTTAGCGTCTCCGTCAGCGTCCGGGCCTCCACGCCATACAGCAAGATCGGAAAAATGTAGCATTTAACTATACGTAGTTTTAGGGGAAGAGACAAATCCTTGCTTATGAGGAGCTTTATCATATTGCTAAATGCTGCTCTAGCTCATTAGAGACTATAAATTGTAAACGCATGCCAAAAATAGATCACTTGATAAAGGCAATCAACCGAAACGGCTGTAGTGATAAGAGTTAAAATAAATTTTGTGGAAGTTTAAAAACAAAGTTTTCAGTGTTTTATTGTTACATAAAATGAATTTCCATCAAGCAACGGTCGAATCCATCAATTAGTTATAATATAAACAAATACCAAAACAGTTGCAATATTTGTACACTAATTATCAATTTATTAAAACAACGTTAATTAAAGTACAAAAGCCGTGCCGATTCTTTATTAAATTCCGGCAATGTAATATAACAATTTAGGGAAGATGGAAATTTAATCAGAGGTTCACATTAAAACAGGATAAAAAAATTAATCAAGCATTTGAAAAAACTAATGCTTTTAAAAGGTAACTAGTAAAGTATCTAATTTAAATGGAGAATATTCTAGTATCTATAGACTTGTCAAAATTTAAATACGTACCAATATGCTTTTTTACTTATAAATATTTCTATGGAAATAAGTGACAAAATTTCTTACAAAAAAAATGTTGAAAAACTTTAACTGTTTTTATGCTTATTGTGAGTAATATTGAAAATTTGTAAAAAATATATTAAGAATAATAATAAACTTTAATGTTTACCAAACAAAGAAATATGTTATTAAGTTAATGTGTTTAGATTTATATCGATGTACGGGCTAGAGCATTTTTATTCTTGAATCTTGGTTACTTTTAGATTTTCTTTAAATATTTTTAATTCGTACGGTTTATGTAAATATTGTTCCTTTTAAATTTTTTTGTTGATGATAAAAAATTTAAAATACTATCGTACAAAATTTTCTGGCTAGTTTTATTGGAACACTATCTGGATGAAATTTATTATCACTTAGAAGTGATAATAAACTGAAGTGATGAAATTTATTATTACTAGAAATATTAAACCATACTTGGAAACAAGTTCTTAATATAAATAACAATTAAATCAAACAAATTTTAAGTCAAAACATATACATTTTACATTTTCCAGTAATCATAAAACAACATTTCGAGAGGTTTATAGTAAAAGGTTATCCAATTTAAATGTTAACTAGGCTTAAAGCTTAGGACGGATTTATTTATTATGGCAATAGCGTACAATGGTATAACTGTTATGTAAACTTCATGATTTTCAGGACTATTCAAATTCACATACAATCTTTAAATCTCAAAATAATTCAAGAGAAGATTGTAGTCATCAAAATTCTACATGTTTTAAAGTAATATATATATATATATATATATATATAATATATATATATATATATATATATATATATAGATAGATATATATATATATATATATATATATATATATATATATATATATATAAGAATTTGTAACACAGAGATCATATATATTGTTGCCTTATCTCGTCGAAAAAAACTTGAAATATTTACAACATATAACTTCGTCGAAATATTTTTAAAAAACCTGCTATATTATCGATTGTTTTCCTTGGTAAAAACAAACAGGGGTGTACTACAAAAATCTAAAATATAACACGCTACAAGTTTAATCCTATCGAACACTTCTGGGGTATATGTAAAACGTATTATGATAATCACGTTCGATGCAGTGGATACAGCGATGATTTACGAATGTTTTAAGTTTTCAACAGTTTCAAGACATGACCCATTAAGGCTATGGTGTGATGTTCATTGCACTCCTTTGGCCATTTTGGAAAGTAGTATAAAGGTCTATTGGAACCATTTTTTAGGTATTATACCTATTCTATATATGGTATTAAGTAGATCAAAAAGAAGGTCAATTGATTCAGTATCTACAATTTTGAGTGGTTCGGTGGGAATTTCATCAGGTTCGGGAGATTTGCCACTTTTAGCTTGCTTCATTGCATATTCGATTTCTTCTCGTTTAATATCAGGCTTGGTATCGTCTTTAAATTATTTTTTCTTAGTCGTCTAGTTTGAAGTGTTTTTATCATTCCTGTTATTTCTCTAACTATTTTATGCATATTGCAACGGAAATGGAAGTTGGAAAGAAATTCAAATTGATTTGAGCGTTTGAAAATTTTAAACGCCTGTAAATAAATAAACACTCAATAAAAATATATATAATGTACGATCACCAAAACTGTGTTCCAGAATTTTTTGTAGAATATTTAAAGTGGTACAAGGCAGTTGAAAATTGAAAAAAAAATTGTTTTTTTACGGTTTTCGTTGTTTATTGAGTTATATTCAGTTCAGTTCAGTTAGAGATGAGGTACTCTTTTAAAAGTTATTTGAGTCAATAGCTGATATCAATACCTTTAATTCGGACCTCAGATAAATCATTGTGTATAATAAAAATCATAGTTATGGCAAGTCAAAAGAAGAAAATCTGATTAAAACCTTCGGCTCTCCAACGGTTTCACCGTTGTTTCGCCGTTCTTTTTTGAGCTATAATTTAATTACACAGACGCTACTCTTTTAAAAATCAGTTGAACTATCAGTTGATAGTAGTACCTTTAATTTGGACTCCAAATGAACCACTTTGGACCCTTAGAACAGGAGTTATGATGATTTAAAAGACGAAAATCTTGTTTGAATCTTGAATTGAATTGAATTATTGAATTGTTTTATATGAGATTAAACAACGATTGATTGTAAGGATATAGAATATAGATATATACGAGATCAAAAAAAATGTTTAAAAAACAATTTTTAAAACAAAAATTAAGACACAATTCCTATATTGTACCTATATAAATTAACGACTTGTTGGAAATATTATATAGACCAATATTAAAATAAAATATGTCTTTATTCAACACTTCTTGGCTTCATTTATTAAATAGGAAATGTGCAGTATTTTAAGATCTTACTAAATTCGCAAAAAACTGAAGTTTAACTGTCAAATTTTCTTCTGTTTATATTTTATTGCTTTTAGTCCTCAACAACCGAAACTAAACAAAAAGAAATAAATTCGATTATTTACGTTACAAACCGTCGACGTTTAGAGTATTGTTTCAATTCCAACTAAAGTTTCCAATTCCTGCTAGAGATATTATCTCTAAATTCTGGTGCAGTATACAAGAAAGTTTCCAAGACAATGTAACAATAGTTTAGCCACATTAAGCAACGTTTAGCGACTCCTAAACATCCTGTTAATCTCTTTCGACTTAATTCTGCTTAGCAACTAATTTCGGCGTAGTATTGTAGATTAGACGTTTTGTATGTTACGCCTTTTGTCTTTGGAAAATTTAATTTGAAATTTTGCACACAAATTTAATTTGACAATAGCTAGAGATAGGCAAGGCTTGAAAGGTTAATGGAAACTGCAAGTTTGGGGTTCCATAATATAAGCTTTTAAATAAAACGAATCTTCATAATCGTGTAGATGAGCGTTCGTTTAATAAAATATATAATAGTAGTTTATTAAAATTGAGACTTAATAATATAATACACAAGTACTTATTTTCGGTTTTCCCCTACCTCGCTTTCTCTTAACTTTTAACATTTCAGTCTTTGTTTTTGAGCCTTTTTAGAGACTGTAGTCACCCACGTCCTTTCTCTAATCATGCCGTGTTATCCCTTTTAGTCTTACCCAAAATAGACTATATTATTTTTATTTCAGCTACTTGCATCTTCTTTTCCTGTCTACACCAATGCAGGCCTCGCCATACTCTCCTCTCTTCACTCATTCGCTGCCAATTAAACCAACCATCCTATCTCCTATAGCCACATTCTCGATCTAGTGTTCTGTTTTCCGGTATATAGGAGCCAAGATAATTCAATTTTTTGTTTCATTTTTCAATTCCTACTCAACCTAGTTTTTCCTAAGCACTTCGATGTCCCACCATTTTTATTGCTTCCAGCATTAAGGGTTATAGTGCCTACCACATAGGGTATTACTTATAGGGTGTTAAAAATTGGAGACAGAAATTACTGGGCTGGGGATAGGGTAAGCAAAATAAACCGGAACGTTTGCGAACGGCTACTCTGGGTTTGATTGAAGAGCTGGGTCGTAGATAAGTGAATAAAAAGGGAGACTTTAAAAGGGTAACTACAAAAAGAGAAATCAAAAGGTACTAACATGGACTTCCAGAACAACACAACACAAGAAAGTTGCTAAGCTATTTAAATTGGACGCCGCTTACAAGAATCTTCCTGTTGAAAGGAAAGATGGGCTTTTCCTTCCTGATATCACTGGCTATTGCATTTTCTTGATAACAAATAGACGATGGAAGCTGGGCACTGGATTATGCAATCTTGGCTCGACTATGACTCAAAACTTGGCATTTCAAAAACTCAAGCTCCGTCTTGAAACCATGTAGACATCTTTTAAACTGTTCGAAACGCCGTATTATAAATTCCTCAGGTAAAATACACCATTAACAAATTTGATGATTAACTCAGACAAAAACTAACACATTACATTTAAGTATAAACTTCACCTCTCCACATAAAAATTTACCGGTTCCTTGAAGAATACCACCCAAGCTCTTTTCCCGTCAAGATCTTAAACCAACCTCCTTAGTAACTGCACTTAACTCCACACTATTACCATACCACACATTTTCCCGTGACAAATAACGAAAAACGAAAAAACATTACGAATTTGAAGGAAAACTCGGACGCCAATAAAACTTAACACTTTTAACAGCGGCTTCACCAAGAGTGATCTCATAATATAATCTTTAAAAATCGTTCACTAAACTCGGTATAAACAAAGCATAAACGAAAATATTCATGTTTCTTTGACGCGCAAAATTAAAATGTGTTTTTTATAGATCTCAGCGACGCAAAAAGGATTAAAATAATATTTCGATGTTTTACTACATATAGGGTGATTTTTAATACATACGAAAGAAAATACAAATGCTACACAACCACATATACTTCCCCAACTACCCAACTTCTCCTCCAACATTTATTTTTTCTCCTCCACTAACACAAGATAAATATTCTTCTTCTTTAGGTGCCATGTCTATATTCAGACTTCCTCATCCTCCATGTTTACAATTTCCTAAAATCGTTCTCTATTGGCTGCTGCGTGAAATAATTGTTTTACTGTGGTACCACACCATTGTCTAATCACGCAGCCATGAAAGTTTTTTCAACTACGATATCATCCGCAAAGAGGATTGATCAATGTCCTCCCTTACCTTTTCTGATAATAAATTCACAACAATATTAAAAGGTAGAAGATATTCAATGAATAACCTTGAAGCAAACCAAACGTACATATCCTTCACAAACCTTATGTACTTCATCAGGAACCCATCAACCCGTGACGTACGCATTTGCAGTATCTATTAATACTAAATGTAGCTCTCTTTTCTTTTCGCCGTATTTCTCTATCAACTGTCTCAAAGCAAACAAGGTATCCGTTATCCTCTTTCCTGGCATAATAAATTCAAACTATTGATTATCTTCTATCGATATCTCTTTTCTTAACCTTCGCTTTAGAGTTTCCTTCCAAATTTTCGCGACATTTCCATTATCCCTCTATAGTTCTTATAGTTATGAATGCTCCCTTTATCTTTATATAGTAGTACCATCACGCTCTTTCTCCAAGCATTGGGCATCCTTTCTTCCTCATATATCCACAACACACCAACTGCTTCTTCTCCTACTATTTTAAATATCTTCAGATATTTCATCAGGTCCTCCTGCCTTACCATTATTCATCCTACTTAAAGCCTTAACAAACTCATCTCTCGTTATCCCCGGCATTACATTCTTATTTGTATGTCCCGCATGGTTTGTCTCTCCTCTGGTGTTCTTCTTTTAGCAACTTTCTAAAGTAATTATTCTATCTTTGCTTTATTTCAGCACTGAATTTTAACACTCCTCCATCCTTAATCTATCAGACGTGAGGCAAGATATTTGATAACTTGTCCCTAGCTTAAACCATACTATATAACCTATCCATCTCCTCGGGTGTTTCCAACTTTATGCACAGCTTATACAGCTTTGACGACTATCTTTGTTGTAGACTAGTTGCTACAGCTCGCTTTGCTTCTTTCTTCGCTATATTATATGTATCAATATATTTCGATATTTTAGACATCATTCTGGTCCCTTTCTCCTCCCAAACTTTCTGTTGCATGTCATCGTTCCACCATTAAGTTTCTTTTTTTTTTCAAGTTTCAAGTTTTCCTTCGCACTTTCTCTCTTATTCGAACCACAAATTTGCTGTTGACTTCCTATCAGTCATTCACCGTAACTTTTTCTTTAAATGCTTCCAGTACTCTACTCTTGAAGACTTTTGTCAAATCCGTATTCTTCTGACATCCTACTTGCTTTCTTTTCCGCCTCACATCTATGTCGGTATGCACTATCACCGGTCCGTGTTGACTAGCTACACACTCAACCTTTATCACTTTACAGTTATTAACCTCCTTTAGTTAACTTCTTCTATATAGCACAAAATCTATCTAATTTTCTTTTCCCTGCTTTTATAGCTTACATATTGGTTGTATACATCTCGCCATAAAAAATACACCAAAATTCTTTCTTTTTCTGTTCTTCACACCCTACCTTTGCGGCATATGCACATAACATGATGTTCACATTGGTATTGCCTGTATTTATTTAAACACTCAATATTCTTTCACTTCTTCTGGTTAGCCTTTATATATTACCTTTCCAATGAGTTTTCTGCAGACAATGTACACCAATCCTTCTCTTCTGTATGAAATCGACCAGCTCTCTTCTTTTTCCTGTCATACTTCGGATCTTGAGAAATAAAATCCTAAGAACTAGCTTCTTTGGCGCCTTCCGTCTTCTAAGACTAACTTCGTGTCGCTTACGGAGAAAGCCCTAGTCCCTAAATTGTTTCCCGTATTTCTTCTCTCCATAATTTTAGCAAAGTTTTTACTGCCGGATGCCGTTCCTGACGTAAAGACTCCTCCTTTATCTGGGCTTGGAACCGGGACTGGTAATTACTGAGCGAATCCATCCACCTATCCACCACCAGATGTGGAGCCTATAGAATTATTAAAATATAATTAGGTAGATCTGAACAGTGAAACAAGATTGGAGTTCAGAATTGAAAAATGAAGCACCCCATAAATTGCAAATGAAATGTTTTTGAAAGTGATATAACTGGTAAGTACACTAGAAATATGAAATGTTGCAGATGTATAAGAGACAAAAGAAAAGGACTTTCTGCATGTTCAGGAACTACATATTTTGCACTGGTGAAGATAATGAAAGTGTTTTGCGTAGGGTTATTAAAAAACAATTTACAGAATTGTTAATATATTCTGAAGTAGAAGCGAGTAGATTAAGGAAATTAAAGAAAACGGAAAAACACTTAATTTCATTTATAACCATAATTATGCACCAACAGAAAATGAAGATGAACTCTTACTAATGAGTACTGTGAGGAATCGAAGAAACCGAAACTATAGAAGAGCGCATTATAGAAGGTGGTTATAGAAATCGAATAACTCGAAGAAAAAATCAGGAAAGAGCAGAATTAAAACTAACAATATTCATGCAAAGACGAAAAAACACTGGTATGCTGATACAAAGGAGCTTCTACAAGATGGTAAATAACAGCTTAGCTTTTATGCAGTAATTACAAGAAGAAACAAGTTGATTTTAATATTCACGGTGTCATCAAAGCTCAAATATAGATTTGGAATAATTTTAAATCTGATGAATAAAATTTGTAAGTCTCGCAACGGCGACTATTTCCGGCATCATTTTTTTCGCTGTCACGATTCTTATCTTAATCGTTATAATTCCAACTTCAAACTATTAACCTATTTCTATATGGGCCATTACATTGTCACCCATTCGCATTTGTCATGTTTAGACACAACTTTTTAATCCTCTTATATGAAATAGAATTACAGCGAACGAAGTTAATTATGATAAGCTACTTCTTTGTGTCCAAATGCCCCTTAAACACGCCATCATCTATCGCGATCGAATAAATGTTACCTTTATTTGCATTTGGCGGGAAATATTTATTTTTCAGTTGTTGTATGTTTAGGATAAAAATGTAAATTTCATTATTTACATATAAAGTTTTAAATAGTAAAAGTTGATCTTTTAGTGTTTCTTCTAGCAGTAATTATCTTCTGCTCATCTTTAAATGGTATAAGCAAAAACTCTTGTTCTTGAACTTGCATGCAAATATTTGAAAAAGAAGAGGTTTGACCAATATTTACTATTAGTTATGACTAATAATGATTACGGCGCCGGAATACTCTCATTAAACCGGGTCTTCTTCTTCTTTGAGTACCGTGCCCAAGTTTTAGGCGTCGGTAGCTTCCATGACGATTTGCCGATATCGTTTTCGATCTTGCGTGGCATGTAATAATTCATCTACTGATAAGCCAGTCCATTGACGAAGGTTACGGAGCCATGAGTATTTCTTCCTACCAATTCCTGCTTTTCCGTCAATCTTTTCGTTGAGTATCAACTGCATTATCCTGTATCTGCTTTCTCTCATTATATGCCCCAGATATTCCTGTTTTGTCTTTTTTATCATCTTTAATAAGTCACCTTCTCCTCTACCTATGTTCACACCTAAGCTGATCTGTAAACCGGGCCACAGCAACCAAACTCAGGGAATACTAAAAAAAGAACTGTCGTTATTTAGATTTACTCTCAAAGACTAGAAATTATACAAGACAGTGTTATAAACTAGAAAATAAAAAAGAACAGGCGTCACAGATATCGTCATAGAGCTTATAACATGGCTGAAGTGGAACTGGGCCAGCCATGTGGCCAGAATAAATTACGATCGATGGACCCAAAAAACTACAGTGTGAAGACAACGATCAGAAACAAGAAACAAAAGTAAACCACCTACGTGATGAACAGGCAATGTCAAAAAAATCGCTAGGAATTGAGTGCAGGAAGCTGAAGAGCGACATAACTGAAAGCATATATGTTTATCTTTGGGACGCAGAAGGCTGGATAATGGCATTATAGTTACCATAAAACAACTATATAGCTCTACAAACAGTGCTTCAAATATACTGAATACCGTAGTAGATTTACGGAGACCCCAATTTAATACATCATACATGTCCTGAGGTAGTTATCCAGTTTTAATACTCTACATTCCTTGTAAATTTGGGGACCTGAACCAAGTTTGAAGATTGTAGGATCTTTCTTTTAATATCTGTCGCACAGACATATAAACAGACGGATAACGACACGGTTTCAAAAAGACCTGCCCGATCCTTAATATGTATATATGTATATATAATTAATAAAGAAATAGAAGAACCAGTAAATAACACTCACATATAAATCATCAAAATATATTGTGTTTTAGTAATTATTCTTCTTCTTCAGGTCAAATTGGAACTTGACCTCCTGTAATGTCTGCTTCCAATATATGCGGACTTGCGTCGGTCGCCACCAAGTTCAGCAACTTGTACACATCTACTGCCACTTCGCTCTCTCATATTTTATATCCCATATTTATGCCGATTTTGTTTGTTCGTATGTTTTTTCTAAAATTTGTCTGAGAGTTGCAACCTAATGCATTGTCGATTTACCACCTCTGAAACCAGCCTGGCATTTACCTATTATTTGTTCTGCCTATAATGCCATATGGTGGCATAGTATAATGAAGAATATTTTATACACAGTATTTAAAAGCGTCATTCTTTTGTGAATAAAGCATTCAAATACATCTCCTTTTTTATGTATGGTGCAAAGTATTTTAATATTCCAATCACTGGGAAGAGATTTCTGTGTCATTATTTCTGTTACGAGCTTCTGTATGTACTGCCATTATGATATCTTGACCACCTCCTTTATATAGTGTAGCTGGGAGATTATCTATTTGTTTCAGGCTAGTTATGGTATTGTGGTCACCTTCTTTATTTAGTTTAGCTAGGATTTTATCTATTCCAGGGCGGCCTAGAAAAAGGTAGAAAGATGCAGTCAAAGAAGATCTAAAAAAAATGGGTGTGCGACAATGGGAATTACTGGCACAAGACCAACAAACATAGAAGGCAATAGTAAGCGCGGCAAAGACTCACGAAGAGTTGTAGCGGCATTGATGATGATGATGATGATGATGATGATGTACCTTTAGATTCATGTTCTTAATTGTCAAATTTTTGATTTAATTTCTTCAGTATATTCAATATTGTCATTAATAATTAATTATAAACATTTCTTTTTCCGGACTTTTCTGTTTGTTCTTCATGGATCATTAGACTCTCTCTCTTGTGGTTCTTGTGATTTATTGATCACCACAAATTGAACTTTATTTGTATTCGGGTTATTAAACATTATTCTCTTCGTTCATTTTGTTTTACAACTTGATTTACTAGTTGCTGTAGATTTTCGAGACATTTCGACATCAGGACTGTGTCATCAGAGTATTTTAAATTGTTGATAAAATGTTCATTCGCGTTTATGTCTATTGTTTGTCCCTCTAACGCTGCTTGGATAATTTCTTCAGAATACATATTAAATATAATAGGTTATAATATACATTCTCGTCTAACATCTTGTCATACATGGGAATAGTTGTCTAAGGTCTTTATATAGGACGTTCCAGAGCAAAAAAATATTAATATCTATATATATATATATATATATATATATATATATATATATATATATATATATATAATAGTCTCAGTTTTGTACAAGGCTTTATGAAAATAATATGACTACCTTAATCATTTATGTTAACGCAAATAAACTACGTCCTAAAAAAATCAATAATAAAGTTTACTATACACACTATACTGTAGTTTTTTTATCAGTTACTAAAACTGAGTAAGGATTATGAATTACAAAAATTAGTTTTATCCGCCTCCACTGATATTGAAACTGTCATGGCTGAAAAATTTATTAGGATAAACATGCCCATATCCTTTTTTATCACCTAGCGACGAAACTAATGTTCCGGGAATAATAAGTGGGGAGATATTTTATAAGTAATGCCCTTTATATGTCACTTTAATGGCCATTTAAATTACCTTTAACTATTTTTTTATAAGTGAGATTAATGATACAGACACCTACGATGGGGAGAAAGCATCAGATGCATGTGCGTTTAGGTCACTAGTTGCAAATATTTGTGAAAGTGGAAATATTAGTCTTAAAACACGTGAGTCCTAGGTAGGGTTGATAATTATTTGACCTGTGAAAGCACCGGATTTCAATTAAGTTTACATTTAAATTGGGTCCCTACAACATTGACTCATGAAAGCAAAATCTGCTTATTCACTCTCTCAATAAATCAAATGCTAAAGCAACTTTTACATTTTTTGAGCATTATATTCGAATGTGGACGAAAATTCAATATACAAAATAATTAAAAAAAAAACACAAAAGTTTAACCACTTCACACTTGTATTGTAGTATAAAAAACAAATTTAACCATTGTTATCGACCTAGAGTCACAACATAATTAAAATGTAACATTTGGAATGATGTAAACCCATATATGGAGGTCTCAGTGATAACTTTATTGTTAGCTTCAATTATACCAGGCACTGAGGATCATCTGTTCAGTTCGAAAACGTTATGCTAGTACATACATTTTGACGACACTTTTTTAAAAAGTTTTAACTAGGTACTGGTTTCTTATACCACAATACAAGTGTGAAGTGTTTTAACTTCTGTGTTTTTTTAAACGATGGTATACAGCCAACTACGGGGGTTTTTCCATTCATTTTACAAAATAATTATTAAACCACTAAAAATATTTTGTTGTTGTCTATTTAGCATTCCACACACTTCCGATAGGTATCAATGGAATCGGAAACACTGAGCTATAATTGCCCTATTCTTACCGTACCGTACTGCGGAATTCACTGGTTTCAGATTCATTTTGTATTTTATACTACTATAGTAATCTTTTTGTTTTTCTAGCCTCCTCCGGGATTCTATCAACGTACTCACTAGACTACTCACAATATTCACAGATATATATATATATATATATATTATATTATATATATATATATATAATATATATATATATATATAATCAATCCATTAAATATTTTACTTACAAAATTTTTTAGCACAGACCCTTAAAAAATTAGACAATTTTTCTCAAAGCTGTATTTGCTCTAAAATATGTGCCACAAATTTGATAAAGTCACGTTAATTATGTACCTTTGTGTAAATAATTAATTGTGTATCCTTGAAAAAGAGAGTTTATTAAAATATCTATCTGCTAAGCTGTTGAAATGTATTTAATATAGAAAAAAACTAGAAGATTGAAATACTAGAATTATATGCCCTATACACAAAAAAAGGATACGTGCTTAACTGTTCCAACTTCAAAGGGATTTACACTCTTAATACGGCATATAAAATTTTGTCCCAGATACTTACCGAACAACTGGCACAGTTTACTGACAATCTAATGAGATCCTACCAAAGAGGTTTTTTGAAAAACAGGTCTACCGATGATCACATATCAGGCAAATATTAGAAAAAAGTACGTCATAGGCTGCCATTACATCTTCGTAGATTTTAAGGCAACCTAGGATACTGTTAACAGACCCCAAATATATTACCAAAAGGATTGGTAAAATTAACTAAAATGACAATGAGGAAAGTTGAATGTAAAGTGCGAGTACAAGGGGAACTTTCAGAACCATTTACAACTAACAGAGGACTGCACCAGGGAGATGCAGTATCATGCACGCTGTTCAATCTACCGTTATAAAAATTTATAAGAGATTCGGTAAACAATTTAACAGGTACGATCAATATACGTAGAAAACAAAAATAGGCATATGCTAATGATATCTTGATCATTGGAAAAAAACCGAAATAAAGCAGTTGAAGCTTTTACACGTATTAAAAACGCTGTAGAAAACATTGGTCATCTGATTAACTCACGAAAAACTAAATAAATGCTGACTATGTCAAGAGTGCAACAAATTAAGTTGGGAATGCAACACGAAACTATAGAAATTGTAAAAGAGGGTCACTAGTTAACTGCACAAACAACACATCTAAAAATATATCAAAAATAATATCATGCTTGGCTAACCGCTGCTCTTTTGGCCTAGGCCCTCAACTAAGAGCTAGAAATATGTCACGAGCAACAAAGTGCAAAATTTATAAAACAATATTACGCCAAGTGATTACTTACGAATGAAAAACATGGGCAATGAGACCCGAGATAAAGAGTATCTAAGAATATTTAAAAGTATTGAGGACCATATATAACTGGGTTAACGAAAAGGGTCTGTGGAGAAGGCAATATAATTTCGAAATGTATAGACTTTTTGGTGATACAGTTATCGTGAAACCCATTAAAATAAATCGCCTTGAAGGGATAGCCCACATTACGAGGATGGATGAAAGTGATCCTTCTAAAATGACCATGCTAAATACGCCGGTCGGAAGAAGAAGAAGTGGGTGCCCTCAAAACTTAGATGTGCCTTGGAGATTGGAGTAAGGGGACGACAGGAAAGAATAAAAGAATATTTTAAGGTAGGATAGGGCTCACGAATGATAACTGATGAAAATTAACGCCAAGTGATGATGATTGTAGATAAAATCCAAATTGGATTTTGTCTATATAAATACCAAATTTTTGGAATATGTTTTTGAGAATGATCTTTACGAATATTTTAAGTGTGTAAGATTTCAAATTGATGCTACATTCTCTTTTAATAGATAAATGAACGTGGAAGACAGCCATTTATTGAGTATATCACCCGATTAATAAATTTCATTAAAGAGCTTTACCGATATATCCAAGTACTCATCTTCTATTATTTTAGGGATGTCTATAAGCATTGCGTCTGATCCAGGACATTTTCATTTTATGTAGTCTTTGATGCATACTACTTATTCTTGTATAATTTCTGCACTTGTTTCTGTAACTTCGAATAATATGTGCTATAGGTTTTAAAACAGTGTCAAACTGTTTTATATATTCTTTCTATAAATTTAATTTTTTCTTAGTATCATAGTATTCCCATTTTTAGCTGCAGTTTGGTTTTTGATTTGCAATCTTGTTATTTCTTTACCTTTATTTTGTATGTTTCCATATTATATTTTCTAAAAACTCTTAGTATCTTTACACTTTATTTTAAAGTAGGTCTTTCTTTCTTTATCTGATATCGTCTTTGATCTTGGCTTGTTTTCGTTGCTCCATCATGTCCTCTTAGCATGGAACTCTCTGCCATGAGTGTCTGGCATTGTTTGCCTCATCTGCTATTAGTTATTATCCAACCCAAAAATGTATCTAGGTTTATCGAGAATTTAACTTGTCCATAATCGATATGTGGTACATCCAGTAGAACTTTTCATAAATTCATCAAATGGATACCGTTGTTTTAAATCGAAATGAACTACTAGCTATCTAATAATTGTCATTTTATTTGAGCTTCCCCACACAAATCCAACTAATTGTTGGATATTTTTTATGTATCTTACTTATATGGTATTGTTAAGACCGACTAATTTTATTGGCTATTAATTATGATCCGCTTGAACTACATATAGCAAAAAAATTTGTTAATTTTGAAAAAGATCTTTTTCATATAATAGTTTAAAAATATTTACCTGAGACCTAATAACTAAATAAATTTTCTATTAATTCCAGGATGATTCTAAGGTTTTAAGTCAGATTTTTCTAGCAGACTACCAATGTAACTAGTATTATTCCCAAAGAATATAAAAAATACCTAGTAAATATAAACTAGGCATTGAAATATTCAATTTAACAAAAAACAGTGTTTCACATTATACTTTTAACAAAATAAATTCAAAAAGCATATGCAGAGTTTCACATTCAATAACTTACCTAAAATCCTTTTTAGACATCTGTAGGCCGTGTATCCTTGAAGTCCTGTAAAAAAGACTCCGTACCATATCGACCAAAGGTTGTTAAGGTGTATTCCAGTCTTCTTTTTTGATTTCTTGGTAATGTGAAGAGATTCCGTTGATTTTATTGCTTGATAGCTGCCCTTGCTGGAATCACTCATTTTTTCGATTGATTTTTTGATATCATTGTTATTATCAAAAGTTGATGGAGTGCTGTGGATCGAGTGCATCACTTAGAGATATCCCCTAGTTAAATACGGACCTCGCGGGAAGTCCTGGAATAAAAATAATCTTTTAGAAATGGTTTGCCTATTTTATTTAATTGTTGGATATATAAATACCAAAATAAAATTCTAATCAATTAAGCTACACTTACGTATAATGTACATTGTGTATATAGTAATATGCATCCAAATAAGAACGTAACTTCGTTTACCATATTTATTTTGATTTCAGTGTGATATTATAAAGTTTGCGATATATGTAAATTTCAAATTGTTTTATTTGCTGCTTCGTCAGTGCAAGTTTGATATGCAAAATATGTTACACAGAGTGAACAGGAGAATTAGAAAAGCCTTCATTCAGTTTCGAGGAATACGACTGAAGTTTCAAGTATATTTGAATATATTATATTTACATATAATATATATATATATATATATATATATATATATATATATATATATATATATATATATATATAGTTGGAAAGAAGCAAATCGGTGCTCCAACAAACACCAGAATTACAGACATAAATTAGGTAATACGACTCGTGGCTAAATTCTACAGCGAACTAAACAAAGCCCCTAAAACATTTGAAGAAGCAATTAGTAACCAAGAAAATGTACCAGAAGTCCTTCTGAAAGAAGTAAAATCGAAAATTACAAATGTTAAAAGTATCATAAAAAAAAAAGTTATTTCAGTATCTTAAATTTGTCAGCTGTTCGAGCAGATTACAATTCAAACCAAAAAGTCGAACTAATGTCTACAAAATCTTCCCGCTTTCAGTGATTCGGGTACAGAGCTACCCCCTGCCCTGGTGGCGAAGAACTAAACAATTTAATAAATAATTGTTTTCTGTCCTGTGACCTGCTGCAAATTTGCAAATATTGGTCACTTTTAGCAAAAGCTTGCTATTGCACTGATGAAATAAGCTCGAACGGCTGACGAACTAGAGAGAGTGAAAGAAGTGTTATATTATTGATTCCGATTTGGACATGAAAAGTTTGACCAATTTGTGCTTCAATGCAATAACTTAGGAAAACTTAACTTACAAGAGTAAGCCAACTAATCTTTGGCGTTAATGTAACAAAGGTTGTGTTTTATTTTTGTTGATCATTTTCATTATATATATATATATATATATATATATATATATATATATATATTCATTTTTGCACTTTCTATATATATGGAGTTGAGGCTTGGACACTAAAACAGTTGACCATAAAAAACATCGAAGCTTTCGAGATGTGGTGCTATAGGCGCATTCTCAGAATTTCATGGATGGACCGCGTCACTAACACGCATTAGACAAAAGATGCGAAATTCTAAATGAGATAAAAACTAGAGAGATGGAATACTTGGGGCACATTGTGAGAGGTGAAAAGTACGAACTTTTAAGAAACATCATGCAGAGCAAAATTAAGGGGAAAAGAAGTGTGGGAAGAAGAAAAATATCGTGGCTTCGTAATCTACGTGAATGGTTCGGGTGTAGTTCGATTGAACTTTTTAGGCACGCTGCTAACGAAGTCGCAGTGGCCATGATGATTTCCAATCTCCGCTAAGAGTGGCACGAGAAGAAGAAGAATATTTGTGCCTTCCTTTGAAATGTCTACTGCATTAATCAAAACTTTCTCATTTTTAATCCTGTTTTTAGTAATGCATTTTCTAGATTTAATACCAATGTAGTTAGTATTTCCTTAGTTATTACTATCTCTCAATACTGGTATGAACATTCTTCTTTGACATGAATTTACTTACTTGCACAGTAGAAATGATACAATTTGAAAGATATTGCACCACTTGTCTTTTACTAATTTTAATTGATTGTGTAAAGTTTTAAGTGGAATTTTGATAGTATACTGTGAGTTAACACTATATCTAGAACCCATGAATCAATTACTAGACACTTCGAGTTATACACAATTGTGTAATATCAAAGCCATTTTAATATTATAGAATTACTAGACACTTCGAATTATATACAGTTGTATAATATCAAAGCCATTTTTATAGTGAAGTAGGAGGAATTGTATCTGCTTTGTCCTTAAATCTTTTTTGACATTGTAGTCATCCTGACTCTTTCTCCAAGCAAGTCGTTCCTGATCCTGTCTCTTCTAGTCATATTCAACAGAACGTCGACTGTAGAATCCGTTGACTTTTTCTACTATGTCTATATTATGTTAAACTAGGCGTGATATGCTCGTTACATAAAAACGGCAATCAGCTCCAATGTGACAATTACAGAGATAACCGAGCTTACAAAAAGCTAACAACAGCCTATCAAATACTAGCAAATATTCTCTGCGAAAGACTACATAACGAAAGTTGGCATACTTAGAAAATACCAGGCCGTATTTACTCTAGAAAAATCAAAAATTGACCATTCAATAAGACAGATCCTTCACAAAACATTAGAATTTAATCTTATCACCTATTCGTCGACTTGAAGGCCTCATGCGACAGTGTCAAAAGATAAGTACTATAAGAATCAATGCCTGAGTTTGGTATAGCAATAAATCGTATCTAATTAACGAGAATGACAATGTCTAACTGAAAAACCAGCGTTTACATCTGATGCAGGTAAATAATGTTCGATCCTTTGAGATAAAGGATGGACTGAGACAAGAGAATGCCCTGGATTGCCTCCAATTTACCAGTGTCTTGGATAAGGCAGTCCAAGATACACTAATTAGAGACAGCGGTACTATTTTCAATAGATCAATTCACATTTTAGTACACGCTGATAACATTGACATAATAGGGCGTAGCAAGCGAGATGTTAAGCAATATTTCCTAGAATTGGAAACGGCGGCGAGACAAGGCGATTTAGTGATCAACAAAGACAAAATCAAGCAACATGTTGGTAACTAAGGATCCTATAGAAAATGAGGAACAAAAAACAGTTTTTGGAAGTCATATCTTTGAACGTGTTGCAATTATATCAACTCTTGAATGAACCAGATGCCGTCACGTTTATTAAAACTTAGTGACAGATGGGCTGGATACTACGAATGACTGACAATATAATTGCTTAACAGCTAACGACAGGAACACCTATAGGAAGAAGAAGCAGAGGTCGACCGCGAATTAGGTGGTTAGATGGAATTGAGACTGAATTAGGAATACTAGAGATCAGAAGACCGCAACAAGTTGCCAGAAACCAAACAGATTGGCGACGAATCTTAGAGTAGGCCAGGATCTACAGAGGATTGTCGAGCCAAAGATAATTGATGATGTTGAACTATATTCCTTTCTCAATCCTATCTGTTCTACTGGATGTTATCCGTGAAATTTCTTGTTATACATTATTATATTTGTAGTGACCTTGTTAAAACATATATATTTTTAATAGAAGGAGGATGATATATGTCTATAACGAACTAATTCTATTGCATTTACGTTGGTATTTATTATTGTTATTAATAAGTTTATTACACAAAAACTATTCTAATTCTAAAATTTTTAATAATCTCTTGTATCTTAGACGAGAGTTGTGCACATATCTCACTTCAGGATCGGCATTTAAATTAAAATAGTACGTTCTGTTAAAATAATTTATTATTTTAGAAACAATAAAAATAAATCTTATTGTTCATAAACATCTTTTGAAAAACCTCTTCCCATAAACCCCCCTCTTTTATCATAAGATTTACATTCTTCCCTTGCTTTATTTAGTCTTGGAACAACACGTATCCGGTTGAAGCCCATAAATTATACAAAACAAAATTAATTAAATTACGTAGTGTATAAAATAAGTAATTTGTTTTTCTCCTCTTGGTTTTTTCCAGATTTCTTAAGCAGCCTTTTAGAAAATAAACTGTCAGGTAAATCATCAATTTATTGTTAATTAAATAATTTTCTCGTATTATTTTTCAATTAGCCCACAAGTAAATGGTGTAAGGATAATAGTGGAAGGTGCACAACAAGTACATTAGTTGCAATACTACCACTGCAGAACAGACGAATCCTGTAGAACCAAGATCCTATATACACTGTGTGTCAGTCAAATGGAATAAATTAGCTAATAAATAAATGAGAGGGTATTTTGAAAACTGTCAAACACGTCGATAGTATTTATAGTTGTGTATTTTTTTCAATAAAAACTTTTTATACGGGGTGTATCAGATAGCGGTGGCCAATACTAACTTGCTTATTTTAAATAGAACACCCTATATATTATTTAATTTTTAGATTCCTCAGATCATTTTAGACATTTTTTAAATACAATGTCCTAAACATATCTTTGACTGTTTTGGAAATATTAAAAATTATTTATTTCTCGAAAGTCGCTACCACTGTCGTAATACTTCTTGCCCATTTAGGTTTTGGTAATAATAAAGAAAGCAAAAATTATTTAAGCATTTCTTTTTATGAATATGTCAAAAAGAAACAATAAATTATTTACTTTGGTTTAAAACGCCAATGTTTTATTGTTCCATGACAGAAGTAGTTGTCAGTTGTCACGATATGAACGTAAATGGAAGTAGCTCGTTTATTTCACGAAGCACTTCCTGATTTGCCGCACATATTTCAAGAGACAATTAGTAAAATAGAGAAGCAATTTCACGAGCTGGGCCATGTTAGGAAGGTAAAAAAAGAAGCTACCAATGCAATAAGTGAGGATACCAAATTGACTGTTTATGGCTTGAGTTTGAAGAACACCCACAGGAATTATTGAAGATCGCAGGTCACTTTTTTATTATTAATCCTAATTATCTGGCATTGCTCCAAAATAATGTACTGCCAACGTTGGCCAACTTGTATCCCGATCCAGGAAACCCTCAAGTTCCAGCGAATATGATATGATTTCAACAAGATGGAAAGATGGAGCACCACCCGACTACCAAATTCATATCCGGCAGTACCTCAACCAAATATTTACAAATCGGTGAATAGGGAGGCGAGGATCGATGAAATGGCCACCACGTTCCCCTGATTTGACACCATTAGACTTTTGGTTATAAAGATATGTGAAAAGTATTGTATATAAAGTATTGTATGTGAAAAGTGTTGTATATACCAAGCAAGAGAACAAGCGGGATTCAGAAAGGGTTTTAGTACTAGCGACCATCTGCTAACAGTAAAAATACTGATTGAAAAGTCGAACGAGTATCAAATCCCATTATACATGACACTCATAGACTTCCAAAAGGCGTTTGACAGCATAGAACATTGGGCCACAAAAACTCACTACAGAACGGCAGAATTGATTACAGGTACACGGACCTAATAACAAACATATACAAAAATGCGAGTACCACAATAAAATTGACGAACGAACACGCTACAGAACCAATAAAATTCGAAAGAAGAATCAGGCAGGGAGACACAATATCACCAAAATTGTTCAATCAGGCTATGGAAAACATATTTAAAAAATTAGAATGGGATACATACGAAATAAGAATAAATGGAGAGCTCTTGAACCACTTAAGATATGCAGACGATATAGTCCTGATAAGAAATAAGAAGGAAGAGTTACAGAAGATGGTTGAGGAACTAGATAGAAAAGCGACAGAGGTAGGTCTAGAGATGAACTATAGTAAAACCAAGACTATGACAAACCAAGAAGACCAATTAGAAATAGTAGTCAAACAGAATAAATTAGAGCAAGTGGCAGAATACATATACCTAGGACAGATAATAAAGCTGAACAGGGACAATCACACAGAAGAAATAAAAAGAAGAACTAGACTAGCATGGGTCTCATTTTGTAAACTATCATATATTCTAAAAAAATAAAAAGTTCCCTCAATATATGCGAACGAAAGTATTCAATCAGTGCATTTTACCAGTTATCACATATGGCTCACAAACATGGACTTTCACAAAGGAGAACATCGACAAGATATCCAAAACACAAAGAGCAATGGAAAGACAGATGCTGGGTATCGGTCTTAAAGACAGGAAAAGAAACTCATGAATCAGAGAAAAAATAAAGGTGAACGATGTATCGAGACAGGTTGCAAAACTTAAATGGAACTTCGCCGGTCACACTCTCCGGCAAAAAGATGAAAGATAGAATAAGCGAATTCTACACTGGAGACCATGGGAAAAGAAAAGAAAAAGAGAAAGACCACAGATGAGATGGACTGACGACCTTAAGAGAACGGCAGGAAAGGACTGGATGCAGATCGCCCAAAATAGAGACCAACGGAGATTAACAGGGGAGGCCTATGCCCAAGAGTGGGCGTTTAAGGCTGATTAGATAGATAGAGATTGTATATAAAACTAAATTCACTGACCTAGCTGACTTACGAAGACGAATAACACTTGCCATTAGATCGATCACATCTGAGATTTTGAGTAAGGTTAGAAGAAATTTGTACCAGTACTTAAAGCTTATTATAGAAGGGAAGATACAAGGAAAATGGGGCATCGAGAGAAAGAAATACTCATGGCTTAAAAAGATAAGGCATTGGCAAACCTCGATACCCATGCACTCTTTAGAGCCATACAAGATCGAGAGGTGTATGCTAGAATTGTCGCCAACATCCACTAATTGGATAGGGCACCATAAAAAGAAGACATTTCTATTCTAGGATGTTGCCAAGACGTTCGTGGGGAGCATTTTGAACATCTCCTATATTGACATTATTGTTTAGATTAGTATTATTTAGAAGTAGCATTTAACCTTCATAGATTTAGTTCTTCATAGATAGAACCAAGGCATTGACAAACCGTACATAAAGACTTTGGTAAATATATACAGACAAGGAAAAGCTAAGGTAAAAAATAAATAAAAACAGTCCAGAATTTTCCACTACCAGAGGCGTCCGACAAGGAGACGTAGTATCACCAAAGATCTTAACGCAACTCTAGAAAGATATTGAGCAAAATAAACTGACAGAACAAAGGCATTGGAGAATATCTCAGCCATCTAAAATTTTCAGGTAACATCGTTCTGATTGCTAATAATCCTGCAGAACACCAAGAACTTATATGCGACCTTAATGCAGCTAGCAGTGAAGTTAGCCGAAAAATAAACTTGACAAAATCCAAAAACCATGTACAACGAGGTAGTGGATATCCAAGATGTAATAATAAACAACAGTGCAATTAAGACAGTAGACGAGTATGTATACCTGGGACAATTATTACATAAATATTGTTTCTTACTTTGAGAAATTAATAGAAGAATGAAATTGCTTGGACATATCATGGTAAAAATGCAATTATATTCAAATCTAAGATACCTAAAAAAAAGCATTTGATCAGTGTATACTGTCAATCATGACGTACGGCTGCCAAACTTGGACACTAAAGAAAGAGATAATATCGGAAATCTAAAACACTCAAAGGTCAATGGAACAATGCATGCTCGGTATAACAAAGAGAAATCTAAAAATAATAGAATGGATAAGACAGAAAACCAAGGACATTGATGTACTCCACAGAATGACAAGGAAACAAGACGGTACAACATGGCACAGAAAAAAAGCGAATATTAGACAATCGTGGGCAGAAATAACAAATAAGCTTCATCAGCACTTGAAATAAGCTTCCCTGATTTCAAGTTGACCGTATATATTTTGATATGCTTTTGCTTTAGCGTTTTCTACTGCTTTAGCTTTAGACGTGCACTGTATATTGACTAAATAAGTAAAGAAAGAACAATATTGATATCCCTAAAATTGAAACCCGTAAAAATTAAGTTAACTAGACATTCCTTTCCACCACTGACTGTATGGAATAAATTTATTTGTAATTACGTATTTTTGACACATATCTTAGTATCCAAGTTATTTTCCATTGTTTATTTGGTGCGCAGTCAAAAACAAAAGGAAAGACATAGAAAACCGCTTCCTTAATTCAGATTAAAAACAATATAGATTTAAAAAAGATTTATTTGCTACGTAAACTGAATAAACTTTAGAGTCATGTTTTTTAACAACCGACCCCTCTAAAAATTTAAGGCACACGTCGTTTGAAACCCTTATTCTCTTATTCTTAACACGTTTCGCTTTGGGCCCTTTCGGCTCTTTTTGTTCTCTCGCTTCTCGTCACTTTTTGATTGTTGGAGATACCTTTATGATGATAATGCGGAAGTTTACGTAAACAGTTTTTTAATGACGTCGAAATATTTTCCCTAGTTGATCGAGCTTTTTATTGGGTTTATCCGTGCTTGTTTTAATACAGAGCAATTGAAAATTATTAAAATTTATCTCGTGGTTCGTTAAGGAAGAAAATATTGAGTGTTAAGATTTCTATATAGTGAAAAGACTGTCATCCAAATTATCAGCTTTTGTTTTATATGCCTCTTATGAAATACTCGATAGATACTCCATACTGTTGCTCCAAATTGCACATTATAAATGTAATATTATGATGTATTCCAAAGTGGAAATTGAAACGTCAATTAACTTAGCTTTAAAAATATATATTTAATGAACAGTTAAACATCTGTAGTGATGGTAAACTAGAGATCATCCAATGTGCCATTCAATCTCTAGTTTACCTTTGGTAACGGCTAATTCATTGGTGGTGTGCATTAGTCGACAACATGATGATAATTTTCATCTTTTCTAAACAATATGTATTAGTAAATAATCATGTGAAATTAGTTTATTTTCAGCATGTATCAAAGACTATAAAGTCATTCCTGAAAGAATAAACGACTTAATTTTATTTGGAATATTAAAAATAGAAAGTTCTCGGTCCAAATAAAAATGTCGCTAATCTTATGTATCAAAAGTTATCCATGCAAATTGTATGGTTCTTTATTTTTATTCTGGCTTACTTTTTATACACAGGGTGATCAACTTTTGTGACAAAGTTCATTATAGCTGTTATTATATGAGATATTTGTGACAAACAACTTCCAAAGTGGAAATTGAAACGTCAATGAACTTATTTTAAACTTCAATTGTGGCTTATTTCCATTAAAATAGTAATTGTTTATATTTTTTCCACTAATATTAGGTTATGGTTATATAAAATAACCATTTTAACTGCATTTGTCATGCAGTCTAATAAAATTGACTAAAGCAATAATTGTAACTTTAATAATTCAGTTATTAAAGAATATTAATTACTTTGTTTGCGCACGCAACAAGGTATGAGTTAAAAACGCTTATATTTCAGAAACTACTGAAGATATTAAATATAAAATATATATGAAGATATAAAAAGGATTTCTAAAAATTTTTTTTTTTATTTTACGAAATACAGCCAATCATTTTTGCGAAATTTTTCCAAAATGGAGGTACTTTAGGATTGTAAACTTTTTTTAAATAAGCAATGTAAACTATCTATCCCCAAATTTTCATCATTCATTTTTTTTTATTTTGACAAAATTTTGTGTTCATTGACAGGTCTATAAAAAACCTAATTTATTCGAAAAAGCTTTTATTGATTTGTTTTTATTAATCTAACAAAAATTGTAATATTAGTTTAAATTCCTTGATTTAAATGCATTAATTTGAAGTCGTTTACCAGTTCCTTTATATTATTTAATTAATATTATTCGTTATTAATATATAACTTCCAGGTATTTTCTGAATACATTGTGGAATGGTTGCGAGAGAAAGTTTCTTATGGAATTTGCTGCTGAGTTATATATACTTGGTTTCAAAATTTTGTTCTGCAATGTTTGCAACTGGTTTGTATCAGTTCATTAAGTATAGCACAAACTTTCATGCAGAGGTAACCAGTAGACCAATTAGTGCCTTGTATACTATCAACGCATACTGCACTTCTCAGTCAGATTTCAGATTAATTAATACATAAAGTTTAATTAATATTGCTTCTAGTTCATTATATATCACCATAGTCGTTTTGTTTTGTATGCAAATGTATAAAAGGGAAAGGATATAATATTAAAAATACCTTCTCCGCCCTTCGTATTTTGATTCTGACATGAGGTACTGACATCAGGTATGCCGCGCCAGATTCTTATGTATTTTAGGAGGACATATCTCCTCCTTTATATTGTAGATAACATTTAGTAGATTATATCTGATATTTCGTAGAATATAGCTCGAATATGAAACGTTTCGCTGCTCAACGGGACCTAACAATTGTGTTCGGATATGAGCTCTTCGTAGAACCTCATCATTTGTTTCATGATTTACCAATTGAATTCTAAGCAGCCTTCTCAGACACCACATTCCGAAAGCCTGCACATGATTTGGTAATGCCACTTTAATTGACTTGGTCTCTCTTCCTTACATCATGACGGACTGTACTTAGTATTTTAAGACCCGGATTCTAACGGTTAATAAAACTTTACGGTGAACAAGATATTTATCAAATTCAACGAAGACGTTTTTGACCATTTCTACCCATCTTAATTTCCATGTTACAATCCCACTTGCTATTTAATATAGCTCCAAGGTATTTAAATCTTTCAACCCGTTCAATAGTTCCATTATTTATATTCAACTGAGTTTCCATGTGTTGTCTGCTGATTTTGCTGTTGATATTGATGTTAAACCCATACTGCTCTCTCACCTCGTTGACGATTTTTACTTAATCTTGGAGCTCCTCTATATTGTCTGCTATTACGACCGTACCGTCAGCATAGCTTAGGTTATTAACAGCAATACAATGTATTTTAATATACTTGTTTCTTTCTGTTATGTAAGCTAAAATATATTTTCTACATAAATGTTGAACAATAGTGGCCAGAGAATACAACCCTGTTTTACTCCCTTCCTCCTATCCATCTTTTCTGTGTATAGGCCGTTGGCGATCTTTAGCTCCGCTATTTGATTCGAATATAGTTATTTAATTATTTTCATGTCTTTCTCATCAAGACCAATTTCGTTGACTATATAATGTACCACTGGTCAGAATATGCTAGTGTTACCCTTTGATTTTCTGTATTTTCTTTGTTTATATAAGTGATAATTTCGCTGATATTCAGACCGCGTCCAGATTTAAAATGTGCAGTCGGATCCAAAGCCTTGTGATCATAGAGTTTCCGTCATTGGTGTCAAATAATCCAGTTTCGATTTCCACTATAAACAGTAAACCAAAAACTACTGATAATGAAGGCTCTCGCGTGGTAATAACAAACGGTGTAATTTGCCTAATTCTCTAACAGCTTTTCTACACTTAACTTTTTTGCTAGTAGTTTCTGCTGGTGCTACCAAATCTTCATGATATTTGGCATCATCATGCCAATTTTGGTAATAACAAACAGCCCCATTTGCCTATTACAGCTCCTCTACACTTATCAAAAACAGAAACTACTATTAAAAACATGTGTAATCTCTTTTGCTTGAATAGCTTGGATTTAATTAGTCATACATACAATCAAGTAAACCTTTGTTCTATCTGTAGCATCTATGTAGGAACAAGAATCCTTGACCGTTATCTCCGGCTTAACCTAAAAATGTTCGATTTTGTTTAGGTCAAGCTGCGTGTTCTCTATTATATAACCTAAAAATCGAACTCTGCGATTAAAAACCTCTCTCATCTGTACATCGTTATACCGGGGGATGTAAAACTAGGATAATATAGACTGTGAGAAATCCTGAATAACTTAATGGTTAAATTAAATACAGTAACATCATATATAACGGGTCTAAAACTGTAGAAGGTTCAGGTGTAGAAATTTACAACAATGAAGAAAATTATCAGTATTTCAGTAAAAAGTTCTATTCTATACATATGTATTCCAGGCAAAGATTTATGCAATCTTGTATTGTGCAAGTGAAGTGAACTTAAGGGCCTTTGAACTAACAGATCAATATTTGCACAAGTGGTTGTGGGGCCTCTAAAAAGCCTTAAAGTATACTCTAAGCTAGTGTAGAAATATCAAGAAAAACTCGATAGTACTGAATAAAGTGCTAGAAGTGGATCAACTGCAAAACATTTCGGTCTAGAGCCGGCCTTAATAGTGCCAAAAGCACAGTCAACACCCTTAAGAAATCTTGGATTTGAACTCAATAAAACTCAAATTGTGAAAGTAAATCAGCTCAGAAAATATAATGTAACGAGATTTTTTTAAGCATCCAGAAATTCGATCTAAGTAACCCAATGTAGTTTAAAATTTTTAAATCATTTTAATAATATTAATCATTGCTTATTGCTCAATGCGATTGTTTGTTTATGATATTCAAAATATTGGTGTAACTAAAATACGCTTACAGAGACGCTGACTTGGTGAAATTTGCAAAATCAAAAGCTTATTTAATATTGTGTACAAATTATATTAGTAAAACATGACTGCATAAAAAAACGTGAGTTAAATACCTGGAATATAATGGGAGTAGGTCATTAAGAATTAAGTTAAGTCAAAACTAGCATTGTCATCTATTAACTGGGTACTCTCTTTATTATTGTACTCAGAGAACCTATAAAGTAATTATGAGTATAAAATTCGAGTATGTTCGTATGAGTTCGAGTTAATCAACCCCATGCAGGGGGTAAACTATCCTAGAGTTCCACTATATGGAACTCCTGATGGAAGAAATCTAATAAACATTATATGATTATCCAACATTATTACAATAACAGACTGCTTTAGTAAACATGCGCAAGTCAAGGGATACGAACATATAACGAAACTGTGTTATGGAGACTTAAGCTGCAAACTTTGTAGCAGAGAACCTGAAACAGTGGACTATATTAAATAATTTGTGAAAGTGTAAGACAATAACGTAAATTGCTTTTGGGGAATATTTACCTACGAAGCAAACTGAAACCAAAACATTGGAGAACACCCCAAAAAAACATTTGATGTTAAAAGATGAGAAAAATTCAGGGCAAAGATAAACGGAACCATGAGTTGGAACATAAAAGGAAATTTGGTAAAATATAGATATACACATACTGCAATAGAAATAGTGTAAAAACCTAGGAAAATAATTTAAGAATAAAGTGACCGGGTCGTGGTCAAAGAAGTTTAATAAAAAAATAAAAAGAAGAGAAACAATATTCAAGGTGACAAGGTAGTAGGTTTGCTACAGATATAAAGTAATATGGGCAAATATTGAGAAAACAAAGTAAAAAAAACAGATTAGATAAAGAAATTTAAAGAAATAAATAAAGATATTTAAAGCAGTTGGACCAGTTCACATCACTGAAGAGTTATTGGAAGGCGATAGAAGAGACTTGAAGAAGTAAGTTAACAAGTTTGTTTAATAGAGTTATCGAAGTAAGTCAAATACGAAGATCTGCGAAGGAGGGCGAGTATTGCTGATGTTGTGGAACGCATAATGGAACTGAAATGGAACTGGACAGGCCCTGTAGCAAGAATGCATGACTCACGATGAACGGGCAAAGTTACAGATTGGAGACCAAGAGCAGACAAAGGTAGTAGAGGAATACCACCTACACGTTGGCAGGCGTATCACCAAAAATTGGCAACAAAGAGCACAAAATCGTGAAGAATAAAGGAGTTTAAGGGGACGTGCATAATATTCAGCATTGGACGTGATAAATGATGGCTGGATGATGATGATGATAATGATGAAGTCAAATACAACATCAATGGAGAAGCTCTATCTTAGTAACTGTACAAAATATAGATGATCAACAATGAACAAACTAAAGGACCTGAAATCTAGTTAGTATAATGGTAAAAATATGTGTGGAAACCGAAAATTAGTTTCGATTTACATGAGACAGATAAGCAACAGATGAAAGTTTCATTAAAACGCAGTTGATAAGAAGTTAATATAAAGAATCAAACACTATAATGGTATTCATTGATCTTGACAAGATTAATGTGAGATATATCAATTACGAAATAACAATTGGTGTTAGGACGAATACGGGAGACTGAAAAATTTCATGTCAAAGCAGGATTGTGTCGGAGATCAGCTTATCCTTAATGGTGTTGGATCAGCTAACAGATTTTTTTTAATGACATTCCTTGGTGTTTAATATAAGCTGATAAGTAGCTTATTGAGTACTATTAGTCGTAAACACTTAGGAAAATATGTAGGAAATTAAAACAATGAGTTAAACAGTGGAGACAATCGCTTAAACAAAAAGGTTAAATGCTCTAGGAGTGTATAGAATGCTCATATAAATATGGTGTTAATACTACACATAAGATGCAGATCCATGTAGTAGTAGAATTAAGGTAAGGCAGAAATACTGACCTAAAAGACGCCAGCGGTGTATGACAAGGTTTCAATGAAAATAAAAAGGAAGATACGGTGTATGGCTCAAAACAGTGGCCAGCTAAAAAGAAAGAAGATGCAATGAATGCCGATAATTAGAGTGTATATATGGATGAGTCAACTGACGAAAAGGCTAAATTACAAATTATCATTTTAGAGAAATTCTAGGCTAAACATCAATTGGTGCCAAGATTAAGAGGGCATAGTATAATATGGCTAGGAAAGTCGAAATTATGATCTCTTATTATAAAGACTCGCTAAATTACAAGTTCCTGAAAGAAATAGGATATTAAGATCAAAAAAGATCCGATAAAAGATGCTTAAGCAAGACGTTTCCATAAAGGGATTAATATCGGCATGAACTAATACAGTAATTAGTGCAGAAATAAGGAGGCCAACCTCCCGTAGCGATAAATTCAAAGCAAATGTTTCCAAATTATACAAATTTAAAAAAATATATATTTTTAATATTTAAAATTGTAATTTTTATTTAAACATGTATTTGTCAGTAAATTAATTTATACCCTGCGTACTACAAAAATTCTCCTGGAAATTAGTATCACATGTATTATATGAACCCTTTCCTTATTAAAATAGACTTCTGCTTAACTAAAAGCAACATAATTTTATCACTTTTCTGTTTTTAAAAATACAAAGCGATCTCAATGTTCTTTTCTTAACGACGCTCCAATGCATATGTCGATATATTTTCAAGTGTCGGAAAACATTGAACACTTTTTATCCATTTTATCAATTTTCGCTTCGTATTTCCATTTCTACTAACGTTATTCTTAAAACAAAAACTTTCAAGTGGAAACATCCCATTCATGCTTTCAATCCTTGCTGATGCTTTTTCACGTAACACAACTCATACAACCCCGAGCGACGAACCTGGTGAGCTCTCTTCTGCATTTGCCAGGCTTTTACAAGGCCCTTTATTATTGAAGAGTTTTGTTAGTTGAAGTATGGAAAATTTCCGACAGGTGGTTCTTGTCTTAGTCGAATTCATGCTTTATTTTGTTTAGAGTGGCTGTTATTTTACAGGGAGAGCTGTTTTTTAAATAAAAATGTTTTAAAAAATAAATAATTGAATGCCGGACATGAAAAAATGTATGGGTCTTATACCGTGGTTGTAATAAAACTACAAAAGAAAATATTACATGTGGAAGTAGAAGAAAGTTTTGTTAACTAAAAAGTGCTGTTGAATTGAATCAACGAAAAACAAGCATCTTTGTGCCATAGTACTCATAGAAAACATCTGCTTTTATGTTTTTGAGCTCATTTCACAACACACTGGAGATCAATTAATTAATCTTTTTTTGTAGAACCAAGAACTAAATTATATTTCACACATTTAGTTTTATGCGATCTATAATCATATTCTTACAGACCAAGTACTTGTACTTACTAATTATGTGTAAATTTGATTTCAAAAGCAATTAAAAAATCTAATGTTTTCATGGTATTATCTGTGCATATGACATTTTATATCGACATGGAGTAATATATAATTGAATGCATGTTATGTCATGCAGAAATATCACTGATATTAAAATTGTATTAATGCCATGTTATCCCACAGATGTTTCCAACTTATCATGGGCGACAAGACTAGTAGGGGAGAGTCGGATAAAATCGGGTGGTGAGACATACCCGGAAATTATCTATTTCCTATTACTCGTACTGCCCTCTGTCTACGCTTTACCCAAATTCAAACCTCGAACTAATTCAAGGACGCCTACAGTAGTTTGTGTGAAACAGTGTGAAGACGTAGACCAGTTGTCAACCGGTTTCTGTTTTTGCATTGTATCAACTTGATTTTTAAGGTAAGTTTCATTAAATTTTTTGGTTAATCGCATACTGCAATTATTGTCCATACATATTTCATATAGTGGGCTGTAACGACTTTAATTTTGGATACGATTTTTAAATCAGTGTCATAACCTTAAATTTTAGCAGTACATTTTGCTACCAGATTTGCTCTCTTGCAAAACCCGGAACTTTAGAATCGGATACCCGATATAAAAACGTTGATGTGATCTAGCAAAAATCGCCGTGGGCCACTTGGACAAAATATGGAAGCACTCTCAAATTTCACGAACCTTAAAAATAAGGTTAATCAACGGCTTTACATTCCAAATACTGACATACGGATGTAAATCTTTGACGCTACGACAAACGGAAAAAAGAAAGATAGACGCCACTGAAATGTTCTGTTGAAGAAGAATGGTACGAATTTCGTGGACCGACCACAGGACAAATATTTCAATTTTAAATTAGCTAAAGGTCAGCAAACGGATATCCAGCAAATTTCATCTCCAACAATTACAATACTTTGGACATTTTATGAGAGCAGATACAGAAAACATGAAAAGATTCATTATTCAAGGAAACGTAGAAGGCCGAAGATGTCGAGGAAGTTCCCCAACAAGATGTATCGATCAAATTATAGGAATATGCAAAAAATATGCATGAGTTAAAAGAAATGACCACAGAGATCTTTGGAGATGGGAAGAGAGCATGAATTCAGCTATCGCGGGAGTGCTTGAACATAAGGATGGGTTATATGATGCATCAAAAGCTTTTTACATTCCATAATCGATATAAGATCGTATGAAAAAATCAAGAAGTGGATGCTTTGTAGACAACGGCAGTAAAAAAGGTATCATGTAGTTAACTCTTAAAAAATATATTTTGAATTTGTATGTTTTAGACTTAAGCAGATATAAACGCGTTTTTAATACAGATTCAAGAAGAAGAACTTGTTGCTCACATTTTGACTATGAAAAGTAGACCGTTTGGGTTTACTTCTCTCCCCTTCAGGATGATCTTAATTGTTATATTGAGGTTATCGTATGTGCAGAACGCAACAATATTTTTGTTAACTGGTTTAAGAAATTTATACAATTTGCTCATATTACAGCAGATAATTCTGTTATCCTTTAACTGGATAGCCATGCAGCATATACTTATAGCAAAGAACTAATAAATATGGTATGAGAAAATAACGTTGTTTAATATGTTTGCCGCAATACTGCACTCTTATGTTGCTTATACTTATGTTGCTAAATGGATGCGTCAAAATTCGGGACAGCGAGTCACAACTTATGAGATGGAGAAGCTTTTTGTAGATGCTTTCATGAAAGCAGCAAACAACGAGTATTTTAAGATAGGACGTTCGCCCCATCTCAAATCACAGAGGGGCAAATTAATTGTCAAGAAGCTCCAGGATCTATATCAAATGAATCCGAAGATATATTCCAAGTAAAACATCAAAATCGTCCTAGAACTCTTACAGATGTAAACTTTAATAAATCTTCCACTGAAAATATTTTAAATTAACTAAAAGAGAAACTCAAGAACAGAATTCTAAAGAGAAAGAGTGTAAAGAAGGTAAATATAAAAGATAACGAAAATCTTAAGCAGTTTATTTTAAAAGCAAAAGCAGTTTCTAAAGGAGTTAAAGAAGATTCAAATAGTTCAGAAGAGGATTATTTTAATGAGGCTTATATCTATTGCAACGATTTATTTTCAAAATTTAAATCGAAAGAAGATTGGATAAAGCGTTCAAATTCTAAAAAGTGGTCCCATCAGGTTTACAGTGGCTGCAACAAAAAATATCGATTCACTTATTTATACAAGACGAATGGGAGTCGAGTAAAACAAATCTCTATACGGAGGGATATAAGCCTTAGTTAAAGCCTACGTAATCACTCTACTATCTTTCAAGCGGTAATTTATCCTATAGGGATGTGACTGCATGAACTAATAAAGAGGAACTGTAGGGACAAATCTATAAAAATTATATCTGATAGCCGGGCGCCATTAAAGGCACTGATATCAAAACGGGTTGACTTTAACTTAGTTTAGAACTGTCTTCAGAATCTCATTCGGATTGGAAAAAGTAACAAAGCAAGTCCACACGGATGCCTGGATATACTGGTTTTAAAGGGAACAGAAAACCGGACCTACTTGCCAGTGGAGGCAAGAAGGGCAACAGAAAGATTCATATGCCCAGAACCTTTCGTTTGCATAGCAAGCAGCATAACCAAGAGAACAATATTGGACTGGATGGAACGGATGAAACGTAACAACTGGTACGAACAATAGGACTCAAGCATTTATAACCTGAACTGCGAATTATTGTAGGTCTCCTAACAGAACACTGCCTCCTAAACGGGCACCTGAAAAAATCGCACTGACAAAAAATGCGAAATGAAGATTATGTCAGGCTAATGACGGGACAGCGGAATACGTTTTGTGCAACTGTCCAGGATTGGATAGTTGCACACTCCATACCTTTGAGCCTTATCAACTCGAGACCTACGACTTCGCAGAAGTGTCACCTAAGGCCATAACAGACTTTGTTAAAAAGGCTAGGTTGAAGGGACAACTATAACCTAGGGATGAGTCACAATAGACCTCTTATGTCGATTGGGGGTGATCAAGCGCCTATTTATATTAAACCCAACCTATCCTAACAATAAATTCTGTAAATATCTACTCAACACAACTCTTAGCTATAAATAAAATCTTAGGAAGACAATTCAAGACATTGCAAACAAGCCATGCCCACTTATTGGCTAATTTCACTGAACCACATAGCTTCTTGTAATGTCACGTGCCTCCTTGCCATGTTTAAATCAACAACACTCATGAACTCAGATCAAAATGAGCTCACTGAGAACATTTTATTATTCAAAGAATTAAAGCAATGAGACGAACTGGCACCGACACCATATAACTTTACACACCAACATGTGACAAGACAACTGAGTATAAAAAGAGGTAATCTTCTAGCAAATAAAACAATAGAGATTGCTGAATATACCGATGACCTTAGCATTTTGTGCCGCAGAACAGAAGAAGTGGCAGAAATATATTCATAATTTAAAACAAGAGGAAAAGAACTAGAAATAAATATTCAGAAGACAAAAAAGCTAACACAGAAAAGAGCTAGGGGAAACAGACGCACAGTTGAATTAGAGGACGATATTAAAACTGTAGAAAGTTTCACATATCTGGGAGTTTCATTAAACACGGATGGAATAGAAAAACCAGAAATTCAAAGAAGAATAGTAGAGGTAAACAAAGCTTAAATTGGTCCATGTATTCCGCTCCAAAAACACCCAGTGGACCTATTAACGAAAACGGATTATGGAGATCAAGGTACATACCATGAACTCTACCAACTATGTAAAAAGGCACCGAGCTCAGAATTCTCGTTAAACTTCAGAGACTTCGATGAGCTGGTCATGTAGTGAGAATGGAGACCAAAAGATTACCAAAAAGAGCCCTAGATAGTCAAATGCAGGGCGCAAGATCAGAAGGAAGGCCACGGAAAAGGTGGGAGGATGAAGTGGCAGCAGATGCGCAAGATTTGCTAGACGTGAGAACCTGGAGAAGATCGGCGTGGAACCGGCAAGGTTGGAGGCATAGTTTGGAGGAGTTCAAGGCTCGATTTAGGCTGTAGCGCCATTGGAGAGGGAGGGAGTATTTACGTTTCATATACAGAATAAGATTCCAAAGATGAGAAGTGCCTTACATAATTGAGAATAAACACATTGGGCAAGATAGAACAAAGAATATAAATAAAAAAGAAATATGCTGAAATAACACAATTAAGACAATTGATTGGTAAAATCCACAAGGAAAACAATTCCTGTAGCTGGCTGTATACCACGTATCACAAAAAAAAGAGGTTAGTCTTTGTAAGTGTGTATATTTATTTAAAAACCCTTAAAAGGGCTACATCAAAAAAACAAACGTTTTCGGACTAAACAGTCCATCATCAGGTTTAAAATCTGCCTAAAATAAGTACAAACCATTTAGTTAAAACAAACGTGATTATGAAATTTTGACTATGGTTAAAAAAGCAAAATGGCTATACTTACTAGGTTAAAATGCCTGAGCCACCAAAAATACATGGGTAAAAACCCTTTAAATTACTTATAGTTATCAAAGATTATACATCTTGTTGTTAAAAAACTGTGATGTTCATTATTAAATTAAATATGACTTCAGGTAACATACATTGCAAAAAGTTTTGAGTTCCAGAGCCGGGGAGAAAACCTCTACGCACGGAGAACAGCTGGAAACTGATTTACAATATACCTATGAAAGGTGTCAAAAACAAAAATGTCAATGTAACATAGAACTATATTAGTTATACCTAGTATTACTACAGCCAAAAGATTCAAAAATTATTTTTAATGGTTTTAAAAAAATAATAACAGCAATATAGGTGTTGGGATTTAAAATTTGGGTTATAATCGATGTGAAATCACCAATGGTGTTAAAGTCATGTTTGAGAGGATGACCTGTGTATTAGGCAACCTATGTTGCTTTTTGTCGTATGGAATATGATCTAAAAGTGTATTTTATGTTGGATTAGCTTATATATATGAAAATTATCCTTTTATGTTTATCACATCTAGGACAGGTAAAAATTTTTAATAGTAAATATTTGAAGCTAATATAAGACCTTGTATTTAAATGACTATTTAAGACTGTTAGTATGGTGAGAAATTAATGAAAACAAGTTAGGTAAATTGAAAATCTACAGGCTAAAGAAATCAGAGTTATAACCTATGTGATTAATTTAAAATTGAAGAGGCTGAGCTCCTCAGAGACTTGATGAGAAATAGTAGAGAAAATGACTGAAGAATGAGGGGGTGGTTAAAAGAGAAAAGGAGTTAATCAACAATTAGAGATAATAGGGGTCCTTTATGCTTGAAGCATCTAGCACCCTGAACAAAATGTATTTTAGTAGTAATAAATTCGATTTGTAAAAATCTAAAATTTGAAATATGAATGTGCTACTTAGTTGTTGATCAAAAGAAGGTGAGCAATGTTGGATAAGGATTTTTTATTAGGGGAAAATATATGAATTTTGAAAAACAGTTAGATGATGTTTGAATGATTACTGACTTTAAAACTATTGAGTGCATGTTAGATATATAAATTGACCAAGAAATAATGAAAGAAAAGAAAGGACAGGAATGTGATGTAGATGTGAAGAGTGAAGAAAATGATAAAATATGGTATGATAGATGTGGGTGGTTATAAAGTTAACACTACGGTTGATAAATGAGTTGACCAAGAAATAATGAAAGAGAAAAGAATGGATAGGAATGTGATGTAGATGTGGAGAGTGGAGAAAATTGTTGAAATATTTTGTTATGATAGATATGGATGGTTCTGAAGTTAACAATGGGGTCGAAAATTTTTTTGAGGTGAAGGTGTGGCAATATTGTAGAGGATGTGTGTCGAAAATTTTTTGCGGGATATTATATAACAAAGAGACGTCTTCTGGGATGTTGAGGGTATGTTTATGTTGTGCAAGATGTTGGGAGAAGGTGGAAGTGTTCTCTTTTTTAGTGTAATTAATTGGTAGTAAAAATAGTATTCAATTTATTTTTTATTTTGATTTTATTTTATTTCCTAATTATTATGAAAGTGGTTTAAACTTTTTTCTTTACTTTCTATAATTCTTTATTTGCGTCTTATAGATTATTTTTTTATTGGCTTTATCAAACTAAATTATCAAATTTCGTTTACCTTTAAGACATTCCTCATAAAATGTGAGTAAATTACAATATGTCGTTTGCCTTTTATTACGTTGACAGTATGTTTTATATTGACGACAAAAATGCTAATCTATTTAGAAATAACGTTACTGTGAGTTTATGAGTGTTTAACGCGGGCATTCAGCGTTTGTCAATAAAAAAGTTGATGCGTCATAAAAATTCTTTCACGCAAGCTTTATCACAATCTCTGAATCTCTTTTTCACCAAAAACTAAGAATCAATAAAAGAAAAAGATGAGAGATATATCTTTCCAGATCAGGATTACTTCCGGTTTTGGTCAAAAGTTTATGCCGGTCACAGATGGGTCCGGTTTTAAATCTGTATTAAAAAGAAAAGTAAAAGAAAAGTGAAATAAATAGGAGATACAGGGTTCGGTAATATTTAATTTTACTTCAAAATATAAAGAATATTTCATCTATGTTATATTTGCGATTGTAGATTTTAGGATAGCTTTTGTGAACAACAAACAATAAAATAGAATAAGTCAACAAATACACAATTATTCAAGACGCTCTAATTACCACAAGACCACTAAATACCTGGGACACACATTAACTTTTCTTCTTTAAGTGCCGAAATCGGAAGTTAAATATCTTCATCACTATCTTTACTCGATCTATCGTTGCTCTGGATAGTCCTGCTAAACTGCATCTAAACCGTTCCCTTAAATTGTTTAACCGTGACACTCTCCTTCTTCCTGACTCCTTTCCCCTTTTACCTTTCACTGTATTATTAACCTTAGCATTTCATATCGCTCGCCCGTCATTACGTGTCTCAGATATTGTGACTTTCTTCTTCTAATTTTTATTGTGTTTATTACTTCGTATTTCGTGCCCATTTCTCGCCATACTTCCGTGTTCTTTTGTGTCTTGTGTCTCAGCATCCTTTTGTGACACCACGTTTAAAATGACTGTAGCGTATTTATGTGTTCTTGCTTTAGTGTCCAGCTTTCAAGTCCATATTGTATTATCAAAAACACGTAACATCTCAGAGCCGTTACTCTCAGTTTTAATCTAATATCTTTATTGCAGAGAATTGTTTTCATTTTTACAAACTCATTGCTTAATATTTTTCTCCTGACCCTTCTTTCTGTTGTTTGATCATTATTTTCTGAAATCCAGGATCCCAGTTATTTGTATTTTTTCAACATTTTCTATCGGTACATGCCCAAAGTTGTTTGTTTTTAAATTTGTTCTTCCTTCTTATATGTAGGCTTTAAAGCCTGTTTCTTCTTCAATATTAGCCTCCTAAATTGTTTAAATTGTCGCACCACCTTTTTCATGGTCTGCTAATACTTATTCGTCCATTTGGTGACTTATCTAGTAATATTCGTGCTATCCTATCCTATCCTCTGCCATTCTACTAATGTGTTTGTTCCACTCCTGTTTCCGTTTTGTCACCCATCCATTTATCTCTTCTATATTGCATGTTTTTCTTATGTTTTCGATTCTCTCCCTATCCAACAGACTTTTTCCTGATATTCGCTGGAATATTTTCATCTGTTTTTTTTTAGTAGTCATCTCGTTTTAGAAGTGTCAGGTCTTGTCTCAGCCGTGTATGTTAATATAGGTCTAATTGCTGCTTTATAGATTCTTCTTTTTGTGTCTTGTCTTAGGTGTTTTTTCTTCCAGATTGTGTCATTAAGAGATCCCGCCGCTTTACTTGCTTTTAAGCTTTGTTGTCGTACTTCTTCTTCAACATCTCCGTAATTAGTTATATCTATTCCCAGATATCTAAACCTTGCTTTCTGCTTTATTATTTTCCCATCAATTTTTATTTTACATCGTAGTGAGTATGTAGATGTTGTCATATATTTGATTTTTGTCTGCTGATATTATCATATTGTATTACTTGGCTGTTATATTGAAGATGTTTGTTAATCTTTGGAGCTCGTGTTCTGTCTTGGCAATTAATGCGGTATCATCTGATTAACATAATATTTATTTTTGTATAATTTTTGCCATCTTTAGGGTTATACTTTCTCTTCTGTGTTTTAGAAGCTCATTGGTTATTCCGACTGGTCCTGGTGACTTTCTATTTTTCAGTAAATCTATGGCTAGGTATTTACACTTAATGAAAACTTATTTATATTTCGTATCTTAATTAAGGTACGTTATTGTGTTGATTATTATTTTCCTTTGCTTTAAACAGTTCCGTCACGTCATTTGTTTGCTGTTATGTTATTGTATTCCTTCAATTCTGCCATTTCTTTCCGTTTCTTATGAATGTCCATATTTGTTTCTGTGTCCCGTAGAAGTCGCTTTCCACCCTTTTTGTAAACTTCTTACCAACTACTTTGTTTTATTTCGTATTCTTCTATAGGTGTCTCGAGATTCTAGAGTATTTGATGTTTTGTACTTCGTATAGTCCTCTTGTTTCTCTTTACATTTCTCTTTTTATTTCTTCTCTGAACCATGGTGTATTATTGTTGTTTCTTTTGTTTAGTATGACTTTTCGTTTTCCTTGAGCTTCTGTTGCTGCTTCTTCAATTTAGTTTTTAATTTTCTTTCAACTCACGTTTATATCTTTAATGTCGCCTATTTGTTTCAGCTGTATCTTCTGTGCTAGCTTCCTTTGGTACATTTCTCTTGTAGAGTCGTTCCACAGTAATTCTACATTGAGTCTTTCTCGGTGATTTCCTGTAGAAAATGTTTTGGTGCTATTTTCATTTTTATCTTTGCTAGTACTAGTTTGTGTTCACTTTCTGCGTCTGCTGAGTTTAAAGTTTGGTTGTGTGTATTTGGTATGTTAATATCATGTATTTAGTCTTTTTTATATTCATTTTTAGTCCATATCTTTCACAGAAAATATGTATCTGGTTTACTTGTAGTTGCAGTTGTTCAGCAGAGCTGGCTATAATGACGGTGTCATCTGCATATCTTATGTTATTAATAGTTCTTCCGTTAATTATTATTCCTTTATTTTAGATAGTAATACTTCTTTAAAAATGGATTTACTATATACATTGTATTGTTATAGAGACATAATATATCCCAGCCCTAACTCCTCTGCTGATTTCAATGCGTGAATTGGGTTCGTTATCTATTATAATGTGTACTCTTTGAGTCCAATAAAGGTTTGTTATTATTCTTAAGTCCGTTGTGTGAATATTTTCTAGTACCACAATACCCATTTGTTATCATTTTCACGATATCCATCATGAATCACACTTTAAATGAATAAAAATAAAATCGGCGCCAATAAAACGTTCATTCTGTTATGAATTAAACATCTGAGTCAGATTACTTTAAAAACTAGCGTTCATCTTGGACGTGCCTAAAGGTTTCATCATTTATGGACTTTAGGCTTTCTACTAAGAGTTGGTCTGTAAATACTGCTTTGTCATTTTTGCTGTTTTTAATGTCATTTTAATTTCCATTTTTGTCTTTGCAACCACACCATATTCTACTTTCACTTTCATCTGTTCTATTCTATTGTCTTTGAACAACTCATTGATCTATTATGTCTTTAATTTTTCGTTAGTATTCAACACTAGTGGTTTATTTGTAACTTTAAGTGTTCCCGGTTTTCTTTTTCTAGTGTTGTGAGTTAATTATTTAATATTTTAAGTGTATCATCTCTTTTCTGATCTTTTTCTATTTCTGCACATTGTTCATTGTTCCATTCTTCAGTACGTACCTCTAAACTTTACCAAACCAAAATTTTAATTACGTATTCATGTAAAATTGGCAAAATGACAAAAAAGTTTACTACGAACGTGGTACTTATTTGTAAATAGTTCACAGAGAACAATAGGAATACTAACGTATTCGAAACCACTCCCTTCGGACACTTGGGATGAAAAAAAAAAGAATGTAGTCTATCTAGTTAGTTATTTCCCAATTACAATTGTTTTAGTTTTCTGGGTTTAGATCGCCCCATTAACTTCCTTTGCCATTGTGTCAAATCTATGGACCAGTATATGTAGACTATCTTCAATTTGGGTTATCAAGATTCCGTCGTCGGCGTGACAGAGCCTTTTATCTTTTTTTCTTTTTTACGTTACATATTTTTACGTTTAACAAAAAACTAATTTGTTAAAAAAGGGTAACTACTGCGTTACCTGGAATAACACCAAAACCTTTGTTAATTTGTTTTTTTTTTTAATTTGTTATTTTAATTTGTAAAGAATTTGTTAACAAATTGGGTCTTGGGGAATTTATAATTTTAAGGTGTTTATAATTTTAAAAATATTGTATTTGATAGAAGTTGATCTACAATGATGTAATAACAATATCTTGTATATAGAATTCTTGATTCTTTTATATTTAGGTTTTTGTCCAAATATATCTCTGGGTTTGGATCAAATAAGTGCTAAAGTTGAAGTAAACCCAAAATGATGGCGCAAATCCGGATCTGTATATTTAATGATTACTTTCAATTCCGGGGTAGACGAAAACAAACAGACACTTTATATAAAATATTGGCCGATAAAGTGAATACCCCGGAAAAAGCGGCACATAACTGTTAACTCAAATATACGAGATATAGAGCGATTCTCTCTGTTCTTGAATCATATTTATAGGTTATATGGAAGAGCAAATATTGGGGAGTGATACCAGCACGAAGATTTGTTATGCTTTATTGCGTTGCCGTATTGCTATATCCCAGATAAAGCATTGAATTTTGGTATCAGGAAAAGTATTTGTTTACTTTTAAATCGCTCGAAATGATATATCAGAAAAATATAAAATAGGAACAATGTTGCTTCAAGCTTTTTAAAAAGATTTACCAGTGACCTACTTAAAGAGAAGTATAAAAATATAAAAAAGTAGCAGGCTGAACTGGTTTTGTATTTTAAAGTATTAAAAACTTTGAGCTGGTTAATAGTTATTTATTGTACAAGACGATAAAATTGTACTTTATCTTGGAGAGCGTTTTTTAGCATCGAGACGTCAGTCGAGACGCTAATTATGCTCGAGAAGATAATGCGATTTTATCGTCGTGTGCAATACAAAATTTTCTTCTATAGCAAGACTTCAAGTTCAGGTGAAAAATAGAATTTCAAAGAAAATTGTAATTTTTAGCACAAAAATCGCAACTGTGTTGTTCCGTTGCTAGGGATATGAATTACTCTGTCAACAAATGTCAAACAAATGTTACAGAAAATGAATCCAGTACCTCGAATCAAGTGTTTAAGCAAACGAGTACAATTTGTGATGCTTCAAAAAAAGATATTTCTAATAATATTAATTGTAAAATTTCAGTCGTTTTTAATCCTTATATTGTTTGAATTTGTAAATTTTATTGAATAAAAAAAAGGTTAAAACATTTTATCTACTCTTGCTGTTAAAGTGTCACTTTATCTATCCTTGCGATTGAAGTGATACTTTATCTACTCAAACGAGTTGTTATAACAACACTTTAACATTAGCTATGGAAAAAAAGTATTAAAACATTTTAAATGTTTTTTCAAATTATATTTTTAATTATTAATGTAATATTAAGAATTGTAATTTTAAAACTTTACAGCAATTATATATAAAAAATTGTTTAAATTTTTGATTTATGATTTATATCAAACCCTTTCAATTTTGTTATCTCAAGTTTTACTCGTGCTTCAATATCTATATTTTACAGCTGATGGGTTAGGTCCAAATAATAACGGAATAAAACAACATAATATGATATGAAAATAATGTAATAAAATAAACTGATTTAAATACCTATAAAAATTATTAGCACACAATGTTTATCAAACAAAAATCGTTCTATGTACGTGAACCTTCAATAATGCATGGATAATTTAATACAATTACAATCTAAAATCAAGCTTATTATTCTACATAAACAAATCAAGTAGTATTCAGTGTCCTTTCTAATGCAATTTTGGTATATCGATTGTACCAAGAAAAATTTGTATGAATTATCCAATTCTCTCCACAGCTCCGTCCCCTTTCAGATTAAATTTGATCTCCTTCGACTATCAACAACTTATTCACACGTTACTAATATGATATAATATTATTTGACCCAAAGTTCTCAAATTGAATTAATTATGAATGTTTCTCCCGTTGAAACGCTTCTTCTGCCTTGAGTTGTCCAATTCCTCGTTCTATGCAAAATAAACTATCAGTTCTCAGCAGCCTCCTATGGAATTGGCAATATTAAACAAAATATTGCAATTTATTGTCTGCAATGCTCTCCTTCGAATGCACGTACCTTTTCAATTATGCCAGCCTCTTTTTCTCTCGCCAAACTTAATCTCTCGTTCCGAAATAAACAGCGATACATAGAATACAAGTAGGAAAAGTTTACTTACAAATTTGTACCAGATCAGCTACCGTCGGATACACTTACTTCACCACTTACAACTTATTATTTATCACTTACTACCCCTGGAGACCACCTCGAAAACCAACCATTCACTTTAAGAAACCGGAACTAACTAATTATCTCATCTCATCTATCCATTCATCCAATCTCTCATTATACACACACATCTCACCACTTTCCAAATTCTCGGCCAATCAGAAATTTACATACCACTCTCCACATAAAATCAGAAATACCTACAAACTTTCCTAATTCATATTATTTCTACAAGGACACTTAATTTCTACTGGGTATTTACAGACTCCGAAAAACCATTTACTTATTAACTATTTTTATTGTCCTGTTCATGGCGCAAACTCGAATTACGGAACACTTTATGGTTTATGGGAAAAAAACATCGTTAACTTATATTCATTGTACCCGCACTATCCACTTGTTATATTTATACAAAAGATTATTAATGACTAAGATTACCTTTGGTAAATTCCAGACAGTTCGGAGTATTTTTACTTTCTATAATCTCTGAAATATTGATTCCATCCTACATTTAATATCTTTACTTATCAATTTTGCATATATATATATATATATATATATATATATATATATATATATATATATATATATAATAGAAGATTTGTATTTAATGTGCAGATAATGTTATTACATGTAATTTAATAAAATTTTACATTTTGGCGGACAACTTTTAAATGAGAAATTTCACAATCTTATACTTTTTTATTTTACAATAGTGTTCTAAGGGCTATTTTTTGTGGCATCTTTGCAATGTGCTATACAATTTAATATTTTTGTTAGGAATAAAAGATTTCCATAAAAGAGGAAATCTCCTTCGAAGCTCCAAACCAATTATCGCCCCTTTAATGATGTTTTGACGAAGGACCAGTGGAAAGTTTCGAACGTAGTTTTGAGGTTCGAATCGGTTTTTAAATGCCCCTTTGTCCGCTTCTTGTCGATCGACGTTGATAGGTATAAGGTTGAAGTTGTGGAGTGAAGTGTTGATTTATTGACAGCCACTGGTAATTACACAATAATTATGATGTTCGTTAGGTAACTACTAACATAGTCAGTTGCCTTAATTGCGACAATTAGGAAGTTCAATTAGAAAATATATTATTCGGCAATTTATTTAGTTGTAGGTAAATGAACTAACTATTAAAATATTATACAATATGGTTTTACAATGTCACTTATACACGGTGAAACTATAAAACATTAAGAAGTTTAGAATAATGTGAGATTACAAATTAAGGGGTTAATTTGTGATTGAACAAGCTGAAACCATTAAAAAAAGGGTGAAAAATCAATGTTTTTTCAATAATCTTGTTCAGGCTACATAGCCGCATTTAAATTAAATTGAATTGAATTAAATTAGAAATTTCAGTAAAAATTCCCATTATATTATTTTGAAACAGACTACGAACTTTATAAAACTAAAACGATAAAAATCTTTTAAAAAGTTTACGTTCATTTTAAATGTGTAGTTAAAAATCTGTCCCTTCTCAAATTGGCAAAATTATATCTTGAAGTAATTTCTGTTAATTTTTCTCTTTGTCCATATTTCCGATCCAGATTTTAAGCTCATCCCAAACTTTGAGCAAACAAAGTTTAATTAGAAAGATTTTACGCCAATTAATATTAATCTCTTTTATCTGCTAAGATGTAGACGTAGCTCCTTTCAATCATAATTTACAATGCAATTATTTCGGTTCATTAAAGACAATAACCGTAAATTGTACCCAATGTTTGTTCTCTTTTTCAATTGTATTAGGTCTTTATATTCCAAGCTTTTGGTGGTAATGTCGACATTAGGCAAGTATGGCAAATATCTATTAGAATTGATTTTCCTTTCTCAATATTCAAAACTTTCTTCCAACTTCTGTGAGATAGAAAAAATTGTATAAACGTTTTGGCAAGTAAGACATGTTGTAAACATTTTAAAATAGTAGACTTTAAAATGGTATCGGCAGTATTTTGAGGTCGATCCTGGATTTTTATTTTTCAAAATTGTTGTTGCGTATGCCCCAGACATATTTTTTATAAACAGGTTAGTATGTTCTTTCTGCAGCTGTGCCCCTTTCCCTAAGTGATTAGCTATCTGTTTATGTTATAGACGTTTTATATCTCTTTGGAACTATGTACACATTTTGCTTTGTAGGTTTAACTTCTACTACTGTTACTGGTATTGTTGAACATTGTAGACAGTAGAGAGGTAAATGAAACAATAAAGCGCATGGTACTTTGGTTACTACATTATATACACTCAACTTCCATTTTTTTAGTTTTAGCCCTATTTTGATGATTTTTTTTTAGTACACTATGTATAAATTTATAAATTTTAATTTAGTATACTAGATTATACTTATTGGATTTGGACTTATTATACTGGATTAATTAAAACGTGGTTTTATTATCCTAACTGTGGAAAAATTCCGTTTGCGAATTTTCGTAAAACCTTTTTTTTCTCCTCAGCATTGTATTTTTTGATTCATGTCAAAATATGCCTTGGTTAATTTTTTTGAGCCAAATGAATTTGCCACCCACAATTTAGGATTTGTTTAATTATGATTATTCTGGAGGTATTTTGTAATTCGACGAGGTGGCTTTGGTGGCTGTTTTTATTATGTCATATTTACACTTACATTTCGTTTACCTATGATTGATCATGGTTCTTAGTGTCGAAGATTGTGCGAAAGTCTATGATATGTGGCTACAGTACTACACACTCATCGCTCTACCATCCAAACGGTAGTGGAACGTTTTATACGAACTGGAACAAAAAAGTTTAAAGTGGGAAGTAGCAGGAAGCGCAAAACTATCGCTTTAGATCATCGTATTATACGAGTCAAGACTTTGCGGGATCGTCATTTAATAGCGGTGCAAACAAGAAATCCGCTTTAAGAGGTCCGAGGTAATAATGTAAGTGTATTTACAGTTCCTCGAAGATTACATGAATTTGGTTAGCAAAGTTGCAGACCAGCAACTGGGCCCAAATTACTTCCACGGTACAGAGTGGCTGGACTACAATTTTCCAAGGGAACCTTTACATTGTAATTAAGGACAATAGAGTAATGTTTTTTTTACGGATGAGTCAATATACTGTCTTGACTCATCAAATGGGAGAGAACGAGTCTGGCGTCGAATTGGAGAGAGATTTGCGGAGTGCGATGTCAGTCCCCGCGTTAGCCATAGAGAGGGTTCGGTGATGGTATGGGCAGGAATATCTCCCCAGGCGCACACTCAATTGGTATTTATTAAGGGTTCGATGACTACACAATGGTATATTAAGGAAATTCTAGCGAATCACGTAGTACCTTTTTCTCAATATATCGGCGCTAATTTTCTATTAATGCAAGATAATGCTCGATCCCACTCTGCAATGTGTGTCGCACAATATTTAGAAGAAGTTGATATTAATAAAATAAACTAGCTAGCGTTTTCGCCAGATCTGAACCCAAAGAGAACGTTTCAGATATGCTTGATAGAAATATTAGAGATCGCGAAGCATGAGCCTCAATTAACGAACTTCTCTTGGCTCTAGAAGAGGAATGGCAAAACATCCATCAAGATGATATTCGCAACCTCATATACAGCATGAGCTGATGTGATGTGTACAGGCAGTTATAGAGGCTAAGGGAGGCAATGAAAGTATTAAGTTATTTTTTAGTAGTTTTGTTTGTTATATTCTGTATATCTGTTATATTTAAGTTGTTTTTTTTTATGTTTGGTTATTGTGATCATTGTTCATTAAAACCAAGATCTTGCCGTTGCTTTTAAAGCCAAGTCATTTTGCTCCTAAAAATGAACCAATCCATATTTTCGCGTGAAACAAAAAACATAATACTTGAAAGAAATGGTTGCAACCGAAAAACAAGGATTTGTAAAAATTAGCTAACGGAATGATTTCACAGGATGTTTCAAAGTCCACTGGATAAAAGACGTCCTTCCGATTAACCCCGTATAATAGGTCAAATACAAAATTTAAAAAAAAAACTCACTATACTAAATTTAAATTTAAAAATGTTTACATAGTGTGCTAAAAAAATCATCAAAATGGGACTAAAAATAAAAACAACTGAAATACTTTAAATTTGACCAAAATTTTCTCCGTTGAATTTGTTTTACATCTGAGTATATATAGTCAGTAATTATCTTTTTACTGCGATATAATCTTGTATTATAAAAAGGTCGCCATTTGGTATAGAAGGGATGTATAAGGGGTTTCTTAATTACTACTATCTACCTAATTACCTAAGTACCTAATTACTACTTTCATTTTAGCACTATATTTATTTCTGTACAAATAAATGAATGACTGTTTACAATTAATTACTATTTAACTGGGAATAAGCCACAATTAAAGGTTAAAAGATGTTTATTGACGTTTCAAATTCCACTTCAGAAATCATTCTCAAAATACAAACAGTAAATTTACTGTTTTTTTAAGGTCGTTTTTTATCCAGTGGACATTGAATCATCCTGTGAAATAATTCCGTTCGCTGATTTTCACAAATTCTTGTTTTTCGGTTGCAACCATGTCTTCCAAGTATTATGTTTTTTGTTTCATGTGAAAATATGGATTGGTTCATTTTTAGGAGCAAAATGACTTGGCTTTAAAAGCAACGGCAAGATCTTGGTTTTAATGAACAATGATAACAATAACCAAACATAAAAAAACAACTTAAATGTAACAGATATACAGAATATAACAAACAAAACTACTAAAAAATAACTTAATACTTTCATTGCCTCCCTTAGCCTCTATAACTGCCTATACACATCACATTAGCTCATGCTGTATATGAGGTTGCGAATATCATCTTGATGGATGTTTTGCCATTCCTCTTCTAGAGCCAAGAGAAGTTCGTTAATTGAGGCTCATGTGACTTCACGATCTCTAATATTTCTATCAAGCATATCTCAAACGTTCTCTTTGGGTTCAGATCTAGCGAAAACGCTACCTAGTTTATTTTATTAATATCAACTTCTTCTTAATATTGCGCGACACACATTGCAGAGTGGGATCGCGCGTTATCTTGCATTAATAGAAAATTAACGCCGATATATTGAGAAAAGGGTACTACGTGATTCGCTAAAATTTCCTTAATATACCAGTGTATAGTTAACGAACCCTTAAGAAATACCAATTGAGTGTGTGCCTCGGGGGATATTCCTGCCCATACCATCACCGAACTCCATACTCGTTCACTCCCATTTGATGAGACAAGACAGTATCTTGACTAATCCGTAAAAAGAACATTACTGTATTGTCCTTAATTACAATGTAAACAATATAAATTTACTGTTTGTATTTTGAGAACGATTTCCGAAGTGGAAATTAAAACGTCAATAAACTTATTTTAACCTTCAATTGTGGCTTATTTCCAGTTAAATAGTAATTCATTTAAAATGTCACAAGAAAATAGCTTTATAACAATAGTGTTTACAATATAAGCGGTAACGTATAAAAGATATATAATATCGACCTACGCCAATGGTTGTAAAACAGTATTCCAATATCTAAAATGGCTAATTATTATTGACTGCGTTAATGTATTTCTACGATCGGATATGTACCGTATTTACATGTATGAATATCTAAATACTTGTATCTTTTTAATGCAGTTTCAAAACCCTACTGCATGCTGGTATCTCGCTCACAAAACTGATTATGTTTTATTTTTAAATTAATTTAATTACGCTGGTAAAAAACTCACGTCTTAGTAATATTTTATAATAATATTATGCATCTTATTTAACCACCAATTTTTCTTTTAAACGTAATGATTTGCACAATAACAGGGCAAATAGGGATGCGCGCAGTTTCTTTCACCAAAATGAAAGAAGCAATACAGATACTGTACAAACAAAGTTAGAGAACAGTCTTTGACAAGAATATGAGTTTTAAAAGCACCACAAAGATATTTCTGACAATAGCGGTCTTCGCAGGTATACGTAAAGGAAATGGAAACATAATAATAAAGAAAAATGAATAGAGCACTTTTCTAGATGAAAATTTAAGGTTTGTTTTAATAGCACTTAAATGGCACATACCGCGCTTCACTCTCAAAATGGTTAATGTCTGTTTTAAAAAAGAAATAATAGAAAAACTATATAAAAGCACGTTATATATATATATATATATATATATATATATATATATATATATATATATATATATATATATATTGTTATGATGTTTGTATATGAGCAATGAGTGTTTAAAATTATGAGTATAGGGTTTTTATCGCGGTTCTTAAAGAATTAGTTTGTAAGTACTTTTTTAAATTATCTTTATTATAACTATTATGAAACAGACATATATCTAATATAAACAATATAAATTTAAAACAACCTATCTTGAAATTCTTACAATTATTACATTATATTAACAAAATTTGGTACCTTTCTGTCACTGAATGCCTAAAGTTTTCCAAAATCAAAGTTATAATCACCACTAAATATCTTTTTAATCAGCCTCGGTTATCCTTGTATTTGTGAAATTGCGTATAGATATTATAGTTTCAAATTCTTGTAATTTTCATATAATATACTATACTCCTGTACTGAACTATTTATATTGAATTAATTTACTCTCTTACTTTCCAACTGTATCTGACTTAATGAATTTTTCTAAGCTAATCCTTTCTTCTAATTTAATCTAATTATAACTGTCTTGAACTAACTTTCTTGATGAATCTTAATTTAATTGTAACTAACTGACTGACTTCATCTAACTTAATGCCTTCTTCTAACTTAATTTAACTTAATCACTTCATGAATTCTTCTCACTTAATCAATTGTAACTGGCAGACTGACTTTTTCTTACTTAATTAATGCTTTCTACTATCTTAATAATTGACTGTAACTGACTTGGTAACTGTAACTTAATTTCTGACTGACTTAATGTAACTTAATTCTTGAATTCTTCTAAATAAATCATTTAATAATTGACTGTAACTTAATGACTTCCTGTAACTTAATTTCTTGAATTCTTCTCACTAACTCACTTAATAATTGACTGTAACTGAATAATTGACTGTAACTTAATGTCTTCCTGTAACTTAATGATTCCCTGTAACTGAATTACCTGGTATTTATATCATTCCATCATTCCAGACTGTTGCAGCAATAAATCATGTTCGAAACTTTACATCTCATTAATAGATGAAAGTTCTGGAATCATCGACTATGCAAATAGGGCTAATTGGCTTGTATATTGACGTTTTCTAGAAGATTCTAGTGAGAAACTTATAGACATTTAGTCATTACAGATCAGAATTCACTATATATATATATATATATATATATATATATATATATATATATATATATATATATATATATATATATATATATATATAAACTAAATATCTTACACTAATATACTACTATTTTACATACGTAATTATATTTAAATTAAAATCTCTCAAACTAATATCTAACCCCATTTTACATCTGCAACCAAAGAAATGTCAAGCAATCAATGTTTGGTTGCCTATGCACAAGGCTCACTTAAATATATTTATTTATAGAATAAAATAAAATAAAAAACTTTTAAAACTTAATCCTATACTAAATTTTTAAAAATACCCTCATATAATTATTTTTTAATAATATTCGCTAGTATATGACTTATAAATTATTTCTTTAACCACTATTTAAGTAAGTTTATTAATTAAACATCATAATATTACTATGCTAATTTCTTGTATATATAATTATTATTATTATTATTATATATATATATATATATATATATATATATATATATATATATATATATGAACCCATTGTTTTACCGACGCACGGCATTTTAACAAGGTCACACTTGACTTTGCAAGCAGAACTAATTACTGTAATACTGTAACTATTTTTAAATTTTTTTTCTTTTTTTTTTAGGTATTTTAAATTTGAACTATTACTTAATATAAATAAAAATCTTACCTAATGGTAATGGCCGTAGCTATCAAAACACCGCTATTGCAGGAAGAAAATCAATAGTACTACGAGAAAAAAATTATAAGCGAAGAAATTAAAACTAAGCATTTTATTTTCCGCAATTCTGAATTGAGTGAAGGCTCCTCAGTACTTCTTGGAAAACACACTCGGAGGGGGGTCATTCTCAACCTGAACATGGCGCGTTCCAATGACTGATAGGGAACGCCCTACAGATATAAGGTTTTGCCAAATAAATACCCGTGGATGAACTAAGTGCATGGCATAGGGCAACAGCTATCTCATTACAGGATCGGAGCGGTAAAGAAAACTCTTTTTACCGGTCTGATACTGAATAATCACAGGAGGTAATTATGATTTAACCAGTTGTGATACTGAAAAGTAACCGAACGATTACCGGTAAAAGTAATCCCCCATTTGTTAGTCAACAGCTACGAGTGGAAGAACTGACATGTGGTAGGGCACTTCATTGCCCTGGAACTAAGAAATTCACTCCAAAGGCAGACGAGCTAAATTAGAAAATGGCATTGAGATGTGGAAAGCCTCGGGATGACTGTTACATTAAAGATCCGTAAGGATATCCCCAGGACACCACAATGGCTGCAAAATTCTTCCTTACTTATGGCTTACTTCGGCCTAAGTTCGGAGTAATGATAAATACCGACCTCTACAGTTGATTCCACAAGGCATCATTGAGTGCAAGAGAGGCCCTGGACGCAGACGTATATCCTGGCTGGCTAATTTTAGGAAGTGGACTGGTCTAACGTCAACTGATCTATTTTAAATATTTTAATTTTTGTGTTTTTCATTTTCTTTGCTAGTCAGATATCTTATTATTCATACTTCCAGAGTCTTATTTACAAATGATATTATTTGTGGCTGGTTGGCAAACTTTTGCAGACCACTTTAATTGTTTTTTCTTTTATGTAACAATAAAACACTGAAAACTTTGTTTTCAAACTTCCACAAAATTTATTTTAACTATTATCACTATCAGCTGAGATATAGCACTTGAGAAAGGCTATCAGCTGTTTCGGCTGATTGCCTTTCTCAAGTGATCTATTTTTGGCATGCGTTTACAATTTATAGTCTCTAATGAAATAGGTTGAGGAGGGGAGAACTGTTTGTCTCAAGTTGGTCATTTAGAATTATATCTGTGTTAGAAGATGAAGTGCGTATGTCGAATCTGTTTTTCTATTATTAAAAGCCCTTTTATGTTCTGCTATTCGTTTATTAAAGTTTCTACCAGTTTGGCCGATGTAAGTTTTTGGGCAGTCGCCACATTGAAGTTTGTACACACCAATATTTAAGTGTTTTTTATTTTGGCTTTTGTTATTTTTAATATATTTGCCTAGGTTGTTATTTGTTCGGAAAGCTGGTGTTATTTCTTTCTTCTTATGTGTTTGGCAATTTTTGTTGTTATTTTGCCTGTATATGTAATCGAGCAGAAAGTACTGGGTTTTTTCCCTGGTGGTGGAAATACTAATTTCAGGGCTTTCTTGTGTAGTTTTTGATTTAACATTTTATTAATTGTTATGTAATAGTTCTCCCCTCCTCAACCTATTTCATTAGAGACTATAAATTGTAAACGCCTGCCAAAAATAGATCACTTGAGAAAGGCAATCAGTTGAAACAGCTGTAGTGATAATAGTTAAAATAAATTTTGTGGAAGTTTGAAAACAAAGTTTTCAGTGTTTTATTGTTACATAAAATGAATTTCCATCAAGTAACGGTCGAATCCATCAAGTTTTTCCTTTTCTTCTTTGTTTTTCATTTACGTCTTTCCCTGTTCCTCACTTCCCTTTACAACCACGACCAGCATATCCATCGAATGAGCAATGGTAAATTAGATCTTTCCATGACAACGTCTAGTTTATGATCATTATGTACATTACATATGAATTACAATTTATTACTAATTTAGTACGAATTTATTACAAAAAAAAATTATTGCTGCAGCCCTTTCCGAGAAATGGTTGGTATGCTAACTTTTTTGGGCCCTGTGTTAGGGTTGGGCCCTAACACAGGGCCCATCTTGGCGGCATATTTAATTTATATATGGATGATAACATTATCTGATATATAAAACTCATACATCAAAATGTTGTCATTATAAATAAAGTATGTCAATAAATTTTATTCCTTTTTATAAAATAATATGGACTTTATCTTTGATTATATAGAAACTTTTTTATCCAGACCTACTCGCTTTATTTTTCCTATCTACTGGCTACGAATTACACTTCTTTCATGTCGTGATATAAAATCATTCCCAGTTTTATAAACTGGATGCGGGTAGAATACCTAAAGACGAGAAAAGGCCTAAGGTAACGCGTGCGGAATCTTGCGAAATGCAGGAAAGACCCCTCAGAAGAAAAATCCCCGGAAATACGAGAAATTAAGTAAGTTCGCAGGATGTTAATTTATAGGTCTAAATCCCCTTTTCGAGTTATTTAGGGTGCAAATATGGAGAGGGTGGCATGTGCCGATATAGCCGGAGTGTGTTGAATGGTTTCTTATAGGTAAAATATTGAATTTAGTTCTAAAACCATCAACAAGAGGGGAATAGTAAATAGCTTTTAGTAGTCTATATTTTGGTTAATTATGTCTTTTCAATTTACTTTTATTACTTATTTTATTATTACTTTTAAAATGAAATAAAACAAAGAAAACAAATTAATAATAAAAATAACAAATTAATTCCACTTACTTACACACCCGAAACTAGGTCACCGCTATAATTTTCAGTAATGGTGGTCCAGTACCATAGAATGTTTTTTCATTTGCCAGTTTTTTCATTTGAAAATCACTTTGCCAGTGATTTTTTATAGCTTTTAATTGCTTGATCCATTGAAGCGCGAAATTAAGAGTATCGCGTACTGTTTGCTACAATATTAAAAAAACAACAACAAAAAAGACCGCATTACGAGTTTAAACATTAATGTTCATTCGAAACTGGCAACGCAATGGTTAGGAATGTAATATAACATAACAGAATAACAGGTATGATATTGCGCAGGCCACTATTAGCTGATCCCATACTGTCGACGTCACAATGAGAGTGGCCGTCATACATCTGTTTATAATGGGAATTTTATCAATGTTTAAACTTTTGGCGTCTTTGGTAAGCTTGCAGAAGTGGCTAAGTGTTTTTGTGAGATTTAAGTTGATTGGTAGATATTTTAGTGAGGAAGAATTATTACTAAGAATATTTTCAACTCTTTAGGCGAGTTTTTTGGGTGATAACGACTTTTGTAGGTATACCTACTTTATATGAACAATATTTTGTTCTTTTAGAAGTTGTAAATAAGTTATGTTTAATTATTATTGAGTCACAACCATACTCATACCCATCTTGTATGTTTAAGAGGGGTTTTTCTAGGAATAGTTTATAAGCTAAACATAAGACGCGTTCTGCAATAGCTAGTTGTTTGAGTGATAATCAGACAAGGGGTACCGATAAATCTGTTAGTATTTTATAGTTTTCCCAAAGACTCGGTAGTGGAAAAACTGTGGGTTATTGCTTGTTGCCGTGGAAAATTGACAAAGACAAATTTAATCAGACAGAGACAAAGAGTAAAGTTAGCAAAAAAGTTATTTTTAAATAACATAGTTCAAGCCATTAAAAGTTGTGGAATACTAGGTTACTTTTAGGATGAAAGTTAGAAACGGCTTAGTTTTTTAAATTGGTAATCCTCATATAAGAATTGATTACTTTTCGGTTCATACATTTTGTTGATTTTTATGTAAATTATTGTTTCGATTGCCTTAACGTCAGGGTACCCTATGCAGATTCCCGAGACAGGGTACAAGGCTATGGATTAAATCTAGACGTTCAAAACAAGATTATTGACGAGATGTCAGAAGCTATGAAAGCTTTAAAAGTTAAAGGAAAACGATCATTGTTGCCTTCTAAGAAAGGTAAATTGTGTTATTTTTAAAATATTTTAATTAATACTATTATTCTTTTTGGCTAAATTTGATTCTGTTAATTCAAACAAGCAATTGCTTAAAAAATGTATTTGATGATATAAAAACTAAACTCAATATAAAATATATCCTTACGTACAACCTAAATCAAGATGTACTCGAAAATTTTTTTGGCAACATTAGGAGGGCTGGTGGATTACACGACTATCCCGATGTGGTGAAATTTCGCTACCGTTTAAAAAACTATGTCATTGATGGAATAATCTATAATTTAGGAGAAGTTTTGTTAAGCAAAACCTATTTCTCAGATTTATAGTTGAAGCAGGAAAAGAAGAAGTAGATACAGACATAGAAGCATTAGACAAATTACATTATAATGCACTGGAATATGTCCGTGGTTATATGTGCAAAAAATTAGATCTGTCCGAAATTACGGATATTTCCACTTACTTATAAAGTATCCGAATCGGCCTAAGGAAAGCTCCAGAAGCATTGGTGGCAAAAATGCATTAACTTTAATATTAATTATTAATTTAATATTACATTTAATAATTTTAATGGATCTGAACTTTAGTTAAAGTCAGAGAAAACATTATTTACAAAAACTAATTGACTTATCTGAGAAAATTGAATGTGACTACAAAATCAAACATCTGTTCTTGCGATCTCCAATGTAGTTTAGAAATAAGAAATTAAACCTAACACTTAAATAAGATAGAATAAATAGAAGAAAATTAAAAAATAATTGTCACTTAAAACCTTTGTTAATTTGTTTTTCGATTTTAGTGCAGATAAATAATAATTATTTGTAGACTATTTTCTTCTAATAAGACAAATCTGTCAAATAAGACAAGACAATCAAAAACAAGCTCGTTAAATTTAGGAAGGTTACCTTTCTAGGATTAAAAAACACAAAAAAGCTTATTACCAGTTAAAAATTAATTGTGTTCCGCACATTGTGCACATTAAATTTTTTGTTTGTTAAACATCCAAAATTACGCTTTGGGAGTGGCATAGTTAAAGAGACAAACTTAGAATAAAGTTTTCTATTGGGAAAGTAACTTTTTACAGCAAAAAGTTCAGTTGATAAAACTGGATAAATTTTAGTATAAAGATTTTTGCTTCGATTGCAGAATGCATACCATTCAATATATTTTTGTTTGCTTACGTGTAGTAGTTAAATCACTTATATCTAGCCAACTAAGTTCTACACCTTTTATAATTGCATCTTTAGTCAATAATCTGCTCTAAAATTACCGGTAATATCAAAGCGCTTTATTTAAATGAAGGTAACGGAGTTATTTATTTTGCAGCAACTTTAGTTAGTTTTATAGGATTTAACAATATAATTATTGTTGCATAAATTATTACGCGAATATTTTAAAAGCAGCTAACGCCCATTTTAAGTCGAACATTGACGATCAAAAATTCCTTTGTTAACAGCGCATTTTAGTGCTTGATATGTTCTGCGGAATATATGGAGCAGTGCTAATTTAATTTAAACATTAGGAATTCTTGGTGGTACTGAATATATACAGCACAACCGGCTCCTAGACTTCACTGTGAATAATGTGCTCATCTGTGAAAATCCTGCATGGTTTAAGATTGATAACAATAATTGATAAATTGATAATGTAACGGATGTTTAAGATATTTCCAAGATGTAAATTTAAGGGCACCTAAAACCAATCGAAAAAATTTGTACATCTCGGTTCGTAAGTCAAGGTTCGAATTAAACCTTTTTTTATTTCGTGGTGCTGCCCGTTTTAGTTTAATTTTTATTAATTCCCATATGTTCTCAATGAGTCTAAGATCTGATAAAGCTGATAGACTTGAAATTGTTTGAAAATGAATTCTTCTATTTATGCTTCAGTATAAGCAAAAGTAGGGCATCCTGTATTATCCTGCTTAAATCGCCATTCCTCTGGATATAAATCAGAAGCTTCAAGAAGAATTAAGATCATCATACTACTGTGCACCAATAATTTTACCATCAACTATAGGAAGAATATTAACATCATCCTAGGGTATAACCTCATTATGTTAGAGTATAATTATAAAATTTTAACGATAAACTTTTGTGTTAAATATAAATTTAGCTCATTTTCCAATTTATAAAATAAAATAATAAGATCTTTATACCTTACCCCACCCCGTTTTGCTTTTCATTTAATTCCAGTAAGTCATGTGACAACAAAGAAAGCCAATGGTTTCTTCATTGGTAATTTTTGAATCTCTTCTAAGGTAATTATTAGTTTACCCTTGAATTCCTGCTTCATACCATTAGCACATTACAATAGCATAACATGTGTATGGCAGTCTCTTCTTCCATTTCGTATAGGTACTTTCTTAAACCGCAATGTCCAGTCACCATTTTGATGACCTTTTAATTTCTAATTTATTGGGGTTCGTCAAATTGTCCGAGAATTTTTAATATTCTGCATTTCTTTTAATGATTTCTTATCAGCCTGTTCTAAACTTCCTCTCTTGTAGCATTGCAGCATGTTTGGTAATGCCATACAATAGTACTAGCCCTACAAATGTTTTCCAACCAGGAAGACAAACAAATAAACTTGAAGCACTAGCGAGAACCAGAACTACCTGACTTGACAGTGGCAAGTGCGAATATAAATTTATTATTTACGATATTTTAAATCAGTTACACAGTTACAGCTTGCTGTTTTTGTATTGTAGAGAGATCCTGTAGAGTAATAATAAAAATTAAATTTCCGCTGATGAACTGACTCATGTAATACTATAGTAGTTGATATGGATTTTTTGTAATTTTTTTAATTTCTGTATTTTCTAAGAAGTACATAATTAGTAACTTATAATCTGAAAGTTATTATTTCCTCGAATAAAAAGAATTTTAGGCGAAGTTTTCGTCGTATATTTTAATTTTATGTTCTAAATATTTCTATAAATATTGTAAACTTACTAGGAAATGACTTTGATATTAAAACTGTTTAATAGCCGCTATTCTACGGTTAATAACTGTTTTTAGTTGCTGTTTTATAGACACCCTTTTGTTTATTACGCCATAAATTCAAGAAATGTGTAAGCCTTTCAGAAAACTTCCATAATAAATAAACTCTAAGAATGAAAACTATCCATATTTTATGAAACTCGGGGACCTAAGCTCACTACATCAAAGTAACAAACAATCCATACAACGTAGCTGCAATCCGTAACAACTTCAAAAGAAAGATAAGATGCTGTTTTTTGTCTGTCAAGAATGAAACCGACAGTGATCGATTGAGAAATAGAAAGACCATAACATTGAACATAACAAGTGACTCACCGGGCAGTCTAAGAAAACGAATTTGACTATATTCGATAAGAGAGTTTTATTTTACGGAAATACGGCAGTTACTGTAATGTAATACCAAGATAAACTTTCCATGTACCCGATTTTACTATTTGAGATAAAAGATTCTTCAATGTATTTTATGTATTTTATGTATTTTATTATATAAATTAAGCAAAATTTTACTTAAAAATACGTTTATTTTGTCGTTTCAATTTACACTATGGAAATCGTTCTCAAAATACAAATTAAACAAATTATTTTATTTTTGGACTTGGTAATTTCTGATTTAATTAGATCTGTTCGTTTTATTAGCTTTTTGGTATTTGGAAAACGGAATCATTGTAAGAAGAAATGTCTACCATATTATATAGAGTATCCACTCCTTCCTTAACCTTTAACTACGGGCTACGGTGTACTCAGTACACCAGTCGCACTAAATTGGCCGCTATTTCTGATAAGCACTGGTTGCGCACGTGTCCCTCTACCTAACCTATCTCTGATGTGTCAGCTATAAACCTCAACAGTTGCAAAATTGATTGCTACAGAGATAGACTGACGGTTGGAATGGAAAATTTCACAGGAGAAGTTTACCAGTGGTGTATGTAGTACACCATGCACCTAGTTATGTAAGTAAATTTTGTGAGATTTATATTACGTTTATCTACTAAAAAATAGCATTATTAATGTATAGCGACTTATATGTAACAAAAGCTAGACATTTTGCAACGTTTTGAATAAAAGAATTTGTAATTTGTTATTAAAATTTTAATAAAACTTTCATTTTATTATAATAAAACTAGTTTTATTATAATACATTTGATCAAATATTTTATTTTAGCATTTTCTCATAACTTAATATACCGTTATCTATTTGGATATTTGTGAGTACCTATTATTGGACTATTTAACGACCTTCTAGTTGTTTTTGTGGTCTTGTTTTTTCATGTTCTTTCTTCCATAGCAATACGGTCATGTCTCTTTGAAATATTAATTAGAAATAAATAATAAAAATTACAAACGTTGCCTCTATATATTTCTCGTAACGGTTATAAATCGAGAGGTACTACAAAATATTTACTTTGCAGGGATCGTGTACCAGTAAGAAATCCCCAAAAACTCTCAGAAGATGAACTTAGAGCTATGGCTCAAGCTATATTTGAGGAAGAATCTGATGAAGATGTTGGTGGAGACCCAGATACTTCAGACGACGAGCTAATAGAAAAAACGGAGCCCGACGCTGAATTAGAAGTTGATCTGAATGACGAAAATCAATATACGATTGACTCGGACACAAACAGTAACATTGAAAACAGTTCAGATCTTGATGAAGACAATGATTATTTTATAGCAAAAGACAGAAAAACTAAATGGTATAAGAAATCTCTTCTTAGCAAATTGACTAAAACTCCTTAAACAAATATTGTCAAGATATTTCCTGGGCCAACAGTTTGTGCGAGAGATGTTACTACGGAACTAAGTGCTTTTGAAAAACTCTTTACAAATGAAATCATAGAAAATATAGTTGAATGTACAAATTTGCAGATTGCAAAAATGCGATTAAATTATGAACGGCCAAGACGGGCTAAAGATACGACTAAACAGGAAATCATGGCATTATTAGGATTATTATTTCTTGCAGACACTAAAAAACAAAATCATACACACTTCCTCGAATTGTGGACAAAAGATGGTACCGGCTCAGAAATCTTTCGAGCCTGTATGAGCGCAGATCGATTTTTATTTTTGCTTGCTGCTCTTAGGTTTGACAACAAAGATACTCGAAAGGACCGAAAATCAATTGACAAACTTGCTGCCATTCGCTTTACTCTTGATACGTTTATGAAAAACTGTAGCAGCAACTATTCCTTGGGAGAAGAAATGACTATCGATGAAATGTTGATACCTTTTAGAGGTATTTATAACTGGGAATAAGCCACAATTAAAGATAAAAAATACGTTTATTGACGTTTCAATTTCCAATTCGGAAATCGTTCTCAAAATACAAACAGTAAATTAAACAAATTTTGTTTTTTGTTACATAGTGAAAAAATTCTTCTAATAATTTAATTTTATCTGACTCATTTATATTGACAATTCAGACATACATTATGCATTTTAAAGTAGACGACTTTAAAATGATATTGCCAATATTGTTGAGTTGCGCTCCTGGGACGACTTTACTATAAGATAGTTCATTCGATTACATGATCAACTTTAACCTGAGAATATCCGTCAGAAAAAATCATAGCATGTAATTCGTCTTTAAAAAGACAAACACATGACATGATGACAGTAAAATTCTCCTGTTAGTGATTCCATAGGAAATTATGAGGGAAAAAACAGGAAAAAAACCTCATAATACTATCCCGACATTGTAAGTATTTGTTCGTGAATTTAGTTTACCTTCAACAAACATCAAAATTCTGATTTTATATGTTACGTTATTTAAAAAAACATAAATCATGTATCCTCTATATGTTACTGACTTACTAATACTGGTATTTTCTTATTAATAACTTCCTCTTTCAATATTGGTAACCAGATCCTACTACATTCTGCCGAGGAATTTGCGACACAATTGGCCTCATTTAGCATAATTATATTATATTTTTTATCTTTAATTGTGGCTTATTCCCAGTTATAAATAGTAATTAATTTACAATGCCACAAGAAAATAGCTTCAGAACAATACTTTTAGAGGTAGATGCAACTTTGTGCAATACATTCCAAGTAAGGCCGTCCGCACATGAAGCTACTAAAAAGAAACTAGTTGGTAACTTTAGTTACCAACCAGTCGCTTATAGTTACTGCCCATATATTTTTATCAGTATCCGCACACAACGCTACTAGTTAGTAACCGGTCACTAATGCATCAGTGATCAGTCGACAGCAGACTGGACGTGCAGGTCGCTTGGCGACTAGTTTCTAGTGAGTTTCTAGTTTGTTGTGATCTTGTGATATTTTTAACACGCGAAAGGGCGAAATTGGTAGAACAGTCGTTTAATATAAAATTAGTGCAAGAAGTGGAAAAATATCCCTGCCTATACAACTATACGTTAAATGAATATTCGCGTAAAGACATTACCGAAAAGGCTTGGAATGGTATAGGAAGAGAATTAAATTTAACAGGAGTGTTTGTCTTTTGAATAGCAGGTACAAGCAATTGTACTAAATGTAAATAAGATTCTTTTGACATTCTGTAAAATGCAAGAAATTTAGCTTCACTTTCTTGTAATTCTTTTGCAGCAACAAAGGCTCTGCAATTTATATTGTTTTCAATGTAGGGATCAACCCAATACCTAATTTTTTTCTGCATTTTACGTCTTCTATTATAATAATAAAGAATAATATCTTCATCACTTGAGTCACTAGACATTTTTAACGCGATAATAACACTCAATAATATAATATAAAGGTTAAAATTTAAACACTCTATAACAAAGCTACTCGTACAGGCAAGAAGTGACTAGTTTCTATTAATTTTCGGTAGCGTAGTGTGCGAGTCACAGTCACTAAACAGTTGGTAATTCTAGTTTAGTTACCAACTAGTTTTAGTTTCTTTTTAGTAGCTTCATGTGCGGACGGCCTAAACCTGCAAAGTATGACTTAAAAGTGTTTGTGTTATGTGACGCGCAGACCTTTTATGTCACCAATTTTGAGGTGTATTGTGGTCAACAACCGGAAGGGCCCTACAAAAAATCTAACACACCAACGGATATTACCCATCGCCTGCTTCAACCTTTGAAAGGTAAAAACCGTAATTTAACATGCGACAAGTGGTATACGAGTTATCCGTTGGCAATTGACCTTTTGAAGGAAAAGATAACGATGTTTGGCACACTTAAACGAAATAAAAGGGAACTACCTCCAGAGTTTTTACCAAGAAAAAACACACCAATTGGATCATCCACTTTTGGTTTTCAAAAAGAAGTTACCATTGTATCCTACACACCAAAAAAAATAAAGCTGTCATTCTCCTATCTACCATGCATAGTAATTCTACAGTAGATCCCGAAACAGGAAAACCAATGATAATTTTAGACTATAATTCACATAAAGGAGGCGTAGACACTGTAGACAAAATGTGCAGTACCTATTCGGTATCCCGAAGAACACGAAGATGGCCAATGGCATTGTTTTTTCAACTCCTGAATATTGCCGGAATTAACTGCCAGATCCTGTACAACATCGACAATCCTCAAAAATATAGATAGAAGAGTTTTTCTAAAAGAATTATCATTGGCATTGATAAGACCTCATATTTCTGAGAGGGCCGAAATACAGAGTTTACCTCTGGATTTAAAAATATTCTTGAAGAAATACAAAAACGTACAAGACGACCACGATGAAGAACCACCAGCAAAAAAACGGGGGAGGTGCCATTGTTGTGGAAGGAGCAAAAATAGAGTTACAACAATATCTTGCAACAAATGTAATGGAATGGTTTGTAAAGAGCACTCTGTTACAATTTGTGCAAATTGTAATTTAGTAGACGCAAACGAGGAAGAAAACGAAAGAGAATAGCACACATATTCTCAAATATGTTCATTTGTGAATGATTATTTACTCCTAGTTTTTAGATTTATATACTAGTTTTATAATATTTTTAATGTTAAGCTAATATACAAGAATCTCAAGAAGGTTATTTTTAGAGAAGTGGTTGAGTTTTTGTTCTTATACCTATTTGTTGCCAATCTTTATATTTTCGTTATGTATTATTTTTTATGTAAAGACATTCTTTTAAATATATGCCTACATTTATTATATACAATATATGTACTAAAAATACCTAGTTGTGGCTTTTATTTGCGTTTTTAGTCGGTGGTGTATAGAATACACCGCGCACGTAGTTATGACTAATGGAGGGACGCCCGTAGTTAAAGCTTAAGGCGGACTCTCACTACTCGTGTATTTGGCAAACATTTGTAATTTGGCTTCATGTAGTGGAAGTGGTTCACGTTTGGTTTGTTCTTTTGTTGGTAAATATGCCGCGAGTCAAACGGATTTCAAATATTTGTGTATTTGACAATTTCGTACTTGTCGATGCTCCCCCACTACTTTTCGACTTGGTCGCAATTAATTTCTGCAGTATCATGACATAATTAACACAACGTATGGTACTTAATGATCCAAAATCGGTTCGCTTCGCGCATGACGTAGTCAAGTTCCCTTCTTCAAGCAACATTTAAATGTAGCAGTATGGGACTTTTAATTTTAAGTTGCGAATATAATTTCGCTCAATTAATTAAGTAATTATAAAGAGATTTTTGAGTACAGTAATTTTGTAAACAAATATATCCCTTATAAAACATGTTTTAATTATTTTTTATTACGCAAACAGGTTGATCAACTTATAATTCAGAGTTCGACATTTCAGTTATTTAAAAATATATAATCTACATAAAAATGGGTCGGATACAGCTACAAATATACAAACATACAAGGTATTCCCACTTCTTAATTTGTTAACGATCACTTTGTAATTTAGGTACACAAAATTTGTACGTATATAATAAACTAAATACAAAATAAACAATGACAAAGTGAACTTTATTTAGATCGGATGAGCTAGCTGGCCATCGAATATGTATGTATTTTCACACATATAATTTATCTCAGGAGGCTCATAGCACGATGTACTCTTCTTTTTCACTCCCTTTTGTCAGTTGATTTTTTTCCAGTTCGTTATGTTGTCTTCTCATATCTTCTTTAACTTCGTTACTCCATCTTGACCTCGGACTTTCTCTTCGCATTTTGCCTACCAATGCACTAGATAGTACCAACCTGGGAATTCTAGATGGACTCATTCTCAGCACATGGCTCAACCATCTAAGTCTTTGTGCCATTAATTACGGCTAGTAGTTTGGGTTCTTGATAGAGCTCTGTTAGCTCGTTACTTGTTCTTCTTATCCACTGTCTATTTAAGTTTTTCTTACCAAAGATTTTGCGCAGTATCTTTCGCTCCCAAACTAATAACAACTCTTGGTGTTTTTTTGTTGTCATTCACGTTTAAGAAACATACGTCACTACTACGGTCACTTATTATGATCGTGTATGTCCCTAGTTTTGCTCTTTCAGATATATTGTTGCTTCTCAACAATCTCTTGAGAACATATATAGCGCGGTTTTCCAACATAAATCTTTTCTGTATTTCTTCTTTACAGTTATGTTCTCTTGTGAAGACATTTCCTAAGCACTAAATATTTTTAACTTTTTCGAATTTATATTATATTCCATTTGCTGTTATCATTGTTATATAATGCTCCCAAACAAATTGCTTATTTGGCCCTAAATATAGGTACTTCGTTTTTGCTTCATTTATATACAATACCTTGATTGCTGAACTCTCTTCGAGTTTATTAACTGTTTCCATCAGTTCCAGTTTGGTTCTAGAGAATATTACTAAGTAGTCCGCGAATGTTAGGGGGAGAAATGTACAAAGGGGGAGAAATTAACAAGGGGGGAGATAAACTACTCTGCAAACATTATAGGGACATAACAGTATTAAATGTAGCTTACAAAATATTATCAGGAATTATATACAGCTGTCTTTAATTATTTTCTAAAGAACTAATTGGTGAATACCAATGTGGTTTTGGACAAAAAAGGTCAACCATAGACCAAATACATAGTTTAAGCTTAGAATCTACAAAACAGTAATTAGATCACAGTTAATATGTGGACCATCTTCATTGTCACTATAGCAACAAGCAACTGCACAGAGCATTTTGAAAAAGGTACAAAACCAGATACACAATGACAAATAACAACTAAATACTAAAGAGTAAATGTTCACAAATCATATACAGTAGTATATAGTTTGTATGAATACTACAAAAAAAAATAAAATTGTGTGCAGGAAATAACAACGAAAAACCATAGACAATTCATATGGTTTGATGCCGTACTGAACTCCAGGTTTTACAAAAAAAACTACTATACAATATAATAAACTAACTAGGTCCTTTTCAAGTCAATATAATGGTTTAACTGAAGAAAAACGCGGTAAATTGCTATACTCATTCAAAAATAAATAAATAAAAAAAACTCGTTACACTATCAATACAAATAATGGGTCAGAAGGAATTTTGCTACGTTACACGCAGGACTCTGCTGTAAAATGTCATGCGCAATATCATACCTTGTATTTATTGTACCATGCTGACGTACTCTCACTTTGGCTTCCGTAGCGCGAGCATGGTGTGTGTTTTTAATGCTGTTAATTCTAGGCTTTTGATGTACTTGCGAAGTACTCCAGTGTTGATGTACTTGTAAATTACACGAGTAATGGGAGCACCGTACTTAAAATTGAGTTCGAAACTTGTATTTGGCAAATACCCAAATATTGGCGTAGTCCGTCAATCGCTAAACGAGTCAAGGTGGTCCGCCTTTAGTGACAATATAATCTAAAATAGTTTAGTACTTTTTATAAAGTGCATACTTACAAAAACATTTCTATTCTTTTTAGGAAAATAGTTAATACTACTAGTGTTTAGCGTAAGTAAAAAATACAAACTATACTTCTTCTTTTTAGTATGACTAATCCGTTAAAGTCATTGGCGATCATCACGGCCCATTTTACTGTGCCTGCGGCAGTTTTAAAAAATTCTATTGTTGTTGTTTATTCTACCTGGACATCTAGAAAAAATGTGTGCCATAGATCCTGTTTCTCTCGTTTATACTCGCCTCAAGCCGAGCGCCCATTCTGTCATAAGCGTTAAAAACAGTGTTTTAAAATAATTAAGCCCAAAATACTTGTAGGGAAATGATAGCACAAGTTTTAATTTAATTTTGGTCCTTATTGAATTGAAAAATACTATTTTTTAGTTGTATTTTTGTGTATTGAAAATTGTCATTTTTCGTTTTTTTTTTGTTTCAAATTGTTTATAACTCGAAAACGATCAAGTTACAAAAAATTACAAGAGGCCTATTTTGTTCAAAATAGTATCCAAAAAATAAAAAAAAAACTTATCCGGACCGAAAAAAATTATTGCTATATTTTGTTTCAAAAATTGTTTAAAAAAATTTAACGACTTTTCGGTCTTTTGAAACCTATTATGGGCAATCTCATGGGAATATTTTTCCGGGCGAACCCGAGCTTTTCGCTTTGTCTACCAAGATACTTTTTTAAATGTATTGATGTTAATATTTTTTGAATATTCTGTGTTTTATGTGACAGTATTCGCTGACAAAAAAATTTTATTTAAAATTATTAAAAAAAACTAAAAATTCTAAAAATCCCCAATTAGTCAAATTCTGTTCTGTTATAAAATCTTTTGTTTTTATAAGTTTTTTAATTATATTTTTGAATAATAAGCTTTTGTTTTCAGAAACAATTTATAATAAGCCAAGCATAAAATATGAATAGAAGAAATTGCAATGACTAAAAAACATTACATCTGATTCTCCTAATGTGCATTTTTGCATTGTTCTGCATTACGTCGAAAAAGTAAAATAAAAGACCACGTAGTTTGCTTTGGCTGCTATAAAACCGGCATTAAAAATATTAGTCCAGATTAAAATTAAACAATGTTTTAAAAAGCTGAATAAGTTTTTAAGTAAAAGATAATGATAATTTTGCTGTATGAAAATGTTGTAATATACAAATAACACTCTATAAGACTTTATAAGATTAAAATAGCAAAATGCATTAAAAGAGTTTTTAATAAAATAACATTTAATTGAATGTGGAGATTGGCTTAACCCTTTTGTCCTGTTCGGGTCTATACGACCCGAAAAAAACTAATTTTTTGATTTACAAATTATAACCATAGACATATAATACAAGATGGACTGACGGCTGCAATACAGTGGCGTTCCCCCAGTGTGACAGTGATGCAAAGCAGTCCCTGCATCACTGTCTAATGGGCCAGATTTATTGACCATGTTATCTTCTCATTGGTTATTTAGGTCCGTGGTCGATAAACCTGGTAAACTAGAAAGAGATGCAGGGACTGCTTATATTTCTATAATTATATTAGGGCATAAAGCTTTGCATTTAGTGACTTTAGTACCTATTATGAGGTCTTTAAATTGCATACGATATAAATAAATAACTTTTTAGTTTATTTTTTGATAAAAATTAAATTGTTACCTATGATCTGTTCGGGACAATATGACCAGTGTATTTAAAACCTAAACGTTGCAGTTTACTGATATTTGGTTAAAATTAAATATGGTTGAATGTTCCAATATATGAATTTTATCAATAAAAGATATCGAGCACTGAAAGAATGCCCTTGAAATGTACACATATCAAAAAATCATCTAGGGGACAAAACCAAAATGCGAGATTACAGAAGAATTTCAAATAATGTATTTCAAATCTTTTTAATAAAAATTTATAAACAAGTGTATCAAATATAAAATAAACATTGTTTTCTTAGAATTATCGCAATAGCTCCTAAGAAAGTTAAAAGAGAAGTCTATAAGTCAAAAAATGGTAACAAAAAAAAACTTTATTTGTTGCCCCTCAACTTTCAACAAAGTAGTGTTTAGGATAAGTTAGTATAGTATATGACCTCCACGGTTTTGATTATATATATATATATAAATATATATATATATATATATATATATATATATATATATATATATATATATATATATATATATATATATATATATATATATATAAGGTTCTTGAACTCCTAAGTGGAGCATAGAGCTTCAGTGAAAACGCGCCATCGGGTTCTATTTTGCGCTAAGGCCTTCACCTCATTCCAAGACTTTCCTTGTTTTTTAGACGGTTGTTGATTACTGTCCTATATTTGTAAGGCAAACTCATGAGCAGATAATTAATATCTTGATGCGATATTTTTTCCACTCCATTGAAAGGCCCTTAAACAGTTGCTGTCTTGTATTGAACGCAATATTTTGTTGTAAAATGCGTCTGCCCAATATGTCTCATATATGCTCAATTGGGTTTAAATCTGGCGATTGTGCAGGCCAAGATAAAACATCAATTCCATATTATCTTCGAGGAATTTTCGCACGACCGTGGCAGTATGCAGACGCTCATTATGGTGCAATAATTGAAATTAAAAACCAGTTTGCTGTACAAGGGGTACAACAGTAGGTTCAAGAATAGTATTGCGGTAGTGTGTTGTATTTAGAAACCGTTCCAGACAAATGAGATTGGTTCTTTGACCAAGAGTGATGCCACCCTATACTACTGTACAGTCGCCTTGCTGTCTACGCTCTTCCTGCATGGTGACAAATAGTTCAGCATTGCTAGATCGTTTCCAAATTCTTGTGTCTTGTATCTGGTGTATAGCCAAATCAACTCATCTGTTAACAAATTAGGGGCCCACTAACGTCTAATTAAATTGGCGTGTTCTTGTATCCTCTGAAGTCGATGATCGCGATTTCCTGTGGATAATACAGGCACTCTCTTAGATCTTCGAACATTTAACGCTACTTCATGTAGTCTATTTCTAATGGTTTGGAAACTTACAAAGAATTGATAGGTCTCTTTCAGCTTCATTTGTAATTGTGATGCAGTTACAGTGTGATCTCGCAAAGTCTGCAATCTAAAAAACGATCTTCAATCTGGTTAGTTATCCTTGTACGATATGACGTTCAACAACATCACAAATTTCTTGACGCCTTAATCACAAACTATTAATGACTTATTTTCGTGTGGTTGACTTTTGCCAGGTTGAAGCATCCCAATAGCATTCCACTGCCTTTCCATTATTGCCTCTCCATTATTGGCAATTGCAAAACTAAATAAAATCCACCACAGACATCGAAAATCAAGTACTAATAAAGAAATATTACTTTTTATCTTTCAACTAAAAATGCATATTAAAGTTTTGTTAAATTTTTAAGTTTTTAGCTATTCTTATCAGTATTGCGGTCAAAGTTTGTAGAATAATCGACAAAATAACAAAAAAGATAAAAAACGTAAATTTATTTTTGTATTTGCAGCTAACATTGATTTAAAGCTATTAATATAGGTATCCCCTAGATTATTTTGGTGTCTGTATATATAAATAAAAATAATTAGTTGTATTTATGTTAGGATATAATAATTCCTGTCGAAATAATCTTTCACGTTGTAATTACTGAAAATTATTTTTTATGTCGTTTTTTATTTATCTTGGCCTTTTCGAACATCTGCAATCCGGCAAATTGTGAAATCCACTAAACTAAATTAGATGAAGCCAAAACGAATAAAAGTAGAATCTAAGAAGACGGCAAAATGTTGATCAAATTGAGCGTTCGTTGTTAGCTGCATCCAGGTCTACAATTTCACCGGGAGGAAAAAGAAATAATTAAATTTACTTGAAAGAGTATACTTTTCAGGTTGTTATGCTCACTAAAAGGTATCTGCTTACGTACGGCTGTAGCCTCTGGTTAGAATGTTAGAAGTGATATTAAAATCGATACTGGTAAACTGGAATTCTGGCATTTGTATTACGTTCTACAGAATGATATGAAAAACGCGAGTGGATAACAACAGTATTCCGTTATTACAAAAAACAAATGTTTATTTAAATGTGATCTTTTTTGTATAAAACATTTTTTCCAAAGGAATATATTTTTATCTATATTTTTTTGTATGGTGATATTTTAAATACTCCGAAATATTACGAAATCTACTAAACGTATATTAATCCAGTAAATTATCGTGAAATACGGCGAAACATTGTACTTTTACGTGTCACCACCGAATTGTATGAAAATTTTGATTTACGGTGGGTGATCAAATTATTGTGATCACTTCAAAAAACTTTGTATTTTGCTGTTTAATAAAGAATAAAACTGCGTATAAGCGTCTAATGATGTGAATATAATATAAAAATAGATCATAAACACGTTCTTTTACAAAATTTTAAAATATTTTTTCTTTGATCTTAAATATATTTTTTTAATATTTTGTGTGACCTCCTTTAGCTTCAATGACAGCGTTGATCCTCCTTGGCATGCTTTGAATGTTTGTCAGGCAGTCTTCTTTTAGTTTATTATTTCTGTGCCAGTTGGCAATGAGTCTCTCAATTAACTGCTGCTATTTGTGACAGTTTCCTGGATAGTCCCCCTCTTCATAAGCTCCCATAGATTTCAGTACTTTAATTTTCTTTTTCCAGGTTTGATGTTACTGTTTTTGCCATATGGTATGGTGCTGAATCGTGCATAAAGGTAAAATCCTCCGATTCGCCAAACCAGTCTTTGATTTGTGGCATGAGCTTTCTTTCCAGAACTTCACTATACTGATGTTGATTCATAATTCCATTCACAATGTACAGCCTCCCTCTGCCCTTATTGCTGATCAAATACCATATCATGATCTTGAGATGATGCTTTACTCGCTCCACTATGCAATCCTTGTGATATTTGTTACCCACTCGCCTTCGGACGAAGGCCAACTTATCCAAGAGTATCTCCACTGTAGTCTCATCGGAGAAACAAACCTGTGAATTAAAAAAACTGTAACATATTTTTTTTAGGATTCAAGCAGTGGTTATAGGGATTTAAACTTTAGTAGTGACGTAATTTACCTTATTCCAATCCTCAATTGTCCAATTTTGGTATTCTTTGGCACATTAAAGTCTCTTTTTCATCATTGCGATAGCCAATTTTGGTTTTTTGGCAGGGCGACATGATTTGAAACCTTGCTCAGCAAGCCTTCTGAGGACTGTCACGTCAGAAACTGGCATCCCAGCTTCACTAATAAGTCCCGTGAGGATTTTTTTGGGCTTCGAGGCTTTTACGTTGATTTAATGCATTGGATACTAAGGAAGAACTAGGATCATTAAACATACTAGTTGTTTCTGAAGGCATTCCTAGACCCTCTACAGAAATATTCGAGGAACTATTAGTTTCGGAGGTATTTTGATTATTTCTTGACTCTTCGGCAACTGGTGGTCTATCCGTAATATATGAACTGAGAAATTCGTACTCCTCGAAAATGTTTCTGTTGAATGAAAAAATTCCAGAAACGGTAAAACCAGACTGGAAATTTTTCTGTGTAAATGCCTGTGGATATGCATTCCCAACACACTCAGCAATATCATAGATTGTCATCGTTTTTGCAGGATTTGCAATTAGCCAGTCGAAACAAGCTATTTTATAACATTTCTTTAGAGGCCCGAAAACCGACCTATCTAACGGTTGTAGCTTGTAGCTGGTGTGGGGTGAAAAGGTAAGCATGACGACTTTTTTTGGTGATTTTGCTAAATTTAAAGCTTCCATTCAAAAGTGGCTCCCATGATTGTCGACAATCAGTAGTGATTTGTTGTTATTACTTGAATTTGTATGTTTTATATAGTGTTTTAAATACTAAACAAAAATCGTAGAGTTAGACCATCGACTAGGATTTGCGCTCCCAACACTACCTATTGGAGAATCTTTCAGCATGTGTGCACCGTGGTTAGTCCGATTTCGTCTTCATTATAAATTCTATCCGGACTAAATATGTACCTTACTATAAGTTCCTCCAGTTTATCAAAAAATAAATTAACATTTGTTTTATTAAATGCTGTCGATCTGGCTAAATTTGTTGCTTGTGGTTTACGTAATGACACAGACGGATGTCTTCGCAGATAGAACTTGTAAAAAAATTATTTACCCTTATGACCTAAAAAATGCAAAACTTTTTACCTGTCGTCGTTGTATCTGCAATAGGCCGTATGTCATTTTCATGTAACTTTTATTTGCTTAAATGAAGTCACGACCCATTTTTCTTATTGGCCCATCGACATATGACTTATTGGAGTTGTGTATTTGACTGCATCGGTCATGTATGTTTCATAAACCAGAAAGTGGTGTTTTTGACATAGGTCCTATTGCAAGTAGCACAACGCTATACCACTCCTTTCCTGCTTTTTGGATTGTATTCCAGGAAGAGGGACAATCAAAATTATTTATATGTGCGTAATTATATGCTACCTTTCTTAATTCGAGAGTTGAAAGGCCGTTATGCATCTTGGCACAAATGGTAACATACTTTAGTAGCTCTTCCTCTTGCTGTTTCATAAAGACTAACTTAATGTCTTGTAATGCACTATATACAAAATGTTCTTGTCCAGATTCTCTGTGTTTCTTGATGTGTCTGCATAAGGTCGCTTTATATACTGTCAAGTCTGCGCTGGCTTGTCTTAGATTGACTAGCCGAAACCTTTTTATCAAATTGCCACAACGAGTGTTTAAAAAAATGTTTTCTTAACAATGTAATAGTTTTTGAGTTGAGTATATTTTGATAAAAATGAATATACTTAGTCTTTTATAGTAAATATCTTAATACTTTGATATTCTTACCTCACAAATTCATGAACAACAAATAATACCAATTGCAACGAATAAACTTTTATAACCAAAAGTCCTTATTTATTCCTCAAACAACTAAAAAAACAATGTTTCCAACTTCCTATGGGACAAATATGTACATACAAATTAGAAATATTTGGAAAAGTTTTTAAAATCCCTGCCCATTGTGAAGTCAGACTTAGGTAGTTCATTTCTGCCGTCTTTAATAAAAATCTTTACCTACATACGTGCATTTTTCTTCAATTTTTGTTGCATATAAATCCGAGCACTGATTATTACATTTTTACTAATTGGTGAATTTATGCTATAATCTGTCGACGATTGGATCAGTAATCTGATCAATGTTTTTATCAGTTCTCGTTGTTTTTAGAAGATTGGTATAATTACAAATAAAATTGTATACCAATTGTTTATTTAGATGGTTCGGACACATGTTACTAGGAGAACGGAAAGCTCGGTTAATATTTTGTGTCTCTCGTAAAACTCGCACTCTACCTGGTAATATAATCTTGAAGGCTAATATATCATAAAAGTAGATAAAATGATTTTTATATTTAAAAAAGTGATTTATAATGTACATTGTCAAAATTTTTACGTTGAGCGAGCGCTCTTGTGTATACGTTTTACTTTTTTTCTATAAAAACCGCATATAATGGACTAACAACCAAAATTCAGGCGAGCTGTTTTAAATATATAGTCTGACGGGGAGATTAATTAGCTAAATTACAAAAGGAGACTGTTTAATAAAAATGCACTAATATTTCAACAAGGCTTTAGTCTGGTATTCTACAAAAATTCTGAAAACTGTGAAAATGGTGGAAATATATATATATATATATATATATATATATATATATATATATATAATATATATATATATATATAAGCGAGGTTCCTACAGCCTCTGCCGTTTCTCGCATTTCGACCGCCATCGTTTTCTGTCCATCCATTCGTCTTCTCTGATGGCTCTATCTCTCATTATATGCCGTACATTTTCTTCCCAGGCAACTGAAGGCCTTCCCCTTCTTCTTCTTTGTTGTGGTATGTAATTTAAAGCTTTCTTTGGCCATCTATCTTCATTCATTCGTTTCACGTGACCATACCACACTAGTTGTCTCGTTTCAATTCCATCTACACTGGAATATACAGTATTTGTCTCTCTATATTTTTTGGATATACCACACGCTCTCCTTAGAAAATCCATTTCTACTACTTCTATTCTTTTTCTATCCTTCTGCGTTATCTGCCAAACCTCTGCCCCATAAGTCATAATAGGCTCTACCAAGGTTCGATAGATTGTTAATTTCGTTTCTTGTCTAATATCTTTAGACCAAAGTAGAGAGTTTAGAATGTTTACCACTTTTTTTCCATGCTGTGTTCTGTTTTCGATGTCTCTTTTGGTAGTGCCTTCTTTAGATATTATAGATCCGAGATATTTATATTCATTGCATGTTTTTGTGTATCTAATTTCTAACTCTGGATCTTCTTCACCATCTCCTATTTTAAGATACTCTGTCTTTGCCATATCCATATTGAGGCCCCATTTTTCATATTCTTTCTTTAGTTTTCTAAACATGTAGTCCGTGTCTTCCTCGTCATTCGCTACGACTACCTGATCATCTGCGAAAAATAAAGCTGTTAGACATTCACCACCGCCTATGTCTATTCCCATTCCGGATACTTGTTTTCTCCACTGCTCTAGCGATGATTGAATATATATTTTAAACAGGGTCGGAGACAGACAACATCCTTGTTTAAGCCCTTTGGTTATTGGAAATGATTCAGATACAGAGTTTCCTTCTTTAGCGACACTTCTTGCATTTTTGTATATATTTGCGATAGCATCCACATACTCTCTACTGAGACCTACTTTCGTCAATGTATAAAATAGTTTTTTCAAAGGTACCGTATCATATGCCTTCTCTAAATCTACAAACAATAGGTGGGTAGATAGATTCCTTGCCTTCCGTTTTTCGATTACCTGCTGCAGAACGAATATATTATCAATGCACGATCTTCCTGCCCGAAATCCATTTTGTTCCTCTATGTCTTCATATTCTGATTCAATTCGTTTTTTTATTATTCGACCGTACAACCTCCCAACTGAGCTAGTAACAGTTATTCCTCTATAATTAGAGCAATTGCGTTTATCCCCTTTTTTGTATATTGAGCTGATGTATCCAACATTCCAATCATCAGGGATATTTTGTCCTTTTAAGCATTTATTAAATAGTTTAACCATCATCTCGTGTAATATTTTTGGTCCATACTTTACCAACTCAATTGGGATGTCTCCAGGTCCTGCTGCTTTACCGTTTTTCGATCTTTTGAGGGCATCGCTTAACTCTCCGGTTGTTATCTCAATTATTTGTGTATGTTCAGATATTTCTTCCATTTCGATATCTTGGAATTTACGTCTATCCTCTGTCAATAAGACCTCATAATGCTGTTTCCACTGTTTCAGATCTATTAATTTTAAGTTAGATTTTTCCTTTCCTTCCCTCCGGAGAGACTTTATCACCTTCCACGCTTGCCCAACTCTTGTTCCACCCATATACCTATCCACCTCTGCACATCTTCGATCCCACATCTCATTTTTACTTTTCACTACTTCTCTTTTTACATCTCGATTTAATTTCGTATATAACTTGATATCTTCCTCCTTTCTCGTTGACATCCATTTCTGATAAGCAGTTTTCTTCTTGTTTACTAACTTTTGCATATTCTCCGACCACCATTCTTGATTTTTTGTTTCATGTTTGTCTTTATACCCCAAAGCTTCACTTGCAGCCTCATGAATGTACTTTTTAAGTTGTTGGTATAATTCTTCCGCTGTTATATTTTCTCGATCCACATTTTGTAATTTTGTGGCCAGTCGTAATTTGTAAAGAAATTTTGTTGAATCTTCTTTTAAGCTTTCTAGGTTATATTTAGGAGATGTTACTTTTTGTCCCTTTTCTATATTCTGTACCTGAGTGTTATTGTTTTTGCGATAGTTAACTATCACATTGGCCATAAGTAAATGATGGTCGGATCCATATTCTGATCCACGGTATACCCTTACGTCAGTTGTTTTCAGCTGGGAGGTTTGACGTTGGATTACAAAGTCGATTATCGAGCGCAGATTCCTAGTAGGTTGTATCCACGTAGATTTGTGGATGTCTTTATGTTGAAAAAATCCATTCATAATTTTGAGAGACATTATTTCACAAAAATCTCTAAGACGCATTCCGTTGTCATTGGTTATTTGTTCTCCATATCTTCCTACGACTCTGCTATTTTCTTCTGTCCCTACTCTGCCGTTTAAATCTCCTAGTATAAAGATTTCACAGTTTTCTTTAACTTCAGAGAGTATTTCATTCATATTGTCGTAGAAATCGTCTTTACTTTCTGGATTTGCATCTTCGTTTGGGGCATATACTCCGACAATTACGATATTGTGCCCATTCTTTTTCATTTCCAGTATTAGTAGTTGTTCATTTACTTCAGTCCACGATTTAATGTTGTTTTTAAGATTTTTTCGAATGGCAATAGAGACTCCCCTCTTAGCTCTGTTATCTTTACTCACTCCGCTGTAGATATGTATATATTCTCCTATCTCTTCATTTCCTTTTCCCTTTTTCTTGGTTTCTGTGAGAACACATATATCTATTTTTCTTTCCGCTAATTCTTTGAATACTTCTGCTTGTTTGGTTCTCAGTCCTTGTACATTCCATGTAGCCAATATCATTTTCCTTTTTCGTTGCATTTGTCGTCTTTGTGTTGATCCATCCTTTGTATTCCGAGGGACGAGTTGCTAGCCCATCGCCTCAACCCTCCTCCTTTATCCGGGCTTGGGACCGGCATCGGCATTTACTGAGCTACTCAATTCACCCAGTACTTACCGAAGGCGAAGTTAAATGGTAAATGGTTAAATGGTTAAATGGTGGAAATAATATTGATAAAAAGCGACACGATAATATACTAGGGATAAATACAAATTAAAAATAAATCGACTAAAATGAAGTAAAAATAAACCAATTTAAAAACGGTAAGAGATATTAATATCAACAACCGAAATTACCTAAAAACCTCAAACAACAAGGGAAGTGTTTTACGACCAATTACAACAAGTAGTAGATCAAGTCAGAGGAAAGATGATAATATTGGGGGATTTTAACGCTCGAATAGGTAACCAAGTAATATTCGACATCAAACAAAAACAACGAGAATTTTAAAAACGAAAATGGAGAACTAATGATCAACTTCTGCACGAATAACGAACTAAGCATAAACAACACATTTTTTGACCACAAAGACCAACACAAATATACATTTAATAACACCCGTGGACAAAGATCTATGATAGATTATATTATAACCAACAGAGATATACATCCATCAAAAATATTCGACGTTAGATGCCTCAAGTCAGCAGATGTAGCTAGCGACCATAGCCTAGTATTATGTAAAATAAGAATAATCCTGAAATACTTCCCACCCAAGAGAGCGGCGACAGCACAAACAAAAATCAAAGTCGAAGGACTAAATACGAAATCTAATAATTATACAGAAAAGAAAATATCAGAGAAGATCGCTGGGAATTAAATATTAGAAAACGATAACATCGAGGAAAGCTCGGAAAAACTCAAAAATAATACAATTAACGCAGCAACGGGATCACTTGGAGAGAGAAAAGTAACGAACACTAACATATCAAAAAAGAAAAGACCATGGTTTAGAGAAAAAGTGAAGACAAAATGTGAAGAAAAGAAGAAAGCCTTTTTACAATACAGAACACAACAAACACAACAGACATATACAACCACTATAAACGAATCAGAAATGAAACTCATACTTTAGTTAGACAAATAAAAAAGGAAAGTGGCTTTGTGGCTTCAGGATGATATATCAAATCCTGATTATTTTCTTTGTTTTTGTATTATTTGTTTCTATACTACCATGTGTGTAATATATATTATATATTGGATGTTGTATAATATATGTATTATGTATAATTATAGATGATGTATCCACGACTTTCTATTAATCCGCTAATGCTGATAATATTCTTATATTCTTGTTGCTGACTTCTTCTTTTAGTATTGGTAATTATAGCCTGCTACATTTTGCTAATGGGTTTATTACATATTTTTTTTCATTAAGTATAATGAGAGATGCCTCTTTGATTTTTTTATATATGTTTCTTTTATGAGTATTGACGAATCTTTCCATTGAACTTTGTGTTCATTGTCCTAGGCATAACATAATATTTTACCTTAAACATGTCACAAGAAAACAGTTTTAGAACCGTTATAAAACAAATTGTGTTAATCGTTTTAGGTCCCGAGGTAGCATATCTACCATCCAACTTACTTACATAGTTATATTTTGATATGCTGCAATGGGAAATAAGAAATGCTCAGAAGCTCCAAATTAAATTGGTGGTTTTTGTATTATTCTCTTGAAGTTGTTGAATTATAATTTTAGTTTCGCTGCAATATTTACTAATAAAAGGCACTAGATCAAATTAAAAAAAAATAACTTAATAACGCATACAAAATAATTCAATTGCATGCGGTATAGATTTTCTACTTTTCTTTGAATATTATATTTATTCTAATGATTTTACATATTCGTTTGTATACTATTTTTCAAAATAAAACACTTGCACGTCACGATTTATACAAAGTGACGTCACTTGTATTTAAAATTATTATATTATAATCCAGAACATCAACCTAAAGACCGTATGACACTATGCATTTTCTTGTATCATTTCTTATATCGTTTCCGATATAACAAAAATGGATAGTGTCATACAACCGTATGGTTCTTATATCAGAAACGATACAAGAATTTGTGTCCGCTGCAGTTTCTTGTACATGAAATGCACCATTTTGTGCGCAATGCCACAAAAACGTAAAACTTCTGTAATAATGGCGGCTGGACGAGAAGTTTGATATACAATTAGACCAAGCAGACATCAGAGAAAAGTGCCCACCAACAATAACCAAGATTAGAACAGCAGTAGCCAAATTGAAAAACAATATATCACAGGGTTTGGATCAAATATCATCGGAACTACTGAAAGTAGGAGGAGATGTATTACTAAAAACAATACATAACCGCTCTGAAAATTCGTGATGAGTTTAAAGATTATTTTATATCTCCAAATAAGAGAGTTGAATTTCAACAGCATGACATTCAAACACATAATTTAAAAAAACAAATAAATTATTACAACCAAATTATTTATTATTTCTGTCTTCCATTGCAGCCTGTTGAATATCATCAAAAAAGGTGGTTTCCAATTTAATTTTAATATTGGGATATTTTATTTCTTTCATTTTTGCACCATACTATTTAAAAAAATAATTAGTAGCATCTGGCTTGGGGTCCTCAGGTACTGCAGTTCTATTTTTATAGGTGTCAAAATTTCGACCAATCATGTGACGAATCACATACAATTTCCGATTCAAGAACTTGCATAGTGTCATACAGAGCACAAATGTACGTACAAGAAACGACACAAGAAAACATAAATAACTTTCTATATCAGAAAGAATATAAGAAATGATACAAGAAAATGCATAAAGTCATACGGCCTTTAGAGTTAAAATTTTTCTAACACAGCTAATGATACGAAACCCATACGGAACTGCTCGATATTTCATAGGCGTCAACATGCTGTAATAATCAGAAAAATGTAATCATCATTATATTGGAAATTTTAGAATTATATTGATTAAATAACCAAAAACATTTTTTATTATTAATAATATAAATTTTATGAAATAACTCTTTAAGTCTAATATTCCACAAAATAATAATTTTAATTAAATATATTAGATAATTGTACGCAACTGATATGGAAATACGTCAAATTTTATTGACAGTTAAGCGTGTCGCAAAAGTGTATAAAGTGTTTTCGCTTTTTTAGAGTAGGAATTTTGTTTATATTTTGATTTCTTACACAATTTGATCTCAATATAATATATTGATACATTGTATTTATAAATACATATTAAATTTAGATTAATAGCTTTAAAAACTAATATTATTGGTGTGTATTGTGATTGTGATATGCCAAAACAAATAAATAGTTAGTAGAAAATTGATAAACTTTCATATAAGATAAAGAGGTAAGTTTAAAATTTAGAATATACAATTTTGTATTAAAATGTTATCTTATGTATTTTAATGTGTTGCAGTAGTCTTAAAACTAAGTGTATAATAGTTTGACAAATAGTAGAAAATTTTAAAAATTCCTCACTTACTAAATATTCTGATGTTTTGGCAACGCTGTGGAGCTCTGACGACGTAAATCTTGAATGACGTACAAGCTTTTTTATATGAAAAATGCTATAACAAATATTCTCTGTTTCGTTTTAATAGGTAAATTTAAATGTAAGTTTAAAATATAAGTATTAATTATGCCGTCACGAAAAACTACTATATTATGATTTCACAGGTACTTTTCCAGTAACGTATGGGATCGTAACTAGAAAAACTTTAATTACTTCAGAACGCATAGGGTTAGGAGCAAGTCCGTTGATTTAAAATTACTCCGTCGGAATAAAAAACTGATTCGAATGCAAATTTTATTCAGAAATGAATTTCCGTATAATGATCCAAGCCTGTGAAAAAACTGAGAACCGCCCAGGAAGGAAAACTAAGGACGTGTTCCATTAAAATTTGATTTATGGCACTGCCGAGCAGGATTTCTAGGATTCTTTTTAGCACACTGCGTCTCATCAGCATACAATAATTTTATTCGCTACTATCTACGTTCGACACTAAGTAAATAATTGCTGTAATTTTCAAATATTTTTTTTTTATTTTAGTCACTAACGTTTCGTTAGCATGATCTCTTTATGCACCGGTAGGAATATGATGAGTAAAGTTTGAGTATAATTTATTAGACTAATTACTATAAACTGTAAATATTTGTTGACTTTTATTTTCTAAGTATGAATATATATATATATATATATATATATATATATATATATATATATATATATATCGAAGTCATAAAAGATTATCCTCGTTAATTAATTTCAGCATTTAAGCTTGTCCGGCTGGGAACGGATAAAAGAAAGCTAAGAACTTTTAAGACAAAATAAAAGAAGAGTTGGATAAAAAATGCAAGAAACAAAACGGGAAAGATCTAATAGAAACGCGAAAATTTTTATAAAATAATAAAGAACCAATCCAAAAAATACGAATGTAAAACAAACAGAATAAAATATAATGAGCGTAGTAATACAGAGGATCAAAAATGGTAAAGCTTCTGGTAAAGACGAAACTAACATGGAACTTTTAAAATACGGAGCAATAAAGGAAAAAATACTAACACTATTGAAATGTGTCTAAATAGACAGAAGAGAAGATGCCAGCAGACTGGGAGATAGACTAGGTCATAACAATACATAAAAAGTGACGCCAATAAATTTAGTGAAAATTATAAAGGAATAAAATAACAAAGTACAATTCATCAAATATTGACATCAATAATAAGAAGATTGTCAAACATCACGAAGAAAAGAATGATAAAATACCAATGTTGATTCACAACAATAGATGCTATACACACAACAAAACAAATAATAGAAAAAACAAATTTAAATAAGAAATACTATTTATCAAATAAAGCAATATAAAATTATATGACCAAATTAGCTTAATTGTAACTGTAACTGTAAACGCTTTTTCTTATAAACATCGGTAAGTTTTTGTACCGGTAATATTTTGTACGGCTTATAGTTGTGTTTTTTTAAAACTCTATATATCGTCGCACGGCTTTTCTCTACTGCATTAGTAATTGTTTAGACAAGTTTCGGAATTTTTTAAAATAAAAATGTTATTATGGATTTAATCTACTATTTAAGTATTTAATTTTTACCTTCAAAGTAAAGCATAGTATTAAGATTGTGACGAAACATTTTGCCTGCCACATGGGGTATTAATACAAGGGGTAGAAAATTGGGGAGTGAAAGTAAGAGGGTGGAGATAAGGCAAGCAAAATAATCGATCGCTACTTGTGCGAACGGCACTCAGTGTTTGTTAGGAGAGCTGGGGTCGTGGATAAGTAAATGGCAAAGGGGTTTGGAATGGGGCAACTACAAAAAATGAAATAAAGGGCTCATTAATCTCTTGGAACAAACAAAATAAAAATAAACAGGAAACACCTCTATTAATTTAATATAGGGCGCCACTTTGAGTTGCCTAATTATACCTATTACAACTACTAGTTGTAACTATAGAAATAATTATAAATTATTAATTATAGAAAAAAATCAAAACATAAAAAACATATCTTTTTCAAATAAAACTCAAAAAAAGGTTTGTTAAAAAAAAATAAACAAAATGTTAAGAAACAAAATTTAACATTTATTTTTGTGTCATACCATAAACAGTTACACAAATAAAGACAGCACAAAAAATGCTATATTAATTACAGAGATTCTTACCAAAATAATAAAGAAAACTTACATGTGTTCTACTGATTTTCAAACTCAGGAGATGCTACAAAGACTTACAAATGTTACTGACGTATAAACTGTGGCAAATCGAAAAATTATTACAGATAAAAAAAATTATCTTTTTAAACAATGAAAGCAATTATTTTTTTTTAAATGTCTATCTTGACTTTAAATTTTAGACACAGAAAAAGTTACCTGAACCTAACTAAACTTCACTCTGCATGTCTGGGCTCGGGAACTGGAATCATGCTGGAATTATACTAGGGGCAGATCCGGGATAACGATCAAGGATAAGAAGATGAGGGCGGAAGCCAGCACCGGCTGGAACAGAACCTTGAAAACTCGTCTCCTTCAAAGACTGGAACAGGCACAGCACAATGGCAACATGAGGCCATGAACACGCCTTGATCAGCGGCTGGCTTTACCGAGAGTAACGAAACTATCTTCAGAAATTGATCGCATAACTTAAAAAAAAAACACTTTAAATGGTTGAAACGCAAATCATTTATTAGAAAACACAATTCAAGCAGTTCGAATAAAACATTCAAAGAAATAGCGAGGAAGTAACATCTGTAAAATATAAACAAACTATAAAATGGTTTATATTCTCGAGCCGACTTAAGAAGGAATTGAAAACATATTTGGGTTTTAATACGTACGATAGAAAGATACATTAAAAATATCCTTCGATTTTTCAAATATATATGTGGGGATTTCAATATATTACATATACGAGAGGATTTCAATATACGTCAAAAAAATCAATGAATCGCAAATGCTACAAGATCTGGATAAATCAGCCTATATTGTCTTCTTGCCGCTTGCTTATTTTTATTATTTTTACATAAATTGAGAATATATCTACTTTTTCATTTGCAGTAAAACCCATTTCGATATGAGGACTGACAGTTTATAATAAATTAATAATTGTTTCATTTTGAATTGTCAGTTGCATAGTTACCTACGGGTCCCCTTTTGTAGTACCATATGCCATTATAGAACAAAACTAATGCTACACAATGTTATATATTAGTAACCAGGAAATGCAGGGCTACTCAAAACTATAAAAAAATACAGGGTGTCTTATTTGAAATATTGAAGATGCATTTTATTAGGCACTCCCTGTATTCAAAATTTGGTCTGTTGGTCGGTACAGATAAAATAATACAACTTTTATTTGAAACTTTTTTTGTTTTCCCGAAAGTAAGGAAAATAAGTGGGGGTCAAAATATAATGAGAAACCCGGTACTAAGGAAGGAAAATCATCGAAGTTTAAGTTATCATCTGCTTTTAAATCATGATCAGTGTTCAGCATATAGTGAAAAGTATCACAAAGCGAAGGTAAATTCTTAAGTTTCCAATATTTTTTTGTTAGGTCTGCTTTATTCAATTTTGTTTACATTTATACAAAGAAAAGGATCTTTCTGTTGTATTTCTATACTTCAGTGATATTTCTAAAGCTTTAATGTGTACAGCTTAATTGGAATTGATTTCATAGCGCCTAAACAAAACTTGTAGAACGGCTGCATGACATATATTCTGCTTAAGATCCAATCAGATGCAGAACCAGATAATATACAGCCATAAACTATAGCCAATCTAATATAAGCTTTATAGAAAAGTCAAGATGTTTTAACATCACGTCTCCACCAGGTTTTTGGGATTGATTTTAAGAATATTTTTATTAAAAAATATTTTATGAAAAAATTATTTATTGGATTCAAAAGTGTAAATATAAAAAACCTAAAAAATAACAATAAGTTATATTTTTTTATGGTAATAATTATCCCAATAATAATTTTTAATAATAAATCATTCTCAGTAATTATTTAAATAAATAATTAACTTTTTATTAATTGTATGGGCGAGTATATTTCAATATACAGCATTTAAAACAGTAAAGTAATTAAATTTGCTACTATTTTTAAAATGGCCATTAACTGAGTAAATTTATATTTTCAATTGAACACGGCAATAAATTAAATCCTTTCTATGTGAATTACAACGTGTACCAAGATATTTATTTAATAATTTATGAGTTAACTGTTTTCAGCACAGGTAATTAAAATAGATTTTAAATCGTAATTTTGATTAATTCGCCATTTATTTCAGTCTATAATAATTATAACATACAGAAAATATAATTGTTATACTTCCGAGTGCCATAAAAATTAGTTTACTATTCAAGCATAACAAGGAACGAAAATTAACAAAATTAAATATTTAAAAAATTAGTTGTGATAATCATTCAATTTGTCTTGTCTTTCCATTGCTCTTTGCTCATTTGGAAAGACAAATGTTGCACATAAGACTAATGGATAAGAAGAGAAACGAGTGGATAAGAGAAAAAACAAAAGTGAGGGATGTTAGACAAGAAGTTGCAAAATTGAAATGGAGATTTGCCGGACACAATATAAGACAAAAAGAAGACCGATGGAACAAAATTCTTATAAGTTGGAGACCGTGGGAATATAAACGAAGCAGAGGAAGGCCCCAAATGAGATGGGCAGATGATATCAAGAAGCACGTGGGCTCTAGATGGATGACTGTTGCGACAGACAGAGAAGAATGGAAAAGGATTGGGGAGGCCTATGTCCAAAGATGGACCGAAGAAGGCTAATTAGATAGATAGAATCATTCAATATGATTTCTCACCATTTATAACCATTCACTAGCTTATAATTGCCTACAAATCCGAGATAAAGCATCCTCGGGATTGATTAGATTATTAAGGATGACCATATTGACACTCACAACAAGAAAAAAAATGCTAAATCACCTGCGTAAAGAAAATTTAGAAAGATTTGGGTTTAGCAGGCTGAAAACTCGAAATGTTCAACTAAATATAACACGGAGGTAGATTTATGACGGAATCATTAATTCATTCCTGTATCAAGTAATCTCCCAAAAGAGCAATTCAATGGCATTAAACTACTTAAGCTTTAAGTACCGACGTGTAGGCTAACAGACACTTTGCGAGAAAGTTGCTAGTTTCATATGTTAGGGAAAACAACGTATGTTATGAAGCTATAAAGCGATGTTAGTGGAGAGTGGCAGTGCAGTTGCAATTCTGGTGTGTTTTTATTTGTATAAAATCGAGAGGGGTCTATTGAATCACTCGTTTGTACTATGTAACTTTTTAGATGACAGAGTAAATCAGTTGGATGCTTCTAAAAGTGGGACACAGTCTCCCTCCTTTCGAGCAAGAAATATATGTTCCCTTCATGTTAAATCATACAGTATGATGCAAATGTTTGAAATAAATTCATTATTTCAGAAACAGACGACTTTAAAAAAAATCTTAAAATAAGTCAATTTTAATTTTTGAATGGCCATCAACTGCTATATATGTGTTGGACATTACGTCATCAATGACGGCGTAATGACATAATCGATGATTTTTTTAAATATAAACCGAGGTCAAGCGATAGCTTATTTGAAAGGTCTCCTTATCGCCTTTGCAACGATATAATCATTTGAATATTTATTTCTACAGGGTTAACCAAAACTCTTGGTTTATTAAATACAATTAACTTACAATAAATGTTTACTTAAATACAATTAAATTAGAACAAATATTTAAATTGATGACCATCAACAATAATCCAATGTGAAAGATGGGCAATAAATTCTTTCCTAACGTTTTCGATGACTCCAGGTGTAATTTGTGCAATTTCCATTCTGATGCGCTTCGTCAACTCTTCTACATTATTCGGTCGATTTTAATACACTCTGTTCTTTAAATATCCCCACAATAAAAAGTCTTCTTCTTCTTCTACTTCCATGACCGTTATCGATCGTTGGATATCATGTTGGCTACCATATTCGCTATCGTGACTTTATTGACAGCAGCTCTAAATAACGATGTAGTTGATTTTCCATACCATTGACTTAGATTTTTCAGCCATGATGTTCTTCTTCTACCAGGACCACGATTACCTTGGATCTTTTCCTGAATGATCAGATGTAAAAGATCATATTTTTCAGGGTGTCTCATAATATGACCGAAATATTCCAGCTTGCGTTTCTTTATTATATTGACCAGTTGTGTTGTTTGGTTCAGCCGTCTAAGGACCTCCTCATTTCTAACTCTGTCGACCCAGCTTATTTTCAGTAGTCGTCTGTATACCCACATCTCAAAGGCTGTCAAGCGTTTAAGCATAGCCTCAGTTAGGGTCCACGCTTCTACTCCATACAGCAGGACAGGAAAGATGTAGCAAGATATCATACGAACTCTAAGGTCAATGCTAAGATCGTGACTGCAAAGTACGTTTCTCATTTTTACAAAGGCAGCTCGGGCTTGTTCAGATATTACTGCCGAGATACACGAGTTTCTCTACTTTGTCCAGTGTGGCATCTCCGACTTTTATACCGTCATGTATATAATTTTGTTTGCTAACTATCATATATTTAGTTTTCTTAACGTTGAGTTTTAATCCATACTGATCACAAGTCTGTTTTATTTTGTTCATTAGATTTTGAAGGTCTTCTCCGCAATTGGCAAGGACTAAGGTATCGTCGGCCTAAAAAGCTAATAAAAAGTCTAACGGAGTCAAATGTGGAGACCTTGGTGCCCATTCGATGGGCCGTCTTCTACCTATCCACCTACCTGAGAAAACATTATTATTACGCTAATTTCAATGCCGCAGTGTGGGAGAGCCCCATAATGTTGGTACCACAAATCATTTCTATTTGGAAATAAATGATTCAGCTATGGCAACAGATAATCCTGAAGAAATTCTAGATAACGAAACTAATAAATTCTCCTCAAAAATTATGGCCCTACAATTTGATTGTTTATAATGCCGGCCCAAACATTCACCTTCTCGGGATATTGTGTCCTATATTCTTTCATCCAATGTGGATTTTCAGTTGCCCAATATCGATATGTCTGGCGATTTACGTGACCGTTCAGCATAAAAGACGGTACGTCAGAAAAAAAGTACATTTTTTATAAAATTCTGATCTCTGTTACATTTTTCTATAATGGTTTCGCAGAATTCGATTCTTTTATCAAAGTCATCTGGCTCCTGGAGATCCAGGAGCCAATAGCTCCTGGACCAGATGTATTTTATGTGGATGCCACTTCTCCTTTTTTAGCACTCTTACAACAGTTGATTGGTGACATTATTATCTAGTGCGGTCTGCCTAGAACTGGTATGGGGAACAGTAGTTGACATTGGTCAATGGCAACATTTTTTCGAATATTAGACCTGCGCGACATAAATGCTGATATTTTATACAATTTGCACGCACATAAAAAATAGACGATGGATTTGTTTTCCTGAAACTATTACCAACATATCTGGTTGTGTTTCAAATGCAACGCCAGTATCTCAACAAGATAATTGTGCTTGGCGAAAAATAAATCTTGGGTAAGATGCACCAAATAAGCTAGATAATGTAAACAAAAAAAATTAAGCAGAGGATAAGCAAATCAGAAAACTCTCATTTATCCATTAAAACTAAAGCCCAAGATAGCTTATAAATGTGAGTTTCTGTATGAAACATGTGTGCCTACGAGGCAGCCAGCCTTGTAGGTTGCATATGCAGAGTGACTGTGATGTCAAGTTGATGACATGTCATTAAAAAAAAAACTGTTGATTATTTATTAAATTTTCCTTTTTATTGTTTACTTAGTTATCAATATTTAGGAAAAAAGTATCATTAAGAAAAACAATTGTTTAATGAATAAATATTAATAATTAAGATAAAGGTTATTTTTTTCTCCCAAAGAAGTTACGGCTGTAATTTTAATATTTATAATTAGTAACAAATGTTAACAATTCTATATTTTGTTTTACTTGTAAACAATAAATAGCAATGGTTTTCTAGAAAAATATTAGGAAATCTAGTAGTTTTCATTATGGTGGTATACCAGACGTCCTTTCGATACTTATGTGACTATAATAGCTCGTCATTACTTAAAGCTTAAGAAGACAAATACGAAGTTTACAAAGGAACCAAAAAGAAAAGATTGAGATGATTATTAAAAGCTACAATTTCCTGGTGCAACATTTATTGAAGATAAAACAAAGGCTGTCTAGCGTGCAAAATCTTGACAAAAAAATAAAATTGCCAGTCAATAACTGTAAGGCTACAAATCTTCTTGTGAAGATGGAATATATTCAGCTTTACTATAACATGCATTGATATCATACTATCATACACACTCACCTATTAAAATTATTCGAAATGAGTCTTACAAATAAAGGAAAGAGTTGGGTTGTATTCCACAAGAATGGAATGTAGAGCTTGATTTCACCATCAGTCCAATTTGTATTTTGTATAGGAGTGTGGTTTCAAATATGTTTCTAGGTTCGAATATGTTCCATTCTAGAAATATTTTCATCTTCAATTTTATTTTTAACAAAACACTATAATAAAGCTGGATTTATAGTTTGAGGGACTGTAGACGTAGACGCACTGGAGACGTAACAAACGGACTGTAAATATTCTAACAATATATAAATTGACGAAGTGGAATTTTTGCGCATGAGTAGAAAGAGTGGCTAGAGGTGACCATGATACTATAATATCCTTTTATTATTTATTATTATTATTTTATAAATTATTAACGTCAATTGTAATAAATAATCAACAAAATCAAAATTCGAATATCTGAATAAGCAACTTTACAAAATTGTGAGCGGGCCAGACAATTCACTTCGGTTGACAACACAAAATTCTTCCTTTTGATTGGCCAGATGCAAGTAATGCACTGTAAAAGATAAAAGTTGGCCAACTCTTCCGTTGCAGTGCGTTTCACTTACGTTCCATCCGTTCATTTATAAATATTGTTACGAACATGCATTCAGCGTGTCCCGTGTAGCGGTTGCATCTCGAAAGCGAGTCGAAGTTTCCAGAACAACCCGCCACGTAGACGAATCAGAGGTGAAAATGTTCTAGAACATAGTAACTTTGATATATATGTAATGATGTTAGGAGTTTGTTTCAGTTGATAAGATAATATCGAACTGTAAAGTTATAAATAAATATATTTATATAAATTCGAACCGCTTGTTTTATTTAAAAACGCTACAGTTGGTGTCACAGTGTGAGAATAATTGATTTATTAAAAAATTAATTCAGCAGTAAATTAAAAAAAAGGAGAAAACACTTTTGAACTTTTGAAAACTATTGTTTGTCGGGAACATCCGCGTGTTTCGGTAGTGATCGTTTTACGAAAGAACATTTTAAAAAGTACATGTGTGCCTGACCAAAGATGCAACCGCTACACGGGACACGCTCAATGCATGTTTGAAAACTGCTCCCCTCTTAGATCTGAGCATCCCGATCAACAACTCTATATTTAGACCCAGGATGGCGGAATCTACAGGACTCTCCAGCTCTGCATGAACCCCTCAGGAAGAAATAACAGTCTAAGAGCGGAGCAGTGTTACGAACATGCAACCGCTACACGGGACACGCAGAATGCATGTTCGTAACACTGCTTCCCTCTTAGACTGTTTTTTCTTTCTGAGGGGCTCATACAGAGCTGGAGGGTCCTGTAAATTTCGCCATCCTGGGCCTACAAAAATACAGTTGCTGATCGGGACGCTCAGATCTATGTGGGAATGTTCTAGAACATAGTAACTTTGGTATATATATGTAACGTGTTAGGAGTTAGTTTCAGTTGATAAGATATTACCGAATTGTAAAGTTATAAATTAATACATTTATATAAATTCGAACCGCTCGTTTTATTTTAAAACGGTACAATATAAGAGTACACAAAATTCTATGTTGATCTTTTTTCAGTGCGTCTACGTTTACAGTCCGTGAAACTATAAATCCATCTTTAGAAATGCATGCGTTAACATTCTTAATAAATACAAAAATGAAATTTTTGTATTTATTATTGTATTTATTTTATCTAACAACTGAAATTTTTTAAATACAGCTGTTAATTTGTTGGCTAGCGGCGAGGTAACTTGACGTCGATTAAAATTTCCATAAAATCCGACTCCCTTGAAATTTACAGTAGCATGACCAATTTTCAATACTTTCGGCCCGTAATATAATGTTATGTAGATGAATTTTTGCTTTTTCGAATTAATTGAATATCGGGAATTTGTGAATTTTGATAAGTCTTTTAGGAAGGCTGATTTGAATTTGCAAACAGTTCCAGTGGAATTTTCCGAAATGTTAAGGGCAGTTTAGCAATTCAAATAGGTTTGTTAGTGTCACATTAGCACTTTTTTGACATTTTTATTTACATTAATAATATTACATAGCTTTCTTAAAAATGTAAAAATATTATTATAATTTTATTGATTCTATTAGATAACATACAATAATTAGTGTTAGATCGTTAGATATGGCTAATATTCGACAGTAGTTGATAAATTCGACTGTTACTTGTTACAAATTAATTGCAATATGTACTTATGTCACGCCTTTTAGGATTTACCTATAGTTCCGTAAGAACTTGGAATGATCTTGAATCTATCAGAATATTTTCCTCGCATTCACGTTCATTAGATAGATCAGTTGTTACTAAGTCACATAAATCTTAATAATGTCTCATATACATATTACCCTTATTCTTCTTCTTATTTTTCCATGTTAAAGTAAATAAAGTAAATAGTAAATAACAATAAATGTTACTCAGTTTATCTATGTAAGCTTTTTTATTGATTCAAGATGTACTAGATTTTATGAAACACATTTCCAAAAAAAAACACGTTTTGAATGGTTCTTGCCAAAATACAGGATCCTCGAAATTAAATTCAGGTTTCAAAGTTAATGCGTGTTCTGTCAACGCACGTGCATTGATCTTTTTGGTTTTATATCATTACGATGTGAAATCATCCTGCTGTGAAAATTACGAGATAATTCTCCTATGTAAATTTTATTACAATTAGTACACGGTATAGAATAAACAACAGTCGATGACTACTGTATTGTGAAAGGATCTTTTGTTTTTGTGTATAGCTTCGATACCGTTTTCACATTTTTGGTCGTAATTTTTAAGCCACTAACATTTTTAAGGATGTTCATTAGCTTAGGTGTTAGAATTGGAACGTAGGGTAGGCCACCATAAGTTATTTTAGATGGTAATGATATGTTGTGTGTCAATGTCAATTGTCGGATCTCATTATTATGAGAATTTTGGTTGTCAGAAACTTGCGAAGGAAAAGGAGAATCGAAAATGAGTATATTGTATAAGTTGATAACCCTAGTTTTTATAGCCAGAACCAAATTTGTTTTCATCTTAGGTGGATGCTGAGAATAAAAATTTATGAAACGGTTATTGAAACAAGGTTTACGATACTCCTCCGTCCTTAGCATGCCATCATTGCCACGATTGATTAGCATGTCCAAAAAATAAATCATATTATTAGCCTCTCTCTCAACCGTAAACTTTAGCAGTCTTATTAATAAAAATTGCTTAGTCTAAAGTTAGTCTCGGACTAGTTAGTCCCAGATTAAGCGAGTACTAACTTCATTTTCAGAATGTTATTAATAAACATGGACTAAGCTCAGACTAACTAAACCTTCCTTAGTCCTAGGTACAAGTTTATGTTGGCAACCATTGCGAAAAAGAAGAAAAATGGAGAGAATTTTGTGAAAAAGAAGAAAAATATTTGAGAATTTGACAGTTAGCATAAGTTAGAGCACGTAGAGTTAATTTTAGTTATACTGTGTTCTGAGAAAGTTTGTTTATATTTTATAGTATTTTTTTATCTGAAAAGTTTAAACTTCATAAAAGTTCAGGAGGAAACTTTAAAAAATATTTTATTACAAAGGGAAAATATAAAAAATACTAATAAACATAATGAATTGTAAAATATTTTATTAAAAAATTTTTATATATTTTAATATGTCTTAGATGAATATTATTTCACTGATTTCTATAGTCATTAAGTTGTTCTGTTAATCTTAAGTCGTTAATAAAATAATCTTCCATTATTAAATAATAAATATGAATAATCAAAAACAATTCAGGTTATGAATACCAAAACAAAACTACACTCAATGTCAATTGTCAAGTTAGTCACTCTCTAAACCTGCCAGTACCTCGGATTAAATGTTAGTCCAAGACTAGCCAAGGTTTAGCTTTTTCTGTCCTTAGTCGCTGTTTATTAATACGAAAAATGAATTTTATTGGTGTACTCCTGGGACTAATGTTATTCCGTGTTTATTAATAAGAGAGTAGGTGTTCACATTGGGCGTTAAATTTTTTATTATTTATACGAACATTTTTCAGAATACTACAAGAACGGTTATGATTAATTTTATTTTTATGTAAGTTTTAGAGTTTTAGTTGTCTTTTAGTACCATCTAAATCTTGGAACTCATTATGCTATAAATATTTTCAGCTGGGATGATCTTTTCAGACGAAGCATATACAAAATTACGAATTAAGGTTAAAAACATATATTATCTGTAATATTACTTTTCCAACTAATATTTTATCCAAATTGCGGTATCGTAAATGCCCCAAAGGGTGTAATTTAATAAAAGTGATTTCACATTCTCTCTAGTGTAAATTATCATCATCAAGTGCTCCCCATGGCTTCCATCGCATGCGGGTGTTCATTAAATCATTCTTTGGTTCACTGAGTAACTGAAAATCGATCGTTGAATTTACATAAAAACTCTTCTTTACTCTAAGGCCCTTTGACACGTTTGTAGTGTGCGGTGCAAGGTAAATATTTGTTTTTCTGCAACTGTGTGAATGTGAGGTTTTAAAAGGTTAATTGATCAAATTGATAGCTCGTTCATTTATTATTGTTCATTAATGAATAAGTGACAAATAGAGAACGAGGAAACCTATAAAAAATAAATTAAATTCATGCCCTCTGCATATTTCATATAATATATATGTTCGGAATGATTTCCGCAGTTAGTACAATGTAACTTAGAGCTAAGATTAATATTATTACTAAAATTAATATCAAACTCATCAGTCTTCCGGGTTGAACCGCGTCGATATCCATTTTGCCGAGCTTTCGGCATCCTCTCTGATGCCTTCCTCAGGGCTTCCGAGGTCTCAGTCTCCCGAGCCCCCAGACACTACTACACTGTTCACTGTTCACTACGCAGTAGTAGTGACGCAGTAGTAGTGACAGCGTATTGAACAGTGTAGTAGTGAGGAAGGCATCAGAGAGGATGTCGAAAGCTCGGCAAAATTGATATCGACGCGGTTCAACCCGGAAGACTGGTGAGTTTAATATTAATTTTAGTAATAATATTAATTAAGTTACATATATATATATATATATATATATATATATATATATATATATATATATATATATACATATATATAGGTATATATATATATATATATATATATATATATATATATATATATATAAATGTAGGTCTGTGATGTACAATTTTTATTAGAAGTATAAATTTAACTAGTAATGATACAAAGCTTATTATAAATAAAGGCTTCCTCCTCCTAAGTGCCTTCTCTATTGAGGTTGGCGATCAATATGGCAAATTTCTCTCTGTTCTGGGCTTGATGGATTAAGTCATGTTCTGTTGTGTGAGTCGAATCTCTGATGTTTCGGAGCCAGGATTTCTTCTTTCTTCCTATTCCCCTTTTACCCTCGATTTTGCCTTCTAATATTACCTGGAGCTGCTTAAATTCCTTATGGCGCATTATGTGTCCTAGATACGACGTCTTTCTAATTTTGATTGTATTAACCAGATGAGGTCGTGTGTTCATTATTTCCAGTACCTCTTTATTTGTAGTTTTGCTGGTCCAGCTTATTCTTAGCATTCGGCGGTACATCCACATTTCGAATTAATTCAGTTTGTTGACGTCATACTGTTTTAATATCCAGGTCTCACAGCCATATAGTAGTAGAGACCACACATAACACTTTAGTGTTCTTAACCTTATTGTGATTGATAGCTTGGGGTTACAGAGCATTTTACGCATGTTCATGAAGCCAGATCTTGCTATTTCAATACGTCTTCTAATTTCTTTTGAGGCTTACATGAAGGAAAATTTAGTAATATACAGAGTGACATTAAATGGAAAAGCTGTTTGTGGCAAGTTAGTGATTCAGAATTAAATCCAAAAAAACAAACCATAATTGCGACGTATGCAAAAACTTCATATGTTTGCAACGTGCAAAAAAAAATTTCCGATTTATATGTAAAATTTTTGTATATTTAATATGGGTTTACAATATATTAAAGAATATTTTTTTTATTTTAAAATAAATTTTTGCCAACTAGTTCACTAGGTCCCGGGGACCAAGTTGTATTGGTTAAATAACCTACTTGCGTAGGTAGTAGTTAGAGGTAGTAGTTACAGACATGCAGTTAAAAAAGTAATAACTTATTAGTACCTAGAAAGCATACTATAAGACGAATTCACGAAGACATTACTTACAATACAAAGAAAGCCTATAATATATAGTAGGCAACACATAAGACATTATAGGCAAAATTGCTAAAAAAACAATGTGCGAAAAAAAGTAACTGCAACATAAACACGATACATTTAATGTGTACAAACCTAAAACCTATAGGCTTATAAAAGCCTTATAAGGCTTATAAAAGCGTCACATGCCAACCAAAGCAAGACACTGAATGAGTGACTAGAAATATCTTCTAAAAATACATATGAAAGACACAGAAATTTTGGACAGACAAAATAACAAATAGTGTAGTTCTTCGAATAATGAACAAAGAACGGGAGCTGTTGATCACCATCAAGAGAAGAAAGCTGGAATATCTTGGTCATATGATGAGAGAGAGAGAAAGTACCGATTGCTCCAGTTAATTGTCCAAGGAAAGATTCAGGGCAAACGAAGCGTGGGGAGACGACACGTATATCTTGGCTGCGCAATTTAAGAGACTGGTTCCAGTGCACATTTAACCAATTATTTAAAGCAACAGCTTCAAAGATACGAATAGCAATGATGATTGCCAAACTCCGTAGCGGAGAGGGCACGTGAAGAAGAAGACACAAAACCACGCTGTGTCATCCGCTAAATAAAAAATAAATTCTCCGCTACTGATACGCTTCTTGGTAAAACTAATGAGGGAAGCAAAATTATACGATAACTTACGATATTACGTGTATAACTTATTTCATTGCTGGAACATAGTAAAATTCTACAAAGCTGGTTGGATTTGTTCGGTTAACCAACAGCCAATTGACAGGCACCTCAGAACCAGTTTCTACCCCATAATATTATGGTTTTCTTACCTTATTGTACAGTGTAGAGACTTAGATGTTTACTGAAGCTTCTTTAAAAAATCTTAGTCATCTTCTTCTTCTTCTAGTGCCATCTCCACTAATAAGGTTGGCTATAACCATTGCAAATTCGTCTCTATCTCTACTTTTCTTAAGAGCGTCTGTGTTTTTAACCCGGTCCAGGCGCGAATGTTTTTCAGCCAGTATATTTGTCGTCTACTAGGATCCCGTTTTCCTTCGATTTTACCCTTCATAATCAGCTGCAACAACTCGTACTTTTTTCTAAGTTTGTGCCCCAAATATCCTGTCTTTCGCCGTTTAATGGTGGTCAAAAGTTGTCTGTCTCTTCCCATTCTGTGCAACACTATTTCGTTCGTAATATGATCGGTTCATGGTATCTTAAAAATTCGTCTAAAAAGCCACATCTCACAAGCTTTCAGTTTTCTCATTAAGTCAACATTAACAATCCAGGCTTCGACGCTATAAAGAAGAATAGAGTGAACATAACATTCTACCATCCGATATCGGATTTTCAGAATGAGTCTTTGGTTACTCAGACATTTCCTTATCTTCAAGAAGGATGCCTTTGATTGCTCTATTCTTGAGCGAATTTCCGATTTCGGATTTAGATCTTCCTTAATCCAGACTCCTAAGTATTTGATTTTGTCCACTTGCTCAATATCTTCATTTTTTATCTGGATCCTTGAAATGACTTTGCCCCTCTTGGTTGTTGTTTTCTTTATGTTTATTGTTAAACCAAGTTGTTCCCCAGTATCACAAATTGTGATTAGTAACGTCTGCAGGTCTGTCTCACTTTCAGCGAGAAATACTGTATCGTCAGCATAACGGATGTTATTTATATTTTGACCATTTATGTTGATCCCTTCTGTACAGTTTTTAAGTAATTGCGTAAATAACTCTTCGGAATATATATTAAATAATAATGGTGAAAGTACACAGCCCTGTCTCACCTCTCTACTTATCTGTTGCGCATCCGTGCTATTTTCATCTAATGTTACCACAGCCTCTTGGTTCACGTAGGAATTTCTCACTATGTTAATGTCATTGTTGTCAAGTGCTTTTCTCTATAGACCTTCCATGAGAATGTTATGTTTAACACTGTCGAAAGCTTTCTCATAGTCCATAAATGCAACGAAAATATATTTTTGTTGGTCTCGACATTTTTGGGCAAGAGTTGTGAAACTATACTGAGCTTCCACTGTTCCGAAACCGTTACGAAAGCCAAACTGTCTATTAATCATATCAGCTTTGCACTTTCTAAATATTCTTGCATGTATAATCTTTAAGAATGTATTTAATAAGTGTTATATTAAGCTGATTAATCTATAGTCATTACAGTGTTTGGGGTTCTTGGTTTTTGGTAGCAGAACAAAGGTCGATAGCAGTCATTCTGTAGGTATCTCACCAGATTTGTATATGTTATTAAAGAGTATAGTTATTGCACTTAAATTGTCTTCGTCTATAAGTTTAATCAGCTCGATATGAACTTCATCTTTCCCAGGAGCTCTGCCAGATTTTGAGTTGTTAAAAATAGGATCAGGAAAAAAAATAATTTATTGGCTACAAAACCTGAGAAAATATACAAGTATACAGTCGGACTATTTCGAATAGTTGCCAGCAAGATAAGTATAGTCATGTTGATCACCAAAATCCGAAACAGAATAGGCATCGTAAAAAAGAGGGCAAAAAATAAATAGAAGACTAAAGACTAAAATGAGAAATTACAATGCGATAGCTAAATAAAAAAGTAGAATATCCAAAATAGAAATATGGTAACTTAAATGGTTTAGACATATCGTAAGGAAGGATAAAAATGTTAGATGGGAGGATAAAAGAGCAAAAATAAAAAAATAAGAAGACGCAGTCCAACGAAAGGCTTGGAAGCAAAAAAGTAAAAGTTAGAAATTAAACATATTTAGAATTAAGAATAGAATAGAGAGAAATAAAAGTTAAAATAAAGAAATCTGACACCTGAAATGCGAGAGATTGCGGGTTATCTACATCGCACGAAAGCATACTCTCAAGAATGAACAGACCGTAGGTCTAAATGAAGAAGAAGTTTTAATCCCATGGGTATAATATTTTCTCCAATTATTTTTATTGGAGATAAGTTTTAAATGTACTTCAACAATGTATTTCAATTCATAATTTGTAAAAAACAACCAATTTATTTCAGAATCACTTTTAAAAATCAAGGACGTCTATATTATTTACATATACTTTTCTCCGTTAAATTTCATTCGTAAAAACGACGACTGGAATTCTTGTTATTTCCTGTTTGTTTTAGTGCCCATTCCGACATTGTTTACATCACATCTATTGTACGTGTTATATATAATAGGTATTCCTAAAATACTTCGGTAGTCATTAAAAACGCAATCAGGAAGCAGGTTATTCATGCACACTAAAGTTTACTACTACTTGATTGTCTATTTATAGCACATCTAATGCTTAAAACATCGCTTCTGGAAATAGTGTTTTTTATCTTGTAAATCGAATTAACTTCTTTAATTCTACGTAAGAAAACACTAATAAATCGTAAAAACGTTTAAGTATCTTTGCAGATGTCTGAACTGAAAGTGACAACTACTTTGAATGATCGAGATTCTCAACGAACATACCAGAACTAAAATAATTAATAAAGTAGAGAGATAATTTCACTAGGAGTAATCTTATAGGCTTAAACAAAACCTGAGGAATATCATAAAATATTATGTTTCGATTACATCAGACAAGTATAAAGAAATTTAAAATATATATATATATATATATATATATATATATTATATATATAATATATATATATATATATATATATATATATATATATATATAGCCGGGTACATTTAAAATCAATAATTGAATACTTTTAAATAAAAGAGAAGATTCTAACTAACATTTAAAGCCGTGTGGTTTTATATAAACGTCATACTTAACCGGTAAATGTTTGTACAGGGTGTCCTAAATTGGTGTGTTTTGCAGGGTACACCAAAAACTAGAGGTAATAGAAAAAAAAACACGGTGTTATGACTTCTTTTGTCTTTAAAGTAACGATTGTCCAATCAAATTGTGAATAGCTCCCAACATTAGCGAGAAACAGGGCGATTATTGAAAAATATCGAAAAGAACAGGGTTATATATCTTCTTTATTAGGAAACATTTTAAATAACTGTATTAAAACTTTTGATTGATATATTAAAGAAGGGTTCAGTGGCATACAAGAATTTGTTTAGGGGGTTTCACTACATAAATATGATACCAACTTATGTTTTTTATATGGAACACCCTATATATTTTGACATTCTTGTTTACATTTCTACTACTCTCTTACCATAAAGTTTTTATACATCATGTAAGACATCATGTTAAAGACACTTAAAAACAAAACGCATTCTAACAGTTTATTAATTATTTGTTATATACCTAACAACTAAAATTCATTTTACAAAAATATTAATATTATTATATATAAACCTAAAAACAAGAATAATGAACAACGAAACAACTAGAAAAAAAAAATACAAAAATATGAAAATTCTAGATGTTTGAAGTGCCCCCGTTTTATTTTAATAATAATTCGACACCTCTTTTCTTACAGATCTTACACAATTGAGTATATGCACTGGCTTTTTTCTCTAAATACTTAATGAATACTTTGTAATAAGTTTTGATGTCGAAGTAAGTCTTCCTTGGTGTCGAAGTTAGTTTTATATATTGTCTTTTAAAAATCCCCATATATAAAAAATTGGGAGGATTCTGGTGAACGGGAGGGGGGCACCTAACAGGACCATAAGTTTTAATCCACCGGTTATGAAATTTTTTATTTAAATAATTTCCAACGAATTGGTGTCCCATATAAAAAAAATGGTATATTTCTGTAGACAGACACCCTAAAATAAAATTTTTGTGTGCCACTGAGCGCGTCTACAAGATATCTATCTAAAGTTCTTATAAAGCTTTTTAAAATTTTTCCTAATACAGAAGATATATAACCCTGTCGTTTTCGACATTTTTCAAGAATCGCCCTGTATCTTGCTAATGTTGGGAGCTATTGATGATTTAATTAGACAATCGTTACTTTAACCAAAAAAGAAGTCATAACATCTTAACTACTTTTTTCTATCTCCTCTAGTTTTCGGTATACCCTGCAAAACATAACAATTTGGGACACCCTGTACATATAATGAAAATCAGCAGATAGGAAACGACTCGAATCTTTCGAAATGTTCACTTGGATACCCATTTTTAATTATTTTCTGATAATACTGCTTTATATTGGAGAGAGATTGAGACGATTTATTGGTTTTTGGTTACCTTACATTTTTAGATCAAGACTCATTAGTTTTTTCGTCTGCTAACGTTCTCTTTCTCTCACTCTCTTTTTCTCTGTTTCTCTTTTTAACATTCCAGCTTAATTATTTTTACGCAGATTTTTTCAGAAACCCAAGCTAACAAAACTGTAGCATCTGATCCAGAGTCTACAAACAGTAAAAATAAAAAGCACAGAGTTTCTTAATTAAGAAGCGAAAGCTATTAAAAACTAGTCAGATTTGAGATCTAAAAATTAGGCTGCATAAGTTTGTGATAGTGAACTTTTTAATTAAAATATTTTTGAGCATATTATATTTCCGGTTATATCGGCAATTATGCCCAAGTATACGCTTGGTCAAAGTGTTTTTTTATTGACTTCAAAGCTCTAGAATTCATGACATCGTTGGCAGGAACTTTCTATTTTGAGGTAATTAGCGAGTTATTTATTATGACAAAATGCATCAAAATGCTCAAGTGTAGATTGCTGGTTTTAAGAAACGATTAGATGTCATTTTATGATATTTACCTGCCACTAAGTATGTAAACGTAGGACAGTGATGAGTTTGCAAATCTCTCCAGATCTATTTTAAAATCCTGGTTTTATTGTCGTGATGAGTTTTTATTATTTCAAATACCACACTAAACACGAATGAATGAAATATTGAAGTAATAAACGTTTTTATTTTGTAAAAATACAAAATCTTTGAATTTAATAATTACCAGTTAAAATATGTTCTGATTTTGACAAGAGCAAAATGGTATGCTAGACTGCCCACATTACGTGCATCTATCTTCAGAAATATTTCTTTCTGAAAAAATTTGGGAATAAAAAATATCCTCTTTGTATTCGTTATCTTGAAAGAATTGGAGCCCATAAAAATTCTATTGGAGCCACTTAGTGTTAACAATGTATTATAACCTCTAAAAGAAAATAACACACTCTTAGACAAGGAAAGAAAGAGGACGGGTAACCCTTGTTCAATCAACCTTCACAAAGTGAAGCCAATTTTCGATGTGTCCGCCATTTTTTTGGTGGTAAACAAAAGATCTGACACCCGTTTTCTTTTTGTAGTTTTTAAAAAAAAGTGAATTAAACACCTATTTTTTTACTCAACAAATGATAAATTGTGCATATATTCTTTATAAAATCGCAGCGAGCAGAAAACACCAAGAATATCGTTTTATAGGTAAATATTTAGAATAGTGCAATTAGGTATTAATTGATTTTACTTTTTATTTCAATTTTAAACCTCAAAAACATTCAAATTAGTATTTAAGGAAAGTTAGATCTAAATTAGTAAATAGAATGCTAAATATGCATAGTTATTTCAGTAATTGTATTATAATTAATAATTTCACTCACAAACCATGAGTGATTTTGCCAGTGGCGATATGCGTTGGGGTTAAAAATTCATAAAATATTTCATAAATAAGTAAATAAATAAATAAATTTTGTTAATTTTGGTTCTAAAATATTTGTATAAAATAAAATAAATGAAATAAAACATTTAATGTACAAAAATGTTTCATTTTAAATACGAATTAGTCAATCCTTAAAAATACAAAGATACGCCGCTGACCACTTCCCCTGGTGGCAGTTTGGCTTCACTTTTAACGATACGGTTACGCGTCCTCTCTCTTTCCTTGTCTAAGATAACACTATAGTGCACTGTTTAAAACATATATACAGATAACAATAATATACCTAGGTCCGTTTATATGTGATTAAGTCACAATTGATTGATATGAGAATTTTTGAAAAATTCAGAAATAAAAATTATGAATGATCTTAACCTGTAAATTCTGATTAAAATTTCTGATAAAAATTCTGATAGGTGTTGTACTCTCGGATTGATATCAAATCTTGATATATCTATGTTTATTTTAATTAATTATAGAGAATATGTCTCTCGCCTGCTAGTAACTCGTTAGTGATGGTATATTTTTATTTTTGACTTCTTCTTTTAGTATTAGGAAGCAGATCTTGTTGCATTCTACTGAATATTGACAAGAACTTATTATACTCTTTTATTTGCAAAATACCAGTTAGTGGTTACGTGCGGCGTTTTCGACATAAGTTATATGATGAGAAATTTATTGGAAGGGAGTTCGAAATGTGATTTCACGATAAAAAGTACGAAACTTAATATTAGAAATTATTACATTAAATAGGTGCAACACACAATGCTTTACAAATAAAAAGTAGTAGTAAAATAGTCGCAACCTATGATGACAAATATTGTATAACTTCAAAGAAAATAGGAGCCTTTGTACTGGAGTGCCTAAAACGATCATAGCAAGTTTTAATAATTAAAAAACTTAAAAAGGACGACATAAGGATGCCTACAAATGTTACAGAAACAATAAATCAGAAAATTCTTGGAAAATAACTGCAATGGTTTAAACATGTAATGAAGATGGGTGATGAAAGATAACTACAGAAAATATTAACATATCTTCCAAGAAAAAGATTAAAAAAAGATCTTCGTAAGCGTGGATAAAGGAAATGAACTTCTCCATGTAGAAGAGTGGCATGAGTGCAGGTGGAAAGTGATTGGAGGGGTAAGAAGAGATACAGATAGAAAATATGTAGTAAAATCCACCAATAAAATTTAAAGAAAATTGAAAACCAAGTTCACACTTACTCGGAATGGAATGAAACAAGACATGCATGGAAGGCTTGTATCGCCAACTAACTAAACTACACAGCCATATTAGAATATAAAGATATGATATTTAGAGACCAGAAAAAGTCTCAAACAATAAACACTGAAGAAATTATTTTTTAGACGTGTTAAAGAAAATATTCATTGTCACTAGAAGATAAAATATTTTCTACTTCTATAAAAAGACATTCATTGCACACGGCTGAATATCGAATTATGTAAAAGTGCAGTAGGTTCAATTACGCTGTGATTCAAAGAGTTCAGTTTAGAATACTGAGAATAACAACTAATAAACTATGATAAGTAACTTACACGTTCTTGGGCATCCTCTATATATTCTTAAATAAATTAAATTACATTTCAAGTAAATAGTCATTAAAAATATTTACCAATTCCATTTTTTGATGAAGGACCAACCATCAGTAACACTTACCTATAACAAAAAATATACTTTAGATTTACAGATACAATATTCATTAAATAATTTATTGTTTACTACTCATTACGAAGCTAATATTAATGTATTACCAGAGCCATTTTAGTTAAGGATAACAAACTGATTTAGTGATCACTATAGTACATTAGCTGATTGTGTGATCACTTAATACGTGTGGACTTAATCTTAAAATATTTTTAAACATAATTTCTCATAGTGAAACTGGAATTTTAATGACATTGAATGGGTCAATGTGGTATGGGTCATAGTATTGACGTATAGGGAGTAAGGTACACAACTGAATACCGCTTTACACCGCTAGTGCAGCTTTGGAATTATAGCAGCGTAGTTTGTTATCTCTTTGGCCTAGGGTATATAAGAAATGTAACAGGGATAGTTCTACGCTCCAACTGTCTATTGTTACCCCTGGTTTACCTCTGGTACTCATTTTATTTAGGCTGAGTCGACCTGGAGACCGTAAATATTTAAAAATACCTAGATGTTCTCGTTGGCGCTGGGATTCGATCCCTGACCGTCTAAGTGCAAGTCAGACGCTCTACGGAGTGAACTATATAGCCCTAATCTCTCATCCTAATCTATATAGCCCTAATAGCTCCAACGAACCAATTACATCATCCCCAATGCCCCAACTACAGCTATAACGCAGTCCACACCGTATTAGAAGACCCAGTTCCAACGTGCCTTTCTTTATTTGCCTAGAACGAACAGTCTAGACCTCTTTAATGACTTAGAAATATAATCCGTTAAAATCTACTTGTGCTCTCATATAAACGGTTTTCTTAAGAGGACGTTTCAAGAAGTAGGTACTTTTGATATTCAAGTGCTCTAAACTACCAGAGGTGGCATGTGCAGACGTTTCATCTTTCTCATTACAAAGGAACCACATTAGATTACTAGTCCAAGTAGATGGAGATAAATGACTCCTAATATTAACCAGGAGGAGTTAAAACATGAAACTTTTTGGAAAGCTTCGTTATCCTGTCCCATAAAATCGTCACCGCATCGATCCAATGTGTCGTTGCCGACGTAGTTATAAACGAAAGATAAAATGGTCAAATTAGATTCATTAATGCCATTCGTTAGGTCAGAACCCTTCTGCAACATTACAACGGCAGTAAGGCAAATGTGCGGTTTTTTGCATTAGGCAAAGAAAAATGAGCGACAAAGAGCTATTTCTTCTTCTTCTCGTGCCACTCCTAGAGGAGATTGGAAATCATCATGGCCACTGCGACTTTGTTAGCAGCGCGCCTAAAAAGTTCAATCGAACTACACCCGAACCATTCACGTAGATTACGAAGCCACGATATTTTTCTTCTTCCCACACTTCTTTTGCCCTTAATTTTGCCCTGCATGATGTTTCTTAAAAGTTCGTACTTTTCACCTCTCACAATGTGCCCCAAAGTATTCCATCTTTCTAGTTTTTATCTCATTTAGAATTTCGCATCTTTTGTCTAAAGTTTGGAGTACTTGCGTGTTAGTGACGCGGTCCATCCATGATATTCTGAGAATGCGCCTATAGCACCACATCTCGAAAGCTTCGATGTTTTTATGGTCAACTGTTTTAGTGTCCAAGCCTCAACTCCACAAGAGCTATTTGGAAAATAGCTAAAAAAAAGCTGAAAAGGTTGGAATGGAATAGGCCAAAAGCTACTTCATTAAATCTATCTATCTATCTACTACTCACAACGATAAAAATATGTGCATTAAAAGTTAACATATATTATTGTCATTTAAACATCTCTTCTTTGAACTATAAAAACACATAAAAAAATTATTAGGTACAATAGTCCATAAGATTTATATTTTAGAAACAATGTCGGTTGACATGGTAACCAACAATGCTTTGGAGTATATGAAAATAAATAAAATATTAAGAATATTTGGGAGAACAGCCTTTTTATGTAACTTAATGATAAAGACGTCCAAAAATTTGCGTAGTAAATAATGGAAATTACTCTATTGTTCCCGAGCAAGAGTATATCACATTTTACAAAAAAAATATTGTCATACGAGTTCATTATTATTTACATTCATACATATATTATTGTTATAATATAATATATGTTTTTTGTCGTCTCAATGTCTATTGTGCTGACAGGCACACTCGGAACTGTGTAGGTCATTTAATCAAATGAAACACTAACCAAAGAAATTTTGCAAACATATGCAATATAAAATTTAAAGGGTATGTTGACCATACCCTTTAAAAGTCAGGTCAGCAAGAAATGAAGTCAGCCGATGAATGAATGCTACAGTAAGATACAGGACTTGGTCAATGCTTATACATTAATAGCTGCCGTGTTGCGTTAAGTTGCTAGAAAACCGGAAATAATACTAGTACAAACTAAAAATGGCCATAAAAATGGTTAAAAAAAACACATCAATACCATTTGTCGAACTGTAATCCTTCTACAGCATTGCAAATGCAGTAACAAGAACGGCTACAAGGAAGTGGATGGCTCACAAATATTTGGAATGATAAAGGAATTCACCAGGACAAAGACAGATGAAACAGTTAATTAAAGAACATTCGCCAAAACTTTTTATAGACGTAATAATCGATGACAGGAAAACAAACAAAGCCATACTAAGTATGCTAACAAGGCCCTGTAAGCTGAATAGGCAGTTGAAATTGATGGCGTTGACAGATGACCTACGCAGATTCTGGCACAAAAAAATAAACAAGGAAGAGAGAACGTGTTGTATGTGAATATGACAGAACTTCTTCAGAGGTTCTTTGCATTAGGCGCAGAAGATCCATACTTCCATGTAGTAAAGAGCTACATGCCAGGTTCAGTCTCGAAGTTATTAAACCTTCCTGACACCATCAGGCCTTCACTGTTTTTTTTACGATTTCCCTTCATCCTTCTCTGTCCTGGGCTAGTTGTTCTGCTTCATGTAACCCTTGGTTAATCAATATTTTTGTTTGATCTACCCAACGGCTTGGAGATCTTCCCCTGGCTCTCTTTCCTTCAACTCTACCCTCGACTATCAGTTTTTCCATCGTACCTGATCTTCTAGCAATGTGTCCAAAATATTGCAAATATCTCTGTTGTATTTGTTTAAGCAATATATCCTTTACTTTAAGTTGTTCTAATATCGATACGTTAGTGGGATGATCAATCCAGGATATTCTCAACATGCGGCGGTATACCAACATTTCAAAAGCATCCAGTTTATTTTTATCCGCTTTCTTTAAGGTCCACGTTTCGGATGCATTTGTAGCTATGGGAAAAATGAGCGCCCTTACCAGCTTTAGTTTTGTGTGTATTGTTATGCTAGAATTTTTCCAAATTGCTATCAGTTTCATCATGGCTGTTCTAGCAATAGTCAACCTTCTACGTATTTCTCTGTCACACCCTCCGTCATTTGTTAATAGGGACCCCAGATATATGAGAAGTATTTACTACTTCAAAGCCCCCAATTTCTTTAATGTGTTGAAGATTATTCCGAGTTCTGTCTACTATTATGATCTTTGTCTTACTCCTATTTAACTTTAGTCATATGTTTTGCTTTTTCATCCAAACATCTCACTATGTCTTCCATTTCTTCCTGATTTGCCGCGATTATTAAACTGTCATCAGCATATCTCAAGTTATTGGTTTTTTGACCTCCTACTGATATTCCGCCCTTCCATCTGTCTAGTACCTTTCGCATAATGTGTTCGCTGTAGATATTAAACAGAGTTGGCGAGATTATGCATCCCTGCCTGACACCTCAACTGTCACATGGCTTTAAAGTCATGTAGTCTTTTGTTTATTGTTAATTTTGTATTTGTCATCATTGGCAAAAAGGCCACTTTCCATTTTCTGTGTAAATAACTGACATATTCGTAAGTTCTTGCCAGCGTCGTTAACCAAATTCATTGAATATAAATGCTATATAAAAACTTTATTTGCTATTACAGTCACCTTTACCATAGAATATTGGCACATAAGACACATAAAAAAAAATATTTTATCTTATTTCTTGGTAATTCCAAGAGAAATTTGCGAATCCTTGCTGAATTTTAACGTCTTAATTTTCATATTATTTCCGACAAATACTAAATATGAATATTTGGATTCTTTAAGTACAAAAAAAAAACTATTGTGGAGGTGCTTTTACACATTTTTCACGATAAAAAAACATCAACGGATCCAAACAAAAAAAGTCCGTCAATAATACAGACTGCAACCCAATAAAGTAAAGTAAAGTTCGTGTAACCTTCTGGCTAAGGTCTAGTGTTAGGGTTTTCGGTCGTGCAGCGTCCCTAACATGACTTAACGACTACTTTCGTAGCCGGGAACGACGGCTTTTACGTGCCCTCCGCATCACGGTGGCAGCTCAGTTAAATTAGAAATTGAAAATTTTGTCGGTGCCGGGATTCGAACCCGGGCCATCCAGCTTGTTAAGCAAGTAACATAGCCACTGAGCTACAGCTGCCACTGCAACCCAATAACAATTACGCTAGTACTCTCTTCCATGAATCAACGTAATCCATGATATTCAAGTACATACGTAGAAAAAATGCCAATGTTTCAATCTTTTATATTATTGTGATCTTCGAGAAACTTTTATTCGTTCCATGTTGCTAATTATATTATGATAATATCTTAACTAAATAGTAAATAAAGTTGTTGATCAAATTAAGTAATATAGAGAGTTTATTGTATTATACTCGTACAAAAGCTGGAGAAAGTTTTTCTCTTTTTGAACTGCTCGGAGTATTTAAATTATTTTAACATGCCTAGAAGCGTTACGAATAATTCTGCTAACCAAACGAAATAATTCAACAGGAGCTGTAATTAACGGAATAAGCTGTTCTTTATCCCAAAAAGAGCGAAATTTTGTGCACAGTTGAAGATACGTGAATCAAAAACTTAAAAATACGACAATAAGTGAATTGGGAAGCCGGATACAAAAAGAAAAACGGAAACGAGGGTTACTAGACTGGAATAAGAAATAACCGATTAAAATGTAAATTATGGACTAGTTGAAAGTGTTAAATGGGGGTTTTAAATTATATAGGTTTAAATACTGCTGTTATGTAAATAAAGAACTACGCAAGGTGTGCTTCGTATAATGAAGTAGTATTTTTTTTAAGATCACAATGTAGGCATTTTTAGTTACCAACTAAAAGTAAACGTTTACTAAGAATAGCCATTTTATCAGTATTGCTTCAAAAATACAAATAAAATGTCTTATCTTTGCTTATGGATATATATATATATATATATATATATATATATATATATATATATTATATATATAAACACTAATTATATATATATATATATATATATATATATATATATATATATATATATATATAATTAGTGTTTCTTGGTTCTGGTTTAGATTCAATAACGATATATTACATGTGGAACTAGATTTTATTTTCCATAGCAATTCAACGTTTCGGCAGGAAACCCTTGCCTTTGTCAAGATTCTAAAATGTACATGTATAAGGACAAACAGATATTGTAAAATATGTATATATATGACTTACCAAAACGTAAAACGAGACACAGACATTAAAGAACTAACAAATACAAGTTGATATCTGGTATCTCATGGTTTACTGTCATTAGTATATAATTATTTTTATATGGGCGTATTATTGATGTTTCCACAAAAGGTAAAGTGGAGATATGTTATGACTTTAAGATCTTTTTATGATGTTATATTATTATTATTTAAATCAGATTGAAATATATTTTATTTAGGTTTTGTGTATCTTTTTTGTCATTTATTGCGTTGGTATTTCTTTTTATTTATATTGATTCGTATCCTCCCTCTTCTTTTTGTTTTGTTCTGTTTTTAAAATTTTGATGTGTTCCAAATCAAATTTATGCTTCGTCTCACTTTCATGTTTTGTAAGCGCAGTGACGTTGTTCTTGTCATATTTGTGAGAACGAATTCTGGATTGAAGCAGTTGACTGGTATGACCGATGTACACACCTTCGTAGTTAATACATGGTATTTACTCTACTTCAGTCAAACCAGTCAACTGCTTCAATCCAGAATTCGTTCAAACAGATATGACAAGAACAACGTCACTACGCTCACAAAACATGAAAGTGAGAAGAAGCATACATTTGATTTTGAAAACATCAAAATTTTAAAAACAGAACAAAACAAAAAGAAGAGGAAGATATACGAATCAATAGAAATAAAAAGAAATACCAACGCAATAAATGACAAAAAAAATACACAAAAACCTAAATAAAATATATTTCAATCTGATTTAAATAATAATATAACATCATAAAAGGCTCTTAAAGTCATAACATATCTCCACTTTACCTTTTTTGAAAACATCAATAATACGCCCATATAAAAATAATTATATACTAATGACAGTAAACTGTCATTAGTATATAATGACAGTTTACTGTCATAATATTACTGTCATAAAATTTAATAAATAGGCGAGAAAGTCTTGGAGCAATTTTTTATTTTGGCCTTTCATCTCATTTATAATAATACCTTCACTCATTTTCTCTTGAATTTTGTGTGTAAGCATTCTCACGGGCTATTTTATTTTTATATAGATAGAGGTGATTTAGAATTCAAAAACACTCCCAATTCTCTATATATGACAATAAATTTGATGGCATGTGTGGCGTTCACACATGCCATACAAATGTACTACCAAGAAAAATCAAATTCTTTGCGATTAGCTAGCATGCCAGTAACTAGCATGCCAGTTAACGTACACACGTGCTAGTTTGGGGACAGTAGCTAGTGCTTGCTAGGTACTGGTATGCCATTGTGCTAGTAACAGGTATGTGTATCTCCGGCTTAACAGTAGTATTGTAACCGATTACCTTAATATCATATTTCCAAAAAGATGGATTGAAACTAACAGACCCTTCCGATAGCCTCCTATGTCTCCTGTACTGTCAGCCTTAGAATTTTTGTATGGAGCCTATTTAAAAGCAATCGCCAATAATGTTAAATCTATAGATATAGACAGAAGTAAACAGATTACACTAGACGGTTCAACCTTTGTGTTAAAACAGGAGGTTTTGAACAACTCCTAGTTCATTGTAAAATAATTTCACATTTTGAACGTTGGTAACTATTGTTGAAAATAAACAATTTATTGAAAAATATCATAATTATTTACATCAATACCCTCATTGTGGCGCACCGTTGAATTTGGGATCAAAACTCTTAATAATAATCTTGAGGCCCTGCTTCACTATTTTTTTATTGTAATGACATCATAACAGCTGAAATGACGTCACAAACCTCAAGTATGGCTCAAATGATTACTATTATAGTTCTAATTGACATTTCCCAATTGTTAGTTCAAATGTTAATTACTTCTTCAGTTACAAACTGTTCAAAACATCTTGGAACACCATGTATTACTCGTCAAAACTAAGAATGACTTTCGAAATTTTGCCCGTCAACGCAGAGAGCAGACATACGAAGTACTCGGAGAGAAAGAGATAGATTGAACCCGGACTCGACTACGAATTTTTAACTGTACTTTACAGGCGCAGTTTACTTCTAATAAGAAAACTGTTGGTAATTTTGCTGCGCATCAAGTGGGCGTGACGATTGTAGGATTTTTAATAGTCATTCCTAGTATGTACAAACTGTACACTATAACCCCATATAATTCTTAATTCCCAATTTTAATGTTTAAAAACCCTCGGCCAATCATCCAAATTACTTCTTTTTTCTAGTTTATACTTTATACAAGGTTTATATGATTTTTAGTTAAATATTTTCTCAAAATAACAAAACCTTTTTTTAGTCATTTTAAAAACACAAAACAAGCATATTAAATGTGTTTCCCGGTCTATTTCTGTTTCTGGAATTATATAACTTGTTCAATACTTTCTGCTAAATGGTAGAAGTTATTGCAGAGAGATTGTACGAGCTGTTGTATTTTATGACTGTTTTAAAATTTCCAATTGGGGTATTTTACTTAGTTTAATTTTATCGTAGGAGTTTCAACTTGTTTGAATTATAAATAGCATTTCGGTATACAATGGAAAACGTAACTGGAACTGCAGACTTGTTTCGCATTAAGCCTGGTGAAATTCTGAAAGCCGTTGGTGAAAGTGTAAGAAAATGCTATAATTTTATTTAGATAATAAACAAAACATAATTGAGACGACAAGTTAAATTAGTAAGAATTGTAGACGAAACAAAATTCCCAAGAAATTTAGTAAGTTTATTCGAAGTATAAAGTATATGAAAATTTAATACCAAAATCGGGGGAAATAACAAAGGATTTAAAATCAAATGACAACTTCTTTGTTTACTGTTTCAATCTACAGATCCAATATAACAGATGTATATCAGACTTATTTACACAAGGTAATATTGTCTAGGGCAAAGGGGGTTTTGTGACCGAGATTTATGTAATTTTACAAATGATTTTTATGTATTTTGACCTGCTGAATCCGAATATTTTATCTACCGCTAGGGGGAGGAATACTAGCTCCCTAAATCCAATAGTAATCTGCTGCTACGTAAGAATCGTCTTCTCTGTGATTTAACATTCGTTAAAACCTGTGCCGAGACCATAAAGTCATTCCTAAATTTCTAAAACTCAAGCACCACATTTCTTCTTCTTCTTTTTTTTTCTATCACCCAAATCTTTAGAATTATATATTAAACAAAGCTGTTATTATGAATGCTTAGAATTATATAATTCAACAGATAAATAATTATGTATTAAATGTCTTTTTCTTCATGTGCATGTCCTTTCAGAAAGTTGGCTGTCATCATAGCTATCTTAATTTTATTCACTGCCCCCTAAATAGCATACTTGTCCCAATACCATACCAATACTCTTCAGCCTTCTTCAACCATGAAGTTTTTCTTTATCCTGGACAGTGTTTGCCTGCTATTTTCAGCTTTCTTTTCGTGATGCTTTTTACAATCTCAGTAGTCTTGCTGAGACGTTCTAGTATTGTGGAGTTTTAAATCTTCTCCAACCAAGAAACTTTTAAAAGTCTTCTATAGTACCACATTTCGAAAGCCTCAAGGCAATTTAGATCATTTTTATTGAAATATTCACTTTGTTTACTTATAATAATTATTATTATAATAAATTTATAGTTTTCTCGTGAAGAAGTCACAAAATCGTGACGAAATATTGAGACAGAACAAATAGAGTTTTATTTTCTACAGAGCAATTGCTGAAACTATAAATCAATATATGGTATTGTTATTAATCATATACTATATATATTACAGGGTTACGCAATTGAACTGTTACCAACTTTACATCGATATATCTGGCAAATTGATGACAGCTATGTCAAAGTAGGCCTGATAATACTTCAGTATATTATTTATAAGCCGTCAAAAGCATTTGCATTAGACAATACAAGTTTTATACATACAACAAAAGTTATTTGCAATAGAATTTAAACGTAATAGTGTGATTGCGTTATATTTGGCTGGAAAATCACAACCAGCTTCTGTTTGTTAGCTCAAACGCCTCAAAGTAAATAAAATGTTTGTGTATCGCACCATAACTCGTTATAATGATACTGGTAGCATTGCCAAACGGTATGGTGGTGGACGAAAAAAAAAACAGCAACATCACCTGAAATGGTTCGGAAAGTGAAGACTCGACTTGAGCGAAATCCACGTCGTAGTGGTAATCAAATGGCCAAAGAACTGAAAATATCCCAGCGAAGAATGCAACGAATATTGAGAAAGGAGCTCAAGCTCAAGCCTTACAAGTTCCAAAAAGCACACAATCTAACACCAAAACAAAAAAAAAGTTCGGCTTGAAAGATCAAATGAGTTGTTACGCCTGCACGAACGTGGCGAATTTCTGAACATAGTGTTCTCTGATGAGAAAAATTTCCCTATTGAGCAGTCCATACACTCTCAAAATGATCGTGTTTACTTCACCGATCGCACCTATGAACGGTCATGCAAAGTAATTTCCCATCTCAAGTAATGGTATGGGTAGCTGTAACCGCCGATGAACGCTCTTCAAACGTTTTTATTGAATCTGGTGTCAAAGTCAGTGCAACTTATTATCGGGAAAATGTTTTAGAAGCTGCTTTAGTTGTAGACCATTAACGTTCCAACAAGACTCGGTACCGTCTAATAAAGCTAGTGTGAACCAAGAATGGTTAAAAAACCATGTTCCGCACCTCATTTGATCCACACAATGGCTTTCGAATTCGCCAGACGCAAATCCGATGGACTATTCCATCTGGTCCATTTTGGAGAAAAAGGTGAGGACTAAAAAATATGCCAGTATGGATGCGCTGAAGAAAGCAATTATATGTGAATGGACCAAAACACCGGAAGATCACATTCGTGCAGCATGCAAGTCGTTTTTTGATCGTTTGAAGGCCATAGTCAAGGCAAAAAGTGGCCAAATCGAGCTAAAGTGAGTGGATTCTAAAATTTTTATTATTTTCGAACATTATTATCATTTGAATCAATAAAAAATAAATTCACACAAAAAAATTATGGTCGTTTGAATAGGTAACAGTTCAATTGCGTAACCCTGTATATAGGCGGTTTTATATTCTGTTGTTTACTTATTACGAGTATTTTGGTTTTCTGTATGTTCAGATCCCGACATGCTTCTTTACAGCTCTCATCGACACTGTCAAGTAATGTTTGTAGATATTTGAGTCAATGCTAAGAGTACTGTATCGTCCGCATATCGCAAATTGTTAATGACTTCACCGTTCACAATTTTTCCGTCTTGTTTTTCAAAAAGCGCATTTCTTAATATTCTTTCAGAGTAAATGTTGAAAAGGGGAGGGGCGACAAGAGGCATCCCTGCCATAATCGTTGCCATCCACATAGTGCTTAAATGAATCAAATGCCTTTTGGATGTCAATAAAACAACAATATATTCAATGCTTCTCTTGTTCGAGACACGTTACAGAAATCAAACTGTGTGTTACTTAGGTATTCCTCGCATTTATTATAGATACAGCCATGTATTACCTTTAGAAAAATTTCCAATAAATGACTTAACAAACTAATATTTCTACAATCAGCACTGGTTTTGGCTGTTGTCGTTTTAGGTACAGCTAAGGTACAGCTATGAACAATGAATTGGACCAACCATCAGGTAGGTGTCCGCTGGTAATAAAGGTATTGAAAAACGAATTTATAGTCTCTAAAACATAGCTGTTATATTTTATAGCTTATATTACCTCAGAGCGTGTTATTAGGGGTCCGTCGCAGTTATATTCGGCGGTGAACTATCTTATCGACTTCGAATAGGTTTGTAATGTAATTAACCCATTCTTTAAGTATGTCCTCTACTTCAAATATTACTTTACCATATTCATCATGTAGCAGTGCAGTTTGCCTCTTATTGAAGATACCAGCCACTTTTTTCACTTTTTTATACATGTTAAATGTGTCGTATCTATTTTCGAGTTCTTCAATTTCATGACACTGTTTGGCTAGATGACTCTTTGCTTCTTGTACTTTATATTGTATTTGTATACTTTTATAAAGTTTTTCGTTCTTTTTTGCTAGTTGCCGTTGCTCCATTAAATCCAATATGTTTTCTGTCATCCAAGCCTTCTTTTTTCGTTTTGAGCTGCCTTTTAAATTCCATTCAGAGATTTCTTTAACTATTGTTATAATTTTATTCCAGCCGTCATCCACATTCTAACCAATATTTTCCCAAACTAAATTTTCGGTAATACACGACATAAAATTGGAAATAAAAGATCTTTTACTAAAATGCTACGTATTTTCCGTTCTTTTATATGGCGTGGAGTCATGGACCTTAACTGAAGCATCACTGAAGAGATTCGAAGCATTTGAGATGTGGTGCTATAGACGCATGTTGAGGATTTCCTGGATAGACAGATATACCAACGAAGAAGTACTACATAGAATGGGTAAAGAGCGCGAACTAGTCGTAACCATAAAACGTCGCAAACTAGAATACCTGGGCCATATAATGCGCAATGATACAACGATATGACCTACTTCGGACCATACTTTAGGGTAAAGTGCATGGTAAGAGAGATCCAGGACGGAGAAGAATAACCTGACTGCATAACCTGCGAAAATGGTCCCACTACCGGACATTTCAGGGCAGCAGTCAACAAAGTCAGAATAGCCATGTTAGTGTCCAACATCCGTAACGGATAGGCACCATAAGAAGAAGAAAATTTTCGGTCAGTTGTCTTTGAACCGTTTCTTAACTTTCTCGTCTTGTAGTTGGCTTATATCAATATTTTTGCGGGACTTGTTTTTGATCATCTTTTTAAATTTTAATTGGGTTACAACTACTGTAGAATTGTGGCAGACCCAATGTCAGCACATGGATAAGTTTTAACTGATTTAATGCAGTTTCTAAATCGATGTTTTATTAGAATAAAGTCTATTTGGTTTCTAATAATTTTATTCTTTGATTTTGCATTTGAGTTCCCGGTGTAGAGTCTTCTCGGTGGTAATTTGAAGCGGGTATTCGATTTAATATATCTGTCTGTATATATTTATTTTTTCTATAATATAATTACAATTTTTTCAAATTTATAACTTTTTAATTCCGTGTGTTATCATACAATTCCGTTTTATAGAATAGTCCGGAAAGAACACTGAACCCCTTTGGCAGAATACAAACTTGACCGCTACGTCTCCGAACAAAATCTATTCCCTTTTAGCATGGATTAAACCTCGCAGAAACAAACACTCCTCTACAAAGCACACAAACTTCTGAGTATTGGTGAATTATTGTCTTAACGTGAAACATCCTCGAACAGTCTAAAACTATGATTCCTCCTTTGGGATCAATTGTCGTATTGGTTTTATGGTATACCAGTACTCCCGCAACTAGAAGGCACAAACTTTATATCGGATGCAAACAAATAGTTAAATATATTTGTATATATTTATGTTATTATGGTAATATTTTAAGACAGTAAAATTTAAAAAAAAAGGCACCGAGAAAAAGTTAAGTCCAATAATGTTTTTCTATGGAGCATCGTCACAATTTAAACTTTCATAAATATGCACATTTTTACATCGTTGTAATGTCGCTAGAAGGCGTTCAACCGTCAAGATAAGATTTTGTTCAGCTATATTTCCTTCCATGCACTCCTATTTCAAACAGGAAAATATCTCGCAGGTGAATAAATTGTAATTTTAGCGAAAAACCGGAATAACCGTAAGGTATAAGATAATTTATTGTACGTATATTGAATTTTTTAGATACGTTTCGCAGCGTTTTAAATGATTTATTTCTTGGCAATATGCCATAAGATTAATTTTGAAATATTGTTAGAGTGTAAAGGTGTGAGTTTAATATTTTTAGATTTAGAGCTAAAAATTATCGCGCAACACATGCTCTTGCATATTGTTTAATGTCATAACACATAAAATATATAGAAATTTGATAGCATAATATTTTGGTTGACTTACCAAATAAATTACGACAGGAAGCACATTTTTATCTGACATAGTTATAAATCATTCTTTTTCGTATTACGCGCTCAACGAAATATATAAAAATCCTACAGTTCTCAACAAAATAATTAAGGATACTATAACTAGTATTATAACATCTTAAATTGTCCTTGATAACGTCTAGTGACTATCACGCTAAGGCATCAGAATTAAACAAGAATATACAAAAATACCTTTAAATAGACAGTTTAAAAACACAAATATACACTTCTTCTTCTTCAGATGCAAATCCACTAATGGATGTTAGCGATCACATTTTCCATTAACTTTCTATTTCTTGCAATATGTATCAGAGATTGTATGTCGTTAATCCCTGTCCATTGCCTTATGTTTCGGAGCCAGGACATTTTCTTGCGTCCCATTTCTCTCTTGCCTTCAATTTTACCCTCGATTATAAGTTGGAGGAACTGGTACTTTTCATTTCGCATGATGTGACCTAGATACGCCGTTTTCCTTTTCTTGATGGTTTCGAAAAGTTGGCGTTCTTGGTTTATTCTTTTAAGGACATCTATATTTGTGATTTTCGCTGTCCATGGTATTTTTAGGATACGGCGATAAAGCCACATTTCGAAAGCTTCCAATCTGTTTATATCCCTCGTTTTGAGTGTCCAGCCCTCTACGCCATATAGCAGCACTGACCATACGTAGCACTTAGTAAACCTTAGTCTCAGTTGAAGATCGAACTCAGAACAAGTCAGTACCTTCTTGAATTTTACGAAAGCTTGTCGAGCTTGCTCAATGCGACATTTTACTTCCCTGTCCGATGCCCAGTCTTCAAAAAGCCACGATCCCAGGTATTTAAATTTACTCACTCTTTCTATGGATTTACTATTCAGTGTTATGGTGGAGTTTTCAAATGCATCCAAGTTTCTGGAGATGATCATGAATTTGGTCTTTTTGGTATTAATCTCTAGTCCCATTCGCTCACTGTATTCTCCGATTATAGTGACAAGTGACAATACCTTTGGTTGGTGTGTGTGGTCTCGATTTTGACGAAACTATTAGGACAATCGGACGTAAACTGCATCTAACGGAACCTAATATTTTACGGTCAAACTTCTAAAGAATATTTACTAAAGGTGCAAACAAAAAGGTATCCGGATGGATTAGAAAAATTAACGCACACAGGATAATAAAGTTATAAATGTAACGTTCGGTAAAGTTTGTTTAGCAGAAAATGGTTGACTTTAATTAGGGTGTGGTAAGCTTTAATATATTATTAAATTTATCTGACTTGAGCCATTTTTAAGACCGGTCCGGGACAATAAGCAAACGAGGTAGATAGACTTGGTCTTTTGACAATTAACACTGACTAGATGGTACTATAATAAAGAAAAGGATCCACAAAATTCACAATAATTACGATGACAAAAACAAAAAAAAAAGATATAAAATATATAGCTTTGCCTTATATCCCAAAATGAATATTTTCAAATAAATTAAATCTATTCTAATTGCTAAGATTATAGAAAAACAAACATTAATATAAATTTGAGGCTCTAAAAAGAATCGTTTTTTAATCGTTATATTTGTAGATTTAATGGCATTGTCACTCCACATAGTTCTGTTTCGCTATCGCTATCCTCATCTAAATTAATTATGATCGGTTCAATTATTTATAATCTACATGAACATATGAATTTTCTTTACTTCTTACGTGTCGAACTGAATTTCTCCAACTACTTGGAAGAATATTATTGACACATTTTCTTATTAACTCTACAACAGTCTTAACGTTGCAGAAATATTTTTTACCTCATGTTAGACTTTTCGTGCCACATTATGTTCTATGATACTAAACATACAATAATAGGGTGGAAGCCGCAGAACTGTATGTCCCATTTTATCTGCCAATTTATCACAAGTATATACTTTTTTATAGAAAATGCCTTTAAAACTTCTAAAAGCTCTTGTTTGGTGTATTCTTCATTATTCATTCTTCAAAATACATATCATTCGTCTGCATGTAATTTTGAATTTCCAATTTAGTATTATTCGAGTTTGAAATCTTACTTAGTTGGCGATCAGCAAATCCTGTAGGTAGCGTTGAATGAGTGTCAAACCATGTCTCGTCAACCAATTATCGGACAATTTTCAAAACGGAATTTTCTTATTAAAGTTATATACTCATAAAGCCATTTTGTAATCTATGAGATTCCATAATTACTTGTCTTTTGTCAATTATATGACCTCGGAAGCCGATACTTTTTAAAATTTTCCATAAGCTGGTGAGGCTACAGCTTGTTTGGGTTTCGTCAAAGTTGAGCCATTGCTTCAGAGCTCTTAATGTAGGTATGCGTTGCTCTTCGTACTTGGTATAGACTTTTCGATGTATTAAGTCCTTATCGGCTTCGTCCATACATTTTGTGGAACTGGAATCTTTACGTTTTTTTTTTTATTGTTTCTATGGGATTTGATGTAGTTCTTTTTAGTGTGATCAGAGGTATTTTCTTCAAATCGCATATTTTACTCGTAGCGGAAGTTGTGTCAAGTCCTCTTTTAATTTAAATATACAGATAAATATTTTTTCTTTGCCATAACACCAGAGGAAGCCCTATTAATATTATCCCACGGACGCCACATAATGATAGAAAACGTAATGAATAAAATGAGTAATACTACTTACACTTCCCGTGATACATAAAGACAACCAAATTTTATCAAGAACTCGTATTTAAATCCTGAATGGTGTCCAGTTCTATAAACTTATTATATAAATTCCTGAAAACCACTTAAAAGGTAATTAGCAAACCCTTCGCGCACTACCATCGAATTCGAAAAACCCTCTTATCAGTACAGTTTCGTCAATATAGGCATTATCTGTATTAATGAAATTATAATGAGTTTGGATTATACGCAATTAAATCAACACTAAGAAATGAAGATTGACAAATTTTACCAGGAAACATATTTAAATTTTACCTGAAACGGGGCTTTTATACTATTATCGGTTAACCCAGGATGTTTATAGTCGGTACTAATTGAAGTCAACCATTTACTGCTAAACAAGCTTCACTTAAAGTATTACGATGACAAATTTTTAAAACGTGGCCTAACGGTTATTGTATACAGAGGAAAATATTGATGTGCATAAAAATGTATGTACAGGGTAAAATAAGATTATATATATATATATATATATATATATATATATATATATATATATATATATATATATATATATATATAATCCTAAACCAATTTACCCTAAGGTTTCGGGTGCAAATAAGATTAACGTTATAATAATAACAAAAATTGGACGGTTTATAAAAACCGGATTTTTAAAACGTTACAATACATACATTCATCCAAAAAAAAATTAACCCATAGGTAATAATAGATGTAATAATTTCAATGCAGTACAATATTGTCACTAATTAAATTATACAAACGAGTAGTGTTTCTTTATGTAAATAACCTAAGCTTTTTATCTAAATATCTGAGGACTACTGCAGAACCCTTTCAAATTAGAATACATTTTACCCTAACCTTCTCATGTATAAACCGAACGTTCTACAAATTTCCGTCAATCAGATTCAATCAAATTCACCTGTACAATTTTCGGAGACCCCGAAATGCATCCATGCAGAAAGTACAGGTACCAACCAACTACCCTTTCATTCCTCCAGCCCACATCCCTCGTTTCGTTAGGCAACACATTTCGTACTCAGTGAATCCTAAAAATCATTCAGGTGAATATTTTAGCAAGTTTTATGAACTTTTTTATACGCATCGTAATTTCGTTTGTCATAAAAGTGCGACTTTAATCATTTTTGCCATTATTTCCATTTCCATTGTGGAAATATGAGATCATTGTACGGAGTAAGGATCGTTAAATTTTATGTGTGTTATTATTTTCAGTTTTCTTTGTATACGTTTAAAAGGGAGGTATAATTGTGAAGAAAGCTTTTATTCCTTATTCAAGTATTATATTATTTCTTTTTAACAAGCATGAGACGGGTTTGTCTGGATTTAGTTTTACTCATATATTCAATTATAAATGCAATAATAGTTATTTTTAAGTGCTTTTGGCATTCAACCAATTAAGTTCTTTTTCAATTATATTGTTAGCAATAAGTCACGGTTTCTTCTACGAAACATTCCGTAGAAGATACTAAAAAAGCTATATTATAATATCGCTTTTAATATTATGCAACTTTTCTTTCTTCTTCTTAGACTGCCGTCTTCCTACGGAGGATAGCAATCATAATGGCTATTTTTATTTTAGAACTTGCTGCTCTAAACAAATCTATCGATCTGCATTTGATACCAATCACGCAGATTCTTTAACTATAAGCTCTGCCTTCGGCCAACAGATCTTCTTCCTCGAATCTTTCCCTGTATTGAGTCTCAAAATTTCATATTTTGGTCTCCTCATCACGTGGCCTAGGTATTCCAGTTTTCTGGTTTGTATAGTGGTGATTAGTTCTGTTTCTTTACCAACTCTCCCCAGTACTTCTTTATTTGTTATTCTATCAGTCCATGATATTTTTAATACTCTGCGGTATAAACAGAGTTTGAAAGCCTCGATTCTTTTTAAATTGCATTTTTTTAATGTTCAAGTTTCAGCTCTATATAATAAGATTGAAAATATATAATAGCGAATGGTGAGTAGTCTCATCTCCAAATTTAGATTTTTGAACGTTAGGAGTAGCTTCATTCGTATATATGTTGATCTGGCAATCTCTATTTGCCTGTTTATTTCTACAGTATTATCATTGGTTTCATTTTTCCTATCAACTTTTCCTAGCATCATTTAAATTAAACAATTCTAATATTAAAGAATTAAAAAATAACAAATTTCCGTTGTTAAGGGAATTTAATAATTTTAGATTTCATTAGAAAATTACAGTCAAAATATTTTTATTTAACTGCAACTAATTTCTTGTTTAAACTTTAATAAGAAAAGTAAATAAACTTTTAGACCCTTACTGAACTTTGCTCATTAAAATAATAAAAATATAAATGTTGGTAGTAACGCTAATCATCCAACAATTAATATGAAATATACTTAATCCAAGTCAAACAATGGAAAAGAGATAGATAAAAAGTTCTTAATAGATAGTCAGTTCTTAAAAGTCAGTTAACCGGTCAACGAGTTGTATCACAACCTTCTCTCTAAAATCGATGTAAGTGAAAAGAATAAATAAATAACAGTAAAAATTCTCAGAGTGTTTGAATTAATGCTACAAATCTCTTCCCGATCCATTACAATTATATAATATAATAAAGTAATAATATAATACTTCAATGTCATATTATATATTATTATTATAAATAATAATAGTATACCTATAACGTCGCAAACTAGAATACCTGGGCCATATAATGTGCAATGAACAACGATATGACCTACTTCGGACCATACTTCAAGATAAAGTGCATGGGAAAAGAGGACCAGGACGGAGAAGAATATCCTAGCTGCATAACCTGCAAAAATGGTTTAACTTAACCACTAAAGAACTTTTCAGGGTAGCTTTTCAAAGTGCATTAGAAAAGAGGACCAGGACGAAGAAGAATATCCTGGCTGCATAACCTGCGAAAATGGTTTAACTTAACCACTACCCGACTTTTCAGGGCAGTAGTTAACAAAGTCAGAATAGCCATGTTAGTGTCCAACATCCGTAACAGATAGGCACCATAAGAAGAAGATATCTATAACAATTTTTCTGTGAACTTTTATCAGCGGCAGTTAACCAAGACATGTTTTCAAATGTATTTTGGTTTATATTTTTGAATTGATACAAATAGATAAGAATATATACAAAATAGATAGAATAAAAAAGGGAAAGAAGAAAAAAAAAACAACTCTTTTAGAGAAACTCTGCGCCACTGTTTTTAAATGTTTGAATAAAAAACAGAAACGGGATATTTAAAACACAAAGAGAAAAATAAATAACATTAGACGATGGTAAAATCAACATATTTATATTCAATTATAAATATCACACATACTAGACAATAATCAAATAACATAATCAGAAAACATGATAAAATAAAAAAAGTCAAATATCATATCAAGTATACCAAATAGTGCAGTTAAATATCATATCGAATATTATAGTAGTTAAATACCATATCCGTTATGTAAAGTATCATAACTATACAAAATAATCAAATAAAATACATGAGATATCATATGAAATATATCACATATCATAAAATTTATTATAAAACATGAGAACCACCCTACGTGCTTCATGTAATGGGTTATCTGTGCAAATAAAACAAAATAGGATATTAAATGATGGGTACGCAAAAGGCATATTAAAAAGTTTACAATTTCGTTAATCCATTCCGATTAAACATTAATAGAGTCCACAATTATTAAGAACTTTGTCCACTAAGTTATCCCCATTACACTCACCCTTAATATTATTAAAAGACATCAAAGAATCCTTACAATAGATATAAGAAAACTTATAAAACCTAAAGTAAAAAAATGATACACCAAACTCCAATGAAAACACCAGTGATATCGATGAGTACTGGGATCAACTAAAACATTGTCTACGGGAATCCTGTAAATAAATACTAAAGACTTCCGCAAGGAGAAAAGAAGAATGGATGAATGATGAGATACTCAATATGATGGAACAACGGAGACAATTTAAAAATAAAGACAACAATAAATACAGAGAGATAAACTACGAAATCAGGTAGATGGTGAAGTAGGCAAAAAAAAAATATTTTGAAGATAAATGCAAAAAGATCGAAGACCTTCAAAATAAATATCTGTTTAACCTACACAAGAAAGTTAGAAAACAAAATCCCACTCGTGCAATTCTAGATAGACACGGGACTACTATAACACATACGGACGAGAAAGTATAAGCATGGGCAGAATATATCGACGAATTGTTCTCAGATAAGTAAAATAATAAATAACAAACATTTCGAAGAATGAAAGTCTTTTGTCTTTGGATTACCTATATTGAACAAAACGTAAGATATGCATAAATTATTTTCTTTGTTAAAATATATTTGTGTGACGTGAATAAGCTGAAGTGAAATCCTAGACAATGGAAGCGGGTTTTCCAAATAAATTTGTGCAGTAATTAGGACAATAGAATAGATTTTAGAAAGATATGTTTTTGTTAGTTCTTAAGAATTGGTAGAAAAAGATTAGTTTATAAATAATGTTCGGAAATTTTATAGTGGGTAAAAATTTGTTTGTGTTATCGAAATGAAGAAGTGGAGAGGTATGACGCGTTTTGATTGGATGAGATTGAAAAAGGTGGGATGGTTGGTTTGAGAATGAGACTTTAGTTAGTTTTTTGAAAAAAAAAGATAGTCAGTTGGTTTTCCAAGTGTGCAAGGCGAACAGTCATTGTTCTCTGGTGGTTCCCGAGAGGTAGTAAGCAGTAGTGTTGAATGTTAGTGAGTTTTTGTGGAGTTAGTGTATCTGACAGAAGCTGATACAGCAAAATATTGTAAGTCATATTTTTCTACTTATATTCCAAGAGTCACTGTTCAGGCCAACGAGAGATTCAGTTTATCGTAAAGAGAAAAATTCCAAGGGTCATTTTTTACTCGGGCCAACAAGAGATTCAGTTTATCGAGAGGAGACGAGGCTAGCATAATTTGAATGATTCGTGCATTTGCAGGAGATCATTAAGGACGATAAACTTGTAACAATTTGTTGTAAGATTGCTGATTACCTAGGGAGCTGCTAAGAATAGATAGTATAGGCTACAAGGAACAAGAATTTGGACCGCTCATCATCAGAGAGAGATCGTTTTGTTTTACTGCAGTTTTTCTTTTATTGATAACACAATTTTTACAATTACTTATTGATATTTATACAAGATATAAATATTTTGATTAGTAGATTTAGAATAATAATTGGGATTCTGAGATTTAAACTAATATTGTTTGTACTATTAATTTTGAAGGTTCACGTACGTAGAACAAAATTTTAAGAATCATTATATGAGATATTGTTTATTGAAAACATTTGAGTGTGAATTTTATTTCATTATTTTTATTTCAATATATAGTGTTATATCATATGTTTTTTTTTATTATTCCGGTATTCTTTGGACCTTACCTTTCACATGTAAAGCATAGATATTGAAGCACGAATATAACCCTGAGATAAGAGATTTAAAAAGTGCTTGGCGCACTTAGACTTTAAATATCACAATAATATATATATATATATATATATATATATATATATATATATATATATTATATATATATATATATATATATAAGGATCACTCAGACGAGTGGTGGGTTCTTATATCGGTCTCTGGTGGAGAAATAAAAGACAAAGTTGATAGGCTACTTTATCTATTTTGAAGACGTTTCGCTTTCGAGTTTTGAAAGCATCATCAGTTCATCTAAAAAATTACAATATGAGAACCACACAATCATGGAAACGATGTTAATTGTTACCTTAAAAAGACATGTAGCAGTCAATGTTATTAATAATAATGTGAATGAAACTAAGTAAATGGACATAATACGCTGATTTTGTATAAACAATTAAGTAACTAACAACATATATGAAATTTTAAAATTAGCCCAGCAAATGACCATGTGGTCTAAAGTAAATTAAATGTTATTTAATGTTAATTAGTGAGAAAGAACCGATCATAGATAACTTCCATAGAGACCGATATAAGAACCCACCACTCGTCTGAGTGATCCTTATATATATATATATATATATATATATATATATATATATATATATATATATATATATATATATATATATATATTGGATTGACGGTCGTACTCCTTTTTGCGATATATATATGCCTACTCCTCATCTGTCGAGTCGACACTGAGGAGTAGGCAGATTGAGACCCTAGTGCCGAGAGACAGTTCTTGTATTTATAATACAGAACACGATACTGGTGCGTCTCGAGTGAGGGGAGTAGGCAGATTGAGACCCCGAACTCGAACCGAACCGTATCTCTCTTGATAATGGCTCCAAAGTGGGAGCCGAAACGTCGAGCATTAAATTCTCAACGCGGTGAGAACCTAGTGATTTTCGTATATGTATATATATATATATATATATATATATATATATATATATATATATATATATATACATATACGATATACGATATATATATATATATATATATATATATATATATTATTGTGATATTTATAGTCTTAGTGCGCCAAGCAATTAATTAGCTAATTAATTAATTAATTAATTAATTAAAATTATTTAAATGATATGACTATGATTCTATCACACTTTATAATTCTCTTATCTCAGGGTTCTATTCGTGCTTCAATATCTATGCTATTACATGTGAAAGGTAAGGTCCAAATAATACCGGAATAATAAAAAACATATAGGATCTAACATTATATATTGAAATAAAATAATGAAATCAAATGCACACTCAAAAATTTTCAATAAACAAAATCTCATATAATGATTCTCAAAATTTTGTTCTACGTACGTGAACCTTCAAAATGAATGGTACAAACAATATTAGTATAAAAAAAAACTCAAAATCCCAATTATTATTATAAATCTCCTAATCAAAATATTTATATCTTTTCCAAAGTAATTGTAAAAATTGTGTTATCAATGAAAGAAAAACAAACAATGAAGAATGGGAAACCCCTGGACCTGACATACTTTCTACAGAAATCCTAAAAAATTCTAGATGAGAAGCACATTGATGTTTTAGTAACACTCTTGAACCAAATTTATAATTCAAGTGTATTACCCAAAGAGTGGTTAACGTCGATTTTTATTTGTCTCCCCAAAGAGAAAAACGCAAGAACGCGATTACCGCACCATTAGCTTGATGTCTCAAGTGCTAAAGTTACTAATAAAAGTCATCCGTAATCGAATATATCACAAACTGAACATAGACGATAATGATACATAATTTGTCACAGCAAATCAAACATGTGTTTTTTTTAAGTCTCTGAGAGCTCTACGATTTCGATAGAGTTGATCCTGAACAATATTAAGAACATAGATGGTCTTCCCTTTCCGAACTTTTTTGCAATGTTGATCTCGTAAAATGGAAAAATTTTTTGCAGTGTTTCTTTATAGAAAATAGATTCCGTTTTATCTTTAGAATATCTGAGCCATTGTATGTTAAACCAGTTAACTTTTCCCCCTGTCTTTCTTCTTCAAGTGCCGTCTCCATCAATGGAGGTTAGCGGTTATGGTGGCAAACGTTTGTCTATCTTCAGCTGCTCTTAAGAGTTCCTTGTTTTTCCCCTGTATTATCAATTTTTCTCTTAATGATGCTGTTTTCCAACATTCTTGTCGAAAGAAATTCTTCACGTTTCATTTCAATTATTTGAACTGGATAAGTGTCCTAAGCAGGGGAAACTAAATTAAGCCAATCTTCAGGATTATAAATAAACTCTTTATTCTTTGCTTTTGACTCAATAACTCCAAAATCTGCAACATTCGGAAGGTAGCCATGGCCTGAGGGGAGAAGTTTATATTCTATTGAAGTAGCGTTCATTTCAGGGTCTTGTACGAGCTTGAGCAATGATAGACCTAGTTTAATATTTCAGTGCTGGCCTGTAAAATAGTCCGAATAAAAAATGATATTATTACAATTTTCTGCATTTATTTTTAAATGTTTTGTCAGGTAGTAGGCACCCTCTTGTGCACCTCGAGATCCTGTGTTTCGTCCCACATAAACATGTATTCTTTATGAAACTATGAATTTCCAAATTGTAAACATATAAGTTCATCTTATAATAAGCAACAAAGTTAAATACATTGATCACCAATTTTTTAATGACTATTCCGAAATTAAGTATTATTCATCCATTCGTCCAGGAAAAAAAGTGGGAGATGCATGCGTGAATAATCTGAGGGCTCTCAGGTATTCCAGAGATTTGCCTGTCCAATTCAAACTAAACTTTGAGGAGGAGTGGCAGTTTTTACCAGTTCGCAAAAATACGAATAATGCAGGAATCGTAAGAAAAATGTATAACAGATTATTATGGTTTTTATGACTCGTTGAAGCACTAATTTTTTGTTTTTAAAATATGGAAAATAGTTGTGTTATTTTATTTTATATCAGAGCACTTATGTAACATGTTTGTTTTATTTCATATTTAAGAATAAACATTTTATTTTTCTTCTGTAATATTGTTCTTTGCGTGTAAAAAGGAGTAAGAGGGCTGAAAATATGCTACCAAAACCTCGTAAGACCTGAAATTAAATACTATTTAAATTTCAAAAACTCGTATCTCACGATTTTTTTTCCAAAAACATCTAACTTCATTTTTTTCGAGTTTAATCACTATCACAAATAATTCATTTCGTGGAACTACCCACATTTCAGAAAAAAAAATAACTTTAAAAGTTATATTTTCTACTATGGGAAGTTTTAGGTGATTTCCCAAAATACACTAATTTTGAGATACAAGATTTTGACATGTGAATGACGATATGGAACTTTTACCGAAAAACAAATAAATTGTCGTTACTATAATTAAAACTAAGATAAAACTAATTATTACTAAGATAAAATAAAATTATCTTTTGTAAATACTACTAGTAGTAGTAGTACTTACTGTACTACTACTACTATAAAATTTATTTCATTTATTTATTACATTTAATTCATGTCTGTGGAAACATGACAGTACTTTGCAAAGAGTCACATATCTGACCTTTAGATGGAGGTTTGAAGTGAAGATTAAAATTTGATGAAAAAACATGATAGTACATTTTTTCTTTGACTTTTTCTGAACCTTTCTGTTCGTATTTCTCTTAATAAAGATGATACATTTTTCTGATATTTAAATCTGGATTTAAATATTTTCTATCTGGAGCATCACAAAGTGTATAATGGCTCTTATAGAAAGGAAATGACTTGATGTGTTCCTTGACTTTCGTGACATCAATTTTATCTATGCAAGAAGCTGGCTTTGTTCTACAAGACAGTTTATGGATACGCCCCTTCCTCACTTAAAAGGTATCTTTAAAAAACTTCTTACACACACACGAATGGACATGACTGTAGTAGTTAAGTAATACTTTATTGATTTTAATCTTGGCGCTCTTACCGTTTGTGATGCAACGTTTTTGAACAGCTTTACTTTGTATGATGTTTGAGGGGTACAGAAATTCACCTACATTCACAATAAAATTACAAACACAAACCCCCTCTGTGGCGCAGTGGTAAGAGCGCCACCTTTAAACCTAAAGGTCGTGAGTTCGAATCTCATCTGGGTGGAGAAATATTCGTTTATTAAAAATTAATAAATGAAAATAATTTCTGTCCTTGTGTCCTTCTGTCCACTTACCGGAGGGACCGCAAACGTTGGGATACAATTAGCGTCTCTTAGCAAAGACAATGACGTCGACTTTGCTAAGTATTATGACAATTTACTCTACACACACACTACACTAGGTACCTGACTGTACCATGCCAATGATCTTAGTTGTCGAGGCATTAACTCAATAATAAAAAAATTACAAACAGAATATTTAGGTGCATTTTCTGTAAAACCTCTAAGGGATAGGATCAAGTAAAAGCATTTTCTGTAATATACTTATTGCATAAAATATACTTCGGAACGTTGTTTCAAGTCAAATTGTTTGATGAATATTACTGTTAATTTTTTTTTTGTAATCAGTTGATGAAATAAGACAGACTGTTATAATCATTAAATAATATAATTTGGTAGCATATTTAAATAATATTTCAATACTGTATCAGTAATATGTTATTTATTATACTACATTCTTAGAGTAAGAATCCATTTTCAAATTCTCTTGGAAACGTTCCATTTTGCTTAAATTACATTCATGTAACCCTTTTTACCACTCCATAATTATTTTCGTCCTGTCCCATTTCAATGTTCAAAAGACTGGGTGTATATCTAATTACTGTTACTCTATTCATTCAGAAATATCTAGGCCAAAAGCCTCATATGACTCGTTCTTTTGAGGTACGAACTTACATTTTTTTGAAAGCCACCCCAACGTTTGAAGTAGGAGGGTTGCACTTATATTTGAATGAAAGGTCTTTTTATATGCGTACATAGGTTTGATGGACGAAAAAAACGCGAATGTCGAAATAATAAATATTATAATCAACATGTTCGCAGTCGGTTGGCAGATTTTATATAGAACAACTTTTGCTTAGTATTTATAATGGTGAAAAAATGATACGTTATTAAACTTGAATGTCGTAAAAAATTATTTTGCGACTTATGATTATAGTAACTACAGGTTATATGCTCATTTAGAGCTATATATAGAAACACGAACATATAAGATAATAGCACAGCATCTGGATTACAACAATAAAGAAAACAAGATTTTACACCGCAAGTAATAACAGAATACTGTTCTGATACCCTTTCGTTGCACCTTTTCTGATTTTATTAAATATCTTTGTATAGATACTTGATAGATTTGGTCACTTGTTAATTTCATTAAACATTGCATTTTCATTGCATTCATTAAATGAATTTGTTTAATTTACTGTTTGTATTTTGAGAACAATTTCCGAAGTGGAAATTGAAACGTCAATAAACGTATTTTTATCTTTAATTGTAGCTTATTCCCAGATAAATAGTAATTAATTTAAAATGCCACAAGAAAATAGCTTCAGAACAATATTATAATAAAGATATTGGTTAAAAGGGATATCAACGTCAAAATAAAACCTATCGCCAACTTGCGTAGCTATGAAATATAAGCATATATAAATGTCACAAGAAAATAATTTTACAGCCATATTGTTAAGCAAAATACCTTTTTGACTCATAATTAAGAAAAAGGAGAGACCGTAGTTAAAGAGGCAGCAATACCATTAGACAAACTTGAACAACCAAGTCGAAGAAGTCAAAAAATACATATGACGATTAAAAAATAACTAACCACAAGCCGCAACATATTAATAGCAGAAATAATTAAAAAAGTTAGAAAAGAACTACAATACAGAATACACAAATTAATAGAAAGAATATGGATATACGAAGAGATACATGAAGAATAGAAAAAAGAATTAATAGTACCAATAGTTATTAAATGTCACGTATAAAATAACGTTTACCATTCTAAACAACTAGCAGAATATGCAGAAAATATCATAGGTGATTATCAGTCAGGTTACAAAAAAAGTGAAATCTACGACCAACGCTATTCACGCTTCATTGAGAAATATTACGAATATGATAGAAGAGATACATAGAGGAAAAGTTAAAAGAAAAAGGTATAGAGGTAAATGAACAGAAAACGAAATATATGCATTGTAATAGGAAGAAAGCTCAAATTTTCTTCTTTTAAAATTAATCACTATACCTTTTAAGAAGTAGAAACATTTAATTACCTTGGATTAATACACAGACGTAAGGTGACAACGCAAATACGGCACAGAACAAGACAAGGGTAACAAGACCAACAATAAATAACAAGTAAACAATAATAAGACCAACGCTAACATACTCAGCAGAACCTACAAGTCTTCAAAAAAAAATTATCATAAAGATTATGGGATCCAACCGAATCAACCAAAACGAAATAAGATCATTATAGGATTTTGAAATAGATAATATACCGAAGGGAAAAAATTATTGTTATAATAGGATTATATTCTGGAATCAATCTGGAAGATAAGAGTAATATATGAACTATATAAGGAGTGTAATTTATAAAATGTAGAATGCAAATTTAGCGGTGTAGTATACACAAAAAAGTGTTAGTGAGAAAATGCTCGGGACAAAGACAAATCGCTTACAACTTTTTCTGCAAACCCTACATAAAACTTTCATTTTTTTCAAGTTAACTTTTTTCTACGGCCAGAGGCGAACTTCTCAGGAGTTACTATTAGAAGAGTATTAAGGGAGTATATTAAATGTTTGTATTATGATTTTGATTACTATTGTATAGCGTGCCACGGAAATTTTATTTAAGAGTTTCCAGTTCGCAAATGATAGACAAAAAAATAGATTAACATTTTTGAGAACTGAGAATTGTCAACAAAAACTTCTATATTATTTACAGCTACATATATCAATAATTGTGCCATTTAGGTATAGGAAGTAGTTAACGAAACTTAACGAAGAGTTAAAGTTTTTTCTAATAACGTCATAACACATGGGGTGGTCCATTTATAGACTACAAGCCAATAGTACATTTTAGGGGGTCATTTTACCCAACATGAATCACATATAAATGAATACTACAATATGTAATAACAAATTAATTACTATTTAACTGGGAATAAGCCACAATAAAAGATAAAAAATACATTTATTGACGTTTCAATTTCCACTTCGGAAATCGTTCTCAAAATAGAAACAGTAAATTAAACAAATTTTGTTTTTTGTTACATAGTGAAAAATTCTTCTAATAATTTAATTTTATCTGACTCATTTATATTGACAATTCAGACATACATTATGCATTTTAAAGTACACGACTTTAAAATGATATTGCCAATATTGTTGAGTTGCGCTCCTAGGACGACTTTACTTATAAGATAGTTCATTCGATTACATGAAATCAACTTAAACTTGGGAATATCCGTCAGAAAAAAATCATAGCATGTAATTCGTCTTTAAAAAGACAAACACATGACATGATGACAGTAAAATTCTCCTGTTAGTGATTCCATAGTAAATTATGAGGGAAAAACCAGGAAAAAACCTCATAATACTATCCCGACATTGTAAGTATTTGTTCGTGAATTTAGTTTACCCTCAACAAACACCAAAATTCTGATTTTATATGTTTCGTTATTCAAAAAACATAAAAGATGTATCCTCTATATGTTACTGACTTACTAATACTGGTATTTTCTTATTAATAACTTCCTCTTTCAATATTGGTAACCAGATCCTACTACATTCTGCCGAGGAATTTGCGACACAATTGACCTCATTTAGCATAATTAGAGCCGCTTCTTTGATTTTTTACCATCCGTTTCTTTTAGGACTACATTTGAATTATTCCATTGAACCCTATGTTCATTATACCATGCGTGTTTGGATATTTGAGATCTATCAAACTCTCTATTTTTAATATAAGATTGATGTTCACTTATTTTAACATATAATGGCCTTGATGATTCACCTAAATAAAACTGATCGCATTCACAAGGTATTTTATAAATGCTATTCTTTGTACTTTCTTGTTCATTGTTAGGTTTGGTTTTGGATAAAATAGATCTCAACGTGTTTGTTGTTTTGAATGTTGTTGAAATGTTGAATTTATTTCCTATCCTTTTAAGTTTTTCTGATAATCCTTTTATGTACGGTATTTCAACAACATTCTAAACAACAAACACGTTGAGATCTATTTTATCCAAAACCAAACCTAACAATGAACAAGAAAGTACAAAGAATTGCATTTATAAAATACGTTGTGAATGCGATCAGTTTTATTTAGGTGAATCATCAAGGCCATTAAATGTTAGAATAAGTGAACGTCAATCTTATATTAAAAATAGAGAGTTTGATAGATCTCAAATATGCAAACACGCATGGTATAATGAACATAGGGTTCAATGGAATAATTCAAATGTAGTCCTAAACGAAACGGATGGTAAAAAAAGAAAAATCAAAGAAGCGGCTCTAATTATGCTAAATGAGGCCAATTGTGTCGCAAATTCCTCGGCAGAATGTAGTAGGATCTGGTTACCAATATCGAAAGAGGAAGTTATTAATAAGAAAATACCAGTATTAGTAAGTCAGTAACATATAGAGGATATATCTTTTATGTTTTTTTTTAAATAACGAAACATATAAAATCAGAATTTTGGTGTTTGTTGAGGGTAAACTAAATTCACGAACAAATACTTACAATGTCGGGATAGTATTATGAGGTTTTTTCCTGGTTTTTCCCTCATAATTTACTATGGAATCACTAACAGGAGAATTTTACTGTCATCATGTCATGTGTTTGTCTTTTTAAAGACGAATTACATGCTATGATTTTTTTCTGACGGATATTCTTAAGTTAAATTTGATTTCATGTAATCTAATGAACTATCTTATAAGTAAAGTCGTCCCAGGAGCGCAACTCAACAATATTGGCAATATCATTTTAAAGTCGTCTACTTTAAAATGCATAATGTATGTCTGAATTGTCAATATAAATGAGTCAGATAAAATTAAATTATTAGAAGAATTTTTCTATGTAACAAAAAACAAAATTTGTTTAATTTACTGTTTGTATTTTGAGAACGATTTCCGAAGAGGAAATTGAAACGTCAATAAATGTATTTTTTATCTTTAATTGTGGCTTATTCCCAGTTAAATAGTAATTAATTTACAATGCCACAAGAAAATAGCTTCAGAACAATATGTACTAACAAGTTATAAAACTATGCCGACAATTTTTATCGCTACTCAAAGGGGGAGAGTACAAATTAATCGTTGCGCCTTAGATGTTCTAGCCAAAATGTACGACGCTGCAAAAAAATTAATCCATATAGTGATCCTAAACTTTGTGTATGAATGCCGTACTGTTTGTAAATATGTTTGACCAAAAAGTCCCCCTTCCCCTTGAGTGGTAAGTTTATCTTACCTGTGAATAACCTGTACCATAAGAATTGACTTTATATTTTCTAAAGTTGTTATTACATATTGTATAATTGAGATTCAAATTTGTAGGCAGCAAATTCTTAGAAATGTAAATGCGATAAAGCGACCACACCGTTGTCAGTTTGTGAAGATAGATATTATAGCAATTTATATTTTAATCATTCGCATACAGGAAAATTATCATACATTAGTCCTCGTTTTGTATTCGTTAAGGTATCTAATAAAATTTAATAACATCAATATTTATGTATAATAATTATATTTATATACAGTATTTATATAAAGAAAACAGATAAGTACGATAATATTCTGTGTAAAACAGTCATACATGACAACATCGTGTTCTTAGGACCAGCAGAAACGAATAGTAGATCAACGAAAAAAACAAATTGCTCATTGATTTCGTAGTTTAGCATTCATCGTTCACGCTGTTGCAGTGAATTCTAAAAATTAATCTTAATATATTATATATTACATAAGGATTACCATTTTAAAGAGAGCGATTTATATTGGAGTTAGAGAAAACGTATTTTAGTTTAAAGTGAACCCAACCTAATGGCACTAATATCCCAATACAATACTTGGTTTATCAATCTTACTCTCAATTAATGTTATAGCTGCTCATTCATTGTGTTATTATCTATTGTCATTTATTGTGTTTCAGTTGTTTATTGCTTGTTTTTATGTTGTTTTAGCTTGTAGTTTTTAATACATATAAAAATAACGTACTGGGGCCTGATGATGGAGCAAATATGGTAAGTCTTAAAACCGGTAGGCTAAAGTTTACCAACTTTATTAAATAAAAACTACTTAAACTTGTGAGTATTCGCTTATTTCCCACATACTATTATTAAAAAAAATATGTTAACAAAATAAACTTACTTATATACGAAAGTAATCTTAATAAAGTAGTTCGATATCTACATTAAGTTAAAATATTAATCATCGTATGAAAACAACTCGTAGGATGATGAAGAGCTATCGCGATCAGTACTATTTACATTAATAATAATTAATGGTTCACATGAAATATCCACTTTTGTGTCTAAATGCCATATTATATCTTCTTCTTTTATAGGGTGTCTTATACAATTTTAATCAGGTGTGACATTTTTAAAGACTCAGTTTTTAAACGTGTGACGTTTTTTATATCAGTTGCTAACAAGCTTTTCACCTCCTCTATTTTAAAACTCCAATTTTTTCTTGCCACTTGTTTTTTGTTTTATTTGAACCTATATCAACTCGATAGGGTTCAGTTCACAATGATACGGAGGAACGCGATGTACAATTGATATTGATACAATTAATATTGAATATTCATTTGACATAATGTTCACAATAAAATACGCCGTGATATTTTGAATATTGAATCATTGGAATTTATTTCGTCTTCAACTTTCTTTAAGGTTGGGATTTCGTTCGGAAAAAGAAAGGGTGGGATTTTCTCCGAATATTATTTTTGGTGTCATCTTCAAGCTCTATGCTTTTTCTACCTCTGGTTTCAATATTTTCAAGAGATACATTGTCCGATTTGCCTTCACTTTGTTTAAAAATATTTAGAATTCTATATACAGTTCTCGTAGACATTTTAGTTAAATCACTACACAGGGTAACTACATCGCTGACCAATATACTTTTATTTCTTTCATGGAGTCTAAAATACACGTTGTATATAATAGTTTTTCTTCCATCAAAACATTTAGACATCGTTTAATTTGACTGCTCTCGCTTTTCCTATTGCTTACAACACTAAAATACGTATTCACTGCTTCGATAATCTAAGTTCCTGTCGTCCTGACGAAAAAAAACTACTGAGTAAAATATGTAACATATTTACAATGTGCTTATGATAGTCGTTTCCTGTTTCCTTTGATTTCGATAACAAAACAACTGAATTCGTGAGTTGTCGGATTTCAGCGACGATCGCGGTTTTAGAGAGGTTTAACTATTACCTACTAACCTAAAATTATTTATTGTAATAACCCCAAATGTTAATAATAATCAGATTCCTACATTAACGTGGTACATATTATAAATTTCTTCTTTTAGGTCTTTCTTCAATAAAAGTAGCTTTGTCGTAACGTCTCTTTTTCATACGCCTTTAGAAGACCAAAACTAGCGCTGAAACGTCACTATTACTTCTGAGAATTTACTGCCGACAACTCTGAATTCTGATTATAGTATTGTTTTATATATTATTTATGTTGGGTCAAAAGACCCATTAAAAATCTCCCATGGGCTTGTAGTCTAATTAAGAAAGTTAAGAAACTTTTAAGTATGCGTTTTAAATCACCTTAGTGTAAGGTAGCGTAATCTTATATTGACGGAATTATCAAGAGCGTTTTTATCGGAATGCTTAATAACATAGATAGCGTTTATTTAAAATGAAGTGTTAGTCAACTTCCGGTATACCCAAAAGTGGTAGGAGGCTCTAAATATTTTAGATTAATTAGGCATATCGAAAAACCCGACTCCTAAATTTTCATATATTAATTGTGTCAATTTTTTTTAAAATGTCTGATTAGAACTCTCAAAGAATCAGCCTGTACTTTAGTGCGGTTTTTTGGGCATTAAAAATAAAATTTGTTATTTGCCTCTACTTGTAATATTTGATAGTAAATATTTCTTGTAATTTCTGGTAATTATAATCAGATAAATTCTTCCCTTTAAGAGCTATTAACTTTCAATTTCAACGCTGCTTTATTTCCTATAAACCAATGATGAAATGTTCGTCCTTGGTCTATTTAATCAATAAAGTAAATGTAGAGTTATTGAATAAATCATATTGCCTCTTCAATTTACTAACATGCACGTTGTTCAATTTCGTTTTCAATCGCTTCCTGTTACGTAGTTGTGAACTATTTTATTTATTCCTGAGATGAAACTAGGTCAATCATGTTCTTTGTAATATTTCTTAGATGTAAAAATTCTTTTTAGCAAATCCAAGTTCTACAGAAAGTTGGAACTCACAATGTTTAAAATCTAGGTTAAAATAAATGAAAAAGGTTCTATACGATAAGTTGTATACACTATAAAACTTTATACAATACGAAATAAATAGAAAAGTTGAAATGCTTTATGATTAAGAACCGAAAAGTTTACGCAGTAAAATGTAACATTAAAATCAATTTCTACTTAAAATTTCACAAAATTTATTAATACAATCAAGACAACGTTTCAGTGTTGACCTTGACGTGATGACAGTGGTGACGTTTGGTACAAAATAATTCAATAATTCAATAATTCCAATAATTATATACATTCGAACTTATCCTCTTTATAAAAGAAATGGATCACAGTCAAATAGTAAAAGTATGTCCATAGTTGGTTATCAGTGTGTATAAAATGAACATTGGATCTACTCTTGAATTCACAGGCTCGTTAATGTTTTCTACTTGTCACTAATAGTGTTATGTTTAACCTTGTATAATCTAGTGTAGAAATTTGGTCGCAATGCTTGGATTGCTTATTTTTGAATGCATACAAATAAAAAAGGAGCCTTAAAAGCATTAGAAAAAATATGATATTAGAACTAGATATTTCACAAAAGAATGTAAAAAAGCATAAAAATTTTTTTCAATTTGACGAACTGTCTATAAAATATGTATTTATTTTTTGTTTATTACAATAAACCCTTGAATAAAGTTCGCGAAAGCTATCTATGGTCAAAGTGGAGTAGTACAGATAGAAGAAAAGATAAGGTACAGAAATAAAGTGACGAGCTCTTTAGAGTTGCATGCTTTTGTCAATCATTTTGAAAAGTACTAGCTAGATATAAGTAAAACATTGGCTGATCTGGAATATGCCATTATAATTAACGGAATCTCAGTTAAATACAAGTAAAACTGTGTGTTTCAGTCAATGTCTCAGTTAAGGATGTCACGCTGTGTTAGTGCTGTACTACGGCATAAAGTAATAAACATTAAAAAAAAATAACGTGAAGAAAATTGAAGATGTTGCATTGGGTATATCTCACAAAATAATTACGAATTTCATGGGAGCAGAGAATCACCGCATCCGAGTTGTTAAGACGGACAAAAAAGAAAAGGAAGTTATTGTGACTAATAAAAAAGAGAAAGAAGGAAAACTGCTATACCTGGGACATATTCTGAGAAGCACATAAGGGACATATCAGTGAAATTATCGTAAATACACCAATAGTCCACTTGTCAGAGATGATCTCTAAAAACGGGACGATCAGCTGAATTTAACCGAGAATGTTAGTTTTGAGACCCCAAAAAGATGCAAAAAAGTTTTCCACTCTTTCCACCGGACTTCTCCCTAAGACACCCCCTTGTAGGGGGTCAGAAACGGAAAATATCGATTTACCAAGAATCTGTATGCCACAGAAAAAAATTTTTAAACGAGAAATGTACCTACCTGAGGCCATTTTGAACAAAAATGTTTATTTTTGCACTTTTTGTGTAGAATAATCTGCTTTCCCAGACAAAAACGTTAGAAGCGACCGGCAATTTTGAATGTCAGTTACGAATGTGAAATCAATTAAGATGAGCAGTGCAGCTTTAGCGTAGATGCACATATTTTTGTTTGCATCTACGCGAAATGTTAGATCCAAACATGCTTACATATTTTTTGGATCTAGCCGCAAATGAAGTCATTTTCTATAAAGCTGTTAAATATATAAAGGTTGCGCGATTTCCGATTTTTGATGATTCTCTCATGGGATCAATCAAATTTATAGGACCCATCGCCGTGGAATTTTAGTTTTCCGTGGAATTTTATTTTTAGAGCCTAATCTTCAACACTTGTGACGCGAAATTTCGTTTTTGAGTTTTGGCAACAAATATCATGCATTTGAAATATGCCTAAAAAACGCTAAGTTTAAACTTTCACATAACAAACGATGCAACGTGGAATTTGTAGTTAAAGTTGTATAGTTTTAAACGTTTTAGATTGAATACTTTAAATGACACATATTCACTCAAAATCGAAGTTTAATGATAAAAGTTTTGAAGAATTTTCTGTTATAATGGAAATGTCAATGGAAGTGATAATTTTTAGTGATCTCACGAAAATCGTAAAAATGGCAAAATTGCCCAACGTTTATTTATTTAACCGCCTTATTAAAATTGACTTAATTTGCGGCAAAATACAAAAATTGTATACTTACGACAGCTGCACTCTTCACCTACACAATGTATTTTGATTTGAAATTTCATTTAAAAAATTGATTTGGCGCGCGCTGAAGGAGTGGTCCATTCTACACAAAAATGCTAGTAAACATTTATGTTAAAAATTATTCCAACTATATTTCTTGTCTGAACATTTTTTTCTACGATATAAAGATTCTTGGTAAATCGATATATACCATTTCCCACCCTCTTATGGGTTAGGTTTTAGGGGAAAGCTCGCTGAAAGAAGTGGCAAACTTTTTTTCATCTTTTGGGTTCCAAAATTGACAGCTTGTTCTTATGATTTTTAGAGGTTCCGGGACATTTTCATCTCTGACGACTGGAGTACAGTGTCAAAATACTAGGATACACCTGGGTTACGCGTGGCCACCTAACGTAAAATAGCAATCCACATTGATGCAACCACTGCAACACGTATCTCACGATATTTTATATATTATTATTATTTAATTTCATTATTATATTGCAAAAAAAAACGTTACGGATTAAAAATCTGAACCATTGGTTCAACCCTACCAATAAATTATCTTCTATTTTGAAAAGCACGCTCTAAAACAAGTATACCCTAGATGATTCCTGACCTCGGGAATTACGATGAAGTAACTGTTCCGCAAATGTATATAAACATTTATCATATATTAACAGACTTTGTGTTAGTTTTGATTCTCCCCGTATATTTAACCACAGTACAAAAACACAGACGATATAGAACAATGGACGGTTGTTAAATACTTTGTAGCAGACAAAAAAGTGTTCTTCCATACATTGTATATTAACAAAGGACGATAGAAAAATGAATGGCGTGCAGATCGCTGGGTATTTATCGCCCACACCTAACGTTTGCTTGTACAAAACAACTCTGGGCCCAACGGCCGTGGCAGTCGGTTACCACCAAGAATTCAGTCACCATCAGTCGTTCCATCCAGTAGAGGCTGAGGCTGCTCAGCCAACAGAGACGTGTGTTGGAGTTCTGGGGTAGTGTTCCCTATCTCAAAATACTTTTGTTCCTAACCTGCCAAGAAGACAGGGTCTTCGCTACTTGATAGCATTTCGGTGGTAAAGAACATATTTTATTATATACCAATTGCATTGTTTACTATTCCATGACAAGTATAGGTTACTTGAATATTGCCAAGTTACATTTATTGCGAAATCGTATAGTTGTTCTGAACTATTTATTATTTTATTGTGTCGCGTTAAACTTTAATGATCACATATTTTATGTTCGGGTTTTAAATCGAAATTGACAGGTTTTTAGTCTGTACGGATATTTTGTCAAGTATCGGTGTGCTTTGTATTTAAATTTTAATAGCATAATAATTAGTTTTTCATCGTTACGATTTTTCATCATGTACCTCTTTACTGATGAATTAATAATATTTATAACCTTACATTTTCATTGTTCCATAATTATGTGCGAAATAAAGATATCTTAGAGACTTTTAATGGATTGGAATGATCAACTATATTATATCAAGTATAACAGTAGTTAGACGAAAAACAAAATATTCCACTATCAATGTTATTTTTATTATGGTTTTGTAGCATAACGTTTTAATTTAAAAGAAATACAATACTACAGTAAAAACAATGTAGCATAAAAGAGTTTAGTAAAATAGAAAGAAAATAACTATTTTATCATTCTCTTTAAAACAGATGGCATATGCAGACCATTCTATGTTTTACTGTGTGCTCTTGGAAATAATCATTTGAGATAGTCACGTAAAATGTCCAGAGCTCTTAACCATTAAGTTTTATTGCACTGTCATAAATACAGACACAGCCCATAAAATATATTTCTCCGGTAATTGTACTTACGCATTAAAACAAAAATATCTCAGCATAAATATAAAACAACTTATAATTAAATAATATTGAAATGACAAGGCACTCAGAATGCATTAATGTAAGAGATAAGTATCTGTTACAATAATGCATGAATGCGTTTAATGCAAGAATGTATGTCTCCTTAAAATTACACTTTAAAATTTATTGATGCAAGTATATTGGGTGTTCAATAATAACATATTTAAGTAAAATAAATATATTATATTTTATTAAATATAACAAATTTATTACAAAAAGCTTCTTGTTACTTGTATTTTACGTGTAATGGTGATGGAATGAAGATAGGCGCTTCGAGTTGGCAACTGTTCGTAAAAGACAGCAGCGATTGGTGAAACAAACTAGAAATTGTCGAGGCTCAACTAAGGCTATTATAATACCATTGACGAAAATTAATTATTATGCTTGTATGGGTACAATAATTGGATGTAATGAAAATTTTAGTTTTAAATAACGTTTGACGTTTCTATTTCCACACGAGAAAGCGTTAAAAAAACAGATTATTTTAAAAAATTACGGGAAAATGTAGAGCCAACAAGTTTTTAGTAGGTTATCTTGGTTGGTTATACGTGATGGTGGTTATACGTACTATCTGGTTGTATGTTGGTAGGCTATCTTGATATTGTCTATTGTTTATAGCTATCTGTCTTCCTCCATGCATCAGTAAGCTGTATGAGAGGATGCTGCGAGTACGCATAGACGACCTGATTGAGAGGTCAGGTGGTTTATCTCGGAGAAAATTTGGTTTTTGTAAAGGAAAAAGCACGATTGATACAATCATGATTGTACTTGAAGCATTACGCAACAGAGGGGATGAACATCGCTGGGCGGCACTGCTGTTATTTGATGTTAATAATGGATTCAATACACTGCAGTGGAACAAGGTAATGAAGGCAATGGAGGATGTTCTGGTTACCTGATCAATGTGGTGGCAGAGTATCTGTCCGAGAGAAGGATTATGGTGGAAAAGTGCACGATCGTGGACGTGACGGCCGGGGTACCCTAGGAATCTGGAATATGACGGGGTTATGCACTGTGATTACGAAGAGGGTACAACCCCCTTCGCATTCGCGGATGACCTCGCTGTACTGGTAGTGGTACGGGATGTGCCAGAGATACCGGGTTCGGAACGCAGGCCGCGTCGTAAACGATGCGGCCTGCGACTGACACTTACAGAAAAAACTGAAACCATTATTTTGAAGGGAACAAGGAACAGGCAAAGTATTGAATTAAAATGTGCCGGAGCATGTCTAACACCCAAGATACAAGTAAAGTATCTAGGAGTGACATTGCACCAGATTGGAAAATGGGGGGAGCACGTGCGGGAGGTGGTCAGAAAGGCTGCGAATAGTGCGGCTGCGTTGGGGAGGGTGAGGGTGAACATTGGAGGACACAAATCCGAAAGGAGGAGGGTCTTACGCGGTGTTGTACAGTCGATCATTTTCTACACGGCACCAGTCTGGAGCAAGGCGGAAGAGATAACGGCCTATAGGAGTCTCATGACAGGAGTGGACAAAACAAGTCTGTTGCGAGTGGCATGTTCCTACAGGACTGTGTCTGCGGCAGCCTTATGGACCATCACTAGATATGTTCCGTTGCATGTTTTGGTGGTGGACCTTACTGTGGCCGAGAGAAGACAGGAAAGGGAAAGGTCAATTGAAATATGGCAAGAAGAAAGGAACAACACGGATGATGTGGCACAGTGGACGAAAATGCTGATCCCGAACATAAGAAATTAGGTGAACTGTGGCCACAGGAGACTGGATTATTTCCTGACGCATGTACTCAAAGAACACGGGTGTTTTAGGGCCTACCTCTATAGGATCGGAAAGGCTGACACAGATGAATGCCTATACTGTAGATACTCGGACACTGTGACACATACGATGTTAGATTGCAGCAGATGGATAGTGGAAAGGAACAGAGTAAAGAGAGAGACAGTTGTGAACTTTGTTACAGTGAGAGAAATGATTGAGAGAATGATTGAAAATAAATCAAGTTGGACTAACATACACAGCTATATCCGTGCAGTGATCAAGAAAAAGGAAGAGGAAGAAAGACAGCCGGACCAACGGCAAAGATAAGAGTGAATGATGCTGAAAGGTGAAGCTAGAAAAGTGGATCAGACTGTATAAGTTAGAATACGTGAGTCAGACTGTGGGAAAGGAGGAAATGCATGTCTGGGAATGATGCCAAACTAGGAGCGATGAGGATCTTCTACGCGCTATCTGGAACGAGACAGGGAGCCTCCTTGCTGATGAAGAAAGTGTGAATATGTATGAATGGAGAATTAATGCATAAAGGTAATGCTTCGGAAGTTATGCCGGCCTTACAGCGACCATTCCGCTTTCGGATCGCTGGATGACAGAGGAGAGTCTGGTTTATCAGGTAGGCGTTCGGCGTAGAATCGTCGATGAGAAGGTATTTTAAAGTACCTCGGGAACTATCGCCGGGAGTACGAAGAACGAATCCTGCACTAACGTTAGTCAGGCAGCGTCCTGATCTGAGATGTCGTTTGAAGATTCCAGACCCCCCTTTATAAAGGCAAAAAAAGGCTATCTTGTTATGCCGCATGTCATAAAATGCCACAACAAAGTAGTCTCAGAATATTGGTGAAGGTGTTGCTATTTTTCTGGCATATGTAATTATTCATTCAGCATCATTCTACGTGGTAAAATACAAACTATATACACCATAAATTGTTGATATTATCAAGTACTGTTTACTTGTATAGGATTATTATATACATTGTTGCGAATTTTCTTGGTACTGAACTATTTCATATTATATCGCTTTAATATAAAATATAAAATCCTTAGAACTTTTTAACTGAATTTTTGGCTGTTAAAACTTTACTTATAGTGTATTTGTATCTTTATTGATTTCTGTATTATTGATTTTATTATTATTGATTTACTTGTAATAATAGTTTTATTGATTCATTATTAATGGACGACTAATTTAATCGCATTAATATTACTGTTATTGGGTACATTCCACGTGCTGACTTCACTGAATTGTACTAATTTCACCATTAATTGAATGTGTAATTTATTTTTAACTTCACTTTGAACTGAATTAATTAGTACGTATATATAATATAAATCCATTCTTTTGTATTTGATTGCATATTGTGAAACATTTGCCGAATTCTCAAATTCTGTAAATGGTTTATGCATTGGTTACACCTTCGATTAGGCAGGTATATACATATAATCGCTTGCTTGTAGTGTTCTTTCATACCTGACGGTAAAAATAGAATATTTTATGAGCTTTTAATCTTTCCATCACTGTCGCGAATGTGTACGAACTCATTACTATACAGCCCCCCATAAAATTATTAGACCCTCAGATATACAGTAAGCTAATCACCGGTATTGTTTGGAGATAGGTAAACTCATCACCAGTATTTTAGGCCCAAAGCGCTGGTTTCTAATGCGGAAGAGTGCCAGTTACCTGTTACACTTCTCGTTTTTGTGGTAAGTTATTAAATTCAGAAATTATTTTAAGCAAATTGCTTTAAAAGAAGATATTAATATCGATTTAAAAAAAAACTGGACAGTAATATCGAATTTTTTTACGATGTGACCTATTCGACGTATCTGCCAATCTAAGCGGTTTTGACATCTGAAAATTCAGTTACATAGGATTTCGATAGTTACATTATAATGAAAACCTGTAAAAACAGGACAGGTACATGTAAACTCTGCAGTTTTACGTATACTATTGTTTAGTACTGTAGAAGCGTAAATACAAAAGTGAGGATATTGGGATGAGAATGGTAAAAATGGTTGGAAAAATGGGAATGAAAAGTTTCGCATGGATTTGTGGTAAAATCTATATGTCTAGACTGCGATGCCAAAACAGTTATATGGAAAAGAGACTCATTACTTACGTAGTTCCCTACCATATAATCGCCCATTTTTATTAATGAAGGCAGGTTAGGAATATCTGCATGAAATCGTTGACAAAACAATCGCCGACTCGTTCTGGGTCTAAAAATGACCAACCAAGTAAGGGGTGCAGCCCAACTTAAACGAACTTTGAGTCAAGTAAAATAAACACCCAATTCGGTTCACAGATGGTCGAACGGCAATTACGAAATCAGCCACAATTCTTAATGGACTTAAAATAACACCAAGTTCTTTACCAATTAATAAGCTATGGATGGTAAATAATTGCAAGAAAGATTTTGGAACGTACTGAATTGTACCATCAAAGTAATATGCTCCTGCTTTCGCAAGTATCGTACATTCTTAAGAATGCCAAAAATAATAATATTTTGTAGCGAATCGTTATCCAACACAAAACATTTATCGCAGTAAGTCTTTAGTTTCATCTGTTGGATTGCCGTTGGTCCGTTGTTGTCATATGTTCTTTGAAAGAAGAAGTTGTAATATCTTTTATTTTTTTTGGCGAATGATTTTTGATGGGTGTCTTGAGCTTTCATCTTTCAGAAGTTGCTGATGACTTAACGGCCTATTGTGTCTCAAGACGCAGTGCAGAATATTTTCCGACTATTAATAAAATAATTATTATTGTTCTGAAGCTACTTTCTTGTGGCATTTTAAAGTAATTGCTATATAAATGGAAATAAGCCACAATTAAAGGTTAAAGTCCGTTTAACTAATGTTTGTATTTTGAGAACGATTTCCGAAGTGGAAATTGAAACGTCAATAAACGTACTTTAACCTTTAATTGTGGCTTATTCCCATTTAAATAGTAATTAAAATAATTATAGAAATATAAACACATACTGGACATTTTCAGAAAACTGGACTTTATTACATAAAATAAAGTCTTCTTCAGTTTTAATAAGTTCTTGCATATTTTTACGTTTCTTCACCTGGTATTGCAAAACTTATTATAAGAGTACAATTGCAATTCTACTCAGAAATTAGTTATTTATACTAAATTATTTTCCAATCCTTGCACCTTGAACTTTATTAAAAATATCAAGAGAAATGTAGAGTATTTCCTAACAAACATTAGATTTAAACAATATACACATATACATGTGTATATTGGCGAAACTGGTCGTTCCGTCAAAACTCGGATTCAAGAGCATCAAAGATGCATTAGATCAGGTCTTTTCTCCCATTCTGCAGTGGCAGAACACTGCCAAGAAACCGGTCATTCCATATTGTTCGAAAAAACCCATATTATTTCTAAGAGCCCCTTCTTTTATTCCAGGAAAATCCGCAAATCTCTAGAGATCCGAAAAAATCCCCATAATATCAATCGAGAGGAAGGATACTACTTGTCTTCCATCTGGAATCTCAGTCTAGAGCCGCCGTCCGGTCCCGCTACCACGATGCAGCCACATGATTGGCCAGCGCGCGCTTCTTGACGTTCGCGCCACGAAGTGTGCCGATACGTCCCGACACGACAGGTCACCGCGACTATAAATAGAGCGGTAGCGGAGTAATCGTCGGATTCACTCCCCGCCTCTCGACGCGTTAGTGTTCTGAGCTGTTGGACGTGAATCCCTGTCCTGGCATCTGGTATTCACATCTGGCTGCGTTGAGTAGTTGAGTTACTGTGACCAAATGCCCATCTTGGTAGTTAGTATTCGCCTCTGGTTGCGTTGAGTAACTGAGTTACCGTTGCTAACTACCCATCTTCCTGTCTTTTGTTTTCTTTTTTCTCCTGAAGAAGCTACATACAATTGTAGGGAAACGTCGAGATGAACCCACTTTTGGGTCACTCACAAATGACACGGTCCAAACCCGGAAGATGAATAAACTATAATTCTGACTCTGGCCGTGGAAGCCTACGATTTCAATAGATCACCATCTTCAATATTACACCGATTCACACTTATGATTATTACCGTACTTTTCTAGAATGGATAATGCATAAGTAACATACATATTTTATATACATACTTTGGTTTGTATCTATTAACAGTTTTGTAAATAGTAATTTGCTTATGCTTATTGCAATTGTTCAGAAAAGCAATTCGATTATAGAGTCTTTTGCAATTGAAATTTGAAATTATTGATATCTATCATTTTTCGTCAGCGTTGGCTCAAAACGTAACGAGCAGCTCACTATCCATGTTAAAGGAACAAGGGCAAATGAAGAGAAATTTTTCTAGACGTATAGGTTTATATAGCTATCAGTAGAATTTAGCGGAATTCCCAAAATAAAAACCAATACATTACATTTGCATTTAGTCTATTTTAGATTTATTTTGTCAAATTACCAAATCTTAGCGGTTTGCAAGGGGTTTATAGTGTATATCTGCCACGGGGTGCAGGTAGGCCAGTGATGAGTTTACCAATCTCTCGGGGTCTATTTGAAAATCCTTACTTTTATGCCGGTGATAAGTTTGTACTATATACGAGGGTATTTATGGTAATTGGTGATGAGTTTACGTGTACCCACTGTCGCTTGTATAGTAGTAGTCACCTTTTGAAACTATATTTTTGGCTATAAATAAATATTGGATTTTATATCTTTGTCGCAATTAATTTGTAGATATTAATGATTTATTAGAATTAAATGTATAAATTTTGTCTATTTTATTTTATTGCTTTTAAATTTAGCTTTATACAGTCTTATTGATTCTTATTTGTTTGCCGTAATATACACACTTTGTATGTACGAGGCGGAAGGAATTAACCAGCGGGTTATAGATTGAACGTATATATTCATATTCCTTTACTGATGTCCTCATATGTTAAATAGAGGTCATTGTATGTGCAGAAAGTAACAATATTATATAGTTAAATTATACCCGATCATTGTAAGTGAAGTATGCGGTCATCAGATATTCGCAGATTAATTTCATGTAGCAGTTAATTAGATTATTAGATAAAATGGCAAAGTACCTTTTCATTATGGTTTTACCACTAAACAAAGGTTAGTTTAGCTAGATGATAGTTATTTAAACTTTTGAGTTGTGTCAAAAACTTGACATCATATTTTAATCATATTCTGAAGAAAGTAAACATTTTCATGGGAAAGTCAATCCAACTCAAATTTGCCAAACTCGATCAATCCAAGAACAGAAATGAGCTATTTCACAAATAATTTGTCAGAATACGTAACTGTATTATTGAACCAGGTATAGTTTGTAAAATCATGGCATTGGTATAAATTATAAATCAATAAAACATTATCTGAAAGTTTTTCTCTCTAACAAAAAATTCAGTGTAACATCTGTTCAATTTTTCAGATCTTTGTTTCATGCCTTTTAACTAGTACGTCCAAAAATGTAAGGAATTGTTAAAAACGATTATAGGTTATCAAAATAGCTAGATAGTCATTTTATAGCACTGTAAAGCAACCGTACAGTTTAAATGTACATACATCTCATATTTATATTCAACGTTTGAAATTGTAGGGCTACAAATCTTGGTAAAAATTTTATTTTACGACCTTTAAAAAATCCTGAAATAGCAAACGGCCTCGTCTCCTGGGAGGGTATAAAAAGACAGAACAATGTAATGAGATTAGTCGACTCTTCCAATATAACCTGCCATATACAAGTCTAAAGGGGTAGAATTCAATCTTGCCAGTAAAAACTGAAAGTGCCTTTTTAAATGTGCAGGGTAGCAATCAGTAGATATCGAGAGACGACAATGAGTTTAAACAAAAAAGGATGATACTAATGTACAGGTGATGAGGTAGTTTTTTTATTGTTGTTAAATTTTGGCTACCGGTTTCGAGGCCTCAGTACATAAGGGTTTGTTTTAACAAAACTACAAACTGAAATCAACATGAAACAAACAATCAACACCTAATACCAAACAAATTATGAAATTAACAATAAATTAAATTAAGCCAACCACCAACCATTTAAGCCAGTATTAATTAAGTGAGAGAATAAACAAAATATATAATGTTAATTAAGTGAGAACTGCAACATTAATTGAATTAGAAAATTGAGAATATACAATCTATTGAGACATCGGTAGCATTGATTATAACCACTCTGATTGGAACAGTACAATAGAGTAAAATATTTTTTTTTGATCAACTTACTATACAGTTTGTAAAAGCCAAATGGAATAAATTCAGTATTTAGGTTACTATACATATTTATAAAAAATCCCGAAACACGTCAAATTTAAATTTTAACTTGACATTCTTTAACGTGAAAATGCAACCCCTACCCTCAACCCCCTTAGAATGACAGGTACAACCCCCAATTTTTAAAATAGGAAGTATAGGCTTGTGATATATCGTTTGAAAGGTCTTTTCATTCTACATTCAAAAATGTTGTCGCTTTCAAGTTTATTAAGATAAATTAAAATAAAATAAATTAAAATCATGTGGTTACCGAAATTCGCTACAATACAATAAAAAACAAAATGTAATGTAAAACGTAATAAAATGTAGAACACGAAAAAGAACTATGAATGTTAATAAAGTAGATGTTCAAAATGTTCACCGCGAACGTCTTGGCAACATCCTTATCTCAAATAAAACTGGCTTCTAACATTAATTATTTAACATAACAGGCGTGATCGACCTAATCGCAAGCGTTATTCGTTCTTTTAAGTCATTTAAATCAGAAGGTTTAGTTCTGTACACATGGCTCTTCACGTATCCCCATAAAAAGAAATCTAATAATGTAAGATCAGGTGATCACGCTGGCCATTCAATTGATCCTCGCCTCACTATTCACTGATTGGGAAATATTGTATCGAGGTACTGCCGGGCATTAAGTTGGTAATGTGGTGGTGCTCCATCCTGCTGAAACCATATCGTATTCGCTGAAACTTGAGGGTTTCCTGGATCAGGATATAAATTTGGCAACGTTGGAATGACATAATTTTGAAGTAATGCCAAATAATTGTTGCCATTCAAGTTGCCCCCAATGAAAAAGGGACCAATGATATTGTTTCCTACAATCCCTGCTCAAACATTAACCTTTTGAGGGTCTTGAGTGTGTTCTTCTCTCATCCAATGAGGATTTTCCGTGGCCCAGTAGCGGCAATTTTGCCGATTAGCATGACCGTTAAGTGAAAAAGTACACTCATCAGTAAACATAACGTCTTCTAATTGGATAATATTGTTATCCAACATGTCTATCATTTGCTCACAAAAAAAAGTTCGCCTATCAAAATAGTCTTCCATGAGCTCTTGAGTAGGTATCATCTTATAGGGATGCAATTTATTTTCTTTTAATATGTTTACTATCGATGTATGGCTAGCATTGAATGTAGTGGATGCCTGTCTACTCGATGTATGTGGATTTTCCTGAAACTCAAGCAACACATCTAATTTGAGTTCATCACTCAGTGCATTGGCAGCTGCTTTTTTTTATCTGCCTTACATGACCAAACTCGCGAAACTGCTTCTCTATTTTACTTAGTGTTCCTTGAGATATAGGCGGTAAATTAGGAAATTTCTCATGAAATAGGCGAGTTTCTTCCTATTGTGTTCGGGTGTTATCTCCGTAACCAATCATTTGTAAAACTGTTATTTTATGCATTTCCGTTAATCTAACCATTTTTCAGAATTGAATTGAACGAACTTTTTACTTAAATTAACATACTGACAATTTAAATACAACAATTTACTACTGCTTGTTAAAATAACGTTGCCACGGAAATTCTTTAAAGTTTTTTAATGGTTACCATCTAAAAACCACATTGCTATGGTTTTTGTTCACTTTCTCATTATCAAGACCTAAACGGGAAATAAGTTTTGAGTATATTTTAGCGAATTTCGGTAACCACATGATTTTAATTTATTTTATCTTAATTAATCTTAATAAACTTGAAAGCGACAACATTTTTGAATGGAGAATGAAAAGACCTGTCAAACGATATATCACAAGCCTATACTTCCTATTTTAAAAATTGGGGGTTTTATAAATATGTACCGTAACCTAATTAATGAATTTCTTCCATTTGGCTTTTACACACTGTAAGGTCCGTTTATTACTAGGTTTTTAATTTTCTCCTCATATTAAATCGAATGCATTATCACATTTTTTTTCTCGTGATTTACTATGGGATCACCAATAAGAGAATGTTACTGTCATCATTGTGTGTGGTTGTATTTTTAAAAACAAACCACATGCTATGATTTTTTTGACGGGTATTCTTATGTTAAGTTGATTTCATGTAATCGAATGGCCTATCTTACAATAAAGTCGTCCCACGAACGCAACTCAAAGATATTAGCAATATCATTTTAAAATCATTTACTTTAAAATTTATAATATGTCTGAATTGTCAATATAAATGAGTCAGATAAAATTAAATTATTAGAAGAATGTTTTACCAAGCAACAAAAATAATATTTGTTTAATTTATTAATGTCTTGTATTTTGAGATCGTTTTCCGAAATGGAAATTGAAACGTCATATTTTAAAGTAAAATTTTGCCTTATTCCTCACAAAAATTGTATCTTGCATAAGATGCCACACAAAAATAGGTTCAGATATATATCTGACACAAATTTCATGCAATAAGTGTCAGATCTAAAGGCACTTAAGAATTTTGTAACTGATGTTAATAACTTACAACTCAGCTATATATTCTTGCAAGTTTTTATGTCGTTTTTTCTTTATCTTTATCTAACTGGCTCTTATTCGAAATATTTTCTGCTTTATCTGGTATGACTGGTATATCTTTACTGTCTTGTTATTTAACTCTTTTCTATTATTTTCGTTCGTTTTCTTGCTCGACACTTTTCGTACTCGAAACGTCTTTTATAGATATTGAAGCTAATATGGATTTACTTGTATATCGCTAACGTTTTTCTTAGATTTATCAAGTCAAAAATACTGTCTTATGGGTAAGATCATGCAAGAGACGAGAATCAACGAACGTAAGAGTTTTAGCGGATTTATGTTTTATCAGTAGGTGAAATGGGTAGCTGAGAGAGTATGCAGAAATTTCGTGCCGGTTGTTGCCTGTCGCATATACTTTTATTCTGAAGAAATTTCTTCAGATATATATAATACAAATCAGGAATACGATATCTTGGCTGCGGAATTGAAAGACAGTCATCCAATGTTTAATGGATTTATGTCTGTTTTATTTGCTAATTTAAGATCTAGTTATTCTTACGATTATAATAAAATTATTAATTATAAACTTCAATTTATCTTCATAAATGTTATAAAAATAGGTAAACCGGTCCTGGGTAGTTTCTGTAGACGTCGTAAATGGAATACAAAATAGAACTTTATTAAATTTAAATCTGAGCTAAATAGTATTTTATTAAAAATCCAAAAGGTAAAGCAATTGCTCTTTTCCGACTTTAATATTGCAAGACATGCCATAAAATTCTGTTAAACATCAGACCGGTGATCGAGAGACTTACATCATTTAGATAAGAAAAATGTTTTCAATGTTTTAATAAAAATTTTTAGGCTATCCTTGACAAATATTTAAAACAAGACTAATACAAATAAAAAAAGATGATACAGTAGGCAATGCGTTATTGAAATTCTTAATCGGGTGCGATGAGCAAGCTCTATGGATACTAGGGGAAGGTGGGGGAATGGTGCGCACCTAAGCGAGAATCGTTGTGGTGGTCAACTCTTAAACATAAAAAATAAAATAAAAACGTTATCTGATACCCTAATTATTCTACTTTCAGTATGCACTATAATAGATATTGAATTTCTTAACATAATCATATATAATTAGAAAAAGTAAAAAATTGCATTTGCGCACCGTTCCCCACCCCATGGGGTAACTGTGCGCACAGGGTGGGGAACAGTGCGCAGTAGTTTGGAATATACAAGTACCTAATAATACAGTGGTATAAAAACAAATTCACATGCAAGAACAAATATTTATTGTACGAGTGATTATATACCTATAATGTTAAGTAGGTATCTGTTTAACCTTGACAAAAGTCGCAAATGTATTGTTCGGGGGCATCTTTACCGGTACATGCCGCGTGGTTCCATAAGCCACATGCAACACACCGGTACCATAGTTCGCTTTTTCCATGTTCTCCACATATGCCACATAATTCAGTCCGCACGTCAGGTTCTGCATCAAATGGAACATAGTTGGGGTTGATATCGTCTACTTCATCATCGTCACAAATGTCACTATCGTCTATGTCAGATACCTCTGATGATTCAGGCGTTGCTGGTTTCTTATTTCTCCCTCTTTTAATTTCCGGAGACTGACATATGCGTTTTTTTACTTTTTTTGCAACATTCTCTTTTGCCGTTATTTTTCTTGTAGTGGTTCCGTAGAAGGAGTGAGGTGGGATCGAGAAATAAGCATTCTCGATTTCATCTTCCTCGTCACGTTCTTGTGCATCAAGTTCAGGTGTTGGAGCCCTCTTCATTTTCTTATTATCTTTCTTAATATTGTTCTTTCCTAATGTTTTGACACTTTTTAATTTCATGTTTTTTTTCACGTCTTTTTCCCTTTTCTTTGCTTGAGCTTGTTCTAATCGTTCTTTTAGGGGTGTGCTAGTCAATATTTCAGAGTGTTGTTTCGAACGAGACACTGTTTTTACTCTTCCTTTTTCTTTTCTCCTTGGAATAGGTGCAAATTGGAAGAATGAATTATTTAATGTAGATGTCGATGGTAGATGGTTGTGTCCAGACTTAGATGTAGATGGTAGATGATCTTGTTCAGCGGTAGATGTACATGGTAGATGACCTTGAATAGGTAGATCCTGCTGCTGTTGTTTTGGCATATGAGCTGTCTGTCTATCTTCACCGTCTGAATTTTCACTAGGTTCGGGTGTTGCCGGATTAGGAATTTTTTGTAGATTTGGCTGAGATGCAAGTGTTAATAAATTAGCGCTACGTTCGGGAGAACCTTCTACTACAAACTGTCTCATTTCGTTGGCCGGAGCGAAATCATCTTCGTTGAATTTGTTAGGGTCAAATGGCCTTATTCCAGCAGAACGAAATCCCGAAACTGCTTTCTCCATCGATGCGACTTTTACGAACGCTTTATTTAACAGCTCAGCTACGTCATATTCAGTGATCTTTTCATGGCCTGTTGTAGTTAAATAAATATCATACTCCCTGTATAGCGCATTTTTTAAAGGACCAAAGAAGGATAGGTCAAGGGGTTGAAGGTGATGGGAAGTATGTGGCGGAAGGGACACCATATGAATATGATTTGACTTACAGAAATCGTATGCCTCTATGGATATATGGCTTGAATGGTTGTCAAGGATAAGGAGAATCGGGTCATTTAAAGTGGGATTTGCCTGTTTTTCGAAGTGCATTAACCAATCAAGAAAAAGTTCAGAATTCATCCATCCATTTTTTGAACATTTATAGTTAGCACCAGTTGGCCCATTTTTCTGCAGCGCAGGAGCCATTCTCTTTCTGGGATATATCAGCATGGGCGCGATATAATTTCCTGTGGCACTCATGCAAAATACGGCTGTAATGGTCCTCCCTCTTTCACCTGAAATAGCAGCTCCTACTTTTTTTACACCCTTACGTCCATAAACCTTCGGGCACTTCTTCTGTACAGTGGTTACACCCGTCTCGTCCATATTATATATCCTGTTTGCTTCAAATTTAAATTTTTGTAAAACTTTCTCGAGATTTGAATAAAAAAGTTTTAACTCGTCCGCATTAAATGCAGCAATTCGATTAAGACTAGTCCCCTCAGGCTGTCTCAATGATATTTCAGGATTTCGCTTGAGAAACCCATACAACCAATCTTTGCCTGCTAACTGAGTTTGTTTATTGAAATTATTTGGAATATTTTTCTGTTGAGCATAATTAAACGCTAACTGCCTCAGTTGTCGGGGCGTTACGCCGTAAAACAATTTTGCGAGTGTCAGAATATAGTGGGTTAATTCAGCTTCCACTTCTGCTGTAAAAATCGCCTTTCTACCGAGATGGGGGATTTTTAGTTGATTTAGAGAAAGCTTTTTTCTGAGTGTTGATTCAGGAATACCAAAAGACCTCCCAACTTCTCGTATTTTCCTCCCATCGTTTCTAATTGCATTCAGTGCAGTCTCCAGCAATTCATCACTATATTGATGGATTTCAGTCTTTCGAACGTAATTTCGTGGCATCTGAAAATAAAAGACGGATTTTAGTACCCAAAAACGATAACAATATTGCTTCATATTTAATTGATTAGTGGGTAACCGTGCGCATTTTCGCGCACGGTTACCCCACTATGGTTTAAAAACGTAATTACATCATCCTACAAAAATTACTTATCTAAATGCAACCAAATGGTGTGCATATATGCAGCAGATGATATTCTTTAAGAATATAATTATTTCAAAACAAGTAGTTAAGATTTACGGACTCACCGTCTTAATTTGTGCAAGTGGAAAATAGTAACAAAAACCTCAAATGCACACTTTCGCCTTTCACTAAGTACACAACTCAACTGCAGTGGCAGTTAATGGCTTCAGAGACTCTGTGCATGTTCCCGCTTAAGCCTGTTCGGGAGGGGACTCTCAGTATGCCGCGTAATTTGAATTTTAATGGTGCGCACCGTTCCCCACCGCGCACGGTTCCCCCACTTTCCCCTATAGGTTTGTTCTAGCATCAGTTTCAAATGGTTTGAAACCATCAGCGAATAGTGGACCAGTGCGAGTAGAGGCGATATAGCGCTGGTGACTGTATTATTTTCTCTCGCTGACCAACTGTTTGCTGACGGTTTCTGACTAGTTTGTCTGTTTGCTAGAACAAACCTAATATAAATATTTGATGTACTTACAGGCAACTTGCTGCATAGTTTTGATCACACTAATTCTTATTTTCAATTTTAATAGCAAGTAGGTTTTGAAGATTTTCTGTAAATTTTTATGTGCCTAAAAGGTCCTTTCAGCAATTCAATATTTATCAAAATACTAAAATTTGTATTTCAAAGGTCACAGGTCAAGATAAATAGTTTTTTAGATATCTTTAAACGATCTTATAATGATCTTTTTGTTGGATATTTACATAGTATTTTAAAAGTTGTTAAATTTTCATATTCTCGTTTTCTTAGGTTATACCTGGATGGTTCCAGAAGTACCCGCTCCCAACAGGAAAAACATAAACATGGAAAAAATGTATTTGTTTTTTGACATGACCTCCATTTAGCTCTATATACTTTTCTAGCGCTATTCAATAAGTTTGATACCTTTTTATAATAAGAACTGCCTTGCTCCTTAAAATATCCATTAACTGCCAATATCGCTTTTTCACGGTTGGAAAATTCTTAACCACTGAGCCATTTTTTCAAGCTTGAGAAGAGAAAATAATCTAAATAGGGGGCTAAATCTGGTGAATAGGGTGCATGAGATATCCAATCAAACTTCGCTTAAGCCTTCCTTGGAACCGCTTCTCCCTTTTGTGTCTTTGTTTATGGCTAAATGCTCAATTGAAACATTTTCACGACACAGCACCCACCATACACGCAGATTTCTCATGTCCAAGTTGTCAATTAATTTGCGATAGACCTTCTTCTTTTTCATGACCCCTTTCAGAACGTTGGTTACCATATATATCATAGCTATCTTAATTTTATTCATTGCTACTTTAAATAGCATGCTTGTATTAACACCACACCAATCTCTCAAGTTCTTCAACCATGAGGTTTTTCTTCGTCCTGGACTGCATTTGCCTGCTATTGTTCCTTGCATGATATTTTGTGGCAACGTATATTTGGGACCTCTCACTACATGTCCGAAATACTTCAGCTTTCTCTGCTTGATGCTTTTTATGATCTCAGTAGTCTTACTGAGACGTTCTTGGATATACTGTTCTTCTACGATGTGCCGCTCTTTTTAAAATGCCTACCTAAAGATACGTTTTTACGGGAACGTCTGTTGCTATCATCGCTGAGCCAACGTGGCTGAGCGATGATCGCGGTGTAACGCTTGTGTGGTCTATTACGGCGATGTTTTGACTGAAGCAGCTATCGCTGGAGCCGCTAGCGTCGATCGTTTGAGGCTAGTTAGAGCAGACACAGAATACGGTTTGTAGACAACATTTTCATATCATCGTGTTTTACTAAATTTAACACAAAATCAAACTGAAGTTCATTCAAACTGAAGAACTGTGGAAACTTAACATAATCTCCTAATAAATGGTTGTTTATCATAATTTTGAAGTATCTTTCTTCTTGTCTTCTTTTAAATATTCCATGTTTTTTTAAACCTTGAAAGACTTAACATTTCTAACATTTCATCATCCTCTATTTCCTCTGCTAGTATGTATTTTAACAATATTTTTTTACATACGCTCATTGCTGCAACAAACCCACTCACTCACTAGATAACGGAAAACTCACTAATCAAATCATCTCTTCAGTAAAAATACTCCGCTTGTCATAATCGCTTAGCCAACAATCGTTCAACGTAGATCGCAACAGTCGCCCCAAATGACCACCCAGAGTAGAATCAAGTTCAGCTTTATTGGTTTGGTTGCCTTTCAAATAAAATTACTGTATCACATAAAAATAACCATTTTCTCCATTTTCACAAATTCATTGAAAATGTTCAGTGAATGATGCTCCCAAAGAAATACTTAACAACGTAACGACTTCAAACTTAAAACATATGCTTTATAGATTGTATATTTTCTAATACAGAGAATATTCTAATAAATACTTTTGATTTATTCATATATTTGAGAGGGGCGAAAAAGTGATAATAGACATTCACAAATCCATACCTAGCAAACAACCTAACCTAACATTGAGTGAGTCTTCATTACAGTGGGAACTGGTATATACTGCTTTATCCTCAGAAACTTTAGAAAGAGAATTTTAAACACGCATAATTTTCTTCTGTATATTTTTTGTGAATTAATTTCAGGAATTCTATGTAGCAGCACTGTACATTTTACTCAACGTTAATAGCCGGATACTTAGCATCTCCTTAGGAAGCTGCTGCATGAAGTTCTTGTCAGTATATGTGGTTTTATATCCTATCCTAGCAGAATCACTTCCTTACTTAGCTCAATAGTCTTTTGAACTTGATTTCACCTGAAGATTATAAAACAAGAGTTTCTCTAGCTAATTCTTATTTTTGTACCCCACCAGTTGTTTACCCATATCTTTGAATATTGATTAATGATATACAGAAGCGTGTCAGTGACAGTATGTCATAAAAGAAAAAGATTTTTTACTTTTAAATAATTTAAATGGTAAAGTTGCTACATCGGAAAGACTACATGAATCTTATATTTTGGTTTTGTCCACCGTGACAGGGTTTACCGATAATTTTCACTTTTCGACTCATCGTGTTAATGATGGTCTCCACAAGATGGCCTCCAGATCGGCTAGACTGGTTAATCGACACAATGAAATTGACTTTTTCTCTTCGTACAAGATGTTTCTTAAGTAAAGCCTTTAATAGCTTATTTCTTCTTTGGTGATGGTTCTTAAATTGAGCTATTTCAAGTTTCTACTGAAAATTGCCATAAACATCATGATGACTTATAGAGCTTACAAAACTTCCATTTAAATAACGGTATGGATATTAACCCAAACTAATGTAAAACTTTCTTTAATTAAAAAAAAATCGAATTAATTTTCAGCATACAGTGCGTTAAGTTTTTGATTAGGTATTGCACACTATACGGAGCGCTAAAATCGGCAACGTTGCAAATGTTCGTTCTCCGATCCGAGACTATCTATCTGCACCGACAGAAAATCATTTTAGTTTGGTAACTCACAACAACGTTTGGGATGTACTTCTCTGTCGTCCGATCTCATGTTTCATTACGTATAGCCGATTTTAATAGTAGGAAATTCGATAAAAATGCACTGACCTAATCGGTGCATTGTTATCGATTTTTATTAATGTGAAAATTTTTTTGTGGTTGAATTAAAAATAAAAGCGTATTTCTTTAAAAAGATAAAATAAAAAATATAGACTTATTGAAAATTAAAATATTCCTAATAAAATAATTCTTTATGACCTACAGAAATGGTTCAAATAGTTGACCTTCTACGGCTTAACAGTACCCCAATCTGTCATAAAAACTTCTGCGAACAGATGAAAGAGTTTCTGCTGTAACAGAATTGGAGACTTCTCTTATTCGATTTTTTAATTCATCCAAATTTTGGGCTCTAGCCTCAGGATGATCGTAGATAATACTTTTTAAATGTCCCCAAAAAAAGAAGTCCATGGGTGTAAGATCTGGTGATCGCGCAGGCCATTTAATATCGCCTGTTCCACTGTTAACTCGATTCGGGAAAGTATTGTTTAAATACTCCCTAATAATTCGAGCGTTGTGAACTGAACAGCCGTCTTGATGAAACCAAACATTCTCCAGATTTACATCAGGAAGATTGAGAATAGCGGGAAGAACATGATTCTGTAACAAATCGAGGTATACTCTACTATTCAAGTTGCCCTCAATAAAAAATGGACCTATTATGTGGTCTCCTAAAATGCCAGTCCAGACGTTAACTTTTTGAGGACGTTGAGTTCGGTAAACAACACTTCTGTGCTGGTTTTCCCGCGCCCAATACCTCGTAATGGAAGGATTGTGTCTCCCTACTAACGAAACAGAAGATTCATCAGTGAATAAAATGTTTTTAATAAAATTTGGTTTACTATTAGCCTTCGTTATTAGAGTTTCACAAAACTCCATTCTTCGAAAGTAATCGTCTGGATAAAGCTGCTGCGTTTTCGAATATTTAAAATTCTTGTAACCGTGCTTTTTCCATACTTTCGTTACAGTAATATTGCTAAGATCTAACTCTCTAGCAACGCTTCTACTTAAACGTGTTGAATCTACCTCGATTGTTGCACAAATTTGTGTATCCCGGTATTCTCTTTCCTCAACTTTTTCTGGTAACACTTCTTGAGCGTGACATTTTCTGCAATTTTTGAGACAATAACAACTCTCAAAATTTTTAACAATATTATAAATTGACTGTACACAAGGAATTGGTCTTCCCTCAAAAAACACAGAAAATAAATCTACACACTGTTGCGCAGAATTGCCAGTATAAAACCATTTTATTATTTGAGCTTTTTCCGCGGCCATATAAACAGACATGTTTACAAAAATAAATTAAAACTCTACGCTGTTATACCTTTAAACAACCACGGTATAATGACAATATGACAAATTTGCCGACGGGCGACGAGCAACGACGAGTCAACGAAGCAGATATGTAGTGGCAAGTCGACGACGCGCAGTGTTGCCATTTATAGAGTGTATACCTAATCCAAAACTTAACGCACTGTATGATCAATCACTGCCCTCTTGAAAAAATTTTCTTGTCAAGGATCTGAGCGTCATTTTGGATGATCAAGATTTCACTAATTTATGAGTTTCGAAAACGGTCTATGGTGCTTTGATTTTTTTGCTTCGTATAAATGTATTCGACGTATAAGACGTTTCTTAGGTCAATTTTTAAGCCTTAATGGCCTTTGCCTTATGTGATTGTGTTGTTCAAGAATTTGGGCATTTTTATCTTATTTATACTTGCATAATTTTAATTATTTTTATAATGATAAACAAAGAAAGAAAAATAAGATATGAAACGAGAGCGTCGTAAGTGATATTTTTATATGGATAACGAAGCTCAAGATTCTCTGAACCTCTACTCTAGAATATAATTATACATCACTTCTTCATTTTTAGTTATGCCAATAAAAACTACATTTCTTGCTAAAGATTGTTCGAACTTCGATCTTCAAATTTAAATTAATAACATTTAACGGGTTTTTACCCAAATATTTAATGGCTCAAAACATGTACACTTAGTAAGTATTAACCACATTTTCTATTCACCTTGGTCAAAATTTTAAATTTTATGTCTTCTTTAATTAAAGTGGTTATATACTTTTCGGACACACTGATGATGGAATATAGATTCCGAAAACCTTTTGTGATGTAGCCCTATTGGGTGTTTTAATTATATACCTTTTATAAAAGATTTTTAAATAATTTTTTTATTTGAACATTATTAATATGTCTATAGCTATTACGTTATATAATTAAGTGATGATATTAGAGCACCGTACACTGAGAATATTGGATATGCTTCACTTTTCCTTTAAAACTGATATATCATAATGTAATCACCTTAATGCATTCCACCATTTTCCGCAAGCATCCAATAACCGAAAATCTGATCGAAATATTCGCTATAAATCGTTGAATCGTTGACCGCAACGACTACCATTTTATGATAGAACTTTTATAGCGTTTTCCAACTTTCATAATAAATATTGAGGCAGACACATTAATTACTCCTACGTCTGGATAACTTTCACTTTTAATTGCCAGTTCTCCATTCTCCCCATTAATTTTCTGTTTTCATAAAGTTGCACTGACAAGATGGTCTTCGGTGAGAGTCTTTGGGTAATGTCAAGATCGTAATTGCTTTATCTAATGTTACGAAGCCTTAAAATAAAAGAATTCGTCGAATATGAAGAGGAAACATAACGTAAGATGAATTAGCTATTTTATTGAAACGAACAGGAAAACTAAGTTGCAGCTTGCGTTTGAAAGAAATCACTACTGAGAAACCATTAATTCATAATGTCCAACAAAGCCTTTAAATGAGAGACAAATAACATTATGATACTGTCCTGTTTGAAATAACATCGGAAGATCTTCGACTTAACTGGAAAATATGAATATAATATGCAATCATTAAATCACAATAAATTAGTAAAATACGTAAAAAGCTCCCAAGAAGTTGACGAGCAAATTATCATATATTATCATATCATAGTAGAGCTGGTAAGATGCTGCTATAGAAAATAAAGAAAAATTTGACGCTAATCTACTGAATGTATTAGAAAGAACTAAAAAAACAAGAGAGTATTGGAAAGTATGGAGGATATTTTATATGAAAACGGTACGCGTCTTATTGGCTTATGTGAGAGCTTATTGACACCACTTATGACAATAATTGCAAATATTGGGTACATAAAAGCGATTATCAATATCAACAAACAATACCCATAAATAGTAATGTAAACAAGTATAATTTGGAAAGTCTAAAGAATGAATCCACTTAATTTTTTGTACAAACTCGGATTGGCTACAATACTACAAGATATTAGAAAAGAAAACAAAACGGTGAAAGAACTATACTGTCAAATAAAAGTCTGTATACAAAATGCAACACAAAAGGCCATAGGGTATAAGGAAAATGTGCAAAAGTAAGATTCGGAGTGGTGGTCACAAGTAATAAGAGAGTTGGTTGATACCAAAAAAAACCTATCGAATCTGGCGACAAACACTACTAAAAAGAATGCCTATCGAACCTGGAAGAAGACTGGAGAACATACACTTCTTCTCTTCTTCTACGGCACTACAGCCCAAAATGAGCCTTGGCCTCCTTTATTTTTTGCCTCCACCCTTGTCTGTCTGTGGCTGCTCTTCTCCATACACGGACTCCTAAAAGTGCTTGTGCGTCGCTGCTTACTGTGTCTTCCCAGCGCTTTCTTGGCTTTCCAACTGGTCTCTTTCCCTGCATTCTGGCGTTCAGTGCTCGTTTTGGTAGCCTATCCTCTCCCATTCGTATCACATGTCCGGCCCATTGCAATCTTTGTATTCTAATGAAGTTTGACAGGGGTGTTTCCTTATACAGTTGATAGAGCTCGTTGTTATATCGAATTCTGAAGATTCCGTTTTCCTTCACAGGTCCTAGTATTCTCCTCAGTACATTTCTTTCGAATGTGTCGAGTTTGTTTTTGGATGTTTCTTTCAGGACCCATGCTTCGCTGCCATAACATGCTATTGGCCGAATTAAAGTTTTATATATTCTCATCTTTGTATTTCGGTGGACACTTTTAGACCGAAATATATGGGAGAGGGCAAAATAAGCTTTGTTTGCCTGCGTTATCCTTTTTCGTATTTCTCCATCCTCTGCTCCATCGGCATATATTTCTACTCCCAGGTATGTAAACTTTCCAACCGTTTCAATGTCATCTTCATGTATAATGTTTTGTGGGATTATATTTCTTCTCGTCTGTACCATTATTTTTGTTTTTTCTGTGTTAATTTCCAGACCTAGCCTTTTCGTTTGTGTTTTTAATTCTGCGTATGCTTCCTGTGCTCCTGTTGATGTTCTACTCATAATATTAATATCATCGGCGTAGGCAGCCAGTTGAACCGTTTTATTGGTCAGTAGGTTTTCTCGTCCAGTTTGCATTTGCCTGACCGCATACTCCAGTGCCAGGTTAAACAATGTTGGTGCCAGCCCATCTCCCTGCTTTAGTCCCTGCGAGATTTTGAAAAAGTCTGTCCGGTTGTTTTGTATTCGTACACATGCCTGAGTTTCATCCATTGTGGCTTTAATGAGTCTAATTAGCTTATGTGGTATTGCTAATTCTGCCAATATATAGTATAGTCTGTCCCTTTTGACTGAATCGTATGCCTGTTTGAAGTCTACAAACACGTTGTGAACATCAATGTCGTCTTCCCACGATTTGCTCAAGACCTGCTTGACTGTAAATATTTGATCCATTGTCGATCTTCCCCGTCTGAAGCCCGTCTGATATTCTCCAATAATATTTTCTGCTAGTGGTTGGAGTCCAATTGGAGAAAATTCCACGGTAGTTTTTGCATTGGAGTTTGTCTCCTTTTTTATAGATTGGGCATACTATACTTTTCTTCCATTCGTCGGGTATTTTCTCTTCTTGGAGAACATACACTTCTTGGAATAGGGAAGAAAAAAACTGTGACCAAAAGAAAAAGCGAAACGTGGAATAAAAAATATGAACAAATAAACAGATACATGGGTTGAACTCGAGTATTTAAAGCCTAGAAGTTTATTGGAAACCTCATAAAAGATCAAAAAAGAACAGTGAGATTAGACCCCATAAATTTGTCAGAGTGGAACGAATGTTACAAATTCCTATTGACGAAAATGAAAAACAGGAAAGCCACAGGAGCTGGAAACATTCCCATTGAATTGATGAAACTCTAACAGTCAATACTAATTTAATTGTTCTTCTTCTTCTTCTTCTTCTTCTTCTTCTTTTTATATAGACATGACTCTGTCTGTTTTTCAATGTGCCTCCAATAAGTTGTCATTCCATCGTTTTCGTGGTCTTCCTACTAATGGTCTTCCTATTGGGGAACCGTCTCTTGCCGTCTTTACTACTCTATTTTTTGTCATTATCTGCTATTCTTATAGCTCTGTCCCATAGTGTCTTACCATCAATTTTTCCAAGTGTTTTCATCTCTGCTGTTTCTAACATCCTTTTTGTCCTCTCTGTATCAAGTCTTGCTTCTGACGCGTATGTCATTATTGGTCTGATGACTGTTTTGTAAATTCTGCCTTTCGTTTCTTTCCCGATATTTTTATTTATCCATATTGTTTCATTTAGACAGCTTGCGGCTCTGTTTGCTGTACTCACTTGATCTTACACTTCGGTTTCGAGCTTTCCGTAGCTAGATAATGTGATGCCTAGATATTTAAACTCCATCACTTGTTCCATTATCTGACCTTCCAGCTCCAATTTACATCTTAGTAAATTTGATGTTGTAACCATGCATTTTGTTTTTGTTAAGGAAATTAACATGTTAAATTTTTTGGCGGTTATATTAAATTGGTGCAGCATACGTTGTAAATCATCTTCACTTTGAGAGAGTAGTATTGCGTCATCTGCATAGCAGATTATTTTAAGTTGTTTTTTCTCCCATTTGGTATCCTTTTTTTGTTCTTACTTTTTTTATTATTTCATCCATAATCAGGTTGAACAATAGAGGACTCAGGGAATCTCCCTGTCTTATCCCATTGCCAGCTTCAATAGGTCGGTTAGTTCTTCTTCTACTTTTCTACTTCTAATTTTTAGCGATCTTTAATAAATGTCTAATCAAACAAAAAATATATTCAAGAAGATTGGAACTTGGCGTCTGTATACTCTATCCGCAAAAAAAGAGACAAAAAGAAATATAAAACTTACAGAGATATAAGTATTATTAGCCCATTGAAGAAGGTAGTATGATGCTTTTTATACTAAACTGTTACACATTTATACTAACTAAAATGGTTTTCTCCTTATGAGTCTTCTCTTTAGTTCAGTGTTGTCAAGAAGCTGGATATAAATATGCAGCCTCTGCTCGTGACTTGCTGCTGTTCTCTTGATTACTTCGGTCACAATTTCCATACCCAGATGCTGGTGGGGGTTGCTGTTACGGATATACCAACCAATGTTTCTCAGTATTTTGTTAAGAAATCTCTGGATAATATGTAGATTACTAGCTTTTTTTACAGCCCCAGAGTTGGCATCCATATACCCATACTGGCCTCAGTACTTGCTTGTAAATGGATAATTTAATATGAATGGATAATGTTGAATTTTTTCCAATCAGCCAATGCAATTTCTTATATCTATTATCAAGCTCCCCTCTTTTCTTTTTGGCATGGACTTTCCAGCGCAGCCTCGCATCTAGAGTGATGCCCAAGTATTTTGCCGATGTTTCATAAGGAACTTGGATATCATTTTTTATTCTAACTGGGAAATTTTCAATTTTTTTATTTGTAAAGTTAATGTGTACAGATTTAGTCTCATTTAATTTTATTCGCCATTTTCTGGTCCAGGTAAGTATTTTATTTACTGATAGATGCAAATTGCCACTCGCTTCTTCACTAGTGTCTCCTGTAGCGAATATGGCTGTTGGCGTCCGCGAAGGAGACAATAGTGTTTTGTTCTAGCTCTGGAATGTCACACGTATACAGTAGATACAAGACCGGACCTAATACACTGTCTTGTGGCACGCCAGCTTTCATCTCCCTTAAGTCGGTATACACCTCTCCTTGTTTTATTCTGAAATATCTATTCGCAATGTATTATTCTAAGATTTCTGAATACTGGTTAGGCATGAACGTTCTTAGACTTTATCAAACGCCTGTGCTACGTCCAAGAAGTTTGAAGAGCAGATTTTCTTTTCCTCTGTGAACTTAATTTATAGTGGAATATTTATTTCTAAAACCAAATTGATGATTTGGTATAAGAGTTTTTCTTTCTATTATTGGTTTTATTCTTTTCAAAAAAAAGTTTTTCAATTAGTTTTGACATCACCGGAAGGAGTGATATTGGTTTATAGAATGTCACTTCATTAGAAGGTTTACCTGGTTTGGGGATCATAATGACTTCGGCTACTTTCTAGAGTCTGGGAACATATCTCAATCTAAAAGCAGCATTTATTAGGTGGGTCAGCTTAACTATAGCTTTTCTTTATAGATCTTTTTAGTAGTTCTTCTGTTATGAGAACATATCTTGGAGTTTTCTTAGGATTTATATTCTCTTTTATTTCTATTGATAGTTCTCTACATGATGTTAAGGTTATTCTTACTTCGGTTTGGAATGGTTCTTCCCATCTCAGTTCTTCACCATCATTGTCATTGCGTTTGAACGTGCTTTCTAAATGATCTGCAAATCATTTTGCTTTCTGTTCGTTACTTCTAGCTCAGTTGCCATTTTCCAACTTGATAGGAGGAGAATAAATAATTGGTATCTTCATTCTTTTTGTTGCCTTTCATAACGAATAATATTTGTTCTGGTCAGCTGTTAAACTACTTAAAAAAATTTAATTGTTGAATTTTTATATTCTGTATTTCGCTTTTAAGTTTTTGTGTAGCATTATTTAGACTAGTTTTGTCTCGTGGTGCTCTGTATTGCTGACATTTTTTTCTTACCTTCCTTTTTTCTACTATAAGTTCTTTAATTTCTTTTGAATAGTTGTTACCTTTTGTTCTAGAAGGTATGGGAGTATTTTCCCAAGCTACCTATTGGATATTTTTTATAAAAATATAAAAACTTCTTATTCATCATCAAGGTGCTTCGTGTTTCTCCATGGCACAGCAAGATTACTTTTGTGTTCAAGGTTTATTTTGAAGCTCTCCAAGTCAGTTGTTTTATTAGTCAATATTGGATTAAAGTCTTTTTTGATCACTGTATCACACATAGTTAAAATTATCTATGAGTGATCAAAGTTCATGTTCCAGTCGTCATTGATATCCAGATAGCTGAGATATTTTTGTAAACAAAGGAATCTATCAGGTTTTAATCAGGAAATTAATATATTCAAACTTGAAAATTTGTAAAAAAAAATGTTTATAAAAAACTGGTACCACTTTTGAGATGTGGGACGTACATATTGGTATTAAGTGAGAAAATTTAGATAATATAAGGTAGTTTTTAACTATCCAGACTTCCATGCATACAGAAAGGTACCTAGCTGCCGTAGTATTTAGATTTTTTATTTTTATAATATTTTTCAAGAAAGAACTGAAAAACAAGTAATAGTTTTCAAGAAAGAACAGTAAATTATATTCTTGGATATATGTGGTATTTTTGTTGTAAAAACACATTGCATGTTTATGTTTTTCATTACCTTTGAAAATCCTATATTTGATTTAGGATTTTATAAACAGGAAGTTATTTTCAGAGATAAACAAGCAGTAACTTTCGCAGAAATCGGTTTAAGCCTTGAATTTCTTGTAATTTATTGCCTCAGCTTGAGTTTTTCGTTATATACTGTTAGGTTTTCGTGAAATATAACCAAGCAATAAGCTAGAGATTTTATTGCCACCTGGTCAATTTAAGCAGGTGTTATTTATGTTGTTGTCTTCTTTTGCCAAAGGTGTAATAAGAATGTTATCAGATTTAGAAACGGAAACAGATATTTACTGATTTGTGAGAAGAATGGTGTTGCTATTAGAAAGAGATTAAATGGTAATTAAATTAAAAACATCAAATATTGTTTCAACGCGCTCTAAAATTACTGGTAAAACAAGTTTCATTTAATGGCTTGATAATTTTATCTTAATTATATACGTCAATGTTTAGAGCTATGTAACTTTTGGATTCATTTTAGCACGAATATTTACACGCACGGATTTCTCATCACGCGACAATCGACAAATCAAGTCTGGATCGAAGTTTTTATTCCTTTATTCACTACTTGTATGTGTATGCAGCATTTGACTTTCAATTGCTTTATGTAAGACTCTATTACTATGCTTATCTCGTTTCTACTATTAACACCGATAAATCAGTTTAAATAGTGGCTTTACAGGGAGATTTTGATAGTTGGCTATTTAAAAATATAAAAATTTGATTATAATAATAATGATTTAAATATATAAAAATTAATAATACAATTACGAACTCTTAGTAAAACCACAAATTGTAAAAGCAATATTTATTTCTTAACTCATATGACTCGTTTCGACATCTCTGTCATTCATCAATTAGCCTATATTTGTCCACTGCTGAACGTAGGTCTCCCGTAAAATTGTCCACCTATTTCTATTTTGACCTTCTTACATCCAGTTTGTGGTCATGCGCTTGATATCGTCCGTCCATCTGGTCAGTGGTCGTCCTCTGCTTCGATATGCCTCTTGCCTTGATCGCCATTACAGAATCTTTCTGGTTCATCTATCATCTGTTAATCTGGCAACATGTCCGACCCAAGTCCATTTAGCCATGGCTATTTTTTCAACTGCATCTGTGACTTCTGTTCTTCTTCTTATTTCTAGCTCTTATTTTATCTATTGTTCTTTTTGTCGGAGTCAGTGTTTCTGCACCATATGTAAGAACCGGTAAAACGCACTGATTAAAAACCTTTCCTTTTAAACAAACTGGGATAATAAACTTGAAAATGTTATTCAATCTACCAAAGGCAGCCCATGTGAGACCTAACCTTCTTTGTATTTCAGTTGTCTGATTATCTCGACCTCATGCCCTAGATATTTGTAAGCTATTATTTGGTTGATGCTATGGCTCTCAATCAGAATTTTACCGCTGATTACAAGGTTGGTTATAAATTTTGTCTTTGAGGGGTTAATTTTAAGACCAATTGTTTTTGAAACTTTATAGAGCATGTGCAGCATTTTTTTAGTTCTATCTACCCTATCAGATATTAAAACGATGTCATCGGCAAATCTTAGGTGGTTCAGATCTTCCCCATTTATATTAATTCCCATATTATCCTCTCGTTCCATTTGCTTGATATATTCAAGAACAGCTGTAAACAATTTAATGGAAATAGTATCACTCTATCTAATTCCACGTTCTATTCGAAACTTCTTGGTATCTTCATGAAGACGGACACAAGCTGTACCAGTTTCGTAAATACTTTTAATCAAGGCGATATATCGGTAGTCAATGCAGCAGTCAGCCAATGCTCGAAGCATTTTATGATGATCTATAGTATCGAACGCCTTTTCAAAATCTACGAATATAAGAAAGATAGGCTTGTTATACTCTGTACACTTTTCTATTAGCGTTTTTATAACTTGTAGATGATCATTTGTTCCGTATATGGAGCGGTACCCAGCCTGTGCACAAGGTTGGTAACTATCCTTCGATCCTTCAGTTATTTGTCGGCGCAGAACCTTTAAACATTTATGTTTATCAATAGCTTGAGTTATGTATTCAGTGTTGTAATTTCTGACATATTTTCGAATGAATTTTGTGATATATTTGTTTAACTGTCTAACTGTTACAAAATTATGTATGTATTTGTCTTTCAATTCTCTTCTTTTGTTTATGAGATCTTTAGTAGCTTGAGTAAGTTTATCCATCTTGTTTTTTCCTTATATTTTCTATGAGCGTTTCGAATCGCACTATTTATTCGCATGTTTGTCAAGTCTATATCTAATGCATTTTCATTTAGATGCCCTACTTCTTTCAGTTCTGAAGTTATGAGATTCTAATAAGCTACTCTTCTATTAATTTCCATTTATTAGAATGCCTCTCTGTTATCATTGCTGTCCTCTCTCGTCTAATGTTAATCATTATTTTTGCTTTAAACAACCGATGGTCACTGCCACCAGTGGTTTTATTAATTACTGTAACATCTTGGACTATATTTTTTCTGTTTGTGATGATGAAATCAACTTCGTTTTTTGTTATGCCACCTGGAATAGCCCACGTCCAGTTACGTTGTTGGTTCTTTTTAAAAAATGTGTTCATTACATAGAACCGATGATTCAACAAAAAATGTAGTAGCACACTTCCATCATTTCGCTCACCGTATCCAAATGAGTCCATAGCCACTACTGCGTTATCTTCTTTAAATCCAAGTTTAGCGTTGACATCGCCCATTAAGATTAGGTGGTGGGTTTTATCCTTTTCCATAGCTTTATTTATATCTTCATAAAAGTTTTCGATTTCTTCATCGCTATGTATGGCTCGTCGTGGGTGCATATACTTGGATAATTTTAATAGAGCGTCTCTCGTTCAGTTTTAATATAAGGTACACAACTCTTGAGCTAACACTCTCTATTTTTATAATTTTATGTAGGTGTTTCTTGTGCACGAGAAAGCCTACGCCGCTAACTGCCTTATTGTTTTCTCCAATGGAATGTAGCAGATGCCCTGATTTTAAAACTAATTGGTTTTCTCATTTTCTTCGTATTTCGGAAAGTCCCAATACATCTCATTTTTGCAGTTAAGTTCTTCCTGTAATTCAATGAGCTTACCTTCAGTTGCAAGCGTTCTTACGTGATAAGTGGAAACATGCAATGTTCGTTATCCATGGTAGCCGTGTCTATCATGGTGATTCTTTGCACCATCTGCCGTTGGTCCAATCTGGTGGCTACCGTCACCAGGGACCGTTGGGCCGTCGGGGACTGAGGTCCTTTTTCTAGTTTGTGTTATGTCATTTACAGGGAAAATTAGCCATTTCACTACCACGCTGGCCAATGCGGGTGGATAGCGGGATAAATCGGAATGTGGTAAGGATTGGAAAATTGATAGGAATATAGGTTGGGGATATTGCCTTTCCTAAAGGTTTTGACATTGGAGAAAGTCAGTAGCTAGCGTACGGTAGGGACGCCACTCCCTGTAGCAGCCTGTCCTCTACCGGGATCGTAGAGGATTGCTACCCGCTACCGCGGGTACCGCTACCAAAGTAATCTCTGTCATTATGAGCTATGAAATGTAGAAGAATCTTAATCTAAGAATTTTCCTGTGGGGGGTTTCGGTTTTTCACCGATTTTTTTTTTATTCTACCTCTATGTTGAGTCCTTAAAAACTTTGTGAGCACCAGTGTCGAAATAGTGCCCTGGGGGAAGGGGGTTGAACCCCCAAACCCGCCCTTGGTGCACCACTGAAAGAATACACAACTTTAAGAAAAAAACTTTTACAGAACATTATTTAATGTAAAAATTTTTGCTACTTACGGATTATAATTAAAAGAAATTGGCTAGGTTGTCAACGCCATATGGATAATTATTAATAAGGACTTCAAAAATTCTAATTGCTCTTTTCTAGGTAGTAGGTACCATTTTGAGGAGAGTGGATGAAACCGGAATTTGTAACATGTGTCAATATTGTCGTACCTACTATCAATGGGCATCGAAATAATTTAGCGATACAATCGGTAATTATGATATTTAAAGTGTATGATCATTTATGTAGAATCTAATGAATTTTAAAGATATGTGAGATAACTATAAAAGTTGTGAAAACCAGAAGTACAGCTAGGTGGTTTTCGAAAGAGACTTTATTTGCAAACTTAGATAGGCAAACAACCTTACTTTTAAATTAAACAGGAGAATAGTAAACGGGAAACGGTAGCAATTATTGGTCTTTCTTTCGAAGGGTAAATGGTGTGATAAAAAGTGTATGCCATGATGGATATAGTACGGAAACTAACCTTCTTTTCAATTATCGTATACCCTCGCATCCCACGACATAAGTACTTAAAATGAGTCCGGTAACAACACCGGTCGAGCAATGTAATATATAGCATAGATTATGTCAAAATATTTAATGGTAAAGAAAGTTAAAAGTAAAACTCAAATAATGACACCACAAATGGGGTTGAGAATCTAATATGGTAAGTGCAGTTGAACTATCGCATTGAATTAACTAAAATAAATTTATGTTGATGGAAATGTAAGGCTCTGATGGCAGAAGCTATTCATTTAAAACTATTTTAATATCACTTGATTTAGCTCTACTAATTTTATAAGATTCCAGAATATCCAATCTAATACTCTTCTTCCACGTGTGTAAGAGCTTAACATCTAGAAAGGAATAGGAGTGGTTTGTTGACAGAATATGGTTGAACAAAGCAGAGTTAGTATTGCAAATATCTATGTTTTTGTATTTGTTATTTAATTTTAGCGGTTCTTAATAATTCTCCTGCCACTTTGGCCGAAGTGAACTGCTGTAAAAGAAGCACAACAAAGCTTAGAAACCGCAGACTTGTTTAGCATAGAAACTACATCTTTTGTATTTAATGATCCGATATTCATATTGGGTTTAAAAGCTACAGGTATGTTGTATTTTAAGAAGATCTTTTGAAAAGAATAGGAGTGTGGACCTAAAAATTGTATCGAACCAAAAAAGGAGTTGGGTGGTTCTTAAAAAATTACTGAAAAGGTGAATTTATTACAAAGATGGAGAGGGTAAGTATTATTTAGGGTTAACTATTTTATTATATCGATTTCTTTATTAAATGCCTACAACAAATTACACCCAACATACAAATCAATGGTGTCACCCTTCAGAGCTCCCAAAGCTTCATATATCTGGGCTGAGAGCTAAACAGTCAGCTAGACCACTCAAAAGAAATTAGAAGACGTATTGAACTAGCAAGATCTGGCTTCATGAACATGCGTAAAATGCTCTGTAACCCCAAGCTATCAATCACAATAAGGTTAAGAACACTAAAGTGTTATGTGTGGTCTCTACTACTATATGGCTGTGAGACCTGAACATTAAAACAATATAACGTCAACAAACTGAATTCATTCGAAATGTGGATGTACCGCCGAATGCTAAGAATAAGCTGGACTAGCAAAACTACAAATGAAGAGGTACTGGAAATAATGAACACACGACCTCATCTGGTTAATACAACCAAAATTAGAAAGACGTCATATCTAGGACACATAATGCGCCATAAGGAATTTGAGCAGCTCCAGGTAATATTAGAAGGCAAAATCGAGGGTAAAAGGGGTATAGGAAGAAAGAAGAAATCCTGGCTCCGAAACATCAGAGATTGGACTCACACAACAGGAAATTACTTAATCCATCAAGCCCAGAACAGAGAGAAATTTGCCATATTGATCGCCAACCTCAATAGAGAAGGCACTTAGGAGGAGGATTAAATGCCTCTTTAGATAAGGGGAGTTTGAAGGCTCTAGTTAAGAAAGTATTAAACGCTGACATTTTATGGAAGAATGAATGGTTTGAATGAAAATTAATCACAGCATCTGTAGTTGTAGGTTTTTTGTACAGCTACTTTGACAGTTTAAAAACCGGGGTAGAACTAAGTATTAAAAAGAAGTACAAAATAATATTGAAATATGGATCAAATCAAGGAACAAATCACAATGTTATATATTAATTAAAAAGGATCTAAAATAAATAAAATATTTATTTACATTTAGAGTTCCAGATCGGAAGCTGTAGTCAATAAATAAATGGAAAGTTAGCTATTTAAGTGTACTCTTTGTAGTACTAATTTTTGACATTTTAAGCCCAGCAGAATCAATTACAATAGTAACTAAAATGTGGTTTAATTTTTTCGTCGATGATAAAGTTTAGCACCCTTTATATTGTTAAGATTCGCCTCTCATATGCGGTTACAATTTAGCCAAAATATATTATCTTTGTCGCTTTTCCGCGTTCATTAAGCTCATAAAATACGGTTTATCATTTGAAAACACCTGAGATCCATCATCGGCCCGAAAAGCTTTAAAACTTTATCAAATTATTACCCTCCTTGACGTGGGGCTGTACGAAAAATGAAAAAAATACATGATATGCAAGAGTTGTCGCCTGTGTTGTAATCTGTTCAACATTTCATATTAATAAAGTTATGGAGTAAGTTAAATGAGAGTTTTTTATGCAAAAATCGATAGTTAAGCTTTTAAGCCGTTGAAATGATTTTGATGGGGTGAAAATTAATGATAGCGCTAATGTGATATTGTGATACGGGATTAGTAGACAATTTTAGAGCATAATATATCTAAACAAGCCTACATTAACGATCGATCATAAAATTGGGGTTACACTGCATGTCTAGAAGATTCTGTTTATTAGAATCTGTAATTAAAAATATGAAACACTAATATTAAATAAAATATTAAGCTAGTAATACGGAACTTGCATAATTTTTTATTTTAATCATTTTAAATCTATGAATTCATCTGTCAAATAAACGTCAAAGTTTTAAATACACATTTTAAATTTCCTCACGGATTTTAAAGATTTAAACAGTATTAAACAGATAAATTAATCCACCGACGAGTTAAAAATACGAAGAAATTCCCACTCAGGTAGCCTACGAGTAAACATTACCGTGCCTTATCGGTAATAATCGATTTCTACCAGTTTACGAACCAGTAACAATTATGTGAAAATTCGAATTATTTTGTGTGTTATGGAAACAGCAATTATCATTGAACTATAATATTATTATATTCAACTGACCGAAAACTGCAGATACAGGTAACTGTTATATCACTATTTTTTACCCACAGTGTCCTACTAGGACGTCTGTTCCTATATTAAAAATTAAGTGAAGTGTTTTTGGTATCCAGGAACACTCACAATAATGAACCCAAATCCAAAACTCATAACTCCACAAGTCCACCCCACAAAATCATATGTCGCTGCTACTTTATCCAAACCTCCACCTCCTACTTTCCCACGGAAGGAGCAAGCCATTTTAATACACGCTATTCCAAATACTGTTTTATTTGACTATGTTAAAGCTATAGGAGACATTGTAATCCCAAAAAATATTACCTTTGCATCACGTATCCCAAATAACCGCATCTGTATTTATCTTTCCTCGCCTACAGTTGTTGATAACCTTCTAAAAACACATCAAAATATCTCTATCAACTCTACAGTAGTTCCCATCAGAAGACTTATCACCCCAGCTAAACGCCTTCTTATATCTAACGTATCTCCTTCAATTCCACATTCCATAATTGAGAAAGCCCTTAAAGATATTGGATTACAGCTGGTCTCTCCTGTGTCATTTGTGAAATGTGGTGCACTCGGAGAAGGTTATGCACACATAATGAGCTTCCGAAGAGTAACGTATATTATCCCCGATAAGGAGAACTTTTCACTAGATAGTAACTTCGTTATTACATACGAAAACACTCCTTATAGAATATTTATTTCTACGGATAAATTGCATTGTTTTTTATGTAAAGAGGTCGGACATACCGCTGACTCATGTACCAATAATACAACTACTTTTTCTCAAACTGAACTACCCCATCTAGAGCCCTCTTCATCTGAAACTACTGATATAATTTCTGACGTAAGCACTCCTGATCAATTAGACCTAACTACCCCAAACTGCACAGAAACCCCTACTGACATAGATACTGAAACTATACTCCCATCAATTCCACCCACAAAAAGACAAAAAAGAGCTATATCAACAGACAGCAATTCTGATATTCCTTCTCTTTTATCTTCAGCAAGTACACCCGAACCACCGTCTAACCAAATGTTTCCTCCGTTATCCACAAAAACAAACACTGTCTCCAAACCTCACAAGAAAAAAACAAAAACTACAAAATCAGAGGAACATATTCTAACAGCTAGTTCACTACAATCCGTAGCGGCCATTTATGAAAATAATCCATCTGGTCTAACTTTGACCGAGACTCAGTTTATTGCTTTCCTAGAAAATACACATGGTAATCCTAGTCCACTTAATGAAGCTTTTGTGTTTACTTCAAATATTGAAGGACTCTTACACGACATAACAGTTCTCCATTCAGAAACTAAGGAAAGATCCCTTAAAAATCGACTTACCAGACTTCAAAAGAAAATCAAAAGACAGCTAAACTCAGATGACTCTGATAATATCAGCGTCTCATCTGAACTTCTAACCGATAATGAAACCAATACCCTCCTCTCCCAACAGCCAGAACAACCATCTCAGTTGACCCTTTCCCCTTCAACTCAAGCTTCACCTTCAATTTAATCCAATGGAATTGCGATGGGTTCTTTCCCCGTATTGAAAGAATCCAACAACTAGTGACAGAAAAACAACCTGATATCATATGTCTACAAGAAACAAACTCAAAAATATCTAAGCTTCCCACATTAAAAAAGTTCGAAGGATACCATTATATCAGAACTAATTGTAACAGAGCCAGTGGTGGGACATCTATTTTTATTTCCAGTGAAATATATTCATCCCATCTCCTCATCACCACGGAACTCGAGGCTATAGCCGTAACTACTTGGTGTCCAAATAAACTTACGATATGCAGTGTATACATTCCTCCTAACTACCCTCTTCAAGAAATCGAAATTCTAAATCTTATCTATCAGCTCCCCGCTCCATATATTCTAGTAGGTGACTTCAATGCTCATAACTTTATGTGGGGGTCAAACCACACTAATAGCAAAGGTAAAACTATAGAAAACGTTATCAATTGCACAGGCTCCTGTCTACTAAATACAGGCTCTAATACGCATTTGAACTTTTCCTCTGGCACATTTTCGTCTATAGATCTTAGTTTTAGCGACCCAAAAACATATACTTCACTATCTTGGAAAACTTCAGATGATCTTTATGACAGCAACCACTTTCCAATATTTGTATCATCTGATAGCTCCAACCATGAACAAACTATAACCAGAAACTTCTGGCGACTAAAAAATGCCGACTGGAATGACTATACTTCACAAACAGATAACACCTTACCTTTTCTATCCCTATCCGACAATATTAACAATAATCTATTATTAATCACCGATTCCATACTTAAAGCTGCAAATTTGCACATAGGCAAAAATAATATTTCACATAAAAGAAAGGCAGTACCTTGGTGGAATACATCTTGCCAAACCGCAACAGAACAACAAAAATTAGCTCTTAAAAATTACCGTAAAAACAAAAATCTGGAGAATCTCATTGAACTAAAGAAAACCAGAGCCAAAGCCCGATTTATTATAAAACAAAGTAAAAAATCATCTTGGAGAGAATATGTATCTTCCATTAATTCAAGAACCAATCCGGTGGATCTTTGGAAAAAGATTAGACAAATCCAAGGAAACAACACCAACCTCAAAATCTCTAGCATTGCTGTAAATAGCACTACAATCACTGACAATCAAGAAATCGGCGAAACCTTAGCAAAGCACTTCGACAATAAATTTAAAAGTAAAATAGATACCTCCTTACGAAATCCATTACCTAACGCCCCACCTTGTTCCTCACCCGATACAATAATGGACATCACACATCTTAATTCTCCCTTTCTTTTTGAAGAACTAGTATCAGTTATTCAAACCTGTAAAAACAATGCCGCTGGTCCTGACGACATTCCTTACATATTTATCAAAAAGCTCTCCAATTGTAGCCTACTCAAAATACTTGAGATGTATAATTTAATCTGGTCATCTAACCAATTTCCCAAACAATGGCAAACCTCTATCGTAATACCCATTAAAAAGCCTAACCTAGATCGTTCCTTGGCCAACTCTTATAGGCCTATATCACTAACTTGTACGATGTGCAAAATATTTGAAAAAATGATTAATAAAAGACTTCTATGGTTCATTGAAAAACATAAGATATTCGCTAGTGAACAGTCAGGATTTCGTCGAAACCGTTCAACCCAAGACAACCTTGTAATCCTCCAAACTCATATATCAGAAGCCTTAAACAAAAAACAAGAAGTCGTAGCTGCCATATTTGATATTGAAGGTGCTTTTGATACTATAAGTAGGCAATGTTTAATAAACAAACTTATCCTTCTTAATATTAATGGTAATATATTTAACTTCATACAAAATTTTCTATCTTCTAGATCGTTCAGAGTCTCTGTCAACGGTATTTTATCTTCTACTTATACTCAAACTGATGGCGTACCTCAGGGATCGGTACTAAGTCCTACACTTTTTAATCTAGCAATAAGTGATTTATGCTCTCATCTCATTTCCCCTATTAAACAAATCATGTATGCTGATGATCTAGTAATTTACTGTCATGGACAAAACTCTTTTACCACCTCGAAGCTTATTCAAGCTGCTGTTGACACACTTTTAAAAAAAACTAGTGACATGGGGTTATCTTTATCCTATGTAAAATCTAAAATTATAAACTTTAGTAGACGTCCCCCTTCTCCATCTCCACTTATTTTGATTAACAATGTCCCTATTCCTGTTGTTAAACAATGCAAAATTCTCGGATTAACGTTTGACGCACGACTAACTTGGAAGCAACATATATTTGCAATAAAAGGAGAAACGTGCAAAAGACTAAACATAATAAAAACTTTATCACATCATTATTGGGGATCTGACGAAAACTCACTTCTTAAAATATACAGATCACTAATACGTTCCAAGCTAGATTATGGTTGTCACATATATATATCCGCCTCCAAAACATATATTAACCTTCTAAACTCAATTCACAACACAGCCCTTCGTCTTTGTATTGGCGCTTTTCGATCTAGTCCTATAGATAATCTTTATTGCGAAGCTAACGAACCTCCTCTTTATATAAGACGAAAACAACTGCTACTCTCTTATGCAGCATCGGTATCAGCTAACCCCTCTAATCCAGTGCATCCCTTATTTGTAATGTCCACATACAATTTACACAATACCAATTCCTTACCACCAATAAAACCTATTCCACTAATTTTAGCACAGACACTTAATGATATCTCTCTTACACATACCCTTCCTCTTTATCCCCCTATATCTCCTCCTTGGATCATCTCCACGCCCAAATTTAACACCTCGCTCACCAACTTCGATAAAAATAAACATCCGAAAGAGATCATTATAAATGCATTTAAAGACATTATATGTACAAATAGTTACGACCTAATATTATACACGGATGCCTCAAAAAATGACACAGGAGTAGGCTGCTCTGTCACAACCTCTCATTCATTAATTAAATCATCACTTATACCATCCGTTAGCAGCGTTCATACTGGCGAATTATTTAGTATATTGCAAGCTTTCAACCACATATCTCCACTTAATAAGCAGGTTGCCATATGCACAGACTCTTTAGCATCAATCCATTCTATCAAAAATATATTTACCGATCATCCAATCGTCCAAAAGATCCTAGACTCTTACCAAATTATCTTGTCCCAAAACATAACAGTTACCATAATTTGGCTGCCATCTCATATTGGTATAGAAGGCAATGAAACTGCAGATCACTATGCTAAACTTGCTACAGCATCACCTGAAATCACCGATAAAATTCAAATTTGTAAGGACCTAAAATTATATACTAAAAGAAGAACCAGACTCCTTTGGCAGCAGCATTGGAACTATAACCGTTCGATCTTACACGAAATACAACCGTCAATAACCAGTCAGCCTACATTTGACTATTCAGCCCTGTCAAGACGAGATCTCATTGTGATAAGACGACTTCGGATAGGACATTCAAAACTCACTCACGGCTACCTAATGTCCTCTAGCATCCGTCCCTCCTGTCAAAGCTGCCAATCATATTTGACAATCAAACATATTCTCACTGAATGCCATCAACATTCGGCCAGAAGATTACAATACAAACTCAAAAGTGAAGTACGAGATATCCTAAGCGACCCTGACCAAATAAAAGCTGTGCTACAATTCCTTAGAGATGAACACTTATATCAAAAAATATAATTAGATTTTAATTTAGACATTGTGTAACATATTATTATCATTCCGTATTATTGTAACATATTCTTAATGTAACATTTATTGTTTGTATAATGAAAACTCATGTTATAGTACCTGTGTAAGTGGCCATAGCAGCCGAGCACGTTAAAGTCGAAATAAAAAAAAAAAAAAAAAAAAAAAAAAAAATCTATGAATTAAAATATTAATTTTCACAATACAGTTTATTTTCTAAACTAGTATGGCAAACAAAATTTATATTATGACGTCATTATATGAACATTATGAACAAATAAATTTACAAAGTGTTCCAAAGGAGTGAAAAGTGCAATGATCATATTACCACTATATACCAAAAAAATCAGATAAAGGTCAAGCGTGGACTACAGTACGACAAGAAAAAACTGGCTGTTGCGCGATGACCAAATTTTATATTATTACATAAAGCATTTCTTCTCTGAACTTTAACAGGAAAAAATCGAGCTTATACCGTTAAATGCATTGTAGTACTGTCAGTAGTTAAATATTTCTTTAAAGCAGAACGGGTACATTTTGGAATTAAAATGGAAAGATCAGAGAAAAATAAGCATTAAGAATTCCAAGCACTAAAAATTACTTTTATTGTGTTGAAGGTTACTACACAAGTTTAGTATAGCTGGTGAAATTCTATTTCACTTGTGATTAATTTTTCCCATATCTATATTTGCCCTAAGAAGGCTAAAAGCCTTCTTAGAATAAATAACGGAAGATATTTAACGGTACTTCTAGGGGTAGGAGACCATCCGCTACCTGTCTACTTAATTTGAATATTATCAGTCAGTTCAAACCAAGCTGTTAACACAGTCGGCCGCAAAATCTCGTAAGCTAAAGTCGCTAGCCCGCAAATTCGCTTATTAATATAGTATATGTATTTATAACTAAATAGTTCGCATCGCAATACTATTCATTAAGATTATAAGTCAATCATTTATAGTACTCATTGTTTATTCAATCCGCAGTATAGTTTTTATATAAAAATAGTTCAGATATTCAAACCGCCAGTGTTGCCAGTAGTGTGTTAACATAAAACCGACATTCCGCTACGCAATTCTACTTGTAATTAGTTATATATAATAGTGAAAATAGCGCCAGTGAAAAGTGGAAAGTTAAGTTGAAATATCGCATATCACAGTGTTTCCGTTTCGGACAGATTTCAGAAATTGCTATTTAAGCTTAGTATTAAATATAAGTTCGTGTTTGAATCTGTTTTTCATTCCAGCCCCAGGCTGGTGGTCCTTCGTAGTTCTATTCCTTAAATACGCTAATATCCAATCATTTTTTTTAATATCCAATCATTTTAAAAAAGTACTTAGAATAACGAAAACAAGAGAAACTCTCTTAAAGAGGAGATCTGAAGAACATAGAACTTACGTCAGAAGAAATGGGTCCATATATTGCAAAAGAAGAAATATTACACGAAATAAAAACAATGACGAGTGGAAAAAGATCTGGACCCAACAAGCTCCCTATAGAAATTTAAAAAAATCTAGAAGAGAAGCACATTGATGTTTTAGTGACACTCTTGAACCAAATTTATAGTTCAGTCGTATTACCTAAAGAGTGGTTAACGTCGATTTTTATTTGTCTAAAGTTACTACTATATCACAAACTGGACATAGGCGGTCTGGGAACGCGTTAAGCTCTTTTTTCACTTATAATACTGATATAAAGATGTCTGGACGTCAATCAAGATATATATTTTTTTTTGAACCTATTCTCTATCCTTCCATTGTTGGATATAGGTCTCCCCCAGTTCTCTCCATCTTTCCCTATCTTGAGCTGTTCTCTGCCATGTGGGACCTCCTTGTTTCCTGATGTCATCTTTCCATCTCATCTGTGGTCTGCCTCTTGATCTCTTTGCATTGTATGGACGCCACTTTCCGATGGCATTGTTCCATCGTCCGTCTTGGAGACGTTCATTGTGTCCAGCCCATTTCCATTTCAGTTTTGCTGCTTGTTCTATCGCGTCTACTGTCTTTGTTCTTTTTCTGATCCACTGGTTACGTTTTCTATCTCTAAGTGATACACCCAACATTTGTCTCTCCATCGCTCTTTGTGCCTTCCTTATCCTATCCAAATTGGCCTGTGTAAATGTCCATGCCTGTGCTCCATAGGTGAGCACCGGTATGATACAGGAGTTATATACCTTGCTTCGTAAGTAGCAATCAAGATATATACGCGTATTTTATTGACTATAATAAAACATTCGATGAAGTACGACATAAACAATTAATGAATGTCCTGAAATCAAAGACCAATCGCTTAAACGATCTCAGGATCATATCAAATTTATACTATAAACATCGATCAAAAGTACGTGTTAACGAACAGCTGTCAGAAGAAATTGAAATTAGATGTAGAGTGAGACAGTGATGCGTATTGCCGCCGATCCTTTTTAATGCCTAGTGCGAAGAGATCCTGAAAAACGCTCTTTCCAGGGTGAAACAGCTGGAATAAAAGTAAATGGAGTTCCCATTAACAACATTAGATATGCGGACAACACTGTGATCTTAGCCGAAAATATTGAAGATCTTCAGAGACTGGTGATCAGAATAACGGAGTATGGAAAAGAGTATGGTCTGACAATGAATGTCAAGAAGACGAAATTTATGAGAATATCAAAAACTTAAAGAAATAACGAGAATCTTCTAATAGACGGAACCAACGTCAAATAAGTGGACAAATATGCATATCTGGAAACAATTATTAACTCCACAAATCATTACATTCAGGAGATCAAAATCAGAATAAAAAAGGCTAGAGCAAATTTCAACAAAATGAGAAGAATGCTTTGTACAAGGGATTTAAAATTGGAACTAAGAGTTAGGTTGGCGAATTGATGTTTTTTCGACTTTATTTTATGGAATGGAATCTTGGACCTTGAATGCGACATCAATGAAAAAACTGAAATCATTCGAGCTGTGGATGTATAGAAGAATTCTGAAAATGTGGACAGCATACGTCACAAACAAAGAGGTGCTGAAAAGGATGAATAAAAAAATTTTAAATACAATTAAAACAAAAAAATCGGAATATCTCGGACATATTACACGAGGAGAGAAATACACCTTGTTCCAACTTATTATGCAGGGAAAGATTCAAGGAAAGAGAAGCATAGGAAGGCGAAGAATGTCATGGCTGTGCAACCTGAGAGAGTGGTGCTGATGTACATCAAATGAAATTTTCAGAGCTATTCCGTCTCAAAAGTCGGAATAGCTATGATTGCCGACCTCGGCCGCGGAGATGGTACTTGAAGAAGAAGAAAAAAGTACTAGTGCAAGTACTGTCATGCCAGTACTATGTGTATTTGCCGATATTATCTGATTATTAAAATTTTATTAAATCAGATAATTCATTTTCTACCACTTGCTACGGCATATCATACAAGAAATATCACTGAATAGGAATCCACCGACAATGAACGAAAGACGTTCTAGATTTCTGGAAAGCGTTGGTTACAGAGCGTCGAAATTGATTTAAAAATTATGGTAGTTTCGAACTGATGAAAACTCACTCAGATTATAAAGGCATGGACAACTATTGTTAGATCAGGTTAGAGGTTACTTAGGTAGAAAAATGAGAAATCTTATTTTCGAAACAATTATCTTTCCTTTTCTTTTGACATATAAGTGAAATCAACTAAAAAATATGATAAATAGCCTAAAATCGAATTTACAAGTATGTTTTAATTTTTTATTCTGTAATGATCTACATATTTTTAATAATAAAAGTATATATTTGTCTTATGTCATAGAACTGCCACTGTTTTAAATTTCAAATTTTGAAGATCTTTATATTGCTGTATAAGAACATCTTCAAATACCCCTTTCAATTTCCTACTTAATTAACTAATTACCTGTCCGCCTAAAAGTGCCAGAAAATTAAATCATAATGGCTCAAAACGGGTGGTAATGAATTCAGAAATTCATTTCTCATTTTAACCATATTGAAAGGAAGAGAGAAAAATAAATTTTACCCCAGTATAATAATGATATATAAAAATGCTGTTTTTAGAGAATGAAAATTGTTTTTTCCTATGCATGAAAATTGATATACAATAATTTTTCTCTCCACCCATTTGTCGGTGACATGCTTATCTTTCCACCATTGTAAAGAGACTTTGACAGTAAAGAAGAGCCTAGAAGAAACTTAAAATAAATTTAGTTTCTTTTGGAATGCGCAGTACAAACTTAAATGTGACGTGTTTTTAGGTAGAGAAACATTGAAAATATGTATATTAATATTAATAAGTTTGCTCTGGCTAATTGGCTTAGTTCCAGTGCCATAAAACGAAACACACACACAAAATATTAATACTAATACAATGATTTAAATCTTCCAATCTCCCTAAGAGAAAAAGTACATATTTTGAAGGGTAATCAATCATATATTTGTATTTTGTTAGTTATGCGCGTGTGCCTCATAAACTTTTTTGGCGAATCTACTTATACCAATAGTATAGATGGATTAAATCATTAAATGATTATATTTTATACACATTTATTTGAGAAGAAGTGCTGACAATTCTATTGAACTATAATGAATATTTTGTTTATTCACCAAATATTTCGATTTTTAATTTCCCAAAATTATTATGTAATATTCAGATAAGAGCTAATAATAAATAATTAAATTTGAATGATGTTGGTTAATTAAATTACATTCCAGCCAAATATTCCAAATCAAATCGTTTTGGTGCTAGAGGCAGCCATATATTCGGCCGCTTATTAAATGGTGTTTTGGGTTGTTTAGTATGTTTGTTCCTTTCGTTCGTGTACTTGCTGTAGGTTATATTGCGGTTCTGATAAATATGTTTGATACATGAACTGTTAGAATTTTTGTTAAATTTGGTATATAGTTCTATATAGAGTATCGTCAAAGGCCAGTCCAAAAAAAATTGAAGAATTTCCAATTTGTTTTAGTAGATCTTTTAATATCTAGCCTAACATCAGTTTAATTAAAATACAATTTCTTCTTCTTCTTTCAGTACCCTGTCCGATTATCGAACGTTGGCGAACATATTGGCAATAATAACTTTATTTAAGGCGGCTCTAAATAAATTAGCGGTGGTTTCTTGATACCATTCTCGGAGATTTCGGAGCCAGAATGTTCTTCGTCGGCCTGGACCTCTCCTTCCGGCGATCTTAACCTGTATTATGAGGTGTAGAAGGTTATACCTCTCTGGATGTCTCATTACATGACCGAAATATTGTATTATAATTTGTATTATATATTGTATTATACAAATACCATTACTTAATGAAATTAAATTATGTAGATTTATTTAGCCAAATGTTCCTTTTTATACAGAGTAAATAAGGTTTTATATGAAGTCATATACGTCCTTTATGGGATTATTCGTAAATGTTTCTACCTATAATTTGCCGTAATAATTATGCGCTCCCTATACAACTTATCTTTGTTTCAAATATCATAAATACTAAAATTGTTTTGATTATTGATTCTTGTGAAATGACACGGGGGCTTTATAGAACCTCTTTTTTCGACTGATCATACCATTTAAGTTGTGGAGTAATTCTAGCGAGGAGATTCGAGGGTTTAAACAAAACCGCATCTGAGTCTGTTCTTGACAGCCGAACGAATCATACGTTGCGCGTTGTGCTATTTGTGACAATACCCATCGAGTTGTTATAATTTTTCTTTGAGCTATGTTCTATCTGCTATTTTCAGGTTGCTAAAAAATAGTAAATTGCGAAAGAAACTATACAAGATCTAGTTCGGTAAAACCTGATCACCTTTAGACGAAATAAATCAATTTTTTTTATTACGATTGCAGAGAATATAATTGCATCTCTTCCCACTGTTAAGATCGATGCTCTTAATAACAAAAATTATCCTCATCCGAACAAGTCCTTTTTTTCGCCCGGTTTTGGAAGAAGTGGTCTCTCAAATAATAAAGTCTCTTAATAATTCTAGATGTTGGGGCGTTCACCAAATTAATAGCTAGACGTTCACCAAATTAATAGATTAAAAAAAACTTACCAAGTAGTTTTAACACCTTTCACTTATCTTATTAATTTAATTATATCAACTGGAATATTTCCGCTAGTACTAGAATAGTACTAGCGGTACAAGCGGTAGAACAGTACTACCTATCTATAAAAAAGGTGATTCCTCAAAAAATGACGATTGTAGACCCATAAGCATTGTTTCCTACTTTAGGGAAGGTGATTGAAAAGCTTATCAAACAACTTTATTAGTCTTTTAAGTCCAATAATGACTTCAGCAACTCACAATATGGATTTCGAAGTACTCCTTCTACTAGGAACGCGGTATATAATGATCTAAGCGAGGTACTCGCAATCTGCGTTTCACACGGCATTTTGATCCACAAATATAAGTACTATGGAATAAGAGGTATGCTTCTTGAGCTTATAACCTATGTAGCAGACATCAGGCGGTAGCGTTTAAAGGTCGTCTCTCCGATTTTCTATCCATAAAACATGGAGTCCCACAAGGTTCGGTCTCAGGACTTCTTTAAAACGGCATACGTTATATTAGGAAAAGATAATGATCATTTAAAAATGTCTTATGAGGAAATTTCTACTAAATCTAGCACATGGTTTGCTGCAAGCAAACTGAAACTTAACTCCGATAAAACACAAAACTTGGTTATATCTGCAAGTAATTTACATAATGATTCAAATAACAAAGAGACTGTTAAACTATTGAGAATGACCATAGTTAATCGACTGAACTGGTCGGTTCATATCTCACAACTAAAGAAAAAGATATCAAGTTCATTAATTGTTATTCGTCAACTAGCAAGGGTTGTCAACTTTGAAATATTATGGGGCAATTCAACAAATGCACTTCAAACTTTTAGAATGCAAAAGAAATCAGGATTTTAGCAGGGGTTAGTTATCTAGAACACTGCTGACCTTTCTTTATCAAAGTCAAAATTATGCGCTACCTACTCTGTTGATATTTCGAGTTCTGACTGAAATTCACAAAAAACGGGCCCATTTAAAATAAAGCAGTCTGCTGTTCACGTTCATAATATGCGCAACTGTCACTACTTACGAACAAATCGCTGTAGATTGCGTCTTTCAGATAAAAATTGCCTTAATTATAACTATTACAATATTTTACAAAAGTACTAAACAGCTAAGCTGTAATAGTTTCGAAAAATTTATAAAAAATATCTTCTGAAACATTGCTTTTACTGCTCAGAAGAATTATGACTTATTTCAGAACATCCACTGAACTGCTTACCGTGACTTTGCCATTATTGCCGTGACAGTTATTTTCTGTTTAATCTGGATTCTTGTTTGTGATATTTTTAATAACGTTTTATATTCCTTTTTCATATACTTGGGCTTACTGCAAACATCCGTTAAGTCCATGTTTGTTCATTTTTCGGGGTTGTTCATAGATAGTATTAGAAAGAAAAAACTATCGACTGGTAAAACCCGTTTAGTGAAAGCACTTATCTAAACGTTAATACTAAATGTGACCAAAATATACTAACTACCTTATAACACAATCTTATACAAGCAATACACTTTAAGTTGGTTTAAATAGATCTTACTGTTATTATTTTTTATAATAAAAAAATTCTTATAAAAAAATCCTTTATGTTTATTTAAAAGTTTCATTGTAAAATAATAGCTATCTAGAATGCAAAAGCTACTACAAAAATCCGTTAAGAGCGCATAGCCGATGTTGCAGAAATATATTTAAACGATTTAACAAAATGATGCAATGCAATACAGCTAAAAACCATTAAGGCATTTTAACCGATTTCTGTTGTTTATCACAATGTTTTTCGGGGAATAGCTTATGCAGCAAAAATCACATGAGGACACCTAACTTGTTTTGGCAGACTATTTTGTGTTAAATATTCATTGTAACGAATTAACCTCACCGTGTTACTTTGCTAAGTTTTTCACAAGTGGCAAAAGTAGATGTGAAAAATTAGTGTCAATGGCATTAGAAGAGGAGAACCATAATTTGGGTATGTAATTAATAGTGGATTCTAATATTATTTTTAATTTTTCTAAGAGTAGTAGGCAATTACTTTAGCTAGAAGCTAAGTAAAAGCATAGATAATGTTTTATTAGTATACTTTTAGAACTCATGGGATGTTAAATTTATAGTTCTGTTGTCAGATAATTCCCCTTGTTTTGGTTCTACTTCAACAGCAAAAGATGATTCAAACATTATTGCTGGTTCAAGTTGTCCAAGGTAGTATACTAATTATTATTATCAATAAATACCTAGAAATTTAGTAGGCAATTACTTTAGCCACAAACTAAGTAAAAGCTTAGATGATGTTCTATTAGTATACTTTTGGAACTCGTAGGATGTTAAATTTACAATTCTGTTGTTTCAGATAATTACCTTAGTTTTGGTTCTACTTCAACGACAAAAGATGGTCTAATCATTATTATCATTAAGTTGTTCGATTTACTCAGTGCTCACTAAAGATATCATTACGATTTCTGAAGTACAAGATTTTGACTCGGATTGTTCAATTCAAGATCCACATTACGAACCTTCATCAGGCAGTGAAAGTACTGATAAAGAAAATTTCTCAAGTACTGGGGCAGGTATGGAAAAACGTTTAATAAATGAACAATTAGCAGATACAGAAATTACGCAAAAAAGAGGTCGATGGAAGAAAGCTAAACCTATAAATTTAAAAGAAAAATTTAAAGAAAAAACAAAAAATTAAATCCAAGCCAGCAGGCATTTTTCAGAAGAACTTGGAAAATGACTTGGTCACTACTTTTGGCATAGTGAATATTTGAAGCAAAAAGAAAGAACAGATACAAAAATTTACTATTTAAATAATGATGTGCAAAATCCGGGAATGTAAAAGCTTTTTTCTTAAAACTTTATGCATTTTGGCCGATATGATAGATAATGCGTATAAAAGCAAGGAAGGGGCAAAAATCTTTGTTGGACAAGACAATAGATGTAAGAAGACTCCACACAACAAGACAATCCAAGAAAATATAGAAAGAGTGAAAAATCATATACAAAAGTTTCCTATTATGGAATCTCATTATCCTAGAAAAGAAACTAAACGTTTTTACCTCGACCCTCAACTTAGCATTACGAAAATGTACAATTTATAAAAACAAGAATGTTTAAATGAAAATGTAAAATATGTAAGTGAAATTACTTATAGGAGGATCTTTTGTACCGATTACAACTTGTCTTTTCAAAGCCAAAAGCCAAAAGCCAAAAGCCAAAATAAGATTGTAGCGTTATAACTGCTACATTGCCTGCTTTCTTTCTTATTTTAATATATTTCGTTAATTCTATTCTCCAATTTCCATGTCTTCTGTCATAATTCATATTCTTCTATATCCTCCATTGTATCTCTTATTTTTCTATATATTTTCTCGGATATAGATTGTGTCAGAATTATGTCGTTACTTAATTGATTCATTATTCTCTTTTCATTTTTACTGGTATTTGGTATAAAAACCAGTTGGCGTCCAAATCTATCTTCTTTATATATATATATATATATATATATATATATATATATATATATATATATATATATATATATTTATTTATTTCAGTATCTACCTCTCCTATTTTCTTAATAATCATCATTTTTATCTTTTACTCAAGTTTCTAGAGAGTGAATTTTATTTTCATCTCTATTTCTGTTACTTTGGAACGAGAGGTGCCATCTTGATTCTCTGTTTTGTTCAATGCTGTTGACATTTCCCCCTTCCCGTTCGATACAAAAGTCGATATAATGGCTTCTATTTTCTAAAAATGTTGATTTTCTTCATGACTTCTCTAAAAGTATAATAACCAATTGTTGTGTCGTCTCCTGATTAAGGAGTCAACCTCCGGGATACATTTCTCAGGTGCGGGTCAAATTCTTTTAACATCCAGAAGACCAGCCGGCCTGAGAGTGGCACCATCATTCCGATAGGAGAGTTGACTCCGGGGCAAGAAAATCCACAACTAACAACATGGCTTGCTAACAACCATAGCAGAAAAGACCAGGATAAAACCTAGGATTTGGTGAGAAACATTGTTCTTTAATATAATGTAACACTGTGGCAAAAAGTTGAATAATTTTTATTTAAATTCAATACTATATTTAAACATTTACTTTTCTGTTTTTTTTATATTTTAATAAACATGTTTTAATTTAATTGTGTATTGTTTCTTCTTTTTACTTGTTTGTGTGTGTTGCTCCAGAGTAGGCCATATTCACGTCCTGAGTGAGCTAGCCAGGGAGTGTTTCGCATAACGTCTAATGTAGCAATTTTGCAATTCATACATTAGGGGTTATGGCGTTAAAAATTGGTCCCAACAGGAAACGATTTGTCGCTCCAACGTTGTTAGTGATGTTAGTCAGGTTGTAGCAGCAAACTAAGGTTTGCGGTTACAAGTTGACAACAGCAGCTCAACGTTGGGATGCCAGCTTTGCACTAAATATAATTCCTTAAAAGTGGGCCCGGAGAAGCAGCTGTTAGAAAATTACTATGTACAACACCCTATACGGAAGTAAAAGTGTATGAATGCGAAAGAAGATGATAAGGAGAAATGTCAGCAACATAAAGAATTTATGTGTTGTACCTTTGATTTGGAATCAGTGTTACAAAAACCTTCGAGTGACGACATATATAAGCTACGTGAACCAAATAATGCCTTTTTCTATAAATGGACAGAGTTGCAAGGAAAAAGAGGAAGTCCAGAAATAGGTAGTTGCTTACTTAACTATATTAACCAAATGAAACGCGAAATAAAGCAGCTCTGTTTGTATTCTGATACCTGTGGCGGACAAAACCGCAACCAAAATGTTGCAGCACTATTTTTATATTTGGTAAAACTTCAAACCTAGAAATCATAGACCACAAGTCCCTCGAAAATGGCCACACCTTTATGGATTTGGACAACAAGCACAGTGCTATAGAGAAAACAAAGAAATACGTTCCAGTTTATATCATTCAGGATCGGTTTAATATTTTTAGAATCGCAAGATCAAGACGTGTCCGAAACAAAAAAAAAAGTACGAGCTATTCGCTCCGTGCGTGACTGACGCGACACCTTCCGCCTTCATCTGACCGTTTTGGACCTCCCAATTTTCAAGTTAAACATATGACATATGTTTGACATTGTTAAATACATGCGAAATTGACAATAATTAATAATTAGTTTTTTAATTATAATTTTTCAGTTTATGTACAAAGTAAATGTTTTATTAAAAACTTGGTTTCTCAAAATTCATCATAATATATATTTTCATCCCTAAACGGAAAAGAAAGGGAAAAATCCAGTACTGGCAAATCAAGTTTTTCACGTGAAAGAGCATATAATTAAAAACAATAATAGTAAGTTATAATATAAAAGCTAAAGTCATCAGGCACTCTGCAGTTAGCTTGAAGCGTTATAAAATGTCATTTAAGGTAAATTATTTAAATTTTTCCTATTTCAATTCAATAAAAATGAAATTATGTGATATTTACTTTTTCATATTAATAGCACGAATCCATCTTTTTCTTTTCTCCAATTTATATGTAATCTTTGGTAACCTATAATAACTACACTCTCTATTTTTGCTATTAGTAGCACAATTTAATACGCAACATGTATTTGCACACAATTTTTATAAAATTTATGCTTAAAAAGATTCCAATTTTAAGGTTCTTCTACCATGGTCACGCACGGAGCGAATAATGTTCGACAGATGAATTTCTCAGATTTTAGAGACCTTACAGACTTAGCAACAAATTTAATAAAAAACAGAAACAAAAATACAGACCGAAGCACAGTAAGTAAATTACCTAAAAAGCATGTGTCTAAAATATGAAAAAACAAACCAGGAGTAATTCAGTATCGGTATGACCATACTTCAAAGTTCAAAGTAATTCAAGTATTTGGTAAAACTCCTTCAAATCCTTTTGAAAAAATAACCCTTCAAAATTTATATTCAAAAATAATTCCAATAACAGGGAAGAAACGTAATAGCAAGCTGCAACTGTGTCGTAAAGGAGACATCCCAGAAGAATTTCACAATGGGTACAAATCTTTGCCAACATCAAAATCAGCTGCAGAAGAAGTTCCTTCCTCAACCAATAGTAAGGAAGATACTGAAGACTGAAGGAATTTGTTGTTAATACATTCTATAAAATTTTTGCTCTGTTAGTTTAAGATTAAACTATTAAATACATTTTTGCTATTTTTATTCTGCCAAAATCATCCAAATCCTATATTTTTTTTTTGTTTTACCTCTATGAACAATAATAATATTGTGAGCAAAATATGTCTTGCCGAAATATATCAACTTTCAAACTTTAATTTTTTTACCTAATAATCATAAGAAATTAATAGTTTAATGTTAGTGAGACAGTAATTAATTAAAAGTTAATTTTCTCGAAGGAGTTAAATAAACAAACTCTAACCGTAACTCTAACTCTTCTGCTAAAACGGCTTGGTTTTGTGATAACAGCTTAGCAACCAAAAATATTTTTAAATAATTAAATTGTAGTATGTCAACTATTCTATAATGTTAAAAGATTGAATACTCTCAAATAAATAATAGTGATTATTTGGTTGTAGTTCACTCAATACATCTAATAAAAGGATTGATGTGGTTAACCCAGTCTATACTATTAATGTAAATTGAATGACTCATGTTATAAATCAACACCCCCATTAAACACCACATTGTGAACAGCTACGTTATTATTGTCACCTTGTAATATTAATTTTCCACGATTTACCGAAGTTACTAAATTAAATCTATTGTGATGCTTATTTTCCGCGTCTCCGAAATAGAACGGGAATATTTTTAAACTTCACGGTTCCGTACAAATACGGGGGTGAAAGTGCCGTATTGTAAATGATTTGGGAGTATTCAGAGACACCTTCTAAAAACGAAACCGGGAAGCATTTATCATTTTGGGGATATCTTTACGCCACAATGGCTTGAAGTGTCTGTGAAATATGATGTTTTTGAAGTTTTGACAACGAGCTCTTACACTTTGAGCGATACGTATTATGTTGGAAAAATATAATTAGTTTTGCGTTTTCTTTGTTTTATATTTCTTTGAGTGTTTCCTGTTTCATTAATAATTTTTAACCAGTTGCTTATGTCGTACTGTGATTTACACTTTCTCTTATATTATTTCTGTAAAATATTAACAAATTGGATGTCATGAGTAACATTAATATTTTAGATTTTATAACTATATACTCTATTATCTGTTGGTATGTTTCAACTGTAGTGGCGGAAATTTCTAGGAACAGTAAAGCCTCACCAAACAAAGAAGTGACGTTCCAAAAAATACTTATGATTTAAATCAAATTATTAAAGATAAGTACACACAATTTATTAAACAATGATATTAGATTATATTTTTGGCAATATTGTACTACATTTTAATACATATTATTATAATATATTATCACATACATTTTATTGTCTATATGTGAAACCATAGATACTTATTACATTTACAGTATTAACAAATATTAATTACAAATATTGTTTTAACTTTAAAACCTTTATTATTTATATTATTACTCACGTAAATGTCACAAAGTTAAATAAAAGAATATACGAAATCATTGTAATGAAGTAAAAAATAATACATACATACAGGCCCGTTTGGAAAACTTATATTCACATAGGTTACATAGATACATCGTAATGTTAAATTATATTATTCACTTTTATAATCAGATGCACTGTCGTCGTCACTAGAATAATTTAAACCAATCATTAAGTCTTCAGTAATTACATCTATACGAAGTTCATTTTCCGTTTTGTTTTGCAACTTTATTTTTTATTTGTGCCCAAACCATTTCTACAGGGTTTAAGTATGGATGACATGACGGAAGTTTAAAAGAATCATGACTACATTCTTGCAGCACTTTGTGAAATTTTATTGAATATGATCTTGTTTGTGTCGTTTGATGATTTCATACAATTGCGGTTTTAACATTGACGTTACAAATGGTAAATTTTTTTCTGTCAACCAAGGCATCATACCCAATTATTTATAGGAATTACTGGTGGCTACTTTATTAATTTGTACATTATGTTATAACGCATTATCAGTAACAACAACAGCTCCTACAGGCAAATTGGAGATTAACTGTTCTTTCATCTATTTTTCATAATTTTCTGAATTCACATCGTCATGATAATCTTCTGTCTTAGCTCCTGACTTAAAAATCAAAAGAGCATTATGTATGAAACCCATCTCCCCACCACCATGTACGATAACTGACCTACTTCCTTTTGAAATTTTTTTGAACAATCCTTTGCCACTGTCATATGTCCAGCTATTAGGCGTAGTGTGTCTTGTATGTACATAGGGTTCATCAACATATACGATTGACTTACCTTCACTTTTGTAATATTTAAATTTATCCAAAGATTTAATGAGTAAAGCACGAATATCATTTCGTTCAATTAATAAATGTCGATTATCTTCGTTTCCTTCCATCTAAATCCCAAATCTTTCACAATATTGTAGAGAGAACTCACATGTCCAGTCCACTTGTAAACCTCTTTAAGCCTTTTCTTCAAAAGCTTCAATGATACACGACAACGTTGTCTTATGAAAACAATGAATGGTATTTATAATAAACTCTTTGTCATATTCTCTCAAGGCTGTCATGGTTGCTTTCTTTTAGCAAGTGTTGTAGCTGGAAACTTGTTACTTAAAAAAGATAAAATCAGAGTTTGGTGTTTATTGAAAGTAAACTAAATGCACGACTAAATACTTACCATGTCGGGATAGTATTATGAGGTTTTTTCTTGACTTTTCCCTCATAATTTACTATGGAATCACTAACCGGAGAACTTTACTGTCATCATGGCATGTGTTTGTCGTTTTAACGACGAATTACATGTTTTTTCTGACGGATATATTGACGGATTCAAGTTAAAGTTGATTTCATGTAATCGAATGAATTATCTTATAAGTAAAGTCATCCCAGGAGCGCAACTCAACAATATTGGCAATATCATTTTAAGGTCGTCCACTTTAAAATGTATAATGTATGTCTGAATTGTCAATATAAATGAGTCAGATACAATTAAATTATTAGAAGAATTTTTCACTAAGTAACAAAAAAACAAAATTTGTGTAATTTACTAATGTTTGTATTTTGAGAACGATTTCCGAATTGGAAATTGAAACGTCAATAAACGTACTTTAACCTTTAATTGTGGCTAATTACCATTTAAATAGTAATTAGTTTAAAATGCCACAAGAAAATAGCTTTAGAACAATATATTCTACATATTGTCTGCGCGATAAACTATGTCGTGGAAGGGCTCGTCACTCGATTTTAAGTAAGCTGTATCATTTCATCTCTTACTTAATCCATGTTTCTCTTTCCATTGGAAAACGAGCTATTCTAATTATTTTGTTTTTCGACATTTTATGAATTCTCTTGTTTTGATTACTCTTTGCTTTGCACAATTTTTATTGTTATTCTTCTGGGAATCTCATTTCGTTTGTGTTTGTTACTAAAAACTGACAAAAAAATTAAAATTGATAACTGTATCTTTGGTTTTAGAAAATGCAAAACTTTTTATAAAGAATAACTTTGTTTCATAATACTAAAAATAAAAAAGTTTCCTGTATGGTGCGAACTTAATTGGACACATTGTATAGATAACCACATTATTGGTTTATTAAAATTACTGCAACATTTGAGTCAAGAAAATTTCGAATAATTTTAAAATACTCTGTCACTGGTTTGACGTTAAGTTTGGGATTATCAGGTGTGCCACAAAATTTGTGTAATCAATAATTTATTTCCAAACGAAGTATACCATACTTTGATTCCAAAATACTTTAACTTAACAGTAAATCCTTCTAACGACAATACTGTTAGTGTATTAGAGGGTTGAAAGCTTAAAACAAATCGATTATTTGACAATTCTGGCAGTGGCTTTAGAGTGAAATTTCCTCTTAATAGAGGTTTATTTTATTATACGAAAGGTTTATTTTATTTTGTTTAAAAACAAAAATTATTATAAAAGTACGATTAGAAGTCAGTCATAATTTAACGGTAATTAAATATTTATTAAATACATTTTTATATAAAATTAATATGAAACTAGGGAGAATGTTTTTACATTTGCACGATTCCATAAGAAAGGAGCAAAAGCTCAACAACTCAAACGAAAAAAGAAGAGGAAATAAACCACCATAAGAGGTCAAATCCCCTTGAGATCAATTTTTCTCTAGACCTTCCTCATCAAATAAAGTATATCAGATTATTTTTCAATTTAAAATCAATTTCTCCGTGCTCCCTCTGTCCGACTTAAACAAATCCTGAAAGCTGCTCGAGAGTGGTCTGTGGTCTCGACCTCCGTTTAAATAAAAAATAAAACATAAAAGATATCGAACAGAAAATTCTTGTATCTACAGTCACCTGTACCTTTTGAGGATTTGCATAAGATAACAGGAAATTTGACGGGTTTTAAGTGGAACTGTCAGTAACATGGAACGTGTTTAAATTGAAAACCATATTTCTGTTTCGTTAAACAAAGATCCCGAACTCGTTTGGATCTGTTAGAATAAGCAAAAAATATTAGAAATTAACTGAAATAAAAATTTATTGGTCAGAATAAGAGGTATAATTTTTCTTTTTGTTTCAATATGATCTTTTCATAAATTATATGTCATTTAGGCTTCGCTATGATAACAACTAGTTTAGTAACAACTCATAGACAAGGTGTTCAAATTGTTTTACTTTATTACCATTTTAACTGTTTTTATACTTAAGATAAGAAAAAGTTACAGGTGATAGCCAGAAATGCGCAACTGCAGGCACTTCATAAGCTAACTTTGTACTGAGAGATTCAACTTTATAGTTGAATGTATGAGGGACAGTGGATTCGGATCCAGTGAAGTTTTGGTTATTCTAATTTAAAATCTGGTAAAAAGCATATTCACATTAATGAAGTTACCAAAAAAACATCCAAAAACCAACGGCAAGGAATGACTATAATATATATACATATATATATATATATATATATATATATATATATATATATATATATATATATATATATAATCCAATCTTAACTGTCTTTTCCTTTTATTCCGATATACTCTGTACGAGTACTAGAAACCAAAGAGATATGTTGTGGAATGCAATTTTTAGATTCCCAAATGGAATTGCAATTTTTAGATTTTAGATAGTGGATTTAGATTTTTAGATTTTAGAATGCAAATTTAGATTTAGATGTAGAATATAAGGGTAATGTTTTTAATAAATATTAATAAAACTGCCACAATAATTAATATTGGAACTAATAAAAATATGCAAAGTATAATTTGTTGGTATGGTGGAATGGGATGGTATACCTGTAGACACATTAAAAGGGTCTCCTAAGCAGAGAATAAACCCAACGTAGTGACTTATCGAAAGAAAAGACCAAAGAAAAGAAAAAGAGGAAGACCACAGATGAAATGGACTTAAGAGAACGGCAGGAAAGGGCTGGGGGCAGATCGCCCAAAATAGAGACCAATGGAGATTAACAGGGGAGGCCTATGCCCAAGAGTGGGCGTTTAAGGCTGATTAGATAGATAGATAGTGACTTATCGGCTGAGATAAAAGCCAGTAGTCATATTGTCACTTATATTACCACTATAAAATTACTTACCTGATAATAATCAAAAGAAAAATCACAAAAAAAAAGATATCTTAATAAAAGCTGAAGCATACGGTCAGCTATAATAGAGCCTTCAATTGTTTAATATGTAAAAATAATTGATTTTTAAAATTTGAAACTATGTAATTTATTAGAAACCATAAATGCGTCGAGACTATTTAAAAAACTATAACAATTAGTGAAAAATAATTATGCATTTAAAAAGTTTTTATATGCCAAAGACAGAAAAGATCAAGAACTGTAACAAAAGTAGTAGGGTTAGAGTAAATTGAAAGAAAGAAACTTATTCTTTTTTTTTTTGACTTCTCATTCCTCTTGAACCATGCTCAACCATGAATAAAATGTCCATTTTATGTTGGTGAGTTATTTGTTGAAATTGAAATCGAAATAGCAGTAGTAACATCCGTATAGCAATTCTCATTCGACGTGCAAAACAGACCATCAAGAAAATAAAGTTGTCTATACCAGGGCGAAATTACAGCAGCCATTTCAGGCGTAACTCCAGATGTGCTTCTTCGTCTCGTACTCGCCTGGAATTTGATTACGGCTTATGCAAAGAGACCAACGTCGTGCATATTTGGAAGTTATTGAACTCCAATCTATTGTTTTGTATTGAGAATATTGGAAAGTTGCGAGGTTCGAATATTTTAAAGTTTCGAATTTGTGGTAATTTAAGAGTTGCAAAAGGTACAAATTAAAATGAGATCTTTTTGGATAATTTGCAGTATTTCATTTGGCAGTTTACTGTAATCCCCCAAATATTACAAATTTAAAATTAACAAAATTTGTATTTTAAATAGCTAGAGTAATTGTTATGTGCAAAACATAACCATTAGTAGAAGTTAAAAAATTGCAATTTTCTTGAAAAGTTGAAAGAAGTCGTTTTTAAAGCCAAGCACTAAAAAACAATACATTTTTGGCTATTTCCAAATATAAACATATCACTTGATCATCGTTAGACTAGTTTAAATGTTTTCAGACAATACTATAAGAACTTAATTAAAAATTTTAAAATACTTAAATTGGAACATTATTAATTACCCATCTACAATATATTTGTCATATATCTAGATATTTTTGGTCCAGTCATCTAGTATGCAGTAGAAGTGAAACAATGAGGTTACTCCATCAATATTACTATTACACATAGTTGTTGACTACGGATTCCAGGTAGTTTCAAAACAAGTATTTTTTATTGTATTAGAGAAAAACTAATTAAATCATAACTCGTTCTTGTAGTAAGTCAACATTCGTAGAAGAAATTTATTACAGCCATGCTAAGAACACTTTCCTGTTCTTGCCATTTATCAGCGTAGACTGACGTATCAAGTGGTAGACTGAATACAAAACAATGGGTCGAAAAACAATATATAAGCACCAACATATATTAAAAAAATCCACAAACCTAATCCCATAAGATGCGATCTCAAACAACTAAGAGATGATGACATAAAGCAAGAAGTACGGGAATATCTAAAGAACAACATATCTAAGTCTAACAGAAAAGAAAAAACCATGGATGACCGACGGTATATTACAGATGATGGAGAGAAGAGAATCCAAGTGGAAAGAGATAAAAAAAGGTGTCAGAAAAGCTCAAAATAGAACTAAATCTGGAAGAACAGTGTAAATAAATCGAAATATTGAAACGTAAACACGATTCCTTCAACCTCCACAAAAAGATCAAAGAAGCAGCAGGCATCTATAAATAAACAAAAACGGGACACTTAATAGACGCCCAAGGAAATCCAATAGTTGATATTGAAGAAACAAAAACAACATGGATGAACTATGTGACAACAACATTTGAAGACGATAGGAATGTCACCATCACACAAAATAAAAATGACGATACTGGACCACCTATTCTCGAAGCGGAAGTAGAAGCTGCTCTAAACAAGATTAAGGAAGGAAAAGCCGCAGGACCAGACGAGTTCTACTCAGAATTTTTGAAAATTATGGATAAAGACAAAGGAAAAATATCAGTGGCTAAGATCACCTTTTATAACAATCCCTTAAAATCCCAATGCTAAAAAATGTGAAGATTATCGAATAATAAGCCTTATGAGCCATCTCCTGATAGCTTTTTTAAAAATTATACATAAAAGAATATATAAAAAGTGTGAAAAACACATGAAAAACACACAATTCGGCTTCAGGGATGCATTGGATACTCAAGAGGTACCTATTGCAATACAAGTTTTCTTGTGTGTGTTCTACAAATGTGTTTCATAAAATCTAGCACATCTTGCATCAACAAAAAGTCCGACATACACAAATTAAGTAACATTTATTGTTATTTACTAGAAAAACACCAAAAATAAAATAAATATTTACCTGTACAAAAATTACACCTCTGTATAATATGTTGCATACCATTAAGACAGGTTTAAAAAGTATAGTCACCTAAGAAGGGCCTCCAGTATTTCTTGTAAAGAAAGATAATATCAATTACACCTAATTACACATTAATTACACTGTTTTTTCTTTCCATTCTCTGTATGAGTTGATATACACAAGTAAAACATGCCATCAATCAAGCTTTACTATTTTTACAACAAATTTTAAAAATTTTATGATGTATTATGTCCATAATTGTATATTTTAATGTGTGGTATAAATGTTGAGTGTCAATGCTTACAAAAATAATCTCAACGACTAGTAAGTTACACTGAAGAATTGTGATAGTTTTTAAATATTTACATAATTGTCTTTTACAGTGTCTTGAAAAAGGAATAAAACCATTCCGAAAGCTCGACAAAAAGTCAAAAGAGTATTTTTTAACATCCCGGCCAATATTCTGACTGCAACCCTAATAAACTGTGTTGTTTGTATATATATATATATATATATATATAAGATGGTGGTATTCTTGACTGTTGATTTAAATATAAGTTATGATTTTTGAGGATGCAGTCAGTTTATTTGGCCCACAAGACAAAGAAAAACTCTTTGACTTACTGTCAAGCTTTCGAATTTTATTTAATTCTTTTTCAAGACATCTATAAAAAGAAATATAAATTAACTAGTTAAAATTGTTAATTGTCTTACTTACTAGTCGTGAGTAATAGTTATCATAACTTATATATATATATATATATATATATATATATATATATATATATTATATATATATATATATATATATATATATATATATATATATATATTGGATTTGAAACTTCCGCGGGAGCTATATGTGATTTCAGTTGTTTTCCGGGTTTGACTCCGCGTTAAGTAATTTTGGTTTTTAGAAAAACCATTGTTTTGACGACGTTAGAAGACGAAGCAGAACTAATCTGACTTGACAATGGCAAGTGTGACCTTGCCGAAACGTCGTCAAAACAATGGTTTTTCTAAAAACCAAAATTACTTAACGCGGAGTCAAACCCGGAAAACAACTGAAATCATATATATATATATATATATATATATATATATATATATAATATATATATATATATATATATATATATATATATATATATATATATATGTATATATATATATATATATATATATATATATATATATGTGTGTGTGTGTGTGTGTGTTTTGTTGATTAACAGAAAGCGTTCGATAGAATAAAACGAACTGATGAAAATATTAAATTCAATTGGTCTAGACAGCATAGATCGCCGTATAATAAACAATATCTATTACGAACAAACTGCAGCTGTTAGGAGTTGGGGATCGGTTACCAGACGATATAAAGATAATACGACAGAGATGCATATTGTCCCCATTATTGTTCAATACATATTCAGAACACATTATGAACCTAGCGCTAACGGACATAGACAACGGAATACTTATAAACGGAGAGCGATTGAACAACATAAGATACGCTGATGATACCGTCATTTTGCAGACAATCTTAAAGGTCTGCAGACACTTGTCTCCAGTGTGACAGAAGAAAGTAGCAGGCTTGGGCTTGATTTTAACATCAAAAAAACCAAATACATGGTTATAAGCAAAAATAGGATACCACCTGGTAGTTAACCAACAAGCTATAACACAAATCACCAACTTTTGTTATCTGGGTGCAAACTTAAATGAACAGTGGGACTAATCGACCGAAATTAAGATAAGGATCGAGAATTCAAGATCAGTTTTCGTCAAAATGAAAAAAATCTTTAACAGCCACGATATAAAATTGGAAATAAAAGTTCGTTTACTAAAATGCTACATATTCTCCGTTCTTTTATATGGCGTGGAGTTATGGACCTTAACTAAAGCATCGCTGAAGAGACTTGAAGCATTTGAGATGTGGTGCTATAGACGCATGTTGAGGATTTCCTGGATAGACAGAGTTACCGACGAAGAAGTACTACAAAGAACGGGTAAAGAGCGTGAACTAATCGTAACCATAAAACGTCGCAAAGTGGAATATCTGGGCCACATAATGCGCAATAAACAACGATATGACCTACTTCGGACCATACTGAAGCTGAAGTGCATGGTAAAAGAAGTCCAGGACGAAGAAGAATATCCTGGCTGCATAACCTCCGAAAATGGTTAAACTTAACCACTACCGGCAGCAGTCAACAAAGTCAGAATAGCCATGTTGTCCAACATCCGTAACGGATAGGCACTATAAGAAAAAAGAAACATATCTTAAAAACGTAAAAACTGTAAGAACATGTAGAAATGTAAATATTCTAAACGTATAAATCAGCTACAGTTTTCTGCAAGTAAAGATTTTCAGATTTCAAATCCGATTATTTTCTTAGTTGGAACACGTTTAATGTGCGATCTATGAAACAAACGGTATTTTGATATATCGAATTACCGAATATTTTTTGGCCAATAATAAAGCATAAGGTTCAATTTTTTCTTCCTGCATTAAAGGAAAATATGTCCATCTATACTTTTTTTACGATAAGAATGTTATGACGTCACACAACGATCAGGTGCATCGTTGCCAAACTATTTTTCCATTTCTTATATTCTTCTTAAACACATATAACCTAACTTTTCATTGTCTTCTTTTAAAAACAAGTTGATCACTTTTGATGTTTACAAGCTTACACATAACCTAACTTTTCGTTGTTTTCTTTTAACACTTTTGTGTTAAATTGTAAATTTTTAACTATAAATAATTTATACCCATCTTTTATAACTAATGTTTTATATCTTCCTAAAAATGAAGTTTTATCGGGTATAAATTTATGGTTCGAATTATTTTTAAAACAAGCATGATTAGGTAATTATCATAAGAAAACAAAGTTTTTTTGGAATTGATAAATAGGCCATCAATAGAAGTATGGATACAAATTGTGGAACTTGCAAGAACATTCAAGGATAGAAACTGATTATTCTTTGTAACTTTTGTTACCATTTCAAATTACAACAAACTAACCATTAAGATTATTAAAACAATGACCAGTTATATTTTTCTGCAGTTATTGTGATCTCTTTAAACAAATTCTATTTATAAAGTAGAAAGTGATTTACAGCACCTTAAATGTCAAGAATTTAAACCTAGAAAAAGAACTTTATTCATGGAGCAAACAATGTGTAACAAGCAGAAGTTTTTAAATCAATTGTGTCAAGAATTGTGAATGACAGAGATACCTAACAGGTTGTTCAGTTTTTACATAACATTGTAGTTAATAGAAAGAACATGGAAATACTAGCAAATGAGGGTGCTGTTGATATTTTAGTGTAGTATGTTTGATTAAAAACTTTTCATTTATAAATTCAAATCTATATGCCATTAGAATTTTAAAAATTAAACCTTTGTTTTATTGTGTTAACCTGTTTATATTGTTAATCCTTTATGTTGGATATCTGTTAAATGGAATAACTAAGTACTCTATTCCACAATATCTTAAGCATATTTGTTCATTCAAAATTATTGAAATTAGATACACCTTATATGTCTCTAATGAAAATTTCAAATATATTAAATTTAATAAATAAGTTACAAAGATATTCTATGTCTGATCTGTGATTATTAAACACTTTAAAATATTTAGAAATTACTTATATTTAAATTTATTTTTAACTTTTGTAATAACTCAAGCTTCAATAAAAGTGTTCTTTTTAAAATTGATTTGGGTCAAAACATTAATAATCTATATCTGAGTATAAACTTTTTTTTGGGATCAATTCAAGTGAGTGGCCCATAAAAAATAATCTAAATAAAGAGACTGGTTCTATCCTTACAAAACAACAATAGTTTGCTAAACCATGGAAATAAGGACAGATATTGTAAAAACAGATAAAGAAGCAGCCATCTGTTTTCCATTTACTTAATAGCTGTGCTAGACTTTGATTGAGAGTTGATCTTTTCAAAAATAAAACCTTTTTGAGAATAAAGGACACAAAGCGATAATATATCAGACAGGTTGAAATATTTCGGTATGATTCGAAAACTTTAATTGACTTTATTCGTGTTCTATCTCTTTTTGTTGTATCTTGTATCAAATCACACTATTGCAGTGAATTGCATTGCTTGGGAACACTCTGGGTGTAAGGACACTTTGATACTTTATTGTCGCAGTGTTAATACACATGAAGCACTGCAAAGTATCAGCACAAAAGTGTCATACCACACAGTGTTACACATGACTAGTACTACTAGTATACTGCAGCATACAATAATTAATTGGAAATTATTTGTAGATGAAGAAATATATTATGTTTGGATATTTGAATATCATTGGAAGCTATTCATATTAATTTACTTCTTAGAAAACTAAAGTATTATGCACACCACACCAAAGTATAATGTACACTTATTTAATTGATAATGTTGAAGTTTCCCACCTAAGAGCTGAATGTCAACAACTGTCTAAAATTTGGTTTAGCAACTATATTAAAGGTATAGATACTGGCCTAACAAATGATCCAAAATCATTTTGTAAGTGCATCAATGATAAGCGGTGTAGTCAGAACCTATCTAACTCCTTATTTTATTAAGTCCAATCTGCAACAAATGGTCAAGACATGGCTAATTTATTTATGAACTTCTTCCAAACTGTGTATTCACCAAATAACAACAACCTTTACATAGCACGCACTTACAAGCTTACTGCTGGTCCAGAGGATGTGCCTGTTTTATTAAGAAGTGTATCTATACCCTTGTAATATTGTTTATTAGATCTCTGCAAACCTCTGTGTTTCCTTCTTCATGGAAAGAAAGTTTTGTTGTTCCTATATATAAAAATGGTCAGAAAGACAATGTTGAAATTTAAGTAGCATTTGTATACAATCTGCAATCCCCCTAAGCTCTTCGACAGTCTTATAGTAAAGCAACTTTCTTAGTTATGTAAAGGTGTAATATCTCAATCACAACATGGTTTTCATAGCAAAAAATTCACTGCAACAAATTTGATTTGCTATCAATCTGATATATTATCTCATATAAAAGGCTGTAAACATGGATTAAAAACTCTACATCTGGGAGAAATCAGAGAGTCAAGATAGGTTGTCACTAATTGTGATATTGTATATTGTAATTTAAACTGTTAATGGGCTTATCCCGTGTATTAAACAAATAAAAATAAAAAAATTAATATAGAAGTTTCATTATTCAAAAATCCTTAACAATATAAGAATTTTGTTAGTTATAGCTGTTCTATACCAGTATACAAAATTATTTATATTTTCTAACTCACCTGATTATCTGAATCAAATACAAAAATAACTTTTAAATAAATATATATTACAGAAATGTACTTTTATTAGAACACAATTGCAGTGCTTATATAATTCTTTTTTCAATAAAATTAAAAGACTTCATCACCACTATCAATACAAAAATCGTCATCATCATCATTATCATCATCTTCTGCTAAATCAATAACTACAGGGCTAATGTCTTCACGATCAAAAACAATTTCTCTATCCCACCAGCGCTGTATCTCAGATTCTGTACTCTTTATTGTTTTTGACCATACTTCTGGTGTTATTTGGGCCAGGGACTCCTTCCACACTGCTAAAGACTTTGCAGTAGAACTGCCATTTGTGCCTACATGATCAGAGTAATACGGTTTACTTATTCCCCATATATGCTCAATTGCATTAAAATTACAATGGTATGGAGGAAGTCGAAGAACTCTGTGTCCATATTGTTCAGCCATTCTATCTACTTCATATATTGGTTCTGGTTTATTCCTATAAGCAATGAAATATTAAAAGCATATCGAATTGCACAAATTTAATTAAAAACATACCTCTGGACCAGTTGAAGCAATTGACGTTTTAACATTGTTTGTTCATGTGCACTATTGTTATTTTCCAACCACTCTTTTATTTCAGCTTTTTTTGAAACACATGTCGGAGCTTTATTAATTATTGTGCTATGGTATGGAGCATTATCCATTATAATAATTGATGGTTCCTCTAAATTATTCAACAGCTGATGTTCAAACCATTGCAAAAAGTTATGACGATTCATTTCTCCATGGTAGTCACAGTCCTTTGTTTTGGATGAAAAAACCAATTCAGCTCCCTGAATAAATCCATTACAATTTCCTGCATGGAGAACAATGTATCTAAAAAATAGTTTAAATTACTAAATAAAATATATATCTAAAAAATAATTTAAATTACCAAATATAATATAAATATTATGCAATTAGTTGTCTAGGCTATTATTGAAGGTAATGGCTACAAACAATGTTCTTGTGTAGTGCAGCAGTATAATATTGATGAGTTTGATTTTTTGTATATTCATTATAATTTTAATAATTTAAAAAAAAATGATAAAACAAAAAATAACTTCCCATAACCATTTCATTTTTATTTTAAAGCACATTGTTAAATGTTTTTATTTCTTTTAAATTTGAACATTGCAACAAAAGATAGTTGAGTTTAAATGCATTTTTTAAACATAATATATTTAAATTTGTACATGGTCAATTATTTAATAACTACATTAACTCAATTATTATTGTACTTTTTTAGCTATTAACCGTGGGGTGAATACTGATTGTGTCACTTTCTTAACACTCACATGTTATTGTTTGTTGTTTTGTGTAAAACAGATCACAATAAAATGGATGTTAAACAAAAAAATATATATTTACCTTGCACCACCGACTTTAGTTTTCTTAACACTTTTGTCACTTGAATCTTGCCAAGAATGACTAATAGTACCATCTTGAAAAATCCATGTCTCGTCCAAGAAAACAAATGTGTATAGACCTTCATTTTTTTAGTTTTACATACTGCTGCAGAAACATATGTCTTTTAAAAACAATATTGGGTAACTCCATTAAACCACATCTTGGATCATCTTTTTTATAACGAAAACCAATATTGCGTACAATTTTCCATAAAGAAGTAAGACTACCAGTAAAAATATTCCTTTCTACTAATTTCGCTTGTAGTGTTTGTAATTTAACTTGTTCCTCTAAAATGATTATTTGTTTTAAAGATTATTGACATTAAATTTGGCCAAAAACTTACTTTTTTTGTACATGTCATAAATAATATTTCGAATAGTCATTTGATTGAATTCCTATATATCAACAACAGGTTTTGTACGTCGTCTTTTTTGCGTTGGGATTCTTAATGGTTCACCCCTATTGGCTTTTACTGCAATTTTATTTACAAGGGACAGGCTAATATTTAACGCCGCTGCTACCCTCTAAAAATAAAAACTTTCATATAACCTCACTTTTTAATCAAAATGAAATAGGATTATTTAAAAATGTAAAATTAAATATTGCTCACATTTTATATCACTATGTAAAACGAAATAGAACAAATAATTACTTACATCCCTAACTGCTTCAAACGGAAGTAATATAGATTGATGATCACGTTCTGCCTCAAAGTATGAAATTAAAGAAATGACCATTTTTCTGGGCACCACTTCCTAAAGCTTTAGGCATATTTGAAAATTTATAAAATTTTCGAATTTATAAATATTAGTTCTGAAAAGAACTTTTTTAGTTTAATTTATAGCAAAAATTGAAACGAAAAAAATAAATAACCAACACCACCTAACCACAGAATATTTTCTATTTTGGGTGGGACCCAGTGTGGCCAGATTTATTTTCCTCCTGTCGCCAATCCAATGTCAAAATGTCGCCAATTTTCGACAGATATCGCCACTAGTACCTTCAGATATAAATATTATAGGAAAATTTTTTAATTTTAATAAAATAACTCTGTTTATAAAGAAATAAGAACTAAATATTTTTAAAATATCTATTGTTGTTTCGTACAGGTATCATAATAATTAATATAAGATTAAAAAGTTATTTGCTCATTGAGGAACTTTTTATATTTTCGTATTTTAAGGAAATGTGAAATCTATAACTATTTATGAAAAAGTGGCTTGTGCTAAAAAGTATAAAATCGCCCAATTTGCGACTTGCGATTTTCTTAAATTTTTTGTCGCAAAGACTTGTTAAAAGTAGCCCAATTGCCGATAAATCGCCCAATCTGGCCACACTGGCGGGACCTAACCTCCACTCCAATTATGTTCTGTGCCTCTTGTTTACAAATACAATAACAGAAAGCCATGAGAAATGAACTGGCAATATTGCAATATTTTGCCAACCGATATTTCACTAAAAGTCACTAGATTTATTAGAATCTATAGGGAGAGGGGCATGGGGAGTTTGCTGTATGGTTGGACATTCAAAAGTTACTAGACTGTCACATTTTCATTCTTAACGTAAAAAAACTATAGTCACAAAGTCACTAAGGAATCACAATTGTTCATTGCATAGGTATTTCAACTCCTCGTAGCACTACAACCAGGGGTGGGTCTTGGCTAACTAGGTACACAACTTGCTTCCATCACAGACAATATTATCTTTCCACCGTATTTGAGGACATACTAAAGGCCTTCCTCCTGTTTTCCATAGCTTATGTCAGCATTTACGTCTGACACCCATACATCAATACCAGTCTAGTCACTCTTTTATATATCCTGATTTTTGAGGTTTTTTTAGACTCTTTTTTTATGGAGGCTATGCATACATACATCTATTTTTTGCTTGAATTCTAACTTTTGTCTCTTCAGTGATATTGTTGCTGCCTTAGAATACAAATCTAATTTATGGTCAATCTATTTTACATATATTTACAAATATTTTTACAGCTCACATTTATTTACACCTTTAGCTGGAAAAATTTACAGTTAATATTACATATAAAGAGAAATCGCTTGTATTTGAGATGATTATAAATTTCAACTTTTATTGCAGTTGAAACCTTAAAGATTATATGCATGCCGATTCAGAGTAAAATAAATATTATCATATTAATATTATTGAATGGAGTGGTTGATTCCAGAAAATCTATTTTGGTTTTGTAAACAAACAACGGGTAAGATACCTTTCTATTTATACTTAATTGATTATTTTAACCGGTTTATCAGGTGTCTGGAAAATATTGAAGAAAATTATGGTGTTTTCGAGCCTAAAATAAAACTTTATATACATTTGAAATTTTAAAATGTCATTAACATCTAAAAACGTATTCTGAGTTATATTTATATATATATATATATAATATATATATATATATATATATATATATATATATATATATTATATATATATATATATATATATGAGTATATTGTACCTATACATTTTATGCAAAATTATAAATGCAAAATACAAATAATAATAAACTTAACAAAATAATAATAGCAGAATAATTTATCTAAAAGCCTATAATCATAGAAAAATTATAATTCCTAGAAATTTGCAGCACTTGCTCCGTGTTTCATTTCATTGTATATTGTGGTTTTAGCTCTACAGTGAACGGCTAAATTATAAAATCTTATCATTATTTCGAGAACCGTCGAGTTTTGAGGGAAATCCCGAAACAGGTCAATTTTTGAGTTACCTAAAGTACAACCTGAATGTAGCGGCAAATGTCAAAAATATTTCGATTTGGCAATGTTGGCATATTTTTATAATGCACATTTATTGTTGTACGCTTCAAATATAAAAAAATAAAGCTTTTTTGATTATGCTATTTTATGAATTCTGCAAGTTTTACTTTATATCAAGCAATAACGAGTAGATATTTGTCTCTTTCGAGATTAATTGCAAACATCTTTTGTAATCTGGCAACTGCTGATTTGACGATTGCCAAATCTATCCCCTAATATATCGATGGGTAATTGCTAAAAAAATTTCTAATAATTAACTGCAACGAATCTCCAAAGAAATAAATGTTTACTCGTTGTTGTTTTATATAAATCAAAAATTGGAGAATTCATAACATAATATAAACAATATGTACTTTTCTAAAGTAATTGTTCCATGTTTGACATTTGCGGCTAGGATCAGCTTGTACTTTTGGCAAACTCAACCGAATTTTGTTATAAAATACCAATTTTATAACGTACATGAAGTAGGGATGAGGTCACCGGTGTAGGTGTAGTGACGTAATCGTTAATTTTTTTAAATAAAAATCGGTATAATGCGACACATTTAAATGAGAATTTAATTCTCTATTTAACGACATTACATTTTTAACTAAAATATTTTTTACAGGGTACAAAAACAATTGTTTTTAATTTAAATTCAACTAAATTACAACTATAGGCTATTCCACGAATATACGACTGTTTTGGTTTACTGCGACAACGAATATTTTACTGTGTGAAGGTAAGTTGGTCCAATCATTATTCCAATAAAAACGGTCCACTAGTATGACATCTAAACTAAAATTATTTCAGTTAAAATCTACAAATAAATACAATGACGTCTATGAAGTCAAATGTGTTCATCAGACATTTGGGTAAGCTTTCCGTGAAATATAAACACCAAAGAGGCGTGCCGGGTTTCTTTGATATTACTCTATTTTATGACTTTATTAGGTATTACAACTGTAATAAAAAGAAATATACCATTTTTAATATAAGTGAAAAGAAATTGGCAGAACGATGGTTCAGAAACCAGAAAAAGAATCTAATATTTAACTTTGTTAGTTTTAAATATTTGTTTGCTTTGAGTTTATGTAGTCTTAAAAGTTCCGAAAGTAACGGGTATAACATACCGGCTATTGATAGTTAAAATACCGAGTCGTTACAGATATTAAAAAGTAACGAAAATTTATATACAGTTTCATATATCGCCGACTGATTATGGCTGTGAATCTGATCGTTGATGATAGTTTTAGAAGATTAAGAGAATAAGTAAGTTTTTTTTTATTTTTTTAATATTAATTGAATATTCGCCTAAAAAAATACACTATTTGATCAATTAAGTATTGATACATTTCGTTTAAGTCACATAATGCAAAAACCAACTTGTTTACAATGTTTACAATGATAGTAATTATATACTTCAAAATCTGAATTACAACTGTTCTATAAACTATTAACTTTATATTTATATCATGACTTCATATTTAAATCTAAGGTTTATATCTGTCGTAACAGTAGATATTTTAAAAATGGGGAGAATTTATTATTGTACAATTCAGTACATTGGACCATTTAAATCGACACCTTAAAGCGAATTTAAAACAGTCGTATATTCGTGGAATGGAGTATAATAATTTAATTAATATTGTACTTTAAAGTAACCAAATTATGCATATTAATTATTTTAAATTAAATGTTCGAAATGCCATCCATCAGTTTCTTGACAATAGGCTAATCTACGAACACATTCATCAAGTACATGGCCGATGACTTCTGGAGTAATTAGACTCTTTTCATGCCTAATTCTATCTTTCAACTCCTGTAAGTTTTGGGATCTATTGATATAAACTTTTGATTTTATGTAACCCCACAGAAAAAAGTCTAAAGGTATTAGATCTGTCGACCTTGCTGGCCACTCTATAAAACCTCGTTTTCCGATCCACCTGCTGGGAAACAATGATTTAAAAATTGACGTACTTCACGTGCGTAATGCTAAGGGGTTCCATCTTGTTGAAACCAGATATTTTCACTAGGAAGATTTGGATTATTGGCAATTGGATACATGTTAAAAAAGGACAGGTATAAGTTGATTTCTCTCAAAAAAGTTAAATAACGTTCTCCTGTTATTTAACATTTTCTTCAAAAAAAAAAGGGCCAATGATTCGGTCATTAATGATCACTGCCCATACATTTACTTTCTGAGGATATTGCGTGTGTGATTCAGTCATCCAATGTGGATTTTCTTGACTCCAATATCTGTAATTTTGACGATTTACGGTACCATGTATAAAAAATGTGGCTTTATCGGAAAAAAGAATTTGATTGATGAAATGTGAATTGCGGATACATAAATCCTACATAATTTCAGAAAAATGAAGCCGGCGATCGGGATCGTCGTCGTTTAATTCCTGATGTATTTGAATTTTGTAGGGATGGTATTTTTCATTTTTTTTTAATACGTAATACCAATCGTTGGGAAACTCCAGCATATTCACCATTCTCCATACTACAACTTTCACATTGTCTCAATTTTAGGACGCCCAACGTTTGTAATATGTTTAACGTGCCCAGTTTCTCCAAATTTTCGAACTATTGTACTTACTGTTGATTGACTGATGGGTCTGTCTGGATATTTTGCGTTGAATAAATTGCATACCTCGTTCTGTGTACTTTTTTATCTCCGCATCCGCTAAGAATTAATATTTCTATTCGTTATGTTTCATTTAGGTGAACCATAATTTAGTATTCAAAAGTAAAAATTAGAATTGACAACTGATGACAATTCAGAAAATTAAAACATTTACGTCAATAAATATTACAGTAACTATGTCACTCTCACTTGCTTGAACATTTGACAAAAAGTTTCAGTGTTTATGAGATAACTTTTTGTGTCCAATATTATTTTTACTTCTTTTTGCTTTTTTAACTATTTACTTTAGAAAGTCATGACAGGAACCGATGTATGGCATTTCGAACATTTAATTTAAAATAATTTTTATGCATAATTTGGTTACTTTAAAGTACATTATGAATTAAATCATTAGTTGTAATTTAGTTAAATTTAAATAAAAAAAATATATTTTGGAACCCTTAAAAAAGCATTTTAGTTAAAAATGTAATGTCGTTAAATAGAGAATTAAATTCTCGTTTAAATGAGGTGTCACATTATACCGATTTCTATTTAAAAAAATTAAGATTGCGTCACTACACCTACACCGCGGACGTCATCCCTACTCCATGTACGTTATAAGATGTATATTTTATAACAAAAATCGACGTGTTTCGGGAGATCCCTCGAAACTCGACGGTTCTCGAAATAATGATAATATTCCATAATTTAGCCGTTCACTATATAATCTATCTATATAAAAGGCTATGATGACAGAAAGAAATGTGAACTACCATATTTCAATCAAATTTTGTCCTTGAAACGATACGTTTAATAAATAATACTGTATTAATTCTATATTAATATAATTAATAATTAATTTTAATACTATTTAGTTTTCATTTACTATGTATTTTGAAAATTTAATTTCCTTATGCACAAAATGTAATTTTCATTTTACTACCATCACTTTTCTTTACTAAATTTCCTGACCGTTTCCCGAATGGAATTCAAAAAGTTGCACAGCGATACATCTTGCTGCGGAAAATTGGTAGGTTTAGTGCGTTTTAGTACTTTATTTCCTCGCCTAATTTCCCAATAAACTTTATTAAAATCGTTTGAATTGTTGTGTAACCTGGAATTGGTCTATTAGAATATCTTACGCTAAATAAAGATCTGCCTGTCCTTTCCGAACGTTGGCGATCATTCTGGTTATGATGATTTTGTTGGTTGCTACACGAAATAGCTGTGTTGAGGTCTTTCTATACCATGCTCTCAGGTTAGCAAGCCAGGATATGCTTCTTTGTCCTGGGGCTCTTTTTCCTTCAATTTTACCCTGCAAAATGCATTGGAGTAGCTCGTATCTGCCTTGATTTCTTATTATATGTCCCAAGTACTCCAGCTTACGGCTCTTCACGATGTTGACCAAATCCGTGGTTGTGTTCATCCACACCAATGAAGAAGTACTGCGGCGGATGAACACAACCGCTCGCTCTATTGCCTGAATAAAACATTATTTCTGATTTTTCACTTTATTGCTTTAAAAAAAAATCATACAATAAAAATATTTACAATTCAAATATTGCAATATCTAACTTCATTGTGGCCGAACGCAACCCGATATACATATTCTGAAGTACGTGTGGCCTAACTTTACAACAATACTCTGGCAAATGTATATTTAGTGTAAAATTTTATAATTTGTTTAGTTCGAAGAAGAATGTTTACATTTATTTCAGTCCCCTACCAACAGTTTCTCATGATTTTTAATTTAAAATATTTTAAAAAAACTAGAATTCAAACAATTGAGAATTTCCCATTGAGTTGCCTATGGCCCGATTGGCGGTTCACGACTCGGTATATGAAGCTAATATAAAAAAGAAATAATTTTGGCTCTGCCCTTAACTATAAAATATGTCAATATATTATAATAAACGTGTTTAATGTTTGCAGATAACTTTTTAAATCTCTAAAATACGAGGTAGTCCGCACTGCTTTATTCATTAAAAAATATCCATCTAGTTTTGATAAAATTCACGAACTACAATTTTTTTTTTATTTTAAATCCTACGTTTTCATTAATCTTGATAACAATAAGAACTTTACGACTTGTTCCAGGTTTCAACCATAAACGTGTTTAATATTTTATCGCCCATAAAAACATCGGAATTCTGGAGTGACCTTTGGTCATTTCCGGAAAATGAAATGTTCGGATTTAGATGGAAAAGAGGTAGAGGCAGAAATATTTCGTGACCGCAATCTCCTCTGGACATTACAAAGTTCCAACTTGACAGAGAATTGGCGGTTTTCAGTCCTTTTGGACCTCACAATCACTTGTTTCTCGAATGTGAACAGACAGAAAATGGACTTAAAACATTCATTTTATAAGTATTTAGGTGAAGGGTTTTATAATGGATTAAAGTAGAAAGTCGTGTAGGTAATTTTTGTGTGAAAATGTCTGAATAATTATGAACAATTAAGAACCTAATATTTTATATATTTGATTTTGGCTTTACTTTCAAAGCGAATACTGAAGGTTTTATTAGAAATATTTTTGTAGTGTCAATCGTCTACATGATCGATATTGCATGTTAAACATTACAACACATGGTTTTACATTGTAAACATATTTAAGTTATTAGTGTAAATGGGATAATATCATATACTGTACCATACATAGTGAACTAAATTATTAAGAAGTAGGCTTAGAATACTGATACGCCATATTATATGATCGAACGCACCGTTGTTCCGTTCTGGTAGATTTTGGCGGGGTCGTTCGTAGAGGTGAGAAACACAAGAAAGATTTACACAAAACGGCAAAAAAGAACGGTAAAAAGAACAATTCTAAAAAGAACGCCACTGTTTTTAAATATTTAAATTTCAAAAAAAAACATAAATAGGATATTCATAACACAAAGAGAAAACTGCAAATATCATAAAAATACAAAATGGTAAAATTCATTATATCAAAATATATTTAAAATATCAAATATGTATTATAAATATCATAAGTAATCAAACATCAGAAAAACATGAAGACGGTTATAACTAACCTAAATCCCCCGTGCAATGAATTAACTGTGTTAAAACAAATATAAAACAAATAAAAAAACATTCAATTAAATGAGAAATTTTACTTAATACGAAATATAACAAAAATTTTACGGATTGACTAAATCCATTTTGATTTAAACATGTTTAAAATAGAGACTACACAAAAATGTCAATTAACATTAAATAATAAAGAAAAGAATAAAATATGTATTGATTATAAAAAAGTTTTAATTTGTATAACGTAACTATTTTTTGTCTTTTGTATTATTAGCTTCTTTCCGTGTAACGTATCATCACTTGTCTTGGCTTAGAATATAATAAGAATGTACTCACAATAATTTAAATAATCTGTTTATCAGATTAACTAAATAGTGGGCTTCGGTACCAGTCACAAAACACTAGGATAAGAGGGGCCGCCATACTGGAATAAAACTAAATCTCTAAATCTCCGTTTTAGAATGAGCTAGGACCAAATAGGATGATTTAGGACAAACTACGGTAATAATGGCCTGCATCCAAAAATAAACGTAGACAAAGATGGGCTATGGGACAAAGACTAGGACGATTTTGGATACGGGGCTCCTCCAAATTAGGATATAATGTCCTGCATCTAAAAATAAACTTAGACAAAGATGAGCTATGGGACAAAGACTAGGACGAACTTGGATACGAGAGTCCTCCAAATTAGGATATAGGTGTCCGTCTTTCAAACTAGAAACCTAATTGAGGAGGTAACATGCAAACAGCCTTAAGTCACACAAAAATCAAAGTTGAGTTAGATGTGCCAATGCATTGTTCTATTGTAGCCAAAGTGGTTTATTATATCTGATTGATGCAAAAAAAAAATTATTTCCGATGGTACCAGCATATTAAAAATCACCTTTACATGCAAAACAACTTATTTCCACTGTACTAGTTCATGCAAACAAGCTTATTTCCAACCACCAATAAAATCGCAGCAACCGCCACTCAGCTGACCCAGTTAGTCTTGAAAATTTGTGGTTATGTACGGGTTTTTAAGGAAAAACACACATAATTTTGATTAAACAGGAATACCATGATATTTACAGAGGTATAGGCAAGTAAAAGCACTAGGAGAAGATTGGCCACCACTTGATACTAAGAAGCTAAGTGAATTCTAAAAGGCCATCCAATTAATAAGTGAACTAAAGAGAATTGAAATACCGGACACAAGAAGAAATTAAACACCTCCAAAAAAGGGAAAAGGAAAGTCTTACAAAAAGATTGTATTGGTAAGAGGCTTGAAAAACTACAGGGATAAAAGAGAAGAGTCTTTTGTATATTTGAGAAAGAAAGGGAAAAATAGTCTTAGAAAAGTGAGCCTGAAAGAACTATCGCTTCATCATATGTTAACCAAAGAAAAGATCAATGATGTTGACAAATTAAAAAAAAATGTTTGGAGAGGACTGGTCTACTTCTGACTTCTGATCCATGTCTTAATGAAACTCGAAATGTTAAATAAATAATGTATTTCACTAATTTTATTATTTTTTCGAAACAATATTTTGAGAATAAATAAATTCATATTATGTTCATTAATAATAAAAGCTTTTGCGCATATACTTCATAAAATAAGCTTTGCATAAATTAAAAAATTGTATGAACATACAATATAAAAATTACAAAAGTGTTTTCTAAAAAGTTAAGCTTTTTTTTACCAAAGAAAATAAAAGTCATGCCACTAATTAAGTGGAATTTTTTAATAACTGATAATCCTATGAATAAGCAATATACAAATTATAAAATTGTTCTCAAAAATGAAGGACTTCGTTAAATTCTTATTCTACTCCTTCGTTTACATAACTTACCAAGATATCTGGGTAAAATTGCAAAACAATAAATATTGTGTAATTGGTATATTCTGTTTTAAAATATTCCAACTATTTAAAGAGCTTAAGATTCCAGACTTCAGAATTACCATTCTCGTTAGACCGGAGCGAAGAAACATCTAAAACTTTCCAAGCTTCCACTCGTCATTACTGTCTCATTTTGTAAAACGTCCGAAACGAAATACATAACAAAAGAAATCAATTCATTAAAATCTAGATGAGTCGTATAACCATTTTCAACACAGTGGCGTCATTGAAGTAATAGGGTATAAAGAAATGTATCGACAAAATTTACACAAATCCATAGTTATGGAAGTAATGTAAGTTTTTAAATCCATATCTACGTCATTTAATCTTTTTTGTGAGAATTCTTTGTCATCTTTAGATAAAAGAAGTTATTTTTCTCTTTTTTGAAATTATTGCGTATTTGTTCTCATCGTCTTACTCCACTGATCGTGATTAGTATGTACATATCAGCGTTCCCCATTAATATTTTTGTTGTATATTTTTCTAGCCTAATTCGAGAGATAAATAAAGCATAGACTTGCCGCAGTGAAAGCTGATGTTTCAATTCACGCTGAAGATTAAAATTGATGTTCAAAAACAGGAAAATTATCTCCTTCGGTAACAATTCATTTATAATAACAAGAGATTTACTGGAAATAACACAAGTTGATTATTATTCTAGGAAGTTGGCAAATTGTAAGTTATGATTGATACGAGTAAATAAAACAAGTAAATTTCATAGAAAATCGGGCAGGATTTAAAAATGGGTATTCAGGTTTCCATTTTTAGGTTTTTTGGTTATTATGAAATGGATCACTATTTATGATACATTACGTTCAGCGCTTATAGGCCGTGGAGTGAAATTATTTTCTCCTAAAAAAGACCAACCGTGAAAATTTTACTTGTAATTCAGTTATAAGGTAGTTCATTATCCGTAATATCTGAAGAAACAAAAGCTTTGTGAAGCAATCGTTGGTAAATAAATAGGCACAGGAGAAAACACTTTAAAAATTTAATTTAAATTTATTTACATTATAAAAGATAATTTTTTCTAAACGTCTTTAAATAACTAAGCTAAAACAATCACATCATAGTAAACAACAAAACTATAAAAACGTATGTCCACAGACCAGTACTAACACCACGCAACGAAGATACCAAAACAATAAAATGAAATTAAACACTCTTTGATACAGGTATGCTACAAATGCTTTTGAGTTTGTTTAAGTTATTTTGTTAATTTGTTGCTTAATTATTGCAAAAATAACTTCAAAACTCGATTTTTAAAAATGATTTTTTGAATGAACTTCTCTGAAAATGCATATAAAACGTTATTTTCGCGTGATAATATGGGACAATATCACATGTATTGAGCTATAAAAGTTTTAAGTAGTTTCACTAACAGTTACTGCAAAATTGAAATTGCTTATCCCAGAAAGCTTTTATCTACAAAGTTATTATGCCTAAACTATTAGGTCTTCATCAATTCTGAAATTGCCAAATTAAAGAGAAAGGTTTATTTTATCAAATTAAAATTAAAAAAATTATGTTAAATGTTGTCAAATACGTTTACAAATGTATCTAAGCGTAAAAATATTTAAAATATAGAGTCATCAACATATACGAAATTAATGTCCTACGACCCTTATAACTAGAGTTAGGCAGTTTTTCTTCCCTTTGTATTTAACTAGTTCAAAAACTGAATCCATAAATTAAAACTTATAAAAGTCGCAATATCTCCGGTTTTAACCAACTAAAATTAATGCTTGTGGAGGGGGGAGTGGAGACCCTGTTACGTAGATCATAAAAATTCAATTAGTTAATTTGTGAATTGTTTATTTACCGAGAAGTTTGTTTATACAATTCTTGTTTATTTGTTATTGTTTATTCTTTTTTTAGTTTTTTTATATATTTTTGTATTTTTTTATTCGTTTTTATTTTATTTTTTGTTTGTATGACATATTTACCATTTTTTATTTGTATACCTAAGCCTATTTATAGTCTAAATTTACAGGCCGTTATGTATTCGTAGACACATTTTTAATGTTCGTTTATTTTTTTAAAAAATAATTGTATTTAAATTGACAGGTAAAGGACAATTTAGTTCAATTAGCATTTCATACAATATTTAGATACTTTGTCCGTACAGTTCACACTCCAATATAAGCTGCTGTAGATCTCCCATTTTACCACAGGACCAATATGGATTATAATTGATACCTATGCTATGTTTTTATGCAGGAGCGAGTGCGTGATTTGATCTTATTCTGTTGTTGTATTGTTTTTATCCATCCCTCATGGGAAATTCGTGGTTGGCAATTTCTAAAATTTATTTGCACTGCAAACTTTGTTTCCAATTGTTTTTACTGATATTATCTATGTCTGTTACTAGTAGAAGTATATTGTTTACATTATGTTTGGTTAAAACTGCAGATTCAGCTAATGTATCGACTTCTTTATTTCTTAATATTGCAGAGTGTTCTCTGACGCAACAAATAATAATTGCACAGCCCGAGGAAGTAATATCATAATGTAGACTCTTAATTATTTCTATCTCAATATGGTTTAGGTTTTTTGTGGTTTGGGTAGAATTGACTTTGTTCACAATGTTTCTACAATTGGTGAAAATGATATAATTGTTCATACAATAGAGGCTGTATATTCTAACACAAGTAATAAAGCTAATAGTTCGGCAGTATATAGAAGCTTTATTTGGCAATCGACATGAATCTTTGTATTCAGAATTCCAATGATATATTGCACATCCTATTTTATTTTAAATTTTGGAGCGGTCAGTACAAATATATTAAAATATAGGTCACTTATCTTTAATTATCTTGGTAACAATACTTCCTGGAAGGTTTAAATCAATGTAATATGTTTTTATTATCTTGGAAAGAGAGTCTAACGAGGTTAAGTATAGATTGGTGGTATTTTATTTTTGTACAATTGGTCTTCATATCTTGTCAATTTCCTGTAACTTTTAACGTATATGGGAGTTTTTTTTGTTACAACAATATTTGTGGCTTAAATCATATATATTTAAGTTACGGGCCTTTTTTCAATGACTGTTTTTGATATTAGCTCTAGCTACAAACTTATTTGTACAAAACTGTCTACATAGTGTAAGGCGGCTCTTTAGCTACAAGATTCTTTAGGGGTTGTAAGACATCAAATCAGACAGTACTTTTGTAGACCTATTTTACAATATTTATCATAATCTTTTCAATAATTAAATAATTCAATTTGATAAAATCCTTTTACTTCAATTTGGTACTTTCAGAATTCATAAAGACCCAATAGTTTACGCATAATATTCTTGTAGATAAATAGTTTTTGGCATAAACAATTTCAATTTTGCAATAACTATTAAGTGAAGCTTCTGGAAATATTTAAAGCTCAATACTTGCGATATTGTCCTTATTCTCACGCGAATTCAAAGTTTTTTTGTGTATTTTTAGAAAAATTATTAATCATTTTTAGAAAATCGACGTTTGTAGCTATTTTATAATTCTATTTTATAATTTTATAATAATTAACCAATTCACCAAAAGTAACTTTACAAACCCTCATTTTTTAAGGATTGTCTATGCTTTTGTAGTAAATTTGTGTCACTTTTTCGTATAATTTCCCGGTCTTTACCTTTTGTATTTAAAATCAAATAGCGATCTTACATTATTTTGTATATTCTTAATAAATAAAAAATGGCGTTTAATCTTTTCCAAAGCTGAGGTGGATGGATGGGGTAACACGGGTAACAAGATGCGGTGAAGATCGGAGTCGGCAACTGGAAAATTCAAGAAAGGGACAGAACAGAATGGCGTAGAAAGCTTGAGAAGGTCGAGGCCCTCTAAGGGCTGTAGCACCAAGATGATGATGATGATGTTTAATCTTATACATATTTTGCTTACTACATATTGCTATAACTAAATTTATCAAAAGCAGTTGTCAGATACCTGTATCAACAAGTGTCATGGGAAAATCGTTAGTTCTCTGGTCTAAATATAAAGTGACACGACTTGTCATAAATAAATAGAGAATATTCTAACGATATGATTAGCAATATTTTATAATGTTCCAAAGCTATCCTTTTAGGAAAAATCAGAGTAAAAGTTTCCATCCAAATGTGATATAGAAAAAAGTCCCTAAATTTCACACAGAAAAATCAACAGAAAAAAGTTTTGTGTTGACAGGATGCAGAACTATATATAGTGATAAAATAGCATATCCAGTCGTATAAGTCGAAATACTTGTTTACGTCACACAAGAATACTTGTTAAAGAAAAACCATAACTGGCAAATAAATTGAAGGAAGAAAACGACTGTTTTCTTTATCTATTGCATCTGGAAAAATAGTTAAATGGTTTATTCTTGACGTGAAATTTTCAGGGCAATACTACTAAAATATGTGTTTTAAAACGATACATGTAGACAAAATTTTTTTTAGAAAAAATTTTTTATTGTGTAATTCTATTATAAAATCAGATAAAAACGATCAAATTTGGCGAAAGTGCACTTCAGTATTGGAAAATATGATAATTTTGTTTCCGGAAAAGTCTAGCGCTTTGTTCATATTCGAGTCAGTATCTCGGATAAATTCATACTTTTATTTCTGCCTCATATTCTTATCAGAGGAGCAGCGAAACGTGCATTTGAAATAATGTATATGAAACAGTAAAAATGTAATGTAGATTCAGAATAAATTATTATGTTACAGCTACCGGATACTTCAAATTTTATGTATAAGTTGAAGTTGACAGTAAATATGAAGTTATTTATTCGATTATTTTAATACAATTTGTAAGTTTTGGTTAATTTAATTCTGTAATTAACCCCCTCTGTGGCTCAGTGGTAAGAGCGCCTACCTTTAAATCTAAAGGTCGTGAGTTCGAATCTCATCTGGGTGGAAATTTTCGTTTATTAAAAATTAATAAATGAAAATAATTTCTATCCTTGTGCGATCGGTACTCACCAGAGGGACCGCAGACGTTCGGATACAATTAGCGTCTCTTAGCAAAGATAATGACGTCGACTTTGCTAAGTATCAAGACAATTACTGTACTCACACCCACACATACACTACACTAGGTACCTGACTGTACCATGCCAATGATCATAGTTGTCGAGGCATTAACCCAATAAAAAAAAAAATCTGTAATTATTCTATATATTATATTTTTAGCTATATATTGTACTATTATATCATTACTAAAAATATAGCTGAGATCATTTTAAACAAAAAGGAGTATTTGCAACTTTTGTGTAGAATGAATCCTTCTCTCATAAACAACTTTTCTTCCTTTATTTGTAATTTGTTGTAAATGAAGTCAATCTGTATAACGGTGTTAAATAAATAGTTACGTGATTTTTGACATTTTTGAAGATTCTCGTAAGATCAATAAAATGTATCACCTTCATTAACCGATCGTAGTGGAAGTTCCATTGTTAGAGCCTACTCTTCAAAGCTTATAACATGAAATTTTGATTTTGAGTTTTCGAAAAAAATATGAGGCATTTAAAATATGCTTAAAAACGCAAAATTTCAACTTTTACATTACAAACGACCGCACCTTACGGGAAACGCCTCCACGAAGACGGTATATGGGGGAATTTGTAGCTGAAGTTGTAGTGTGAAAGTTTAATTTAACACCTTTAAATAAACTGACTTCATTTGCGACAACATACTAACATTGCATAGGAAATCTGCAATTTTCACCATTAAAACGCATTTTAATTTTTCAGTGTCATCGATTGGAGTATTTATATTGGCAGAGAGGTAAAAAAGGCAAAATACTTAATATATTTGTACAATATTATCAGTTTTTAATAAAAGCACAAGGTAAAAAAGAAAAGTGGTGCGTCCGACCACTTTTAAACACTGCTCATAGGTAATATATGCTCTTTTAGCTCTACCATCTAAGTGAGAGTTTCATGTTAACTTCCCGTTAAGGGTAAACCCAAGGATTTTCACCTCTTTAGAAAAGTTTAGACTGCAGTTTAGAATCCTTGGGGGTAAGTCCGTTTTTTTTGGTGAAGAGGACCATCTCTGTCTTCTTCAGATATATAGATAGTGAGTGTTCTATGTACTATGTTTCTATTAGTCTGAGAACAACTTATAATCTCTCAAATAGTGTGTAACCTCAAACTTTCCGGTTTGCAGGACAGCAATGTCGTCTGCATTGTGTAGAACTCGTTACTGCTGGAGTTGGTCAACCAGGGTGTCTAGAACTGTTTTCTATGGGCACCACCCCGTAACCATGCCTCTAACAAAAACGTCTTCTACATTTATCCTTATTGCTCTATTGGAGAGCATACTGAATATGCATTCGCTTCCGGCCAGGCATTCCTGACATTGAGTTATTGGGTAATGGTTGGGAATGTGGTTTTATCAAAAGCTCCTTCAATGTCTATGGATATACCTAGGGTGGATTTTTTATTATCCAGCGATCTTTCAATTCTTCCCACTACTTGATTCAGTGTAGAATCGGAAGATCTTTCCGAAGTACATGTATATTGATTTGGGTGAAGTGGGTTATGCACTAAGAGTTCATCCCTTATGTACCTTTTGCACAGCCTTTCCACCGTTTTTAAAAGTTTTTAAGATAATTGCTCAAAAAGTCTTTGGTAGGGTGTAGTCGGTGTAAAATCTACCTAGACCGAGAAGAGCAAGACTAGCATGAGCTCGATTTGGAAAACTTAGTTGGATACTTAAGAACCGCAAAATACCCCAATACTTGAGAAGCAAAGCGTTCAACCAATGCATCCTTCCTATCATGACATATGGATGTCAAACCTGGACCCTAATCAAGGCAAACACGAATAAACTAGCCACAACAGAAAGAAAAATGGAAAGAGAAATGTTAGGTATACGACTGGATAAGATCAAAAACAAAAGTCGGAGGCATAACAACAAAAATTGCCAAACTTAAATGGAGCTTCGCGGGTCACACTTCTAGACAAAAAGACCAACGTTGGAATACTACAATACAACATTGGAGACCTTACGAAAGTAAACGACCAGAAGGAAGACCACAGATGAGATAGGTTGATGACGTTAAAAGAATAGCCGGAACAAATTGGAAATATGTTGCTCGGGATAGAGACCGATGGGAGGAGTTGGGAGAGGCCTATGTCCTAACGTGGACGATAGAAGACTAAGAAGAAGAAGAATGAAATATATATTGTAAATTTTATTTGTAACTAAAACCCACAACTACATTCTGTTCATATAAAATCCTCCATAACAACTAATTAGGTATGAAATTAAATATTTTGAGTAGACCAATAAAATGGTGTCTACAACTCGACTAATATTATAATGTTTAACGTTGACCTGAAAATTAATACTGAAAGACATTAAATCGATATATATATATATATATATATATATATATATATATATATATATATATATATATATATATATATATTTGATACAAGAATATTTTGCAAAAGAATACTTACTTATAGAACCTATATCTATTTTATTATTTTAATTCATGTTTGAAAAAGTATAATTGATCTACATTACTTACCATATAATATTTAATAGTTCTTCGTCATAAAAAATACTCATAAAAATGAAATAAAACTACTAAAATAAAAATAAATTGGTGTTTGTTCTGCACTCGGCAGTTTGCAGGTCATTGTTCTGTTCGTTAGCTTTAGAATACAATGCTCATTAGTTTTTATAGGAAAAGAGGAAGTTTCCTCCTTTTACAAAGGAAAAGTGAAAAAAGGAGAAAAACAGTTCTTATCTTTAACTCCTTTCTAAAAATCTGTAATTTGTCTTGATCACGAAAAGCACTAGCCGCCATATACACGGCCGACTAGTCAATGCATTGGCCACTGGACCTAAACAAAAGACTTCACGGCGTAGAAACGGCTTTTCCCTCACTTTGCTGGTAATGAAATCGGAACAACAGGCAATAAACGTGACGCAAAATATTAGAAAGGGGTTTAGAAAGCATACTAGGAGAAATAAACTGAGAAAAATAATGACGAAATTGGTACATTTTTCTTCTTTATATGAATAGGTGGATCTGTCGATACCTTTTTAAATTCTGGTTTTTGGGTAATTACTATTTTAGTTTTTGAAGTTCTAAGTCTGACTAATTCAATATTCTCTTTCAATAAAAGTTAGAGGAGGATATATCTGCCACGTCTGAATAGTTGTAAGGTTATATGTTTTGAGTTTTTTAAACAATTTCTATGAGTTATAATCGTTATTTCTACCCTTTAAATTTTTTTATTACTTCTATCATTCTGCTATTATTCGCTATTAATGGGATTTTTGACAACCGCCGAAACATCCACAAAGATCTCTAAACGTTGTAACGAAATGCAGAAGAAGTCATCAAAGCTTATGGAATTATGTCTTCCTTGTATACACGATTTAATAACTTTGATAGTAGCTCTAAGTTGTCTTCTTACAAAAAATTTCTAATTTCGCAAAACACTGTTGTATGATTTGTAGTGTGAGAATAAATTTTATATAAATGTTTTCCATTACTCGCTTAAGTATTGTCAGTTTTTGATTCGGAATATTTCTTAAATTGTCTTGTGTTATCATATTTACTCTAGGTTAAAGTCTAGAGAACGTTCCGAATGAAGTAAGCTACAAAGAAACTTCGGTAAAACACAAATTTGCGTTTGCGGTATTGCCATGCCCTTATTATGTATATGTTTTATGCCTCAAATACACACAAAGAAAGGTTAGAACCAATACATTTGTATTATATTATTTTATGGAATCTGGTATTTTTTAGATTTTTTTTAATTTATATAAAACACGAACGAATGAATATTAGTTTCTTTCGATATTAGTTGCAGTTAGTTATTTGAAGAAACTATTAAAAATCTACTAGATTAGTTATCTACTAGAAACCACGTTCAAAATCAAAAGAAACGAAAAAAAAAGAAATGGAACATAAACAGAAAACACAAAGAAACAATAAAAAAATTTAAAATAAGGGAAGAAACAACGAAAATAAGATACTCAGAAGGGCTAGAGAAAGAGATGGAGAATGGACATGAAATAACAGAAACAATAAAAGAACAATGGGGAAAATCTAAAAATGCGATGATAAAAACAGCTAAATTAATATGTGGAACTACAAGAAATAACAACAGAGGGAAACGAACATCTTGGTGGAACGATGAAGTAAACAGAAAAATAAAAGAAATTATGGGAAGAATACATACAAGACAAAACACAACAAAATATGAAAATTATAACAGACAAAGAACAAAAGTTATAGAGATAATTAAGAAAGAGAAAAAGAAAAGTTGGGAAAAATTCGGAAAAAAAATGGAAGAAAAGAGCACAGAAAACGTAAAATAATTTTATACAACACTGAAAAACCTAAGAAGCAACAAAGAAACGAAACTGAAACAAATATTGAACAAGGAAGGAAGAATAATAAACGACAATAAGACAATAATGGAAAGATGGAGGGAACATTTCCAACTGATACTAAATGGAAATCAAGCAAATACAATGGAGAAGGAACCACATCAAGAGAGTATCCAAGAACTGGAAGAAGCAATAAGAAAGATAAAGATTGGAAAAGCACCTGGAAACGATAAAGTAGAACCAGAAATGATGAAATATATAGGAGCCTAAGCAAAAGAAAAATTGGTTATATATAACCTAATATGGAAGAGAAAAGTAATACCCAGAGAATGGACAAATGCAGTAATTATACCTATATACAAGAAAGGAGATGGGACTATGGGAAAGAGGGAAAGTTGGAGAGAACTGGGGGAGACTTATGTCCAACAATGGAAGGATAGAGAATAGGTTAAAAAAACAAGAAAGGAAGCACAAGAGAATGTAAGAACTATAGAGATATATCACTACTATGTGTAACAGCAAAAGTATACGAAACCATAATAGAAAGGAAAATCAGAAAAGAAATAGAACATAAATTAGAGGACGTATAAAGTGGATTCAGGAAAGGACACAACACACAAGACCATATATTCACCATGCAACAAGTAGTAGAAAAGGCTTAAAGAAAAATAAAGAAATATATCTGAGCTTTAGAGACATGAAAAAAGCATTCGACTTAGTCAAAAGAAAATATATATGGGAAAGCCTAAAGAAAAAGCAAGTGAGTGAAGAACTGAAAGAAACAACAAAGAGTATATACATGAAAACAACATATACAGTAAGAATGTTAAATATACAGTCAGAACCATTTGAAACAACTCAAGGAGTTAGACAAGGAGGAAGTCTCAGCCCAGTGCTATTCATAAATGTAATAGATGAGATAGTGAAAGAATGTAAGAAAACATTTAAGAAATACTGCCATTTTATAAGACGCCAAACCAATAGGGAAGAACAGAAGAGGAAGACCCATTAAAGAATGAAACAGTGACATATCGCAGATACTGCAGAGTAAGGGTAAGATATGGCAGGAAGCAACACAGATGGCATCCAATAGGAAGAAATGGAGAACGTTCATTAAGAGCTAGGATACCTCAGAAGATTGTAAAATATTGTAATTTAATGAATTGTATAGTCCGTCTAGAAAGTATCCCGAAAAAAGAAAGCAGAATTATAATGTTACGGTATTTAAAAAATATGACTTGAAATATACAATTTCAACAAATAATTCATCTCATTTACTTATACAACCTCCATTTAAATCTAAATACTTAACTAAACGTGCCGGTACACCCAAAACTAGCACAAGGCCATTATTTTCGGTAATGGTGTTCCAGGCCTGTAAAATTGGCCGAATCAAACTTTTTTTATCTCGTGACGCTGCTCGTTCCACTTCAATCTTCATCAGTCACCATATGTTTTTAATGGGACTAAGATTTGGAGATGCTGCTGGCCACAAAATTGTTGATAATTCATGTTCTTGCATCCAAACTTGAGTATAAGCAGAAGTATGGCATTATCTTGCTGAAAACGCCATTCATTTGAATATAAAATATGAGCCGTTTTATGAAAAACGTTGAAGCAGTCAAAGAGTTCATATACCTAGGAACATTAGTTAATCAAAATAATAACACACAAGGGGAGATAAAAAGAAAAATCATAATTGGAAATAGATGTTATCATGGTCTATTAAAGTACTTAACTAACAAATTTAGATCTCGTATAAGACTGTATAGAACAATGATAGTCCACGTTGTCACATATGAATGAAAGTCGTGGATTCTAAATAAAGCAGATGAATCTTATCTATCATCAATCCTCTCTATTTTTTAAATAAAGGTACTACGAAAAATATTCGAAGTTATCTAAGAAAATGGATTATGGAGGTGTAGACATAACTTTGAACTACAAGCATAAGTTTGGTAGAAAAGATATTACTAGCTTGGGCCCTGGGATCAAACATGACATAAAAATCTTAACAGCCCAGCCGGTGGGATTTCTTAGCACTGCTTGGCAAATTTCACTTAGTCTCTAGTTTCACTGAGAGACAAAGTCAAATTTGACAAGTAGTACAATGTATAACTAATAAGAGAATTCGACTATCACGATTGTGTCTTTTAAGTCCCATCTAATATCGAATGTTGAATATCAACATAACAATTGTCTCTTTATTATGGCGGTTCTAAAAAGTTGGATTGTTGTCAAGCTAATACACTCTCATAAAATTTGGCAACCAAAAACTTCGCCTTTTTGTTCTCTTTTACCTTCAATTTTACTTTGTAGATCTCTTAGATATATCTAATAGTCAACGGTAGCAGTCTCTATCACAGGACTGAACGACAAAATTATTGATTATCATGTTAAAGTACTCTACTTTAAAATATGTAATAGATATTTCATTGTGATTATGAATTCTTTTCTTTTGGTGCCCATTCGTTTCGAGTTTTGGCGATCATTCTGGCTAAAATTATTTTATTAACTGATGCTTTAAATAAATTAGATGTTGTTATGGAGAACCATTTCCTCAGGTTTTTTAACTATGATATTCTTCTTCTCTAAATTCCTCGCTTTCCGAATACTTTGCCTTGATAGATTATTTTTAGTAATCTGTAGTTAGTGCCGTTTCTCATTATGTGTCTGAGATATTCTCTTCTCTTTCTTTTCCTATTCTTTGTAGTACAGTCTCGTTAGTTATCTGGTCCGTCCATAATATCCTTAGGATTCTTCTGTATAGCCGCATGTCGAAAGCTTCAAGTTTTTTCAAGATCGCTTCAGTGAATGTCCAGGATTCAACTCCATAGTATATTATCGAGAAGATATAAAATCGTAGGACTCTTACTTTTATTTCTAGATTAAGGTTGTGGCTTTTAAAGAGTTTGGCCATGTTGTTGAATGATTTCCAAGCCTTCTCTATTCTATATTTTACTTCTTGTGAGTGATCCTATTGTTCCTAGATAGATAAACTGTTTTACTTGGTCCACTGGTGTATTCTTGATAAGAAATTGGACGTTTCTCGTCTCGTATTTTATTTTTGCTGATGACCGTAAGTTTAGTTTTTATATTTTCAACTAAAGTTATGTTTTATTTCCATTAAATTTAAAAGGAACAACCAGAGAATTGTTAGAGAACAGAGAATCAGAGAACAATATGGATGTGTAGTACCAGATGGATGGAACATTAAAAGAAAAAAAATAAAACTGGATCGAAAGATTTATAGGTTAGAAAATAATAGTGTAATACATATTTTATAAGACTACTTTATCGATCTATAAGCCAAAACAGTAAATAAAAGTTCATATTTTATTAATGATCTACTATTGTTTTCCAAGAAAATTATACATGCAATATTTTAGAAATTAATATCTCTCAAACAGAATATCGATACTATTCTCGTTATTTAATTAATAGTTAGGATAATCATTTGTTCAAGTCTGCCATTATGTGTGGTTTTAATGAAAAAAAAGCATTATTTCGCTTTCAGAATGTGAATGTATATGTAAAATCCGTCTTCTTATTTTCAAATGAATAATATATGACCCATTATGCATTTGTTAAATGCCCTTCTTGTTTGTCAAATGTAGGAGCACCATCTGACCGAAAAACTCGTAAACAAAGAATAGACTTTATTGTGTCATAAAATAAAAAATAAGTGGGAAATGTCTTTCAAATTACAAGATAATGTAAGGTCACAAATGTCCCTAAAAAGAATAACAAAAACTTGATTTTTTATCTTTATTTTTTTGGAAAAGACTGATATGTTTTGTGTAATTTTTCCTAATCTTTAGCTTTACCTTTTTCTTAATCTTTAATTTCTAGATGAGCGCTTTTTATTTGACCATAACTCGGAAATGGCTTTGTAAGCTTAGTTTACACTTTTTGGACACCCTAAATAAAACATATCAAACGCCTAAAGGCAAAAATAAGCACGTGAAAATCGTTTAAATGTCCGCTGCGGTTTCGTCGGGTGGCGCACATCCAAAATATCTAATAATAACGAAAAATATCCAATTTTCCATACCTTTGAGTATAAATCAGGCTGAATTTGACGTCATGGGTTATGTTGGTTTTAAGTGCCGATGTGGTTTGTGCATAAACCTTCGCAAAAACCTTTCAAGAAAGAGTCTAACGGGATCAAATTTCACGATCTCAGTGGCCAGTTCACATCACCTCCACGTAAGATGACCATGCCCTCTAGTCTCTTGTGCAGAATATTGCATGTGGCATAAACTGTCTGGCGAGTAATGCCATCTTGTTGAAATCACGTGTAGCTGTCCACTTCATTTAATTCAAAACACAAAAATATGGGTAATCATCAATTTAGTTGAATGTATTGGATGCCTTTGGATCTCTGGATTGGTATTCATTGATATATATGATCTTTTCATCTGAATTGGTATTGTCCCAAATTCGACAAATTCGTTTGTTGACAAACCCATTCATCCAAAATGGCCTTGTCACTGAAAATGATTTGTTGCAAATTTTGCACCAAGTTGTAGTCTGTCAAAGACCGGCTTCTTGTAAGCGACGTGAAATCGACTGCCTCGGATTCTCCTGCATACTCTTATGCGCAGCAGTGATTTTTTCGTAAGATCGTACCTTTCATCGACGTACGAATGTTACTTAATTGTTTACTGAACCAGACTCAAATTTATACATCAAACTGTACTTAGTCCTTTAGGTAGGACGATTATGGTGACCGTAAAATTTGCGAAGCGCTCGGAACGTTGCCCGAACCGAACACCCACTTTGATTAAACAATTTTATTATTTGCACATGGTGTACGTACGCTATATCTATTAATAATGATTTGGCAAAATACACTGAATCAATCCATGCTAATTTGACAGAACAACAAATTGAGAGCTATCAGCTGTCAACGTTCCGAAAGTCCTATTGAAAAACCCATTACAAGTTTAGATCAATCAGTGACAAAGGGTGAAACAAATGACCGAAACGTCCTGGAATGAAATGTCATAAAAACATTTCAACGTAAATGTACATAATTAGGAATCAGAACAGAATTAAAGCACAGAGAAAATAAATACATAAGTTACTAATTGATTGTTTGCAAAATAGCTTTTAATCAGATTTTGGATTGCATTCTGCGGAAGATTATCTTATTACGCACAAATTACACCCTGCAGCAAATGTAAGTCGCTCAGCTATACACGCTTTAGTAGCTCTAGTTGAAGAAAATAATCTAGTAGCATAAAAAGAAGGACACTGCAATTCGGTTTCTTAGAGCAATAGAAACTATAAAATCATCACCATATTCGTTGCATACTCGAGAGAATTATCCCAACGGTTCTCGCAGTTTCGCGATGGCCGCAGCTATTTTCGAAGGCCACCACAATTCTTGCCGTAACAATATAATCTACAGTACATTCAACCAACTTACACCTCTAAACGATTAACGGAATTCACAGAAAACCTTTCGTTGTAGTAAAAAGCACGATAAACTGCACTAGTGTTCTCCATAATGTTTAGCACTGTGCTAAATTTTCGGTATAAAATAAATATATGTGTCATTAACAAGTTGTTCATAGTTTGTTACATTTTTTTAATAAATATTATTCTTTCATAATGTTATTTAACGTAAATTTCTTTCACCTACTTGTTTAATAATTTTTTTCTGAAACAAATACTAAAGTGCAAAGGATAATTTATATAATTGATGGATTCGACCGTAACTTGATGGAAATTCATTTTATGCAACAATAAAACACTGAAAACTTTGTTTTCAAACTTCTACAAAATTTATTTTAACCTCTTATCACTACAGCTGTTTCGGCTGGTTGCCTTTTTCAAGTGATCTATTTAAGGCATGCGTTTACACATTATAGTCTTTAATGAAATAGGTTGAGAAGGGGAGAACTGTTTGTCTCAAGTTGGTCATTCAGAATTATATCTGTGTTTTTTAATTTGTTGATTTCCATAGATTCTAACAAGGAAAGCTTAAGGCCTTTATTTTGAATGTGAAGAATTTTAAATTCGTCATTAAAAGAACGATTGTGATCTAGAAGGTGAAGTGCGTATGTAGAATCTGTTTTTCTATTATTGAGAGCCCTTTTATGTTTTGATATTCGTTTATTAAAGTTTCTACCAGTTTGACCGATGTAAGTTTTTGGGCAGTCGCCACATTGAAGTTTGTACACACCACTGTGTAAGTGTTTTTTATTTTGGCTCTTGTTGTTTTTGATATATTTGCCTATGTTGTTATTTGTTAGAAAAGCTGGTGTTATTCCTTTCTTTTTTATGTTTTTGGCTATTTTGATTGATATTTTGCCTGTATATGTAATCGAGCAGAAGGTACTGGGTTTTTTCTCTGGTAGTAGAAATACTAATTTAAGGGCTTTCTTGTGTAGTTTTTAATTTAACGTTTTATTAATTGTTTGTTCGTTGTATCCGTTGTTTACTGCTATTTGCTTGATGATATTTAATTCTGTCTCAAAGTTGTATCTTGACATTGGAATTTCTGTTAATCTATGTAACATACTATGATAGGCTGACAGTTTATGTTGTGTTAGATGGGATGATGAATAGTGTATAGTCGTGTCAGTATGGGTAGGTTTATGAAATATGGAGAAGTCATGTTTGTTTTTAAGTCTGATAATTTTTAAATCTAAAAAGTTTATGGATTGATTTTGTTCTGATTCTATTGTAAATTGAATATGACTATGAAATGAATTAATATACGATAAAAATTGATCGAGTTGCCTGTTAGTTCCTGTGAATCATACCAGTACGTCGTCTACGTATCTCCACCAATATAAAAACTGTTTAAATACCGGATGTTTTGAAATCTTTGTCTCTAGATGATCCATAAAAATATCTGATAGCAATGGGCTTAGAGGATTGCCCATTATAAGTCCTGCACTGTTATTTGTATATATTTGATTATTAAATTCAAAGCAGTAGTATTACTACACAAGAAAGCCCTTAAATTAGTATTTTCACCACCAGAGAAAAGCCCAGTACCTTCTGCTCGATTAGGTATGCAGGCAAAATATAAACTAAAATAGCCAAACACATAAAAAAGAAAGGGATCACACCAGCTTTTCGAACAAATAACAACCTAGGCAAATATATCAAAAACAACAAGAGCCAAAATAATAAATACTTACACCGTGGTGTGTACAAACTTAAATGTGGCGACTTACATCATTACTTACTTACAAAAACTTACATCGGTCAAACTGGTAGAAAATTTAATAAACGAATAGCAAAACATAAAAGGACTTTCAATAATAGAATAACAGATTCTACATACGCACTTCACCTTCTAGAACACAATCATTCTTTTAATGACGAATTTAAAATTCTTCACATTCAAAATAAAGGCCTTAAGCTATCCTTGTTAGAATCTATGGAAATCAACAAATTAAAAAACACAGATATAATTCTGAATGACCAACTTGACACAAACAGTTCTCTCCTCCTCAAGCTATTCCATTAGAGACTATAAAATGTCAACGCATGCCAAAAATAGATAACTTGAGAAATGCAGTTAGCCGAAACAGCGCTGTAGTGATAAGTTAAAATAAATTTTGTGGAAGTTTGAAAACAAAGTTTTCGATAATTTATATTCAAAGTCGATATACAAATTACTAAATTATCACTTTTAAATGTTGTTAAAAATTACTTCGGAATAAACTAGAACATTTTATCATTTTAAATAGTAGTGGTTAGATTGACCATATGTCTGTTAGAGTATACAGTTTTTGAGACGTCTGCGATTACGGGTGAAAGTTGGGGTTTTGGTAAATATATTAACTGGTAAACTTTTTATTTGTAATGAAAATACTAGTACGAAAAATAAATTAATTGTGGGAAAAATTTTAATTTGTTTATGTACGGTTTCCAACCATTTCTAAACTTTTTATCAAACATAATTAAATTATAAACGGCATTCCTAATGATCATAAGGCTAATTTGCTTAATGTGTTTAGGATCTTTGTAAGCAGTTATATTATATTTTACCTCTCAAGCACAGTTGACAACAGTTAGAAAGTTTCTGTCATATTGATCTAAACTCAGTATATTGTAATTCAAACGTGTAGCTTCAAATGAACATCATGTCTAGACGTAAGTTGGATATTGATAAATTAATTGCAAAATGTGCATAAATACTTTACCACGGAAAGACACAAAGGTGGACCTTTAAATGCCCTTTTGTGTATAAATGAACGCCTTTGTGGCGTATTCGGGAGAAGTAAGAGTAAGCTAAAAACTGTAGTGAAGACTGTCATAGATTCTGAAGAAGATTTTACTATGACTGAGACAAGAAAACAACTCATTAGAAGCATTGACTTACCTGATGGAGAAAAATTTGAAATTCACAATATTTTCTATCGAATGCGTAAAAATAATCAACATGTCAGTTTAGATACTTTACTGGCCAAAATAAGAGAAAGACAAGTTTCTAAAATTTAGAGGATTAGCCTTTGGTAGGTGTTGAGATATTTAGGATTTAAATTCAAAAAAGTAAATAATAGGTTACTTTTATGCGAAAGAAGCAGTGTGGTTCACAAACGAATTAAATTTTTAAGAGAATATACTAAACTTAAATCTGGAAAGGCAACATTCATATACTTAGATGACACATGGATATTTGCAAAGGGTTGAATTAAAAGAATTTGGCAAGACGACAGCATAAAATCAATAAAACACACAGATATCAAAGGCAAAAGACACATCATTCTTCATGCATGATTTATAAATTTAAATAATCACTAAGTACACTATTATAATGTTATTTACAAAATAATTATACAGCAGATTAACCAATATATTTATACATTAATTATTAGCAAAATAAACAATAATATTTAAAATTCAATTTGAATTTTTGCTCCTCATTTTATACAAATTAACTAACTCTAACTGATAATACAGGCAAAAATATTCTAAACAGAGTAAGTAATTAAAAGATTGTGGAGAACTCCAGTGCAGTTTACCGTTCTTTTTACTACAACGACAGGTTTTCTGCGAATTCCATTACTCGTTTAGAGGTGTAAGTTGGTTGAATATACTGTATGCTCATTGCAACACATGCAATGACAACAGTTAGTAGCAACAAGCAAAACATTAACAAATATAAAACTCCCTCCATGAATAGCAATCCTGAAATCGACCCTCCCAACGAAAACTGTCGTAACTCAAAATCGCTCATTCCGAGTTAATTGCGTTTAAAAATAATTGTGAAAAGTGGCGTTCTGTAATTTTTTAATTATCACTACTACGTTTTTTATTTTTTCACTTAGTAATTATTTGTGCAATCAGAATTTTTGCAAACTAATATAAATTTTATAAAAAAATTCGATTTTGGATTTTGAATGAGTTACTACAGTCTTCGTCGACAAAAATTTCATTAATAAAAACATACTACAATAATAAAACAAATATAATAACAAATATTTTATTTTTAGCAATTTGTTTATAACTAAATAATTACACTAATTACAATAATAATTAACGACTAATTGCTCAGTACAATACACCGCTTTTGTTCAGATTCGGAACCAGTTTCTTGATCTGTAGAGCACTCTGGTAGAATGTCTTTACTAGCAGGCCGCAGGGAGTTATAAAACCCATCGTACTTTGCTGGTATCAAATTGGCTTTACATAAACTTAATAGGCCATTTAATTTTTTACTGTCAATTGGTAAAAGACCTTGGTATAAACGTGGTAGTTTATATTCTTGGGGTTTACGTAATTTTGATGTTGCCAGATTGAGTTCTTTGTAATTTTCTGCAAAACTGTAGGTAAAATAACTTTTCTAAGGATTCTTCGGTTCGAAATGAATTTTCCAATTTTGCTTATCCACCTCTGCGTGTTACTTCTCTTCCAGTTCTATTTCTGAACCATTGGTTTAAAACTAAAAAAGTCTTCTTGAGACATTTATTTTACTCTATATTGTGGAGAAGTAATTTTTACCATCTTTATGAGGCTAATCCACTGGTCAGGAGTATAAATATCCGAACGTCGTTTCTTTGCAACTTCTACCACAGCGTGCATGCTGTCATTTTCGTCCTGGGTATGACCCATATTAAGAAAACATCATGAGCAAACATCGAACAAATAAAACGATTGCGGTTTTGCCCTACGCAATTGTCGGAGTATAACACGACTTTTCAAATGTTATCTTGTTTTACACCTTTAAAAAAATGCCATAAACAGCTTGCAATTTCATTCGGTCCCCTATTTGATATTTGTTCATGCCATACGTAGCAATAACCTTGGTTATTGCCCAAGTCGTAAATAGTAAAATACTAAGTTACAAGCTTACTATTTTAATAAAAGTTACTTACCTCTGACCTCGGCGTTACTAATACCTTCTGCAAATCGAAGCACATTGTAAAAACGATTTATCACTTTTGACAATTCCTTATTAGCATCTTTTAGATTTTTAACAGGTTCTTTGTTTAAAACATGGCTAATATAATTTTCTTCCATTGAGTTTTTGTTCCAGGATATGTATTATTATAAGCACTGCATACTGAACACTGATCTTTCTTAGGCTTGAAAATGCAATGTTGAGTTGTGAGTTGAGAGTATCCCTGTATTGTCTAACTGTAGTAACGGCATCCCATTTTTTGAGTTTGGAGTATTCCACGTACATTTGGTGCATTACAGATATGTTTAAGCCCTCTTCTAAGTACATGCGTTTTGAGTTCGTACTTGTGTAATGAGAAGGTACAAGTGGAAATAATTGTATGTGTTTTACAATGTTATCTTTTATATATGCTATCCGGGAGCTTCACTAATTTTTTTCAATGCAGTCCTAACAAAAGTTTCAGAAATCGCAAGCGTATTCAAGCACATTGTCTTGCAAATTTGTTTCTCGACATAACCAATAATAAATTTATATTTGCGCGAAAAGTTTCTGCTAGAATTGTTTACAGTGATTTGCGTTTTACCTTATTGTGTCACGCACCTTGCAAGAAAATCTCACTGCCTGGTATGATCTCCAAGTTTCCAAAATTCATTAAAAATTACTTGTCTCGTTTCAAAATTTAATATGCTATTACATTTATATGTGCAACTATTCTTATAAAGAACCTTTATCTTCTTTACAGGTATAAACCTATCTTTACGGTTCTTATGTTCCAGACCGCTATTAATTTCTCTTTTGACTTTTTTGTCAATCCATTCGTTCTCATTTCTAACTCGTTTTCTTTCTATCTTAACCTTCTCTGTCACTTTTCGTTTTCTTTTTGATGAAAGACCTGCGACATTATTATAAATTATTATAACAATAAACGAGGAACTTCATCTAATGTGAAACGACATTTAACATAATCTATAATTTTATTCGCTTGAAACGTATAACCGTATCTCGGTCGCTTCTCACAAATTTACAGCGAATACTATAGTAACTCCATAATACTACTTTCTTCGCGGTAAAGTACAGAGAGCATTGAGATACTACATTTCCATTTATGTATATTGTGTTGTCTATATTACAATTTGAGTTATTATAGTATTCTTTGGAAGAAATTTTGGTATCATAAAATCTGTTTATGGCAATAACTCAAAATTGAAAAAAAAATGAGTTACGACAGTTTTTGTTGGGAGGTTCGAAATGATGTAGTAAAATTAGCGCTGAGCTAACTGATTTTATTACTGGTTTAATGTACGAGTAATAAAATTTAAAAAAATCAAATTCAACGGCAACTCGGTATAAAATTAATTCATGAAAAATAAACAAATTCTGTATAAAATTAATGACGACCACACACATGTTAGGAGTACGTGTATCAGATATCCGAGTAATCCAATATTATTGTGGCAACATGTTGCAAACGGGGATGACTGCTCAATTAATAAGCAGTATAAAATATCACAAAATCTAAATTAAGATCTATAAAATTTGTAAAGGCAACTGGAATCCATAACTTTTAATTAAAGTATTTTTAAAAATGCGAAGTAGAGGCAATGTATCCGAAAAAACGCTTTTTACATAGTTCTGAAACTGTTTTCTTGTGGCATTTCTATGTTATCTTCTACTAAATATAAAATAACATTTTCTATATAGGAAATAAAACAAAATTTAATTTAGTTAAAAAGACAGTTGCTCTTAAAAAGTTGTAGTTGAAAATATAAAAAATTACCCAACTTACTTACATAAATTACCCAACCATCATATTTAGTATGATAGTAGGACCAATCTACTAATTTCTCGGTATGAATCTCAGCGAGGGGCAGAAAAACAGAAGTTGTGACAACACACGTGCCAATTTAAAAACCAAAATGAATCTGCGACTTAATTAGAATATGCTGGTGACCCTAGTTTGCCGATGAATGGGAGTATGTTAAGATATGGCAGGATATCTATGGTTGCACTGGAGCAGGTGGCCCATGTCCTGCCATTGGCCGTAATATAAGGTATAATTGTCATCGAGCTGGCCCCATATTTCACTGTCTTCAGAGCGACCACGCCTAATATCATTTGGTTTAGTATTGTCCATGTCCTTGAGTCGTAGTTCAAACGTTACTTTTAGGCACTTTTAACCTAGTAGCGTTACTTTTAGGCACTCTTTTGCTATTTGGCATGCTTCGTTTACGGCCACGTTCACTTTCTTAGCATGTGCCAAACTACCCCAGACATGGCATGCATACTCGCCCGTGGAGAAGCTAAGAGCCTTTGCTGTAGTTAGGAGGACACTCGGTTAGGACATTCGACATTACCTGTCGATCTTAGGTGAAAAAGGAGACTTTGGTTTTGGTAGGGTTAGGCTTAAGCGAGTTCCTATTATAGTAAATTGTTAGGTCTCCAAGTGCTTCCTTAAGCCTGGTTTCGACTCCTTCGAAAGTTCTGTCCTGTACCGCCAAAGCAAGTTCGTCAGCATACAGGAAGTGCCCGACAGTTTGAATGAATTGTTGGTCCCAATTTTTCACAAAAAGCCATTTTTCAGTTTTCGCGAGAGGCTTTTCATTCCCTCAAAGGAGACACAGATCCTGTTTTCAAACAACGATTTCACGACCCTTGTAAATTTTTAATTTCCTGTTAATGCTCGTAACTTTTCAAGGAGCATTTTATTACTGACAGTATCATACGATGCCGTTAGGTCTACGCACACCACACCTGTAATTAGTTTGTCTTGGTAGCCACGTTCTATGTGTTTAGTGAGATGTAGGATGTAACTAGTACAGTTCTTTCTCGGTCTGATTGACTTCACCCTCTCTAGAAGAATTATTTTGTAAAGCTTGTAAAGGTAACATAACAAAGAGACTGGCCTGTAACTACTGGCAACGTCGGCAGGTTTGCCTGGTTTAAGCAAGGCAATAACTTTTTATATCACTAAGTGAATTAAGTGTCAATTTAGAAACGAAGTTTAATCTTGCACAAATGTTTAAAAAGAGATCCATAAAGAACCTGGAAAACACCAGAATCAGTTAAATAACAGATATTTAATGTAAGAACATATCTTTGGGCGAATTCTAACTTGAATTACTGACAATCGCGAATATGGCGAAAAGAATAAATAAGCATGGAATAGAAGATATTAAAAGATAAACAAACACGGAACAAAAGATAATAAAACATCGAATCTGAAACACAACAGAGAACCAAGAATAAAAATGTGCCCTACAAATACACCTCAACAAAAACAGGAAATAATAAACTGCAGAGGATGAATGATGGTGAAATTGATCATAACAAAAACTACTAACAGAAGCTGTAGGAAAAGTCAGAAGAGAAAAAACGCAAAAAAGTATGATGAGGAATATAAAATAAATGTAAAAAAAAGACAAGTTAGGACTTAATCCGATACACAGAAATAATATAAATAATGTGAAGAATTATAAGTGTTTTATGTTGGCGTAGGTTAGACCATTCTTGTTTTCTTGAATGATTCTGTTCGCCTTTGTAACTGGTGCGCTGGTTTAACTTCGCTAGTGGACTGTATCTCTTGTAAAAATTAAAGGATATGTGCACAGATACCAAATTTATTATTCAAACTCTTATAACAAAAATAAATCGACTATATCGACATGCTATATCTTAACCTCAACCTGTATATTCGACCGACTGTCGCTCTCGGCTGGCAGGTGACGATTCTTCTCTTTTTCGGCAAGACATGAAGTGTCAACCGCCAATACAGCTAAGGCCCCGTCTACAAATGCGCGGCAAATTTAAATAATTCTCATTATTTTACATTTCTGAACATGCCCCCAGCCTTGAAAGACAATCTTTCAACAAATATGAACTATGCAAAAATAAAAAATATATAACATTATAAATCAAATAAACATTGAAATACAATGATGTTACAAAAAAACATTGTCCGTCTCGATTGGCAATAGACAAATTCTTGCCACGGCCCGTTTGTAAATTCCATTAACAGTTTTAATCGATACCACTCGCACTATATTGTCCTTTCCAGGGTGTAACTTGACGATCCGTCCTAGATTCCACTTGTACGAAGGCAAGTTGTCATCTTTGATTATGACCATAGCTCCCTCCTTGACACTAGCTGCATTTGTTTTCCACTTAGTGCGTTGTTGTAGCTCATTGATGTACTCTCTTGACCAACGAGTCCAAAAGTGTTGTTTACACTGTTCAAGTTGCTCAAAATGGGACAGCATCGTCTTTGAAACAGCTTCAACATTTGGGTATGGTATGGAATTTATCGGACGACCAATAAGGAAATGTGCGGGCGTAAGTACATTGAAATCGTTTGGATCTGAGGAAAGAGGTGTGAGTGGTCGAGCATTCAAAATTCCCTCAATTTGCGTTACAATTGTATAAAAACTTTCGAAAGTAAGCAAACGATTGGACATAATTCTAATTAGATGATGCTTAACACTTTTAACCCCAGCCTCCCACAGTCCACCTTGATGCGGAGAGTAAGCTGGTATAAAATGCCAATTGATTCCCTGATTAACACCCAATTCTGTTTGCAAAGTAGATTGGTTGCATTTAAGAAAAGAACTAAGATCTTTCAATTTATTGTTCGCTCCAACGAAGTTACTGCCATTATCACTGTAGATGGCAGATGGTTTGCCTCGGCGAGCAATAAAGCGCTGTAATACTTCTAAAAATGCGAATGTGGTCAGTTCAGTGGCTACCTCTAAATGTACTGCTTTTGTTGCCATACAAACAAAAAGACAAAGATAGCTTTTGAAAACCTTGCAACCACGACCCTTACGATCCTTTATCATGAATGGACCTGCATAGTCAACTCCTGTATGATTAAAAGGAAAAGTTTGAGAAACTCGTGATGATGGTAATTGACCCATTAATGGTGTACAAATTGTCGGTTTACATCGAAAACATGTAACACATTCTCTGACAATTTTTCTTACTAAATTTCTACCTGATATGGGCCAGTATTTTTCGCGAATGACTGATAACATTAGCTGCGGTCCTGCGTGACCTAATTGTTGATGAAATTTGTGACAAATAAGGTAAGTTAATTTGTGATTTGAAGGAAGAATTATTGGATGACACTTATCGAATGGAAAAGAAGAATTTTGTAGTCTTCCACCTACAAGAATGATGCCCTTTTGAAGAAATGGTGTCAAACTTAGAAGTCGACTCTTCCTGTCTACCCTACCTAGTTTTAACAGATCATCGATTTCAGTCGAAAAGACTTCCCGATGTACAAGTGATATTAACATATCTAGTGATTGATTTATTTCGGTTAAGGAGAGATCACCTTGAACTCTTTCTTGTTTGGGTTTTCTGCAATTAGAAATAAATCTTAAACAATAAGCTGTTACACGCTGAAGTTTTTGTAAGCTAGAAAATTTTTCAAATGGAAATAAATGAACTGGTTGTCTCTGAAGAAATGTGTAGATTTTTCGAACTTCAAGAAGACTATCTGCTGAGATGGGACTAAGATTAGATATATCTTGTGGCCACTTATCTGGAGCTTGTTTTAACCAGGGAGGTCCACTAAACCAATGTGAATTCTGAAGTAGATTAGCTGAAGTCATACCTCGTGTAAGAATATCAGCTGCATTTGTTGCTGTGGGTACATATCTCCATTTATCTACATTTGTGAGAGATTGAATTTGAGCTATACGATTCCCCACAAAAACTTGTAACATATGAGGAGAAGTTTTAATCCATGCTAGTGTAACTGTGGAGTCGCTCCACAGATAGTAATCATCAATTGAGATTGTTAACGATTTAACAACTTTCTGAAATAATTCTGCTAACAAAAGCGCAGCACATAATTCCAACCTTGGAATGCTGATGGTTTTTAATGGTGCAACCCTTGTTTTGGACGTAAGTAAACTAGTTTGAATAGTGTTATTTGAATCAGTGGACCGTACATAGATACATGCACCATAGGCAGACTGAGACGCATCAGCAAACCCATGAATTTCAACATGTACTCGATCCATACAAACAACATGTCTAGGAATTTGGAGTGAGTTCAATTCTTTAAGATCTGTTCTTATAGAAATCCATTTATTGCGAATGTCTAGTGGAACCTCTTGATCCCAAGATAAATGTAAAGACCAAAGCGATTGAAGCAATATTTTTGCTTTAATAATTAAAGGACTAATTAAACCTAACGGATCAAAGATCTTTGCTATTTCGGATAAGATAAGTCGTTTAGTGAATTTTGTAACTTGGGGTAACGCTACCTTCATAGAAAAGACATCCTTGTTTGCTGACCAATAAAGCCCTAACACCTTTGACGCTTCTGAAGAGCCAAAATAAAATTCATCAAATTCTTGTGTATGCTGAATATTTGTGAATACCTCCAAATTGTTTGATTTCCATTTTCTGAGATGAAATCCTCCTGATTTTAATATTTCATCTATTTGTTGGCACAATATGATTCCTTGATTGACTGAATCTGCACCTGTAATTAAATCATCTACAAAGAAATCATTCTTTATGACTCGAGCTGCTTCTGGATTGGATTTTTCATTTTCGATACCTAACTGGACCAGACATCTCGTGGCCAAATATGGACCACTTGCAGTGCCATACACTACCCTGTTGAGCGCATATGTCTGCAGTTCTTCGTTAGGATTGTTTCTCCAAACAATTAATTGCAACGGATGGAACCTTTTGTGTACCATCACTTGTCTGTACATTTTACAAATGTCTGCACAAATTACTATGTTATGTTGTCTAAACCTTAACATAATTGAATACAATTCATCTTGAACTACTGGACCTACCATTTGAATGGAATTGTATGAATGTCCTGAAGATGACAATGCGGAACTATTGAAAACAACACGAAGCTTGGTAGTGTCACTTTCTTCCTTTAAAACACCATGGTGTGGTGAATAATAGGTAATTTGAGTATCACTAGGAGTAAACCGTGTCATGTGGTTTAATTCTTCATATTCTTTCATGAAGTCTGAATACAACTTCTTTAGTTGGGGGTTGACTGCTAGCTTTCTCTCTAAACTGTAAAACTGTTTCATTGCTATGGCCTTTGAGTTCCCTAACCTTGATATTGGTTCCTTTAACGGAACTGATACAATGAATCGACCTGATGTATCACGTTGAACTGTGTTTATGAAATGTTCTTCCACTTGCTGTTCTTCATTTGACAACTGCTTGTTGTCCGGAATGGTATCTAATTCCCAAAACCTTGCGACCTGTGATTCTAAATCGATGACTTTCGTAAAATGACATTTGCTATTATTTGATGTTAATTTAGATAATCCAAGTGGCCCTGAAATTATCCACCCTAAGACTGTTTTTTGTAGCACTGGTAGATGTTTTCCTAAGTGAATCGTACCTGTACATATGAGATTCCAATAAGAATCTGCACCAATGAGGATATCTATATTTTTGGGTTCATTGAACCTATCATCTGCTAGTGTAATATTGTTGGGAATCGGTAATGAAGATTTAGAAAAATACCTATTAGGCAAATCATCTGTTATTTGTGGAATAACTAAACACTGAAGAGAACATGAAAACTGATTACTGAGAGACTTAACTGTTACATTACAAGAGGATTGAATCACAGACTGATTCTGTGCAAGTCCTGATACTGACAACTGAACCCTTTGTTGAGTAATCCCTAGGCGATCTGCTAAACCTTTTGATATGAAATTAGACATTGAAGCATTATCTAAAAGTGCTGTACAAATATGCTGATTTCCATGCTTGTCAAATACTTGTACCAAAGCTGTGGCTAATAAGACCTGACCACTTGTTGAAAAATTACAAAAATTCTTGATTATTGTATCTGGTTTAGCTTCCTGATTTGATTCCGAAGCTTGATTTAAAACTTGCAACCCATTACTGACTGTACTCCTTAGCTGAGTATCTACTGGTACAGTAATATTAGTATGTCTGTTTTGACAATATGAGGTTGGATCTGCTTCAAGTTGACAGTTTTGACTTGAATCCAAATTTATACTCTGAGGATTGTGAGCTGAAGAACAATATATACTACCATAAGCTGTAGTTGACTCTTTGCTCTGAGAACCTTGACCAGAAGTGTAAAACTGACCTGCTTGTGAACCTATGCTCTGAAAACTTTGAGCTGAAGTATTGACTTGATCTGAATGCGAATCTGTGCTCTGAAAATCTTGAGCTGGACCATAAACTTGATCTAAATGCGACCCTGTGTGAACTACATGGGTATATCTTATCTTGGAATCATGCAACAAAGAATTGTGTTTCTCTGGACAGTGCCTACAATGACCATGCTTACAAGTAGTAGCTTGGTGTCCTTGACGAAAACAATTCTCACAAATTTTGAATAAACTTACCTTTTGCCTCCTCTGACTGACTGGCAATTGCAAAAATTCACTACATTTAAATAAAAAATGAGGTTTTTTGCAGTAATAACAAGATAATGTATTCTGCTTATCCTGTTGACCACCTGAACTTACCACAAACGCTTTCTGTTTGAAAGATGAAACCTTGTGCTTGATTTTATGTTTATTGACCTTGTCAATGAAATTTGCTCTATCTGATAAAAATGAAATAAAATCTTCCAGATTAGGAAAATCTGTATTTACTATTTGTTTCTCCCACTCATCAATAGTATCATTATCAAATTTACTAGAGACAATAAATATAATTAATAAATCTGCCAAATGACTTTTATTAACGCCTAAACTTTCTAATGATGCTAGTTTTATTGAGATTAAATCAACAATATCTCTATAGGAGCTTGAAACATCTGGTTTTAATTCTTTTATGTTCACTAATGATTTTATATGATTGTGAATAATTAATGATTTATCATCATACCTGTCACATAGTGTTTTCCATGCTAACTCATAATTTTCGGCTACAAATGCTATGGATTTAATACATTGTGCAGCAGAACCTTCTAGTGATGCACGTAAATAATGAAATTTTTGAATGTGTTCCATGTGATCAGAATTGTGAATTAATGATAGAAACAAATCACGAAACTCTAACCATCTCTCAAATAAACCAGTAAATTATGGCAATTCTATAGTTGGTAAACGAATATTTGATTGACCTTTAACTACAGACATGTTTAATTGTGACTTTTTTGACTCACCTTGTTTTGATAAATATTCTTTGGCTTCCGAAATCACCCTGTAATATGTATTTTCAAAAGTTAATGTTTCTGATTCATCAAAGCTTTGAGCATCTAAACATTGTAACTCTAATTGTAAAGCTAAAAATTCATTTAATACAAATTGTAATTGATCCAATCTAGTTTGTAACTGAATTGTTTCAGTTTCAGATGTTTTTTCTAATCTCACTGACTGAAAAAAATCTACAAATCTATTTAATTTACTAATTGCTGCGTTCTTTCTAATTGTAAATCTAGCAATTTGACTTTGTAATGCTATTTGAGTTGGCATATGTGGTAATTCTGGATTAACTGTGTCTTCCATTATGTAAATGTACAATCAAGAATAAAAAATGCAAACCACTCAACCACCTGAATAAATCCAAACAAATTTAAATGACTACTTACAATACCAAATCCTTAGTACTTCAACCTGTGAAGACGACATCCAAATCCTCGCTGTCTGGAAATGAAACCGGCTTCGCCTTGTGGTTGAACTCGTAAAAAACAGTGGTAGTTGATAGAAAAACTTGAAATCCTTTTGAACCTTGTCGGCAACTTGCTGCTTGTTTGATGTTTGCTTGCAATAAATTAGGTCACCTCTGGCACTTCAGTAATGTAAAAACATCCGGCGAGAATGATCAAATGTTTTATGTTGGCGTAGGTTAGACCATTCTTGTTTTCTTGAATGATTCTGTTCGCCTTTGTAACTGGTGCGCTGGTTTAACTTCGCTAGTGGACTGTATCTCTTGTAAAAATTAAAGGATATGTGCACAGATACCAAATTTATTATTCAAACTCTTATAACAAAAATAAATCGACTATATCGACATGCTATATCTTAACCTCAACCTGTATATTCGACCGACTGTCGCTCTCGGCTGGCAGGTGACGATTCTTCTCTTTTTCGGCAAGACATGAAGTGTCAACCGCCAATACAGCTAAGGCCCCGTCTACAAATGCGCGGCAAATTTAAATAATTCTCATTATTTTACATTTCTGAACAATAAGCAAAAGAGAATAAAAGCGAGTCAAAATACAGAGGAAAAGAATTAATTAAACGAAAAGTTTAATTGTGTACTCTTCCACAGTTTAATTGGGTGGCAGTGGGTAGGTACTCTTCCACAATCCCAGTGGAGGATAGACTTACTTCAGGGATGCGATCCTGTCCTACGCGAGCCTTGATTCTCTCTTAACTCCTGTGGAGAGAAATCATGTCCTAACCCCATTACTACCCAATACCTACTATCCTACCAATTTCGCAATTTCCCAAACCAACTCACCAACCCGCCTGGCAAGCGTGGTGTTTAAATGTTTAAAACGCCCTCAACATGAACAGACATTCAAGAAAACGGCCCTCAGTCCCCGGCAGCTCGCTAGTTCCCGACCAAGGTAGCGGTAGGACTGACGGACAGCGTGTAGAAGGTGCGAAGAACCACCGGGGTGTGAAAGGCTACCAAGAGCGACGAACGTTGCACATGATTACGTATAATGTAAGAACCTTATCTAAGGATGAAAAAATGGCAGAACTGGAGGAAGAACTCAAACATGTGAAATGGGATATTATAGGAATTAGCGAAATCAAAAGAAGAGGTGAAGATCAGGTCAAACTAAAATCAGGAAACATATTCCTGATTTATTGACTATTAAAGAGGAAACGGAATCGACAACTGGAGGAATAGGTTTATTAGTACACAAAAAATTACAGAAAAATATACAGAGCATTGACTGCATTTCCCCAAGAGTAATGTATATAAATCTAAGACTAAATAAGAGATACAATCTGAAAATAATCCAGGTATACGCCCCCATCAGCGATTACGAAGGTGAAATTGTCGAAACTTTCTATGAGGAAATCGAAAGAGCAAAAAAAGCAGGAACCGGCTCATTACAATCTGATAATGGGAGATTTCTCTCTCTTTTCTTTTCTTCTGGGAGAAACTCGGAAGGAAAAAGGACGAACAAGAGGTGGAAATCGGAGATTTTGAAATCGGAGTAAGAAACGAAAGAGGCGAAATGCTTACCAACTTTCTACTGCAACACAAACTGTATGCAATGAACACCTTTTTTAAGAAGAAACAGAATAGAAAATGGACGTGGGCTAGTCCAGACGGAAGAACTAAGAGCGAATATAATTATATAATAACAGACAAAAAGCAAATTATTCAAAATGTCACTGTACTTAATAAGCTACAAGTAGGAAGCGACCACAGACCAGTAAGAGCTAGAGTAACGATAAATCTACAAAAAGAAAGAGCAAAGATGATAAACAGTTGTAAACGCATAGTTTGGAATTCACCAAATCATCCAGAAGCATACATAAAAAATATAGCCGAAACTTTACAGAGTAATAATCCCAAACCTCTAAGTATCGACGATTGCAACAAATTAATAGCAGACTCGGTTAGAAACGCACAACTCACATTTTTCGAGAAAAATGACACCAAAAGTGAAAAGATTAGCAAAAATACAAAAGCTCTCATGGAAATACGACGAAACCTAAGCGAGAACGAAAAGGGAAACAAAGAAGAATATAAAAAACTAAATAAAAGAATTTCAGCGGAAATTAGAAAAGATATAAGAAGTTATTATACTAATGTAATTACTCAAACAGTAGAAGAGAACAAAGGTTTAAAGATAATGAAAAGTAAACTCACACAAAGTAAAAAAGAAATATACAAGCTGAGAGATAAAGACGGAAAGGCAAAAACAAAAAAACAAAACTTTCTGAAAATAACAAGAGAGTTTTATAAAGACCTCTTATACCAGCCAAAGACCACAAGACAATTTCGCGACACGACTAAAGACTCTCATAAATCAGGTGTCAGAAGTAAGAGCAGCTTTAAAGGAAATGATGAACCATCGATCGCCTGATGATGATGGACTCGTTATCGAGGCAATAAAAGCAGGAGAAGAAATTTTCTTAAAATCAGTAAGCGAACTATTTAATAAATGCTTACATGCGCGTACGATTTCAAAAGACTAGAACAATGCAGTAATAGTCTTGTTACACAAAAAAGGCGATATTACTAAATTAAAAAATTATAGACCCATCAGCCTCTTGACACATATGTACAAACTCTTTATGAAAATCTTAACAAAGAGACTAACACCTAAACTTGATTTTTATCAGCCCAAAGAACAGGCAGGCTTCAGGGCAGGATATGGGACAATTGACCATTTGCATACCATAAAGATCTTAATAGAAAAGTGTATCGAGTACAACATACCACTGGTTCTTGCATTTGTCGATTAGGAGAAGGCGTTTGATTCTGTAGAGTTTGAAACAATACTGGACGCCCTAAATCAAAGCCGAATAGATTACAGGTACACGACACTAATCAAAAACATCTACGAGAACGCTACATCAAATATACGACTACACCAAGACACATAAAAATTCAGCTTAGGTCGAGGTGTTAGACAAGGAGACAATATTTCACCAAAATTGTTCACGGCAGCTCTAGAGTCAATATTTAAGAGCACTCAATGGCAAAATATGGGCATCAATATAGATGGAGAAAGATTAAATCACTTAAGATTTGCAGATGAGGTTGTATTAATCGCAGATAATTTACAAGATACAGTTTCTATGATGCATTCGCTTAAAAGTCTGTCTGAAAGAGCAGGATTAAAGATAAACTTTGAGAAAACTAAACTTATAACAAATCTCGTAATGAGTGGAAATATGACTATTGACAATAATACCATATAACAAACACAGACTTACAAATATCTGGGACACGAATCAAAATAAGCAGTAACAATCAAACACATGAAATACAGAGGCTAATAGGCCTAACATGGACAGCATTTGGCAAATTAAGCTATATTCTAAAAAGTTCAATTTGCATGTGTTTCAAGCGAAAGGTTTATAACCAGTGTGTTTTACCTGTACAAACTTATGGAGCAGAGTCTTTAACATCCACGCAAAAATCTGCGAATAAACTCAGAGTTACACAACGAGCCATGGAACGTGCAATGCTGAACGTGAGCCTTCGAGACCACATAACAAACCAACAAATCAGGCAAAGATCAGGAGTTCAAGACGTCATCGAAAGAACTACGACGCTTAAGTGGAACTGGGCAGGGCACTTAGCCAGAACACAAGATGGACGGTGGACAAGACGTATTATGGAATGGAGGCCCAGAAACTATAAAAGAAGCCGAGGACAACCACCGACTAGATGGACAGATGATATAAAACGTGTAGCGGGAAACTGGCTACAAGCGGCCCAGTGTAGAGATCACTGGAAAGAACTGAGGGAGGCCTATGTCCAGCAGGGGACGCGATTGGCTGATTGATGAAGTTTAATTAAACAGATATTGAACAATTTATAAAAAGTCAGATGCTAATATTAAGAGACTAGAAGGTACAAAAACAACAAAGGAAATGTTAAAATTAAAAACGACAGGAAGTCGAAAGAAAAAAGACACAGGACAAGACGGCTGTATGGAGGACAGATTTACATATGAATATAATGTCGACAAAACAAAAGAAAAAGATGAAGAAGAAGACGAAGACGAAGAAGATGTAAGCGCTGACAGCATTTCCCATGAAAATTGGAGCCAGCTTAAAACCAAATAAGCCAGTGTTCAGTGATGATTGATTGGATTGATTATAACATATTTAAGTTATTAGACTTTGTGGCAGAAACAAGACTTGACACAGAGAGGATAAAAAGGATGTTGGAAACAGCAGAGATGAAAACACTTGAAAAAATTGATGGCAAGATACTATGGGACAGAGCTAGAAGTACAGATATACGACATAGATGCAAGATGGAGAAATAAAAGACTAGAATCGAACGATCATATAAACCGAATGACAACAAATAGAGTAGTACAGAAGACAAGAGACGGTTCCCCAATAGGAAGACGATCGGTAGGAAGACCACGAAAACGATAGAATGACAAGTTACTGGAGGCACATTGAAAAACAGACAGTCATGTCTGTATAAAAAGAAGAAGAAGATTTGTGGTAAAACAGTTTAATATATGCATATTTTTTATGTATATTTTCTATTATATTTTTTATAATAAATATCATATGAATTCATAAAATAGGTTTAGGTAATTACATATTTCATTTTTTTTATTTGACAATATTTGTTGGTTGTACATTTTGGATTCCGAAATGACATAGTTAACAAATAAATATGCTATTTCGGTTTAATGTATTTACTCAGATCCGCTTCGGCCTTAACTTAAAACCTCATGTAACAAATGTGTATTTATTAAAAAAGTTTTTCAAAAATGTTCAATATTAAATTATACTGACGTGAAGGCATCTCCTGAGTGTTCCGAAAGCAAACTGAGCGCCCGTTTGGATTTCCGATTGGGGACTATTTCAGGGGGAACACAATTACCGGTTAGAAAAATCAGGTTAGATTCTTGGAATATTGAAAGTCTTGCAGGTAAGAGTATGGAGTGGGTATATTCGCTTAAAGTAAGGAGATTATGAGGTGGAAATGATAAAGGGCGAAAAAACTAGGTGAAAGATACAAATTATGATATGTAGGAAAAAGTAAAAACTTAATTTGGAGTTGGTGTAATTGCTGATTGAGAAATGAAAGATAATGTAAAAAGTAGTAATAGAAATTATTAGTGAAATTTGTATTTGATAAAAAAGTGTTAAATGTTGTGTATTTGTGTGTATTGTCCTCAAATCGGTCTGAGTAGTATAAAAAATCTCTTTATGATCAATTATCAGACAGACTTAGAAATATTTTAACAGAAAAAGTCGTAATAGTAGATGATTTTAATGCATATGCGGGTCAATAAAATAGAGGAGTTGAAGGAATACATGAAGGACTAGGCTTTGGAACTAGAAATGATTCTGAAGACGATATTCATACATTCTTGCGAAAAAGAGAAATCAAGATACAAAAGTGGACAAAATCTATTTTAAACATTATATTTCATGACAAGAAAAGAAGATATACTTAAATTTAAGGACCGGAAGAAAATAGTTAGTGAGACTGTGAGATAACAACATATTCTGTTGAACACAGCTTGCTTGTGTTGGACATCGAAGTAAAAAAGCGAAAAAAAACCAAAATATCAGAAAAAAACACAAAAATGGTATACGCAGGCCAAAATGATACAAAAAATAAGCTAGATCATGAAAGAAAGTCCTAATACAATTTGGAGAAATATCAATAGTATTATTAGAGATACTGCTATTGAAATACTTGGAAAAAAGTTAAAGAGATGTTAAAACTAACGGCGGCAAGAAAATAGGTCGGGCATAGATCTTTAAAACTATAAAGTAACCAAAATGAAAGCAAAAGTAGCAATTACAAATGCTAAAGCAGAAGCATTTACAAATCTATATATGATCGAGTAAAACATTAAAATGATAGCCATTATTCAGCAGGTAGGTATTGATGATAAAGATCTACGTATCATTGAATATCTTACTGGCATCAGCGTGCAAACATCAGGATTGGAAAAGATAATTATTAAGAGCTTTAAATACAAAGAGGAGTAAGACAGGGCTATATTTTGTCCCCACTAATTTTTAACATATATTCGGAATTTAGTTTCAATAAAGCATTGAATAGTGTTTAATTTTGTATCAAAATTAACAGAATCAATATATTGATAATTTAAGGTACGTGATTGACACGGTGTTAATTGCAAATAGTCACGAAGACCTTCAACATCTGATTAATAGGATTACCACAACGTATGATGAATACCGACTGAAACTAAACACCACAAAGACAAAAGTAATGGTTAACAGTAAAACGCCAATGCAACCAGAATATGGAGAACAACTGGAGAAAATCAAGAACACTATCTAAAGAGGACAGAGCTGTATTTTTTAAGAGGAAGATAATCTTATGTGGAAATAATATTACTTTGAGGATGAAAATTAGATTAGTAAGATAGTATGTGTTCTTTATTTTTTTATATGGTGTCGAACTTTGACAGATATATACAAACTGGAATATTTTAGTCATGTTATGAGTCACCCATAGATTTATAATATACTTCATTTAATAATACAAGACAAGATAGATAAAAGAAGAATGCCAGCTCGAAGACGAACGTCATGGCTAAAAAACCTGTGAGAATGGTTTAACAAATCCTCTGCATCCCTTTTCAGAGCTGCCGTCAACAAAATTAGTATAGCAAATTTGATAGCCAACGCTCGATAATTGAAAAGGGCATAAGAAAAAGAAGAATACAAATCCATATGATAATATTGACAGGGAGAGTGTAAAGCAAAGATATATAAAATACTCAAACATATCAAACATATGGTAAATAAAGCAAACGATTTTAACCATAGTAGGTGTATCTGGAACAAAAATATCAAGTTCAGGAAAATATGTAAAAAGGCGATGGAAAAACTACTTTGATAGTTTTTTAAATGAATAATTTGACAGAAAACTAGTTGGGGTAATGGATACAGTAACAGCAATGGTCATTAAAATAACAAACGAGAAAGTTGCTCAAGATCTTCAAAAAATTAAGAAAGCTAAAGCAGTTGAACCAGATGATATCCCTGCGAAATTGTAGACAACATTAGAATAGACAGGAACAAGTTAGCTAACAGATCTATTTAGTAGAATTGTGGAAGAGGGACAAGATGAATGGAGAAGCAGTATATTGGTACCTGTTTACAAAAACAGAAGCGATATACAATAATGCACAAACTAAAGGGCAATAAACCTTCTTAGTAATACCATGAAAATATGGGAGAGAGTGATTAATAGACGAATAAGCAAAGAAACCGAAAGATCCAAAAATCAGTTTGCATTTATGCCAGACAGATTAACAACATATTCAATTTTCATCATAGGGCAGCTGATAGAAAAATAGAGAAATAAAGAAAAAACCGCTCAAATGAGATTCATTGATCTTGAGAAAGTAGATGAAAGTGTTGCTCGAGATGTTTTGTGATGGGCGCTCAATAAGAAAGGAGTTAGCGGTGAGTATGTGTAAATTGTAAGAGACATGTCTGCGAAAGTATCAACTGGTGTTAGGAGAGATGTGAGAGAGACTAATTCATGTAAAAGTAGAATTCCACCTGGGATCAGTGCTTAGTCTTTATTTTCATTGTGGTGGATCAGCTAACAGGGAAACTACAAGGTAACATTCCCTGGTACCGAATGTATGCTAGTTTATAGTAAACGTAGTATTAGTAAGAAATACCGACAGAGATTCAGAACTTGAACTGGAACAAGGGAGACAAGCTTTTGAGTAAACAATGCTTGTATGAATTAGTGGACGGACAAACAAAAGATAAAACTAGGAATGATTGTAGTGATTGCACCACTTGATGACAAAATGAGAGAGCATGGGTTAAGATTTTTCTAGCATATTCAACGTCGTAGCTCTATTCATCCAATACGAAGAATCGCTGGCCGCTAGTTCCTGGAAGAAGTAGAAGAGGAAGACCAAAGAATAACTGGGGAGAGACGCTTAGACACAACATGTCTGTAAAGGGGATTGATACTTGAACTTATGGAGAAATGTTATTAGGAAAGCCGACCCCTCATAGTTATAGAGACAAAGAGAATGATGATTTAGAAATATTCAAAATAAAAATAAATCAGCACACATAGTACCTTGTAATAAAAAATTTATCGAAAACCAAAAAATAGCAGGATCAATTAAAAATTAGACGTGTCAATAAGTTTCAACGAACCAGAAGGATAACACAAGAATGACATGGACTTCACTAGTCCATGTATACTCCGGATATTTTAGAAATAAAATGTTGGAAAAAATATCTTGTTAAAAATCTAAAAAAATTAGATCTATATATTTACACATGCATTCAATAATGAACAATGGATAGTCGCAGTATATTGCGACTATCCATCTAGTATCTATATAGCTACTAGATGAAGCAGTTTAATGAAGTAGGAAAATAAAACGCCGTCAAACTAGACGAAAATTATATAGACATACTATAAGCAGATAGACAAATTAAAAAAATTATTTTTTTCGAAATATAATTTTATAAATAATATTGTAAAGTTATCGTAAATGAAAGTTAGACAAATATGAAAAGAACTGAAAAAAGAAAGATCAAACTGACCTTGAAGACTAGAAAACTTTGAAAACAAATTTAACAGTTCAATATTTATTATAGCTGTATTATTCAGAAACATACATATGACTAAAAAGTATCCAAAAGAAGGGAAGAAAATGAAAATAAAAATATTTTATATTAGAACATCTATGATCATTTAAAATAGAAGTAGGTTTATAGAGTTGTATAATATCTTGTTTCATTATTTTATAGTACTGACTTATTATTCTGTCAAAATCTCTCCTAAAATCAGATTTGCTTATCCAGCCTGAGTGTTTTTATTGCGGTTAAACAAAAGTAAAACAAAGCAAGAACAACAAAAACTTTAAGCAGATTAACGTATTATCTCTTTTTTTTTAATAGATACATTTTGTTACGTTAAATCATAAAGTTTTGACTACATTGGGATACAATTTTATAGCCTAGCTATTTTGGTAAATTATCAAACTAAAAATTTAGACTTTCTAAACTTACCATATTCCAAGTCTCTTCCATTTTTGGCACTATTTACACCACTTTCATAAAAAATCCTTAATTTTCAATGACAACGTCCAACAACCGTTCAAACGAATCACCCGCACCCGGCGTTTTTCGTAAATACTAGCCCGACGATAAAATCCCGATGCTTCTCGTCGCACGTCGTCTCTTAATGCATCTCTGGATGCTCTTCCGCGTTTTCCAGGAATATTGTTACGACGACGTCGTCGCGATAGAGCGTCTCTGGAAAGTAGTTTTGATAGGAGGGCATCAGAGGGTGAGATGGAACGTGCGCAGTGTGGGAGTATCGATTTTGCATCTGGCGTAGAGATGGGACGTGTGACAGTTGAATATATTATAACTAGTTAAAGATGAATATGCAACAGTATGGTCGTTGACTCTGTGTGCATAGCTAGTTGCAACTATAATCGAAACACCAATGCATAATTCCAAATAGAAATAATTGATTCCAGTAAGTTAATTATTTATAATAACTTAAAATTAAACATATATGTATATATATATATATATATATATATATATATATATATATATATATATATATATATATATATATATATATATATATATATATATGAAAGAAATTATTATTAAACTTAACCTTCTTCCGGATTGAACCGCGTCGGTTGTCATCGCGCTGAGCTTTCGACGTATTCTTCGATGTCTTCTTCAGGGCTTCCGAAGTCTCAGTCTCCCTAGCACCCAGATGCTACTACTCTGATCACTAACCATTAAATTACTGGTGCTGGGAATAGAGGACGGGTCATTTATACCGTCGATGGTGATGTGGTTTGGGTAAAGGTTCGCGTTAGGGAGACAATTTGTTTTTTTTTTTCAATTTCTATGGCTTCTCGGATAATTCCAGATTTAAAGAAGCGTTTTGGGGCTATGATTCTGGAGTTTTCAAAATCAATTTTGTGACTTGTATGAAGATGGTGTTAACCTAGAGCTGAAATTGAGTCGGAATTGTACAGAAATGGAATGTTCATAAATCCTATGTTGGATTCTACGATTTGTATGGCCTATATAGGATCGGATGCCGTCTGCAAAAGGAATTTCATAAACTCCATGTTATTCATTTGTAATGTTGTTTTTGATTAATCGGACAAGGGATGAAAGTTTATGTGGGGGGTAAATATTGTATTCATTCCTCTTGATTTTAGAATTTTGTCGATTTTGTCAGTGACACCTTTGATATAAGGAAAAAAAGCTTTCGTATGATGAGAGGCAGAGTCTTTGGGTTGAGATTGAGTGGGAGATTGATGTCTGTGGATGCTCCTATTAATGTGATTTTCGCGGTAACCATTTTCGATGCGGACTTGTTTTAAATTAAAGAGCTCAGAGCTGCCCCGCTGAACTTTCCCCTAGAAAGTCCGATGAATTTCTACTAAAACTTTACCGTACAGAGGTGCCACCTACTTTGGCAGCCATTAACGAAAACGGTTTAATAATATATGTTTCTCTCCTATGGACTATACGAAATGATTAAAAGATTAAATTTGTTAGCAAACAGATTTCAAAAGCTAGCTCACTAATGTAGAAGAAACACACAAAAATAACTCTTGACCATACATCGCCAGGACCATCATTACTAATGCTTCAAAAGCAGTAGACAAAACTTAAAACGATCAGTAGGGAGTCAACGTAGAAAGGTAAACGTAGAACAGAAGAACTAGATGAAAGTTATTCGTGATAAATAAATAATAGACACAAAGGTCTTCACCGTCGTCAAAAAAGAACCAACAGATCGGCAAACCAACAGGCTTATCGTTAAAATCGCAACATAAACATTAAAAAGAGAATCGTAAAATCATTATTAAATAAAGACAAAAAATTTATTTATCTAACGCTAAATCCAACAATGAACAAAAAAAACGGGTGAAATTTTAATTTGGGTAAAGCGGAAAAAATCATTCATCGTGTTGATAGAAAGATGAATGGACGTTAAAACTACGAAAATTAAAGAAGCCGCTCTCATATTTATAAGTAAAGCTTAACAAACTTCTTAATACAAGGAAGAAGGAATCTGAAGATCTAAATCCGTTCTCAGAAATTCGATCAATAATATAGGAATCAAGAGCATCCTTTTTGAAGCTGAGGAAATTGCTGAATATTTAAAGACTCAAAATTCAAATCCTATATCGGATGGAAAAATGTTATATCCACTATATCCTTCTTTATGGCGCCGAATAAAGACTGGACTGTTAATGTTCTTAATGAGAAAGTTGGAAACTTATGAGATATGGAGAAATTTTTAGGAGTCTGAAAAATATATGGACAGATCATATTAGTAACGAAATGTTGCACAGAATGGAAAGAGACACAGAACTTTTCATCACTATTAAAAAGAGAAAGATAGCATATTTGGGGCACATACAAAATAATAACTAGGAGTTGTTGCAGCTGATGATGAAGGGTAAAATCTAAGGAAAACGTGGTCATGGTAGACGATAAATATCCTCGCTAAAAAACATTCGTGTTAAACAAACAAAAAGCAGAAAAAAGAAATAGATTTGCAAGAGTTATAGCCAATTTTCATTACGTGATGTATATCTAACCTCTCTAAAATTCATTTATTGCTAATCGTAAGAAAAACATAAATAGATGATTGATACTTTTTCGTGTTTATATAGGTTTTTTTAAGACAATTTCCTGACTAAGGCAAATCGTCAAAAACTATGTCTTTTTATTGACAATTATTGTAACTTCACATCATATTTCATCTCATTTCGTAGTTTCATCTTCCTTCGTTGAGTAAATAATATAATTTTATATAAGGTCCAAATTTTATATTACTTCCAGACTACCACCTAGATGATTTATCCTTACAATGGACCTAATATTAAACGAACAACTGGGATGACCCATCTCTACCTTCGGTAGGAAGTTACACACAAGGTGTTTTATGCGTTTGGTGCATTTACTCCATTTATTATTCGTGATAGCTCGACTGTGTTCGTAGTATTTTTAAATGGGGGTGTTAGAGGGTGCATGTGGATGTATCGGTATCGCGATAGTCTAACCATTTTATAAGCCTTTAATAGCCTAATTGATGTTAATGTATTGGAAAGAAGAGTCACTTCAAGTTGTACAAGGGGTAAAATAGTCGTAATAATTGATTTTTGATACTCTGATTTCTCATATCCTCATATTGCATACAAAATTTTATTGTAAAATGTGTCTACACTGTAGTGTCAATACACTTTCTTGGTAGGGTAATTGCCTCATAAAACAGGTTTAATATCCATTTAGATGCCATTAGCCAGAAAATAGTATGCGGGGAAAGGTCATATATTCAGAACTATAATTTATACCGACTGTAAAAACAATGTTAATATTATCATTGAGAGTGGATAAATTGAAAGAATATTTTATTTATATATTTTTGGTAACTCAAAATAAAAAAATATTTATTTTTTGGTTTTTTTAAGTCATCCATTATAAACCGATCGTACTGCAGCTAATTTACATATTTCATTTATTTATGATACCAATTCTGAAATTCTGGAACCCTATATCAGCTTATACAGTTGCAGTGAGTGGGTACCATATATTTTTGGAGTTACTTTGTATTATTTAAAAAGTGTTTGTCACCTGCGACGTAGATCCTCGCATTTATGCAAAATATGGTTAATTGTTTTAGATTTTTAGTCACAGAGTCTACAGCTTAAATCTCTATAAAACATCCTCATTGAATGCAGGTGTCCCATTAGTGTTTAAGTATTGGGCGAATTAATGGAATCATCGTGACTTTTTCAATTCTTCACAGTTGGCAACACTGTCCACGCATTTACAACTGACCAAGCATTGAAAACTTAACCTTACTTTTCTCTCTCTTTTATTTGAGGGTGTTTTGGAGATTTCCCACTAAGTTCGTGTTTTTTGTACTATTTTGTGTTGTTTTCGGTAATAAGTGAGTTTGTTTCGTTTAATTTTATCATGGATATTACCCCTAGAAAGCATGAAAAGATATTCACGTTAACTGAACACACTGATGTGTCACAAAGAGAAATCGCAAGAACGTGTGGAGTGAGTCAATGGGTAGTAAGATTTTGAAGCGTAAATGAGACACGGGATCAATGGATGTGAAAAGGTTAATAAAATGTGGAAGAAAGAGAAAAACAACACCAGCGGATGAAATATTTTTACTTCGAAAGAGCAAATTGGACCCAAGAAAAACAAGCCAAGAGCTTCAACAAGATCTAGTAGTATCAGGTTTAGTCATGCATGACTCAACTTTTCGCAAAAAAAGCTTATAGAGAATGGTAAAAGTGCAATGAGTCTACAGAAAAACAGCTTCTAACTAAACGAATGAAGAAACAAACGCTACTGTGGGCCAAAAATTATTCTGTATTTTATTGTATTATATTATATAGTACGGAAAACGGAAAAAATAGCAAGGACCCAAAGAGCCATGCAAAGACAAATGCTGAACATCAGGCTACCAGACAAGAAGAGAAATACTGAAAGACGACAGATGGAATATGATGATTATACACTGGAGACCAAATGAAAAACAGGAAGGCCACAAATGAGATGGTCAGATGACTTGAAGAAACACGCAGGCCCGAAGTGCATACAAACTGCCTACAATAGAGTGACGTGGAAGAAGGAAGAGGAGGCCTATGTCCAAAATTTTACAGTAAGGGCTGTATAGATAGATAGATTATATACTCTGTAACTGCAGCAAAAGCAGTAATTGCAGCCAAAGGGGGACATATTTAAACGGGACGGGACAGCGATTTTCTGCGGGACGGAACTCGGGACGGGACTGGCGCTTTGCCCCGCGAGATGTCTCGCATGTCCCGCAAAAGCTGCGTTTTTATTATTATCAGAATGATTTGGTTATTAATTTCTATTTTAATAATACATATTAATGAAACATTATTAATATATTTAGAATAACGAAAAATTTTAAATTAGGTATTTTTTATTTCTTGCGATGCACGCCTGGTATGCAAAAAAACGTTTTGGTATAGTCCACTTAATAAACCTCCACCTGACATTACGACGACACCATCAGATGATAATATATATCTTTGAATCTAACCGTGAATTTCCTTTATTAAATAAAAATGTGTTTTTGTTAAACATTTCTAATAACTACCCTATCTTTTATATGACCTTCTTGGGTTGGGTAAAATAATATTTATATAAGATTTCGTTTCTGGGGTATAACGGTTAGGATTTATTTTGTGACAATTTTTATTATTGTTAGTATTAAAATATAATGGTTTTTTTGTTACTTGGTTTGGTGATTTGAGCATTGCTAATAGATCAGCATTGTTAAACTACTGTCAAAATCTATTCTAGTTATATTATTACTACTAATTGAGGGAATAAAGGACAAACATAGGTGGATTTGAATTCGGTTTTGAGCATTCGCTTCGCAATAAGCTCTACAAACTTTGTGATTATAAATCTTCCTTTTTAAATATTTAAAGTTAAACACTTAATGTATAACTCGATGTATATTGATAAGAGTGAGTCCATTTCTAGTACTTGGGGGGTTTTTGAGATTGCCAAATATGATTCTTCCCCACTGGACTTACTATTCTCAATAAATAAACAGATATTGAACAGAAAAATGCAATCATCATGTCTATATTCATAAAATCCATCGTAATTAATTTAGCATCGACATATAAACAGAACGAAAAGAAAAAAGAAAAGAAATTCCCAGTACACAATCGCGATTTCAAGGTCAATAGCACCAGGTATGCATTTATGTATACCTCTTCCATCAACTAAAATCTACTGTATCTGTGACACATATACTTTGAATTTCGCGTTAGCCTAAAGCACTTTCTACAGCGATCATCTTTACATTTATATGTAGAGGCTAAAGACATTACTGTAAGACTGTAGTGCGTTTTATGGGTGATTTCTACACAAGAGACTGAACATTTTCGCCTCTCTTATTGGGTTTTTCTCAACCGAATCAGCAAAGAATAAGTAATCATGGGTCTGACAAGCACTATATCTAACCAATGGATCGTTTTAGATATCAAAGTCCACAATTTGCTACAAAGTCCAAGTTAAATTTATCAAGCCCTTGTTACTTTAAACATGATATCTAGAAGGTATGCATTCCACATTTTCCTATCAAGGATAACCTCTAAATACATGACACCTTCTGAGCATGATAGTAGTAGTCCATTTATGGTGGGAAATTCTTTCTTCTTCCTCCTCTTTACAAGCAATTCTGCTTGTTCATTGACGGATTATTACCTCTATGGAAGGCTGTCACTCCATCTTTTGCGCGGTCGTCAGATACTTCTTCTGCCAAATGGTGACTTATCTCTTGCTACTTTGACGACACGGGTCTCCTCCATTCTGCTTATGTGGTTATTCCATTCTTTTTTTTCTATTTTGTGTCCTCATTTATACACTGTACGTTACATTTTCTTCTAATGTCTTCACTTCTCTTTCGATCTCTCGGCGTATATTCTGTAATTCTTCTCAGTACTCTCATCTCTGTCGTTTCCAGTAGCCTTTGCGTTGTGACTGTCTCGGTCTTGTTTCTGAGGCATATGTCATTATTGGACTTACACTGGCTTTATAAATTCTTGATTTCATCTCAGTGTTAATGTATCTCTTTCGCCATATAGTGTTATTAAGGCATCCTGCAAGTTTATTTGCCTTTTGTACTTGATCTATCACTTCTTTGTCCAGGTTTCCATTGCTAGACAGTGTAAATCCTAAGTATTTTATTTCCATTACTTGTTCAATACTGATGCCATCAATTTCTATTTTAGATGTGGTTGATTCTTTGCTGACTACTATTGTTTTAGTTTTCTGAAATGAGATTGTCATATTAAAATCTTTTGCTCTTATGTTAAATCTGTGGACCAGTCTTTGCAGACTACAAAAACCCTCGCACAACAACAATGAAATGTATAGACAAAGAAGAACAGAGACAAGAAAACTAATGAAAAGGAAGAAGAGAGAGTATCAGGAACAAATAATCAGAGATATAGAAGAAAAAAGAAAGAACAAACAAGCGAGGCAGTTCTTTAAAGGAGTTTCAGATATCAAGACCGGGTACCAAGCAAGAACAGGAAACTTTCTTCAAAACGGCAGTGGACAGCTTATCACTGATGACAAGGAAATCTTAAAAACCTGAAAGGAATACTTCTATCAACTATTGAATGACCAATCTAGCAGAAGTACATCAAACATAGAGGTACATACAGCTGAAATAGAAGACCAACACCCGACATACGAAGAAGTAATACAGGCAATTAAAAAACTCAAAAATAATAAGACACCAGGTAGCGATGGTATACCCGCAGAGTGCTTAAAACATGGAGGAGAAGCGTTGTACAGTTCGATATACAAGCTAATTCAAGACATTTGGCAAGAAGTAACAATGCAAGATGAATGGAAAGAAGGGGTTATTGTACCAATACACAAAAAAGGAAACAAAAAGCAATGTGTTAACTACAGGGGAATAACACTCCTAAACACCACCTACAAAATCCTTGCAAATATCCTGCTAGAACGAACCAAAACATACACAGAAGAAATCGTTGAAGATTATCAATGCGGATTTAGACCGGGCCGCTCTACAATTGACCAGATATTCACAATAAAACAGATAATGGAAAAATGCTGAGAGTTTGATCGTGAGCTTCATCATATGTTCATAGATTTTAAACAAGCATTTGATAGAGTATGTAGGGACAGACTGTGGACAGCGATGTAGGAACTTGGCTTTCCAATAAAACTAGTCCGGTTGATACGGATGTGTAAGGAACGGTTACGATGTAAGGTGAGAGTTGGACAACAATACTCGGAGACATTTGAAATAAACAATGGACTAAAACAGGGATATGCACTTTCACCACAACTCTTCAACTTAGCTCTGGAGCACATAATCAGAAGTGCAAGAATCGAAAAACCGAATACAGTATTTCATCGAGAAGGACCAAACTTACTACTGGCATTTGCAGACGATATAGATCTAATAGGAAACACGCGATTAAGGATGAAGGAGACTTTCGTAAGGTGTGAGAAGGAAGCAGAGAAGATGGGGCTCCAAATCAACGAAAACAAGACAAAATATATGTATATGAGCCGCAATAACCAAAGCAGAGACAGAATCGGTCAGAACATTACCATCGATGACTTTAACTTTGAGCGCGTTAGAGAATTCAAGTATCTTGGAACAACAATAACTGAAGACAATAACGGATCACAAGAAATAAACAACAGGATTCAGGCCGGCAACAGATGTATTTTTGCCCTCCAAAACCTTATAAAATCAAAACAACTAACACGACGTACGAAGATACAGGTCTATAAAACAATCATACGACCCGTTGTGATGTATGGAAGCGAAACGTGGACGATAACAAAGGCAAATGAAGAGAGACTACGTGTTTGGGAAAGAAAAATCCTAAGGAAGATCTTTGGTCCGGTGCTTGATGAAGCACAAGGACAATATAGGATAAGAACTAATAAAGAGCTTAAAGAACTTTACCCAGACGCCAACATCATAAAAGAAATAAAATCCAGAAGACTCCAATGGGCAGGACACCTCAGAAGACATTCTGACGAACGAACAGTAAGACTGGTGTGGGAGGAAGTACCAACTGGAAGGAGACCACGCGGACGCCCTCGTATCAGTGGAGGCACGAAGGGTTGTAACGCCACGGAGTAAAGTAAAGTAAAGTCTTTGCAGACTATCTCCATCTTGGGCTATCAATATTGCGTCCTCTGTGTAACACAGTATTTTGATTTCTTTGTTTTCCATTCTGTATCCCCTTCCTTTGTTAACGGTTTTGATGATTCCATTCATGATCAAATTGAAGAGCATGGGGCTCAATGAATGCCTTTGTCTTATTCCGCTGGCTATTTCTACAGGTACTATAAGTTGTTCATCTATTCTGACTTCCATTTTGTTGTTTTGGTAGATGTTTTCGATAGTTTTTATAATATTTAGGGGAGCTTCTCAATTATACAGAAGATGGATTACATCTTTGAGTCTTGCTCTGTCAAATGCTTTCTTTAGGTCAATCAGAGACATAAATGCTGGTCTATTATACTCTAGTACTTTCTCAGTTATTTGCTTTGTAACGAATATTGCATCTGTGCATGATTTTCCACTGTTGTTCTTTTCTGTCAATGTATTTTTGTTTTCAATCTTAACGACACTTGTCTGCTATTACACCTCCGCCATATCTCTAAATAAAAGTTAAAAGCCAGGGAGAATGTAGTGCTCACTGTCTAATATATTATAATGATAATGTACATTAGAGCTAACGTTATGATTTTCTGGCTAAACATTTATATGCCAAAAATTTTAGCAGGAAATAAACCCTTTTGAATTTCCCATGCCCTAATAAATAAGTTCACTACAAACTCTAATTAGTTTTGCGTAACGTACTCGAGAAATAAACATTAATAAAAGCCAGTTTAATCCGATGGTTTACCGTCGTAGTAGTGCCTTTAACCCACGTCAGATTGAACTATTACCCACCCCTCTCTTGAGAGTCGAAAGGAGAAAAAGTTTTCAATTAAGGTGTTTTTCTGAAGGGATTTAAAGTAATAGATTGATGGCGGTTGTAGTATTTAATCTTCTTCACTTCCCTGCTGGTGGCCAATTAAAATTAAAGATTTCCGTAACAAAGCATTGTACGTTAGCTATAAAATTTAATATTGATAATGGACTAAGTACAGACTTTGTTGTAAAAAGATATTGCGTCTAATTAAGTCCCCACCATATAGGAAACTTTTATTTTTAATTTTATGAAAAAATTTATCCATTATAATTTTTTTTCTGTAATATGGCTTTGGCAGAGCCAATTAGCCAAACTTGTTTGTGTTTATTGTAAAAATAAACTGAATTTTAATTATTGGTGATTGCAGATTCATAGTCAAAATTTTCTTGTTATCAGTTATCAATGTTAGGTATATCTAATATTTTTATGGATACATAAATTATATTTTGATATATTTTTTTTGTTTTTTATATTTTTTTATTATCTTCTTTTTTTGTTTTGCTTTCTTTTTTTGTTGTTTTTTTTTTGTTTTTTGCTTTTTTTGTATTTATTTTTTTTTGTTTTTTGTTCTATATCTATTTTCTTAATTCTCTTGCTTTTTTTATTAATTTGTGGTATACTTTTTTTTGTTTCCTTTTTTTTTGTTTTCAAACCATATTAACAGATTATGTCTATATACTATTTACAACTTGTATTTACACATTTTAACATGTTTGTAAATGCAATGAAGAATTTCCATATTATTTGAAAATATTAAATGATTAAGGTTTATTGGAAAACAACACTTAGAATTTATTAATTCCTTATAATGTTCGATTTACAAATTAGTAATTTGTAAATCACATTCTAATATACTATGTGTTAGATCGCCTATTTTGCCACAAGTACAATTGGGAGTTTTGATAAGCCGATTCCATGCATGTAAGATGGCGTAAGATCATGATTTGCTCGCAGCCGATTAATGGTCTTTATAAAATGTCGATTAGATTCTGTGTAGGACCATCTTCTTGAGGGTATCCTAGTGTTACAATGATAAAAGTTTAAGCCAGTCTTACATTCTGTGTAATATAAATGTAAATTATTTTTAAGTTTTTGTCTACTAACGGTGTCAATATCTGTCGCTGGAATTAAATTTTTGTTTACTTTCTCTCCAAGCATATGCCGATTTAGCCAAATTGTCAACGATCTCATTGCCTTTTATTCTCGAATGGGAATAATATTATATATTATTATAGTTACCAAGTTTATAAAAAGTTTTAAATGAACTACAATACCTACAATACAATCATCAGTTATTAAACTTCTTCAATCATATGCGAGGTCTGTCAAAAAATATGAATTTTATGTAATATGAGTTAACTTGTTAATATCCACAATTCATATTTTTTGAAAAACTGTGTATATGACTAAAATCATTTAATATTTGATGATTGTATTTTATGTTAGGTTTGCAAACTCTCTTTTTTTATAAAGAGTGATTTTTTTCATAAAACTAAAAATAAAAAAGGTTCCCATATGTCTAATTCAGTCTGCCCATATGGAAAACTTTTTTATTTGTAAATTGATCCAATCGCATCAATAACAAAGGAGACATGATGTAATGCCCTCTTAGCAATGCAACAATGGGTATTTTATGGGTTTTACAGGTATAGCTTTTACTTAATTTTAGTTAATTTTACTTAATTTTATTTAATTTTATTTAATTGTTATATACTTCTACGTAATTCTGTTTAACTTAATTTAATTAATGATATTTACCTTTATTTAATTTTCTTTAATCTTATTTGGTCTTGATTTTAGTCTAATTTGATTTTATTTTGGTAAAGCGTGGGCGTTTATTAAACGTATAAATATATATTATACGTCATTGATCTTACCTTACAATTACAGAAACCTATATTTTTAGCAATTTTGCGAAAAAAATAATTAATGTGAAGTATGTAGTAAAATTTCTGATGAACAATAATTGAATCATCAATTTGTAGAATGAATTAGTAATATACCAACCGTATCGTTTCAAGAACAAAATATGATTCAAATGTCAAATGTTGGTAGTTCAGATTTTTTCCTAGGTGGCGTCGTTACCTTACTGGACAAACAGTGTGACTTATCATCCGAGACTTTTATATAGATAGATTCCTTAAAAATATTGTTACGATTTTAAATGTTATGGCATATAGAACTGTAAATATTTTATGACTAATTCTTTTATTGATTCTCGTAATTTCTAGGTCAAAAATCTACCTGAATCGAATGTTCTGGGGGCGACAAGCCGATAAAGAACATGTTTTGAGACCAGTCGCCGCTGTGTCTACATCGAGAACAGCATGGTATTTTCTACACCTTTCTGTTTACCGGCTTGGAATTATATAAATAAGGAAAACTTTCATTAAGGAGTCAGTCATAAGAAGATCGGTAAACGCGGTTTACTTGTACGAAACGTGAAATAAATACATTTGTAAAGTTATTTAATAAATTAGTAATTAGCTATCGTGAGTTTTAATAAATTAGATTATAGACAATAAATTAGAATAAAGACAAATAAATTCGAACTATATAAATATATAACAATATTTATTAGGTTAAGTCCAAAGGTCATGATCATTTTCGACAAACTTTTAAACATATAAGGCTTTGTATGCTGTAAGTCAACTGTTTATGCTAACGTTTAGATCTTTAAAAACTTTGGTTTTTATTATTTTTTATTTTTCTCGTCTCCTTTTTCTCTACATACCGAGAACGTAAAACGAATAGGAGATATACTTTCTCTTGTAGCCATCCAGTACATAACTTAAACTTTGGAAAATATTTCTATTAGAAGTCAGCCGGATTAAATTTTGACTCGTTTTTTGTTTTGTTTTTCTGATACCAAAGATTGAATTTAAATTGGAGTTAAAGAAAAGAGTAAACTTTTTTCCTCTGGTACTTTTGTTCAAGATCCAAAGGATACATTTGCACGCCGATGGGCAAATTTCCACCATCGCGTTGGTGTTAATAATTTATTAATTTAATAATTTTTTAATTCATTGAATTGTTTTTTTTTTGGGAATATTTATAAATTTAAGAAATTACTAAATAATATCCTCCTAAAGGTTTTAAGTTTTTTTTTATAATAATTATTAAATGTAGTTCTATCTAATAATAACTTTTTTATTTTATTATTATTAAACTAGGTTGAACTGTACATATATCTGAGAGATATATACATTATTGTTGAGAGTCTTCTTCAAGTGCCATCACCGCGGCGGCGAAGGTCGGCAATCATCATAGCTATTCGGACTTTTGAGACGGCTGCTCTGAAAAGTTCTATTGATGTACATCCGTACCACTCTTTCAGTCAGTCAGTCAGTCGCTCAGACATTCTACGCCTCCCTATGCTTCTCTTTCCTTGGAATCTTTCCCTGCATAATCAGTTGGAGCAAGATGTATTTCTCTTCACATGTAATATGTCCGAGATATTCCAATTTCCTTGTTTTAATTGTATTTAAAATTTCCATTTCTTTATTTATCCTTTTCAGAACCTCTATGTTTGTGACGTGTTCTGTCCACGATATTTGCAGAATTCTTCTGTACACCGAAAGCTCGAATAATTCCAGTTTTTTCAATGGTGTCGCATTTAAGATCCAAGATTCCATTCCATAAAATAAAGTCGAAAAAATATAGCACCTCGAAAACCTACATAGCACCCTTAGAGAGCAGGGGTACCAAATTTTTAGAATTAAATTTAAGTTGTCTTTGTAAATAACTTAGTAACTGGTTAGAGATTAAAGTGTATTATACATATTACACGTTTTATTAGAACCACGTTGTTTCTACTTTCAGAAAGTACTTAAGATAACATTTACAGCAATACAGGATAGCTTGAGAAGTATATATAGATACTTTCCTGGCACCCAAATAACCTTTACAGCAATTTTCTTATGTTATTACACTCTATTACATCCATTTATCTATTTTCTATCTTCTTTACATATTTATTCCCTTTTTACTGTCTCGGAAGGGCATGCAAATTGGTCGAATCCTTTCTTAAATGTAAATTGGTCATTCTCCGCCATAGTCTGCTAGCCTATTGATCACTAAATGAGCCAATTCCATATTCTTGTTACATTGATGCTGACTACACCAGTTCTACATTTCTTGTTGGGACGTAAGTCTACAGATTGCTTATAACTTTGGGACGTAAGTCTACAGATTGCTTATTAATAATGGGGGATACTGAATTCAGAGATAATAAAGAAAAAACTAAAAGGGAGGGCAAAAATCGAACCAAATAAAAAGAAAAATAGGGTGACATTTTGTCTTTTCTTCGAGTGACAAAAAGAAACTCTTAATTAAAACTTAAATATATATATATATATATATATATATATATATATATATATATATATATATATATATATATATATATATATATATAGCTAAATTACAAGAAACAATCACGTCTACCTTATATGTTCATTCATCATACCTATTAGCATTTATTTATATGTGATCCATGAGAACAGAAGATTGTTAGAGAAAATAAAAATACTATGTTGTTACATACAAGCTACATGGATTATAAGCCGAAACATAGATTTCAATGGACATATTAATTTACATCTTTCAAACAGAAATTGCCATTCCAAATTAATACATTCTTACATCTTAAATATAAATTTCTTTCGATGACTAGATGAATACTGTTTATAAATAATATGCATTTATGCACTAGTAAATTTATGTTTAAATTTGTTACATAATTCTGGAATATATAGAAATACTGTAGTACTGTAACTAATACTGTATATCAAAATATATTGCAACTTTACGAAACTTAACAACTAAATGTTTGGACGAATGAAAATTTGTTAAAAACGTTCCTCTTCACAACTTTGCGTATTTAACCAAAGAACGAGACAACAATACATTAAACTCTATCATTAATAACAAAATATTGAAATGATTCGTTCACTCTAAACTTTGAACTTCAGTGTTGGGGGTAAAATAAACGAAAATGTTGCATAACGTAACAACTAAATGTTCCGATAATTCAAAAAATTACTACTTTAATATGGGTTTACTGCAGCAATTCTGTCTGGCATTGTTCGTACTAAGGATTTACGCAAGTCAGAGTCGAAACTAGTCCATAATTCATTTTATTAAAACAGCATTTTTTTGAATTGTCCGAATATTTAGTTGTCACCATGTTATGCAATATTTTCGTTTATTTTGCCACCAACGCTGCAATTCAAATTATATAGAGCAAAGAAAGATCGTGAAGATCAACGTTTTCAATAAACTTTCGTCTGTCCGGACATTTAGTTGTTAGGAATCGAAGTGTTTGTTGTTGAATGGAGTTGAGTCTTAAGAAACCTATTTCTACACAATATAAATTGCACTAATTATAGATTAGGAGAAGAGAAAAGAAAAGGTTTTAATTTAACTCTCTAACTATTAAAGATGCCAAAACTACATGTTCTTCAAATTTTAACTTATTTGATATAATTTCACCAATTTGACATAATATACATAGTTTATAACAAATATTCCTTCAAATAATAATCAGTCTACGCGCTCATGGTTCTAGTCAGGTCGAAAATTTCAACGTTTACCAGTAAGTCCTTCAGTCAAAACACTAAATGAGACAGAGAAGGGGGATGGATTTAATTATTTGAGGGCTTGCTTGAATACCTAAGGGAAGATATATGGTTATGCGTTTCCTTGGCTAGGGTTAGGAGTTTGGGATAATATTTTACTCATTTTAGAAGTATATGTCGCAATAGCGCGAGTAAATAGCTAATTGGAGTTTGCAAAGTTGGAAACGTATGCTCCTATTTACTTGGCTGTAGTGTAGTTATATGTTTGATAATAAGGAAACTTCAATTTAATTAAACCTCATTTTGTTAAGCTAATAGGTGCATTAAAAATGTATCCTAAATAAGAATGTTTATAATGAAAAGAATTTAGAATGCATAAAAATTTAAGGTAATAAAATTAAACATAATAAACTACACTACTAAATATCATTTTAACAAAATAATTATTTGATGTGAATCTCCATCGAAGTAAAACACTTCTGTGTTAAGTGTTATATTTAATTAAAATTAAATTTAAAAATCCAAATGGATTAAAAATTTTAAAACGTTTTCATACTAGTCAGCCCATCTTCAGTGAACATTTGTAGTAATTGCGTAAATATCCGCAAAACCAAAAAGAGGTTACGTTTACATTAATAAAACCGTACTTGACAGTATTAAATTATACGGCAGCATGTCGATGAAATTGGATTCCTAGTAATGACACGTATGTATGTCCCTGACATATATACACATCGCAGTTGTTATCCCTGGCTATATGTAGAATTTGCAGATTGAAACGTGCTTCCCACATGCCAAGTACTGTTTTAAATTCAAATTGAACTTCACTTAGGTGTTCTTCTAATTTGTTGTATATACGCAAGTAAAGGAGTAGTTTAAGTACAAGACTCATCGAACTAAGTAATATATGTTCTTCACATTTTCTAAAGTTGGCTTTTTAGGAAATGAATATTTAAATGTCTTTTGGTAGATGACCATTCATATATTTTTAAGTGGCTTAGTAAGAGAGGTGACTTGGTGTACCTATAATAGCTTTATAATTTCACCATATAGTTCAGGACTTCAGGTCATAGTTACTTATTCGTTTGTTATTTTTGGGCGTGGAGATTATCTATCAGTAAGAATCAGCTACAAAAATGGATTTAATAATAAACACCAACAAAACGAAGTATATGAAAATAAGCACGCAACCACAAATCCTACGACCACTCGTTATAGACAACGTCTTCGAAGCAGTGAACGAATTTGTATACCTGAAAGCGCTCCTTAACACTGAAAATAATACTACCGCTGAGATAAACCCATCGAGCAAAAAGACAAAAGAGGGAATGTAAAGGTAGTGGGGACAAAAATATTGTTAGACAGGAAGTGCCATCTTGAGAGGCCACTTTAAACAAGGAAAGACAGTCTCTTTCCTTGTTTAAGAAATCAAATTTAGTTTGGTTATGTTATTGTTTGTCCTAACTGTCACATGAAATTTTATTTATATTGAAGTTTTTTACCATTTGTGTCACATTTTAGACTATTATCGTTAATATTTAATTAAAACTTTCTCGTCTGAAAAATATTTTATAGCTATTGTTAATAAGTGTCGAAAAATTTAAATTTAGCGCCTTTGCATTTCCGGATATGTCCGCCATCAGAGGCCACTTTTTTGGTCTCCTTTTCATAACGGTTAGATTCCCTCTTTTGTCTTTATGCTCGATGGATAAACCGCAGAATTTACACGGCCAACAGATGCTATTTTGGGCTTAATCTCCTCTTTAAATCCAGAATTATATCGAAAAATATAAAAATAGAACTAAAACAATAATACGCCCAGTCCTAACATATTCAAAGACCTGGAGTTTAACTAAAACTAATGAAAACATGTTGGGATGTTTTAAAACAAAAGTACTAAGGCAAATCTATGGAGACGAAATTTATGAGAATATCGAAAACTCAAACAAATAACGAGAATCTTCTAATAAACGGAGCCAGTGTCGAACAAGTGGACAAATATGCATATCTGGGAACAATGGTTAACTCCATAAATGATTACATTCAGGAGATCAAAATCAGAATAGAAAAGGCTAGAGCAAATTTCAACAAAATGAAAAGAGTGCTATGTACAAGGGATTTAAAATTGGAACTAAGAGTTAGGTTGACGAGGTGCTATATTTTTTCAACTTTATTTTATGGAATGGAATCTTGGACCTTAAATGCGACGTCAATGAAAAAACTGGAATCATTCGAGCTGTAGGTGTATAGAAGAATTCTGAATATATCGTGGACAGAACAAGTGAAGGATGAATAAAGATGTAGAAATTTTAAATACAATTAAAACAAGAAAATTGGAATATCTCATGTCTGCGCAACCTGAGAGAGTAGTACGGATATACATCAAAAGAACTTTTAAGAACAGCCGACTCAAAAGTCCGAATAACTATGATGATAGCCGACCTCCGCTGCGGAGATGGCACTTGAAGAAGAAGATGGAGCAGTGAATGGCAATGGAGTATAGAGAAGACAATACAACTTCGAACTTAATAGAATATACCAGAAACCTGATATCGTAAAAACATATTAAAATAGGACGTCTGAGGTGGATAGGATATGTAATGCGAATGGAACAAATCCATTTAGAAAAACGCACCTTAATAAACCCATTGGTCAGAGAAGGACAGGAAGGCCCAAGACAAGGAAGGAAACCGAAACACCACTGATTTCAAAGAATTTAATAAACAAATAAAGAAGGGAGTAAAGTAAGATTTAAGAATCTATAATGAAAACAAGGTAAAAAAAATAATAGAACTGAGGCCTGAAATGCTTAAGATCAAACTTATGGAAGCCTATAATAATCTCATTGAAGGATAAAGATGGAAAAGAAATAAGAGAGAAGAACGAAATCCTAAAAGTTATTTAAACATTTTACCGTGATGTATATTCCTCAAACAAGAACCCAGATAACACTGCAAAGGAAGATCTTAAGAGAAAGATAATTAAAGAATACTTAAATTAAAGAATACTTGTAGAAATGTTGAAAAAAAAACGAGTGAAATTATTCTTGAAGAATTGTAAATTTTTTTAATGAATGTCTTCACAGAATAGAAGTCCCAGATGATTGGAATGAAAGTTTGACAATATTTCTATCTTCTGACTACTCTTCAAAAAGGGAGACAGGGGAGATCTGAAGAACTATAGGCCAATTTTCCTGCTGTTCCAAATGTACAAATTGTTTATGAGAGTAATAACTAACAGGTTAACGTCGAAGCTCGATAGCTACCAACCAGTAGAGCAGGCAGGATTCCGAAAGGGTTACAGTACAGCGGATCATCTTCTTACGGTCAGAGCTCTAATAGAGAAAGCCAATGAATATCACTTAAACTTATACATTGGCTTCGTTGATTATAAAAAGGCATTCGGCTCCATAGAATTTTGGGCAATAGAGAAAGCTATGAACAACTGCAGGATAGACTCCCGATATAGAATGCTCATACATAATATTTACAAGAAAGCTACAATGAAAATACAATTAGATGCGAAAACCAAAGCTATACCAATCAACAGAGGAGTTCGCCAGGGATATGTTATCTCACCAAAGCTATTCACACTTGAACTGGAAGACGTGTTCAAAGACATTAACTGGGCAGATAAAGGAATACATGTTAATGAAAGAAAACTGAGTCATTTAAGATACGCTGATGACATTGTAATATTCGCTACAAGTTTCGAAAAACATGATGACGCAACTATTTCAAGCTTCGGAAAAAGTAGGTCTTAAGATGAACTTGGAAGAAACAAAAATAATGACAAAGGCACCGAACATTAGAGAAATAACGTTGAACGATATAAATTTAGAAACAGTAAGCGAATACATCTACCTGGGACAGATAATGAAGGTAAACTAAGAAAATCAAACTGCCGAAATTACCAGAAGAATAAGATTAGCGTGGGCAGGATTTGGAAAACTGAGTTGGATCTTGAAAAGCACTAAAATAGAACAATATTTGAAAACCAGAATTTACGATCAGTGTATCCTCCCTATCCATGTTAGACTCACCAAGTCTAACATGGATAAAACAGTAAAAGCACAAAGAGCGATGGAAAGATCAATGCTCGGGGTGAAATAAAAAACAAACAAATGGATTAGAAGCAAAACGAAAGTAAAAGACGCAGGAGAACATGCTGCCAAATTAAAATGGAGATGGAACCACGAAATACAACAATGGAGACCATAATTAGCAAAGAGAAGCAGAGGAAGATCACAAATGAGATGGGTGGATGCTATTAAGAAGATCGAATGACACAATTGGAAGCAAGTGGGGCAAAATAGAAGACACTGGATTGATTTGGGGAAGGCCTATGTCCACAGTTCGATTACTTAAGGCTGAAGAAGAAAAAGAAGAAGTTTGTAAAACTTTAGAAAATAGTAATGTCGAGAGTTTTCCTATTACAAATAAAGTTTTAGTCAGAATCGCCCATCTTCATTAATAAAATATTCAAAATAATACAAGATCCCATTAAACGAACTAATTTAATAATATTCGTAATGTAACTGAAAATCACAATTATGATGTTTAAATAAATTTGCACATCATACTGTACAATATTTCACACTGATTTTGTTATTATAATGTATTCCAAAAATGGCACATAATAAATTGCCAATAGACAATTAAATTTTAAAACTTTTAGTAGGAAACAATATCGCGACGCATTAATACTACCTCAAAGGGTAATATCAATTAAAAATTATTAAATAAAATACAAAACGAATCTGATCAATTAAACGGAAAATTGAAAATAAATTTACATTACGTTTTATAGATATTCCCCATTTAAAATAACGCTTGAAAATATATAATTTTATTACAAAATAAAAAATTAAATTGAAACAATGCATCATGAAAAAGTAGCTTAGTCGCGCTACACAAGTTTACTGTAAAAGTTGTATAAAAAAATACTAAGAACGAAAAATATGTTTGACACTAATCTGGTTTAGCTAGAAAAACGCACGATTTTCGATGCTTTTCTCATTTATTTTTCAACATAGTCTCTTTCGCTTAATATACTTGATAAGAGGCTTAGCTAACTTTTTAATCTCTTTCGAAATGTAATTTTGCTCCTTGTCTTCAAAAGTATTGGCTATGACCTCGTCTTTTGTTGCAAAATGGCGTCGAGAGATCAATTTTTTTTAATTTTGGAAATAGAAAATACCACTGTTCAACAATGAATGTATTTTTTTGAATGTATTGAGAAATAAAAATGTTTTTAAATATGTAAAGAATGCTGATTTTAAATATAACGTTCGTTTTGCTTAATTGTACACGCAAAATATATAAACGAACATACCTTAAAAAATCTACGTATTTAATGTGTTTTCCTTGGTACCACTTCTCCATTTCTAATAAGTATATCCTGATTAAACCTTTTACCGTGTTTATCAATGACTCTTCCAAAATGTGCAGGAGAAAAATCCAAATGGTAACAAAGAAAATAAAGTTTAAGAGACATGTTATATTTCATCAATTTGTATGCGTCTGAGCCGTGTAACAAGTCTTTTATTAACTTCCTATAGTTGCAAACGTGGTAAATTTCTAAGACATTCTCACTCACCAAATTCTAAGACATTTCCCCTAATTTTCGCCCCACTTAATTTTTGGGAATTTTCTGTAATGTATTGAAATCATTCACACGCGAGTTCGTTAGACTGCTTTCCTGTTATATCTGAACGTTCCGATCAGCACCTTTAAATGAAAGCCCAGGATGGCGAAATCTACAGAACTCTTTAGTTCTGCATAAATCCCTCAGGAAGAAATAACAGTCTACTGTCTTTGTCGGACGGCACGATCTCTTCGGGTCAATGCAACATTAACCTATATTTGGTATAGCCAAATGTTTAATATCATGATTGCACACCATTGTCTTCAAATTAGTTAGAGTACGCCATATGTCCTCGAAGCCTGCTTTGTTTATATAAGGCGGTCGAGGAGCATCTTCTAATCGCAGTTCCTTTAAATTTTGACATGAATTCATTAAAGCTTGGTCGCTGGTCATCATCGGTCTCATGTTGAAGGGCTCGTGCTTTATTCTGTTGCATTTGAGCAAGGCATAAGGTGCAAGACAATTTATATGAACGACTTTTAGTTTCCGTTTTGGAAATTTCTTAATTCGGTATATTACCTCATTTATTCTCTTTTAAATTTCATTTGCACCTTCCCATTTTCTTTACAGTTTAGGATTTTTGCATTCTGTGACTGGCTAACTGACTAGGATGTGTTGTCGAGAAAATGCGTGAATTTTGTTCATTTCTAACTTTAGGCGATCGACATAGTCTTCGCTTGCAATATGTCCTTTGCTAGGTCGTAGAGCAAACGAACTTCACGACCCAACATCAGGCAAGTTTCAGTTTGATCTACATTTTCATCCACGGCCGAACGGTAAGGCCATTATAACTTAGGATAGGTGTTTAACCATCGCTTGGTTCATCCCCTCGACCATTCCATCGGATTGAGGATGCAGGGGTGTCATTTCGGTTTTGCTGACACTAATCAATTTACAAAAGTTTAGGAAGAGGGTTGACTCGAAGTTTTGCACTTGGCCGGAATTGATCTCCACGGTTACACCAAATCGGCTAAAGAACTATTTAACAAGAATCTCTGAAACAGTAGCAGCTTCTTGTTTTAGGGTTCAACGAATAGTAGCAACGGACCTGCAATGGACTACCAACATTGTACTGCTTCATAGGCTCCACCTTTTTAACAACTGGACCATTACTGGTTGCTCACAGTTCATATTTACGACACCATCTTCCTACATCATATGTACAGTTCACCCAATAAAACCATTTTCGAACCTTTGCATAGTCTTCGCAATACCAAAATGTTCACCTTATGCACCGACATGCAACTGACGCAATACTTCTGACACTTTACTTTTAGGTACAATCATCTGACGCTTAGATTCTGCACCATCATTGTTCTCAAAGGTTTTATGCAGAAGATGATCTTTTAATACTAGGCAATTTCATTGGCTCCAGTAAGACTTGACTTCTGGGCTACATGTACTAATGTCTTGCCAAGAAAGGATCTCCCCTCGATGCATCCAATCAAATATTCTTTTTATACATGGATCATCTACTTCGTCTTGGTACGTCTTGGTAGCTGTTAAGGCTGTCATTGATCATTATGATGGTGGTTCATCTTATGGGGCAAAGTCTTTCCTTTAATTCAATACAGTGATTACAATTTGCACTGCATGGCTATCTCTGTGTTCGATCTGTTCTATTGTTCCGACTTTTGTATTATTTTCTTGCAATTTACGACGAATGTGGCCTACATAGCCAGTATTCCTACATCTAGGCTGTCGTCTTCTCAGTATCGTGTTAAGAACTACTTTCCGTACGATTTCCTCGAGACGTTTATCGTTTTGTTCTGTTGCTTTCTTCAGATATTTGTACTAGATAGCTCCGCGAAGCCTGACTAACTGTTTGAAGGTGATGACAAGCGCTTCATCTAAAACTTTCGGACTTGCTAATCGTACATCTTTATGTAATTCACTGTCTTTCAACCTATTGGCGAAAGTATCTACAGCAATTTCTTTTAAAATGTTGTCTGGTGCCTCTGGATAAGAAAACCGCACTATACGAGGAACATTTGCTTCAAATTCATGCAAATTTTCACTTGCTCATTACTTCTTAGTTGTGCTTTGTAGACTTGTAGACGGGCATTTCCGTAGAGTTTTTCTAGTCGAGTGAACAAGATCAGGTAAAATTTTTCGTGACTCTTAGAAATCGATCTTGAAATATCCGTATCATCACCTCGTAAAGCAGCAGTCAAGTAAACAGCCATATCTTGTTCGGTCCAATGACTGACTTTTACAATAGTTTTAAATTGTCTAAGGTATATAGACTAAAAAGAACTCCCATCAAATAGTGTCAATTTTAATCTCATATGATGTGTCGTTTTGTCTCTCGGTGATTCTTTTTTCATTACAGGATCTAAAACTACTGAATTAACTGTTACCCTGCTCTCATGAGCAATAGGTAACATAAAATATTTTATTTTATACTGCATATTGCACCAATTCGTACTAAAATAATTTTACTGTGTACAAAAAAACATATCACCTTTACTCTCATAGATAATTCCATCTCTATTTTTGACAGACTAGAATTGTTTAAAATTAAATTTTAAATTAAATTTTAAAATGTGCAATTTCGAAATATTTGAACAAATATGATGAAATCAATTAACGCAACGGCACAGTTAATTCCAACCACATCGGCAACAAGATACAAATAATATTTAATGTACGTATTTAGTTGTTATAGCTATTAAATATAAATATCTAAAATATTAACCTTTTTTTTAATTTTATTTAACATTGAACAAATAAAAAAGATTTAAAACTAAACAAAGTAATTTACTAAAGGTAAATTACAGAACACAGAAGCAGTTGAAGAGTCTAGTAAGGGTATTAAAGTGAAGGGAATATGTTTTAACAATATAAGATAGGCCATGGGTGGATCGTGTGACTAATATTGAGGTTATTGAATGCGAGATTATTAACACCATCAAAGAGCGCAAACTAGAATATCTTGGCCATGTTATGAGGAATGAACAGAGATACGGTTTGTTGCAACTCATTCTTCAGGGCAAGGTATTTGGAAAGAGAGGACCAGGGAGAAGAAGAATATCTTGGCTTCAAAACCTGAGAAAGTGGTTTAATACATCGACAACCGGACTATTCAGAATAGCAGCAAGCAAAGTTAGGATAGCCATGTTGATCGCCAACATCCGGAACGGATAGGCACCGTAAGAAGAAGAAAGATAGGCCGATACACCGATATTGGCTTGTCCTAAGAATCAAAGTCAAATATGATTAGGTAGATAAATCGGGGGGTAGATAGGTAGGTAGGTAGGTGGATAGGTTTCGCAGATAGATAGAATAATCTAATCACATACACACCGGTATTGGGAGATAATACCGACGACTTTCAATGTCTTCTAAGATTAGCTAACTCTCTCAAGTGTATCTTAAAAAATTAATAAACATAAAAGACAAGAATCATGTTTATAGGTAGAAATATTTATTCAAATTCAAAAATATGTGCAGCTGGAGAAGAAATCGAGCAAATCAGACAGTTTAAATACTTATGTTGACTACTAAACGCTAGTGGACAAAGTGAAATTAAAAATGCAAAATAGAACAACGCAGAAATTGCCTCTTAAAACATTGTAGCCCATGCGTCATAGCACGGCATGTACGTTAAAGTCCAGATCTATTAGCAAACTTTTGGAAATGTAGTACTTGCGCCGAATGCTTATATTATGTAATATCAGAGATACAATGTCAGAAAGAAGGAAGTATTATTTAGAGCTCGCCTGGAGGATAAAAACCTTTTTAGATATACAAATAGTAAGTAAGGCTGCATACTTAGTGCGCATATGAGGAGACCGATACACTTTCCAGCAACTAATACCAGAAGTAAGTACCAGCAACTAATACCAGATTCCTAGGACGTACAAGGAAATATGGTTGAAGAGATCTAGAACGTAAAAAGATGTTATTTCTGCATAATATTAAATGCCGCTAAAAATAAAAGAAACATGTTACTTGATAATAAAGAGTAGAAGCCTACACAGAAATTAATGACATCTTAAAAAGACAAAAAATAAAAAAAGTTTGTTTCTTTCAATACCTAATGAAAATAGGATCTGTCATTTACACATATTGTACCTACATCTGGTGAATATCGTCATGGAGGAAATAATAACAAAAAATAGGTACTAAAAATTCTACAGGGAATGCAGTAAATGCAGATGCAGGGCGCATGCCATATCAAACGCATATCAAAGAAGATTGCAATTACTTTTACACTAATTTAATAAAACTGGAAAGTATTACAACATGATGACATTTGCCTATAAAACAAAATGTATGATCACAAGTTGTCAAATTGCATTTTGCAGGAAGAATTAATATCTTCATAGAGTCCTACATAGAGCCAAAAGCAAAATCATATGTAACGCAGAAGACATTAATAGAATAGAATAGAATAGAAATATGCTTTATTGTCACTGAAAATTATTGAACAATTTTATGGACAAAGCTAAAAAATAAATCAGTCAAATAGTACAAAAAGTATAAAACAAAAACAAATATAGTAAAAAACACATTAACACAATTTTAAATTAGTAAAATTATTGTATAACCTACATAATTTGTACAGACAACAACAAATGAGACAAATTGTAGCCACTGCTTGAGACACCCAAATGTAATTATAAACAATACTAATTTTGTTTCTTTGTTATACATTAAGAAACTCGTCAACTGAATAATATGGTCTTTCTGAGAAATAGATTTTTGTCACCTTACGAAACTTAATGAAGGATGTTGCGGATTTAATTTCTCTTGGAAGGTGATTATAAAGTTTCTTTGCACGACATAGAATAGAATTCTTTACTAGCTGAGTGAATTTCTAATGGAGTAGCCATGGTCAGGTCTATCGGGAAAAATGTTTAGATGCTTTCGAATCAGACAAACCGTTTTTTTTAAACCGATTTTTGAACTAGGTCTTGCAATGAGTTGTTTGTTTGAGACCAAATAGATAACGGATTGCTCTTTTTTGCAACTTAAAAATAGTATCAAATTGGGCCGCTGTACTAGAACCCCAAAATGGAAGCCCATATCGAAGATGGGACTCGAACAATGAGAAATATGCCATTTTGGCAGAAGATAAATTTAGTTCCTTCGAAACAGATCTTATTGCAAAGTAAGCTTGTGACGTCCTCTCGTAGGAGTCACTATCCGGGTAGCTTTTGGACAGTCAGAGACAGAGTTCAAAATAAAAATAAAACTTTATTGTCTTCCTTAAATTAAATTGACAAAAATCTTATGTACATATTTACAATTTAGTTTAGTCTTCTCAGTACCTGGCCTATTTATTCAAATTAAGTTTGACCTTGTCGTATGAAATTAGTGTTATCGGCAATCAAGTGTGTTTTCGGAATTTTACGTGAACGATGTGTCGATTTAATAACAGCGGACGATAGGTACAAAGGAAAGAAAGAAACTCAACACGTCCCTCAAGTGATTCGGGTTAATAGGACACTCCTCGACAGTCTCAACACGACTGCTTCGGAGTACGGGTAATGGAGAGCTCAACACGCTCTCCGGGTGGCGGTATGGAACGGAAACAACTTGTGAACTCAACACGTCCACAAGCCGGGGTAGGGGAGAAGAGAACCTTCAGTCAACACCTGACGATTCTGCCTCTATGAGGAAATAATGCGGTTTATATAGCAAAGTTTTGCCCTTTCTACTGTCGATACACTCCTACTTCATGGGTTGGTTCGCGCGCACGCTGGTTTAACGGTGATGGCTTGGACTCATCGTTACACCCCCTCTTCCTGGGAAAAAAAAAATTTTGGAACAAAATTTTTTTATTTTTATTCCTTGCCAGGTACTTGGTTACCCTAAAAAACAATTTACAATACATCGAAATAAAAAATGTCCGCCCTAAAAAAAATAAATATCGTCTTCTTAAAAAAAAATCGTCTTCCCCTCTCTTAAAAAACGTCTTCCTTCGTGGGGCTTCAATTATTGGTTTTTATCCTCAGCACCTGGTTCGGGAGTCTCAGTCTGTATTTTTTTCCTTTATGCTGCGGCGGAATTAGTGAGAGCAGCGGGATTGACACTGGAATTGACTGGACTTTCTGAATTTTTGTGATGCCCATGGTTGGTTCATCGAAAAGGTTTTTAAATTTGGAAATAGCCTTTATCAGAGGCTCGCAGCCTTTGCCCGGGGTGTTAGGTTTTGGTGTGTTCCCCAATGGTGATATTAACTCTGGAACGGTGTATGGTGGCGGCGTAACTGTGCCGTCCATTTCTATGTCACTGTAATATATTTCTAACGTGTCTGACATTATACTTGAAGGTTACTGGTAAACTGTATTAAAATATACTGTCACTACTTGGTGTTGACTGTAAGTGCTTGGACTGATTAAGGAGTAGGGAAATCGGTAAATGCGGGTTTTAGGTCTTTGATATGTGCTGTTATTGTACGGTTTTTATCGTCGTTTTTTAATCTGAATATTACATTAGAACACACTTTTGTTATAGTATATGGGCCTGAAAATTTCGGTGCAAATTTGGCGTTAAAATTTTTGGCGGCATTTGAGAGTTGGTATTCCCTTTTCATGACTTTGTCGTTTATTGTCGGTTTCCACTCTCTTCGTCGTAAGTTGTAGTAATGGCTTTGAGTTGTAAAAGCTTTTGCCAGGTTTGTACGTACTAGTTCGAATGTTTCTTGTAGTTTATGCCATTTTATGTTTTGATCAGTATGTTGTGTGTCGTTTGGGGTTTTTACGACTTTACTTGGAATTTCTAGTTCGTGTCCAAAGTTCAGGAAGGCTGGGGAGAAACCCGTTGAATCGTGTTTAGCTGTATTATATGCGAATAGTAGTTCTGGAAGGCTCGTGTCCCATTTCTTATGGTTATTATCGCAGAACTGAGCTATCATTGTTTTGATTACTCTGTTTGTTCTTTCTACTGGATTATTCTGGGGTGAATATGGCGGAATGTTTCTTTTGGAAATCTGGAATTCGTCTAGCAACTTTCGTACTTCCCTGTTATCGTATGTTCTTGCGTTGTCTGATATTAGCTCTTTGGGTGATCCGAATCTCATAATAATTTTATCTTTTAAGTTCTGACAGACTGATTTTGCCGTTGCTGTTCTGATCGGTATGGCTTCGACCCATTTTGAAAAGGTGTCCTGGAATGTCATTATATATTTGTTTCCTTTGCTGGATGTTGGAAGGGGTCCTATGATGTCGGTTGAAACGGTGTGCCATGGATGTGGGGGAATTTGTGTAGATTGCATGCGGCCTGGAGTTAAGCTTTGTTGCGGCTTAAATTGCTGACAGTTCTTGCAGTTCCTGACGAACTTTGCGGCGTCTTTAAACATCCCTGGCCAGTAGTATTTTCTAGCTAGGCGGGTTATTGTTTTAGCTATTCCTAGATGTCCTGCGGTCGGTTGCTCGTGGTTTTCTGCCAGGAGTTGTTGTCTCTTGTGGTTTGGGATGCATAGTTTCCAGGGGTTGGATACCTCTGTCTCTTTTAAATCGTATTTGTCCCAGAAGTGTCGATAGAGAAGTCCATCTTTGATAGAGTAGTCTGGAAATAGTTGCGGATTTGTCTGGATTTTATTTAAAGCTTTATTGTACCATTCGTCGGGTTCTACATCTTCTACGTTTATTAAGCAAACCAGATCTACTGGTTCTCTAGAGAGCGCGTCGGCCAGGACGTTCTGGGAGCCCTTTCTGTAAATGACATCGAAGTCAAATTGTTGCAGCAGCATTGCCCATCTAGCTATTCTACCTGTAGGGTTTTCCATTGTTTGTAAGTATCGTAGACTTTGATGATCTGTGATAATTGAAAATGGGTATCCTTCGATGTAGGGTTTCATCTTTTCTACACCGAAGATGATCGCTAGTAGTTCTTTTTCTGTCACGCTGTAATTTTTTTCGGCCTTTGTTAGGTTTCGACTTGCGTAAGCGATGACTTGTTCCTGTCCTTCGTCGTTTGTTTGTACTAAAGCTACTCCTAAACCGTGGTTCGAAGCGTCCGATTGTAAAAAAAATCTTTTCTGGAAGTCCGGGCAGATCAGTATTGGAGCTTGTGTCAGTAGTACTTTTATTTTGTTGAACGCTTCCTCTTGCTCTCTGTCCCAAGTCCAATGTTGTTTTTTCTTTAGTAGCTTTGTTAAAGGGGCTGTAGTTCGTGAAAAATCTTTTATAAATCTCCTATACCATGAGATGATGCCCAAAAATCGGCGTAGTTGCTTAACGGTTTTTGGCGCGGGATATTCGACTATGGCTTTTGTCTTGTTTTCGTCCACTTTTATTCCCGTCTTGTTTACTACATGGCCTAAATAATTTATCTCTTCTTTGCAGAATTTACATTTGTCTATATTAATTCGTAGTTTGGCCTGCTGTAGTCTGTGAAGTACTTCTTTTAAGTTTTCCATATGTTCCTCGAACGTTTTCCCCAGTACTATTATGTCGTCTAAATAGGCGAATGCATGTGGTTCCATTTCTGGGCCGATTATTGTATCTAGTAATCGTTGAAAAGTAGCGGAGGCGGCGTGTAATCCGAATGGAAGTACTTTGAACTGGAATAGTCCTTTTCCTGGTGCTATGAAAGCGGTCAAGGGTTTGCTTGCTTCGGAAAGTGGTACTTGCCAATATCCATTTTTTAGATCCAACGTGGTAAAATATTTTGCAGATTTTAACTTTTCTAGGATATGATTGATGTACGGTAATGGGTAGGCATCTTTTTCTGAGATGTCGTTGATTTTCCTAAAATCGATGCAAAATCTGTATCCGTTGTTATCCTTCTTTTTTACTAGGACGATGGGGGAACTGTACGGGCTATTAGATTTTTCTATGACGTTCTCTTCTAGCATCTTATCTATCTCATCGTTTATGATCTTCTGCATTGCCGGGTTTCGGGGCCTGTATCTTTGTTTGATCGGTGTATTATGTTTAAGTTTTATTGTATGTTCGGTTAGATGTGTTGTTCCTTTAATGTATTTAAATTTCTCCAATTCGGTTAGTAACAATTCCTGTAATTGTTTTTTTTTCGGTATTGTTTAGTGTAGTACTAATGTCGAGCTGCTCTCGTTTCGGACTGTTCGTGAATTCCGGTATGTATGACGGAATGTCTTCGGTCTGGTCGTCGGCCGCGGTATCGGTCGGTAGTTCGGTATATCTTCGGTCTGGTTGTCGACCGCGGTATCGGTCGGTAGTCGGTATATTTTCGGTCTGGTCTTCGACCGCGGTATCGGTCGGTAGTCGGCAGGTCGTTTTGTTATATATTTTGCTTCTCTGTTGGAGCGGATATCTTGCGGTTGGTGTTTCGTTAACCCTGGAATTGGTCGGTATTCGGTTATTGTCTGCATTGTACGATCTGGATCTGTGTTCTGTCCTGGTTTGGTATTGTTCTCTCCTTCTTACGCGATTTCTATTTAAGATGTTTGATAAATCAAGGCCCCATCTTGTTATTTCATGCATTCCCAGTACTACTTCTGAAGCTAGGTTTGGTAAAAAATGTAGCTTGGCTTTTCTCCAAACGTTGTCTATGGAACATTTTGCTGTAAAACAGATTTCTATGTTGCTGGTTTTTCCATCTGCCAGCGTGATCTTTAAAGCTTTTCTGTCGCTTTTTGTTCCACATTGTTCCAATATTTTTTTACCTTTTTGTCCTATAAACGAATTTTGGGCTCCTGTGTCTATTAGTGCTTTTAACTTTTTACCGTTGCTGAACGTTATCGTTGTGTGGGGTCGTTGATCTTTATAGTGTGCGTAGCTGGAGGTTGTTAGGGAGGACTCTAAATGCTGACTGGGTTGCCTCCTTCTTGTCCAGTCCTGTTGGAGTTTTCCGATCGGCTTTTACATTGGCAGTTATTGGAAGTTGTTCCTCGGGTTCCGCAATGGCTGCAGAAGAGTACAGCGATAGCTCTGCAGTTTCTTCTATTGTGGCCTCTGCGGCCGCATCTCCAACAACAAGTCTGTCTGTCGAAATTCTGTATTTTGTTATTACGACTATTTGTCTGTGTCCAGTCACACCTTGTATTGTTTCTGTTATATATTTCTTTTTGGACCATATCATATTCTTCCGCTAGTCTGATGATGTCCTGTGTTGACGATACGTCTTGCCTCTTTATATACAACTTGTATTTCGGGTTCATATTGGTGTATATCCTGTTTAGTTCTTCTTGGTGATTGAATTCACCATGTCTTCTGATCATTGTTTGAATATCAATGATGTAGTCTTTTACACCTTCGTTGTTTCGTTGGAGTCGGTTCCGGATTTGCGCTTCCAGAGATTGCGTGAGAACGGAGGAAACGAAGAAATTGCGGAAATCTTGTTCGAAGTCTTTTAATTCGTTCCAATATTTATTATTGTTTCTGTACCATAGTAATGCTTTCCCGTTTAATGTTTCTGGTAGAGCTTGTAAAACGTGGGTGTCTTGTAGGCCGTAAGCTGTCTGGAGTTCTTTCAACCGTTCTATGAATTCTATTGGGTCTCTTGAACCGTCAAAATGTAACCCCCATTTGCGTACTATTTCCATCTTTCTTTGTCTGTCTTCCATCTGGTTTTCTTCTATTTCCTCTGGGTTTTGGCCTTTTTGAGTTGGTGCCTTGATGATCGCAACTAATCTCGCTCTTAGCTCGCTGAAATTCCCTTCCGTCGACTGTTCTCTGTTTGTTAATTCGGCTATAAGTTCGTCTTTCTTTAATAGGTACACCCAACTAACCTTCGACGTTTCCGGAGCGTCTGTCATTTTTTGAACTGTGAATCACCCTGTATTTGAATAAAGTTTGAAATGCAGTACTGTCTCATGAAAATAAAATTCGGAATTCGGTCGGTATTATTGTTTAAAACGAATTTTTCTGCTCGGGCGCCATCTGTGACGTCCTCTCGTAGGAGTCACTATCCGGGTAGCTTTTGGACAGTCAGAGACAGAGTTCAAAATAAAAATAAAACTTTATTGTCTTCCTTAAATTAAATTGACAAAAATCTTATGTACATATTTACAATTTAGTTTAGTCTTCTCAGTACCTGGCCTATTTATTCAAATTAAGTTTGACCTTGTCGTATGAAATTAGTGTTATCGGCAATCAAGTGTGTTTTCGGAATTTTACGTGAACGATGTGTCGATTTAATAACAGCGGACGATAGGTACAAAGGAAAGAAAGAAACTCAACACGTCCCTCAAGTGATTCGGGTTAATAGGACACTCCTCGACAGTCTCAACACGACTGCTTCGGAGTACGGGTAATGGAGAGCTCAACACGCTCTCCGGGTGGCGGTATGGAACGGAAACAACTTGTGAACTCAACACGTCCACAAGCCGGGGTAGGGGAGAAGAGAACCTTCAGTCAACACCTGACGATTCTGCCTCTATGAGGAAATAATGCGGTTTATATAGCAAAGTTTTGCCCTTTCTACTGTCGATACACTCCTACTTCATGGGTTGGTTCGCGCGCACGCTGGTTTAACGGTGATGGCTTGGACTCATCGTTACATATTAGCTGATATTAATAATTAGGTATTGAAAATTTAAAAAAAAAATCAGTGTAATGAACATTAACAACTTGGAAGAAGAAAGACTGGTAATAATCATTTAAAATAAAGCACGAATAAGACATCGGAGCATTGACTGCCCTTTAAAGAGGTGGACGATGACTTAGCTAGTCAGAGGCAGGCAAGTGAATGTAAAGCTTGTTATTTTTATTGGGAATTAACCACAATTTAACTTTAAAATACGATTTTTTTATGTTTCGATTTTTACCCTAGGAATTTTCACATACCTGTTTTAAACTGAAATTATGGTTAATTCCCAATGAAAATAGTAAATATTATTAAAAATAAATCAGAAAAAAATTTTAAAATAAATAAAGATACTACTTACCTAAACTCAATTTACCCAAAAGAAACCTAAAAAAAATATATGTTAATGTTTTTTATTGGAAAACAGAATTATGACTATTTCCTAAACAACAATACTAAAACTCATATGCCCTGATGATTTAACACATATGAACATTCTAGATGGAGAAAAAAAATGGCATGAAGACATAAACATTCAAAATGAATTGATGAATCTTTTGCAAATGTAATTCCATTTTCAATAGTTAAAAAATAGAAAGAAAATACTCATACAAGTAACTGTGACGACTGTTATTTTCTTTTGTTTTTAGAAACAGAAACTGACTTATAATGGGAAACAGTAATCCATAAGAACAGAAAGACATTAACATCATTAAAAAGGGATATATTTTTTTGGTGTTCAAATTTGGATCAAAAAGAAATCTTTCAAATCAATCACAAAAGAAAGTTCATTTTGGAAACATTTCCACTCTATAAATACTTAAACACGGCATATTTTACTACTCTGCTTTGTTAAAAACTTCTTTAGATGTCAAGAAGGCTAACTTAAGACTCAAGGTAAGAAAGTCTAGATAGACTATCATAGTCTTTCTAAGCATAAGTTTATTATTTAATGCTGGACAGGCTATGTTGCCTACGGCCAAAGTATAAATAAATCATTACATATTTCAAAAGTACACAAGTTGTCTATTGTAAAAAAAAACGCTGAGATAGCTAAGAGATTTGAAGAAAGTCTCGAATTCAAATTAAAATACTATACCAACTGTATAATTAAAGATGTTAACAAGTATTGGAGACAGTGTATAACCATATTGAAAGAGATGGCAACTGAAGTGATTGGAAGGCAAAAGCGTAAAAAAATAAGGTCACACTGGTGTAAAAAATCATGTGCACAAGCAAAAGAAGAAATGATAGAAGAAAAAGCATATAGAAAACCAATTGAAAGAACTAGAGAAATATAACCCACAAATCAAAATTCTAAAACAGGGTTAACCAGAACAGATAGATCTCCCAAAAAATGTGTTGGAAGTTCTGGTCTCACAAATTAACGATTCCTTTAAAAAAGGTATAATTATAGAGCGCGTCTAAAGACAGCAAATATTATTCCTCTTCATAAGGGTGGTGAAAAATCTAATGTCTGCAATTATAGACCTAATGCCTTACTACCGTTCCTATCCAAAATTATTGAGAGACTTATAAAAGCGCGACTTATGTCCTTTCTCGTTGAACACAACATTTTATTACAAAGTCAGATAGGCTTTTTATCTAATAAATGTACCAGCGAAGCTATGTTTTCTGTACTACATGAGGTCTATCAAGCACCAAATAATAATCTTTATACTACCATTGTTTGTTGTGGCTATACCAAAAGCTTTTGATTGTGTAAATCACGACATTTTGATAAAAAAACTAAATTTTTACGGAATTCGAGGTATTTCTTTGAATTGGTTGCAATCTTACTTGAGGAATAGAAAAAAGATTCAGTGCTGGGTACTCTACTTTTCCTTATCTTTATAAATGACATTACTAACTTAAAAATCGATGGAAAAATTTTTCTTTTTGCTGATGATACCAGTTTTACTTGGAGGAACTCTAATATTGCAACTCTTCAGCCAATTATAACTTCTGATCTACTTAAACAAAAACCTGGTCCTACTCTAATTTACTCTCTTTTAACGTGGATAAGACAGTAGCATTATCCTATAAAAGGAGCTCTTCAACCCTTGCTTCTTTATAACAACCAGATCAGTATCGTTGATTCTGTGAAATTTCTTGGTATTTTTATATGCAGCAACCTTAAATGGTACTTTCATATCGATTTGATAAGTAAGAAACTAGCCTCAACCTGCTATGCAATAAGATCTGTTTCGAAGAATATCAATTTAGCATCTTCCAAAATAACACATTTTTCTTTGTTCCAGTCTCATCTTCGATATGGCCTTCCCTTTTGGGGTTCTAGTACAGTTGCTCAATCTAATGTTTTTAAATTACAAAATAAAACAATACGGTATCTTTTTGGCCTCAGTAGAATAATACATTACAGAAGCTACTTCAAAAATGACGGGATTTTAACTCTTCCCTCTTTATATATTCTAAAAACTGTTTCCTTAATTCGTAAACACCTACATGTTTTTCAGCAAGACCTAACCATGACATTCATGACTACTCCACCAGAAATTCAAGCTTTGATGTGTATTTGCCGATCCCGTCCACTGAGTTAGTAAAGAAATCTATATTATATTCAACAAAAAAATTATACAACCATCTCCCTTTGCAACTTAAATCTACAACTTCTTTCCTTAAGGCTGTTTTAGCAGTTCAAACCCCGCGATTTGAAATGGGCGTATCACTTAACATTTCTACACTGCTTACGCGACACTATCTTTACTCAGTGGCGCCGGCCAACCGGTAGTTTAATGACAACCAATGCATTACTCTCCATTCAAATTAGTTTTAACACGAACTAACAGAGCGTACGTTCATGAGATTTGACATCACGAAGGCGATAACGGTGAACCTACGCGACAATGATGAGTAACACGTTTCACTATTAGATTTTAGTATTTTTTAGCAATTTTCTTCAAAGTTGGAACACGCTTTTCTCGATTATTACTGGACACAGAAAGGTGAAAAAAAATCAACGATTACAGAAAAAAAAACTTTCAAGTGATGGGTGTAAACAGGTTGGTTATAATAGAACGTTAAACAGTGTAATCTAATTTTTCAACAGAAGTTTCAAAAAAATAAAAAAAAAGTAAAACCATCATTTTAAAAGCAACATTTCGAATATTGTGTCCAAATTTCGAGACATTTTGTCGGTAAATAACAGTCCCTAGGTTTTGGTGCACCGATAAAACAGCCTTAAGTTTCGTAAATTGACAAAAGCCTATCTATCTGAAAGACCATATTATTCAGTGGAAGAGTTTCTTAGCGAATAACTAAGAAATTACAGCACCTTTAGGTTATTAATTGCAATTTGCATTTTAGTTAACTTTTGCAATGGATTGTATATTTTATTGTCTTTTATTTTATGATATTGACGATTTATGTAATGTTAGTAAAGCTTAATTTTTATTGTTATTTTTTTGATTTTTGTAAGCTTTGTCTTTATAAAATTGTATAATTTTTAGTAACATTAAATCATATTTCTATTCTATTTTATTCATACCTATTTGTAAATTTCGTTGTGGAAGTTATTTCAAGTTTAGGATATATCAAGATCTTTAATATATTTCAAATAATTGGACCGAATTTAAAAAAAAAATACAGGAAAGTATGGAGAATTAAAAACACTTTTATTTCCTGACTGTCAGGCACCTTCGTTTTTCGCTCCAAGTGCTTTAAATGTTTTTCGGTTTTAAAGATTACTGAAACAGTGTACTGTGATGATATAATACTGACGAGCTGTTTTGCCAATAAATGTTTTTATTCTCGAGCCAAATTAATCACACTTTTCCCTTGAAAAAGAACTTTAAACCAAATAGTATATTATTCTATGTCGTACTTAGACACTTGAAAAGTATAAATTAAAAATTGTACCAGTTAATAGCTAACAAGAAAAATGTGTAATATTTCTACACGACACAATAATGTCCACAAACTATTTTATCTTTACGTTTAATCGATTATGGATTATGCTGGGTAACTAAAGTATCACTTGTGTCCCCGAGCGAGGTCCCGAAACATAAATAAAGGACCAACGTGTGCACATGAAGAAAATAGGTAAACGAAGTGAAGCGTCAAAACACCTTTTCCCGCATCATATAAAATTTGTGCCGGGGCTGGAAAATTGCATTTGCCTATATAGAGTTTCCCGTCCTTTTGCGAAATAACGTTAAAACGTTGAGGTTGGCTGTGTTGCTTCAGCGATAAGGAGTACTTGATTATACTTAAGTGTTTATGAAATTATGGTTTGCTCTCTTTCGTTGTTTTTCTGTGGAAACCGGTGTATGGAAATTCTGTGATTAAAGTTATTAGTTTGAACAAGATTTCTTGAACATTTTAACTCGTAATACTAGACAAATCATGAATTACATTACGCTTGCTATAACTACAGGGTAGAAAATACTAAACATAAAACCAAAAAGTGTAATAAAATCGATTATTATATTTTAGTTAGTATACAAGTATACATTTAGTATAAACCGAAATTTATATTAGTTAAACTTTTTCTTCTAATACACAAGTTTTATACCCTTGGTCTCATCGTAAAGGGAACCATTTCAATATTACCCAGATATTATTTATTATAAATGTAATTGTAGTTAGCGCTAGTGGCACAGTAATATTGGTTGCATAGTTAATAGAAATAAATTTACAAAAATAATCTGGAGAATTATTGAAATTTTTAAAAGCAATTTTAATTTTAAAATTGTATTTTGAAATTGTATCTAACTAACTGCTTGCCATTATGTTAAATTCAGTACTGAATTTAGTACTAAAAATATTGTATCTACAAATTGGATGTGAGCGCCGATTCAGTACTAAAAATTAGAGCATTTAATTTCTTGTACTAAAAATGATGAAATATAATATTAACAAAAGTTAGGTTAGTCTTAACTATTCGTAACAATTTTTGTGGAGAATGCTATAAAGGGTCTTAAAAATAACAAAAAAACAGGCAACGATAACGTATACGGGGAAGTATTGAAAATGCTGTGCGAAACACAGTCAATTTCTAGACTCACTCGTCAGACTCTTTAACAATATTTATAACAGCGGGGAGTTTCCTGAAGACTGGCTAGAGTCAACTTTTGTTGCCATACCGAAAAAACCAAAAGCAAAGTCTTGTGATCAACATCGGATGATAAGTCTAATTAACCACATTTCGAAGGCATACACCAAGGTTATTTACAACAGAATAAGCAAAAAATGCGAGGATAACATTGGAGATTCGCAGTTTGGGTTTCGGAATTCTCTTGGGACAAGAGAAGCACTTTTTAGTCTACAGGTACTCATCCAGCGCTGCAGAGATATGAACAAAGACGTGTACATATGCTTTATAGACTACGCAAAAGCATTCGATAACGTAAAGCACGAAAAGATAATTGAAGTTCTCCATAAGATCGGAGTCGACTACAGAGACATTCAGAACAGATATCGAGCGAGTCTCTATTGGGGTCAAACAGCTAAAGTGAAAGTAGGATCTACATTGACCAATAAAATTGAGATCAAGAAAGGGGTACGACAGGGCTGTATCTTGTCTCCAATTCTCTTTAATATATACTCAGAAGAAGTATTTAAGACAGCGCTGGAGGAAAGCACAGAAGGCATAAAGATAAATGGAGAAATAATTAATAACATAAGGTATGCTGATGACACTGTGATTCTAGCAAGTAGCATGGAGGAACTGAGTTGCCTAATGAGTAAGATACAAAAAACAAGTGCACAATACGGACTCAGACTAAATATCACAAAAACCAAATGGATGTTAGTAAGCAAAACCCAACAACCACCACAGCAACTGATATTAGACAATGAAAGAATTGAACACGTGGATTCGTACATCTACTTGGAAACAACAGTTAACTCAAATTGGGATCAAGCGAAGGAAATACGTATAAGAGTAGAAAAGGCAAGAGCATCGTTCACTAGCATGAAGCAAATTTTTACCTCTAAAAGCCTCACCCTACCTCTCAAAATTCGACTTCTGAAATGTTATGTATTCCCGGTTTTGTTATATGGAATGGAGGCGTGGACAATGACCGCAACATTGATGAAAAAAGTAGAGGCCTTCGAAATGTGGGCTTACCGACGTATATTACGTATATCCTGGACTGAGCACGTGACCAACGAAGAGGTACTACGCCGGATAGGTAAAGAGAGAGAGGTAGGAATAAGTATAAAGAAAAGAAAGTTGGAATACTTGGGTCACGTTATGAGACATAATAAATATAGAGTACTACAGCTGATCGTTCAAGGGAAAATAGACAGCAGAAGGGGTCCAGGGAGGAGAAGACACTCGTGGCTCCAAAACTTGCGGCAATGGTTCGGATTGTCATCTGCTGAACTATCCAGATCTGCCGTAAACAAAGTCAGAATAGCCATGTTGATTGCCAACGTTCGGACCGGACAAGGCACATGAAGAACAATTTTTTAAGAAAATATTGCTTTACCACTCCCTGACACGTGTTTTTGGGTCTACCCGTCATCAGAGAGTTTGTAAGAAGACTTAAACTAAATCAAAACGCACCGACTACTCTGGCAATTATAGGAAAATAATTACCAGAGTATGCTACTAGAGACACCTAGTGAGGAAAGATGAAGTTAAATGTGTCGATAGCAATTAAAGTAAACTGTATACCCAAGCTTAATCAAGCCATTCAAAGCGATGCTGGGAATATTTATATTCCACTATGCACCAACAATTTACCCATATACCCAATAAAGTTACAAATTGTGCAAAACTAGTGGAGAGAGGTTCTAGTCAAAGAGAATATAATATAGACTATACAGAAACTTTTGCGCCAGTAATAAGACATTTTTCTTTAAGGTTTCTTTTTTCACTTTCTATAAAATTAAGTTTTTATATTACTCATTTAGATGTTTAAAACAGCATTTCTAAATGCTCATTTGAAAGAGATAATATACATATATGCACCAAAAGGTTTTGATCTAGTAGGTAACAAATGATTAAAATTAAATAAGGCTATTTATGGGCTTAAACAGTTTTCTAGGGCCTGTAATTATGAAGTAAATAATGGTTTGTAAAATATTAAGTATAAAAAACAAAAACATAGACTTTGTATCTATATAGAAAAAGAAAATAATAAAATTACGTCAAAGCAGTTTATGTGGATGATTTTTTATGTCTTCAACTGATGAAAGTAAAACAAGTAGACCATAAAATGAGCTGAAAAGTAAATTTGTTATTAAAGATTTGGGTAGAATAAAGGAATGTTTAGGTATGCAAATGGACTTTGTTCCAAATAAAAGTTATATTGCTTTAAATTAGAAAAACTATATTATTCAGTTGGTAAAGAGATTTAACATGAATGATGCCAAAGCAGATAAAACTCCTTATCAGAAAGCTTATTTTCTTACACTATGAATGCTATGACATGATAATGCACACTATGTGCACACTTGATATTTTTATTACAATTAAATATATTAATCTAACCAATAAAGTATTATTTTGGTTTGATAGCACCTGTAGAGTATAAAATACGGAGTAATATTTTCAGCAACTCGCGAATAAGAAATTTTAAAACAAAACGTGACAACAGTTGAAGGTGCTGAGAATGTGACCTATTCAAATAATTTTGACTACACAATTTTATGTAAATAACTGAGTCCTTCTGTATTTATACGTCCATGCTATTAAGTATAGGTTACCTGTAAAATTTGTTTTATGTCATTTACAGGAAGTTAAGATTGGTACAATATAAACTGTCAATTGTATTTACTTTTGGAACAAATTAAAGTTAGTTGTTACTGTATACTCAACTGGTTCGTTTCATTTATAAGTTTTAACAATAAATATCATAATATAGATGAAGGTACTTTAAACAAGTATAAATAATAAGAAAATACGTTTTGTTATATTAATTGGTCCATAATAGATTTTATTGTTTAATAGGTGCCTTTTATTGTTATAATTACATATTATACTATATAATTGCATAATACCTTTTAAATCTATATTCATAATACCAATCAAATGATTTATTCAAACTACAAAAAATCAGGCCCGATTTTAAAAAAATAGTTCGTTTTTGTTTTCATTAAATAATTTCACTCTGTATATGGTTTTTGAAAACTTTAATAAGAATTTTACAAATTAGGCAAATACGATTCCCCACACGCTCACTTAATTTTTAATAAAAAAAATAAATTTTACTCTTAGTGAACGACTACTCACAAAGAAACATACCTTGTATACAGTAAAAAATACCGCGAATTTTCAATAGTCAAACACCGTTAATACCCTAAACACAAATACAAAATCGTACGAGAAACCACCGGGTGTGAAACCTGCTTCCGTGACGACTATCTGTGCGAGAGTGTATACAGTGTGTAAAAGCCAAATGGAATAAATTCATTATTTAGGTTACTGTACATATTTATAAAAAATCCCGAAACACGTCAAATTTAAATTATAACTTGACATTCTTTAACGTGAAAAAGCAACCCTTACCTTCAACCCCCTTAGAATGACAGGTACAAACCCCAATTTTTAAAATAGGAAGTATAGGCTTGTGATATATCGTTTCAAAGGTCTTTTCATTATGCATTCAAAAATGTTGCCGTTTTCAAGTTTATTAAGATTATTTAAAATAAACTTAATTAAGCTATTGTCCGAATGTCTAAATATCTCTATTTAATTATATATATGCTCGCCCTGTATATTGTCAAACAATGGGAGCAGACGGTTTTTAATGGTCATTTGTTATTCCTCATAGGGTAAGAAGTAGGAGTATAGGAGTATATACAGTTCCTCATGATTCACTCTGTATATATTCCGAAGACAATAATACCAAAAGAAATATCAGCTGAGACAAGAACAAAATATATCACTGCTTCTAAGAAACCTTTCAAATATAAGCTGGAATGGACCAGCTTGTACAGGTCTGGTACCTATATATATATATATATATATATATATATATATATATATATATATATATATATATATATATATATATTATATATATATATATATATATATATATCTTTTTGGAATCACTTGGTAGTCGTGCAAGATATAATCGATGGTTTCAGATTCTCTGCAAGAGAGTCTGCAGCTTAAATATCGCTAAAATGGGTGTAATACATTGTTAAACATTGTATACGTAATTCAGCCTTGTTAGCGCACATAAACCGAATGAAAGAAAAGAATAAATAAAGATAGAATGAAAAAATCAAATGAAAATTGCACAAGACAGAACTAACGTGAGAAAATAAAGTCTGGGACTGTCAAGAAAAAGACAGTGTGAAAACCTGAGAAGTAGACATCTAAAAATCATCAGAATATCAGTTAGTCCAGGCTGTGAGGCCGCTCCCGTTGGGAAAATGTTTCTGATTCGGTTTCTTCACGGATTCCGGTTCAAAAATGTCCCCTTTAAACAAATCTGAAGGGTGCCGGGCGAAATTTTTGGGCAGAAATTGTTTAAACAATTTTTTTTAAACAAATTCCAAAAATATTTTTTTTTTAATCTGGAAAACGTTTTTTTAGGTTTTTTGGGTCATTTTAAATAAAAAAGGTCTCTTGTCATTTTTCTCTAAAATTGATAGTTTTCGAGTTATAAGCGATTTAAAGTCTGAAAAACGCGAAAATACGCATTTTTGAGGCTTGAAAACACATATGTAAATTATTATTTTTGAGGTTACCAAGTGTCTAAATTGAAGTTTAAACATTCAACTTCAAGATTGTGAAGAGTAATCGGGGCTTATTTTAATTTAGACCGTTGTTTTTTAATTGTTAAATATGCGCGTACACTCGATTTTTCAGCCGCCGCGGCGCGGCGCGTTAGAGTGCGCTTCTATCGTACTTATGCATAGTTACATATACACTTACGCAAAAAAACCCGAACAAATCCTTGAAGTTTATTAACATAGTTTTTTCCATAATTTATTTATGTAGGTATTAATTATTGTCATTGGGCTAATTAAATAAATCAATCATCGCAATGTAATAACCGTATATAGTTTTTTTTTCTTCCAAATTTGAACAATATAATTATTATTTATTGAGTATATATTTATTTATATCAATTGTAAATAATATTTTTAAATTATTATTTAAATAATACAATGCAGTAAATATTAATATTAGTAAACTTAATTTTAAATTGCGCGGTGTTTAAAAACAATATACTATCGCAAAAATGCAAGTTTTTACCTGTTTAACAATCGCGCGCTCATACTTGATTTGTTATTACTTAAACGATCATTAGGAAGACTATTGTTTAATGCCCATTAAAAGGTATTATATTATTAATGTGTTATTAAAAAAATTGTGAATGGATTTAAAATGTCTTTTTCCGTACCTCTTCTTAAATGAAAACTTACCGAAGAAAATTTAGTTTGTATTTTTTGTAATAACATCAACAATATTAAGTTAGTGCAAAAACCTAAAGTAGATTTTTACATAACAATACAAAATGCTGCTCTTCGACGAAAAGACAGTGTGACTGAAAAATTTAATTTAATCTAGCCAATATACCTTGTATAACCAATCTTATACCTCTGACGCACTTTACCAACACTTGTTAAGAACTTTCGCTAAAACATATATTTGGCGAAATGCTATATATTCCCACTATCAAACTCTCGATTTTACACAATATGGATATTATAATATATGTCTGATAGTGGTGGGTTGGGAAACCGTGCAAATGCAAAAAGACTTGCAAAACTAATGCTTGCAACTGCAAGAAAAATCATGTCAACTGTGTACCATTATGTGGATGTGATTTAGATTTTTGTGAAAACAAAGATACTTTTACTGAGTGATATTAGTGTGTTATTTAACAATATTTTGTACAATTATTTTATGTAACTACCTTATTAGACTTTAGACGAAATTTATATTATAACTCAATTGATATAAATAAATATATACTCAATAAATAATAATTATTTGTAAGTATAATGTAGACTATGCATAAGTACGATAGAGGCGCACGGTAGCGCGCGGCGCCGCGGCTGCTGAAAAATCGAGTGTACGCGCATACTTAACAATTAAAAAACAACGGTCTAAATTAAAATAAGCCCCGATTACTCTTCACAATCTTGAAGTTGAATGTTTAAACTTTAATTTAGACACTTGGTAGCCTCAAAAATAATAATTTAGATATGTGTTTTCAAGCCTCAAAAATGCGTATTTTCGCGTTTTTCAGACTTTAAATCGCTTATAACTCGAAAACTATCAACTTTAGAGAAAAATGACAAGAGACTTTTTTTGTTTAAAATGGCCCAAAAAACCTAAAAAAACGTTTTCCAGATTAATAAAAAAAAATAATTTTTGGACTTTGTTTAAAAAAATTGTTTAAACTGTTTTTCAAAATTATAAAAAGTTTAGAGGACGTTTTAATCACTGTTCTTTAATGGTCAAGAGACACTTCCATTCTAAATTGCTTTGTAATAGTGGCTACTAATTACAGACATTAAATGCTTCGCAGCGGTTAAATGCCTCGGAGTTGGTAACTGAAATAAATAACCACTAATCATATTGTATGCACATACGGGTATTATTTAATGAAGTCGTCCTCCTGGGGTTACAGAAAGAGCAACTATACTCAAATGATCGATATTGCATTAATAATTATTGTTCTGTATAATAATATGTATAACATACAATGAACAAGTTCCATACGATAAAGTTTCAGATGTATTTTTATGTATGCGCATAAAATATAACTATTTTAAAACAAATCACCCGTGTCTAGAAATAATTTGAAAAAATTCAAAAAGCAAAGTTATTATTCTCCGTAAAAATTTTAGGTTTGCATACTGCGTGTTGTGCTACTAGTTGCATGATACAAAGAAAAGAGTCTTTTCGTTGTACCATGAACTAGTTGCTACACCATATCTTCAAAAACTAGAAAAGCAGCAATTAATACTAGATTATCTCGTGACTGGTAAGTTTATGTTCTTGAAATATTCCCACTACAATCCAATATAATGTTTGGATTTCTTTCTTTGGTATTTTCCTGATAAGTTGTTAGTGGTTAGAAACCACAATTTAATTAAAAACAATAGTAACATATAAAAAAAAATCAAAAAGATCAGTTTGTTCTGATAATTGATTATTAATAGTTAATTTTTATTTTAAAAGTGCCGTTACTCTATTGATTTTGTCTACTTTGTCACATTGGATATCTATCTATCTCTATCTACTGCCGCTCTTAATAAATCTGTTGACGTTATTCCTGTCTATCATTATTCTCTCTCTCTCTCTCTCTCTCTCTCTCTCTCTCTCTCTTCAGTCGTGACCCCCAGGAGGGAGTTTAGTGGCCATCGTGATGTTATGTTTTGTCCGTCTCCAAGAATCTCGGGTCATTTCTTTTAATTCATGCATAGGTCTTTTGTATATTCCTGTACTTTGGTTGATGCATCTTGTTGGGATCTTCCTCGAGATCTTCATCCTTCTACCTTCCCTTGGATAAGTCTTTTAATATTTTCTGTATCTGCTCTCATAACATGTCCAAAGTACAGTATTGTTCAAAATAAAGAGTACTGAAACTAAAACATAGATGTCTCTTTGTGCGCGCTGTCATATTCAAAATAACTAGTACAGACCTGTCAAGTAATCCTTAAACAATTAATTACTAAGTCCTAATTGTTAAAAATGGTGTTAAGTACATAGGAGAAAGAGTTTCTTGTAAAGCATTATTTTCGCTCATATGGAATCGTATGTGATCAAATCACACAACGGTTTAATAAACGTTTTCCAAGTAATGCTGTAATTTTGAAGGTTGATGAAAACTTTAGAAATACGGGTAATGTATTGTGTCAACGAAAAGGAAACTCAGGGCGGACAGTTAACAACAACGATAACAAAACGTGTTTTTAAGCGAATCTTGGAAAATTCGAAAGCCAGCCAAGAACAAGAACAGCATTCCATCTTGGCTTAAAATAAACTTCTTTGCATGTATGCGTCTTCTAGACGCATACATTTGGGGGATGGCTAAAACTGCTGTTTTAAAATGGGCGCCACAAACCATCAATGAGTTAAAGGATGCGATTAGAGCCTTCTTCGCGGACTTGAGACAACCTTTATTACATAATATTACGAGAAATCTGGAATATTAGTATGAAGTCTGTCTTGAGAGTGGAGGAGCTCATTCAGAACATGTTATAAAGTGTCACTAATATGTATTTTTTAAAACAATAAAATAATTACTTAAGTAAGTTCAGTACTTTTTATTTTGGGCTATACTGTATTTTAATTGTTGTAGATAGACTTTGCCGTTTCCTATCAACCTACGATCTTCTATTTTCCCCCGCAATATAAGCTGCAGCAGGTGGTACTTTGGTTTCGTTATATACACTCCTTTTTAAAATGGTTTCATTATATACACTCCTGGTCAAAAAAATCCGGACACTTGTATTTTGCATGCTTTTTCTTAATATTTTCAGTTTAAAGTGCTTTTAATGGAAAGGAGGATTCATAACAATAAAAACGTTTTTTTAAATGTTTTTAAATGATCGCGTCACCGTAGTGAAAAAATTTTGGCATTTGGCAAAAAAATAATAACTTTATCTTGTTTATCAGCAACAGATTTTTAAATTTTTATTGCATTTACGATAAGTCTCACGTTTATTCTGATAAATTTAGATCATTTTTCATTAGTGTTTTGAAATAGTGTTAGTATGACTCCAAAGAAAAATTGCAGAAGATGTGTGATTACATGAAGATGGTAGCAGTATACGTTATATTGCAAATCATTTAAATATTGCCAAAAGTACCGTCCATGATACTCTTACGAAGTATCGACAAACTGAAGAATACACTACAAGACCAGGATCAGGCAGATAAAGGTGTAGATATCACCGTGATGCACGATTTTTAAAGATTTCCTCATTACGGAACTGCTCTTTAACGTCAAATGCTATCGCTCGTCGTTTGTTCGAAGTTCGAAGAACTAATATTTCTGCACGAACTGTAAGAGGAGTCCTACATGAAATGGATTTATGTCCTAAGAAGACAGTAGCATGCTCTAAATTAATAGCAGCTTATCAAGCTACAAGATAAGATTTACAAATGATCACAGAGACTGAACTGTTCAGCAATGAAGTGTGTAATGTTTGCTTACGATCTCCAGACGGACGCTAACGTGTATGGAAGAGACCCGGAAAACGATTTGCACGTTACTGTATTTCACCCAGAACGCCGTTTAGTGACGAAGATTTTGTGGTATCGGCGGGTATTTCTTTCAACGAATGCACTAAATTAATTTTCCTCTAACATGGAACTCTAGCAGCCGACAGTGTCTGGGTGATAATGTTGTCTCCTACACTCCTTTCGCTGAGGTGAATTTCTTATTTTATGCAAGATAATGCGAGTCCACATACTGCGCGATTCGTCATGGACTACCTAAATACAGTCGGAATTCCAGTTTTGGATTCGTCTGCTTGTAGTCCTGACATGAATCCATTAGAAAATGTATGGAAACTTTTAGGGAAAAAAGACTAAAAAGAGTCAACCATTGCCAGAAACTATTTAAAAACTGAAAATAGCGTGGAATGAAGAATTGGAACATATACTGCAAGAACAAATTCAGCAACTTATTGAAGGTATGCGTAGGCATATTCAAATTCTCAGCAGACGAAGGGGAAGCAATACCCGCTACTAAATCTAAAGAACAGCCAACTGTGGTCAATTAAATTTTTTTATTATAATTCTAATAATAAAGAGCCTGTTTATATCTATGTTAATGGATAAACTTCATGATGCAAAAATTCATTCAAAGCAAGCTGTGGAAGATGCTGATATCCTAATTATCTCAACAGCTCTTGAGATGGATCGTCAAATGAACAGGTGACAGTGGTGGGAGAAGATATCGACCTACTGGTCATTTTGATTGGCGTTTGTAGCCCTGATATAAAAAATGTATTTTTTTTTAAGCCAGGCAAAGGAAAGGTTTCGCAAAGCCTCTACAACTCTCATCTGGCTGCTGAGAAAATACTATTGGATCATATTTTATTCCTGCATGCGATGACTGGTTCTGATACTACTTCTGCATTGTTTAATCAAGGGAAACTGAAATTTCTTAAAGTCCTGCAGAAGAACAAAGATTTGCAATCGCTAATTGAATCTTTCAAATACCCTAATTCAAGTCAAGATGAGATTGCCACAGCAGGAAACATGTTTCTTAAGGCTCTATATGGAAAAAAGAGACAAAACTAAACGATTTAAGATATAAGCAATACGTATCTTCATCATTCAAAAATAAGACCAACATTTCCTCATTGCCCCCAACTGAAGCTGCTGCACGAGAACATTCACTGAGAGTTTACTATCAGGTGCAGCAGTGGTTATCCGGTCAAGCCACACCTAACGAGCAACAAAAAGACCCAAGTGAGTGGGGATGGCAAAAAACTAGTAGTGGTCTTGTGCCAGTACCAACTACTTTGGACCCTGCACCAAACTCAATACTCCGGTACATTTCATGTAAATGTAAAAAGGGCTGTCAACGCAATTGTGGATTCAGGAAGGCGGGACTCCATTGTTCCCCAATATGCGCATCATGCGAAGGACTGTGTAACAATGTTGAGCCCCCAGAAGACAGCTCTGACATAGACGTAGAAGAAACTGAAGAAAGAGGGAGAGGTATGTTGGATCTGACAAGTTATTTTGTAGTCATTCATCTCTCCTTGATATATGATATGTGTCTCTCCTCTTTTTATTTTCCAGGAGAACGACTCCCGACGCGGACGATGGAGCAATCAGACCCTGAGCCAGTACCCGATGCCATCGAAGAACCTCACTACGATGCGGAAGGTATGTTTAATCTCACAATCTATTTTGCAATCTTCATCTCTTCTTGATAAATGACTTAACTTTAAACTTTTATTTTCCAGAACAAGCAGAACCAGGACTCATCGTTATCGAAGAACCTCAGCCAGGGCCTTCCAAACGACAACGGCTCATATAAATTTTGCATATTATAATTTATAATTATAATAATATATGATCATAAGTAACGAGATTTTAAGTTTTATTTTGTTACGAGTTTTACCTACCTACTGAATTTGCATAATTTTTCCCTTTTTTCTTTTTAATTACTTGTGTGGAAAACTAGGTGATATTTATCAAATGACAGCATCCATAAAAATTAAATATTGAAATGTAAAAAGTGGGTTTTGCATAAAATGCTAAAAATTTACAATTTTCAACTCGCACTAGAAACCGAACGATTCGTCTGAAAAAAAAACTAAATACTAGTATTTGTAGAAAATTTCAAGTACTTTAATTTCTGTTAACAGACAATTTACCAAAAGTTGATAGTTTTCGAGTTTTAAGCAAAAAAACCCGAAAAAAAGAAGAAAAAAACGGTTTATTCTGTTTTTTTTTTTCGGAATTTAAGCACCCCAGATTCGGATTAAGCACCCCAAAAAACATATGGAATGAAAAAAATCAGAACTACCCCAAAACTTTCCTAGCAAAAATACAATTTAACTGAACTATATGTGAGAATCCACACTTCGGCACTGTAAAGCAAAGTCGAGAGTACACAGTATATCAGAATCCTTATTCGGGTACGGATAATGAGGAAGGGATTACGGACCACTTTACGCATCTTATTGAATGTACCTCTTAATTTTTCGAGTCGACATCCTAAGGACGTTATTGTCTCAGCTGTTGGGAGAGCTACATTGTTGACATTAAATTATTTGTTGCCGACGTCGTTCTTACTGGCATAAGTGTTTATTTACGGTAAAGTACAAAACAGTACAGTTTACGATACGATTTATAATTCTCTGAAGCCCCTCTGTACTAACTGCTATAAGGACAATGGCATCCGCGTATCTCAGGTTGTTCACCAACTCTTCATTTATTCAATTCCGTGTGCTATATGGTATAGTGTTTCTTTGAGTACAAGTTAAATAGGAAGGACAATAGTACACAATCCTGACGGACTCCTCTCTTTATGTTGAACCCATTTGATGTGTCATTCTCGACTCGCCTGTTGTTATTGGTATAGCTTTGATTTGTCTGGGTCTGTCGTCCATTTCCGACTGTAAGTTTTTCTATGCTTGACTCTATTGAAGATTTGTTCACAGAGGCAAAGCACGCGAACACATCTTTATTGACGTCATGCGTTCGAATAAGGAATTTTATGGAGAATAGGACCACTCAGGTAAAGCCCTCTTCTAAAAACAAATTGTGTCTCGCTTTTGTTTTCATTTAGTTTTTTGTATACTCATGTTAATATAACGCTAAGGAAAGCTTTCATGGCGTGGCTCATGAGACTGATTATTTTAAGATCGGAGCATTTAGTTGCGTTCGTATTAGGAATTGGAATGAATAGGGAGCGCTAAATAAATTTATTTCCTCTGTGTCAAGTAGTTCAAGAACTTCTCCCTGTACCTGGTCTGGTCCGGGAGCATTGTTGTTCTTCAGTCTTTCGTTAGTTAACTCCACTTCTGTATTTGTGATAGTGGGTTCCTCTTCACTGCTCGCTGTAGTAGTAGTGTTGGTGTTTTCATCTCCAAATAGTCGCTCCATGTATTGTTTCCATCTTATAAGTTTCTTGTCAGTTTCAATAATGATGTTATGGTGTGAGTCTAAAATTGCTCCAGGGCTTCCTTTTTGGCATCCGGTTATTTCTTTTATTTTCTTATAAAGCTGTCATGTTTTGCCTGTAGTATTTTCTACGTAACTCCTTGTATTTTACCTTATTTCTGTTGTCTTCTTTCTTCCATAATCTCCAGAATAGTATTTTTAGGAAAAGGCATTCCTGTCTTTTTGTTTTTCCGTCAGGTTTCAATTCTTTCCGTGTTATTGTGGTTATGGATTTTTTTGGGTTTTTATGTTTTTAAATTTGAAATATTGTCTTGTTTAGAGTTTCCGTATGTTAATATCTTTTGGAGGTATTTTCTTAGCTACTTCCTTCAGTCGAAGTTTAGCAAGAGCCAGCAATAGTTTGTGATCTGATGGAATATCTGCATTTGGATAAGTTTTAGAGGATACAACCGTATTGCGATATTTTCTGTTTATTAGGACAAAATCAATCTGGTTCCTCACAATTCTGTGATCGCATAGTATATTTCCTAACAAAATTCTCTTAGCCATTCTCCTCCAACTAATAGAAGTCGTAATTCTTTATTAAACATAGAGCAGAAATATATAAAAAAGAAAAGGAAAAGACAGTTAAGATTTGATTTCACGTATAATAGTGCATCTGTGTATCCGCTTATACGTATTTCGCCCTAAAAGGGCTCGTCGGAACGCTATTCACAGTCGCTCTGAACGTGAAAATAAATCTCTTTTGTCTTAGGAAGCAACTCTGGCATGGCTTCGAATGGACCTAAATAGCGACATCTGATATTAAATCCGTAAACTAATTTTCGAAACCAAATTCAGATTTTTGCTTTAATCTTTGTCTTCTAAGCATTGCAAGGCAAAACAGGCGTTGATAAAGATGTTATTAGAGACATGGAGAATTTTCTGCAATTTTTAGATTCCCCATGTCTCCAATAACATCTTTATAAACGTCTGTTTTGTCTTGCAATTCTTAGAAGGCACAGATTAAAGCAAAAATCTGAATTGGGTTACGAAAATTAGTTTACGAATTTAATATAAAAAAGAATTAAAAACATTAAAAATTAATATCTTGCGGCAGAGATTTTTTACCATTTATACGAGGACTTACCCAAAAATTAGCTCGCAGGGTGCTTGCTATGTCTGGACTTCAACAAAAAATTGTGGATTTTTTTTTGTAAACTTGAGCTTCTTCACAAAATAGTGCATAAGGTTAGACTAATGTGAAGGCGTATCATTTTGATGTCACCACTTGACGAAAAATGCTACGGTTTTCTTTTCACCACGTCCGGCAATATTTTTAGAAATTAAGAAGCAAAATTATTTATTGATTCTGGGACCCCTGGTCGCACACATCATCATCAATCAGCCAATCGCGTCCACTGCTGGACATAGGCCACCCTCAGTTCTTTCCAGTGTTCTCTACACTGGGCCGCTTGTAGCGAGTTTCCCGCTACACGCTTTATATCATCGGTCCATCTAGTCGGTAGTCGTCTTCGGCTTCTTTTATAGTTTCTGGGCCTCCATTCCATAATACGTCTTGTCCACCGTCCATCTTGTGCTCTGACTAAGTGCCTTGCCCAGTTCCACTTAAGCGACGTGGTTCTTTCGATGACGTCTTGAACTCCTGATCTTTGCCTGATTTGTTGGTTTGTTATGTGGTCTCGAAGGCTCACGTTCAGCATTGCACGTTCCATGGCTCGTTGTGTAACTCTGAGTTTATTCGTAGATTTTTGCGTGAGTGATAAAGTCTCTGCTCCATAAGTTTGTACAGGTAAAACACATTGGTTATAAACCTTTTGCTTGAGACACATGGGAATTGAACTTTTTAGAATATGGCTTAATTTGCCAAATGCTGCCCAAGTTAGGCCTGTTCGCCTCTATATTTCATGTGTTTGATTGTCTCTGCTTATTTTGATTTCGTGTCCCAGATATTTGTAAGTGTTTGTTTGTTGTATGGTATTATTGTCAATAGTTATATTTCCACTTATTACGAGATTTGTTATAAGTTTAGTTTTCTCAAAGTTTATCTTTAATCCTGCTCTTTCAGACAGACTTTTAAGCGAATGCATCATAGAAACTGTAGCTTGTAAATTATCTGCCATTAATACAACATCATCTGCAAATCTTAGGTGATTTAATCTTTCTCCATCTATATTGATGCCCATATCTTGCCATTGAGTGCTCTTAAATATTGACTCTAGAGCTGCCGTGAACAATTTTGGTGAAATATTGTCTCCTTGTCTAACTCCTCGACCTAAGCTGAATTTTTCTGTGTCTTCGTGTAGTCGTATACTTGATGTAGCGTTCTCGTAGATGTTTTTGATTAGTGTCGTGTACCTGTAATCTATTCGGCTTTGATTTAGGGCTTCCAGTATTGTTCCAAACTCTACAGAATCAAAAGCCTTCTCGTAATCGACAAATGCAAGAACCAGTGGTATGTTATACTCAATGCACTTTTCTATTAAGATCTTTATGGTATGCAAATGGTCATTTGTGCCATATCCTGCCCTGAAGCCTGCCTGTTCTTTGGGCTGATAGAAATCAAGTTTAGGTGTTAGCCTCTTTGTTAAGATTTTCATAAAGCGTTTCTACATATGTGTTAAGAGGCTGATGGGTCTATAATTTTCTAATTTAGTAATATCGCCTTTTTTGTGTAACAAGACTAGTCTTGTTACACAAAATTGTTCATTGTTACACTGTTCCAGTCTTTTGGAATTGTACGCGCATGTAAGCATTTATTAAACAGTTCGCTTACTGATTTTAATAAAATTTCTCCACCTGTTTTTATTGCCTCGATAACGAGCCCATCATCACCAGGCGATCGATGGTTCTTCATTTCCTTTAAAGCTACTCTTACTTCTGACACAGTAATGGGTAAAAGTATTTCCGATCCCTGATTTATGAGAGTCTTTACTCGTGTCGGGAAATTGTCTTGTGGTCTTTGGTTGGTATATAGGTCTTTATAAAACTCTCTGGTTATTTTCAGAATGTTTTGTTTATCTGTTGTTGCCTTTCCGTCTTTATCTCTCAGCTTGTATATTTCTTTTTTACTTTGTGTGACTTTTCTTTTCATTATCTTTAAACCTTTGCTCTCCTCTACTGTTTGAGTAGTTACATTAGTATTATATCTTCTTACATCTTTTCTAATTTCCGCTGAAATTCTTTTATTCAGTTTTTTATTATCTTCTTTGTTTCCTTTTTCGTTCTCGCTTAGGTTTCGTCGTATTTCCAGGAGAGCTTTTGTATTTTTGCTAATCATTTCACTTTTGGTGTAATTTTTTTTGCAAAATTTGAGTTGTGCATTTCTAACCGAGTCTGTTATTAATTTATTGTGATCGTCGATACTTAGAGGTTTGGGATTATTACTCTGTAAAGTTTCGGCTATATTTTTTATGTATGCTTGACCTATGTTTGAGTTCTTCCTCCAGTTCTGTCCTTTTTTCATCCTTAGATAAGGTTCTTACATTATACGTAATTATGTGCAACGTTCGTCGTTCTTGGTAGCCTCTTACATCCCGGGGATTCTTCGCACCCTCTACCCGCTGTCCATGAGTCCTACCGCTACCTTGGTCGGGAACTAGCGAGCTGCCGGGGACTGAGGGCCGTTTTCTTGAATGTCTGTTCATGCTGAGGGGGGTTTTGGCATTTAAACACCACGCTTGCCAGGCGGGTTGGTGAGTTGGTTTGGGAAATTGGTAGGATAGTAGGTATTGGGTAGGAATGGGGTTAGGACATGATTTCTCTCCACAGGAGATGAGAGGGAATCAAGGCTCGCGTAGGGCAGGATCGCATCTCTGAAGTAAGTCTATCCTCCACTGGGATTGTGAAAGAGTACTTACCGACTACCAATGGTCGCACACATTAACTATTTAAAAAACACAATTGACATGAATACCCGTAGGGACGATATGTTTTAGTGGGTATTGCAGTTACAAATAAGGTAATCGATAAACACTTTTCTTATTATGAAAATAGTTGATGGATTCGACCATTACTTTATGAAAATTCATTTGATGTAACAATAAAACACTGAAAACTTTGTTCTTAAAACTTACACAAAATTTATTTTAAACTCTTATCACTACAGCTGTTTCGGCTGATTGCCTTTCTCAAGTGATCTATTTTTGGCATGCGTTTACACTTTAAAGTCTTTAATGAAATAGGTTAGGTTAGGTATACTTAATACTTGGAAAATGTACACAGCCAATTTGTTCAATGATGACAGAACACAAAAACCACCACAACTGAGAGACCATTTGTATGGCCCAAGTATTTTGAAAGCTGAAATTGCACACGCTATTAAACTATTAAAAAGTAACAAAACCCCAGGACCAGATGATATGTAAGCAGAAACAATCAAGTTATTTAATGAAGAAAACCTAGACATTATTGTCAAGCTCTTTAACGACATCTACGATACGGGCCAGATTCCAAAAGATTGGCTTCGATGTACATTTATCGCGCTGCCAAAAACACCACGTGCGAACTTCTGCAAGGACCACCGACTAATAAGCCTAATGAGTCACTTTTTAAAACTTTTCCTGAGAATACTTCACACTAGATTGTTTAAGAAATGTGAAGAGGTCAGTGGATGGAGTCAGTTTGGTTTCAAAAATGGACTTGGCACGAGAGAAGCGATCTTTAGTATGCAAACATTGATACAGAATTGTTTAGATCAAAGAAAGGATGTTTTTATCTGTTTCATCGATTACGAGAAAGCATTCGATAATGTAAAACACGAATTGATGATAAAATACCTACAAGAGTTGGGATTGGATGCAAAGGATATAAGAATCATCGCCAATCTGTATTGGAATCAGACAGCAACAGTACGTCTTCAAAATTCCAACGAAACAGAAGATTTCTCCATTAATAAAGGAGTAAGGCAAGGATGTATACTGTCCCCAATGCTGTTCAATTTATACGTAGAAAAAGCCTTCGCAGAAGCAGTGGAAGACTCTAATAAGGGTATTAAAGTTAACGGCATATTTATTAATAACATCAGGTATGCCGATGATACAGCCATAGTGGCAGATAACATCGAAGATCTTCAATGCCTTTTAAATGATCTAACTCTTGCAAGTGAAGCTCGGGGTTTGAAAATAAATATCAAGAAGACAAAATCAATGATTATAAGTAGAAATGATTACACCAACGCAAAGATATATGTCTCTGGAGAAGAAATCGAACAAATCAGGCAATTCAAATACTTGGGATGTTTGCTGAATGAGGGTTGGGACCCCGAGAATGAAATAAAGAGCAGAGTTGAACAAGCCAGAAATGCTTTTTGAGGCTTCGTAAGTTTCTGACTGATCGCAAATTGGACTTCAACCTCCGATACAAGATGCTTAAGTGTTACGTGTGGCCTGTTCTCCTGTACGGAATGAAAGCATGGACTTTAAAGGCCAGTTCCATTAACAAACTTGAAGTGTTTGAAATGTGGTGACTGCGTCGAATGCTCAGAATATCATGGACGGACAGGGTCAGAAATGAGGAAGTACTCAGAAGAGCGGGCTTACAGGATAGGGAACTTTTTAATTATGTAAAAAGTAAGAAGACTGCATACTTGAGGCACATAATACGAGGAGAACGATACACTTTTCAGCAACTGATACTAGAAGGGAAGATAGAGGGTAGCAGAGGTCTCGGACGTAAAAAAATGTTATGGCTGCGCAATATTCGACAATGGACAGGAATCCACAGCTATGAAATGCTTCGCAATGCTGCTAAAAACAGAATTATTTAATCCAGAATATTTAACATCTCACCTGACAAGACGATGTACGGTGGACGCCTACGCAGAAATGCACGGCACCTTAAGAAGAAGAAGAATGAAATAGGTTGAGGAGGGGAGAACTGTTTGTCTCAAATTGGTCATTCAGAATTATATCTGTGTTTGTTAATTAGTTAATTTTCATAGGGCCCACCACCGAAAGGTACAAATGGGTCTACTGATTAGGTAAGTAATTTCCATAGATTCTAACAAAGATAGCTAAAGCCATTATTTTGAATATGAAGAATTTTAAATTCGTTTTTGTTTTTGTTAATAAATTTTTATTGTATTTAAAGAAAAGAAATAAAATAAATGGCCAGTTTCAGTACAACGCTCGACTACGAAACAAAAATTATACTTCTTAAATATTCCTTCTTTGAAAATAAACTGCAATAATTATAAATAAAAAACAGTAATTTTTATTATATCCCTCCAGACGTTACGCCTATAAAAATTTTCACTGTAGGTATATAATAAAAATCCTAAACAATTTAATATAGGCTCTTGACTATATTTACATCAAATACCACTTTCAGATACATGGCAGCGATTTACAGCCATCTCTTGCTAAAACGGTTCGACAATCAGAGCAGGATTTCAAAAACACCTGGCGCTTCTTGTTGACTTTAACTTACTATCTCGATGGTCGTTGGTTGCATTTTCTTTTTTCTTTTTGTCCATAAAGCCATCGGCTATACAGAGTAATGCAGCGGCAGGTTATAGAGGAAGTATAAAAATCCCATTCTGGTATTTGTAGAGTGGTTTGGCTTGTTTACGTTTAAAAGTTTAAATCGACTCTTTAAGTTATTTAAACAGAGAGAAGAATGTTGACATTGTATCGTGGTTCTGAATGCATGAAGGACGCTTTTACATCTTTTTTCGTGCATTCAATGGCTATTATGTTTTAAGTAATAAGCTTTATTATCAATTAGTAATTAATAACCAAAACATTAACTTAGGTCTTGCTAATATTTTTGAGAAAGCTGAAGAAATATGTGTTTTGAACTGTATAAGATGTTTAATTTCTTGTTTTTGGTTTTTAACTTTTGCTCATAGCAAGGGTATTAAACAAAAAGTTCCACAACAAAAAAAATATTCAAAAAAATACAACCAAGAAATCTCATTGCAATTATTGTATTTTTTGTCAAAAACTTAATTTTTTGAATGGATTTATTCTTTTTAAAGTAGTTAGTTTGTGTTTTAAAGAAATACTCTAAAATTTATATTCTTTCAGAATTTGTCTAATAATAGTCAGACCCGCCTCGGTTGCGTAGTAACGCAAAAACTACAAAAAAATGATTTATTAAAAAAAAATTATTTCGTTATTTTGTCTTTATTACTATTAAAATAGAAATCCTTTTTTGTACGAGAAAGTCATTTAAAATGGTATATAAAACTCTAAAGTTCATATCCGAGATTAAAAGACGGATGGGAAAAAATTTTATCCGAAATAAAGAAATCTTCAACTTTTTAAAGTAATTTTTTGCTGCTAAATAGCAATAACAAGTCTTATCTGGTCATATCTAGTCATTAGAAAGTTCAGATAGGCCCGTCCTGTCTGAAGTCGGAATGATTGAGGCTGGAGTGCCATAGGGAAGAGTACCGTCACTCTTTCTGTATATTATCTCCTAACTGCAGCAAGACCGAAAGTCTCTGGTATGAAACTGATTGCGGAGATACCACACAATAAGCATGGGAGCGCAGTATTTGTGAGAACTCAAACCATAGTCTCATCTGTGGAAACAGCAAATGTAGAACAGCAACAGTAGAAGCATGGGCCGAAACGAGTGGCCTCACGTTAATCCATGATCCCAAAGTTCCACCATCTTTTCATAGCAAAGTTTGGAAAAGAGGATCTAACCCGGATATCTGTTTTTCAAGCAACAACCTCGAAGACCGATGTACCAAAGTAGTATATGGCCCCATACCAAAAACTCAGCATAGACCAATTGGTATAAATATCTTCCCAATTATCAGACCACAAGTTATTCCATTCAGAAGGAGATTTAACTTCAAAAAGGCAAACTGGCAAACGTATGAAGACATGCTAGATTTTGAACTACTACGCCTTGAACCAAAAGTAGAGAACTACGAAAAATTCGTAGAGGTAGTCAAAAATGTGTCTAGAAAAACTATCCCTAGATAATGTAGACAACAATACGTTCCCGGGATGTCCAGCGAGTCCAAAGAACTAATGAGAACATACGAAACCCTCTATTCCACTGACCCTTTTAGCCAAGAAACGGTTGACTGCGGAGCAGTACTACTCCAACAGCTAAGTCAAGCCAGACAGGAAAAGTGGATTGAGACCTTGGAAAAAATGGACATGACACATAGTAGCAAAATAGCATGGAATGTTGTAAAAACAGTCAGCGGTGATCCAAAAGAACATAACCACCTTGCAAGGTTACAGCAAACCAAGTCGCTACTCAACTCCTTACGAATGGAAGAACTACTAACCGATATAAGGACCCAAACACTAGGAGAAGATTGGATTCGGAGACAAACCACCTAGGAACTCCTTTTACACTAAAAGAACTCTACGACGGTCTGAACAGGTTAAAAAACGGGAAAGCTGCAGGTGTAGATGATATATGCAGTGAACAAATAAAGCATTTAGGCCAAGGAGCAAAAAACTGGATCTTGCAATTTTATAACACGTGCTGCAAAACCTGCCAAATTCCAAAATCATGGAGGAAATCTAAAGTAATAGCCTTGTTAAAACCAGGAAAGGATCCAGAAGACCCCAGTAGCTACAGACCTATTTCGCTATTGTGTCACTTTTTTAAACTATACGAGATATACTCGCCAGAATAGAAAAAAATGTCGACAAGCACCTCATCCCACAACAAGGAGGATTCAGATCTGGCAAATCTTGCACCGGTCAAGTCCTCACATTAACAGAACACATTGAAGAGGGCTTTGAAGAAAAACTTATAACAGGGGCTGCTTTTGTAGATCTGACAGCAGCCTATGACACAGTAAGGCACAAAACATTGCTCCTCAAATTATACGATACTCTCAATGACCACCATCTGGGAAAGGTCGTATATTCCTTACTGCAAAATAGACGTTTTTTCGTTATGCTGGAGGGTAAAGTAAGTAGGTGGAGAGTTCAAAAAAACGGCTTCCCACAGGGAAGTGTTTTAGCACCAATGCTCTTCAATATATACACAAACGACCAACCTACTCCGACCGAAACCAAGCACTTCCTCTATGCAATATGTGCTCAAGGGAATAGTTTTGAAGAAGTGGAGAATAAACTCGAAACTGCCTTAAAAACAATGACAGCGTACTACCTGCAGAATTCTCTGAGACCCAATCCCTCTAAAATCCAAGTCTGCGCTTTCCACCTTCGCACAAAGGAAGCCAAGCGAAAACTCCAAATTGTGTGGAATGGTAATACATTAGAACACACAAACCAACCTATATATCTTGGAGTAACTCTGGACCGGTCCCTCACCTACAGACAACATTGCATAAAAACAAGAAGGAAAGTAACAACTAGGAACAGCATACTCAGAAAGCTAACGGGAAGTAAATGGGGCGCACGTTCTGGCGTTTTAAGAACAACGGCACAGGCACTGTGTTTCTCAACTACTGAAAATGCATGCCCCGTTTGGAGCAGATCTGCCCACACCAAACAAGTTGATACTGCGCTAAACGAGACATGCAGCATAGTAACGGGGTGCATGAAACCAACGCCACTTTCTAATCTATATAGAGCAGCGGGTTTTGCAGAACCCTCAACACGCAGAGGCGCTGCAGAACACATAGAGAAAATTAAACAGATCGCGGACGATCGGCATGCCCTATACAAAGCTCGAACACCACGAAAGCGACTAAAATCTAGACTAAAAGCTTCCTTGGAACAGTGAAGGATGAACCGCCTAAGTATTTTCCACTTCCCCAGGTTCAATGGACCGGCCAGACCCTAGACTTTAAAACGTGGAAAACCTTGAATAGGATAAGAACGGGGGTTGCTACAGTAAAATCAAACATGGCAAAATGCGGAAAATAAACCAAGATGATGTGAACTGTGACTATGGAGAAACACAGAATATGGAACATCTTCTTATATGCAGAAACTGTCCTCATCGATGTACCCTTGAAGATTTGTGGCTCGCCACGTACTGGGCGAGCCCGACGTAGCCCGATACTGGGCCGAAATTTTATGAATGGCATGTCCGGACACGATAAAGTAAGTGTATATCATCTAAATCGCGGACATACCAACCAACCTGCGAACCATTCTCTATCTATATGCCGATGACACAACAATAGCAGCGAGAAGTCTGGATCCAAACATAGCCAATAGATGCCTGCAACATGCACTAAATCAGTTGGAAGATTGGTGCATTAAATGGAAAATCGCAGTAAAACCAGGGAAGAATAGTCAAGATAATAAATATTTGTCGCTACCCTTTTTTGAAATGACACTAAGTACAATCTCACAATAAGATACTTAATCCATGCATAAATCTATATCTGTGAATTTTCGAGTGACAATAATAAGCAAGAACACTTAAATTCCATCTCCAACTAGACATTGAATTAAGATATTATTTTTATTTATACTTGACTAACCTACATTTTTTAGCTAATATTTTTCTAAATATTCTATAAGCTGGTTACTTATTTAAGAATTCCCTATTAGCATGTCTTAATTATTTCTAAAATAAGAGTTTCACAGATTGTTGTGACGTTTTTCTATATAAAATAATAAGTAACATGGATTGCACAAGAACTAACACTATTTCACCAGATCAAACTATTTCCTTCTCTAAAGGCTTCTGTTGATTGTCGCATCGCCAAGCAGCAGCAATTCATCGTTGAAATAAAGATTATATCGTAGAATATAAATATCATCTTGATTATTTGCTAACCTTTTAAGTTTTCTTTTACTGTGGGCATATTCAGGTCTCTATGAAGACCATAATTTCTATTAACCTATGGTTGATCTACTATACATCCCACGACCTTGATTTCTAATTTTTTAGAATAATCAGCATAAACTGATTTGCCTTCATTGATTTTTATTTTACACTATCACATATTTAAACGTATGTAGTATTTGTTTATGGCCCTTGTATTTATCACCAACTTACAACCGTGTATAACCGTCAAAGTTAAGGTTAGGTTAGGTTAGGGTGGGTTAAGTTAGGTTAGGCAGAAGGTGCTCAACAAATTGAAAGTTGACTTGGTACTTGTACTTGGCCTTGAAGCCAAGGCAAGCAGGAACTTGTCATTTGTCAAAAACTTAGTTGTTTTTTTAATACCATTTTTTTCAACTATTTTTCTTTTAGTCTTAAGTTAAGAATATAATTAATAGTAATGTATTATCTTTGGTATTAAGTTGGACTTCTAAAGATTCTCTTTTTCAGGTCGTCTGGTGTTCTAAGAGATTTCCCATATATTGATCTAACGAACGAGGCCTCTATTTGTACTTCTTGACATTCTATTACATATCTTTAGGACATGTAAAGTAGCAGTAACAGTAACTAAGGTGCTAAATCCACTTGAACATGAAATGTGACGAAGTATTACTTATTGATGTATCTTGTGTGATTGGATTATAGAAGACAAATGTGATTGTTGATGTTCTGCAATAGAGAGTAATTCGTAATTCTACTCAAAGCTGTTTTGAGGAACTAACCTTGGATATTCGACCATTCTTATATTTGACAAATGCCAATCTAAAAAGCGGATTATTACGTGAAGAATGGCAGTCATGTCTTCTTGTAATGGCACTACAACCCTTTGGGGTCCTGGCCTGCTTGACGTTCTTTCGTCTAACGAACTAACTGTCTAACGTCTGCTTAACGATATTTATGGTTTTAAAATCTTCCTCTACATCGTCTATCCAACTTTTAGGGGGCCTTCCTCTTATCCTATTTGCTTGGGGTTTTCATCTCTGGATTACTTTTTCAACTAATGATTATGAATCGATTCGAATTCAACTAATGATTCGAATGATTATCTGGCATTCTTTTTATGTGGGCAAGCCAGTTTAATCTTTGAGACTTTACAAATCTAACTTCTTTTTGTCTTTTGGTGCTTGTCGTAAAAGACGACTGAATAAAGCAGCACTTCTGCTGTCCTAATTCCTATTCCCCAACCCTTAATCGAACTTGGGCGGTATAACCCTAACCTAATACATAACATAACACCATTGGTTTTGAAAAAATGCCTACTACAACAAAAGCTATAGTTAGTAGCCCCGGCACTGAACTAGGGTGCAATAGGCAAATAATCTTCTTCTTATAGTGCCGTGCACCTATAGTGCGTTGGCGAATTATCTTAAGGCCAGACGTCTGTCTTTTGCGGCATGCAAAAGATCGCCAGTGTTATTTATGCCCGTCCAGTTCTTTATGTTTGCGACCTACTCCTCTCTTATCTTCATCTTGACAACATACAAACCACAGAAATACGAAGTAGATATAGCTGATCTCCACGAAATCAGATTCATAAATAAAAAATACTATAGTTTATATTATACTTTATAGTGTTAAGCAGAAAGACAAGAAGACTTTATGGTAAACAATAAATGCCGCAGGTCGATATTGGGTTTCCCTCCAGTTAATGAAAGAATATGTGTAATACGCCTAAGGGGCAAACTTCATAATATTTCAATTATTAATGTCCATGCCCCAACAGAAAAAGCAGATAAACCAGTAACCAATCAAGTCTACGACTAACTACAAGTAGAATGTGAAACCGTGCAAAAAGGAGATGCAGTATAGTCTTGGGTGATATGAACACCAAGTTGGGAAAAGAGCCAATATTCAGAATGGAACCTGGATGATACTAATAAATTTAATCAAATTGACCACATATTAATATACCTCCATAACAGATGTTAGATCTTATAGAGGTGCAAATCGCGATTCGGATCATTTTTTGGTCATATCGAAGATATGACCAAATAAAGAGTATCAATGGTAAGAAAAAAGAACGGTGCCCAACAAAGAAATGGAACACATATATCTTTAAAAATCGTAGAAAAAGAATCAGTACCAGCAGAAAATAAAGCTAATATTAAATGAAAGAGGAGAAGAAAATAACATAGAAGACGATGAATGCCAATGTGGTTTTAGACCAAAGCGGTCAATTATAGACCAAATATATAGTTTAAGAGGTATAAATGTAAAGTGTGCTAAATATAACATACCAATTTACAATTTGTATGTTGATTTTAAACAGGCGTAGACAGACAAAAATGTTAAAACAACTATCCATATTAGGAATACCGAAAAAGTTATTTACACTTATGATAACAGTGTAATAATAATAAAAATTTTACAAAACGAATATTGTAATTATTATCTTAAATAGGTAAAAAGAAATAAAATAAGACTTAAGACAATCAATGAATTGTAATTGATTGTAAGTCTTATTTTATTTCTTTTTACCTATTTGAAATGGACTCACACAGGCAACACATTCATGATTTGTAATAATTATTTTATTCCAATCAGATTTTATATTATATCAGTTTAATAATCACGAACGTCAAGAAAACAAATATTTTTTTATTAACCTCATCAAAGTCTGAGATTTCTTAGCTGGACGGTAAAATACAATTATTACAAAGTAAATTACAATTTCAGTTGTGTTGATATTAATTAAAAAATTAAAGTTATATAATATTACGATAGATGAAACATAAAACTAATATTTATATAATTTGTTAAGCATAAAGTTAACTCGTGATATATTGTCAGGTATTGAGTATTTGTCTCTTTCGTTGTCTGTTGTAAACACATAATAGATGGTGAACATTATGAACATTGATGTGTAAACTTTTCAAAGTCAGCATAAAACCCTTTAATATTAGACACCAGTCTGCAATCCTTTCTATTAATGGTAATTATTCTTATGAGGATCTCAAAAGGTGTCAGAGTATTCTTCTAGTAATGCAGTGGATGATGCAAGACTTGTGAAATAAAAAGATGGAAAATAAATACATAAATACGTCAGTGTCGTGAAGTATTCGTATTACAGGAACTAACAGTACCTCAGAAACTAGTTACATATATAACCACGAAACAAGAAAAACTAAAGATGACTTTATGATTATCTAAAATAAATATTTTTAAGCCGATGCTGTATTTAAAAAACAACCTCTGCGGAAATCTGGCCATCCGACGATATCTGTTCGGCGTTTACTCTAGTTCTCTTCTTGCAGCTGTTTCTTGTTGTCGTAATAGTCGCCGGCAAAGGCGAATACCTCCTTGGGCAACATGTGCGTCCAATCACTGCCCTCCGAAGGTAGCACCTGTCCATGCAGACGAATATTTTATGCTGCTATCGTTTCAGCGTAGCCGAACTATATAATGATATCAGGAGATTCGGCCAGAACGTGTTAATTCATTTATTTTTGTAAAATAAAACGTCCATGTGTTTAAAATCAATATAATTTTAATAGATGTATAACAACGGAAGAACGTGAGACAATGTGAAATAAACACCACCATTACATTATAAATTATGATAATTACTAATAAAAAAACTTTAAAAAACTGTAAATAAAAAATTGAGAAAAAGCTTCCATGTCTATAATTGCATGTTGTCAAATTTTTAAAAAGAAATAAACATCTCCCTTTGCAACTTAAATCTACAACTTCTTTCCTTAAGTTTCGTAAATTGACAAAAGCCTATCATCTGAAAGACCTTATTATAGAGTGGAAGAGTTTCTCAAGGAATGATTAAGAAAGTACAGTTCGGTAAGGCACAAGTATCCAAGAATTTTTATATATTGGGTACCTATCACATGCAGCAGCTTAAACTGATTCGTAAACTAGTTCGTAAGGTTTTATTATGCAATTTGCAATATAGTGAAGTTTTGCAATATATTGTATATTTTATTATGTTTTATTCTGTAATTTATAAGCTTTTTATAAGCAGCAATTCTACAAAAAGTGGGTCAACAAAACGAAATACAATCAATCAACGAGGGAGACTGAACACACAACCCAATTGTATTGACCCTGGGAGCAGTAGAAACCAACTACAAGAAACCCTACAAGAAAAAAGGACAAGTTGGCCAAACTACAAAAGAATAGCGAAATCATCGAACGCAATACCAGCATAAATACAAATACACAAAAAACACAAATTAGGGCATAAAAGATTATGCCCTTAAACTACAGAGAACAATACAAAATGCTATCAATGCCAGCACCAAGGAAGAAGAAAAACACACAGCAAAAGAAAGGTTCAGAGAAATCAGCAATGAGCTGAGAGAACTGATAACAGAAGAAAACAGGAAAAGAAGAAGAGATAACAGAAAAAAAAACCAAGAATATAAAAGAATTGCTAACGATCTAAACGCGGAAGTCAAAAAACAATTAGATGGACACAGGAGTGAAAACTAGGACAATCTATATCCAGCAACTAGACCCAAACAAATCCTCGTTCTGGAAGCTATCAAAAATACTAAGAAAAACAAGAAAACTATTCCACCACTACATGGATAAAATGGAATAGTGTATACAGAAACACACAAATTAGTGAAAAACACACTGGAAAGATGATTTTTGAAGAACTATCATCCTGATGAAGATTTAAACTTCACAGAAGACGTAGAAAGAAAATCCTCCTCCTTCTCAGTCCTAATCCCTTTTAAGATGTGGTGACACTATCAGGCCTTTACAGTTTTTTCAAGATTTCCCTCCATCCTTCTCTGTCCTGGGCTAGTTGTTCGGCTTCATGTAACCCTTGGTTAATCAATATTTTTGTTTGATCTACCAAACGGCTTGGACATCTTCCCCTAGGTCTCTTTCCTTCAACTCTACCCTCGACTATCAGTTGTTCCGTCGTATCTGTACTTCTAGCACTGTGTCCAAAATACTGCAAGTAACTCTGTTATATTTAAAACAAAACAAAATCGGTTTCGCCAGGTAGAAATCGTATGATTTCTCTTTCTGTTGTATTTGTTTAAGCAATCTATCCTTTATTTTAAGTTGCTCTAATATCGATACGTTAGTGCGATGATCAATCCAGGATATTCTCAACATGCGGCGGTATACCCACATTTCAAAAGCGTCCAGTTTATTTTTATCCACTTTCTTTAAGGTCCACGTTTCGGATGCGTATGTAGCTATGGGAAAGATGAGCGCCCTTACCAGCCTTAGTTTTGTGTTTGTTATGCTAGAATTTTTCCAAATTGCTACCACTTTCATCATAGCTGTTCTAGCAATAGGCAAGCTTCTACGTATCTCTCTGTCACACCCTCCGTCATTTGTTATTAGGGACCCCAGGTATATGAAACTATTTACTAAGAAAGAACATATTGAAATCTAAAAAGAAGGAAGGGTAACATAGTCATTCCTTATACCTCCCCTGAAGAAGTCAGACAACTGATCAAGTGTATCAACGCCAAGAAAGCTTCAAGATCGGACATCATTATGAACAGAGCTCTGAAAAATCTGTCAGCAAAGGCTACATTTATACATAATATACGATATAATAGTATACATTATAAATATAATCAATAACATCCTAAGACTAAGATACTTTCTTGACAGATCACATAATAATTATCCAAAAACCAAGAGAAAATAGCACATTTCCCCAAACGGGAATGCTAGAGCAGGTCATACGAAGTAGACTGAAAAAGAATCATTATCAATCGGAAGAATACCTGAAGCACAGTTTGGATTTAGATCCGAACGCTCATGTAAACTTTATGTTCTGGGACTAACAGAATGTCACGGAAGAGTTCAATGAAAAGAAATATACAGTAGCAGCTATTCTAGATGTCAGTAAAGCTTTCTATAGAGCATGGTACGAAGGCCTGCTGTATAAAATGAGCCAATATAGTTAAATCGAGACGATGACATATCTCCTATCATCATACCCAGCCGACAGAAGGTTCAGTGTTCGGATATGACTGGTGTGCCTTAGAGGGCGGTGCTGTCTCCATACCTATACGCCATATATAGCTGCTAGCAGTATTAAACCAGATCTAGCTACAAAACATCTACAAAGAGCACTCAACGAACTTAAGGCATGGTGTGCAGTGGAAAATATCCGTCAACCCTGACAAAATACAGGCCGTCATGTACCAAAAAAAAGGCAGACCAAATGAATGGGGAACTATACCTATTTGATATCCCAATTAAATGGTCGAACCAAGCCAAATATCCAGGTATAACGTTGGATAAAACGCTGACATTCACAGGGTACGTATAACAAACGGTCAACAAAGCTAAAGCAATTAGGACTATCATCACTAATAGGTCAAAAGAGTAAACTGAGATTTAAAAAAGATTAAAGATTAGGATGACAAATTGCATAATTTTGCCAACACTAACATTAGGCTCACCAGTATGAGGACATACGTGTAAAAGCCGGCAAAAGTCAGTCAACGTTATCAGTTCAAAGAGTTAGTCCTACCTATCCTTCCTTATCAATAGTAGCTAAATAAAGTTTTAGGACGTATCTTAACTTCCTTGATTTTGCAAACTCACAGGTAACAGTGCGTTTACCTTCTCTTAGAACCAAACAATTGTTATTTATGTAAAAATAACCGTACCTTGCGATTATACTGTCTTTATTAATTCTATTAAGTTTCACGATTAATGTTTTTATCTCAATAATTAAACTGTACTTAGGATCTATATATAATTAATCTAAATTATTTCGCCTAAACACTCCATACCTGTCTTTACTATAGTAAAAAAAAGATAAAAAAAAAGATAAAAAATGAAAACTTAGACCTTTACCATTTTAATTAGCTTTTAATAAGCTGTTTTACTTAAAATAATTAGTATTTTCCAAATTAATTTCATTTTTAATTTAATCTTCCCATTTTCAAATAAAATAATACTACGGTATGGAAATATCAAAAACTTTATTCAAAAAACTTTATTCAACATTTCCTATTAGCTTACTTTGTCGGTACAAGGAAATTTTCTTTTAATCAAAAGTTTCGTCATTCTTTCAGAGATTTTCTGTATTAATATTAAACAAGTATGGTGAAAGCACTGCCGTATACACCCAGTCTAAAAATTTTTCCAATGTACGTTCATGATTATTTTTACCTTAGAATTTAAAATGTTCGTGCAAAGGTTAACTTACGCTAAATGATTAAAATACCTGGTAAAATGGTTTTTTAAAATCATAAAGCTATTCATTGGTCCAACAAAAGTAATGAGGAATGAGTGTTTTTTATAAAAAAAAACACGAGTTAAAAGTTGTTAGTTGGTTGGTTTATTACTTTTTCTGGTTCAAAGGCTGAATGTCTGTGAAGTTAATAAACATGGCAGGAAGTAAGTAAAACGAAAGAAAAAAGTTACTTAACGAGGGAAAGTGTTTTCCACTTTAATGTTATTCAACGTAAAAGTTTAAATTCAGCTTTAATAACTTCACTAATAAAAAGCTGGCTACAAGAAACTAATTCGTAGAATAAAATGAATATTAAATAGACTTAAGCATTTTATAACCATTCTTAGAAATACTACCACATAATTAAGAAATATATATATATATATATATATATATATATATATATATATATATATATATATATATATATGCTAATATTTGCATCGAATGCAAATTTGCGGTTCACCTAATTTGCTATTAGAGAGGTCTCTCGCCTTCTTGTTATTTCATATAGATGTCGCTGCTAGCGTACCCTGGCTATTATTTTGGTTATTATGACCAAATACTTGACTGCATTTCACTTCAGTTGCACCTCCACAAGTGCTCCTGAGGATGGGTTGAATAACCCGAAACACGTGTCGGGCAATGGTGGAGTTCCGATTGAAATGAAATGCAATCGTTTACTTTCATTTAAACGTCTTTCTCTACTCGGGAAGAACTGCTTTGAGAATTTAATGCTCGACGTTTCGGCTCCCATTTTGGAGCCATTATCAAGAGGGATACGGTTCGGTTCGAGTTCGGGGTCTCAATCTGCCTACTCCCCTCACTCGAAACGTACCAGTATCGTGTTCTGTATTATAAATACAAGAACTGTCTCTCGGCACTGAGGTCTCAATCTACCTACTCCTCAGTGTCGAGTGACAACCGGTCTTACCCTGTGACGCTGCTTTTATACTCGCTGTACGCGCGGGAACGGTATGGGCTGACGTGGTCTGAACTGACGTGGTCTGAACGGTGTGGGCGGGAGGTCGCTGAAGTAGGGGTCGCCATGTTGGCGGCAATCGTTTTGCGTCGTCGAGCGTATTTAAGCTGTTAGGCCGTTTTTCGATTTCGAAGGCTTCACGAATGATTCTTGATTTTAAGGAGCGGATGGGGGCGATGGTTTTTGCTTTTTCGAAGTCTATTTTGTGGCCTGTTTGAATGTGATGTTCGATACTACTTCAGCCCTAGCCCAACATCACATTCAAACAGGCCACAAAATAGACTTCGAAAAAGCAAAAACCATCGCCCCCATCCGCTTATTAAGTTAATTATTAAGTTAAGTTAATTATTTTCAGTATTGACGAGTGCTCCTAGGTACACAAATCCGTTCATTGCTTCGATGACGTCGTTTTCTATAATCAGTGGCCGTAGGATTTGTAGTTGTGTGCTTATTTTCATATACTCGGTTATTTTCGTGTTTATTATTATACCCATTTAGTGTAGCCGGTTCTGTTGGTGCTACATACGCCTCTCGTACAGTGTTTTCTGTTCTCCCAACAATATTAATTGAGCAACTGATTTGGTACTCCTAGCTCTTTTATTCCTAGTGTTTTTTTTTTCTAAAATTTGTGTAACGGTTTCAATCTGATCATTGTCGATTTACCAACTCTAAAACCAGCCTGGTATGTTTCTATTATTAGTTCTGCATATGGTGCCATACGAATATCATATACAGTGCATAGTATACTACAGAGTGCATAGTGTGGTGGAAAATATTTTATACGCTACATTTAGAAGCATAATACTGTGGTTACAGCATTCAAAGATATCTGCTTTTTGTGTATGGTGCAAAGTATTTCAATATTTCAACCACTGGGTACAGATTTCTATCTCCATATTTCTTTTATGAGCTGCTGTAGTACCAATATTATCATGGCCACCATTCTTTATATAGTTCAGCTGGGAGATTATCTATTCCGGGTAATTTGTTTCTGGCTAGTTTTTTAACTCCGTCTTTAAGGTCAAGAATCGTTGGTGGTTCCTCTTTCCTCTCGTATGTTCCCCTTACCTCATCTCTTTCGTCTTGTAGGTTTTCTCCTTCTTTCTCTATATTAAATATTACTACTACATTTTTAATTTTTTTCGACTCTGAAATTTACATTTCCTAATATTATTTCTCGACTTTGGCCCTTTTAAGATATCAAGTTATTTGGTATCTCACAACAATCTTCTTTTTCTTCCGCAAAGGTACTATCGTTATGTTCATAGATTACGATTATAGTAGCCTTTCATTATTTCAAGTTTAAGTTGATTTGTATCAGTCTATCACTTATTGCTTCCCAACTAGATGTGTTCTTCTTGTACTTTCTCTGTATAGCTATTAATACATCTCTTATGGCATATTTTCTTTTTTAACGCCACTATATATGCAAGTATATTTTCTCCTTTCTTATCTGTTTCAGATAGAGCAATAAAATCTAGCATATTTTCCACTTATTGTAAAATGTCTTCTGTCTTTGTTCTTATTCCTGGTATGTTTCACGTTCTACAACTCAATGCCGTTTCCGTTGAGGCTGGTTTTCGCCATAGTCGTTTTCGTTAAGGCTGTTCTTGTTACGAAGATTGAATTTGCGGTTTTTAGCAAAGTACAGATAATGGAAGCTAGTCCATCGCTCCCTCCCATTATTGTAAAACCAGGATTTTTCTGTCATAGTTGTGTCCTTTAGCCCATTTGTTCCAGTTTTCAGATGTCGGAAACTCGCTTTTTACAGTCTCTCGTCACCTACATAACGTACACCCATTATACACCATACACGCCAGAATAGTTGGCAGAGCTTAACTCTGTTACTAGTTTTTGACCTTTTGCAGAAATCCGTAGGCAACTCTCGGAGTTTTGATACAGCATGAATGTTAGCCCTTCATACTGCCTTCGAGATCCTATGCCTAATCTAACATTACATTGATAAATATAGTAAGGGAGAAGAATTCCGCCTTATTTAAATCAGTTATGCAAGTAAATATACAATTAACAATAAACTAAGTATGCAAATGTATATTCCACAACATACTATAATTATAATTTTTCTCGATTGCTCAGTTATTAGTTTTTGTTGACAATGCATGTATCACACATTGCATAGATACTGCTAGAATAGGCATAGGTATGATATTTTACTTTTATGTTTTAAAAACTCTTGGCGGAGAACATGTTTCTTATCCATAATATACTTCTTGTCAAGAAAATTAAACACTATATAATTTTTATTTAGCTTTGGTCTGCAAGTTCATATGGGTAATCGAATATTAAACTGCTAGTTTGACTCATACAGCAAACAATAACTATGCCTATCAAAAAAACAGTACGAGTGTACACTTTATTTAAATTTATTTTGTATAACAACGTTATTTTGTTTTCATAACCCACATAAATGTTTGCGCCTTTGTATTTAACAGTAGTAAAGATCTAGTAGTAGCGTATAATTTTAAGTAATTAGTACCATTATTTATTTACAAAAACTACTCGGGAGTTATGGTGGTACGCACATGCTACTTACCATTAGTATCATTAATATCATTATAGCGTGAGCCACATAGTGGGATGTTTTGATTAATTCCAACTAACATACAAATATTAACAATTCACCACCACAATGTAAAATATAGGATGTAGTAAGAAGATCAAAATACATAGAAGATTAAAATTAATCCTTTATTGTCACTCAACTCATTCATCTAGTTATTCCTATTTTCGTCATATAAATTGTACTTGTTCTGCTTTTTTTTTAATTTAAAATTCAGTACTTTAATTTTTAGTTGATGTTGTATGTTGTATAATGGCTGTTGTAGAATTTTCCTTTTTAGGTTTATTATATTTTTTGTCACAAAATATACCACACGCCTACCCCTATGTCGTCCTTATTTCTCTACTACTCATAATCAATTTAATTTTACCATAAAAAAGACCGGTTTCGCTTACTACACTTTGCTAAGCATCTTCAGGTCTAGGTACCAGGTAAATTAAATGCTGAAAATACAAAAGCCCACATTAGGGTGCTGTCTTATAAAGTTATTTATTAATAAATTATTGTTTAATAATTAATTAAAATCGTAACATATGAACTTTATTTCTGCAAAACATTGTACTTTTATTTTGTGTCACCCGTGTTTTACTACTTGATAAAAATAACTTGTTTTTGAATATAGTTTTAAATGTCTCTTATTATTTCTAGTTGTTTTTTTTTATTAATTATATAGCTACCCTCCCTTTGGTTTTGTAATGCTCTTTACTTTTTTTGTGTATTACTTCTAATATTTTCCATTTTTGCGTTATTCCTTTACGCTAGGATTTGCGGTCCTCATCAAACCAGTGTTCTCTCTTTTCTTTGTCTGTTTTTCCAATGTTCATGATCAAATGGTGTACTTGCTTTCTTATGTTCCATGTTGAAAATTCTATTAGATTTTTTCCATTGTCATTACTTTCTGTATGAAGCCTTGTAAAACCTGTTATATTCATATAAATGTCGTATCTTCCTACTTTCGCATTCATATCTCCCACGATTATTTTTATGTCATATTTTGGTACTTTTCCAATAAGCTTTCAAAATCATCGTCCTTATCGTAGCCATATTGTTCTTTGTTGCTTACTATTTATTATTTTTTGACGATTCCCATCGCCATTCCCTACCATCTAATGTTAACTGTGTGTATCCTATTCTTGCCATTTTTCCTTTTTCTCTTTCTTCTTTGTTCAGTTTGCTTGATTCAAACTATGTATAAGTAAATTTGAACATAATAATTAAAACTTTACTGCATTGCTAAATTCTGGTCTACCTAATCAAGTGTTCACAATATCCTCCGATGTTAATTTGAAAGTATCCTAAACGATGGTAGAATGCGTTTGTTCATTTCTCTCAGGCTTGTCTAGAAATTACTATGAATACATCGAAAATTCTTTGTCTTAGCTCTGCAACACGTTGTAGTTAGTTGTCATTTCAAGTATCCCCAATAAAAGTAATTTCTAGGATTCAAATTAAGTGAACGAGAAAGCCATTCAAAACTACCTAATCTACCAATCGATAGTCCAGGAAATGTCTAATCTAAATAACGCCGAACATATACACCAAAATGAGCTGCAGCTTCATCTTGCTGAAACCATATCTCATTAAAATTGGCTCCAAGCTTGTTTTTCAGTACAGGTACTATTTCATTTCTAACTAGCATTTTATAAATATAGCTTGCTCAATTATTTATTTTTATTTTTACGCACAACAGGCCGTTAAGGCCTAGGGCATTTTTTTACAACATAATCTTAATATTAACTAATTACAATTATTTTAAACAAAACTTTAACTTAAATGTATAAAATGTATATATATAATATTCTTAACTACTCTGAAGGACCTGGTGTACAATATTTCTCCATTCGCTTCTATTTTGTGCTTTTATTTTCCAGTCCCTCACCTTCACGTGTTTAAGGTCTTCCCACGCTTTACTAATCCACCTCGTTCTGGGTCTACCTCTTCTTTTGGGACTGATTAATTTTCTGGTTATTACTAGTTTAGGCATTCTGTTTTCTGCCATTCTTTTCACATATCCCAACCATCTGATTCTTTGTGCCTTGACGAACTTGGTAATAGTAGGTTCTTTGTATAAAGTAGTTCCTCCGAATATGCGTCTCAATATTTTCCTTTCCCATCTTTCCAGAGTATCCTCTTTCTTCTTATTTAATGTCCATTCCTCACCGGCATATGTTACTGTGGGTCGAATTACTGTTTTATATATTCTGAGTTTACCTTGTCTAGAAACGTATTTTGAGTTCAATGTGGCTCTTAAAGTACGTAATTTTTTATTCTGTTTTGCTATTCTGGCTTCGAGCTCCCATTTCTGGTTTCAATTTTCATCGAAAATTACACCCAGGAATTCAAATTTGTCCACCTTTTTAAAACTATAGCTTTTACCACTTACTGACCTCACACTAAAGCCTTCTTTTTTTCCTTCTGTCCCTCCCATGATCATATATATTTGGTTTTGTCTTCATTTTGAAGCTTGCTCAATTTCCTTATATAAAAAACGGTCCAATTAGCTGATTACCCGCTATAACCGATCATACATTCAGTTTTCGTCGTCCTTTAGTATGGTTTTCACGTGTCCAGTGTGGATATACATCACTCTAAGATCTTAAATGTTGACGATTTACATTTCCATACAGTGTAAATATTGCTTCGTCGAAAAAACATATAAAAATCGATAAAAATAATATTTAAGATTTAAATCGGGTGCACCAGGATGCCATTCAATACTAACTAATCTACCAATCCATAAATAAAGCCGAATATTGACACCAAAATGAGCTCTTGCTAAAATATATCACATTAAAATTGGATCCAAATATGTTTTTCAGGTCAGATACAATTTCATTTCTAAAAGTTAAAACACTTTTTTGTACCGTCGCCTTATGGATAGGAGAATGGTTTGGAAAAGTATCGTTAAACAACTTGGCTACTTCTTTATAAGATCTTTTTCTATCGCCGTAGCCTCTTACCATTAAAAGTGTAATTCGCTCTTTTTTCATTAAAAACCATTTTTATTGTAGAGCTTTTAAAACACATAAAACAACAACTGTCAACTTATTAATGCAATCTATTTTACAAAATTTTATTTTGCGCTTCTCTCTGCCATCTAGAAACTATTAGAGAGGCTTATATATAATAGAATCAGTACAGAACTGTTCCAGGTGATCCCAGTCGAACAAGCGGGTTTTCGACCAGAACTAAGCTGCGCGGACCAGGTAATGTCACTCACCACCTACATCGAAGCGGGTTTCTAAAGAAGACTTAAAACTTCAGCGGCATTTATTGATCTCTCGGCAGCTTACGATACAGTATGGAGAGAGGGCCTTATCTACAAAATTCTCCGTGCAATTCCCTGTAAACAAATAGCACGTTTAATAGATAGCATGCTCAACGACCGAATGTTTCAAGTAGTGATGGGCACAGATATCAGCCCATCAAAGACACTTAAGAATGGCCTACCACAGGAGTCAGTGCTCTTTCGATTACTATTTAGCTTATATTTAGCAAGTATGCCGGAAACACAATCAAGAAAGTTCGGATACGCCGATGACTGGGCCTCACTTTCCCACAACAAAAAACCGAAGTACCTCGGCGTAACACTAGACAGAACGCTATCATTTAAAGAGCATTTAACAAAAACTGCCCAAAAGTTGAGTACAAGAAATAACATTATACAGAAGCTCTGCGATACCACCTTGGGAGCATCGGCTTCCAATCTCTGCTCTACTGCCTTAGCCCTTGTTTTCTCGACGGCTGAATATTGTGCCCCAGTTTGGCTACACAATCCACACGTAAAAAAGGTCGACACTCAGCTGCACAGCACTGTGAGGATGATAGCTGGTACAATTAAATCCAACTCCCACCCAATGGCTTCCAGTATTAAGTCACATTCCACCTCCACATTTACGACGAGTTGACGCACTTACACGTGAATACAAAAAGATCATGAACAATATAAACCTGCCGATCCACCAAGATAGCGAGGATGGACGAAATACCCGTCTACGTTCTAGAAAACCACCAATGAAAAGGGCAAAAATGATACATGACGAGTTCAACATTACGAATGCATGATCCCAAGAATGGAATACATGGCAAAATAACAAGCCCTGCATTACCCACAAGCCACCAGGTTTTGATCTTACACGTAAAACATGGTCCACTCTAAACAGGATCCGAACCAGACATAGCAGATGTGCATACATACTACATAAATGGGGAAATAATCCGTCTCCTCAATGTGACTGTGGGAAGAACAAAACGATCGACCACATTATTGAAGAGTATCCCTTACGATCCTACAATGGTAGCCCTGAAGACTTTCTGTTTGCAACCAGAGTCAATTGATTATGTTAATACACTTGATGTTTGTTTGTAACTATTTAAAGTTTGTCATATATGTACCTATATTACTAGTGTTTGTAATTTTGTTCTAAATGTGTTGCAATTGCCATACGATAAATAAATAAATTTTACCAAACTTTTCATTAAACTTCAAATTATTATTAGTTTTATGAAATAATGTCAAAAATGGCAGAATTCTGTATTTCTTTATTTAGTTCTGTATTTACTTCAAAACTATATAATATGATTCGTGAACTCTATGATTCATTACCAGATAAAATACCAAGTGTTACACATGTTTTAACTTGTAAGGATTTCAATAATAATACAGAGTGTTGTATTTGAAATCCAAAGTGACTAATAATCTCAGAAAAATGGTTATTCTGACAACATTGTAAGCATCAAATTTTAAATCTCCATCTTCCAGAATAGGCTTATTTTGGTTCTTGTACAATTCGGACCATCCATTTAAGAGATAATAAGTTTTCCTTTAGAGAATTATTAGAAGGGAAACGCACTTTCCATTTTTCTTATGGTCCTCTAAACTCTAAATCCATTGATTTGCCAAGGTTTTAATCTCTGAATAAGTACCATGATTTATTTTTAACTATCACGATAACTAGACGAAGTATTTCAATCCACTGGCAATTTAAAAGTCAACTTTTTCTCAAACGTACGTACAAAAGTGTGTAACTGTTAATAGCTATTTTCTAATTACGAAAGAAATCCTCTACATAAATATTTCTAAAGTACTTAGGATATTAAAAGTTTCATTAAAGTTAACAGATGTCATTAATTGTGTTTTTATTTAAAAACAAAAAGCTCTGTTTTTCCTTGATGCCATTGACCTAAGGAAAGTCATTTTCCACAAACAGTGGCAGAATATTTCCCCTGCTACCCTCTAATCCAATAATAGGCGTGGATAAAATATGACTGTATAATCCATTTACTTTTGCATACATTTTGCAAGATGGGCTTTTAGAGTAGGAGCTTTCTTAGCTGTACTCTCCAAGAAATTTATTTTCATGAAAATCGTGGAAACAGCAAAAGGGATTGTCTTTGTCATATTATTTGAACCGTTAACAGATGCTTAGTTAGATTGATTAAAAAATATATTGAAAGAGAAAATAGCTTTTTTTGATAAAATAAATTATCAACACATTTTATTTTTAAAAGTGTTATCTATAATTTTCTCTAAATATATCTTGTCTGTTATACGAAAGTCCAGTCAAAACACCAAATATCTTCTAATAGAATATTTAAAGATTATTCTGGGAATTGAAATTGTCAAGGATACGCCTAACTTCTGTTATACGCCTAAAATCTGTTACACTATTGCATCGAGTTATAATCTATGGAGAGGGCATCACGTGACTAAAAAGGACCTAACTTCGGCCATATTGGTATTATTGTTTTGAAACTTTTGACAGATCGTATATGTTTGGTTATATTTGTTGTTTTTCGAATATTTTCAGTTTTATAATAATTTTATAGAAACTGTAATATATTGTGATAGTGCATAATAATGGTTTCTTGTTCTCAACGTAGTTGCAGTAGCAGAAGTAATGTTAATAAAAAATCTTCAGGAATATCGTTCCACAGGTTAGTATACAAATATGTAAACAAAGTAATGGCCCGTACTTCAGAGAGTAAATTAATACTATTTGATTGTATTAATTTATCTTTATATATAATATATCGTGTTTTTAGTGTTTACCGCGGGATAAATAAATCATAGTTTATTAAAAATGTATTGCAATTTTTTAGATTATGATTAAATCTTCTGAGTAACTAGTCATATTTGTATAGTAGTTTTATTATTATTGAGTCTGGCCCTGATGTCACCGCCATATTGGTATTATAGTTAGCCACTCCTACCTATGCCGTGTTTAATACATACGGTAATATGCTCATAGCTTCTCCATAGATTCTAACTCAATGCACTATTGTCATATTTTCCTTTACCAAGTAACAATAAGGAGGCTTTTCATAGCTTAATATAGCTATAAAAAGTTTGAAACTGATATTTTCTTATTGTAGTCTTTAGTTTTTTTTAATTTATTGGTGCTTCTTATTTATGATCTTATATTTATTGAACTAATTCAGCCTTTATAATCAACTAATTCATACTTTTTTGAAGTTGTTTGTTGTTATAGCCGATCGTACTACAACCAATTGGCTGAGTGTATATATCCTATGTAAAATTGCAATGTGGCAAAATAAGAGGTAAACCACGGCAACAAACTTATTTAAGCAATATAAATTACGGGTTCACACGGGAATTATCCAATAATTCTACAGAAGGGAAATTACGTTTTTGTCATTTCGTACTGAAAACTCTATACTCCAATCGTCAGAGACGAAAATGCCATTTTGGGTTTTCAAAATATATGCTAAAAGTTTACCACTACTACTTTTCGGCTTCATTCTAGCTCCCAGAGCGACAGGAAAGGGAAAAAATCGATTTACCAAGAATTTCAACGCCGTAGAAAAAAATGTTCCAAATAAAAAATGTGACTGAGCCAACTTTGTAGAAAAATGTTTATTAGCACTTTTTGTGTAGAATGAACAGTTCTCTCATAAACAAGTCTTAAAGCGACCAGTGATTTTGAAATTTAGTAACACGAGTAACTCAAATAGTCAAAATTTGATACCTTCTGATCAAAGTATCCTATCGACAAAACCACAATGCGTTTTAAAGGTAAAAAGTGTAGTTTTCGTATGCAATTTTTGTATTTTGTCGCAAATTAAGTTAGTTTTTATAAAGGTGTTAAATAAATAAACGTTGCGAGATTTTTGTCATTTTTTACTTTACTCATCAGATCAATAAAATGTATCACTTTCATTGACTGGTCACTATGGAATTTCCAATAGTACCTATTCTTTAAAACCTATAGCCTGAAATTTCAATTTTAAGTTTTCGCAATAAACATTTTTAAACTGAATTTAAACTTTTACATTACAAACCATTTAAAACGTTTAAAACTGCTTTTTTTTATTACACAAGTACGGTTTTTGAAACTCTACAAATTCAGCTACAAATTCCACCCAACACCGTCTTCGTGGAGGTATTTCCCGTGACTTGCGCTCGTTTGTAATGTGAAAGTTTAAATTCAGCATTTTTTAGACATATTTCAACTCCCTCATATTTGTTGCCAAAACCTAAAATCGAAATTTATGGTAGTTACTATTTTAATCGAACATCGCATAGTGGAACAAACGAGAACAGGAAGTTGTGCAGGAATTGGAGCTCCAGAAAATTGATAAATGAAACAAAAAGAAAGGGAAAGGAAGTTCCAATAGAAAAAAAATTATATTCCTGTACAGCGGAGTAGATAAAAGCAAACGAGATCAGGCAGGAGTAGGTCTCTTAATGCACAATAAATATAGTAACAATATTCAAGAAACAAGATGAAAACTAGGAATAGACGGCAAAATTGTAGAACAAGTAATGAAATTCAATTACCTAGGAGTAGAGATCACTAGTGACAGGGATATAAGAACAGAGACTACAAGGCAAGCATCAAAAGTGGTAAGAGTACGTGGTTGCCTCCTAGAAACCATATGGAGAATCAAATGTCTGACCACGGAAAGCAAAATGAACCTAATCTAAACTAACATATGCAGCGGAGACAAGGACCGATACAAGAAAGACGAAACAACAAATCAACAATATCGAAATAAAAGTATTAAGATCAATAGCGGGCATATCATTAAGAGACAGACAAACCAACAGAAGTATACGCAAACAATGCAAAATTCAAAATATTAACAGGTGGATAAAAACAAGAAAAAAAAACTGGAACGAACAGGTAAACCGAATGGGACCAGATAGGTTAGCGAACATCTGTAAAAACAACAAACCGTATAGCAGAAGACCCGTTGGAAGGCCGCCAAAAAGATGGAAACATAATGTACAGTCAACAACGAATAAAACAAACTCAGAGGCAGACAAACAGGAGTAATCCTAGTCGCACGCAGAAGAAGACTATTTTAATGGGAATAAGCTACAATTGAAGTTTAAAATAAGTTTATTGACTTTTCAATTTTCACTTCGCAAATCGTTCTCAAAATACAAACATTAATAAACTTATTTTAAACTTCAATTGTGGCTGATTCTCACTAAAATAATACAGTAGGGCTTTGTTAATCCGGAGAGGCAAAAACAAGACTCTTTGCGGATTATCGAGGTATCTGGATTATAGTATGCCATATTTAATAGAAATAAAACATATGTTTAACCTTAGTTTCTTTAATCGATTTTTAAATTACAGTATAAACAAAAAATATAAAATATTCAAAACGATGTAACAAAAACAGTGAGTTCAAATAAAACATTAGTTAATTTTTCCTTGAAAAAGTTTGTAATGCTGTTCTGTTTATAATTTGCGCACTTTATTTCAAAAGCCCGATCTCTGAGCCGACGGAGAAACATAACTAATTGGCTATCAAATTCGTTTTCTTTAGCCCATTCTAAAGCTATTGTTCTCATCTTGCTTATTCTCCTCACACATAGTTGCTGGCAATATCTAATCATCAGTTAACACTTCATTTTTTTGTATCTTACTTTTGGCACCACCAGAAGCCCATTATTGAGCCTCTGCCTCACTTATTTGAGAATTATTGGTCCCTTCAACCTATTCAAAATCTGGGCTAAGGGAACATCATCTTCTGGTTCATGACTATTAGTGAGAAACTCAGGGTGCAAATTCTTCCATGATTTGTTAATTAGATAGATATGCCTAAATATCGGCCCGCAATTAACCAACAGAAAAACAGTGTCCTTTAAAGATATCTATTTTAATGTGTCGATCAGGCGGTCAGAACATAATGCAAGACAGTTAACCAAAAGTAATTTGCGTCAATTTACCTTTTTGTATAACGTTCTTACCCATTGGTCATATACAGACCATGGCGTTAGTTGACAGGAACATTGTGAAAAAGTTGCCATCTTCAGATATAAGTTCATCTGCTGATGGATGCTCAGGACAATTATCTAACAATAAAAGTGCTCGAGGAGGCAAATTAAAACACAAAAGATGGTAACGGACCGCAGGAATAAAGTCCGTTTTCAACCACTCAAGAAACAAGTCATTCGTAACCCAACCATTTTTTTGTGCACGATAGCAAATAGGAACACCTATTTTCCGATAACGAGCAATTGAAGTTTATGGGTTCTAGCTACATTTGCACAAGGCATGAATGTTACTCAAATCTTTATCTTTTACTTCCAAAAGCCGACTACTCATTGGCAGAGGCTAAAGTGTGATTAGGCAATAATCGCCAGTACAAACCAGATTCGTCAGCATTGTCCATTTGTTCGGCTGTTTTTTTTTGTCTAATAATATCCTGTCACTCTAGTTTAGCCATTTTAAAAAGCCTTATTCCATGGCGTTTTTTAAATTTGTCTAACTATCTTCGGCTTGCAAAAAGTCGATATTGGAATTTGTAATTTGGCGATGAAAAACACGAGCTTTCTCACAAATCATATCACCACTTACAGGAACATGTAATCATCTTTATTGCAAAAACCATGTAAACAAAGTTCTATTAGACCTACAAACTTTAAGATGTGGTCTTTGATTTTCTTTATGTTGCCCACAATCCTGCATATACCAAACCTCTAATCACTGATAGAGTAGCTGTCACCTTTATCTAACATTTCTATAACCCGCAATTTTTCTTTTATTGTTAATATTAAATGTTTACGTGGCGACGCCATGATGTTAGCGAGTGCGCTAAATTGACACCATACCAACACGAAAGGCCATAAGCAAAATACTGACGACAGGTTGGCTCACTGCTCACGGCAACCCCCGTACCTACACTTGAGCGCGAACCCATTACCTGCCGGATTACAGCGATTTGCGCCACAAGAAAATAGCTTCAGAACAATATTACGAAATTTATAGATTTTGAAGATTAGGCTCTAATAATGGAAATTCCACTACAACTGTTCAATGGAAGCGATAGATTTTATTGATCTCATGAGAATCAGTTTATTTATTTAACTCCTTTAAACTGACTTCATTTGCGTCAAAATACAAAAATTGCATACCAAAGCTGCACTCTTAACCTTTAAAATGGGAAATTGTCAAATGAGTCATGTAAATCTGGTCATTTCTCAAAGTCACCACTAAACTAAGGGTCTAAGGATCTAAGGGTTAGATTAGTGGGATGCTACGTTTTCTCGACTTTGTTTTATGAATTGGCACCCTGTACTTTGAATGCGGCATCAATAGTAAAACTGATATCATTTGTGTTGTGGATGTATAGAAAAAATTTGAAAATAACTTGGACAGAACACGCCACACCCAAGGAGGTTCTGAGAAAGATGAATAAAGAAATGGAAATTTCTAATAAAATCAAAACAAAAAAATTAGAATACTTTGGACGTGAAAAAAGATACACACACTTTACTTCAACTGCTTATGCAAGAAAGGATCCAAGGAAAGAGAAGTATAGGAAGATGTACAATATGATGTCTGCGCAACCTGAGAGTGTTATGGATATATATTAAATGAACTTATCAGAGCAGCCATCTGATTGCCGAAATGGCACTTAAAGAAAATGTTAGCAAATAGTCTACATCAAACTAGAAAAGGACCGAGAGTTAAACGCAACATTTTTTTGATTTTAATTTAAATTTTGCCAGTAATAAAAATTGCGTAACGAAACGAGCAAGAATTTATCTTTTATGGATTGATATGATGAATAATTATTCAATATAAAATAAATCATTAAATAATATCAACTATTGTTTTACGTCTAAACATTATATTTTTATTGTTTTTTGAAAATTAATACGTAAAATCGTAAATTTTTACTTTATGAACAGAATTAAAATTAACGAGTTATTAACAGTAGAAACCACAAACAAAAATGTTCTCAACACAATTTACCTTGGTAAGTTTTTAAATTTTTAATAATCTTATACACACTTTGAGAATTGTATAATTTAAAATTAGTAATGATAGAATTTCAAATAAGTTGTTTACATAATATAGATCAAAACTGTAAAACACTTCAAAGTAAATTAATTACTGTTAAACTGGGAATAAGCCACAATTAAAGATAAAAATACGATTATTGACGTTTCAATTTCCACTTCGGAAATCGTTCTCAAAATACAAACAGTAAATTAAACAAATTTTGTTTTTTGTTACATAGTGAAAAATTCTTCTAATAATTTAATTTTATCTGACTCATTTATATTGACAATTCAGACATACATTATGCATTTTAAAGTAGACGATTTTAAAATTATATTGCCAATATTGTTGAGTTGCGCTCCTGGGACGACTTTACTTATAAGATAGTTCATTCGATTACATGAAATCAACTTTAACTTGAGAATATCCGTCAGAAAAAAATCATAGCATGTAATTCGTCTTTAAAAAGACAAACACATGACATGATGACAGTAAAATTCTCCTGTTAGTGATTCCATAGTAAATTATGAGGGAAAAACCAGGAAAAAAACCTCATAATACTATCCCGACATTGTAAGTATTTGTTCGTGAATTTAGTTTACCTTCAACAAACATCAAAATTCTGATTTTATATGTTACGTTATTTAAAAAACATAAATGATGTATCCTCTATATGTTACTGACTTACTAATACTGGTATTTTCTTATTAACAAGTTCCTCTTTCAATATTGGTAATCAGATCCTACTACATTCTGCCGAGGAATTATATATATGATTGATGACAAATAAGATTGATGTTCAGTTATTCTAACATTTAATGGCCTTGATGATTCACCTAAATAAAACTGATCGCATTCACAAGGTATTTTATAAATGCAATTCTTTGTCCTTTCTTGTTCATTGTTAGGTTTGGTTTTGGATAAATTAGATCTCAACGTGTTTGTTGTTTTGAATGTTGTTGAAATGTTGAATTTATTTCCTATCCTTTTAAGTTTTTGTGATAGTCCTTTTATGTACGGTATTGTTATTTTCCTCATATTATTCCTTGTGTATGCTGTAGGATCTCGTTCTAAGTTGTTCTGTTCTATTCGATCGATTGTTGAAAATTCCTTATTTATAAACGATAAAGGATAATCATTTTTTAATAAAACAGATGTTAACAAATCTTTCTCCTCCAAGAACGAATTTTCGTTAGAACAAGTAATTTTGGCTCTATCGTATAAGGATTTAATGTTTCATAGTTTTTAATGGTCATAGGTAAAGGATACTTTCGAATAGAAAAAATTAAAATTTGTTTTTGTTCAAAATGTTTAATGGAAACACCTTTATCATAATATTTTTTAGGGCATTAATTTTGGCCTCTTTGATGGCATTCCTTCGTCGCCTTCTAATTCTATAATGATAATATAGATATAGATAATGGATCCTTGAAATCTTCAAGACCATCACCGTCTTCATCTTCAATAGTGTTTCCTGTCTGCGTTACGTCCTCATCCACAGTTTCATCAGAATCATTATTCTTAATTTCTTCTTAGGCTTTTTGCTCCACATTTGAGCATTTTTCTGAGCCGTGACAACTTAAACATAAATTTGGGCATTTCAAACCATGTTTTCGGCAACCACATTTTAAATTGTTATAACTTTCTTATAATATTGTAAATTTCTTATCAAATATAAACATTATTAACTTAATTGTTTGTTAATTATAGTAGAATATTTCAATTTATAATTTGTTTATTTGTCAATGTACCATGAAATCTTACGCAACATGAGTAATTCAGTGTTAATTTTAATAAATATCTCAAAATTATATGCATAATGATAAAAAAAATGTTGACCTTAAAGGTCTGAATCGACCTTAAAGGGATGGGTTTAAAGATTAATATAGACAAGACGAAGGTAATGGTGGTTAATAGAACACGAAATATGCAATTAAATATAAGAGTAAACAATAAGAACATCCAAAAGGTCCCCAAGTTCAGATATCTCGGTAGTTGGATAACTGAAGATCTAGATCCAGACATAGAGATACGTAGCAGGATTGCTAAGCAACAGCAGCCTTAACTTAAAGCTTAGATATCGCTTTGTAAAATGTTACATTTACTTTATACTTCATATGGTGTAGAAACCTGGACCATAAAGGCCAAGGTGATAAACCGATTGGAGTCCTTTGAAATGATGGTATTTAGAAGTCTACTTAAAATTCCCTGGGCAGATCACACAACAAATTGTTGAAGTATTAAATCGAATGGACAGAGAACAAGAATTGCTGCCAATAAAAAGAAGAAAAACTGCTTATCTGGGTCATATATTTCGAAATTCCAAGTACCAGTTCTTGGAACTGGTACCGAAATTCCAAAGCTTATTATGAAAGGGAAGATAAAAGGAAAACGGGGCACCGGAAGAAAGAAATACTCATGGCTTAAAAACAGAAGGGATTGTACAAACCTCGATGCTATTGCACTCTTTAGAACCAGACAAGATCGAGAGGAGTATGCCAGAATTGTCGCCAACATCCACTAATTGAATAGGGCACCATAAGAAGAAGAAATATTGGGAAATGATTGCTGTTGTGGAGATTTGGAAATTATCAGATGTAAGCCATGTTAGTGTAGGAGCTAATTTTGGGCCGCTAAAGCTTAGATTAATGTTGGAGGAGGAACCGGTAGAAATATTAAAGTAAAGGAACTCCACAGGGAAGACATAATGAGCATTAAATTCCCTAACAATGGGTATTTCAATGCTCAATTGAACGTATAAATTTCAGATTGTAAGTTTTTTGGGACACCAGTACGTATTGAGACACCAGCATATAGCTATGGCTTCTAATTTAGTAATTTCTTGCAAGCATATGTTTGGCTTAAATTGTGATGTTAGGTGTATTCTCTCCAGCCGAAGGAAGAACTCATCGCAAATACGAAAATGAGACAAAAGATAAGGTAAAAATATACAAAGGGTAAAAACAAAAAATAAACGTGAGAGAAAGAGAGGGATTACCGTTTATTATGTATATTGTGCTTACATTCAACATGAGAGGGGTTATCGGAGGAGGTACTTATATATTCTTGTAATTCAGGCTGTTGTTTTAATTTTTTCAGTGACACGGTTTTAGTGATCTTTCCTTTGTACCTGTGTAGAGCCGGGGTAAGTTCTTTTAAACATGTTGGAGGAAAATTTGTGAGCTTCTTATAGTGGGGGGGGGCATCCAAAAGACGTCTCAAGGAAAGCATAATAAAAATCAAAAGCAATAATTAGCTGAGACGATAGCACTTCCAAGTTATTCTTGTCAGGTATTACAAATGTTGTGGTGACAGGTAGCACTCTTCTACAATCCCAGTAGAAGACAGGCTGCTACAGGGATTAGTGACCCTGCCTTATGCTAGCTTCTGGTTCTCCCTCCTTCCTTGCCTAAGGGGGCCAGGTCCTCATACCTTTTCCCCTATTTTTCCCCTTTTAAAACTCCCACCTTCATCCTACCCTCTACCAACTCGCACTGGCCAGCGCAGTAGAGTATGGTTAAAATCCAAGCATGCTTGACACGACAAAAACACGGCCCTCAGTTCCTGGCAGTGAGTGATTGTTGGACAAGGTAGCGATCAAGAAAGACAGCAAACAGTGGGTGCGAAGAATCCCCGGGTCGTGGATTCTTCATAAAATGGGACGTTATGGGTCTCTGTGAAGTAAGACGTGACGAAGAAGCCTGTATACCTCTTAAATCTCTTATACATAAGAGACTAAAAATATCCAACAACTTAAAGGTATCAACCCAAGAATTATACTCTGCATACTGAAGCTTAATAAAAAAAACAGCCTTAAAATAATTCAAGCCTATGCACCTACATCTACATACTCGGACGAGGAAGTGGAAACCTTTTATGAAGACCTAGAAAATTCAATAAAACTAGCGCCTACTACACACAACCTAGTAATGGGTGACTTTAATGCTAAGTTGGGATGTAAACTGGACGGGACCGAAGTTGCAATAGGTCCCTACGGATTCGGACAAAGAAATGAAATAGGCGAAATGTTTTTGGGTTTCTTGGTACGAAATGGCCTCTTTGCAATGTATAGCTTTTTCAAAAAAGTCCCCAAAGAAAATGGACCTGGGCAAGTCCAGATGGAGTCACCAAAAATGAAATTGATTTAGTCTTAACCAATAACAAAGACATGATCCATGATGTAACAGTTCTTAATAGCTGTTCAGTGGGAAGTGATCATAGAATGGTAAGAGCGAAGATCGTGCTAAATCTCCAAAAACAAATGCCTAGTGAGAACAAATATAGACGTTATGGATGTCAAAACCTTAAATGATAACTTAATAAAATCTATTAAGAACGCAGAGAAAAAGTGCAATACAAATTCTAGGAGAGATAAGGAGGAAAAAATCAGTCAAGAAACAAAAAGACTTATGGAGGCACGAAGAGAACTTAAGAATAAAAACAATACGAATGCAAGCGTACTACAACAACTTAATAAAGATATTAATAAAGCAGTGAGAAAGGACTACGACAATATAACACAAAAAAGATTACAACAGCTGTCGACAAAAATAAAAGTTTAAAGGTGCTGAAGAGATGTCAAGCTCTAGGAAGGAAGAATATTGCTAAGCTCGAAGATCGAAATGGAAAAGTGGTAACAGATAAAGATAAGATAATTAAGGTAGTTGAAGAATTTTGCACAGAATTATATAGAGAAGGGGGTAAGAAAGACGGTACCAAGTTAAGAAAAGTCCAGAATGTGGGTTCAGAGGATATCCCAAAAATAACAATCGAAGAAGTCATTAAATCGAATGAAAAACAATAAAGCAGCTGGTGATGACCAAATCGTTATTGAGGCAGTTAAAGCAGGAGGAAAGACAGTATTGAAAGCATTGACACAATTAAATAACTTATGCCTTTCAAAAGAAGTTACACCATCTCAGTGGAATAAAGCTGTTATGGTGGTCATTCACAAAAAGGGAGATATAACAGAGCTAAAGAACTATAGACCTATTAGCTTTCTCACGTTTATAAGTTGTTTATGAAGATAATAACTAATAGGTTAACATCAAAACTAGATTTCTATCAACCTTGCGAGAAAGCAGAATTTAGAGCTGGATACGGAACAAATAATCATTTACAAACCATTAAGTCGTTGATTGAAAAAACCATTGAATATAATACACCCCTGATACTTGTCTTTGTCGACTTTGAAAAAGCATTTGATACGGTCAATCAAAGTGAAATGCTCCAAGCTCTAACACAATGTAGAATAGATCACTGATACATATCTCTCATCACATACATCTATCAACATACTACAGCCTGTGTAACATGTCTCCTAAATTATTTACAACTTTGCTAGAACACGCTTGTAAAACAATAGATTGGAACGAAAAGGGCATCAATGTAGATGGAAAATTTTTAAATAACCTTAAATTTGCAGATGATATCGTTCTTATTACAGAACAGCTTTGATCAGGCACAGATAATGCTCCCAGGACTCCATACTGCCACAAAGAGAGTTGGTCTTAAATAAATTTTTCGAAAGCACAATTTATGACAAATTTAGTCCACAACAAAAATATCTCAATAAAAGACAAAGATATTGAGCCAGTTGACACCTATAAATACTTGGGCCATGAGATCAGAATAAGTCGAGACAACCAAACAATTGAGCTGAAAAGAAGAATAAACCTCTCTTGGGCTATATTTGGAAGGATGAAGGATATTATTAGGTCTAAGATTCCAATGTGTCTGAAAAGAAAATTATTTAATCAATGTATTTTGCCAGTGATGACCTACGGCGCAGAAACCCTAACGCTCACAAGAACAACAGTGAGTAAACTACAAGTTGGGAAAAGAGCAATGGAGAGAATTATGTTAGGGATTTCTCTACGTGATAGAATACCCAATGCTACTATATGCAAAAGATCAGGAGTAGCGGACGTTATTGAAAGGATAACAACACTAAAGTGGAACTGGGCAGGTCATGTAGCAAGATCAGTTGATGACCGGTGGATAAAAAGAATTTTGGAATGGAGACCCCGAATACAAGCTTACAGAAATAGAGGTCGACCCCCAACGAGATTGACAGTTGATATAAAAAGAGTGACTACAAATTGGATTTAGATGGCGCAAAATCGGACTAAGTGGAAAAGCATGCGAGAGGCCTATGTTCAACAGTGGACGTTAGAGGCTAGTTGATGATGATGATGATTACAAATGTTACTCTACGAAAACTCATGATATGTGCATATTGATCATCCCATGTTTGCATGTGCATTTTACAAAAATAACAGGTGTTGCTAGTTGTAAGCCAATATCTTTATTCGAAATGGAGTGCCTTTTAGGAAACGAATGGTTAAGAGACCGAGAGAGTGCGGCAATGACATATGATTTTGTGTTGAAATTGGAGTTGTTTTGTGTAGATGTAGATGGTTAAGGGATATCCATGATGTGTGTAGTCCTGGTTACCAAGACCACAACAAAATATTTTAGAGTACCCCTAGAGTAATAGTATATTACATAACGAGAGTTGTAAGAAGCTTATTACATGCGTGTAAAAAAGTTGCGCGCGAGCCGCGTAGCGGCGAGCGCACTAATTTTACAAGCATGTAATAAGCTTACAACTCAAGTTGTGTACTATACTTTTTCTACCATTATTTTCGTTTATAAAAATAAAAATCAAATTACCACTATATTTACACTGACAGATTAATAATTTTTAATCTGTCAAAATAACGTCTGTTAATTCGTTTCCATGGTAACTCGACCAACTGACTTACGAGGCTTATGTGATATTGCACATTTTTATAAAACTGAAGCGTAATTTTTTTATTACGTGCTAGTCATTACGTGTCAGTATCTGTTATGATGCATTTACTTAGCATCCAAATAGTAGGTAATATACAATTTACCAGTAAGAGAGTAGAAAAAAGTATTTTAGACCCTCTTGTAAATTAAAAAGAAAAAAAGCAAAATAAAGAAATTTGAAATCAATTAGAACGACACTTAAACGACAAACAAATTAAGGTAAATAAATTTATTGAATTAGGCAGGTTGTAATGTTAGTGCGAAATATAATTACCTATTAATTTCGAAAACTATATTAATTTCGAAAACTAGAAAAGCAATAATCATAAGCATAAGAGTACGAAAATAATAGAAACCATCAAAACCAAAAAGCTGCAGTACCTGAGACAATGGCGTGGCGAAAGATATGACGTGCTTCAATTCGTTATGCAAAGGTTAAATCCATGGAAGAAGAAGAATCTCATAGCTACACAATTTTCGTGAATGATGTAGCTACTCATCTGTCGAACGTTCTTTTAAAGTTCGACATATGAGTATATATATATCAAGTTTCTTCGTTTAATGTATAAGATGTTTAATGTAAGACAGAGCATACGTTGATATTGATAAGTTAATAGGTTACAAAAAATAGACAACTTTTGGAGCCCTTTTTTACCCATCCCAGGTTTATTGTACGTAACAATATTACGAGAATATTTAGTCAGTGTAGTTCCAAAATGACTCAAAAGCAAGTATTTTCACGTTCGTCGGGAAACATGTTAAATTTTTATTATATATATATATATATATATATATATATATATATATATATATATATATATATATATATATATATGTATATATATATATATATATATATATATATATATATATGTGTGTACAGTTCGACTAGGTACATATGTTTATAGGTACTTATATATTTAAGTAGCATGCTCCCATTAGATTGCTGCCAAACATTAAGAAATGCATTACAAATAGTGTTGAGTTTAACAACTATTATTGTTTCAGATACTTACATTTTGTGCATTAGTGCACGGGAATTTACCAGATTTACCAGATATAAACATCGGTCCTGTCGAACCAAGTCTCATTTCTGATATAGTCGACAAAAAATTTGGATTACAACCATTTGAATATATAGTCGATGGACAGAAAAAAATATTTGAACCAATTAAAGTTCTCCACTATGGTCATCAGTAAATATTACTTTTTACATATTTTACATTTTAAATCTTTGTTTTGATTTTTTTTCTCGCTATAATATTATTTAAAATTATATAATTCATATAACTTTCACAAACTTACAAGTTTGAACTTTGCAAATATTATTTGCAAACTTGTAAGCAAATATTATTTGCTTACAAGTTTGAACTAAAATACACTAAGGAACGCCACTGAGAATAAAAAAACTTATTATATATTATATTATACTATATATATATATATATATATATATATATATATATATATATATATATATATATGTATTATATTATACTATATATTATAATCTAAAATTAATTACTGTAGTAAGTATTCCAAGTTTTTTTTTTTTCAAAAATATTTAAATCAATATTGTCATTGACTCTTCTTTATTTATCAATGATGGGTGAATTTGTCAAATAATAGACGTCAAATTTTTACTCTTCGAGTTTTTTGCCGACATTGATAACAGCATTTACAAAAATAAAACAAACAGAAACAGAACGAATCGAGATTTTAATCATGATTGGTTGTGGAGATAAAGCGAGCCATGTTAAAGATCTTTCCAGAAGTGGTAGAACATTAATATCAGAAGCCAAGAAACTGTACGTTGTACTGGCGTTTCAAGAAAATTCCCGAACCAGTTCTAGACAGGCCACACTAGATAATAATGTCCACCAATCAACTGTTATAAGAGTGCTTAAAAGAAGAAGTGGCATCAATACAAAGTGCATCTGGTTCAGGAGCAATTAGATGATGACTTTGATAAAAAAATCGAATTCTGCGAAACCGTTTTTTCTGATAAAGCGTCTTTTATGCTGATCGGTCACGTAAATCGACAGGCATATCAATACTGGGCAAGTGAAAATCCACATTGGATGAAAGAGTATAGGACACAATATCCCTAGAAGGTGAATATTTAGGCCGGCATTATCAACAGTCAAATTGTAGGGCCATATTTTTTTTTTGAGGGAAACTTAACTGCTTCTCGTTGTCTAGAATTTCTTCAGGATTATTTGTTGCCACAGCTAAATCAGCTATTTTCAAATAGAAATTATTTGTAGTACCAACATTATTGGGTTCCCCCACAATACGGCGTTAAGGTACGAAATTACCTTAATAACGTTTTCTCAGGTAGGTGGATAGGTAGAAGGGGGCCCATCGAATGGCCACCAAAGTCTCCAGATTTGACTCCGTTAAACTTTTTTGTGGGGATATTTAAAGAGCAGAGTGTATCAAAATCGACCGAATAATGTAGAAGAGTTAAAGCAGTGCATCAGAACGGAAATTGAACAAATAACACCTGAAGCTATCGAAAACGTTAGGAAATCATTTATTGCCCATCTTTCACATTGTATTATTGCTAACGGTCGTCAATTTGAACATTTTTTGTAATTTAATTGTATTTAAGTAAAAATTTATTGTAAGTTAATTGAATTAATAAACCAACAGTTTTCGTTAACCCTGTAGAAATAAATATTCAAATGATTATATCGTTGCAAAGGTGATAACGAGAAATTTCAAATAAGCTGCCGCGTGAGCTCGGTTTGTATTTAAAAAAAATCGTTGATTGCGTCATTAGGCTGACCCTGATGACGTAGTGTTCAATACATAATATAGCAGATGACGGCCATTCAAAAATTAAAATTGACGTGTTTTAAATTTTTTTAAGTCGTCTGTTTCTTAAATAATGAATTTATTGCATAGATTTGCAACATACTGTAGAAATTATATAAAATATTGGTTGTTATTTATTTATATACTGATATAATTGGTGCTAATTCACAAATATATGAGACAAAGCAATACAAGGTTTAAAAACATCCGGAATATTCTCTACCTTTGCAAAATTAAACCAATATAAATTACAACAAGCTATTTATTTTGCTATAAATCTAAGTGACAAAATCAAATCTTCTAATTTTATTTGGCTTTAATTGCGCTATTTTTTGATCAACAAATTGTTGACGCTCTTGAAGTATTGTTCGGTATACTTTTTTCGTTTCATAGAACTTTGTATGTATATGTGTCATTTTGAATATCTTTTATATCTTCTAAAAATTTAAATTCATTAGGGTGCGGATTGTAAAATAACCAATAACATTTAGAATGAAAAATTTCACAAGCATTAGTTCTACGCTCATGTGAGGAACTATTTTCCACACATTTCCACACATTTTAACACACATTTCAGGAGGGAAATCTGCCTCGTCAGAAATATAGTTGTCCACCAAGTAGTGAGCAAATTGTTGTACGACTTGGTGTTGTGCTGGTCATATCTCACTAAAGTGTAATGCAAAACAGTCACCTACGTCTAATGGATCTAGAAGAGGTAGAACGAACATAATATGTCTAAGGTATTGCCCGACGTCATTGTCCTTTGAATACTCAGTTGCCAGTCCAACTTTTGAATTTTTCTCTGAGATAAAATCTACATCTTTTTATATTTGCAGATGGAAACACTTCAATTACAGCTGCATGGATCGCTTTTTCGAAATCGGCATACACAATCTTGGGACTAAAATGTAGGTTCAATTTTTGACACTCCGTGTTTAAACAATTTAAGGCAGCCACATGTGAATTTGCTAACTTATTTGAGAGTAAAAAGAATGCCAGCGGCACATAGTATCTATTTTCGAGTTCGTGAACTGTATACAGTTGGGTATAAATTTTGTGCACTATTTGAAAGTGCTATCAACATCAATTGCTTCTAATTTACTTAAAAATATTAGGATGGATACACAAGAAAAAGCAACAAAGCTTTGTAGCGGATCGTTTTCTAATAAAAATTGTTGTTTTTGATTGGTTGCCACTTCCACGGAGTTCAATAAGTCATGTACTTCCTACATGCACTTCGGAATTTTGGAAATATTTGATTGTTCACCACTAAGTGAGAAGGGTTATTTGTTATTTGTTCAGTTAGGATATTGAATTTTTTCTAGAATACGCCGCCAGTACGGTGGTCCAGACTGGAAGCATCACTAAGCCATTGACACTGAATTGTGTATTATTCACATCTAACTTAATCTGTGCCCATATACGGTAATATTCTGTTATGATGAGTGGGTCACGGGTTTTCTGGAATTGTCATAGACGTCTTTTTTGTTTGATTTTATTGATTATATGATGTAGAAGTGGTGATTTAGCGAAGGGACTTTAACAGTTCTTGAAGGATCGTGATACCGTTCTCGATATCAATTTGGGTGTTTAGGTTATCTAACTGTGGAGTATTCTTATTCATAAAATGTCTAAAACGATTCCAGTCGACGTGTTTGTATAGGTTTTTGGAGTTGTTTTGGGTTCAGGATCTGTTCTTTTACAAAGATGGGTAGTTGATCCGACGTAATTGAATTCCCCAGGATGCATCGTCGTCAAGAACGCCGATAACATCATATGTACATAAAACGTGATCGATGGAGGATAAGAACCGGTGATTAAAAACGCCGGTTCTCAGTTTGGGATACAAAGGGTGGGTAGTTCTAGGAGAAGGTCAGATAGTAGGTTGTCTACACAGTTTGTGACCGTGTCGCCGTGCCTGGCGTTAAAATCTGCAAAGATGATGGCTTTGTTCAGGCTGGAGACATATCCAACAACGTTTGGGAGTGAGGTTGGTCCGGGTGTTTGTAATAAAAGACTAAGCTTCGTAGAGAGATAATCAGGATTCCTAAGCAAATGTATAAATAAGTGGTATAGTTACGTAGCACCATTTACTTCAGATGACAGAAAATAGACGCCACTGTATGTTAAGAACTACGTAAAAACCGCAAATGTATTTGAAAACATATCTATCTTCAGGCAAAATATTTGTATAATTTCATTTATAAGCTCTACTAACTTAACGAGTCTTGTTGAGTTTGAAACACTAAAAACATTCTTGAAAATCACACATGGTAGAATTGGTAAAACTCTTGAATACGAAAAAATTACATTGACAGTGGTAATATTAAATGAATTTCTGATCTACAGTTAAATCAAGTTACAAAGGTAAGAGTTGACAATCAGATCACCCGAGACATCAAAATAGAGAATGGAGCTTACCAGAATTATGTATGGTCTCCACTATTCTTCACTATCTCTATAGTCAAGCGATATTTAAAGAAGCTTTCTCAGATTCAATACAGGGTATATTGATCAAAAGAGAAATTTTAAATATCATGCTATTCTGATGGTACAGTAATAATTATGGATACCAACATTCATTTACAGAACGTAGTGCCACGCCTCAACGCATACTGTCAAAATAATAGACTTCAGAGCAATTTGAAGAATCATCATCATCCATCCATCGTCCAATATTTCTTCCTTAAGTATGTCCATTCATTTCTGTTTGTTGTTGTTTGCATCTATTCGTGACCAGTCATTTGGTTGATGTCATCAATCCATCTGGTTTGAGGTATGTCTCTACTTCTATTTTAACAATACTAACTGTATAATCCTTACTCCTTCGGCTGTTGCGAATATAAAAAATATTGTAATTAAGAGATTTTGGACCAAATTCGAGAAAATCAAAGAAATTAAGATCTAATTAAATATTAAGTGTATGGTAATGACTACATCAGCAGTTGTAAATATGGTAATGGAGAGAATAAATAAGACTACATTGTTCGGATGCAGCAGCGTAAAGCTATTTAAAACAAGAGGGGAAAAGACATTTTAAGACGAGAAATAATGAAGAATGTTGTTGTTAAGTTTTGGATAATAGGTTACAAAATCATTCTAATCTTTAAATTTGTTTTAAAAAGGAACTTTTTTAAATTTACTACTACTACTAATATAGAAAAGTTATGAAGATGAAGATACACTAAGATAAAGTTTGTAGATTCGATTTTAACTGTTATACTATTTTTTAGAGTCGAAGAATTTGCAAAATTACCAGAAAAGAATATATGGCAACATGCAATTTCTGAGTAAACTATGGTAAGTATAACCTCAAAGCTTCATATAAGCATAAAATTTTAAACAGAACGGATAAATCATACAGACAAAGAACATACTTTCTGATATACGGGATAATATATGCTGAGGTAATACATAAATATTTTTACCATTCTAGTTTAATTCCATATCTTTGTGACGTAAAGACTATCTGTTTAACTTCTAATTATGTTTTACATATATTTTTAAAAAGTCAGTCGTACTGCAGCCAAATTGGCTTTTTGGACACCTTTCAATTATTATTGATACCCATTCCACAACTCTAGAATCTTGTACTTATATATGTTTGTCACGTACGGTCGAGTATCCCGTAGTCATGCAAGGTATGGTTGAATGGTTCAGGTGCTATTTGCAGACAGTTGCTATTTGCACAGAGTGCGCAAATTAGGTCTCTATGAAACAGTCTCAGTGGATGCAAGTGTCATTTACTAACACATGTTCAGTAAGGAATCTTGCTGTGATTCTGAGCTTATTCTTATCTGCAGATGGCAGAACATATTTGTACAATATGTTCTGCCATCTGCTCGACCAGGTATACTTCTTAGAGCCGATTGTTTGAACGCTAATCAAAAGTTGATTGTAATCAAATATTTAATTACAACTAAATACGTCACAGCAGCTGTCAAAATTATTAAAAATTGCTTATTATTATTATTGATTTGTAAAAAAAATCATGAAATTAATATTAGAAAGAGTTTAATTATGGTTTATTTTAAATTAAAACACAAAATAATAAAATTAAATTAAATAAATCAATCAACAGAACCTCAAAATGTGACGTATTTGATTTTAATTAAATATTTGATTACAAACAAGTTTTGATTAGCGTTCTAACAACCGGTCCTTAGTGTTGTGGTGTTCGGATTAAAGATTTCAGGTATACTTTTCAGATTTCCAGGTACTTTCTCAGAAGAATGTTCGGATCCATGCTTTTGTACACTGCACCGAAGTATTTTGTAGCTGATCTTTTTAGCAAATTAATCGGCTCTTTCTTTGCCCTGTATTTCCCGATGTCCTGATACCCATACCAGTGTGACGCTGTTATAATCAGCGAATCAATCGAAATCCTCCCAGTATTCCCACACTAGTCTAAAAATTATCTTAGGGTTCATAATAGTCCCAATAACAACATCTATCCATCCATGCTATGAATCGACCTCCCAATTCCAGTCCTGGCCTCCCTCATCAAATATCTCTATTCGTTCCGGTCTGCAGCCAATGTCAAGGAGATTTCTGGCATCCTTATCCACATCATCCCCCCATCGCTTTTTGGGTCTTCCAATAGATCTCTTTATTTAGTTTTTTTGGAAGGCTGTTTTCTTCTATCCCAAATGTATGGCTGGCCCATTGAAAACTCTATAGGCGGACATACTGACATAAAGGTAGTTCTTTATATAATATATTTCATAATTGTATTTGATTCGCTACCTGTTGTTCTCATTTATAGGGCCTAGTATTCGTCTCAGTACCTTTCTTTCAAAGATGTCTATGCGGTTTATAGATTTTTGAGTCAACACCCAAGTTTCACATCCGTAGTTCACTATCGGTATGACTATGGTTTTGTAGATTCTTATCTTAGTCCTTAGTTGTATAGTTGGTTCCTAAAAAAACTGATACGATTATTAGTTTAAGATTTGATCATTTTAAGCAGCGTATTTGATTGGTCTGAGAAATTATATTATATTTATTATGACAGATAAATAATAAAATAAACAAAGAACCAACAATTGATTACATATGTTAATTCATACCTTGTAATAATTATTAAGGTCTAAATTTTAATTATTTTGAATTCCTGTATTCTATAGAGTATATAAATGATATTCTTTACATAAAATAGGGTTATTATTTTTATTATTGTTAAGAAATAAAACAAACGACTTCACTCAACAATATATTAAAGCAAGTATTGTAACCAAATTAAGACATAACTGGGCACTATCAGGGGCAGCAAAATATTTTAACACAAGCAGAATAAAAGGTTTTATCTATTAATAAAAAATGTAGGGAATAAAAAACTCTCGAAAGAAAGCGAGGGTCTGTAAGACCAAAACTATACTAAATTTAGGTACGTAAAAATAAAAATAATATTTTATATCATCAGCATTGACAATAGCTTGTAGTCTTCGGTCAATCTGCAAGAAAGGACCTATGAGTCATCCTCAGACAGCTCTTCCCAAACCTGTTGTATACAGTACCACAGCTCTTCAGCATTTTGAGGTATAAAATTACGCAGATACCACCGTTTTATAATAACCCCTTACACATTCTTGATTAGGTTTAAATCTGGACTGTAGCAGGGCCATGGTAAAGTTTCGATGTTGTTATTCTGGAGCAACTGGACAATTATCTTGTTAGAGGATAAAATTATTTTCTAGATACAACTGTCCTACACTGGGAAACGTGATGTTTTCTAGAATATTCATATAAGTCTTCCCATTTCTCTAGATAAAATCCATCCCCATACATTGGCGCTAGAATAACCAGCTGTTGGATATCTATTAATATATAGAGGATTAAATGTATTATTATCTGGTCTATACACTCCATTTTTGCCATTTTTAAGAAGACTGAGGAATTGTCTCATCTTTAAATATTACCCAAAAATCTTGATTTTGTAGCTGATGATATAGAGCAAATGTTTGTCTTTCTGTTGTGGTGTAAGAGCTGCAGTTCGGTACCTAAGACGCGATGCTTTAATCCTGCGCCAAGTTATTGTCTTTCTTCCCGGAAACAGTGACATAATTCTTGCAGTTTTGGCATCTTCAAATGAAATCTCTCCAAAAGCGTACAATCTTTATGAGCGGTAGATATTTTTAGTCTTCCAGAGCCTTGCTTTCTTTCGAGAGTTTTTTGTTCTCTCCATCTTTTAAATATTAAAAACTGTTGTTTTGCTTACGTTAAAATGGTTCGCTACGTCAGATAGTGACCAACCATCTTCTAATTTCGTTACAATTCTTGCTTTTAGTTATTTGCTAGCATGTGGGCCATTTTTTAACGTTAAACAGAATAAGTTATCTGACAAATTTTAAGATTTGGCAGTGACAGTATGTAAATAATGAGTATTTATACATCAAAATACACTTCTATTGCACTGCAATTTTTTACAAAATACTCTCTAAGAGTCGTATGATGACTCTTCTGCTAAGCGCTACATCGTCAATGTTATCAATATACTGATCCGCTTAAGCTTAATCTCTGCCTACAACACAGAAATATATTTGCATTGTTTAATAGAAATATTTTTATTTTCATCACTGCTCTAAATTCATTCACTCGACTTTTCTAGAGTTTTAGATCCGTCCTGATAAAACTTATACGACTGATCAAAAACGAAAGTCAAATATTTGGTCTGCAATTTAAACATATCAAAGACAAAGATCATGATCAAGACCGGTTCGAGGTTGTGAGCTCATACTTATATCTGGGATCATTAATCACAAACACAGGGTCATTACAAGAAGAGATTAAACGTAGATGTGATCTAGCAAAAGTTGCTACAGCAAAAATGACCAAAATATGGAAGGACTGTCAAATTTCAAGAGCGATAAAGATGAGGTTGATCAACTGCTTAATATTCCCAATACTGACCTACGGATGTGAATCTTGGACTCTGAGACAATCGGAGAGAAAAAAGATAGACGCCACTGAAATGTTCTGTTGGAGACAAATGTTACGAATTCCTTGGACCGACAGTAGAACAAATAATTCAATTTACTCAAGAGAGATAAAAGTTAGCCAACGACTCTCTAGTAAAGTCCATCTCCAACAACTAAAATATTTTGGGCATGTTATGAGAGCAAACATAGAAAACATGGAAAGACTCATAATACAAGGAAAGGTAGAAGGCCGAAGATCACGAGGAAGATCCCCAACAAGATGGATAGATCAAATTACAGGAATATGCCAAAGACCTATGCATGAATTAAAAGAAATGACCAGAGACAGAGATCTCTGGAGACGAACAATACATGACATCACGTCGACCACTACACTCCCCTGGGGGTTCAGGATTGAATAGAGAGAGAGATCCGTCTTTGTGCTAGATGTAACCATGAAAACTGTTATGTTTCCTTTGCTTCATCCCTTTCGTGGACGGATATACACCCGGAAAGATACGCTAGGCATATGTATATCTGAAAACCAGATACCAGTCCTAATTTAATTTATGATCTTGCCATGTTGTCATCTAACTATTACATTCCTAGGTTATCCCGCAGTATATAATTTCTCATTCTAGTCTTACCATTTACCATTACGGTCATATTATATATAACGTCAACTTCATTGAACTTCTATGTGCTTCGAAGAAATGGTCTTGAAAAACTTACCATCCAGGGAAAAGTAGAAGGCAAAAGAAGTAGAGGTAGATCTCCTACACGATACACGGACCATATTTTTGCTACCATTGACGCTCCATTGTCAGAATGTGCTAGATTGGCAGAAGGTAGAAAAACGTGGAGGAACATTGGAAAAATTACCTAACAGTTTCATGATATCACGATACCTGCATCAGGTTAACGACTAAGAAGAAGAATAATGGTTATAAGTGATAATAATACTTTACTTTATAAAGTTTGCCAATTTTCATTATTATCATTTCATGTATTTTTTTTTGTTTGCTTTATTAATTTGGGTTATAGTCTCGTAAATAATTTTAAACAGCAGTAGCTTTCGCATTTCTCTTTATGTAAGTATTTTTTATTTATCGATTGATAAGTGTTTGGAAGATCAAGGATTTCCGAATGAATCTCTTTTCTAATTTCAAAATAATATGTAGTTGTGAGCCATTCAGATTGTAATTGTGATTTCGTATTGGTTACAGTAAGTTTTGCTAGGTTTGTTAAATGTATCAAATAGCATCGATGCTTTCCATCTAAAAAGTGCAGTAAATAAAAGTAAGGCATATTTGCTACATTGAAAAACTTATTTGTTGGAGTTCCAAACTTATACAGTACCTAACTTGTTTTTATATTTTTTCAGATCGTGTACCAAAGAATGATCTATCTACAATGACATTAAAATGTTGTAAAAATAAATTATATATTTAAATGAGAAATAAATTTTTTATTGTGTAAAATCGTTCTTACTAAATAAAATGGTTTGTTAAAGGACATACTTACTCGTATAATATAGGATTAAACCACAATTAATAGTAATGAAAAATACATTTTACATTTTTGTTTTTGACGTTTTGATTTCCTACAAAGAAATCGTGTTCTATAATCTAAAAAATAGATCTCAGTGTGTTGGTTGTTTTGAATATTGTTAGAATAGAAATATGCTTTATTGTCACTGAAAATTATTGAACAATTTTATGGACAAAGCTAAAAAATAAATCAGTCAAATAGTACAAAAAGTATAAAACAAAAAAAATATAGTAAAAAACAGAATAACACAATTTTAAATTAGTAAAATTATTGTATAACCTACATAATTTGTACAGACAACAACAAATGAGACAAATTGTAGCCACTGCTTGAGACACCCAAATATAATTATAAACAATACTAATTTTGTTTCTTTGTTATACATTAAGAAACTCGTCAACTGCATAATATGGTCTTTCTGAGAGATAGATTTTTGTCACCTTACGAAACTTAATGAAGGATGTTGCGGATTTAATTTCTCTTGGAAGGTGATTATAAAGTTTCTTTGCACGATATAGAATAGAATTCTTTACTAGCTGAGTGGACGGGATCGGCAAATAAACGTTACAATCCGAATTTCTAATGGAGTAGCCATGGTCAGGTCTATCGGGAAAAATGTTTAGATGCTTTCGAATCAAACAAACCGTTTCCAAAATAAATAAAGAGGGAAGCGTCAAAATTCCGTGATTTTTGAAGTAGGTCTTGCAATGAGTTGTTTGTTTGAGACCAAATAGATAACGGATTGCTCTTTTTTGCAACTTAAAAATAGTATCAAATTGGGCCGCTGTACTAGAACCCCAAAATCGAAGATGGGACTCGAACAATGAGAAATATGCCATTTTGGCAGAAGATAAATTTAGTTCCTTTGAAACAGATCTTATTGCAAAGCAAGCTGAGGCTAGTTTCTTCCTTAAGGAGTCAGTATGCAAGGATCATTTGAGATCACTGTCAATGAGAATACCTAGAAATTTCACGGAATTTACGATATTGATTTGACTCTCATTCAAGCAAGGGTTGCATGACTCCTTTATAAGATAATGCTACAGTCTTATCCACGTTAAAGCTAAGTAAGTTGGAGTCTGACCAAGCCTTGATTATAAGTAAATCAGCGGTTATAATTGAATGAAGCGTTGAAATATCAGAGCTGCTCCAAGTAATACTGGTATCATCAGCAAATAGAAAAATTTTCCCTTTAGTTTTCAAGTGATGTCATTAATAAAAAGTAAAAAAAGAATGGGACCTAATACTGAACCTTGCGGTACTCCACACTCAATATCTTTACAACTAGAGTCGGTGTCATTTATTCTAACCAATTGTTTCCTACCTACCAAGTAAGTTTTGAACCAGTTCAAAGACACACCCCGAATTCCATAGAAAGTTAATTTTTTTAATATAATGTCGTGATTTACGCAGTCAAAGGCTTTGGAATAGTCGCAGAAAACGGTGGCGGAGGAGAGGTTACTGTTTAGTGATAGATATACATCATGTAACACAGAAAATATGGCATCACTAGTGCATTTATTAGACAAAAAGCCGAACTGATTTTGCGATAAAATATTATATTTAAGGAGAAAGGGCATAAGTCGAACTTTTATAAGTCTTTCAATAATTTTTGATAGTGCTGGTAACAAGGCAATAGGTCTATAGTTGCAGGCATAAGATTTTTCTCCACCTTTATGAAGAGGAATGACGATGGCAGTCTTTAGGCAGTTAGGGAATGTACCTTTTTCAAGGGAATCATTTACTAGCGAGACCATGACCTCCAAAACATTATGCGGTAGATTTGAGAAAATTTTAATAGATAATCCATCTGTACTACAGGACGATGTGCTTTTTATACTACGAATTGTTGAAATGAGTTCCGTCTTATCAACTGGTCTTAAAAAGAAGGTATCAGCAATGTTTTTTGAATTAGAGAGATAGGAAACTGGATCTTGTTATGGCGAAATAGTGGAGGTTATATTTTTACTCACATTAACAAAGTAATCATTTAGATATTCGGGGTTAGGAAAAGAAAAGGTTTGATTCGCTGTACTGGTTTTATTTCGAAAATCGTTTATTATTGACCAAGTTTCTTTTGAAATATTTTTGGAGCTTGTTAAGCGATTATGAAAGTAGGATTTTTTGTGTTTTGAATGTGATAATGTAATCATCTTCAAAGCCCTTCTTGTGTGCATTTCTGGAGTGTTTTTGATATTGTGTTGTTTCCGTTCTTGAATCTTGTGAAACTGCTTATTTATAAATGACAATGGATAATCATTTTGTGTTTGGAAACCAGTTTTATGTAACAAAAACCTGTTGATACTTATTCGCAAGAAGGTGCTGACATGTTATGTGCGGTCTATCCTATTATATGGTTGTGAAACATGGACATTAAAAACCACGATGCTTATTCAATTATAATCATTCGAATTGTGCTACTATCGATGGGTTTCTCACACTTCCAATAAATATATTCTTAAAATCATGAATTCAGAATGCTTGCTCACAAATATCATAAAGAGAAGAAAAACATAATACTTCGGCCATATAATTAAGGAACCCAAATACCATTTACTTAGCCTTAGAATTCAAAGAAAAGTAGAAGGTAAGAGAGGGATTGGTCGAAAGAAACTTTCATGACTGCGTAAATTAGACAATGGTGTGGTAACACAGTGGAAGAATTATTTCGCGCAGCAGCCGATAGAGAACGGTTTCGGAAAATTGTAAACATGATGATGGCCAACATCTGAATACAGACACAGCACCTAAAAATAAGGAGAAGGTTTGAATGATAATTTTAACATTTGTTGGACGTTATCTTATAGGAAGAAAATATTCAATGGAGAATGCTGACATATACAATGTTATGCAAATAATGTTTTCCTGGTAGAGGAGAATGATGACGATTTTTAAAGAAACTAAACTAAGACGTAAAAGTTAGAAAAGATAATAAAGTAACAGGGTGCCTAAATGTCTATGGAAATATAAACATTTTACAATAATCATAAAAAATAAGATGTACAGCTGGTTCCTAAAAAACTGATATGACTCTTAGTAAGATTTGATCATTTTGAGCAGTGTATTTGATTGGTCTGATATTACATTATATTTATTATGACAGACAAATAATAAAATAAACAAACAAACAACAAATAATTGATTACATGGATTAATGCATAAATTGTAATAATTTTAAGGTCTAAATTTTGATTATTTTGAATTCCTGCATTTTATAGAGTATATAAATGATAGTTTTTACATAAAATAGGGTCGTTAATATTATTTTTATTATTATTAAGGAATAAAACAAACGACTTAACAATATATTAAAGCAAGAATTGTGACCAAATTAAAAGATAACTGGTCACTATCAGATGCAGCAAAACATTTTAACATAAACAGAACCACAGTTTTTCTATTAATAAAAAATGGAGTCAACGAGAAACTCTCGAAAGAAAGCGAGGGTCTGGAAGACCAAAACTATACCAAATTTAGGTACGTAAAAATAAAATTAATATTTTGTAATATCAACATCAGAATTGATAACAGCTTGTAGTCTTCGGTCCATTTGAAAGAAAGGAATAATGAAATTGTCTTCTTCAGAGATCTCTTCCCAAACCTGTTGTATACCGTGTCACAGCTCTTCAGCATTTTGAGGTATAAAATTTTCGATGTTGTTATTCTAGAGCCACTGGTTTGTTATATTTGCAGTGTGAACAGGACAATTATCTTGTTGGAGGATAAAATTATTTTCTGGATACAACTGTTCTACACCGGGAAACATGATGTTTTCTAGAATATTCAGATAAGTTTGCTTAACAAACCTGCCATCAATACGCCATAAATCTTGATTTTGTATTTGATGGTTTAAAGCAATTATAATTCTTGATTGCTTCTGTTATGGTGTAAGAGCTTGTTTTTTGCTGCAGTTGGCTACCTAAGATGCGATGCTTTTATTCTGTGCCAAGTTGTTGTCTTTCTTCCCGGAAACTGTGACATAATTCTTGCAGTTTTCGCATCTTCAAAAGAATTCTCTTTTAATCACCAAAAGAGTACGATTTTCATGAGCAGTAGATATTTTTGGTATTCCAGGACCTTGGTTTCTTTTAAGAGTTTCTTGTTCTCTCTATCCCCTTTCACTGCGGGAACCTTAAAAATAGATGCCTGTCCCATGTGCGTTAAATCCTATCCCACACCGCACCTCTTAGTCAGATTTTTTTATATGTTGTCGGTGAAACTACATCAGGAAAATGTCTTTCTGTGAGCCTCGAATCACATTCAGCTCCACATCTTCTGCCTCCTCCCATGATTACGACTATAATCCTTATTTTACGTAAACTATCTCTTTTGACAGGCTCTCTTCATCATTATCAACAAAATGCATCACCCGCAAAATTAGTAGAAAGCGATCTCTTGTCATGAGGCGCCCACAAATTGGAGTATTCATAAAAGGTTTACTAGTCCAATAATCATTGATATTCGATTTTTTCGTGTGTGGCATTAACAGATTGATTGCTAAAAATCAGTATATTTCATTTATATTAACTGATTTTCATCGTTGTAGACGTGAATTCGCATCAACGTGTTGTCTACTTTTCTGTTCATAGTATTGGTTTATCTCATCTGCAATTTTCTTCATTATTTGGAGCGTAAAAAAGGTTTAAAAAAAACTACATGTGGCGTATCTGATAAACTATCAATTTTACATCTAGAATTATATTATCAAAAAGGTGTATGACCGGTAAAAACGTTTCAGCTTTCCAAACAAATGTCGCAGCTTCCATAGTTGTTGTTAACTGTTCGGCTGGTGTGTTGTTAAATTTATCTCCAGTTTCATTTTCTGCATCATCTTCAGCCTCGTTTTCAGCAACATTTTGTGATTTTTAAACGAGCTTTGATGCTAGAATGAAAAAAATGCTTATATAAAATACTTACACAAAAATATACAATACACGTCTTGAGATCAACGTGCAGTACAAAAAGCCTAATAAATATATATATTTAGTTTACCTTCTGCATCTTTTTCATCGCTTTTTGGCCATCCATCGTCACTCTCATAATCGTTAATAAAATCATCTTCAAAATCAAATCAAAATGATCACGCAGCAATATCACGAAAACATGTAAATAATTTTACAGATCAAAGGATTGACTGCCGTTCTAGAAACAATAATTTTACAGATCAAAGCATAGAATGAACCGTTCTCAGTTTTAAATAAAAATTGTGTCAACTACGTATTTTTTTTTATTTTGTAAATTGGATGATTTTATAATCTAAAAAATCTGAAAATATCAGAGGGAAGGAGTAGATGAGGAATATTTCTATTCTAACGTAATATTAATAAATCCAGTAAGAGATTCAATAGTAGTTTGGGATTAACTAATATAAAAGATTAGTTAATAGTTATGTATATGCGTCAAGATTGTGCATTAGGTATATCGGGTGGTGAATCGTCAAACGGACCATAGGAAACTCAATGAGAAATTTTAAATTGTTGAATTGCTGCTTCCCTAATTATTTTAGATCAAAAGTCATAAAAAACTATTTGTAGAGGACTAAAATCTGAATTAAAAACAAATGTTAAAACCGTTCTACGAATCAAATGTACTTCAAAATTTTGCAATATAATACATTTTTTAGGCCACCCCTAAAAGTTAGGCCACACGTAATGCAAGAATATATATTAGAACGTGTGTATTTTATCCATGTTTTATCATATTGATGTCAGATATTTGACAATTTGAATTGTCATTTTTTTTTATTTTATGAATAAATTATAAACAGTGCATGTGAACAATAAATTATATTGTTTACAAATCGATCAATATAATGAAATGTATATATACTCAGTTGACGAAAAATCGCATAATGTTGTATTCAGGCACAGCCACCTTTAGTTCCAAGCCATGAAGTAGAAATTTGGCAACAACGCGTGGTAGTCCGACTGTGGTTTGTTTTGGTTTAACATTTCATTTAGGAAGGCTTGTAAAGTTTGTTGAATTTATTGTTTTTTTTTTACTTTATTCGAATGTTTTATTTGTAAATTGTGTTTAAATTAATTAGAAAATATTAATATAAGTGAAATTTCATTAAATTTAGAACATTTAGAAGATTCTTAACGAAATTTAAAAGGCAAGTATAAATATAACCTACAAAACAAACTGAAAATAATAATACTTTTGCTTCTTGTTACAAAATATGTAAACTAAAAACAACAATAATAATACTTTTGTTTTTTGTTACAGATGCTCTGGCATTGTTGTGTACCTGGTTGCAAAACCAATTATGCCAGTACTTTAAAAACGAAACAGGCAGAAAGTACGTTTTTGTTTCCCAAAGATCCCCAAAGAAGGTATACTGGGTTATGCTCTATTCATAGAGAAGGCTGTACAATTACCAAATCTTCCGTAGTATGTGCCAAACATTTTCATGAAGATGATATTCAGCGGACTGAACAATGAGAAGATAAAGATGGAAATGTACACATTGAAAAGTTAATATTTCCCAAATTAAAAGGCAATGCAGTCCCTAATATATTTCCTGAAGTACCATCATATGTAACTGTTCATCGTACTAAAGAAAGAAGGAATCCCGAAGACAGAAGAAACTTTTTGCATAAGAAGAGGGAACAAGAGATAACATAATTATGTCAATTAGACTTAGACAATAATATCCCATTGAAAAACTGGACAAGTAAAATTACAAGTGACTGTGTATATTTCTATGTATTAAACATTAATCAGTTGGGACACAAGTGTGATAATATTTGTGTAATATGTAGTGTAATAGTTAGCAGTAATTTTACTGTAATCGTCAATGTAGGTAAGAATAGATTAAGTGGTAATGATTTGAAATGGATTTTACAATATAGTAAATTAACAAGATGGTCACAATTAGAGAACTTACTTTCTCATTTAGATCTGCTTTTTAGATAAGTGGTAACAAATTTGAGTATTACATTCAAAAATCTTTTGAGAATATAGGCTATTTTAAATCGATATACAAGTTATAAATGGTATGTTACATTCAACACATTTTTCATGTATACCTCTTTTAACTTGGTCTATATGACAACAAACCTATTCATATTTAAAATTGCTACTTTTGTACATCTAAGTATGAAAATCAACAAAAGTTATAAGTAAATAGTAAAATATTTAATTTTCAATTAGATTAATTTAGAACCATATTTATATTGTGTCTGATTTCTTAGGATGAATTTTTAATCATAATAGTTACACTAGTTTTTACTTAGCACAAATTTTATATCTTTTGTATTTTTAATAATCTTTTTAAATGTCGTGTTAATGTAATGTGTTATTTATATGCTTAATTACTTAATATTTAAAATTTCTAGAGATTCTTGACTGCATTTGATTGTAAGATTAACTGTCTAACACTGTATTTTAAGTGCAATAAATTTTACTCTATTTTATTGATAATATATCCTAAATAATAATAAAACTTTATATATATTTACTAGGTATATATAAGGTTTTATTAATTTAATTTCCCTAAAAATATTTCTGTAATGAATTGAAGTTTTCAAATATCAGTTTCCTAAAATTCAAATTAGTTTAATATTCTGGTAGACCTTACAGCTGATTATCGGACTACCGACGTCATAGAATGCGGTGTTGCCTTTTTTACTTCATGGCTTGGAAGTAAAGGTGGCTGTGATTCAGGCAATAGCGAACCTTTTCCTGCCATTACCAGATCTTTATTTAACGTAAGATATTCTAATTCACTAAAATTTAATTTCATGTTAAGTTAAGTTATACAACAATTCAATGAATTCCAATATACTGTTACTGTGATCTTTATTCCTAATAATAATATATGATAATTTTTAAACATAAAACTATAACAAGTGTTATAATAAAACACGAATAAAACATTTTTATTATTGCTTTTTTCTCCTCAACTGAGTACATTTTTTAATCAACTTAATGTTTTTTTAACAATAAATCACAAAATTTTGGCCATTTAAATCATAGATAAATATAATATAATTTATTTAAATATTGTCAAATATCAGAAACAATAATATGACAAAACGCAACACGTAATACACATTTTTTCACAGAAAAGTGTATTATATTTTATCAAAATTTTGGAATACGTTTAAGTCGTAGAATAATTTTAACAGTTGTTTTCGATACATATTTGAGTCCTCTACAAATAGTTTCCCATGACTTTTGGTGTAAAATAATTAGGGAAGCAGGAATTTAACAATTTAGAATTTCCCATTGAGTTTCCTATGGCCCGTTTGACGATTCACCACCCTGTATTTATAAATATCTACTATTGTTTATATTGTTTTATATTTTCTAAATCTAATGTGTCACGATTATAAAAGGAATCGTGTTTGGCACGACTGTATGATTGAATACAAACACATGTAGACAGATGGATAAACGTACAGACACGATTTTGAGGACTACTCCCCAGCTGCTTAGTAAAGTATAGAATAGAAGATAAAAGCCTAATCACAATTTACACAGAAATATAACATTAGAAAAGAAATCCGACAAGATCGGAAAGAAGTGAAAAATTAAAACTTTTTAAGCAACAGTTTATGGATGGAAACAAATAAGTCGCCAAAAAATATTGTTTCTTACCTGAAGTACACTACACGCCATTTAGATGTATTTTTAAATAGATTTAAATCTGATATTAAATTTGGAGTAGCTATCAAAAATTATGTATAAATATAAGCCAAGAAGTTTCCGCTCTGAACAGGATTAAAACCTATGCGAACACAAGCCACATAACTGTTAATATTGAATCCGAATCCATCATCCGTGTTTCTATATTTCTTGCAGTTTTGGCTGCACTGAGCCTCGGATAGACAGATAGACCGCACAAATCTAAATAATCGATTTTTTAAATTTCCTTGCGATCCAATATGTACAAAAATGGCAATTTCGAAAATAAAGTATCATTTGATCGGTTTTGAAACGATTTTACATACCAATAAAAATTATCTTCCCATATTTTATATCCACGAATGCATAAAAACCCGTACCGGCAACAGCCTTTACCATGGTAACAAGCACTTATATTTTTTAGCGATTGTTAATTGGACCCTCGATATTTTCTGCTGATAAAGCTCTAACTGGTCAAAATTAATTAAGACTGCCTTTGATCGTAGACATTTAACGAGTACGAGTAGTTATTTACTAATTATTAAGCTTCGTTTTGTAAAGCTTCGTTTATCTGATTTCGGGTATCCGATACGAAAATTATATCTTTTAGGAAATTACGGGGAATATGGATTTTGGAAACGCTTTGAGATATTATTTTTATATATTTTGTTTTAAGTAGCACCTGACATTTTTACTTTTACCTGACGAGAAGGTAATAAAAAGAATTTTTACAATTTTTTTTAAGAATTTTTAATTTTCTTTTTTATTTTTTTGGTTACAACATATTTTACTAGATAATTTAAAACAGTTTTGTTTTGACAGGCGTTTGACAAAAAAATTTGGTTTTTTTTGGCAAATTGTTAGTGTAATATTGTCATTGTAGTGAATTAGAATGAACAGTCAACATTTTGTTGTGAGACGGGACAGGCGGTTCATGCCGCATGTCCCACAAAAACTGTACTTTTATTATTATCGGAATGATTTAGCAATTAAAGTTCACAAGTAGGTATCGGCCATATTACTCCAGTCGCTAGAGACTAAAATGCCACTGAACCTCTAAAAATCATACGACAAGCTGAATTTTGTCGAAAATGACAATTTTAGGACGCTAAGAAAGATGCAATAAATTTTACCACTCGGGTTTTCCCCTAAAACCCACCAAGTAGAGGGGGAAACCGAAAAAATCGATTTACCAACAATTTTTTAAGCCAAAGATAAAATAATAAAAATGTATCCAAGATAATTTTGAACAAAAAGTTCAATTAACATTTTTTGTGTAGAATGAATCGTTCTCTCAAATACAATGATTAAAGCGATCGGCGATTTTGAATGTCAGTTACCCGTGCGACATCAATGCTCAATAAAATTTGTATCCGAAACCAAAATACGTTTTAAAGGTAAAGTGTGCAGCTTTTGTACCTATGTAATTTTTGTATTTTGCCGCAAATGAACTAAGTTTTTATAAAGGTGTTAAATATATAAAGGTGGCATGATTTTTGCCATATTTTATTATTCTCATAAGATCAATACAATTTATCCCTTTCATTAGCAACTATTGATTTTCCATAACTAGAACCTATTCTTTAAAACTTATAGCAAGATATTTTGGTTTGGAATTTTTGCAACGAATGTGAGGCATTTGAAATATGCTTCAAAATGCTGAATTTAAACTTTCAAATTACAAATGATTTAAAACTTTTTTTTTAATTACACTAGTACGTTTTTCAAAATTACTTAATTTTGAAAAATTCTTCCTGGAGGCATTTATAGGTTTTGAAGACTGGTTTCCATTATTGGAAATTTTACTACGACCGACCAATGAGAGTAATAAATTTTATTGATCTCACGAGAATCGTAAAAAATGTCAAAAATCGGGCAAAGTTTATTTATTGAACAGGTTTATTGAAACTCACTTTATTTGGGGCAAAATACAAAAAATGCATACTCTTCACCTTTAAAACGCATTTTGATTTTTGTCGATAGAACACTGATCAAAAGATATCGTTTTTTGGCTATCGAATTGATACAAATTTTATAGAAGATTGATTTCTCTGGTTGAACTGACATTCAAAATCGCCGGTCGCTTCAAGCTTTGTTTCTGAGAGAACGGTTCATTCTACGCAAAAAGTGATAAGAAACATTTTTGTACAAAATTAAGTCTGCTACAATTTTATATTTGAAATATTTTTTTCTACGGCTTACAGATTCTTAGTAAATCGGTTTTTTTGCTTTTCTATCCCCCTAGTAGCATTTTCTTATCTGACGACTGAAGTATTCTAAGATTCTGGCTATCGAACATCAACAAAATACTTTAACGACCAAGTTAAAAAAAATCTTAATATTTGTCCAGTCTTATCGATTGTGTAAAATTTTGTGTCGTATTTGAAATATATTTGCGGAAATATAACGCGTTATCAGGCTTATGAAAGCTTAAATTCAGGAATATACTGGGGTCTCCTTGATTTTGTATCAGAATTCGACATGGCTATGTAACAACATTTGCAAGGAAATAATGTTTTTAAAGGTACGTCAAAATCAGTTCAAAATGACGTATTAGATGCTATTGTATTTCTATATAGTTTTATGTCCCCTGGTATATGTTATTTACAAATTATGAAAGTTCTCAGATCGTTTACCATCACTAATAATTATTTGCTGTTAGAAATCAGAATCAATATCTTCATATATACTTTTCCTATTTAGAGATACTAAGTTTCGCTCTGTGGTTTTTTTCGCCGTTATACTTCGTATCTATTGCAATCAATAATAATTTATTTCTCTTATTTTTCTTTTGTTCGATAAGCTATCCGTATTTGCTATTTTAATATTAATATTGAGGTCCAATCTCTTGTACTCTATCATTCAGAAAACATCGTTATAAATAAGTGTAGATAAACAGATACTTTATAAATTTCATCAGTTTTAATAGAAATTAATAAGGCCAGTATGTATTCTTTTCATCATCCTGTCTATATGAATAAATTTATACATGTCAATATATTCTGTTTAATTCCAAAACAAAGCGTTTGAGTCCGGAGAAGTAATAAAAAGCTTGTATTCCCATAACAAAATATGGTTGTCAGAAGTGGGGATATTAGTAGAGAGTCTCCTCTGATTTGCTGATAGAAGGAGAGCTGAGGATTTTTGAATTGACTTCGTTTCCTACGAGGAATCATTCAAACAACCATATAGTTGTGTGGAAATAATCGCCACTACAACTAATTACATTCTGGGGCTACCAGTACATCAGATTCGAAATCCAGTTCACAGTCATTAAAACCACACTTTGTAGTTCCTCGGACGTAGAGGTGAACCCGTAGGAATAATAGACTTATGCGAACCAACAACATTATTCTAGTTTTGTAAGTACATCTCTATCTTAACAGATGCGTGTTTCATATTTTAAAATCTTGTAAACGTATGTCTAACTTTATATCTGTATATAAGTAACTTATTTTGACGAACTAATTTCCTTCTCCCGTCTACAAAATTCTCTTTCTCTCAATTTCATTCTACATCTAATTCAAAATATAAAATGTCAGTATCAATGAAATAGCTGAAAACAACTTTCATTATTCAGATTTGATAAGGCATACAAAACTCAAAATTATACGAATTTCATAGACATTGTGATATAAAGCTTATCAAGTCTTAGTAAATCCGCAATCCCACAAACCCTCTTATTAGCCATTATAGCAAACCTAACTTAAACACCCGATAAAGCTAGCGCCTTAACTAGAAACAGAACTATTTGACGAATGGAATAAGTATTAATAGAATCTTCTTATTAGATGTTTTTTGAAACGCCGAACTGAACAGGTCAGGTGGCTAATTGGAATTACACATTCCTTAACGTCAAGAATAACCAGTGAAAATGTCTAGTCATTTGAAAATAAAGTTGCTTGAAATTTTGCTATTATAAAATTAAGAATACATACACGTTTGATTCCTGTCGTATCTCCTAGAAGGCAAGAAATGCGAGGTACTAAACTCTTAGAAAAACATCAAGCACTAAATGTCTGTTATTAGAGATTGTTAAACTAAAGTACCTATCTATCTTTTTATTATCTCAGAAGCCCGAAAATCAAGTTGTCCTATAGAAAGCAGCGTTTTCAGCTGTTGCTATGAGCAATTGCCGAATAGAACTAAGAACAGTTATCAGACAAAGGAAAATTCTTCTGTCCATTGGTAATTATTTGTCTCAAACGAAATTAAAACCTTTCTCAAAAATCAAAACAATGTCGATATAAAAAACAATTCAGATTTGATGGATAAATGTTAGACATACTTCAAATTCTAGTTTTCTAAAAACTCCTCCAAAAATTCTCCTAATTCAATGTCTTCATAAGGTCCAAATTCTCAAAATCAAAATTTATAATACACTGTCAATATGTCTTAATAAATAAAAAAATATTTAGTCTAATCATTGATTTTCTTCCTCTAACTTAAGTAAGACAAAGATAAAACATACACGTGCCCTTCGCTTTTTGCTAGATACTGCTCAAAAAACCATGGTCTCGTTATAGTAGGATGTCAGAATGTCTTAGAGAAACGCGACTATAACATAGAAAAAACTTTATGCTCTTCTATCCTTAAATTCTGTTTAATCTTCCTGAATCCGACGATATATATACCAACGCGTCGTTCACTTAGTTCAGCAGGAAGTTCGTTCAAGTTCTAGGCCGTATCACAACATCAAACTCTCGCTCCATGTCGCACTGCCTATGTAGATTACCCTTAGTATATATAATTCTAACTACAATCCTCTTGAATGTTTTTTTATCGATTCAGGCGCTGATATTTCGTTTTGTATTAATTATTCATCACTTTCAAATAATAATACTCCATTCCTTTAAAAATTTTTGTCGAAGTCTAGTATCTACGAGGCTGTGATGAAAAATGTCTTAAATCCGGCTAATAAAAAATATTATGTCCAGGCCATCCGTATACAGTTTAACATTTATTCATGATATAACGATTGTGTCCAAACTCATGTTTTTTATATGTCGTAGAAGACACGGATTTATCTCTTCATTCGACGGTATATTATAAGGGTTAGCGATGATTTTTTTGAAATAAATAAAGCCAATTGATTATAAATGAAATAAATTAAACTTTAAAAAATTGTTTCTTTTCCCAATTGAATATATAGAATCTCCATTTACAACAATGTCCAAATGACGAAATTTTCGCTGAGAGATCAAAATAGCAGAGATGGACATGATTGTATATTATCTCGATGAATATATTTCCTTATGATGCCTAAAATCCATTGAAGGATCATTACTTATTTAGAAACCATTGTATCCAAATAACGCCTTAAGTAAGTGGAGAATATACCTATCCAATCCATATTCAATCATAATGTCTAGAACTTAAAAACTCCAAAGAAAATTCAAAGTTCCAAAATGTGTAATTTAAAAGACTGAGATTTGCACAAATAAAATTGCTAACTTCTTCTAGAGAAATCATAATTCCAACAATCATGTTCATTTCAGAAGAAAAAAATACTGTTTCAGACGATCTTGTTATACTATAATCAATAACTCTAATTCATAATCAAGAAGTTAATAAAACTTTCTATCACCGGCTAAGAAAACTGAAACAATTGTTTCTCAAATTATTAAAGTAATAAATAATGCAATTAAGCGAAGGACTTATGTCCCGAACGCGAAAATCTTTTTAAAGGTGTATTTTTACTGTACCTGTGATTTTCAAGTAATAAATGATTTCTTTATCACCTCATCGTAAACCTACTGAAACGGAAGTTGGAATTAAACGTATTCAAGGTAGCAATTAGAAATCAAAAATTCAATTATTTCAACACAATGCTAAAATATACGAAAAAAGTCTACATTATAAGTTAAAACTAAATCTAACCAGAATTGCTAAATTAAAAATGCCTTGTTGAGAACGATCATTTAATTGTGAGAAAATATCACCTCTTTAATTTCTAGTTTGCTCAAGGAGCTACAATCCATAAAGACTTTTATCTGGAAGGAGATACACAATTACCAGTACAAAATGCATAACTTCGCAAAATCCTTGTAAATTCATAATGTACTATTAGCACTAAATAATACACAGGTTTCCTGAAGTAGACAAACATGAAGTGAAAGATCAAATTAAAAGGTAATGCTAGATCTAGGTATTATCGAAGAAATCAACTTCGCATGTAGAATTCGCCCTTTGGGTTGTATTTCACCCCCACCCCCCCCCCTCCCCCCTTCCCCCCTTTTCGGGTGACGATTTTATGTTTGAAAGGTAGTCCGTGTTGGGTTGTGCTTGTTGGGGCCAAACAAAAAGAAAAAAAAGGCCGGACTAATTGCTGGTAAATGCGCATATTGGACTTACGATTTGTATTTTAATCGACCGCTGCAATGATAGCCTTCAAGCATATGCTTTGAACTATGACTAATATGCTTCCGATGATCCCTGATGACTATGTTTATTCTCAGCATAAAGAAGGAATAAAGAAAAAGGACAACGAAGAAGAACCCAGGAATTGAAAGAAACAGAACAAGAAATGATGACGACTGACACTTCTTATCTTTGTTATTAGATACTTATCGACCCTACCGAATCCTACCTTAATGATGAATTGACTATAGCGGGAGTGATTCCTTTTTACACCTTCCGAAGAGTTAATAGTCGATATATTTTAGACCACATTGGCGCAACCGTCATTTCAAAAATATTTTGTCATCTCCTTATACATTTAACATCAGCGGATTCCCTCAAGATCAAAAATGGATCCTAGTAGGTATTCTCCATAATAAAACATATAAGAGACTGCTCCTCTTCTACTTCAACTCACACCGTTCGCTCGTTAAGAGGTAAGTTATACAGGGACACTTAAAATCAATAATTCACGGAATTAGACTTGCCAACATGTGGTTTACATATAAAATTGGCTCTATCCACCACGCTATTTTTCCAGAAGGGCTAATAATGATATTTGTCACCTCTGGAATATCAAAGAATTAACTAGCTGATGTTTTGTGTTTTGTCTATTCTCTCGTCGAGATATTTTTCTTTATATTGTCATTCATGCCCGTTTTACATTAGGAAAAGAAAATCATAAAATAAAAAAGATTTCTAAAAGAGTTATTCGAAAAAATTGGTTATTCTACATATCAACTTACAATTATCATACAGAATGATGTTACATAGTGCCGAATATTTTTCCCCTTCGTTTATCGCACGACTTTAAAACCCGTGTCTAGTTAAGTAATGTATTGAGGAAATTTAATAAAGGTTCTGAGATTGAGGTTTTCTTTGGATAATATGCTTACATTGTCAATGTGGTTAGGTTCGTCTTTGTAAACCCGTGAAGGTGACGAAAAAAAATAAAAAATAAATATCTAAAGAAATATACCCGAAAAAAAAGGTTATGTGCTGAGTTTTTGTTACAGCATTTTTCCTTATACCCAGATCACAAAAAGTTATATTAAAGTGATTAGTTGGGGGGTCTCCATCTGGGTGTATATATAAGAACGCTTTGATAAAAAATTTCAACCGTGCCTTTTTTCAACCAACCTTTAACATAAACTGCCTTCTGAGGAAGATAAATGATGAATTTTTTTAACGTTGGAAGACGCATTTAACAACCGTCCATTTGAAGAACCTGAAATCAATACTTTGTTCAAACCAATACTTCAGTATCCAGATTTTACCAAACCCTTTGTCTTAACAACGGATGCTAGTATTATGCCAATAGGGTCCATACTTTCTCAAGGTAAAGTACCAGATGATTTACCTATTGCTTATGCTAGTCGTACCTTGAACAAAGCGGAATCAAAACTATAGCACAACAGAAAAAGAATTACTTGCAATTGTATGGAGTGTTTAAACACTTTAGACATATTTGTACGGAAATAAATTTTTCATTTATACGGATCATAAACCACTCACATGGCTATTTAATGTAAAAGATCCGGATCAAGACTCGTTTAGGTGGAGATTTAGCATTAGAAGAATATAGCTATGAAATTATTTATAAACCAGGTAAATTAAATCAAAATGCTGATTGTTTAAGTCGTCCTCCTTTAACCATATCTGAAACAAATATTTGCGAGAAAACAAAAACCCGGCAACAATCTACCTTACAAATAAACAAAATGAGTAAAGAAAATAATGACACTTATTCACAGTTCTTATCTAAATCCGAAACTATATTAATAACAAATGATAATATAAAAGAAACAAATGAAAAGATTACATCATTTTCACAAAATTTAGCATTGTTTGTTTCCGTAGATTTAAATTTTAATGAGATCGTTCAGAAACAAATAAATAAACAATTCAGTCATATAGAAAAATTGAAAGCCAAAAATCCAAGACTAAATGACATTATATATATTTCTGATCAAAATAAAAACTTTTATTACATATTTATAAAAAATAATTATTGGGACAATACCTCTTATGAAGATATATTTAATTCCCTAATAAAATTAAGAGACTGGTTATTAAACGATAAAATATTAAAAATTTGCCTACCCAGAATAACTTTTAGCTTACGATAAATTAAGTTGGGGAAAAATTAGATCTATGATTAGATTTATTTTTAGAAAAACCTGATTATATCTATTATCATTTATCATGATATACTAACAAATCCTGAACCTGAGGAAATAACTACAATATTACAAGAGAATCACACTAGTCCTACGGCTGGACACTCTGGTTTTCATCGGACATACAATCGTATAAAAAACATTTCAAATGGAATAATATGAAAAATGATATTAAAAACTTTATAAAAACCTGTGAATCTTGTCAGAAAAAATAAACTCGTTAGAAAAAAATTCGTAAAGCCCATGGAGATAACAACAACAAGCTCAAATCCATTAGAAAAAATATTTTTAGATATAGTAGGTCCTTTACCTTTAACCGAGTCAGGTAATAAGTTCATATTACATTACAAGATGACTTACAAAATTTTCTCAAGCTTACGCAATTCCGAATCATGAAACCAAGACTATCGCTGAAAATCTGGTTCGTGGATTTATTTGCAAGTTTGGAAAACCGATATAATAGTTACTGATCAAGGCCGAGATTTTACTTCCAAATTATTTTCTCAAATCGCCAAGCTTTTAAAATCAGACATATAAATTGTACTGCTTATCATCCAGAATCAAATGCTGCATTAGAAAGGAGTCACGCTACTTTATAGCAGACTACCTTAAACATTATATTAAAGCTGATCAATCCGATTGGGACGAATGGCTAGATTTTGCTATGTTTTCATATAATACAACTAATCATACTTCAACCAAATTCACACCATATGAACTAATATTTGGATATACACCTAATCTACCTAGCAGTATAATACGACCAGTAGAACTCAAATATACATATGAAGATTATTTAGATAATTTAACACTTAAACTTAGAAAATCTCATGAGTTAGCAAAAAACGAATCTATTAGAATCTAAAGTAGTCAGTAAAAATATTATGACCAAAAGATTAATGACACCGTTTTCTTAGAAGGACAATTAGTATATCTCCAAATTGAGCAAACAAAGAAGGGTCAAACCAAAAAACTTACACAAAATTATAATGGACCTTATAAAATTCTAGAGATAAAATTCTCCTGTCAATTGCACAATTTTAGTAAATAAAAAACCAATAAAAGTTCACATGAATAGATTGAAACATGCTTTTGTTTCAGGTATGCAATAATATGGCTGACAAATAGTGAACAAATTCACAAGAATTATACCAATACTCCTATCAACAAATCACTGGAATCTATTACGAACACATAAAAAATGTTCAATTTATTGAAACTCATTGGAACATATTAAGTCATATTCCTTTACAACCTTTTACAGACAAATTAAATTTTGTAGATCTCACTATCAAAAAACATTAAGACTGTGTCAAAACAAACCAGTTCTTATTGAATTACGATTATGTGATACTTCACTAAAACTCTTAGGACAAATCATACCTAGACTCTTTCAAGATGAACAAACTTTAAAAAACATAATTCTGCATGAACATTTTAGACCAAAACGCGCTCTATTTAATGCAATTGGATCTGTTTTCAGGACCTTATTCGGTACCTTAGACAGTGATGATGCTGAAAATTTCAATAATGCTATTAACAAAGCTGAAAGTAACGAAAAATCATCTTCTTGATTTACTAAAACAACAAATTCATGTAGTAAAAGCCACGATTGCAAATTTTAATAACTCTATTACAAATCTAGACCGAAACAAAGTGATTTTTGATAAAAATTTTGAATCAATTACCAATTACACAGATAAAATGAATAATAAATATTTTAATTTAGATTTAAAACAAAAAATTGAAGAACATTTTACTTTACTAACTTTCTTTATAACAGAATTACAACAAGAATATATTCTACTTTAATAAACGTTATTCTATTTGCAAGAAATAATAACCTTCATCCTTCTGTTATAACACCTGAGCAACTAATTCAAGAATTATCTAAAACGGTAACGCATTTACCTAGTACATCGACTTATCCATTTCCATTGACTATCGATTATGCTCATAAATATTTCGATATCATTTTACTTAAATATATATATTTTGATAACAAGATTTTAATTACGGTTAGTATACCTTTGGTTAGTAATACTCCTTATTCTCTTTTTAAACTAATATCTCTTCCTATAATTCATCCAACATTAAAGAGACTTACCTTTATTCTTCCATCTGTCAAATATCTTGTTCTTTCAGAAAATAGAAACATTTATGTTACTATTGATACAATTAGAAGACTGTTATTCATTAGATGAAGAAAAACTTATTTGCAAAAATCCTGATACTTTCCGATTTACCACACTCATCCAATTTGTGAAACTGAATTGTTAACTTCAATAACAAACATACCATCTAGTTGCGATACTCGTATAATTCAAACAGAATATGAAATTTGGCATAAATTAAACAAACCAAATTCTTGGATATATGTTTTACCCAAACCAACAGATTTAACTTTAAGCTGTCAGACTAGTACGCCAATATCTATTGTTCTTTCAAACACAGGTATTGTTTCTACTTCGAATAATTGCAAAACTTACACCGGATAAACTATTTTGATATCTGTCTCAAATCCAAAAGAAAGTAATTTTCAGTCTATCATTCCAGATTTATCCCTTCCAGAAGTCTGTTGTGATGATATTAAGATAAATAATGAATCCAAATTACACCTTGTTCCCTTACAATTAAATAATCTCGATCGAGATGCATTAAATTTAGCAAGCCATAAACTAGATAATTTAGAGAAAATGACCTCAGAAACAAATATTAATTTTTCAGACACAATAAAAAATAGTTCTTATTTCACTTATGCAATCTTATTTTTGATAAAATGTATGTTACTTTATATTTTATACAGGATAATTAAATATTTTTACCGACGATTTCGTAGAAATCCGTCACATAGTTGTCAACAAATTACAAATTGTTTAACACTAAATATATGTCAAAGTAAACGAAAACATGTACATGAGACAGATTTAAGTATAGATTGTAAACATAATAAAGACAATAATTATAGTGAATCCAAAAGTGTGAAGAGACTAGTTTCACAGAGACTACACCGATAAGACGAAGTGAAAGACTATCGAGACTAAAAGAAACTATTTAAATGTGTTAAAATAAAATAATAATGTATACAAATGTTTTTATACCATTTAAATGAAAATTCATTTTACAATTATTTTCATTCTTACAAAAGGAGGTGTAATGTACCTACCTACTCACATGTAAGATAATTAAAGTATCTATGTATTTCTATATAGTTTTTAGTCACCTGGTATATGTTATTTACAATTATGAAAGTTTCTCATGTATAATCACTAATAATTATTTGCTGTTAGAAATCAGAATCAATACTCTTCATAAATATTTTCCTATTTAGAATAAATAAGTTTCGCTAGTTTATTCGCCTAATACTTCGTATCTATGGAATAATAATAATTTATTTCTCTTATTTCTTTGTTCGATAAGCTATCCGTATTTGCTATTTTAATATTAATATTTGAGTCCAATCTCTTGTACTCAAATCCATCCAGAAACATCGTTAAATAATTGTAGATAACAGAAACTTATAAATTCATAGTTTTAAGAAATAACAGGCAGTGTAATTTTCATCCTCTAATATAATAAATTTTATACATGTCAATATATTCTGTTTAATTCCAAAACAAAGAGTTAGTCCGGAGAAGAAATAAACGCATAGTATTCCATAACAACTGTTTGACAGGAATAGATTAAAAAACAGGTTTCAAAGATACGGTTAGTATCCATTCAGTGTGATGAAACTTGTTATTAAATTGATATAAGGTTGAATAAATAAACTTTGATTAAATGAAAAGGCAAATATCGAGCACAATTTATTAATTAAATCCTGCCCAAATACTTTCGCTTCTTAGAGCATCTTCAGGGGCATTTCGTCAATTTGGCCTATCCAACAAACTATTGAGGATGTCATAAACATATATTTCTACATTACATTGCACTACACAAGGACAAACAGTTTAATTTTTTTTTAAGGCGAAGCTACATTATGGTTGGCATCAGGAGAGAGACGTGTCAGAAACTTGTTATTATTTTATGATATGATCGGAATAGCCAAATTTACGAACGTTTTTGAAATTTTTTAGAACCTGTTTCACATAGGGCCAGCGACATAGCCACAGAAATTAGAGAAGACTTGGAACTACTTGATATTTCCATAAATCAGCTAGTAAGTAAAAGCTGGTGATAAAGCGGCTGTAATGCCAGGAAGGGAACGTAGCGTTCAAAGTATTATAAGAAAAGATTTTCCTTACGCATATTATGTACTTTGTTATGTACATCAATTAAATTTAATATTGTAGAAGTATTTGTGTTTATGCAAATGTAGCCAACTTTTTTTGCCAATTTACATACATTTCCGCCTTTTTTTCAAGATCAGCAAAAAGAACTAGTATGATAGACGATATAGTGATAAAAAGGATTCCGATATCACCAACAACAAGATGAAATTTTAACACATGAACTGTCAAAACAATTTTTGAAAACAAATAAGAGCTTCTAAAAAATTGTCTAGAGAGTATAGTAGAGAGCAGCGGCAATGATTTTACTACAATAAACCAAACAGAGGTGTTGCGTTGTGGATATAAAAACATTGCAAGTGTCATTTATTGGCTTACATTTTTCGCTCAAATAATGCTCCCTCAAAGCTTAAAATTCAATTTATGAAATATGAAAAAAGACTTTCCTACCGATGATTTTGATACCGTTACGCGAACCTATAACTTATTTCAGAAAGAAAAACTTGTGATTGTGTGTTACTTATAGCAGAAAAGATTTTCATTATGCGGGAAGTGATTTAGCAATCTTACAACTTCTTATCTATAGCAACCTGACTGAATGTTTTAGTGAAACTGTCATGTTGTTAAATTAATCTGTACAATGACCAGTGTCGAAAATAAACGTTGTTTTTGTACATTGAAAAGGTTAAATATTTACTGAGAAATACAATATGCTCGCGTTATCGATATTTTTAACAATCCGAAATCCGAGTGCTTTCTTGGATATCGACTAGAATTTTATAGTAATAAAAATTGTAGCTCATTACTGCAGTGAATTGCTATTACATTGTTATTGTTTTGCTGTTGGAAATAGTTCTGAGGGGGTTCAAATATAGCTTCAATAGAGTATATAATTAGCAGAAAATAGTCATCATACAGTTTCGATAAAATAGGTACGAAAAAAACAAAATGTAGAATTACACTTCGTAACTGGAAGAGTTAATCTGCTCCAAAAATACTCACAATATTATATAAAGAAGCTGTAAATCTTATCACATGAAAAATTTTTAAACTGCAAAAAAATGTATTTATTTCGGTCTTCAATAATAATATTGTATATAATTCGGTTGTACTTACTTTAAACAGAATTAACGCAAACAAATCCAGAAGACTTATAAACCTTACACTATTTACCACAAAACCCCACTTCGAGAAAACAAGAAATATGTGTTATCGTAAACAAAAATGTGCATTTAAAATACGAAAAACCGCAAACCTGACCCTACCGACGATACACTCCGCAATTACTGAGCGAGATTGACTGACGCGCACATGAGGATTAAAAGGTCTTAGTGGCTGTAAACGTGAACTCTCAGTAAAATGAAGAAAGACGAAGAGCAAAAGAATGAAGAGCAGCTGGCAGATGGTATTTGGTTGCACCAAAAGGTGCGTACATACTGCACTCATGAACAAGGCACTTACAAGAAATTTAAAAATAATTAATAAATCATTTATGATTATCAATTTGATAATCGTCAATGTGTTTTATTTATTAAAAACAATAAAAGACGCAAACATTCATATCCTACTTTAATAAAATTTCTTGTTGATTACAAGAAAATCCCATTGTTAAACAATATTGCCTTTCCAAGCAAAACGGTAAGTAAAAGGATATTATAAATAAAACACGCAAAAAAATTTAGATACTATTGTTTATTGATAATTCCAAAAAAAATACAAGATATTCCCAAATTCACAATCCACAGTTAATTTAATAGAACTATTTATTGACTTCATTATGTTTATTATAGTGAATACTTCTTCTTTTTCTAAGGACATCGAGTTTTTAAATTATTTTGTACCAATGCATAGAAAATTTAAGCCAATGTTGAATTGTGTTTGGTATTTATTATTTTAAGGTAAAATTGTGGCCTATTCTGTATATATATAATATATATATATATATATATATATATATTATATATATATATATATAAATATATATATATATATATATATAATATATATTTATATATATTATATTTAGTATATATATATATATGTAAACTTTTAAATATTGGGGAAATCTGCAAGAAAGACTCTAATGAGTATCAATTGTTTCGCCGAACGCTTTCGCCAAGAAATTAATTTGGCTTCTTCAAGGCTGAAAGAGAATAAATTATAATTAGCTACCATATATTATCTATTAAAAAACATTATTGATCTTACCGTTACTTAGGAATTGTTGAGTTGGGATGTTAAAAAACTTAGCTAGTAACATAGTGGTGTTTTTTGTTACTGTTAAAAAAGTTTTTTTTAACGTTGGAAATGTATGGTAGCTTTGAACTTAAAACGCAAAGGTTTACCCAAGGTTAATCGAAAAACCAATGTAACTAAATTTAAAAGGAAGTAATTCTTTGAATTGTCGGCAATAACTAAATTTTTCATTGTTAGAAAGTTTAAATGTGAGGTTCTGTTTTATCAGAACGCATGTGCTGACAATTCAAGTAGTGCTTTTGAATGTTTATGTCGTTAAGGTTCATTAGTAAAACCGAATGAAGTTAAATCCCAGTTTAGGGAAATATTATTTTAGATTTTCTTAATTGAATTTTTTTTAATTATATTATATTGTTCATGTATTATTATAATAATATCTAAAAGTAAAAATAGTAAATAAGTATACACCTAAAATTCTTTGTAATAACCATCTCAGTTTAGAACTAAGGCAAAGAATGGTTAAGTGCTATGTTTGGTCTGTACTTTTGTATAGTGCAGGAAGTGTGGACGCTAAAAGTATCGATTATGAACAAAATTGAAGCATTGAGAAGTGTGGGGTATCGTTAGAACTGCAGAATTGGCTTATGACATGAGATACCTTGGACAGCAAGAAAAACTAATGAAGAAGTACTAAGGAGCGTCAACAAAGACAGAACTGCTAAAGACTGTTAAACATCGAAAAATGTCTTACCTGGGACATAATTAGTAAGGGGAAGTCGATATAAAATTTTACAACTGATCCTTAAAGGCAAAATAGAGGGCCGTAGAGGTGTAGGAAGAAAACAAGTTTCTTGGTTAAAAAACATTCGTGAATGGACTCAGATCAATCAGGACATATTCCTATGCGAAGATCGAGAAGCCTCGAATGGTGACGCCAAGTCGGTAGTTTGATATGCCGCGAAGAAGATCGCTAAAATCAATTAATTACCACCGTTGACTCACTAACCGCCAATGATGATATAGGTTTAGTGCAATAAAAGCTATATTTGGTTATCTAAATTTAGCACATACATAAACAAGTACATAGCTTTTTATTGAAATAAAATCATAGGTAAACGATGTGTCATCTATATTACGAATATTTTACAAAAGATTACTGCTCGCGTAATTCATATTAATTGTGTTATTTTAATTACTAACAGAAAAAATATAGTGTTGTAAAAATGTATGTTTCAAATCTTATAACAAGTCTTTAGGAATGAAATCTAAATTTTCCGTTGTTTCAGTGTAGTTTGTCCGCCACCTAGTTAAAGGTAAGGGAGGCCGCATTCATAGGTATGAAACCCACCATTTCTTAAGTACCTTTGGGAACATAAATCTTCGTCAGTAGAACTGTAAAATGGACTATGTTTGTCAACCACTCATTTTCATATGACAAAAAGAGACTTGAAAATAACTATCAGGGCTCTGGTAGCATAAAAGGCGTTTGTAATTTATAGATACTTCAGGCAAACATAAGCTTATAAAATAATTTGTGGAAAATAAGGTGTTAACAGATTTGGAGTGGGATTCCCTTTGTTACTTACCCATAAACTAATATGCATTTATTTGATTATTTTCTCTTTGTGCTTGATCAAAAATCTGATTGAGTTTATGTTATGAATTTTTATATTCACGAGTTTTCGTACGGCAACTGTCATAATTACTGAATGACTGTGGACTGATATTTCTCTTTAATAGTCTTTATCCAGTGCATTTAATAAAAAAGATCTTATAATGTGTGTGTATTTGAGCTTTTTAGTATTATAGTAGTCGTATTAGAAGTCGGACTGAGTATAAAAACTATATATGATCAAGGACGAGAGAACAGTCGAAGTCAACAATCACATATATTTAGATATAATTTATAATAATAACAGAACGTATACGTGAATGTAAACACTGAAACATAATAGCGACATTATAAATCACATAAAACAACAACTTAAGTTACTTCTGCTATATATAGAAATAAAGATTGAAACTAGGGCTAAAACTATAGGGAATAATAATATACTTGTATATTAAAGAATGTCAAAAGGGCTCTTCATCATCAATGAGCCTATATTATTTGTTCACTTCTGAGCGTAGGTACCCCGTAAACTTTTCAACTTATTTCTATCTTGAGTTTCTTGTCTTTATGATATCTAGATTCTAGCCAATATTTTCTTGTCCAGACCTTTCTAGCTGTTTTTTAATCTCTATATTTATCTTATATCCGAACTCATCTGCTATTACGGCATTTTTAGGGAGTCGATATTAAGTTTCTTTTTGGAGTTGTCGGAGCTGTTATTCTTTTCAGTTTTAGTTTGAATCCAGTACAGAGTAGGTTATGGTTAGTTGCTGCGTCGGCACTTGGATATGTTTTTTCAGATGCAATACTGTTTCTAAACCTTCTATTAATAATAATGTAGTTATCCTACTATATTTCCCCTTTGATCAGCTGAGAGATCTCAAGTATGTAAGCGTCTTTTAGGTTGCTGAAACAAAGTATTTGCTATAATGTATTTCTCTTCTTCAGAACTCTATATTAGTCTGTGTCCACTTTCGTTCCTTTCTCCAAGTCTATACTTTCCCGTTAAATATTGTGCGAATTCTATGACTTATTCTTTTCTGTATTTCAGTTGTCTCATTATCTTAACCTAAGCTACTCTTATGTCCTTGATAGTTGTAAGCTGTTACTAGGTCGACGCTATGATCTTACAATTTGAATTTTGTCGCTTACAACAAGGTTGGTCATAAATTTGGTATTTGAAGTGTTAATTTTTTTGACGCTTCATAGAGTGTTTCAGCGTTTTAATAGCTCTATCAAAGTTATCAGATATTAAGACGATGGCAAAGGACAAATCTTCAGATTTGCCATCGGTGTGGTGCGTGCGGTGGTTAGTCCTGTATTTGTTTGTTCCATACTCTCTTTGCATGCTTTTGCGTATTGTACGACTATTAGAAAGATACGTTTGTTTTATTCTGTGTATTTTCCAATAGCGTTTTAATAACTTACATATTTGTAGGAGAACCCAGTCTGTTCGCAAGGTTAGTATCTAGTTTGTTCACAAACCGTTTTTTTATTATATTTCATGAATACTTTGTATGTATGGGGCTACTAAAGAATTCAAACAAATATTATCAAACAACAAAAATGAAAATTTTCAGAAATATTATCTGAGTCCAACTAAAGCCTCAAACTATGGACTATGGATGGCTACAAAAAAAATATGTTACAGTAGACGGTACAGTAGGCGGTACAGTAGACTAGCGCGAAGCTTTGTACTATATTTTTAAAATTTAAATAATATTTTTAAGATTGAATAAAGTAGTTATATTATTTATTTTTTATTTATATTTTA